>CM028132.1:629265000-630513500 GCA_016271365.2 Neoceratodus forsteri
TAGGTTATACTGAAAGCAGTGTTTGTCTGTGGTCCGAGAGTGTGGGAGTGTTTCTTAATGGGCTGTGATTGTTAGAAGCACTGTGGAACACAGGTGATTGTGTTTGGCTGTGCTAATTGTGTTAGTTGCAGCTTGCAGGAGAAAGAAACTGCTTTAGTTTCATTTGAAGTCAGGTTGCTTTTTATGTTGAAGGCAACACAGAAATGGGCTAAGAGTGTTGACCACTTTGGAACACAGGTAAGTGTGGTTTGCTATGCTATTGTGTTATTTGCAGCCTGCAGTGAGAAAAAACTGCTTTGTAAATGAGTTTCATTTGAAGCTGAGTTTACCACAGAAATGAGTTAGAAGTTTGGAAACTTTGGAACACAGGTAAGTGTGTTTTTCTATGCTATATGTGTTAGTTGCAGCTTGCAGTGAGAAAAAACTGCTTTGTAAATGAGTTTCATTTGAATTTAGGTTTTGAAGCTGAGTTTACAACAGAAATGGGTTAGGAGTTTTGGAAACTTTGGAACACAGGTAAGTGTGTTTTCAATGCTATATGTGTTAGTTGCAGCTTGCAGTGAGAAAGAAACTGCTTTGTAAATGAGTTTCATTTGAATTTAGGTTTTTTTTTGAAGCTGAGTTTACCACAGAAATGGGTTAGGAGTTTGGAACACAGGTAAGTGTGTTTTTCTATGCTATATGTGTTAGTTGCAGCTTGCAGTGAGAAAGAAACTGCTTTGTAAATGTTTCATTTGAATTCAGGTTGCTTTTATGCTGAGATTAGCACAGAAATGGCATAGGAGTGTTGGAAACTTTGGGATACAGGTAAGTGTTTTGCAATGCTAACTGAGTGATTTGCAGGCTTCAGTGAGACACACAAACTGATTTTTGAAGCACTTTCATCTGGAATGCTAGCTTGAGTGAATGAGTGAGTCACATCAGCAGAATATATCTCCTCCACTGATGTCATCAGCATTTATCTCACCGCAGCAGGATATATCTCACTCCACTGATGTCATCAGCATTTATCTCACGCAGTGAGCATTTATTTCACTGCAGTGAGAATATCTCAATTTATTGCACTGGAATAGCTCTCACCCCATTGTATAAATATATATATATATATATATATATATATATATATATATATATATATTATAGAGGCACGGTCATGCCCCTATTTTTAAGGTTGAGCAGGCACTTTAATGTTAAACCTCAAATTGTGCACATTGATAACTTTGCAACTGTTCAACGGATTTGCACAAAATTTGGAATGCACAGTCTGGTATGGTAGATCTCTTGATTTGCTAAATTGCATTTCAGTCGGACATACAATGTTTGCACAGCAAAGCACCACAAAAAATGTATTTTTCGCCACTTTTGCACATTTTGTGTCCATGGCACTGTGCAGACATCATGTGGTCTATTGGCCTGAAACTTGGGATGTAGAAAGAGCTTGGGTCAAGGAACATGACATCATTTGTTTGGTAAAGAAATATTAATCTGTTAAAAAGTTATTACAGTTTGAAATTCCCATTATATCCTATGGGGAAATGTATATGTATTTTTTGCAATGTTAATGAGAAAGACCAGATGGCTCTAGGAAAGACCAGATGGCCCAAATTGGGATGACCATATCTCAATCACAGTTTGGTCTTTTTACTTGAAATTTGCAAGGTATAGAGGGGATGTCATAGAGATGTGAACTGTGATATTCAATGACGTAATGGACATTTTTCCCATAGGATTAAATTGCAGTCTGTGTCATGACTTTTAGTGCCATTATCTCAGAAATGAAGCGAGATACAGACTTTTCACTACAGGTGGCTTAGATCACCTTTAGGTGACCTATGCCCCTGGAAAAAGTTTTGAAATTGTAGAGTAAGCCTGCAGTGCCTTTTTTTTCCGTACGTTGCACGATTCTTGAGATACTGTGAAATTACTGTCACAAGGGTTCAAAGAGTGCCTGTCCAGTGATTTTTGGTGCCCATATCTCAGAAATGTTGTGAGATATGGGTTTGGTCAGTGATTCTGGCATGATCTACTCACTGTCACAGTTGCAATGATACTTTAATTTTTTTTCTAGCTGTTACGGTTTCCAACATATGGACAAATTACTGTTACAAGCATTCGGTGGCCAGTAGGAATGCTGCATGGCTCTGTAGCTATGCATAAGTGGCAGCACAGGCCCAGAGGGCCCCACTTTCTCAGATGCATATTGTTATGCAGAAATGGGCAAGTTGGTTGGAGCACAGGGCCCTCTCCCACCAGTACATGCTTTTTAGTGGTTATTATAGGGGGCAGTCACACCCCTATATTTAGTGTTGAGTAAGCAATTCTATGTTAAACTAGAAATTTTGCATGTTAAGAACTTTGGACCCGTTCAATGGATTTTCATAAAATTTGGTATGTACAGTGGGGCATGGTAGAGCTCTTGATCAGACTTGTGGTTTGTGCACAACAAAACGCTGAAAAATGCACTTTTTGCCAGTTATGTGGGCAGTTTTTTGGATTTTGTCTGTGGTGCTGCGTAGCCATTGTGTGGTGTGCTGATCTGTGACTTGGCTTGTCTAAAAGAGCTTGTGTCAAGGAACATGCCACTTTATGTTTGGTGAAAAAATATTAATCCATTCAAAAGTTATTAAAGTTTTAAGTTCCCATTATAAGTCAAAGGGAAAATTTATATGGTTATTTTGCAAAAGAAGAATGGGGTTTTGGCCATCTGGTCCCTCCTCACAATCAAAGAATTTGCAGTCACACCCCTATATTTAGTGTTGAGTAGGCAATTCTATGTTAAACTAGAAATTTTGCATGTTAATAGCTTTGGACCCGTTCAATGGATTTACATAAAATTTGGTATGTACAGTGGGGCATGGTAGACCTCTTGATCGGATTTGCAGTTTGTGCACAACAAAATGCTGAAAAATGCACTTTTTGCCAGTTATGTGGGCAGTTTTTTGGATTTTGTCTGTGGTGCTGCGTAGCCGTTGTGTGGTGTGCTGCTCTGTGATTTGGCTCATCTGAAAAAGCTTGGGTCAAGGAACATGCCGCTGTTTGTTTGGTGAAAAAATATTAATCCATTCAAAAGTTATTGAAGTTTTAAATTCTCATTATAAGTCAAAGGGAAAATTTATATGGTTATTTTGTGAAAGAAGAATGGGGTTTTGGCCATCTGGTCCCTCCTCACGATTAAAGAATTTGCAGGGTTGTGATCAAAGGATCTTTGATCAGGAGGAATTCTTTCATCTTGTTTTCAGTTTGTGGTCAGAAAAATACAAATATCTCAGCTCTGGGGGGACTTCTGAAGTAAAACTATGTTGGGTTTTACTCAGGGGTTTTCCCTCTATTGAGCCATGCCTGTGTTTTTTTGTAAAATGATCATAAAATAGAGTTATGAAGTTTTTAATTCTTTGATCGCGAGTCTGCAAATTCTTTGATCACTAGATTCTTTGACCGCCATCTTTGACTGCAAGGGCGCGACTAGATGGCCAGATTAAACAATAAATTTTTTCAGCTCAGGGGTGACTTATAAAGCCAAATGAGGATGAGTTTTACTCAGGGGGCTTCGTTCTATCGAGTCATGCCTGTGGTTTCATTTATTTTTGTGTAAAACTTTAGTTTTCACATTTTTTATTCTTTGATTGTGAGCCCGCAAATTCTTTGATCACGAGATTCTTCTTTGCTGTGGCTTGACATGGAATGGGGTGACATTTAGGCATCACAACTCCAATGACACACCCCATTGTCTGTCAATCTCGGGAGGATGGGGGGGCACATGGGGGAGAGGGGGCAGCTCTAAAGGTCTCATTTCCTGACTTTTGTGTTTTAACCCTAAATGATGCATTAACAAAGTTTTTGCATAGAATATATATATATATATATATATATATATATATATATATATATATATATATATATATATATAATAGATATATGTATATATATATATACAGTATATATATACACACACACACACACACACACACACACACACACACACACACACACATATATATGCAATAGGTGTGCCTCAATAAACAGTTAAATAAATTCATTTATTCTCACTGGTGTTAAATAAATGGTGGTTCTGACATTTACTTAACTCCCTAACGTCAATCAACCACCAATTATTTGACACCCTGCTATCAGTCATCCCCGCTCCTGCCAGAACTACATAATTAAATAAGCTTTTATGCCACCATTTGCACTGGCATCACCCAACTCCCCATTCACGTTCTCCCACCACAGAAACAAAGGAGTCAGCAGCTGCTTTCACTAGCCCACCATAACATTTGATCCCCTTTATTTCTCTCTGAAAACACAGACTCCTTATTCACCTACAGTGTTTTCTACATAATGAAACAAAACCTCTGCTTTCCACTAAAATAACTGTACACCATGAAACTGCCTACCCCCCAAACCCATCACTTAAACAGCGCATCTCTCACTCCTGCTGTTTCTCACAGCCTTCAAACTCTCTCCTCCTTCAGTAAACATCAAGGTCACTAACAATGACACTTCAAAACAAATTTTTTTTAATTGTTTAAAAAAAACTCCTTTGCGATTCCGATTTGTGGTACAGCTCATAGCGCTGACTCCGTACAGCACCACTTCACTCATTCGTGACATGCCTTGCCATGCAGGATCAACTCGACAAATACTGATTCAAAAAGCACAGACATAAATTCTAATGCAGGATTAAAAAAACAAAAACTTCTAAAAAGTAACAAAAGAAAAAAAAAAGCTGTATGTACACCCAGTGGCTCCTCGCTAACCAAGAATACGGACTGCCATTTTTTTGAAACTCTTCAGCCCACCCACACTCAAATATCAATGAACCACAATATGCATTTTCAACATCCAAATTTTTCTTTCCTAGCAACTGACTAGCAACTGGCTGAAAAGCACAAAATGGCATACTGCCGAGCACAAAACAAAATCCTCTTTTTTATTTAAAAAGTAGATAACTAAATAAAAACTACACAAAAAAAGTCATCCCTATTGCATAAATGAAATATCCAATTGGGACGTCATGGAATACATGATTTATTTACACACAAGCAGTTTGACCTCGGACACTTCACTTGTGGCTATGCCACTTGTGAGGTTACCTGAGGTCAAACTGCTCTTGTGTACATAAATCATGTATTCCACTCATCCCATTGCATATCATATATAATATATATATTCATTGCAAAAAAAACGCTGTTAATGCATCAGTTAGGGTTCTTAGTAAAGCAACAAATGTAGGGAAATATGGCATTAGGCTTTCCAATCCTAATGCCCCACCCCACCCTGCAGACACTGACAGGCATGGGGGGTACCTTGAAGCTGTCAACCCTAACGCTTACCCCATTCCAAAAGTAAATAAGCTGAGATGGGTACAGTGTAGGAGAACAGGGTGAGCATTAGGTCTGCAGTGGATATCCCAAGGCACCACCCGATGCCTGTCAGTATCTGCAGGGTGGGAGTGGGGCATTAGTGTTAGAAAGCCTAATGCCATATTTCCCTACTTTTGTCACTTTACTAAGAACCCTAACTGATGCATTAATTAAGTTTTTTGCAATGAATTTACTTACTTTTTCAGATAGTTTACTAGTATCTTTATTTGCATGGGGCCCTGCTCTCCCATCCTCCATAACTTTCTCTATGTCACAGTGGGGCCATGCTCGGTGATTTTCTTAATTTTACTGTGGGAGTGCAGGGTCCTTTGGACCCTGCACACCCATCCCTCAGTAGATGCTTGAGCAAATTATCAGCATAGCCAACTTCTTACCCCACCACATGTACCCAGTAGAGAAAATGTTCAAATCCCCTCCAAAACATAATTCTGCATAACTGCAATGCCATTCCATGCCACAGGTAGGAAAACACATTTTGAACAGGATTTGAAAAACAACAGCTGTGACATACATGAGGCTGGATAATAAGAAGGCTGTTTTTTTGTCATTCTTTTTTCTCCCTGTGGTCCCCTGCCAGCTACATCAGCCATCCCCCACCCATGCTCTCACCCACACAGTGGACCTCCTCTCCTATGTCCCCATGACTTACCCTTCATGGCAGGGGTGTTGGGGAGTGACTCTATCCACCTTGATCATATCCAGCTTGGAAGGAATCCTCTTTGGTCAGTGCTGTGGGGGGACCATCTTCATGCTCAACATCTGGAGACCTTTTTTCTGTTTTGCTTTCCAGAGTTGGGAGCGTACAATGCTGTCAATGATGTGCAGTGCATGTGTCTGCACACTACACAACAGCCAGCTGCTCCTACTCTGCCCCAATGTCTGGAATATGGCATGCCAACCCTCAGCCACCACCAGGGGTCAGACAAATGCCAGTCCATGGTCCCCACCCTCCCCAGGAGAGGTGAGCGGTCCCTTGGATGCTCAGTCCTCTCCCTCCTGACCTCTGGTGACTGGCTCACACCATGAACATGGGTCACTGGCATGGCAGGAGGTAAGGCATGATGCCTCAGCCCTCCAAACCACTGGGCCAGCCATAAGAAGGCTATATTGAAAATCTGGGGTCCAAAGATTTAACATTTCCAAAGTTACTAGCAGGTGTGTCGAAATTGCAATGACTGGTCATAACTTTGGTATTTTTTCATATTTTAAGCCCAAATGTTTAACATAGTCTTTTTTTGACACCACCTCATAAATCCTGTAGGTGAAAATGTTTGAATCTGTATCAAAATGCCATTCCACACCACAGGTGCAAAATCATGTTTTGGGCGAGATGTGAAAAATGACAGCTGTACTGTTCATGGGGTGGTGTGAAAAAATGGCTATGTTGAAAAATTTTAATGGAACTATTAAAAATTAACAAAGTTAATTGTGTGCATAGAAAAATTTCAATGACTGTGTGTAACTTGGCCATTTTTATTAATTTTTTCACCAAATTTTCAACATGGGCTTTTTTGGACCCCACCTCATGAACGCTGGCACTGGCATTTCATTAATGGGTCCTGAAAGGTGATTTCAAAAACCAGCTGTGAAATCACCTTCCAGACCTGATTAACAACAATGGAAGCGTTCATGGGATGGGGGTCCCAAAAAGCCCATGTTGAAAATTTGGTGAAAAATACCAAAAAATGGCTAAGGTATCAACATAAGTTCAAAACACTGTTGAAATACATTACACAGCACTTACCTTGATTCCTCAGTTTGCGGTTCAGCTTTGAAGAGTGCAGACATGTCCCAACCACAGAAGATAACAGCAGACAACTTCCATTGGTAAGTATAGGGCAATGGGATGTGTTGGGTGATGAGTGCTCAATGGGAGGATTGGAATGGGGGAGTAGGATAGTGGGGACAATGAGGAACCAGTTTCTTATTTTCAGGTTTTCAAATAAAAAAGACATTGGGAGACTGTTTTCTTTTCCAACAGTTTTAAATTAAACACATATTTTGGGACAATGGGAATGGGGTCCCCAGTGCGCTACACTGCTGGGGGGATCATACATGTATCAGGACACTGGGAGTGGGCTCCCCAGTGTCCTACACAGCTGGGGGGGCAGACAAGACTCAGGACACTGGCAGTGGGCTCCCCAGTGTCCTACACTGCCACTACAAGCATCCACTTGTGCCCTTGGGACGCTCAATGATGTGAATGTTTAGCCCCAAGTAGATCCTAAATGTTCAAAGGTGTGTTAAGTGCAACAATAGGCTATGCCTATTTTCGCACATACCACATTTTTGCACACTTGGCATCCAGTCGCAATCAGGCCAACCACATCATTGATAAGTAAAGAAAAAGAATAACTGCTGATGTGTTTCTCTGGTGGAGTAGAGGACAGGGCACACAACTGCAGACCATGGGGTCATGGGTTTGAGACCAGTATCTTCATATTTTTTTTACCTTCATTGTAGGTGGAAAAAAATTATGGAGTGACTGGCCTCAAACACAGGACCCTTGGATTTGCAGTTATGTGCCATGTCTGCTGCTCTAGGTGCTTTTTCTTTAGTTATCAAGTATGACAATGTGAAAGTTTGACTTTTAAAAATGTAGCATGTGTGAAAAAAGCTATACTTATTTTCGCACATACTGTACCACATTTTTGAACATCAAATATCCAGTTCAGTGAAGACAGTGATCCTGTCCTGAAGATGACAGTGCATGATCTCTGGAGGTAAAAGTATAGGATAGGGGTGTTCCCAGAGGGAGGGTCGGGAAGGGGGAGGGGGATGGCAGGGACAATGGAGGAATGGTTTCCTTTTTTCAGGATAAAAAAAGATGTTTTGGGACTGTTTTCTGCTTACAGGTACACATAATCCCAGGGTGGGGGCATGCAATGCCAACACAGGGATTGGGCCCCCAGTGTCGGCACATATCAAACAAAAGGGGCAGCTCAGAGGGCATCTGACACTGGGAGTGGGTATCCGGTGTCAGAGTGAATTCATAATCAATTTAAAAGTGGGAGACACAGAGAGTGGAGGTGACAATACATGGCAGGGAGGGATGTGGGAGGGTGCCAGTCAACAGCACTGATATGGGACAGTGATCAGCCAGTGGGGGGTGCCACTAGTCACCAGGGAAATGGATACTTTCAGCTAAGGGTGCAGCTGGAAGCATGAGTTGAAGCTGCAGCTGCACAACAAAAGAAAATCTTGGTGTTGTCCCACTAACTTCTGCACACAGTATTTTGGGTGCCCACAGAACATGTTTAGCTACTTCCTGATATTTCTTTTTCATTTCACATCTATGTTTACTTGGTTTCTCTCTCTCTCTCTCTCTCTCTCTCGTGCTCACTAATGAGAAACCAGATGGTGAACACAACAGAGCTTTGCGAAACTAAAGCGGGCTCTATGTGACCCTACATCTGCAATAACAGTAACTCTTGCAAAAACAAGGGGAATCCTGTGAAAACAAATTAGGCTCTGTGTGACTCTACATGCCAAAATGGAACACCTCCTGTGAAAACTAAAGTATTTTCGTGTGGAACACTTATCTTTTCCCATAGGAAATCATGGGAAAATGAAAATTGTAATAACTTTTGAACTGATTAATATTTTTTTCACCAAGCTTTCACAAGGCACATTTGTGAGCAAAAGGCTTTCTGCCCTGACAATTTCAGACCACAACATAAAGCAGTTTCTGAGAAACTGCTGTAGAACAAAACATCAAAAAAGTGTTAAATTTAGTATTTTTTGGTGCCCTGTACCTCATAAACCACAGAATGGATTCACATGAAGTCTGGCACTCCGAGAGAACTACCCCTTGATAATATGCATGACAACTTTTCTGAAAATCCATTTAAATGGTTCCAAATTTTTTAAGGTTCAAAAATTTGAGTTTAACATAGAAATTTGCACTTAATTCTAACTATACTGGCACTACCGTTCTAGTATATATCTATATATGTGTGTATATATATATATATATATATATATATATATATATATATATATATATATATATATATATATATATATATATATATATATATATATATATATATATATATATATATATATATATATATAT
Organism: Neoceratodus forsteri; assembly: GCA_016271365.2. Classification (NCBI taxonomy): domain Eukaryota; kingdom Metazoa; phylum Chordata; order Ceratodontiformes; family Ceratodontidae; genus Neoceratodus; species Neoceratodus forsteri. The sequence goes on from CM028132.1 coordinate 629,274,463, forward strand.
ACATACACACATATACATACATATACATGGTGGGGTCCCAAAAGGCAATGTGGTGAAACAATTTCTAAAAATGGCAAAGTTATGAACTTACCTTGACATCTCAGTTCATGGCTCAGCTTTGAAGAGTGCAGATGCATCTCGGTCCCCAGAAGATGACAGCCTATGACCTGTGGTGGTAAGTACAAGGTAAGGGGGTGTAGGTGTGTGGGTGCTCAGTGGGAGGGTCAGGATAGGGGGGACGGTGAGGACGATGAGGCATAAAGATGTTGGGGGACTTTTTTTTCAGGAACTGAAGAAAAATAACTATTTTGGGACACTTGGGGTGGGCTCTGCAGTGTCCCACACTGCTGGGGCATTCAGGGGATTGATTCCCCATGTTAAAAAGTGGTATTAACACAACAGGCTGTTGGGGAGCATCTGACACTGGGGGTGGGAATCACAGTGTCAAAATATACAAAAAAAAAATAAATTAATAAATAAATGAACTATAGTGATTGGAGCATGGGGGTTCCACTAGACACCAGGGATCAGGGATACTGATCAGTGGGGGGGGGGGGTACCACTAGACACCAGGGAAATTGACAGTTCACAGGTTAAGCTGCAACCAGCAGCATGAGTTTCAGCTGTTTCTGCAGAAGTCAAGAAAATCCCACTGTTCTCATACAGAGAATGCGGGGGAGCACTATTCTCACTATGCTGGGCACCCGGGAATTTTGGTGCCCAGAAAAGGTGCTTTTTGCCATCATTTTATAAAATGAACATCAGAATATAGCTAAACAGGTCCTGTTTAGCTAGGTCCAGATGTCTGTTTTTCAAAATTCATTCATTTTTATGTGTTTTCTTTGTTTTCTTTCTCTTGCTAACTAAAAAACAAAATGGCGGACCTATGAAAAAGCATTTCCCACCTGTAATGCAGGAGGACCCATATGTGCAAAGGCTCCTGCAACACAGGATGAGCCATCTGCGAAAAGGCATTAGGCTCCTGTGACACAGGATGACCCTGTCTGCGAAAAGGGATTGGCTCCTGCATCACAGAATCCATTTTCATGCTGAACATCTATTTTTCCCATAGGAAATAATGGGAAACTTTGAAATTTAATAACTTTGGAAACAATTTATTCTTTTTCACCAAACCTTCAAAAGGCACATCTATAAGGCAAAGGCTATCTAATCCAAAAATGTCAGATCACAACTTAAAATGGTTTCTGAGATACAGGTGGACAAAAAAACAGTAAAAATACATGTAAATTTAAGAATTGTCCAGACTCCATATCCTAGAAACCACACAAATAATTCAAACAAAATCTGGCACATCAACAGATCTGCCCACTGAGATTATGCATACAAAATTTCATGTAGATCCATTGAACCGTCACAAAGTTATTTAAGTACAAAAATTGGCCTTTAACATAGAAGTGAGCACTCAACCCAAACTATAGTGGTGCTACTGCCTTGAGGTTGTCAGCCCTAATGCTTACCCCATTTGATCATGAAAGAAGGTGATATGTATAGAGTAAATGAGAATGGGTTGAGCATTAGGTCTGACAACCCCAAGGCACACCCCATGCCTGATTAGCAATCACACTGGAGAAGTGAAACTCCAATGATTTTTTCTGCTGCTGCATGTTAGGTGGGGATGGGGTGTTAGGATTCAAAACCATAATGGCATATTTCCCTACTGTTCTCACTGTAACCCTAATTAGTGCATTAACACAGTTTTTTGAAAATAATTTTCTTACTTTTTGAGATATCAGTTTGAGCACAGAAGCACAAGAAAAACACACTTTCCTTGATCACTAGTAGCCATATGTGGACTCATTTTCCCCCAAGGATTACCTCCAGTTTTAAAGTACAGTAACTCCATATGCTGGAATTCATTACCAGACCATGGATAGAATATCAACTAGCTAGACCATTTGAAGAAAGCCCTTTATGGGTATTTACATAAGCCATGTCATGTTTACATGATAGTGTTATTTAATTTGTATTACTTTATTAAAGGATTGACAAATCACCCTACCAATCAGGGGGTCCCTTTGCAATGAATCCATTTTCCAACTCCTCCATAGACATACTGTACTGGGGAATCACCCTGATGGGAATGCATCTCTCAGCCTGTGCAGTCATTAAAGATTAAACAAATCATGTAACACTAAATAAAGTTTTAAAAACGTGACATAAAGGCTTTTTTATTATTGCCCAGTAAAGGGGAACTGTGCCTTCTTGAGTCTGTAGCCAAAGGCTGCTTAAGGCAGATGTGCCACAGCTCTCCAGGGTCCCAAGAGAAATCTCTAGTGTTTGTATTTGATGCTTCCTGTACCAAGCTGCTAGTTCTCAGTTCATTCATAAGCAACATTAAAGTAATGACCCTTGGAAGAGAGCAGCTTCTAACTAAAGTACCAGAGTGAGCTGGTTTACCAATAAATTGAGCATAATTTAAGACTACTATTTTCAATTGTTTGACTAGTGCTTGAACACAGTTCAGGCATTTATTTTTACCATGCAGTAAGGTCAACTGCTCCATTCCCCCTTATGCAAACATGACACAGCTTTTAAAAACATTGCAATTCATTTGGCAAGTCAAGTTTAACATTTTACACTGCTGTTACTAGGTATTGACTAGATAACAACCAGTACAGTTTTTTTTTTGTTTTGTTTCATTTTTTAAGTAGCTTGGAATGTATACCTCTGCTTTACAAGGGCATTCTGTGGTTTGAGTGAAACAATTTTGGTGAAGCAAAAAGATTGACATGATTATAGGGGACTGTGTTTTCACAGTGCCTGTAATGTGAGCGAATAGAGTTGTTATGGCAAGTCACCAGTGCAGGAGCGGTATTGTTAGTAGTTAGGGCTGAAGAGGTGTTTTTGTGTGACTCTGAGGTGTGCTGGCATCATAGCACAGAGGTTTAGGTAAACATATACATGTGCTGCTGGAGGTAATGGAACACAGTATTATTCCTGGAGTGACTATTTTGGTGGTGTTTATCTTGTGGTTTTTTTTAGTGTTTGTATTTTTGGAGTGACTTTGCTTTGGGTGGCTGCCCCATCCCATCCCATCCTTCCTCCTATCCCCGAGTTCCGCACCCTCCAGTGTTGATTATATATTATTATGGGGGGTAGAGTCCCCTGCAAAGGGGGTGTGGGGGGAAAGCCCCCCATAGTATAGCCTGGCAACAAGAATATTTAGAATTCCCCATTGATTATTTGCTTTCCGTGGACTACTACCTTTGGTGCCTGGTTTGCTGTTTCGTGTAGGTGATGATAAGTGACTGCACTGTTTTTGGAGTCACTGTTGTTCCATCAGTCTTTTTGGTCTCACTCTTATGTTTTTGGTGAAAGCACATAGAAACCTCTACAAGCCTTGTTTTTCTTTCGAAGTACAGTTTGTACAAGTTGTACAGTGTACTGGGGGGTGGGGAGAGATGCGGTTAATGTAAGGTGCTTTATTTCCTAGACAGTGAAGATGGAGCCTTTCCATGCACTTCTAAGAAAATGTTAAGTAAAAGGAAGACTGGTACTAGTTTCTGTGCAGGAAACATTGTACCCAATAGAGTGTAGCAATAAAATGACACATTTTTCTGTTACTGCTACACAACTACATTTATCTTTTGAAATCACTAGCTATGCATTTGATTTCACTTAATGTGAAATGTGGTTGACAGTTCTGCAGTTTCTTTACACAAGTTCGATTGCAAAATGTCCTATGTGTTGTTTCTACTGGTACTGCACTGAAATCAAAGTTTTGTATCATGCAATGGCTGCGCCATTATTTTTCAATCAAATTTTCATTGCTCTGAGCCATTTATACTCCACATGCAATACAAACCTTGCCTTTTATGTGACATTTAAACTCACCAACATTTTGCATTGCTAAAGCCTGAACAATATGTGTGAAAATGTGCAGATTTACATTTCTAAACTTGGGTAAAACTGGGTCCTAGCAAACATATTGTATGCATAAGGGGCTGTCATTTTATATAAATACATGCTTACTTTTGCTGTGTATGAAACATTGTGTTTCCAAGTGGTCATCTAGCAGTGTTGGCTATTTTTTTGTTTTGTTTTGTTTGTTTAAGTCCCTCTCAATTAATCACAGACAATCTAAAATACAATTCTTAGATTATCAAGGTGCCCCGCTTTAAAAAAACTGCAGATGTAAATTTACTGATCACAGGTATAGTCATGACACCTCATCTACCACCCTCACCCAACTGCATATGCATCACTCCTAAACTTTCAAAATGTGTGCGCCCTCAAACTTGAAATTTTGTGTGCCATTTGGATCAACCTATTACTAATTAATTTTTTTTTTACTTAAAAGTTAAAACCCTGTTGCATATTTCTTTTGTATTTCCATGTCTGTGCTGTGTGAATAAGTTCCATGTGTGACCTGAGGATGGCAGTGCAGGTGTGCTGAACCACTCTTCCCATCATTTTTGCCTGTGACTGAATGTGTATTTATTAGGCATGACCACTGGGTGTAGCAAAGCTGTCATCCCCCCCCCCCCAAACACACACATATAAATCTTCTGCATAAGCCTAAACAAAACTCTACAAATCCTACAATTGACCAATGGTGCTCCCTTTCTCCCATGACCACAATGCAGTAGGAGGAGTGAGGGTCACTCAGACTCTGTGCCTCTATACCCACCCAAGCTGGCTTTGTAGCTGTGCACTGTGTTATTTATTTATTTGTATTTGATGACACCTTTGAGCCGAGGGCTCTTTTACAAAGGTTCCACGTCAAGGCAATAAGGATAATAAGGTACAAAACATAACATGATCATTACAATGGAACTTAAAAAAAAAAAAGACAAATAAAGTTACAATAATAGCAGCCAAAGGCATTGTCAAGGAATTGTGTTGCGAGTTAATTAAACAGTAGAAGTCATAGGCAGCTCAGTGAAGCTTTGTTAGGAGTGGGTTAGTGGGAAAATAGAAAGAAGAGTGGTGGTGAGGGGGTGGTATGGGAGACAGAGAGAGGGAAGAGGGGAAAAATGGGGAGGGCATTGCATTGGGTATATGGTAGATGGGAAACAGCAAGGGAGGAGGAAAGGGTGGGATGAAAAACAAAAGGAGACAGATTCATCCTATACCCAGTAATGGGGGGGTAGGAGAGGAGGAGGAGCTGAGGCAGTGAGGAGGGATGCTTGCGGGTAGTATGCCTGGAGGGGATTATAAGAAGCAATCACAGAAGGCACTAGCCTTGAGGTGTTGACGCAGTTTACACTTAAAAGCACCAATCGTGGCAATGTTGGAGATTTCTGTAGGTAGCAAGTTGAACCAGGTGGAGGCTCTGACAAGGTAAGAACACTGAGCTTGAGAGGTCCGACAGCGAGGTATTGTAAAGGTTAGACTGTCCAATCTTCCAGTTAGGCGGTGGACACGCTGCAGGGTCAATATTGATTGGACTCCAGGGGTCCTAAGGCCCAGTGATGTCTTCTTAGCTAGGATGCAGGTCTGGTACTTTAGCCTGCCAGATAGCTGGAGCCAGTTAGCTTGCTCATAAATGTCACACATGTGAGAAAGGCGGGCAGATGAAATAAGGAGTCTACATGCCTTATTAAGGGCTACAGCTATGTGCCAGAGTGCAGTATCAGTAGTGGATCCATAGATAACAAGCCCATAGTCAATAGTTGAGATAACAGAGCTCTGGATAGTGAGGTTCAAGGCTTCAGCCATTAGGCAATGTTTATGCTTGTATAGTAGCCCTATACAGGAGTTCACAGTTTTAGCGATCTTGTCAATGTGTTTGGTATACAAGAGGGAGCAGTCAAGGGTCAGGCCTAGATATTTAAACATATCCACCTGCTCAAGAGTGACGCCTTTGTGGTTGTTAATTATGAGCTCATGGTCCTTGTACTTGTTGTGGGTTCCATGGAACAGCATTGTTTTAGTTTTTTTGTGGTTAAGGATGAGTTTATATGAGCAAAACCAGTCTTCCACTCCTGTGAAACTTTTCTGTAGTTGAGACTGAAGGGAGTTGGGGTCAGTGTGACAAGTGAAGATTACTGCATCATCTGCATACAGTAACATTCTGTCATGGCAGGAGGCAGGGAGATTGTTCTGGAATATGCTGAATAACAAGGGACCCAGGATAGAACCTTGGGGTACTCCAGAGTGGATTGGTAGGGATGATGAGAGGAATTCACCAATCCTGACCTGTTGGGTCCGGTTACTGAGGTAGCTTTGAAACCAGAGGGTAGTTTCACTTGAAAGACCAAGGAGGGATAATTGTTTAAGGAGAATGGAGTGATTGACAGTGTCAAATGCCTTAGTCAGGTCAATAAAAGAGGTGCCGACCAACTGGCCCTGATCAAGTGCATGATGGATATGTGTGGTGAATTTGAGGAGTGTCATGGTAGTGCTGTGCCCTTTGTGGAAGCCATGCTGCTGGGAACATTACAGGTTGTATTTTACAAGGTACTCTGTGAGCTGATCAGCCACTATCCGTTCCAAGGCTTTGGATAGAGGAGGGAGGATGGATATAGGTCTGTAGTTGTTCGTGAGAGTCTTATCACCACTTTTATGGACTGGAGTCACCACTGCCAGTTTCCACTTTTGGGGGAACTGGGAGAGCATGAGGGAACAGTTGAGGATTTTGGTTAGTGGGAGCAGGACTTTGTCAATGGTGAGGGTGAGAAGTTTCATATCCAGTGAATCGCCACTGACCCTAGACTTTCCAAGCACTCTAAGAATGTGTTTTTTAACTAGGTTTTCCAGGATTGCTTTGAAATGGAAAGGAGGGTGAACTGGTGGCAAACCTGAACTAACAGGAGCTGGGTTGACTGTAGTGAGATCAAAAAAGTTAGGGGTTAGCACATGACTAAGGTCAGCAAAAGTGGTGTTAAATGCGTTGGCAATGATTACATGGTCAAGAGTGATGGTACCATCTATGTTCAACATTGTGGGTGTTGTTTTGGGATCCTTTACAGTCACTTCAGCAAGGTTATGCCAGAATTTATTCCCGTCATTCCAGGTGCTGGCTAAGGCGTTCCTGAAATAGTTGACCTTCTCATGGCGGATTGCTCTGGTACATGCATTCCTTGCTGTTTTGTAGGCCTGGATATCAGTCTGGGTGCCAGTAGCCTTAGCACAATACCAGAGCTGGTCTCAAGATTTCATTTGTGAAAGGAGGCCTAGTGTCATCCACGGGTTATTGACACCCTTGATCTTACGCTTCTTGAACAGAGCATGAACAACGCAGACTGAGTTGAAACAGATGATAAAGTATTCAAGTGCTGTGTCTACGTTGGGGGTTATATCAATTGGTGACCAGTCATGTTCACGAAGGAGTGTTTTAAGTGACTCAAGATGACCGGGGGTCAGCACTCTCCTGTTAATAGTTTTGGAGGGGAGTTTGGTGTATTTGTTTGTCCAGATACACAAGATAGGGGAATGATCACTTAAGGAGTCTGGGAGTTGCTTCAGAGATGTGCTCTGGACAATTAGTTAGTACCCAGTCTAGAAGTGTACAGGTCCCTGTTCTGTAGTTTACTCTAGCAGGTGATTTGACCATTTGTGAGAAATTAGCAGCAGCTATGGCGTCCTTATAACTCTTCAAGCTGGAGGCCAGACAGTTGATGTTGAAATCACCAAGTAGGTTAACTTCTATATTCTGATCCAGGGAGTTGATACCGTCAAGGAGGGAGTGAAAGCCCAGATTGCTCAACTTGGATGGCATATAGACAGAGACAACAGTAAAGATCTTGTTATGAGTTCCAGGAAGTACTTTGGAAGCAAGGATTTGGATGTCATTTCCGGGGATGGGCATGGGCATGACATGACCCATAAGGGACTCTTTAAGGTAGAGGGCACAGCCTCCTCCTTTCTTGGTAAGTCTGTCCTGTTTGAAAACTACATATCTGGGAATTGCTATTGCAGAGTCAGGTATCTTTGGAGACAGCCATGTTTCCAGCACTGATAGGATGTCTGGATTGTGTTGAGAAACCCAGGCAGAGAGGGTATCAAGTTTGAAGAGGAGGCTGCAGATGTTAATGCTTGCCAAGGAGAGTGACCCTGCACTGCTGTTAACCTTGTGGCCAAGTTGTGGTGGGTTGGGGTTAGGGTGAATGTTGCATGATAGGAGCAACAGCAGCAGTATTAAATGTTTTAAAAGGGGTTTAAAGTTGCTTCTGTGGGGCAGCAGGGCCCTTTTTTAACAGGTTCCTTTCCATAAGGATGATGCATGAGGTAGTGACCAGTTAGTAATAGCAAGGAGCTGTAAGGGCACAGTTGCAGTGGTTTTGAGAACAGGCCAAAAGTGTCATTTGTTTTTCAAAATGGTTGTTGGATAGATAGCTCTTAGAGACAAGTACATTAAGAGTTAATTTCAATTGAAAATGTTTGATACATGGTGGTTAAGTCAAAAGCTAAAATAAATGATCAACAGCTGAGGTCCATAGAATGTGTTAGAATTCCTGAAAGGGATGAACTCTGCTTGTGCTTATGCAGGATGTGAAAATCATTTTGTCTGTATGCATCTTTGTCAATCAAAGAGGTCTTGGAAAGCCCAAATACAGATCATGGGGCAGGTCAGACGAAAATGTGGATTCAAGCAGGACCCAGAGTCACTGAATTTGTCAGATTTCATTGCTTCACTTATGTTTTGTTGGGGATACCTTCCAACAAGTTCATTTTAAAATGATTTTAAAATGAAAAATGCAGATACCTGGTGATGATGCTTTGTAGAAATCCAGTCCAGGAGACTTTCACGGATGTAGTGAGCAAGAGTGATGTAGTTGCTCCAACCAGAAAACTATGTAAATCCACAAAAACTAAGCTACAGACACAGACAAACACAAGCAGCCACCACACAAACCCAGGAGGCAGAGTATATGTTCCTGTCCTTGAAGTGGAAGCCTGTGCAGTTGTACTTCCTGAAGAGGTGAAGCATGTGTTCTGATATTATATCCACTTGTCATCCTGCTGCTGAGAAGGTGGATTCCAGATAATGACTCTATCAGCTCTACCTAGTGCAGGACTGCCAGCATTATTGAGAGCAATGGGGACCACACCCCCAGCAGCCTGTCTCCTCCATACAAGCCACAAGTTCAGGTCCTGTTGCTGCACCACATTCCCTGTGCCATGCCCAGGCCTGACAGTCCCCATCTGAGCAGCAGCAACAGTGACCCCGACGGGCAGTGTCAGACAACCATACTGACCCAATCAACCTTCCCACATGTCAGTGCCAGCAAAGTGGCAAACAGGATCACTTCAGTATCCCCACCCCTCAGAATGAAAGTTTTGGTGTCATAGAGTGAAGAAACTTGGAATTCCCCCTACAAATTGGGACACTGGACTCTAGTGGCTGATCTTTTTTTTATTTTGTTTCATATAGAGCTTTGGTTTTTTTGATGCAACAACACATGGTCAGTGTCATCCGCTGGCTCAGGTGTTTTGAGGTACAACACTGCTACTGTGTAAAGGACTGCTCCTGCGAGGTTGCCCTCCAGCCTGCTTTCCCAGTTAAAGAGTATAAAGAGTGTAGTTGATACTGACCTTGTGGACTTTTCTGTCCTTACTTTCTCTGTTTGTCTTATGGATTCTGTGCAGTCTGTACAGCAAGACCAAACCAATAGGAGTAAAACAACTGCAAGGAAGGGCAAACACCAGTAAATGTATTTAACCATATCGTATTTCTATATACAGTATGAATTGGTGTTATCTGTATTGCATTAATTTGCTATGTTGTTTTTTTGACCATTAATAAAAAGATATTAACAAAAACAAAAACAAATAGAAAAGGCATTTTTCCTGATCTTTACTTAGCCTGTGTTCATCGCTATTATTATTTTTTTTAGCTCACCCCGTTCAAGAAAAGACTAAGTTGCTTGAAACATTGGACGTACTTCTCGTTAGGAGGAGCCTGAGAAGATATTTGAAACTGCATGACAAGGGTGTGGCTACCACTCTGTGCACCAACACTGTCTACCGGACAGGCTGAGGTAGAAAAACTTAGAAACATAGAAACCATAGAGGTTGACGGCAGATAAGGACCACAAGGCCCATCCAGTCTGCCCATTTTTTCTACCTTATGAATGTGTCACACACCTTTACACTGTCAATGACCTATCTATCCATATTCATCTGTATTGCTCCCTTATGCCTATCTCATGCCTGTTTGAAGCCCTGCACTGTATTCATAGCCACCACTTCCTGAGGCAGGCCGTTCCATGCACCACCACTCTTTCTGTGAAAAATAATTTCCTCACATTCCCCCTTAATCGGTCTCCCTCTATTCTCATGCTGTGTCCTCTTGTCCTGCTATTTTTCTTATATTTAAACATGTTAGATTCTTTCACCTTGTTAATGCCCTTAAGGTGTTTGAATGTTTCGATCATATCACCTCTCTTCCTCCTTTGCTCAAGGGTATACATATTGAGCTCCGTTAATCTGTCCTCATATGTCTTCTGATGCAGTCCTTGCACCATTTTGGTTGCCCTTCTCTGACTGCCGCAATTTGTTAATGTCCTTGTGAAGGTGTGGCTCCAGTACTGCATGCAGTACTCCAGATGGGCCTAACCAGTGTCTTGTAAAGAGTGATTATTACCTCCTCTTACGACTTGTGATACTCCTGCTAATACACCCTAACATCCCCTAGCCTTCACTCTACTGCTTTAGAGGTCTGCTTGATGATTTCAGGTCATTGGTGATGATGATGCCAAAGTCTCTTTTCTTCCTTTGTGACTGCCAGCAACTCCCTCCCAGCCTATAGGTGGCTTCAGGGTTTCTCTTCCCTATGTGCATGATCTTGCATTCTTTGCATTAAATCCCAGTTGCCACTCTTCTGACCATTTTGCTAGTTTATCCAGATCTCTTCTCATTCTGCCCACCCCATCTGGATCATCTACTTGTTGCAGATCTTGGTGTCATCTGCAAACAGACAAGCCTTACCCTCTAGTCCATATGCAATGTCACTGATGAAGATATTGAAGAGGACTGGCCCCAGGACTGATCCCTGAGGTACCCCACTTGTGACTTGCATCTCTTCTGACTGTATACCATTTGCCACCACTCTCTGTTTTCTGTCCGTCAACCAGTTTGCCACTCAGTTGACCAACTTCTGACCCACTCTGAGTCTACCCAGCTTATTTTTCAATCTTCTATGTGGAACAGTGTTGAAAGCTTTGCTGAAGTCAAGGTAGGTGACATCAACTGCTCCCCCTTGGTCCACCACTCTGGTTGCCCAGTCAAAGAAATCTATGAGATTAGTTTGACAGGACCTTCCTTTTGTAAACCCATGCTGTCTTTCATCTGAAAAAGACAAGACTAGGCACAGAAAAAAGATGATTTTCATAGTGGAGCTCCTATTCCTGTTGCTGACTACTTTGCTACCATCTGCTCAGTTTTATGAACCCACGGAAACTCTGTGCAACAAGTTCAATACATGTTACTGCATACACAACTGGACTGATGGGTCCTTAGACCCAAATTGTGGGGCCAGAAGTACCCTGGCTACTATGAAGACTGATGCAGAGACCCAAACCACCTCACTTTTTTAAAATTCCTGGGCAGCACCGAGGGGGATTTCTTCTTTCATCTAGGACTTACACTAAAGGATACCTGTTTTACAAAAGAGAAGCCACTGCAAGGATTTGTTTGGGTTACCAAGGAGGAGGCATCCCCCAATATAAGTTGTTGGGCAGAAGAATCACCGAGTACCTGCACAGCCCATTGAAAAGGAGTCCAAGAGATCTTCCAAAACAAAACCATTGTGGAGTGGAAATGTTAACACATCTCCTGTAGGAAGAGCCACAGTTATATTTGTAAGTATAACTCAGAGGGCATGTGCCAGCCACTGAATGTAAAGGGAGTTGGAAGGATTCTTTACTGAACCTCTTACCAGATTAATAGTATATCTCTGGATTTTATCCCCAACAGGACAAACACTTCATACCTTGTCATAACCCACAAAAATCCCTTACTGTGCATTGCTAATTCACTGACAGCCAGTACAAATGGGTAGAACCCAGGTCTCTGAATTCTCCTTGTAAGTGTTACCCAGGCCACCAACTGAATGGGAGAGGGGATTGCATGGACGTGGATGAGTGCCTTGCACAGCAGTGTGAGTTTCAGTCCCTAAACACTCCCAGCAGCTTTTATTGACTGTGCAGTTGCCATCATGAGAAAGGATCCTTTATCATGACTCGAAATCCAAAAAAAATCTTTTTTCATATCATGAGTCACGAAAAAAGATTTGTAATGCTAAAAAAGAAAATTCAAGAGCATTTCTGCAACAGATAAGTACACAATCCAGCTGAGGGGGTTCCAATAAGCAAGCTTCATCTGTTGGTTTCATAATTTATATGAATCATTTGATTTTGTTTCCCTCACTAACTGTAAAACAATATGGTGGTGGCACAAGAAAAGATAGTCATTTTACGACACAGGATCACCTGTTTGTGAAAAAGGATTATCGATTTGCAACAAAGGTTCCTTTTTCAAGTGGGAGACCTAGCTGTTCCCTTTGAAAATAATGGGAAATTTTAAAATGTTATTACTGTGGAACAGATTAATATTTTTTCACCAAATCTTCCAAAAGCACATCTATGACCCAATTCCTTTCTATCCTAAAAATGTCAGACCAAAATTCCACACCGTTTTCTGCAGCAGTGTGACAAAGAATTTGACAAAAATGGTAATTTTCACATTTTTGACACTCCATATTACCACACTCAAAAAATACTTGCCACATTAAGAGACCATTGGACCCTGATTGCGCATGCAGCATTTCATGTGAATCGCTTAAATGGTTGAAAAGTTATAAAAGTGCAAAATTTTGAATTTAACATAGAAGTGACTGTTGAACCCTAACTATGGGGCACTACTGCACCTCTATAATATATTTATCTATATATATCTTATCTATCTATCTATCTATCTATCTATCTATCTATCTATCTATCTATCTATGCATTGCAAAAACTTTGTTAATGCATCAGTTAGGGTTGCCATGACAAAAGCAGAATGATGAGGCATTAGGGTTTCACCCTAACACACCACCCCTGCCCTCTTGATGACCTGCAGGTGTTGGGGAGGGGGTGGCATTATGGTCTCCAGCCCTAACACTCACCCCATTCCATTGTAAAATAAGCTGGGGGGGGGCTACAGTATAGGAGAATGGGGTGAGTGTTAAGGTTGGTGATCCTAATGCCACCGAAGTGCCTTCTAGTCTCCACAGGGCAGGAGTTGTGTGTTAGGGCCCAACCCTAATGCTTCATTTCCCTACTTTTGTTGCAGCAACCCTAATTGATGCATTAACAAAGTTTTTGCAACTAATTTCCTTATTTTTGAGACAGCATAATAGTATCCTCATTTTACTGTGGGAGCACAGAGTCTGAACCCTCTATGGAGATAGTATAACAGTGTCCTCATTGTACAATGGGAGTGCAGGGTCCTTTGAACCCTGTGCTCCCATCCTTCCCTCGAAACAGTATAACACTATACTTATGTTACAGTGTGAGCGCAGGGTTCTTTGTACCTTGCAATCCCAGCCCTCCATCAATACAGTATAACAGTAGCCTAATTTTTATGGAGGGAGCACAGGGTTCGAAGGACCATTCACTCCCATCCCTCCATTGAGAGCATAACATTATCCTTATGTTACAGTGGTGCTGTGCTCCCATCCCTCCATTGAGATACTGTAACAGTAGCTTTATTTTTTTACAGTGGGAGCACACCCTCCATCAAGATAGCATGACAGTGTTCTCATTCTACAGTGGGAGATAGTATAATAGTATCCTTATTTGACCCCAAATTTCCGACATAGCCTACTTATGACCTCCCCACGCGTACCCAATACAGAACATTTTAAAATCCCAGCCAAAATGAAATTCTGCAGAATTTCAATGCCATTCTATGCCACAAGTGTGAAAACACATTTTGCCAGGATTTGAAAAATGACAGCTGTGGCATACATGAGGTGATGTAATACCAAGGCTATGCTGAAAATAATGGGTGTCAATATAAAATATTTTCAAAGTTACAAGTGTGTATAGTGAGATAGCAATGAATACTCATAACACAGCCATGTTTTTAACATTTTGACCCTAAATTTTCAAAATAGCCTTTTAATGACCCCATATGATGAACAATATAACTGTCATTATGCAAATCCCACTGGAAAGGTGATTTCACCAACTGAGCTCAAAATCACCTTTTCAGTGAGAGTTGCCTAATGACAGTCATATTGTTCATGAGAAGGGGTTTCACAAGACTCCATGTTGAAAATTTGAGGTCAGTACTTCAACAAATGGCCAAGTTATAGCCAAAAGTTGACCCACCATTGAAATACAAAGGACCGCATTTACCTTACTTCAGATTGCAGTCAACGGTTCCAGCAGCAAGATGTGCCTTCAACTGGTGGAGTAGGTGTCAAACCTGGGAACTCTTCAGGTGAGTGGTGGTCTGGGGGGCATTGGGGGGTGGGAAGGTAGCTGCATAGTGGGGGGGTATGGGCATGATCTGTGGTGGATGTTTTTTTTTTTTTACCAGCCCCAAACAAGCAAAGACAATGAGGGATGATTTTCTTCTTTTCAGGAAACAATAAAATAAAATAGTGCACAATAGTGGGGGATCCCACTGCCACCAATGATGACTGCGGCAAAGGAGGTTGGGGGATACCACTGGACACCAGGGAGACATGGTAAAAAGCCACATTGTGTGATATATATATATATATATATATATATATATATATATATTAAAAAAAAATATATGGGGATTCAGGTTGGGGGTGCCACTAGACACCAGGCTTATAAAGGGGGCAGACAATTTGCAACAGGAAAAAATTCCTCACCAGTTCACCCCATTTTGTGGACCAGATGGCCAGATAAAAATCCTGGTTTACCATATGATATCCCTATCCACCACCCTGATTCATCAGGAATTCGACTGGTGGACAAGGATCCCTGATCTGGCCATCTGGTTGACAAATTTTCATGACCAGATGGCCAGACAGGAATCCTTGGCCACCTGCTGAATTCCTTGTCCATCACCCTGATTCATCACTGGCAGACAAGAATCTGTTTTGGCAATCTGGTCAGCAAATTTCTCGATCAGATAGCAAGACAGGAATCCTGGTCCACCAGCTGAATTCCTGGTCTATCATCCTGGTTTGTCACTGGTGGGCAAGGATCCTGCTCTGGCCATCTAGTAGTCAAAATTTACAAACAGATGTCCAAACCGGGGATCCTTGTCCACCAGCAGAATTCCTTATTCGCCACTGATGAACCAGGATGGTGAACAAGGGAGTTAGTGAGTGGTGAAGCAGGATTTAAAAAGTGCTAAAAGTAGAAAAATAGCACTAAACAAACATGGAGAGCCACAGAGGACAGCTCATCAAGTCCTGATTTTCAAAACATATCCATAGATGTGTTAAACAGACATCTCTATACAGAGGTATCAGGGTTTTTAAGGGGGCTAAAACAAAAAACAAGATGGCTGCTTGTGAACAAAGAATTTTTTTCTGGTGAACCAGAATTGCCAACTCACATGCAAAGAATGGCCCCCGGTGAACCAGAATCCTGGTGCAGACCTTGCAGCTATCCTGAAAAATAAAATTCCTATTGAAAAATAATGGGAACTTAAAAATGCTATAACGTTTGAACAGATTAATATTTGTTTGCCAAATAAATGCTGGCCTGTTCTATGACCGAAGCTCTTTCTACCATAAACATTTCAGACCAAAATTCAATACCATCTTTGCACAGTGTGACAAGA
The DNA here is from genome assembly GCA_016271365.2 of Neoceratodus forsteri. Classification (NCBI taxonomy): domain Eukaryota; kingdom Metazoa; phylum Chordata; order Ceratodontiformes; family Ceratodontidae; genus Neoceratodus; species Neoceratodus forsteri. The sequence goes on from CM028132.1 coordinate 629,290,186, forward strand.
CAATAACTGCAAAAGTGGTAAATTTTAGGAATTTTTCACTATCCAGATCTCAGAGTCTGCAAATCTGATGGAACAAAACTTAGGACATCAAGAGATCTACTAAAAGAGACCATGCATGCAAAATTGTGTGCAAACACATTGAACAGTTGCAAAGTTATTAAAGCACAAAATTTGGGCTTTAACATAGAAACTCCATTCTAACCCTAATATAAATTTTAAATATGTCTTTTACATATCAAATAATTATGTTTTATAATTGATAACTATGACTAGAATATATATTACATATACCGTTTTAATATATATAGATTACATTCTATAAATATATATTGAATGCACTATTTCTACTCTGATAGAAATGTAGGTGTGCTGTGTACATGCAGAATGCATGCCACATACTTAATTCTGCAATGCTTGCATGCAGTTTATATACACAAAGTGATCCCAAGCAAACCAGGTCTAAAAAACAAATCAGGTTCGCATGTTGCAAGCTTGACATTTGCTCAGCAGGTAAGCTGGTGTGAATATCTTCTAAAAATTACATCAGGTTCACATGTTGCACACTTGACATGAGTGCGGCGGTTAAGCTGGTGTGAACATCATTTAAACATCACATCAGGTTCACATGCTGAACGCTTGCCATATGTGCAGCAGCTAAGCAGGTACAAATCTCATCTAAAAAATCACACAAGTTTCTATTTCTTTAAGCTGCTAGCAATTAGGGTCATTAAAATAATTTTTATTTGAATTCCCATAAAAATTAGGTAAACTCATTAATTCTGATCCTTTTGCAAGTTGTTTAATGACTATTGATTTTTGTCATTAAATTGCCATTAATTTGTAAAGTATTGTTTGCTTACTGCATTAAATGCCTAGGATATAGCCAGTCAACATCCTCCCATTCCAGATGTACGAAGAAGAGCCTCTGTATTGTGAAGTCTATCCTTTTTGTTTTGGACCATTCACATCCCTTATGCATATCTAGTGCTATAAATGTTTCTCCATAACTGTTTCATCTCACTTACTTTCCCTTTGTCATTCGGTATTGAGCGTATACACTATGGCCATGCTCAGCACTCTTTGTGCTAAGTAGGGTCTTGGAAGCATGCACCATACTTCACATTTTGTCGCTGAAATGTGGGACATGGACACTCAAAATGAGGGACAATGAGGGACACTAACCCACTTGATGATCAGGACACATCATGAAACACGGAGATACAGTACTTCAGAACACAGTGGAAACCATTGCATTAGAATCTGAGAATGAATTTCTACCATTAAGCAGGGGTGCCATTTAGGTTGGGCAGAGGAAGGCAGTTGCCCCTCCTGCCGTATTTGTGCCTAGGTTGTACTTATGGTGTTGCAATAATGGCATTAAATTTGGATTTAATCTTTTGCACAATAACTGCCTACCTGGCCAGTGTGTGCTCATGCTGCAGGTATTCTCCGGACTCGATTGTGTCTGTATTGTGCTGTCCACTCTCTCCACCTATTAGCTGCGGCACAATCACATGTGTTGCGGATGAGCTCCAGACAAGAAAGAGCACATGAGTCTTGCAAGTGCGACACTGTCTTTCCTGCCACAGCATAGACATACTGCACACTACAGCTTGGAAGAGTCGGTGAGCGCTGAACTGTCAATGGCAGTGTTGTGGCAACATATTTTTGTTGGTCTTATCTTAGTGAGTCTCCATTTCCCCTGGTGGCTGAAGGGGCAGAGGGTGAGCTAGAAGTTAACTCAAGACTAGGCTACCTACTTATTCTACTAGGCTTGCCTTGCAAAAAAATAGCACAGACCCCCATGGCAACAAGCAAGGCTTAGCAGAAGTGGTGTGAGTGGCATTCATAGGCAGTGCTGTGTGGCAGCAGCCACAGCAACAACCAAGGAAGAAGCAAGCAACCCTGGTTGGGTAGGTTCAGTTTGTGAGGTGACTTCATCCCGGACCACGCTGGGGACCTGTGATGCTCAGTTCTAGCATCCAGCTTCTGGTGGAAGGAGAGAGGGGAAGGAAACTGAAAATTGAGCTGGTGGCACACTGTACCACGCTGCAGGTCAGGGTAAGTAAAAGTAAATTATTTTTTTTACAGGGGAATTGGGGAAGGAGGAAGGGCTGAAATATTGAAGTATTTTTCATATTTCTTCACCTTTGAGTGGCTTCATGACCCATATGGGATGGGTACTGACTGGAATGGAGTAGGGAGAAAAATCAAGACAACGTTCTTTTTTTGGGGGGGCAGAACTTCAGCCAGGAAAAATGTTGGTTAGTAACTGGGTGGGTTTAAGGCTAAATCTGATGCACTGCTCTGGGATATATAGAGATGAACTGTACGCATTTGAATTATTCCTGATTTGCATATCACTTTTCAATCAAAACAAGTAAGTTGTATCTTTTGGAGATGTTACAGACATTCTAGAGCATTCCCTTGCATTTACAGAAAGGTGAGCGGTATGGTATGCACAGACTATTGGAGCCCCACTATGGTCAAGCTTGTGACCCCCCCCAGTGAAGCTGATCTTCACATCTCCATGCTCATGCACATTATGAGAAAGACAAAGGAGACTGCAGGGGTATGCACCATTGAAATGAATGGGGGTATTTTTTATTACTATTTTATACATTATTGGTGGAGAGTTGGAGATTAATGAGGGCCACCACTCAGCCAGCAAGGGCCTTGCTAGTAGAACAGTGGCCTTCATTATTCTCCAGCTCTCCATCATAATGTATAAAATAGTAATAAAAAATAACTCCATTCATTTCAAGGAGGTATGCCCCAGCACTCTGACCCATGGACATCATCTCTTAAAGACTTCTGCCGCTGGCTCTCTAGTACTCAAGTAAGAGACATTTTACTTATATCTATACTTGCTGGGTTGTCTGTAGCAGCATGGCCATACCAACTACAGTGTATGTGTATGTGTATGCATGAGGGAGGACTGGCCATGTGGGTGTGTGTCAAGTTAATGCTACTTTTGTGTTTGCACCTTAAAATCTGTTTGTGTGGAAGCATTCAAAATTGTGGAGAGAAAACAGTAGGAGTAGAGGCCAGACAGAAGTAATTAAGTGGTTTTGTGGGTAAGTTTGTGTATTGGGGTGGGAAAAACCACATGTGTTTCCATTGGTACGTGTGCTACAATTCAACTGTGAAACTGAGATGAGTAAGAGAAGAAAACTGAAAAGCATAACAGTGGCTACAAGCATGCTACATGCATGCAGATGTAGTCTAATACAGTATGTATTGAAGTACAAGTGAGCCATATGTGTGCAGACAGTACAGCTTAGTGGTTAAAGGCACTAAAATGCAAACCAGGAGACTTGGAAGCATAAAGATATGGTTTTGAATCTCATCAACCCCCACTTGTGTATGGTGTGATCCTGAGCAAGTCACTTAACTTTTACATGTGCAGCTATCAGTGACCACTTGCTTTTTACATGCATGCAGTCTTTCCCATTTAACATAAAAATCAAGGTTTCCACACTTGCTTGCTGCAGGTATACCATATGCATGCAATCTATTCCAATTTAACATTTAAATTATATTTACAGCATGCATATCACTTGGTTAGTTATATGTGTGCAGCATGAAAACTTTTCTTATAATTATTTCTGTAAGGATACATATCTTCTTATAGTAAAATATGTATACAACAACGAAGGCAGCTCCAAAATGTAGTGGTGCTCACAATGTAAATGTAAACAGCACTAGCAGTAAAAGTTAGGCACACACACACACACACACACACACACACACACACACACACACACACACACACACATGCGCCACACTCACACACAGTACACCAGATTAAGAACTCCAAAAGATTTTTAGATTTTTCACCACAAAGTTTATTTGTTCAAAAAATGAAATGTAAAACCAAATCCAAAAATAGCAATAGTAAAAACAGACCCTCCCGCCACCACACACACACAGGATTGACATTTCATGCTGTTCTTGTGCTATTCTAAGAACAGTGCAAATTGTCAGTCCTGTGGGGAGTTATGTTTTTTACTGTTACTACTTTTGGCTTTAGTTTTACAATTTTTTAGTTATTTAATCTACAAATGAACTTTGTGATGGAAAATCAAAGAAATGCCTTCTGGAGATCCTGGTCCAGTGTGTGTGTGTGTGTGTGTGTGTCTGACTTCTGCTGTGAGTAAAATATGTATCTTGTTTGCTTGCAAGATCCAGTATGTGTAGAATATATTCAGAACATATATTTTTATATATGTCAAATATATTTTTGCAAATGCCTTCTGTGGTACTGTGTATGTATTTGCATAACTAATTCACATATTTCAAAAGTACAGTTTACAAACCGAAGTCATGGAACATTTATATTTTTAAAATAGTTTTTAAATAACAGCATTAGTTTACATACCAGAGGGAAAGGTAAAGAGTTAAAACTAGTACATGTAGGAACTCAGCCTGACATAAAAAGGAATCAAACAAGGGTGGTATAAATACCAATTTGAGCCATTATAAATTGTGAGATCAAGAGGTAAGTCCTATGTGTATGTGTAAGTATAAAGGTATAATCTGTAAATCTATGGTAATGGTACATCATCAAATGATAATTCTACTATAGATATCTAAATGGTTACTAATAAGAGGAATTCCAAATGTCCAGTTAAAGGTATGTTACATCAAGATTAATCTATTGCCTTTTCAACTGCATTAAAAAGTATATATATTTAATATTTAAGATATATAAGCAGATATATAAAATACATATCATGCACCTATAATAAATATATTATGGAAATATATTTATGATATTTCTTCAATATAGCTGTCACATATAGTCTGCAAATAAATCAGGTATTTCAAAATCGACCAATGTGAGATATTTGGCATATACGTCAGACATGTGATCAAACATGTCTTTGAAATATACTTTTGTAAATATATCTAGAATATATTTATTTTCCATATTGTATATTTGGGAGATAAAACTGCACTATTATCTCACTTCCAATGACTTTCCCTCAGGTCAGCAATTTGGATAAGTTCATCCATTGTAATTGTTCTGGTTTTACGTTTATGCACATTTTAGCTTAGTCTCAATGTTCTCTTTTATGGATATTCCTTTCTGCCAAACTTCTAATGTGTTTAATATTCATGGTTTTGTTTAGCAAATATGATTACTGTGGGTGGGGCATCAACAACGTCCTCCCACCTACACCACTACTAGATTGTTATAATGCTGTCTAATGTAATTTATATATTTTTAAGAGAGTATTTTATGCACGAAAGTGCACTCACCTTATGCCATCATCAATTGCAGGGAGCATGGCTGGTCAACCCTTAGGCCAGCTGAGCATAGAAAATATTTGTTGCAGCTCATTTTCACTATTTTTGACTGGTTCACTTGGACAAACACTACTGTCTAAAGAGTGCACACAATTTTACTTATTTGCACTGAAGTCGTGCTCACACAAACCTCCAATACAAGGACACAAGTCTTTAAATGATTAAAAATATTTATTGCGCCATGAAAATGGAATGAACTGGAAGGGGACAGGATCAGTTGTGTTCCAGGACAGTAGCTGCAGCTGTTGTTTTCTCAGGGTTCTTGTGGATTTTACTTGGTAGGTTGGTTCTTTTCTTTCTTACTTCTAAGGGGCTAGCAGGGTATTGTTTGGGGTGCTGCTGGATGTTTGTAAACTGATTTGGTGGCTGTGAGGGGGGCTCATTTTGTGGAGGTTTCACTGTGTAACAGGCTTGCTGGTAAAGGCCTATTTCTTCTGATTTAAAACCTATTTGGTGGGATTTGCTTGGGCCTGGTTCTTTGGCTGCTGGGCTTGGAGGGGAGACACAGGGCTGATACACTCTCTCTCGAGTCAGGTGTCTGCCCAAGACCCCACCCTCCCCACCCCTCCCTCCCAGAAGTCTGCAAATTTATAGGGAACACCTGCCCTGCAATTGGAGGAAAAGGCTGCAGGTGCAGCTCTGCAGTTCTAGCCACTGGGGGTAGGATTTAAAAGGCTGGGAGAGGAGCTTGAGTTGTTCATTTCCTTATAAGTTTAACTGTGTTGTACTGCACCTAGTAACAGGGTTACTGGTGTACAGTGGACTGTCTGTAAGATTAGTGGGTGACCTGATTAGGCAGTAGGGGTATCTTAGACTAGGGGGGAACCTGGTGGCTCACCCAAGGAAACCTATTTTGAAGGGGATGGAACCACACATCATTAGGGCCGGCATCTTTGGGAGGGTGGTGGGGTGCACAGGGTGTGGAGCAGCCATGATACTGGACTGGGCTTGGAAGTTCAGTGGTTGCCCAGTGTGCTACCAGCTAGCACAGCTTAGGGAGGAGGTTGTGGGGATTAGGAGAAAGCTGGGGAAGGGGGTGGTATGGTTGGGGAAGGGGTGGAATCTCCCACAGGTTGTACCAAGCACGGGGGGGGGCATAGGAAAGGAGTGCAGGAGAATACTAGGGTCACATAGGGAACCTGGCAGAGGGGTGCAAAAGGACACTACCAAGGAAGCAGGCAGGTAACTGGGGCCCCTCAAAAGGGGGACGGAGGGACAACATTCTCAGGAAGTAGGCAGATGGCCAGGGCTGGACAGAAGGAAGCAAGGCAGGGAGGTGGATCAGACCTTACACTCAGTAACCGCTTCATTCTCTTCTTCTGCTCAAGGATGAGGGGTGAGTGCTAGCCATGACGGGGTAGTTAGAGATGGAAAGGGATGGAGTGGGAGGCAGGAGGCAGGGGCCAGATAGCAGGAAGAGCAGGGGGACCTGGAATGCAGGAGAATGGGGAGCAGTGAATCAGAGCAGGAGGGGCAGGGGAAGAGGGAGGAAAGCGCAAGAGAAGGACCAGTTGGGAGGAAAGGTAAAGGAGAAGACCAGAAGTACAAGGAGGATTCAGTAAAGGGAGCTGAGGTTTAGGCCAGGAGCACGACTAGAAAGGAGGAACTAAATGAGACAGGAAGGAAGGGAGGATGAGCCAGGCTAGTTTAGCAGATGGGGAGAAGGACCAGTTGCGGAGCAGTGAGGGGAATTAGCAAGGAACAGAAGGATACTCAGGAGGAGGAGAGGCATAGGATTGGAGGGAGGGGGTGGCCATGGTAAATAAGGAGGGGGTGGCATGTGGCACCCAGAAAGGGGGAGGAACACGGAGCCGGCTGGGTGAAGGGGCCTGTAGAAAGGACGAGGGACATGGAGGGGGGGGAATGGAGGAAAAGGAGTGGTCAGAGTGCTCCTGCTGGGGGATTCCATGATCAGGGGTATCAAATGGGATAGGGAGGGAGAAGCCTGGCCAGTTAGAACAAGATGCTTCCTTGGACTAACGGTGCTCAGGGCTAAGCACGAGGTATATCAGCTGGCAAAGGATTGTGGGGGTTCCCCAGACATACTGGTCCACCTGGGTACAAATGACATTGAGGGAAATAGCGAGCTAGAGATACAGGCAAGATTCAGGGAGCTCGCCAGGGTCTGTCATGACATAGGATGCAGTTTCCTTCTCAGAAATCCTGCCAGTGCCAAGGGCTAGTGGGGAACACAAAAGGAAAATTAGGAGATAAACCAGTGGCTCAGGGGGTGGTGGAGGCCAGAGGGTATGGGTTGATGGGGGATTGGGGAGACCTGGGAGGATAAGGAGCTGTATGTTAGAGATAGACTACATCTCAATTTGAGGGGAGGGGAACCTGGTTGAAAATAGAGGGGTTCATTGGTGAAAAGTGGGTTTAAACTGTGAAGGGGGTGGGATGGGAGAAAAGGCTGTCAAGGGGTGCCGATAAAGGAGGGACTTGTCTCCACTCCTGGGGACCAGGAGGATTGCAGAAAAGGCCGACTGGCAAAGTGCAGACCAGGGGAAGCAGAATCCCATGGGAACACGAGCAGGGGAAATGGAACTATAGGGAAAGGGTGGAAGGTAGTCCTGCTAAATTGCCAGGGGCGTGGGCAATAAAATGCCTGAGCTCCAGGCTGATGCTAACTGAGGGAGCAGTGGATGGGCAGCGGTCACTGAGACTTGGGCCACACAAGACATGACTGGGACCTGAACCTGGAGGGATACACTATGTACAGGAAGGACGGGGAGGGAAGGGAGGAGGGGTAGAATGATAGTCAAAACTGCATTGGCATAGGGGGAGAGGAGGCGGAGGAACCGTGGAGGCGATTTGGGTCACCTTGATAACAAGGGGGCAAGAGGGTAAAAATAGAGTGTGGTGTATAGACCCCTGCCCTGGTGGAGGAGCTGAGGACAGTCTGGTGGCAGATGTTAGGAGACACTGCAGACTGGGCAGAGGAACGTGGTGGTGTTGGGGATCTAAACATGCCAGGAACAGACTGGGAGACTCATGACATCCTCTGTGACCAGGGAACAGAGGTTGTTGATGTCTTTCAAGACGTGTTCCTAACTCAGCAGGTGAGGGAACCGACCAGGAGGCACGGGTACTGATGTAGTCCTGGCAGACAGTGACCAGATTGGGGCCTGGAGGTAAGGGACCCATTGGCGGGGAGTGACCATGCCACGGTCTGGTTCTGCCTGGACCTAGGAGGATAGAAGGCTGCACAAAGACGGAAGTAACCGACTTCAGGGGTGCGGATTTTAAGGAAATGGGAAGGATCCTCAAGGAGCATTTGGATGGGATTGGGTCAGACATGGACGCTGATAGTAGGTGGGAAATCATCAGGAGAGGGGTGCAGGATGCTACCAGCACCTGTGCAAGAGTAAGACGAAAATGCGGTAGGGCCCAAAAACCCTGTTGGTGGACCAGGGAGATCCAGGAGGTGGTGCGGGGAAAGAAAGCAGCCTATAAGCAATTCAAGTGCTCAAGGAGTGAAAGGGATCGAGGGGAGTACGAGCTGATGGCTAGAAGGGCCACTAGAGTGGTGAGGGCAGTTAAGGCAAGGAAGGAGCAGAACCTGGCCAGGGAAATTAGGAGAGGGAACAAGGGGTTCTTTAGATACATTGGGGAAAAACGAAGGGCGAAGGGGCAGATTAGCAGGATTAAATCAGGGGAGAGATGGGCACAAGACCCAGGGGAGCAGGCTGAGGTACTAAATGAGTACTTCACCCTCAGTTTTCACCAGGAAAATGGGGTGCTGCATCATCATGGGAGGAGACAGAGATACTGAGGGGTGGACCCTACCGATCGGGCAGGTCTGGGGAGAGGGGAGGCATCACTGGCAGGTGGGGAGGCTAAGCAGGAAGAAGGGGTACCAGAAGTGAAATCACAGCAGAGAGTGAGGGAAGCCCTCAGCCCCTTAAGACGGAGAAAGCACCGGGCCGGATAAATTACATCCCAGAGTGCTGAAGGAACTTGCAGATGTCCTGGCAAAACCCCTGGCAGAGCTTTCACCATCTCTCTGAGGACAGGTGGGTGCCCCAAGACTGGAAGGTGGCGATATAGTGCGTATCCACAAGGGGGATCAAGGAGGTGGCAGAGAACTACAGGCCTGTCAGCCTGACCTCGGTGGTGGGCAAGGTGATGGAGGGCATTGTCAAGGAGAGGCTAGGGGGACTTGGATAAGTCAGGGTGCCTGGACGATAGACAGCATGGATTCATCCCGGGGAAATCGTGTCAGACAAACCTGGTGGAGTTCTATGACTGGGTGACAAGTGCCTTGGACCTGGGTAGACCAGTGGATGTCCTCTTTCTAGACTTCAGCAAGGCATTTGACTCTGTTCCTCACGTGGGCCTGTTGGATAAGCTGGGAGAAATGGGGGTGGGGAACCAGATGATCAGATAGATAGGCAATTGGCTCCAGGACCGGACCCAGAGGGTCGTAGTTGGGGGATAGTCTCATCCCAAGGAGGGTCATTAGTGGGGTCCCACAGGATCAGTCCTTGGGCCCCTTCTGTTCAACACCCACGACGGACATAAGGACAGGAATCAGGGAGTGAGATGAGTCTCTTTGCAGATGACTCAAACTGGGGGCAGTGGTGGATGGGGAGGAGGGGTGGCCCTACAGGGGACCTGGAGGCTCTGGAAAGATGGTCTAGAAAGTGGAAGCTGAGGTTCAATGCAGGGAAATGCAAGGTACTCCACCTGGGGGCCAGAAACCCAGGTCAAGTGTACACCTTGGGGGGGGAATGCTACAAGTCTCGATGGCTGAGAGGGACCTGGGGGTGGTGGTGGATGTCAAGATGAACAACTCTGAGACTTGTAGGAGGGCAGCAGCCAAGGCCAACAGGATGCTGGGATGCATCGCTAGGGGGATCAACTCCAGAAGGAGGGAAGTGATACTCCCTCTGTATAACTGCTTGGTGAGGCCACACCTTGAGTACTGCATGCAGTTTTGGAGGCCACACTTAAAGTGGGACATTAACCTCCTGGAGAGGGTCCAGAGGAGGGCAAGCAAAATGATTTGGGGCTTGGGGGACAGGACCTATGAGGAGAGGCTCAAGAGCTAAATATGTACACATTGGAAGAGAAGGGACCAGGAGACATGATAGAGGTCTTTAGGTACATGAAGAGGGTAAATAGGGGAGGAACAGTCGGGTGCTTGAAGGAAGGAGGAAGGGGCCACTAGGAGGCATGGCTGGAAGCTAGAGGGGGAAGATTCAGGGAGAAAGGAGGAGGTGCTACTTCATTGAGAGGGTGGTGGAGCCATGGAATGCACTGCCTAGGGGCTGGTGGAGGCAGAGACAGTGGAGGGGTTCAAGAGGGTGGGACAGGTACAGGGAAGGGTTCTGGAAGCAAAATCCAATGCAGCAAGAATATCCGGAACTGGAAAGGGAGAAGCCAGAGAAGGCAAGGGGGACAGCAAGGTCAGCACCCAGGTTGGGGACTGACCAAACGAGCAGACACGAAAGACCGTTAGGCCTATTCTGCTGGCATTTTAGTATGTTAGTATGTAAAATAAAAATAATAAAACAACCAGTTCCCACCTAATGGTGCAATAAATATTTTTAATTATTTAAAGATGGTGCCCTTGTATTGGAGGTTTGTGTGTGCCCAACTTTGGTGCAAATAAGTAATTCTTTTTTTGTCTGAAGCATCACTGTCCCTGTGCGAACTCCACATCTGTTTGTTTAGTACATAAAAGTACTATTGACAGAGCATGTGCCTACTTGTGGGTAGAGATGCAGTGAAGTTAAATTCCACCTGTGAAGTAGACGTGAAGTAGCCCACTTCATGTTATTTTCAGGCTATGTGAAGTGCCCATTAAAAACCATTACTTCACCACTTCACCTTGTAATAATACTGACAATGACTTTGCATTGCTCACTCCACCTTACTTTGCTTTAAAGGCTGAGTGAGAATTTACAGGCGGCCCACACACATCACATGGCTTACACAGTCTAGGTCACCCCAGGCCCCAATTGTGCAGCAGCAGCCCTGGATCCAACAACACCTGTGGCCCCCCCACCTGTGCCTGGTCCTCCCCACACCTCATTAATGTGGGAGTACTGTACTACACTGTCTGGAGACAGCAATGTAGTGAAATGTAATCTGTATTGTGTGGAGGAGTGCCATGGCCCCCCGGCACAGGTGGTCAGCACACCCACCTGTACAACCACCACCATGTACAGTGGCAGGCCAAGGTTGCAGAATGGGGCAGTAATGCACCTGAGGGGGCAGCACAACATCCACCTGTGTGTGGTGGTGTGAAGTTAGGAGGCAGTATAGTGCAGTGTTTAAAGGCTGTGAGCTATAAACCTGGAGACCTGGGTTTGAATCCCACTGCCCCCTCTTGCATACTGTATGACCCTAAGAAAGTCACTTAACTTGCTTGTGCTCCCAGATCACACCTGTAAATAAGATTTCAGCTTAGTGTGTCTCTCCCAGAAAAAGAAAAGTGGAGGTGGGCCATGGATCAACCGGTTGCTCAACCACCACAACCTGTAGCAGGTGATGGTGGCAACCCTGTCCAACTACCTGCGACACAGGATGATTTGGGCCTAATGTGGAGTGAGCTGGAGGTTGTTAACCACCGTCTTGACAATGTTGAGCAGTAGTTAGAGCAAATTGAGGGGCATCAGCTACAAATTATGGGGATGCTTCAACTGCTGCTGTCCCATCAGAATGTTGATCATTAGTTTTAGTTTGTCCTTGCACCCACCACCATCTTTGTGAAATAATAGTTCCTGATGTTGCCCCTGATCTGTCCCCCCCTCTATCTTCAAATTTTTGGCCCTTCCTCATGCACATCTCTTTTTCTGGATGATGCTACCCTCCTGTATGTTGTTGATTCCCTTTGGGTACTTGATAGTTTCTATCATGCCCTGCCCCCTTTCCTTGCATTTACATGTAATGTCCTTTAGTGTCTCTTCATCCGGCTTCATTCTGGTGCATAGCCTTCAACATTTTAGTTGCCCTGCTTTGTACAACCTCCGTCCTGTGTATATCCTTGCAGAGATATGCTCTCATCACCGCACACTGTACCTAAGATGAGGTCTTACCAAAATCCATTTTTAGACTTCATTTTAATATGATGGCTCCCAATGCATCCCAGTATACCCCAGCCTTCCTTACTGCCTTCTCACCCTTCTTGCATACCTTTACATCGTCTGACACAGGTCACTGTCCATTTTTGTTGTTGTTAGTCCCCCCCCTCGCCATTGTGCACTGTTATGTGTATAATGTTAAATGTGTGTGTTCCGTCTTTCTTTTACATGACCTTGTTTATCTCCCAAAAATGGTAAGAACCATGCCCAAAAACAGCTGAAATAAAATAAAGTACAAAAGTGGTGTCCTTGCCCTCATTATATTCCTACTTAACAAAACCAAAAAGCCAGCACTCCAAATGAATAAATGCCAAGAAAAAAATATTCACTACTAGTACGATTTATTGATGGCAAAACAAGACACACAAATCACCCCTGTGCTTTGGTGGTTAGGCCTTCATTATGGGGCCCCTCTAAAATGGTTAACTGGTCAAAAGTGGAACTTGGGTCAGCAATACTAATGCCAGCAGTAACTGCACTAACACCACCAGTGGGAACAACATCATCTCCTTCAATTATCAGTGAAGCAACAGATTGCACTGTAAAAAACATTGATGGAGAAATCCCTTTGCTGACATCAGCTATGCACTTCTGCGTACTACCTCACCCATGGGCAAGCTTGCTGCTGGCAGCAGTGCCATGGCCAGAAACAGCTTTGCTTACATGTCTCTCAGCAGGCATTTTTGGGGATCACCAAGAAAATTCTAAACAAATTTAGATTTATGAACTTTTAGTTTGGAGTGGATGGGAAACCAAACAACAACAACTGTGGCTTGTAGATGGAGATTGGGCACTAAACAGATGCAAATGCACAGATTAAGATTGTGCTGCACACGCAGGAGCTGCAGATGCAAAGGCACAACAGCACCTTAACCAGTACCATAAGTCACAAATCCATATGTGGAAAAGAATACCTTTTGCTAGTTGGTGGGGGAGCTGTGCACTGCAGAAACAGTCCCCTATCAAGATACCACAAAGCAGTACAAAATAAAGGAGATGGATAGCAGGTTCACTGTGCTGTAATTACTGTATTGCACAATAAAATGTGTCTGATTTGATGGCACACGTCGCACACACTCTCACACACACACACTACAGCTAATGCTCAGCAAATTGAAAACTTCAGTAATATAACCAAATATTTTAAACAAACTGAAATTATGCACTGCAACACAACAATCAGCAAAAAAAGTAAAAAATGACTGAATGACTGAAAACATTACTGTGTGTACATGAACACAGTTATACAAGAAAAATATAACCAAAACAGAAAGACTGCCTTTCTCCCAGTTAATCTACCTCCACCACAGATACGCCCCTCCCCCAAGCACACTTCAAGTGACTGTCAGTACACAGACTGAATGTTCTAAATTAACGTTCAGAATCCATGCACAAACAATGAACACTTGATGATATGTGCACAGGAGGATTTCCTACAATTGATGTACAAAATTTTGAGCAAAAAAAGAAATGGCTCAAAAATGCTTTTTGAATGGTTTTTAGAGGGTTTGAATCTCAGAGCTCTGAGAGCAAACTGTCTTCAGCTACCACTACATACATGCTATGTAGAACTGAGGTTGTGCAGAACAATCAAGAGCTCATGTGACCTACAATCCCATGAATCACTGCAAAATTCACCTTGGAGCTCACCAACAAGGTGAAGTGATGCAAAGTAGTTTGATTTCAATGTATTTCCCAATAAAATTGATGTAGAAGTGGTTGTGAAAAAGTGGACTAATGCGCAGTCATTGTTTCCAATGGACTTCCAATCCTAATTATAAGGTGAAGTACTCCACTCCTTGTACACTCCAGTACTCCTTGCAGGTTACCTTGCGGATTTTGCCTTAATATGCAAATTGCTTCACAGAGCAGATTTTGGCCACTTTGCCCACCTCTACTTGTGGGGGGTGTTGTTGCTTGTTTTGTTTAATAGGGTAGAACTAGGGTAGGGAACAGGAGGGAGGGGTGGTTGAAAAAAGAGGAAAATTACTATCATACATTACAGTATGGATGTTGCTACAAATGCAAACCTATCCTTTGGGTGTAACATTGGGTCTAGGAGCAGATTTGGCTCTGAGATCTCTCCTGTCAACAATGCTTTCCTATAGATAGCTTAATCATCATAACCTTCTGGAATGTTAATGGACTAAAATATACTACTAAAAGGAAAAGAGTCAAAGTGAGGATTAACAAGCTAAAATCCACATTAGTATTAATTCAAGACACCCATATGGGACTAAGTGAATTTGAAAAGACCAGTGGCACATGGGGGGGCACTTGGGTGTTCTACCTGTTTTAATTAGAGATGGTTCTGAGGTTCCAAAAGGTTCTGATAAGCAAATAAAGGTTCAGATCCTTATCTGAACCTTTTATGACCTTTATTGTTTTATGCTAACCGTATGTTAAAAAATTATTTTAAATTGCTTTTAATCAATATATCTGTAGAAAACAAAACAGTTAAACCACTGTTTAGTAGTAGAGAATGCTCCTTAATCACTCATCTGTTTCTGACATTTAAGAAAGTAATACTAGTACAGTGAATAAGTTGTATTATTAACAGTAGTGATTTCTATTTTTCAAGAGGTACTGGCAGGCAACAGATGTGTTTTAAACAGTTAAGTGATGATGAAGAAGAAGTCAAGAACACAAAACCAGCACGAGGCCAGAGCAGAGGCAGCCAGTCAAAGAGAGCCAATCAGCAAGCTACCACTTCAAGACTGCAGTGTGCTACTATCCCCACCTACTAAAATCAGGGGGAAACCAGAAGTAGTCTACCACCACTGAAATCAATGTGGTTAAGGCACATTTACCAAAAATGACTGCTTAGAAAAGAATGAGAAAGTGATTGTGATGACAAGAAAGTCCCAGACCAAGTCTCTAGTTTGTAATTAAATGTTCTCCTCCTTGAGTAAGATTTTTTAGAAGAGGACAATAGTGTGTTTAAATATTTGTACTTTGTAATAATACTACCACTACTACCAGGTGAAAAATACAGAGCTAGCAGCATTTATCAATGGGGTTATTTAATTGTGCGCATGTAGGTAAATGATCTCCTTAGAATGACAAAGTGACTGTGTGTGAGAACAGGGACTTGTCGGCCACAGTTGCTACCAGTGTGTGATGACATGAATGTGATGTGCTGGCTGTACCTCACATTCACCCCCAGGATGACAATGATGCAGTCGAAAGGCAGGCAAGTCCCAGATTTTAATTTTTTATTAAACCAGTCTCCTGAGTCTGACTTTTTGTAGAAGGGATCATATTTTTTTGTATGTCATCAATTATTTTAGCATAGCATCGGGTCTCGGTATGGAATACAACTCGAAGGTGTCTGATGTTAATCTTGTTTATTTATCAGTCACAATATCCCCAGCAGAGCTAAATAAATGCTCATAACAGACACTGGAGATTGGACATGCAATATACTTACAAGCCAGGGCTGTCAGCTTTGGCCAGCATGAATTTTTCTCCTGCCAGTAAGCTAAAGGGTCATCTTTAATACTAATGTTGGGCTCAAACAGATATGCATCTACCATGCTTACTACTGAGCATGCATTTTCTCATTGTGGAATTTCAATGTCCTGTAGCTGGCCCCAAATGTCATCCTCCTCATTGTCTGCTTCTGTACTGGGTTTTGGAGCTGTCTTTTAAATTTGAGGTGGTGTCATTGTAGCTCTGCTTGCCAATCCTCCTAATGAAACCTCATCTGCTGCATCAATCAAAAGTTGCCTGTAGTTCAACTCCTCCATATCATCAGAAACCAACTCAGGAAGGTGTCTCTTCCAGAAAGGTGGATCTGGCAATGTTGCTAAGAGATATTCCTTGCTCCATGTCATGGCTGATAATTTATCATCATTGCTAAATCTGCTAAGCATGTTATTGACTAGAGATTGGTTCATATCTAAGTTGCTCCTCATTTTCTCCAACCTTTTGTTGAGAAGTAGAATGAGTGTAATAACCTGGCTAAGGGATGCCTTTTCTGCACTGACCTCTTTTGTAGCACTCATGAATGGTTTTAGAATGTGTCACAACTGTTCCAGCAGAGGCCATTGAGTAGACTGGAGTACAATGCCATCTCCGATATCATTGTACATGTTATACTCAATGATAGCTACCTTTTGTTTAAAGATGTGTTCAATCGTAAAGTAAGTTGAATTCCACCTTGTTGCTACATCCTGAACAAGCTGGAGATAAGGAAGACTTTTGTCCTTCTGGATATCATCAAGAATGGCATGGACTTTTACTGAATGGCTGAAGTGGCCATACACTTTGTGCAGTGTACCCACAGTGATTGATACTTGCTGGCCATTATTCAGGAAAATTCGAATGATTAGATTAAGACAATGGGCAAAGCAGTGTTTATGTACATAGTTGCCATCATGAAGCGCTTTTTTAATATTTGAACCATTGTTGGCACAAAAAAACAACAACTTTCAAACCCTGTGAAGTGACCCAAACAGTAAGTAGTCTTTCCAGTTCTTGCTGAGTGTGCTGTGCTGTGTGTGTGTCTTGAAAGTGACATACATAGGGCTGGCCTGGTGGCTCTGAGGGTTGAGGCACTGGACACCACACCTCATGCCATGCTGGTGACCTGGGTTTGGGAAGGAGCTCGGGTCATCGGGGATCAGACGGGGGGTGGACTGGGATTGAGCATCCGTAGACTGCTCTCCTAGTCCTGAGGTGGGCTAGGGAACTTCATCACACTGTAGCAGCCCTGGAAATGCCTGGGGGAACTACTAACATCGGTGACAATAGAGGGGGAACGCGGCAGATGTTGGCACATTGCGCCTGGACGTCATTGCATGTCTGCACTCCAGGGGCCAATTGGAGGACAAAAATGGCTGGGCATGATCATGCAGCTTGATAGCCACACTCCAAGCCATCCGTAGGACTTTGGCGGAGTCCTGTCGGGGAGGTTCCGGGGCTGTACTGGTTGATAGAGGCAGATGGGAGCCCTCCAGCAGGATGGCATGATGGCCATCTCGGATCCTCCTGGGTGCAGTTTGAGCTGCCCACCTCTCCAGGTGGGGGGGAGCCAGTGGCTGGATGCCCCAAGCTGGAGTGTGCTGCAGCAGGAGTTAAAAAGAGTTGTGATTAAAAAAAAAAAAGTGACATACATGGAGAACTACCATTTTCTGAAACGTGATGGATTTTATTTTGAGCTCTGAGAGATAGTACTGGTGGTAGTAGTACTGTGTAACATGGCAGCAGACAGACTAGTAGTACGTGAGGATGATGATGAGTTGCCCACAAAACTGACCCAGTGTGCAGTAAGAGAAAGGCAGGCAATGGTTTGGCTGCTGGTCCACATATCAGTAGTGAAGTGAACTACCTTGTCCTCAGCCTCTCGGAGAGCATGCCTTACTTGAATTAGTAAGCTGTCATACATCCTGAGCACAGTGGTTACTGAGAAGTATTTTCTACTTGGCATTAAATATCTTGGCTCTAAGTATTCTATAAGCCTTCTGAAACTCACATCTTCCACAATAGAGTTGTAAATCAAGTCCAATCATTTCTGCTATTTTACCATTTATTGCCAGTGCTATAGGATGGTTTTGTGAATATTTAGACTTTCTTTCAAAAACTTCTTTTAACTACAACTGCCTCTTATTGGGTGGGGTGGGGGGTAAAGTTACATTTGGCTAGGTGTGTTGTACAACTACATGCCATGCCTGGTAAAACAGAGGACCTTACAGAATTATTGTGACCGTGAGGTGAAAGTGGACTTTTGGATGTTGCCTGGTGCTTATCTCCCACAATTTCAACAGAATGCTCCTGTTCACCGAGAGCCCTGCTAGATTTCCAGCCACCAATGTTAGATTGTTTTTTTAACCATATACAATGATAGGGTGAATTCATGAAATATGTCACATCAATGTTGTGGTTCCAAGATGCCCCTTATTTTTTCCCCCACTAACATATCTGTTACTATACATACATATAACCTGGCAAACATCCTTGGGGTTTATGTAAAAATCATTCCAAACATTAGAGGAAGACTGTCTTTGTCTCGTAATGACCTCAGTAGGACTAGGAGTCAAGTGACTGCGTTTACATGGTGAAGACATATCAGCAAAGGATTCTGGTTCATCAGGCGAGACAATCATAGAATCCTCTGCAGCACCATTGCCGTCATCATCTCTACTGTCAGACATTGTTTCTCTTTGTGTGGCTTGTGCCTTTGACTTTTTGTTTTTCCTTTTGACACTCTTCTACTGTCATTATTTTTATCCACATTGTCACTGTTAGAACCAGAATGAGACATTGCTAAAGGTAAAGTCACAAGCTCATCATCATCAGTCTCACCACGACCATGGCCATCACCATCATCATTATTAGACACGGTAGAGCTAACTTTTGCAGTCACAGATTGACTTATTCGATATGCACAGGTTGCAAATCAAGCAACTCCACTACAAGTTGTACCTGTAAGTGCTTTAACTTGATGTACACTTTGAATACTCTTTGTTTTTGCACTTTTTTCACAGACAACTTACTATTGCCACTGTCCTTTGACACTTTGCTGGCTGTACTACTGAGCCCTTGTGACATACACACTCCACCAACCCTTGCTGGGTTTTCAGTATGTTGAGAGTTAACCTGCACATTGATAGTAGTAGAATTTAGTTCAGCCCCTTCAACAGACTGTGGTGCTTATTGTTGTTGTACTTTGCCCTGACATTTGCTTTACTATTTTCTGGAGTTCTCATAATGCTAGTCTGTCACTTGTTCAGGGTCAAAAAGTGGTTACTATTTTTTTTTCTTTATTCCACGTGATGTGACAGAATGCCCTGCCCACTGAGCCAAAGCCTATACCCCACTGAGTAAGCACATGGAGGAAGATGACATATGACTGACTTTGAGGGGGGCGGCACACAGACAGTATGCAAGAAGTGGCACTGGTGCACGGATTACTAGCTGGCAGATTTTATTTCACACACAGAATTTATTTCACACACCACCTATGCTAAGGTTGATGCTGCAGGCACTGTTGCTAGTATACTCACAAATATTCCGGGGGACCCTGCCTGGCCTAACCCTCTCTGAAACAGTACTTTTCCCCTTCAAGGATTTTCTTGTATTTTTTTTTCTTTATTCCACATGATGTGATGGAATGCCCTGCCCACTAAGCCAAAGCTTATACCCCGCTGGCGAGTACAAAGACAAAGATGACAGATGACTGACTTCTTGGGGGGTCACACAGACAGTATGCAAGAAGTGGCACTGGTGCACTGATGACTGGCTGGCAGATTTTATTTCACACACAGAATTTATTTCACACACCACCTAGACTAAGGGCGATGCTGCAGGCACTGCTGCTCATATGCCCAGAGATTCAGGGGGACCCTGCCTGGTCTAATCCTCTCTGGCACAGTACTTTTCCTCTTCAAGGATTTTTTTTATTTTTTTTCTTTATTTCACAGAATGTGACGAAATGCCCTGCCCACTGAGCCAAAGCTTATACCACACTGAGCAAGCACAGGGAGGAAGATGACAGATGACTGACGTCTGGGGGAGGGGTCACACAGACAGTATGCAAGAAGTAGCACTGGTGCACTGACAACTGGCTGGCAGATTTTATTTCACACACAGAATTTACTTCGCACACCACCTACACTAAGGGTGATGCTGCAGGCACTGCTGCTAGTATACCCACAGAGATTCTGGGGGTACCTGCCTGGCCTAACCCTCTCTGATACAGTACTTTTCCCCTTCAAGGATTTTTTTTATTTTTATTTTCTTTATTCCATGTGATGTGACAGAATGCCTTGCCCACAGAGCCAAAGCTTATATGCCACTGTGCGAGCACAGGAAGGAAGATGACAGATGACTGACTTATTGGGGAGGGGGGTCACACAGACAGTATGTAAGAAGTGGTACTGGTGTAATGACAACTGGCTGGCAGTCTTGGCAGATTTTATTTCACACAGCACATACACTAATGGTGATGCCGCAGGCACTGCTTCTAGTGTACCCACAGAGATTCTGGGGGACCCTGCCTTGCCTTACCCTCTCTGACACAGGAGGGGGTGTCACACAGACAGTATGCAAGAAGTGGCACTAGTACACTGATGACTGGCTGGCAGATTTTATAAACATAGCAATTTAGTTCTCCAAAGTTGTCCTTAGTCTCTCTCTCCAAGTTCCATCCTGGCTCACCATTCAATGATCATGTTCCTGAAGATTCCCTGTCCAAGTCTCCTCTCCCATACGTTGTAATCCCCAGTCCCCAGTCCCATCCCCACCCCAATCCCCAACTCCCTCCAGAGTCCCACACCCAGTCCTTGCTAGCAATCCCCTCCTGAGTCACTGACTCACAGTCCCCGACTCCCCACATCCAACTTCCCCAAGTTCTCAATTCCTTCCTCTGTTAAGTTCTTCTTTTAGTTTAAAAAAAGATTTCTGCTTTTATATTTTTTTTTTTGGGGGGAGTGGCAGACTGGCAGTGGACTTATTTGCTTGCCCAAGGGCCAAAAAAAAAAAACACAAGCAATACAAGTACAGAAGAAAGCAATCAATTTGGTGATCCGCAATGCAAGGAGCAGCCAAGAGAAGCTACTGCTCCTTCTCCATCCTCCTGATTCCTCTGTGAAGCTCCGAGGTGGACTACATGGGTTGCTAGAGCAGCAGCCCAATCAGGTGCCACCTTAGAGAGATGGACAGCTTGACCATCCAATGAGGGACCAGAGACTTGTCTCTGGTCCCTCCTGTGGATTCATCCTGCTCTGGCACTTCTCATGCTGCAGTTCCCATGATAGGAGCCGTCCAAACCGATCCAAACATCCAAAAGTGTTCAGAAGCAGTTCATTTCTGAACACTTTGGCATGTTCAGGTAGGATCATTTTTTCGATTAACCTTTTTGCCCGTCCCTAGTTTTAATACTAAGGCAAGGGGAGCAGCTGTTTGGTTACCTAGAGGTTTTGAAGGAAGCCTGCTCTACAGTTACACCAACACCACAGCGAGATATATGCTGGCACAGGTGGAGCTCCACTAGGGAGAAAATATTTCAACTGGTTCCATTTACAGCCAAAACATTGAAGATACCAGTTCTTACCAAAAAATCTCCATAGACATAGTGCAGTTTAAGTGTCCCTGAATATTGGGTGATGACTTCAACTGTGTTAGCAATACCATATTGGATGGAGCTATTCCAGCCCCTGCCCTATTAACCTGTAATGCAAAAGCCTTGAGAGAGGTAGAGTCTGGTTACTCCCTCATTGATGTCGGGAGACACTGTAATCCATCAGGGAGAGAATATATTTTTTTCTCCAATTCACATCAATCTTATGCCCATTTGGACAGGCTCCTGATCTCCTCCCCATTGGTCATGCAAACCAAGAAGACAGAACACACCTCTATATTGGTATATGACCATGCAGCTCTAACATTGTCCTTGCAATTGGGTGTGCAGTGTCCCCCAATGAGGCCTTGGCATCTGGACCTCACCTTTCTACATGAAAAAACTTACCTAAGCCACATTTCTGTGTACTTAACCCTGAGCCCATCTGGTTCTACCTCCTACTTGACATGTTGGGAGGCCTTAATGGCCTTTATCAGGGGAAAGACCATCTCATATGCCTCCAATAAAAGGAAAACTGAAGTAGCAGACATTGTGAGGCTAGAAAGAAAGATAACCAAATGTGAAAAGACTCACATGCTCTGAACATCCCTATCCTTATATCAAGCGATTCATAAACCAAAATGGAAGTATAACACCCTCAGCAGTGCACAGCTAGGCAGGAATATTCTGCTAGGACAGATTGGTTCATACATCGATGGTGTCAAACAGGGCAAGATCCTAGCCTGGCAACTAAGAAAGCAAGAGGGAGATCGAACAGTGAAGGGAATGAAACACTGGGGCTGGGACTTAAATACCAGTAGGGGAGTCCATTGGCCAGACCTGCTCAGACTTTTATAAAGACCTGTAAACCTCAGAGGTGTTCCCTTCACCAGACAAAATGCATTTCTTTTTTCACAAAGCTCAAGTCTCTCCTATCTTCCCCTAATATTTCTCATCAGCTAGACCTTCCTTTGAAAATGAGGAGAACTAGTCAAAGCAATTAAAAAAGCTGAAAGTGGGGAGACTCTAGGCCCTGATGGTCTTCCCACAGATTTTATTAAAGCCTCTGTTTCCTGTCTAATAGATCCCCTGCATGATATGATTCAGGAGAGCCTGGTCAATGGTGAACTGCCTCCCTTCATGTGGTCTACTATTATTATTGTACTTTCTTCCAGAACCAGGCAAGGACCCAGCACAATGCTTCTCTTATTGCCCCATTTCCCTTCTTACCTCTGGCTATAAAATTTTAGCTAGGCTAAAGTCAATATTATCTCACTGTAGTTACCCTGATCAAAGTGATTTATACAGGGTAGCTACGGCAAACTCAATATTCAAAGAAACCTTTAAGAAATTGATTATTGGGCAAAAAAAATTAGGATCCCATGGTGCCGTAGTCCTTTCTCTGGACACAGAAAAGGTCTTCGGTCACATGGAGTGGGGGATACATGTTTGCTACATTACAAGAGTTTGGAATATACCCTCAGCTGTTAGGTTTGATTAAAACCTTGTATACGAATTTGACTGCACAACTGGTGGTCAACAGCTTTCTCACTCCCTCATTTACTCTGGGTAGGGGACCAGGCAGGGTTGTCCACTTCCCCCCTGCTTTATGTACTCTCTATTGAGCCTCTAACTGTAGTGATCCATAATCACTCTGTCATAGAGGGCTTTGTAAATCAAACCTAAAACGAAGTTGCTCTATTTGTGGATGATTTACTGCTGCACCTAATGAATCCAAATGTAGGGATTCTCAATGTCCAAACCATATTTATTGAGTATGGGTCTTTGTCAGGACATAAAATTAATTGGTCTAAAAGTGAACTCTTGCCAGTGGGGAGGCTGGGTAATGAATCCCTGTGTAATAAATCTCTTGAGATACAAGAGGTGAACCACATCAAATATCTAGGGGTGAATATCCCGGTGAAACTGTGCCTGCTGATGCAACCAAATTATTGTCCACTTATGACAATCTTTTAAGAGGAATGCAAAAAATGGAAAGATCTGTCATTCACATTGCTGGGCTAAATTAACACTGTTAAAATGAATATTCTTCCTTGGTGCCAATATTTATTCCAATCTCTCCCATGTGCACATCCCTAACAAGATCTTTAAGCATTTGGATATCATACTATCTAAATTTCTCTGGAAAGGGAAAGGCACATGGATTTGAAGGGTTATATTGCAAAATTCCAGTGGGATGTGGGAGGAGGCCTGCCAGACTTTAAAATGTATTACTAGGCTGCTCAGTTGACCTTTCTTTCTTTAGGGGAATCTCCAGTAACACTAGCTTGAATGGCTATGGAGGGGGGATCAGTTGTCGAGAGATCTTCATAAAAACCTTTTCTCCCCTGCTATAGTCTTTAAGCACACCAAAATGTGTAATAACCCCTTTTAATTGTAACCTTGTGCAGATATGGTTGGTTGCCCATGCTCACTTAAAGGTCCCACAGGCACTTTCATAACATGCCTCAATTCTTTCAGCCTTAAACTTACCCTTGAGTATTTGGCATTGTTACATAGGGGGCTGCTGAGATGGAAGAAAAAGGGCATTTGTGTTATCTTGCAGTTACATGAGGGAGACCAGTTTCTCTCCTTTGGTGAATTAAAAACCGAGTGGTCACTAGGCCCAGAGGACCTCTTTGTCTACTTACAGGTTTGCCAGAGGTCTTCTACTGTTCAAGTAACCCCTCTCCATGGGCCCAACTCAGCTCCTATAGAGGAGAAACTATAGAGGCCTCAACCAATCTCCAAATCTCTCCCTGTTTTTTACAGGCTACTGCTAGGAAGTTCTACCCCCAAAACAACAACTTTTACACAAATGGGGCGAAGACCTGAATCTCAAACTAACTCTGAAAATTTTTGGGGAAGCTATTAAGCATGTTAACAACTGCTCTAATAATAATAGACTCATGTAGACTCAATTACATTTCCTATATAAAGCCTATTTCACCCCCCACCCTCCAAATGCACCAGCTGTAACCAAGAAAAAAACAAAGAGTAGAGCTGAGTGAAAGTTGTGAATTCTGGAAATTTCGTGACATTTTCCAAACTTCCACCATTGGTGAGATTGAATCTTCTGAACGTGTTTTGTGGATTTTCATCCTGTTTCACAGACTTTTTTGGCTGAACTGTGGAATACTACACATTAACTGCAGAATAATAGTGCTAAGGAATTTTATTCCTTAGTTTAATTAAGTATTTCGCAATACATGTAATTATTCTGCAGTTCAGTGATCAGTTCTGTGGAATTTCTTTCTGCAGTATAGTGAAGAATCCACAATTCATGCATTCATTCCACAGTTCAGTGGCTCAGTGAACTGTGGAATGACTTTATGAATTGCAGATTAATGTATTAAACTATGGAAAAAAAATCTGGAGAACTGACCATTGACGGTGATCAGTTCTGCAGATTTCTTCTGCAGTTTAATATAATAATCAACAATTCATACATTTATT
This sequence comes from Neoceratodus forsteri, assembly GCA_016271365.2. Taxonomy (NCBI): domain Eukaryota; kingdom Metazoa; phylum Chordata; order Ceratodontiformes; family Ceratodontidae; genus Neoceratodus; species Neoceratodus forsteri. The sequence goes on from CM028132.1 coordinate 629,315,104, forward strand.
CCACTGTTATAAGTCATAATTGTCATAAACATTGCCAAAGTGCATTCTGAAATTTCACAAAAACAGAATTCCAACTTTCACCAAAATTCTGCTGGTGGAAGTTTAATTTTGCACAGCCCTACTAAAGAGAGTCCTGAGTGTGAGTGGGGGAGGGGTCTTCATGCATATGATAATGCTCTACCCTCAGTCCACCAGATATTTACTACAAATTCATAAAATAATGTTTACTGTTATAAGTTCTTGTCCTCCTAACTTTCCCCTAGAATTTGCACCATGAGCAGAACCAAAAATACTTTTACTTGAACATGACCTCCCTCTCTAGTCTGTTGTCCTCATCAGTGCATGGAAAACACTAGTGCAATGTTGGATCTCTAAGAACTCTCCATCAATCCAGCAGTGGGCACATAACTAACAAAACTATCTTACAATATAAAGAGCTCAACCGGCCTGGTGGCACTAAGGGTTGAGGTGCTGAACACCACACCAGTGACTGGGGTTTGGGAACAGTCTCGGGCCACCGAGGGTTGGCAGGGGAGAGGGTGGATTGAGCATCCTAGGACTGCTCTCCTCCCTCTGGGGTGGGTTTGGGGAGCACATCACGCTGAAGCAGGCCCTGGTGATGACCAGGGGCAGCACAGTTCTGGTGCCAAGCAGGGAGGAGTACGGCTAGTTGTCCGCATATTCACAGTACGTCATGGCACTGCTGGCTCCAGGGAAAAAACATGGAGGAAAAGGCTGGGAGCAACCAAGCAGCTTGATGGCTGTGCTTCTGCCAACCAGGAGGACTGTCATGGAATCGCACTGGGGGGTCTGGTCCAGCACGATGTGGAGAGTTATGGGACACCCTACAGCGGGCTGGGGCAGCCATGCCAGACCCCCATTATGCCAGTGAGCCTGCTGCTCTCTGGATCGGTGAAGGCCGGCAGCTGGATGCCCATATTGGTAGCACTGCAGAGGCACAAAAATAAGGAGGTTAAAAAAAAATGAATATAAAGAGCTCAGTCATTGGTTACAGGTGGTATTCAGGCTTTTGACCATCCTTGGGGGAAAACTGGCCAGAGATATCGAAGGTGGTGTCTTTCCCTTCTAATTTCCTTCCTAACTTCCTCGTATCTATACATTTAAAACAAAAGTGTCTCTTTACCTTTTCCTGAACTAAACCCATACCCTGCTTAAACTGTATGCGAGAAGGTTTTGCATAGACGTATAGAACTAAAGTATGTTACTCAAATGAATTTCCAGGACTTATGATTCATATTAGCTTTAATCCACACTAGAACTGTCAATGCATACATTTGTTGTACCTAGCAGTTGTGAATTGTAAGTGTGTCTTCTTGATGTAACTGTTAGAACATCCATCCAAAACTTTATTATTGTTTGCTTCTGTATTCGCTATTTCAATAAAAAGGTTTTACAAAATAATAAATCACTATGAAGCACAGACTTGGAGTTGTTCCCTGTGCTTCAGACAGGAGGCTACAGTCTGAGAGGAAGTGGGTGGGTATTAGGGTTGACAACCCCAAATAAGACCCCACCACTGATTTTCCAAGAGTCCGGAGCCCCAAAACCCTAATGTTTTTTCATGTCCCTACTTTGTGCACTTTGCATTCTTCAACCTAATTTATTTATTTATTTAAAATTTTGATGACCGGGAAAGGCACACTGAGCTGAGGCTTATTTCCAGGTGTGACCCGGGTACAGTTTGTAAAGGGAGTAACAAGAGAAACAGGAAACACAGGCAGTTAACACAATCATTTTTGAATAGAGCAATACAAATATCGAGGATGTATCATTTGGTCAGTGAGAGTGAAGAAGATAGGTCTACCTAGTGGTGGCATTTCATGGTGCATTGGAAGAGGCCAAGTGGTGCCTACAGGGTGCACTGGGACCGTTAGAGCATGTAGGACAAAGCGAGTAGGGTAGGAGCCTGAGGAGCTTGGTAAAGGCTGAACTAGAACGGGCCAGGTGAAGGTTGGAGAGCAGAGAATTCCAGAGAAGGGGGAGGCAGTAAGAGAAGGCAAGTTGGCCAGAAAAAGAGTAAGGGCAGGCGAGGTGGAAGGTGCGAGGGTCCCTGTGGCAAAGAGAGTATATTGGGGAGGAGGTTGGATTGAGCTGGACGTGAGGTATGGGGGGAGGGAGTCAAACCAGAATTTAGCTAAGAAGGAGGCGCAGTGGATGGTACGCCTGTGGGACAGTGGGGCGAGGGACAGTGGGGCATAAAGCAGGCAGTGGGGAGTGAGAGGGAAGCAGTGGTGAATTGGCAGAAGGAGTTGAGCAGGATATCAAGTCTGGAGAGGGAGGATGAAGGGGCCATATCATAGACTACGTCTCCATAGTCTATAACTGGTAAGATAGTTTTGCGTACAAGCTCGCAGCGGGTGGGGATCGGTAGGCAGGATTTGTGGTAGTAGAGGATTGCAAGCTTTGGTTGGAGTTTAGTGCAGATTGCCCCGACATGAGTGGAGAAACTGAGGTGACTGTCCAGCCATACACCCAGGTATTTGAAGGTAGAGACTCACTCCAGAGGTGAGCCGTCCAAGGTGGAAAGTGCGGGGGGCAGGTAGGGTAGCCAGCTTCTGCCTGGTGCCGAGAACCATGGAGACTGATTTTTTTGCATTTAGAGTGAGTTGGTTCTTGAGAAGCCAGGGCTGGACTCTGTTGAATTCTTTTTGAAGAATGGGGAGGACATTGTCGTGGAAGGGGCTTGAAGCAAAAATGACTGTGTCATCTGCATATAGAAGAATGTTGGAAGAGAGGCTGATGGAAGGAAGGTCATTTACAAAGAGAGAGAAAAGGATGGGGCCCAGAATAGATCCTTGGGGAATGCCAGATATGATATGAAGAGGAGAGGAGAGAGTGTCGTCTAACTGGACTGATTGTTGCCTATTGTAAAGATACGAGTGCAGCCATGCGACTGCTGGTGGGCCAATGCCAAAAGCGTGGAGTTTGCGGAGTAGCAGCTAATGTGATACTGAGTCAAACACTTTTGCCAAGTCTATGAATATGGCAACTGTGATTTGACTATGATCCATGGCCGAGAGTATGGAGTCTGTTACAATTAGGATGGTGGTTATGGTGGATTGGTGTTTTTGGAATCCTGACTGGAAAGGCGAGAGTAAGTTGTTAGCTGTGAGGAAGGCAGACAGTCTGGACAAAATGAGGGACTCCTGGACTATGGCTAGGGCAGGGAGGAGTGATATGGGCCTATAGTTTCTGGGTTGGGAAGGGTCACCACCTTTGTGCAGGGGAATAAGTTTGGCCAATTTCCAGGCTACCGGTATGGTGGCCGAGGTTAGGGAGAGGTTCAGTATGTGAGATGGGGGTCAGCAAAAGCTGCTGTGGAGATGCGGAGCATTTTAGGGTGGATACCGTCTGGGCTTGATTTGGTAGAGTTGAGGGAGGAGAGAGAATTGTGTACTTCAAGGGGTGTGATGGGAGGAAAGACGAAACCAGTGGCTGGGTAGGCAGGTTCAGCCATGTTGGGGGGGGATGGCACAGGAGACAAAGAACTTGTTGAAGAGGTCTGCCATGGTGGCGGGTTCAGAGATAGTATTGCTGTCTACTTTGAGGGATGGACATCCCTGTTTCATGGGGGGGGGGTCTAGAAGGGAATTGATGAGCTTCCAGAAAGAAGCAGGTTGATTTTGGCTGTGAGTGAGTAGAATTTTAAAGTATGAAGATTTAGATTGCTGGATAGCTTTGGTGCATTTGTTCCTGAGGCGTTTGTATGACTGGAGATCATGTGCTGTGTGGAGGATTTGTAGAGTCTCCAAGCTTTGTCCCTGGAGCTACACAGAGCGATGAGGTTGGCTGTGATCCAGGGGTGGTGGTGGCATTTAACCCTAATTTTTCTTAGGGGTGTGTGTGTGTCCCAGATGCTCAGGAAAATACAGCAGAACTGAGATAGTTCCAGGTTGACATCAGACAAGGAGAGGACTGGCAGCCAGTCTTCGTAAGCCAGGTCATGTAGTAAGGTAGGGACATTTATGTGGTGAAAGGATCTAGACCAAATAAATTTGGGCTGGGAGAGAGGTGTGTGGATTTTGCAGACACAATAGGTGACACAGTGGTCACTGAGGGTGACGGAGTATATGCCTGAGGTGGAGATTCGGTGGGGATGGAAGGATAAGACCCAATCCAGGAGGGTGTGGTTTTGGGACCGATGATTTAGGCATGTGGGTTCATGGATTAACTGGGATAGACTTAGGGCTTCGATTTTTAGGGTAGTGGGTTTGGAGGAGGGGGAGAGCCAGTCAAGGTTGAAATCACTTGGTAGCATGAGTTCGCTGTTAGATGTTTTGGGGTAGATGGAAGTTATGGTCTTAATGATGGAATCAGTGAAGCCTTAGGGGTAGCATATAGGGCACCATTGTAGAGGGAGGAGAAGGAGGGGAAGTATAGATGTGCCAAAATTGATTCGTGGGATGAAGGGCAAGATTCTCTAAACATGATGGAGCATGACAGGGACTGCCTAACATATAGTACCACACCCCTGCCTCATTTTCCTCGGTCCTGACAGAATAAATTGTAGTCTGGGATGGTGAGAGAGGAGTTTGGGATCTTGACGGATAGCCATGATTCTGTGATATAGAGTATGTCTGGGTAGTATTGGGTAACCTATAAAGTTAAGGCATCCATTTTAGGGAGGAGGCTCCTGGCGTTGAGGAGAAAAATGCGGAGGCCCTTGGGGAGTGAGTTAGGGGACAGGCTTGTTGACAGTCCAGTAGAGGCGTTCATAGGTGCTAAAGGACCAGGGTTAGGATCTATGTCTCCCACAAGGAGTAAGAGGAGGACTGAGTATGTGAGTAGTGGGCTAGGTTTGGACGTGCCGCTACATCGCTTAGAGGGAGGCACTTGGAGGTGTAGGCATCGGTATAGAGCTTACAGGTTCAGTAGGTGCGATTTGAGTAGAGAGGGATGGAAAAAGGGGAGAGGTTGGAAAGTGTGGGTGGGGTGGAGGGATGTAGGGATGAGAGGTGGAGGGAAGGGGAGAAGAGAAGAGTTAGCATAGGGGTGGGGTTGGTACCTGGGGGAAGGGGGGAGGGTTCTGCAGAGAAGGGAGAGTGGAAACAGACAGGAGGGTGAGGGAGTGGGGGGGAGGAAGATGAGATGAAGGTTGTGGGAAGGAGCAGGCAGTTTAATAAAAAAACACTTCATAATTTCTCCACGTTGCAAGTGTGGTGCCGAATAAGAAGGAAAGTAGAAAAAGGAGGGTGTAGTAAGAGGTAGACACCACTACAGGGAGTTGGTTCAGTGCTGAGTGGGGGACACGATTGTCAGAGCAGTGTGGCAGCCACTAGGGGCAGGAACAGATAACCTGCAGGTGGAAAACTTGCCAGATAGGTTAAATTCAGTCACGTGTCTCTACCTATAAATAGTGGAGTTGGCCAAGGGTGGTGGTGAGGGCGGTGGGGCAGCCAATGAGGAGCATTGGTGGGGTCTGTACTTGGCCATCTTAGGTGGCTTGGCTGAAATGCTGGGATCCTTTACCTTTATTTTTAAAATTCGTGCCTTCTGGCTGTGGGGGAGGGCTGCTCGGTCACCCACCCTCGTGACCCTGGGGGCTCTTGGAGAGCCGGCTAAAATCTTTATTTTTAAAATTCGCACCTTCTGTCTGCATTAATGTCCTTTTTTAGTTTGTGTTTTTGTTTGCAGTTAATACACAGATACATACTGTAGATGATTATTGACAGAAAAATACTCATAGTCCATCCAGGCTGCCCAGTTCCTGCACCATCTAGCACAGTCTCGACCTTTAGTGGACCAACTCATCACCAAATAGTTCCACTTGAAATAATTCCCTCCCTCACTTGCTCCAGTCCCTCGCCCTAGCAACCTCACCAGTTCCATGTGTCTATACCAGCCCCTCATAATGCATACCACCATGTTAACATTTGCCAGCAGGCAGTTGAACATCTGTACCACTTCTTCATGAAGAGGTATTTCATCATGTTCCTTCTAAATTTCCCCTTGACAACTTACAGCTGTGGCCCCTTTCGATGGATCTCTCACTAGCCTTACAAATGCTGTCTGTTTACCTTATTTATACTCTTCAGGTACTTAAAGGTTAAATCATGTGTCATCTTTGTTTCTCCTGACCACCATTGAATGCATATTGAGGTTAGCCAGTCTTTCCTCAAACTGTAAGTCCTGCTCTGCTGGTCATGAATCATTTTAGTCACTCTCATTTTGGTTCATCCAGTCCTTGTCTTTTTGTAGCTGAGTGTTGTATAACTGCACGCAGTACTCCAAGTATGGTCTCACCAAGGACCAGTTTAGATGTAGGACCAGCTCTTACTGCCTGCTTAAGAATGCCTTACCTATTCACCCCAGCATCCTGCTAGCTTCCCTATATGCTTTCCTACACCTGACAGAGGTCTTGAGGTTGTCATTAATTACAATCCCCAGATATTTCTCTTTTGAGGTATGTGCCAGTATTACTCCCTCTACCCAGTTTTTAGCCTTGGATTCCCCCTCCCCAGGAGCACTACCTTACATTTGTTGTCATAGCATTTCAGTTTCTTAACGTTGGACCACATTTCTAATTTGCCCAGGTCTCTTCTCAATTCCCTTATACCCTCTTCATTATCCACCCTGCCACATATCTTTGTGCCATCCACAAATAGACCCATCTTGCCCTGGATCCCTTCTCTGATGTTGCAAATGAGCACACTGAAAATCAACAGCCCCAGGACCAACCCCGTGGTACCCTTCTTTTGACCCACGACCTCAGAGAACTGTATGTACTGTACCACCCATTGGCTTCTTCCCCTAATTTCCCACACATCTAGTGACTTAATTCTCAACACCTTAGTCCCCTAATTTCTATGCCATCTTCTTTTGGGGTACAGAGTCAAAGGCCTTGATAACATTCAGGTAAAGGATATCCAGGGCTTGGCCCTTATCTAATGTAAGCAACACAGTGTTGAAAATAAACATACTGTACGCATAAGAATTTAGTACATATAGATAAAAAAGTATGATCAAACCTATACATAAAACTGTGTCAATGTAGAAGGCATAATAATAAGTAGAAAATGTGAAAGATAATACTTGTATGGTTGGCATATGCACCTGAACCCCCCCAAAATTGCAGTTGTTTGTTAAAATGTGTAATGAGTGATGAAAACAAAGTCTACATTAAGACCATTATTTTTTTTGTGTCCAGAAGATTAATAAGTTTGAGAGTACATATAAAATGAAGTTTAGGCATGCCAACCATTGTCTCATTTTTAATAATTTCTGTGTGATATTTCTGGAACCTGAGCATATTATCCCTTGAATCATGAATCATTTGATCAAGTCACAATTTATTCAAAAATCTTTCATAAATTCACGTGAGGAACTTAAACAACAGACAAAAATCACATTGCCACTGGTATACACCCTCGTGATTAACTGGCAGGAGATGCACAACCTCTTTGCTGGTTTCCCTGTTATTCCCAACATCTTTGCTAGTAAGGGTGATGAACACTGGGAGTATACAGTATTTGTACAAGCTTTGTGCATTCACAGTGTTTTCTGAACATGTACAAATATACCACCGCCTGTGCATCATACACAATAGCATTAGTAAAAGGGTCTTTTTCAAGATGCTAACCCCGACCTTCAAATGTTTGGCCCTGTGTACACTGTTTGTAGCAGGGGACCCCATGAAAATAAGATATTGCTTTTCATGAGGTTATTCTGCCACCTGGATGATGTGAATTTCAAACAAATAGATGAAAGAAATGTAAATTCCTTTAAAACCAGTGTACGTACTTTTGCATTGGATCAGTCATTCCACAATGCAATTTGGAATTGATAAAGAAGTAATTTCTCAAGCTACTTTAGGCTTTCAGCCAAGGCATGCTTGCAATACTTTTCTACTGCAGTTCCAGCTGTGCTACCAGGACTATAACAAGCATGTGTCAATGCTGAATGTTCGCCGCTGGTATTGCTGTTGGACTGGGTCTTGCTTGCTTGTACACATTTTTACTATATAATTACCCAGGATAGAACAAATTAAATGCAATATCTCATGTTCTGTGGTGTCATGCTTTGATACATTATTGAATTATAATTACCAAGGACAAAGCAGCTGAAAAGCAATATTCTACTTTTAAGTGGGCTCCCACATTTTGACCCCAGATGTCCAACAATCTTTTTATGACCTGACCTTAAAATCAAGATGGGTAGAATTGTTAAAATCCCATCCATGAGGTAATTTCGCTGTCTGACTGCGTAAACAAGTTTTGGAGGGGATTTGAAAAATGACACCTGCTATGTTCAGGAGGTAGGGTGACACAAGGGATATGCTGAACTTTAGGGGATAAGATCTGCAAAAAATAAAGTTATGAGTAAGTATTGGAAATATTTGTTTCCTCATAACTTAGTTGCTTTTTCACATTTTTACCCCAACTTTTCAACATAATCTTTTTATGACTATGCCTGAGCATGACAGGTGTCATTTATAAAACAATGGCTGAAACGTCATTTTGTCCTACAAGCTGTTATTTTTTTGATATTTGTACCCCAAATTTTCAACATAGCCTTCTTTTGACCCCATCTCATGAACAACGGTGGAGAAAATTTTCATCTCCAGCTGGAAAGGCAATTTCACAGAGTGACTGTGAAATCACCTGTAGGGACAGATTTGCCCTGTTCCATTGCTGTTGTTCATGAGGTGTGATCCCAAAAAGGCATCTTGAAAATCTGGGGCAAAAGTATTCAAAAATGACCCGGTTATGCCACTAAGTTCAAACCCCCATTTAAATGCATTGAGCCACATACCTGATTTCCTCGGTTTGTGGTCCAGCATTGAAGAGTGAAGACATGTCTGCTGTCCAGAGAGGATTACGGCATCAGATCCCTGGTCAGCAAGTAGTGTTGGGTGAAGGATTTGCGGAGTGCTCCGCAATGTGAAGTGGAGTACTTCACGTTATAATGAGGAACGCGAAGTGCATTGAAAACAGCTACTTCGCGTTACTCCGCCTCCACTGGTCACTTCTCTTTCAATTTTTAAGGCAAAGTAGATTGGTGGCAGTTCACTTCACCTCACTTCGCCTTGTTTTTGAGCTCCGAAGGAGGATTTTGCAGTGATTCATGGGAGTTCAGGTCACATGGGCTCTATATTGATCTGCACAGTCTCAGTTTGTGGTAGTATGAGTAGGAAGGAATAGGAGACAGTGTGCTGTGATAGCTGTCTGTAGGAATCTTTTAAAAGCTGTTCAAAAAGCATTTTTGCTTTTTTGGGGGGGATCCAACTGTAGTTCATTGATTGTAGGAAACCCTCCTGTGCTCACATCGTTGAGCATTTTTGTTTGTGTGGATTCTGAATGTAAATTTACAACATTGAGTGTGTGTGGTGAAAGACAGTGAAGTGTGCTGTGTGTGGGAGGGGCGTATCTGTGTGTCGATAGATTTAAGTTGAGAACTAGTGATTTCTTTGTGTTTTGGTACTATTTTTGTTATATAACTGACTGTGTTACTGTAAACATAATAAAATTGTCAGTGATAGTACAAATTTTCTTGCTGCTTGTTGTGTGAATGTGGTGCAGCATTTCATAAGGTCAGGTTGTTTAAATTACAAATTTACATTACGTGGCACTGAATACACTGAACTTTTGCATTTGCATCGCATTCCTCGTTCAGCATTGTACACAAAGTGTTCTGTGTTGTGTGTGCAGTGTTGCATGCATCAAATATAATACACCTTTTAAAATTTGTGACACAGATCAGTGTAAGTGCAACTAAGCGCAGCAGTGTGAACCTGCTATCCACTGCAGCTGCCTGATTTTGTACTGCAATCATGTTCTCTGTTCTTAGTGTTGCTGCTTGTAGTGCCGTAAAAATCAGCACTGTCTGTATTCAGTGCCCCCCCCCACATTGAAAAGGTATTATTTTACCAGACTGGATTGTTTTTGTGACACCATCAGCACCACTGGTTACTGACGTTGTTTTAATTTCGTGATAGTGTCACAACACAGTAGTCCCTTATTTGTTACTGAAGCCACAGTTGTTTATTTTGCTTCACATCCAGCTAGCGATAGTAGCAAGTAGCTACCCTCCAGTCAGAAAGTGAATGTATCAAAATCTGAATTTGGTAATAATATTTGTGGTTGATCCCCAAAAATGCCTGCAAAGAGATGCTCAAGTAAAGCTATTTCTGGCCATGGCAATGTTGGCAGTAAGGGGGTCTGTGGGTGTGGTAGTAGTAAGAGGACGGAGAAGTGCATTGCTGATGTGAGGAAAGGTATACCTTCTGCAATGTGTCTTACAGCCCAATCAGTAGCTTCACTGATAGTTGGAGGAGATGATATTTTACCAGCCAGTGGTGTTCGTGTTACTGGTGTTAGTGGTGGTGGAGGTTGTATTAGCATTGTTGCTTCAAGTTCTAATTCCGACCAGTGTGCCGTATCCAAACATATTGAGTGTGAAGCAGTGCAAGTGAGTGACAGCATAGATGATGTCATACTTCCCAGTAATATCCCATTAACTGAACCTGATTCTGATGATCATGTCAATGATAGCATACAATGTGATATTCCATCCACCGTGGCACTTAACGTCACTTATTTTCCATGCAACAGTGATTCACAGTGTGGTGAAAAAATATCAGGTTATGGTGGTGTAGATGCTGATGATGAATGTGATGATGCTGATGATGATGATGTTCCTGTTGTTGCAACATGTAGTCCACATGTTAGCATCCAAGCAGAAGATGTGGATGTGTGTGACAGTGACGTTGATGAATATGATGATGATTTAATTGACCCCAGTTGGAACCGGAGAGAAAAAAAAATTAAAAGTGGCTGTGTCTGAAATTTCTGAATCTGTTTGCAGGAATCCCCCATAAAAACTTGTGATTGACCAGTTTTAGTGGATGATGATGATGATGACCCAGTACACAATATGATAGGTAGTAATGGTGGTCAGTTGCAGTCCAGGTGTGCAGTGCCAGAAACAACACGTGTCCCCCTACTTCAGTGCTTAAAATAACAGACTTAAATAAGCCACATCATCATGGACATGTTAAAAGCAGTGCATCACAGTCCCTTGTTTGGGATTTTTTTTTTCAAGATGCAAATGATGATTCAGTTGCAATCTGCCAGGTTTGCCATGTGCGTGTGAGTCGAGGTAAAAAAGGGAGCCATCTTGGGACAGGAGGACAGCATACGCATCTTAAGAATAAGCACTTGTTTCTGTGGACCAAGCACAAGCTGGCAGCTAATACCAGACTTGGTCATTCACCCGTATCACTGGCGGCAACCATAGCCAGCATGTTATCCCCATCCATGACTGTTAAGCCCAGTAGGAAATTAAACGTGTGCAGTAGTGTGGTAATAAGAGTGGAGGATTACTACAGGCATAATGAGGTGGAGGACCATAATGACTTTGAAATGTTGTCCAGTGCTGGTGACAGTAGCAGTTTTTGTGGTGGTGGTGGTGGTGGTGAATGCAGTATGTCTAGTGCAAGTGGTACATCAACCCCAGTTGGCAAATCCAGAAAAATAACATCATTTCTGGGTTTGTCATCATCACCTGTGCAACCGTCTTCATCAAATGTCCACACTCCACCCCCTACCAGTGCCATTCATCACAGAGCACAACGATTTGTGACCAACAGCACACACCCTGTAAAACGTCAGCCCACGTTACAGAGTATTTTTGCTCATAAGCTGAAGTAACCCCCCAATCATACAGTATCACGTGAACTTAATGCTGCTGTAGCCGAAATGCTGACAATCGATCTTTTGCCCTTCTCCTTTGTGGAGAATTCTGGGTTCTGGCGGTTTGCTGCCCATGCCTGTCCAAAATGGAAAGTCCCATCCGGGACATACTTTTCTACCCGTGCTGTTCTCGAGTTGTTCCACACTGTCTCAGACTCAGTAAGACATGCCCTTCAACATTCCTCCTCTCCATTCATCCATTTAAGTATGGATAAGTGGACAAGTGGCAAAACAGCATGGAGTTCATATCTGTGTATAACTGCACACTGGGCGCAGGTGCCGGGGGTTGTTTGTGATGCTGGTAGTGTGAATAATCAGTGCAGGAAGGTGGATTGTCACGGTAGCAATCTTCCTGGAATTCGCCAGCATGCAACAATTGCTATGCGCAGTGTGACCTGTTCACACACTGGTGAGAACATGTTAGACATGGTACTGACTGAAGCTGACAGATGGCTAAACCCTCTGTCCCTGAGAGCTGGGTTCATAGCAAGTGACAATGGGTCAAATGTGGTGAAATGCATCACGAATGGTGGTTTTTTTCATGTTCCATGCATAGCCCACTGTTTAAATCTTGTGGTTCAGGAGTTTCTGCAGCACCCTGACATAAAGGAAATGCTGGCCATTGCACGACATGTCTGCTCTCACTTTTCAAGATATGGAAAGGCCCGTGACCAACTTCGGCAGTTGCAGATACAAAACAGCCTGCCTCAGCACTGCTTGAAGCTGGAAGTTGTCACCTGATGGAACTCCACGTTATACATGGCAGAGAGGTTGTATGAACAATACAAAACCATCACCGAATGTCTTGTTATGCACACTAGCTGTGACAGTTTTGGGGCATCCATGTCTGTGACGACTGAACAGTGGTGCCTCATGGACTCTGTAATAACAATTTTGTGGCCTTTTGAACATGCCACTCAGGCAGTGAGTGGTGAGTCTGCCTCCATTAGCCAATCAATTCCACTGCTGCGGGTGCTGAGGCAGACATTGGTGAATGTACAGCATAGTCTTGATGTTGCCGGAGACAGTGGTAGCAGTATGTTGCTGCAACACATGCTGACAGTATTCGACCAGAATCGTCACATTGTGAGCATTCAGCGTAGTGACAACTTTGCCATGGCAACAATGCTGGACCCACGATAACAAACGTGGAATTGCATCAGTACTGGATGGAGGGCCTGAACAGGTAAAAAATATCAGTGGTCAACTGGTTCACTTGGTTCATGGGGCACAGAAGCCACGTGCCAAGGTCTGCAAACCTCAGCAACATAATCCAGCTGAAGGTGTAACTGGAGGACCAGCAAGCATATCATGCAAGGGTAAGTGGACTGTAGTTCCTGGTGGTCTGTCATCCAAAGTGGTTGGCGTCAACCCACTTTGGGAGGCTTTGTCCCAAGTGGGTATTTGTGACATCAGTGATTCCGGGGAACAGGCTGATGCATCAACAATCGGACTTAGTGCGGCACAGAGAATGGTTGAGTCATATTTGTCTGAAAACAGGCATCTGACAATAAGTGAAGATCCTCTTTTGTACTGGAATAGAAAGGTCAGTGAATGGCCAGAGCTGACTGCAGTGGCACTGAAGTACCTCACATGCCCACCCTCCAGTGTAAGTGTTGAGAGGGTATTCAGCTCAACAGGTGCAATAGTCAGGGATCATTGGAAAAACCTGTCTCCTGCAAATGTTAGTTTGCTAACATTCATTAAAATGAATGAGAGGCACATACCAGCACAGACTGCAACCTCGGTATTCGTACCCCGGCCTAGTCATGGTGGTCTTGCTGATGTGGAAATGGAGCATCCTGGTGGCACTGGCAGTGGCTGCCTGAAACGGCCCACCATTGATGTAGATGATGACACAATGGAGAAAGAATTTCCCAGTGGTCAGACTTCAGAAATCGATGACTGTGAGGGCAGTTTTCTTTATGAGGATGATGATGTGGTTAATGTTGGCAGGTTTTAACTGCAGTATTTAAAAGGCGGTGTGCCTCCCCACCCTGGACTACCACCACCGGGACTGATGTTATCCAAGTCTGCTGCCACCATGAGTCTGTCTGCCCACCCCAGACCACCACCACCGGGACTGATGTTATCCAAGTCTTCTGCCACCATGAGTCTGTCTGCCCCCCATGGACCCCCCACCACTGAGACTGATGTTACCACCTGTCAATTTTCTGGACACATGGAGGATGCATTCTGGGCCTGCAGAAAAATTCTGGGGACTCTGTGCCACTTTTGTGCGCATGACTGAGTGTGCCATAAATTCTGGGGGACTTTGTATGTGCTGAAACAGTCTCATTTCACTGTGTTACCACTTGTCAATTTTCTGGACACAAGACAGATGCCTTTTACGGATACAGAAAAATGAGGCACCAAAACAGTGCACACACACACACAGACACTTAACAGAAGGAAGGGGCCCCAGAATACAAAGTGCAATGCATACTGAAGACAACAGAAAAAGGGCATAATTACATACGAGGGTCAGGGATGGTGGAGGAATACATTTTATGGCACAGCAAGGAAGGTGGGGGGCATGGTGTGAGGAAACACAACCAATGTGGGATCCTATGGTGATCCAGCAGCAGTTCCAGCATGGACATAATTTGAAGCCACTCCAGAGAACTGCCCAGTCAGACAGTGTTACACGCACTTCTCTGGTGTCCACTCCTTCAACAGGCTGACCTGCTGGTGGTGGTGGTGGGGGTGCTGGTGGAGCAATAGGTGCTGCTGTGGCCCTCCTCTTCTTAGGGATGCAGAGCGGCACCCTCTACTATGGAACGGCCAGCAGGGCAGACATGGTCCGTTCTGTAGCAGCCTGCCACTCTAACTGGTGGTGATTAAGCATATGGGTGTGCTGGCTCCCAGTCCCCAGGTGACTCCCCTTGGGGGCCACAATGCACCTCCATCACACATAGGTGACACTTCACCACACTGCTGTTCCCCCCAACACAGTCAAAAAAACTGCCAAACAACGGAGGTGCGGGGAGGACCAGGCACAGGCAGGGGAGAGCAAAATGAACTGGCAGTAGGCTGCTCACTCTGTTCAACAGCACTGATGGGATCCACACCTGGGCCTGGGGGAACAGGCACATCCTGCTTCAAAGGACCTTATGCTGGAATTAGTGGTGGTGGTTGAACTGCCTCAGAGACAGGAGGTGGTGCTGGTCCTGCTTCCAGGGGTTGGACACTCATACATGTAGAGCGGTCCAACACAAATGGGTGCCCATGCCCCCCACACATGCGCACGGTACGATGATGCATACTACCATGCTCTCCCAGAGCTGCCCCCGCCCCAGACATTCCCTTACCCTGCTCCATCTCACGACACAAGCACAACACACACACACAGTCACACACACACAAACAACTACGTAGGTAAGAAAAATAATATTTACAGAAAGAACAAATTAAGTAAAAAACAGTACAGAAAAGACAAAAAAATTTGGCTTTTAAAAAAGCTGTTGGGTTAAGTATCAAATTTTAACTCTCTTCCTCTGCAATCAAAACACTCCTCTCTCTAGTATACACTTCTCTCTCTCAGTCTGCACAGGAGAAAGTGAAACTGTCTGTGTGACTCTCTTCCTTCCTTCCTGGCTAGAGAGCATGTGACTTACAGTACTGTAAGCCATGTGATGTGTGGGGGGCTGCCAAGTCTGAAACACCAAGTGGATCACTTAGAATCATAATGAGGAAAGTGAAGTCCATTGAAATCAATGACTTCGCCTTACTTCGCGTTCTCATTATGCCAACATGAAGTGGTAATGACAAGGCGATGTGAGCACTTTGCATTGCCCACTCCACGTAGCGGAGTGGCAACGCGAAGTACTCACTTCGCGAGCACTTCGCCAGTGAATTTTAAATTCGCTGCATCTCTATCAGCAAGTAAGGGCATGGGGTGGTGTAGGGTGGTGGGTCTGAGTGGGAGGGTCAGATGGTGGGATAGTAATGGCAGCAACAGACAATGATGGTTGGTTTTCATTTTTAAAGGTTTAAAAAAGACTGTAAGGGATGGTTTTCTTTATTTCAAGTGGTAACACTGGAGGATTGGGCACCCCCAGTGTGCGTGTTATGTTTGGCAGCACCAGGAGTGGTCTGCCTGGTGTTGCAGAAGTAAAATGGGCAGGCTGGGGGGGGGGTACCAGCACAGGGGATTGGACACCCGTCTGCCAGAATATTAACATACATTGATAGATGGTTTTCTTTTATAAAGGGTTAAACAATGAGGGATGGTTTTCTTTATTTCCAGAGGTGACACTGGGGGACTAGGCACCCCCAGTGTCAGTGTTATGTTTGGCAGTACCATGGTTGCACTCCCTGGTGCTGCATAAGTAAAACAGACAGGGTGGGGGGTAGCAGCTGGCACGGGGAGATTGGACACCCTCTTGCTGGAATAGTAACATGCTTTGGGCTTCAGGGGATGGCAGCTATAGTGGGGGTTGCAACAGACATCAATGGATGTTTTTCTCTTTTCCAGGGTGTATTTAAAAAAAAATCCTTGAGGGATGGTTTTCTTTATTTCAGGTGGCGATATTGGGGAACTGGGCACCCCAGTGTCAGTGTTATGTTTGTCATGGTGGCGAGGTGGTGGGTGCTGAGTGGGAGGGTTGAGTGGGGGAACAGTATGGGCAGGGCTGCAACAAACATCGATGGACAGTTTTCTTTGTTATAGGTTGCAATTCAACCTCAGCAGGCTCATCATGACAGATCAACTGTGCTTGCTGGGTGGTGTAGACCAAAGGAAAGTGCTGACCTATGATTAAGTTAACTCTCTCCTTTGAAATACACAAGGTTTCCACCCAGCAAGCCAGAACAGTGTCATGATTAGCCTGGCTGATGATTGTTGTGATGCTGATGAGCCCCTTGCAGACCACTCTGCATTGCACTGACAGTGTCACACCCCTCAAAAGCCACTCTCCTAACAAAATGTTCACTGTGCGTGCACTGAACATAAAAAAGGTTACATGTGCTCAGTGCTGCGGGGGGGGGGGATAGGTACTCCTCTCAATGTGACACTTATTCCTACCAGGACAGCCATAAATCACAAGATACCAAAGGCACTCATCCTTTCACAATGCACGCCCTGGAGCCTCACAAATTAGAATTACTTGAAGAAAGAAACAAGTGTCTCACTATTAAATTATATTTCAAATATATGTTCATCCCACACCTTGTAAATAAAAATGTACGGTAATTCTCATCTGTTTTTCCAGGGTGTGAATTGAGAAAGGATAAGTGCCTCAGGGACCCCTGACTTACATTTGTCCTGGTAGTACAGCTGGTGGTCCAGCAAAGCTGTATTCTGAGCAGAGCTTGGTTAAAATTCCAGCTTGGGAAATTATCATTGTCACTTTTAAATTGTATTTTAAACATATGCATCCCACACTCCTTATAAATAATAATTTGTATGACTTCAGGGTGCACACAGGAAAAGATGAGTGCCTTTGGGATCCCTAGTTTTCCACTTGTCCTGGTAGGACAGCTGGTAGTGCAGTGGAATGATATTCAGAACAGTCTTGGGTTCAAATCCCAGCTCAGGTACTATTCTTACTTATTTCCACTTCTAAATTGTATTTGAAGTATGATAAATACATACCACATTCCTTGTAAATAAAACTATAAATCTAATCTGTGTGACTTCAGCTTGTGCATTGAGAAAGGCAGAGTGCCGTTAGGATTCCCAAGTTCTCATTTGTCTGGATGGCATAGTTGGCAGTCTATCTGCAGGAAGGTATTCTAAGAAGGCTTGGGTTCAAGTCAAAGCAAGAGCACATATTTCTTTCTCAGTTATAAACTGATCAATGTGACCTGATGCTGTACAATGTACTTGAAACCTATTGCTTCTTACACTGTAATCGGCTCATTTCAGCCCACACATTTATAGCTATATGTCATACTGTTATGTGTTTCATATTTAAAAAAAAAAATACATTATGTACTTTTTGAATGCAGCTAGCAGTGAAACAGGCAATACCCTGTGATTAGGTCTCCAATTAAGCTGGCTCCTGACTGTTTAGGTCAGTCCTTGGATATGGTAATTGAGCTTCCTCAAGGGGACTTTTTCTTCTGGATATGAAAGTCCCCTGAGGAGAGACTAGACTTAAACAGTAGGAAATGTGACATCTATTAAAAATTCCAGGAGAGACAAACCACCAAGTTTGGTTTGCCTTTGCTGTGCATTCATTTGTACAAGGCATATAATTAAGTTCTAGTGTTTTTTTCTGTGCAACTTCATGATCAAGCATGTTTTAAGCAGGTCTTTAGTGTCCAGAAAAAAAAACATTTTTTTCTAAAAGGAAGATTTAGACAGAATTCAGTTTATATTTGACCAATTTTCAGTATGTCTCCATGTTATTTATTATTAAAGACATTCATGTGAAAGCAGGATCATTTCATTTCAAACTTGACCTCATCTTCCTGTTCTTCCACATGCTTTAGTTATAAACAGTCTGATAAGTATTGTAGCAGATGAACCTTTGCCTTTATCCAGTCCCATGAAACCTGGCCTCAGATAAGTAGCTAGGGTTCCACGCACAGGGGTGGGAAAGTTATCTGGCACCTCCCCTGGGAGAAGGAACCACTGAGGCCACCTATAGGGTGGGAGCATTTTTTCTGGGGGATGAGAGTGAGGAGTTAAAAAGAGCAGTGGCCTGCAGCTCCCACTCACTCTTCTCTTCCAGTTGCAGATTTGGCAAGGCTACCATAAGCACCAAAGATTCTGAGAACTGAAGGTATCCTTTGCAGTACCTGATAAGGTTCTCTTTCTATACATTCCTGGCACACTGGTCCATTGTCTGAGTCTCTTGTTAATGTTTTAAGTTAGATAATTCTCCTGGAAACTTTCAAATGTATAGCTGGCCTTCCTAATCTTGCAATATTCTGTTGAATGGAGTGCTGCAAATGCCCTTGAATGTCCTTAAATGTCTTTTCATTTTGCATTCCTTGTCCTGTGTTTTCAGAAGGCCTTGAATGATTCTAACTGTTGGTTTACAAATTGCCTGTTTGTTCCCTTGCATTTGTACAGGTCTTTATGACCATATTGCCCCATCTGTGACCAGTCACTCAGATCGTAGTCACTTACCTGGTCTCCCATATGGTCACTTGGCAGGCTGTTTTTTTCAGCTTGATCACAATGCAAGTGGTTATAGTGGTGAGGCTGCAGACAAAGACAAGGGCACCAGCTGCTGGGAAATCCAATGCTGTGGTGTGAAGAAGAGGCATAGAGACTGGAAGAGTAGTAATAGTAACATTTTATTCATGATTTACAAAACTTCAAGAACATGGTCAACCCCAGTCGAGCAAGAAGCTAATTTTCAATGAGTACCATTAGCACATACATAAATATCAATATTTACAAACCCATGTAGATAAAAATAACAATATTATAATGCAAGTCTCAGTTCCAATAATGTTCAATACATACAGCGAAATAAAGAGTAATTTATTTTTTTTAAACTTTATTTTTCTTTTGATTTTAAAAGAGGTACAATACATTTCAGTTACATTATGACATACAAAAATATCCATCCAGAGTGTTATAACAGTTTGTTGGTGGCAATATGAGTCTGTTGATGGTAGTACTTTCAGTTCCTTTTGTATCAGTAGCCCATACCATACAAGAAATTCCAACCAACTAGTCTCAAACACCCAGCTCCCCTTCACTAAGACTCATCTTGGTTATTTTGAGTAGCCATCCCTAGCCCACCACGTTGAGTTCCTTTTTTCAATGTATTTAAACAGCATCATGGGACAAATATGGGGTCTCTTGCTAAATTGAAGAGCACTCATGTCCTCCAGGTAATTTCAAAGCGATTCCCATATCCCATAGCCCAGGCTATCATTTGTTCTAATAAGTAGTGCTCCACTATCAAGTTGTGCCAATTTTCTACAGTAGGGAATCTAACTTGCTTCCATAATTTAGTAATTGCCTTCTTAGCAAGGAGAAGAAAGGTAAATATAAGAGACCTTTTTCGTATTTTAAAGCCTTCTGGGGGGATTGATAATAACACAAACTGTGGGGTTAGTACCAGTTCTGGAGAAAAAAATCTCCTTTAAGGCCTGCTCAATCTGTTGCCAAAAAGCTTGTATTTTACAACATTCCCAGAAGATATGAACCTGATCTGCCGATCCCACCCCACATTGTCTCCAGCAGTCTGCCCCCAATGCAGAGACAATCTTTACCAGTTTAGCCGGTGTGTTAAAGTACCTGTTGCGAGACTTCCATGTGAACTCTCGCCAATATGGAGCCAAGGAGATCCCCAAAGAGGAATGGGTATATTTTACCCAGATCTCATAATTCACTCTGGAAAGTAATTCCTTATTCCATGCTTCAAGCACTGTCTCTGAGGTGTCAGATGTGAATTCTCGAATTCCTCTATGTAATAAACCTATCAAATGAGACTTGATAGTCCCCTGAATTGCATTCATAACCAGATTCAAAAATAGGCGAAGAGGGTTAGGCAAGCAGCTTCTCAAGGGGCCCTTGTGTAAAAGGAAAGTTTGTACCTGTAGGTATCTATAATGATCCCCGTGTACCAAGTCAAAATCCCTTTGAAGATGAGGGAATGAAACCACCCCTGGGAGTTGAGAAATTGAAAGATAAATGAGAGGCCTTTCCTGTACCAAATTTGAAATATTAAATCAAATTGGGATGGTAAAAAATCTGTTTCTGCAGATAATAACCTCAGATAATAGAACACAGGTTCCATGACTGGTAAGACTCTGATTCTAAACCAATTCTGTAAAATCTGTCTTGCTCCACTATCAAAGTCTGTTAATTTTGGTAAGTTAGCAAGAGGAGCAAAAATTACCTTCTGTGGGTTGTGAAGGTCATTAAGAAAACATTCTATTCTTTTCAAGGGGGGTAGGATACTTGGATTTACCCAGGCCAAAATGCGAATTATTCCCACCGATATTGCATATTGGTTCAAATCTGGAAGATGTAAACCTCCTTTGTCCTTGAGTAGCTGTGACAAGGACAAGCAGACACATGGTCTGCGGCCTTCAGATACAAATCTGGATAAGATTTAATTCCAAGAATTAAAGTACGTCTTTGGGGGGATGAAAGGAATTGTTTGAAATAAATATAATAATCTAGGCACTATATTAGATTGTATGGCAGTTATTCTTATATGAAAGGGGAGCTTCAATTGGGACCATTTATGTATATCACCTTCTAAAGCTGGTGTCAGTGGCTCATAATTCACTAGGGTCACATTAGAGACCTGTAGGGTTAGGTGAATACCCAAATACTTTAACTTTGTGGCATGCCACTTTAATGGCAGCGTTTGTTTTAGCCAGAGGGAAAGCGTGTAACTGAGTGCCAAGACCTCTGTCTTTGAGGAGTTAGTAACATATCCAGAGACCAAGGCAAAAGCCTCCAAGGGTTGCCAGGTCCCTTGTAGAAACAGAGTAATTTAAAGTTAAAAGCAGACACATGCAATGTTTAACAAACATCATAATCAGGACAGCAGATTTGTAGTTTTCAGTCTTCTTGCAGTAGCCAGTTTCAAATGCTGTTAAAATATACAAGTTTTGCATTTGCTCTAAGATGAATTGGCAAAGAATTCCACAAAATTGGCCCCTGTAAAAAAATGGAGGCCTTACCCACGTTTGTTCTTGTGGGCTGTACACAGAATTCAGTGCCCATATATGATTTTAAGTTTGGTCTACGTACTCTAGTTACCATTTTTTCCAGTATGTAATTTGGCAGAAGTTTTTTATAGGCTTTAGTCATCATGCCAGAAATCTGTAGTTTTCTGCAATCTTCCAGTCTTACCCAAGTCAAATCCCTATAAAGAAAACAGTGATGTCTTTTATGTAGGGTATCTAACACATATCTAGCAAACTTATTGTATAAAATATTTAATTTACACAGCTCTGTACCTACTGCTCCCCCATAGATAATTTCCCCACAATTTATATTATGCAAAAACATGGCCTTCTCAATTCTAGATTTAGTTTCTATAGGCAGTTCTTTTTTAACACAATATAGCACCCCCAAATTCCTATTTATACTTTTAATAGTTTGAGCAATATGCACATCCCAGGGGCACTCCTCATCTATTCATAGCCCTAGATATTTATAGGACATAACCTGTTCCAGCCTGTCCCTGGAAAATGTAACAATGTCCAAACTTTCATTAGGGAACGATGCACTACTAGAATTTCCAAAAGTCATAATGTTGGAGTTTTGGGGAATTTTAACACCAGTTTATGCCTATGAAGGAAATCCTGCAGCAAATTAAAAGTTTCCTGCAGGGTTTCCTGAACCTGAGTGAGTGAACTCCCAATGTCATATAGTATCACATCATCTGCATAAAGGTGATACTTTAGATTTGGTCCATATATCTGTAACGAGTTCAAGTATATATTAAACAACAGTAGTCCAAAAATGGACCCTTGTGGGACTCCTAATTTTGATGGCAGATTGTTGGAACTATAACAATTCAAAGTAACTTGTTGCATTCTATCGGTTAGGTAATCCCTGGAAGAGAGCAGTTTGTTGAGTGAGTCACTTGACAGATGCTGCCAAGCAAGCTGACCCACTGGCAGTTATTGAGTAGCAAGTCATGTGGTGTCAGCATGCAGCCCTATAGAAGACTTGCATGTCGAAAGGATAGTGGATTGCTGTTGCATGGAGAACTAGACGTGCAAGTACTGAGCAGGAAGGTGGTGGCGGCAGTCAGATCCCACATGTAAAGTTGGACAGCCATGAGAACATAGTTGTAATGCCACACTACGTGAGCTGAGCAGGTGGAATGCTCTCCCCTCTCCCGGCCAGTTGCCCAAACTGATGAACCACATGACAGTCATATCAAGGGGTAGTAGTCATGCCGCTGATTTTGTAGAAGGTGCTATAAATTTTTGAAGCAGTCCCACTATGCCAAGCGATTTAATTTTGCAGCACTGTCTTGGCATGTGAGTTTTCGATCAAGGAGTTGAACCTAAATGTTAATTAAACAGGGAAATTAATAAAAAAATATGTAATAATAGAGGGAATATAAATTTCTGTTGCAGTCCCCACTGGCCAGTTCATATTGGGACTACCAGTGGCATGAGCACTATTTCTACCTGGGACTTTAGACCATGTATTCTGGGCATCTTACTGGATCAGGCTTGGGCTGCCATACTGAGTGCAATACTAAGCAAGCCAAACCCCAAGTTTTTCATAAAGTGGGGGGTTGCTGAGCTACTTTGGTAGTAGTTTTTGCTGGACATTTAAGCAGCATGCTATGCCAAGTGGGTGGCTGCCAGGGGCATGGCCTCCAGGCCTTCATGCTGAAACAGTCCATCATTTTAGCTAGCCTCCTCAGATAGCATTTCAGAGCCATACATATTTGCCTTATAAAAACACTCATTCAGAGACAAGTAGCTGCATGCCCAAGCAAAGTATTCCTTCAAGTTGGCTTGCAGTGGTTATTTTGTTATAGGTGAAATAAAGGGATAATGTACTGGCTATCAGATATATGCTCACTTGGACAACCAATTCTTAATGTATTTGTATGCCTCTGTTGGCAAATCCCAGCCTAATCAAATCTCCTCTGCACACATAGGCCCACATTTTCAAAGGAGATGCATGGTACAAAATGGAGATGTGCCACACATCCCAGAAAATGAGCAGAACTGTGATCTTCAAAAGGGAGAGATACATTGCACATCTCCAGATGCACCAGCGTACATCTGTAATGTATGTGGTGCATGTAAAGGGGGAGTTCCCATGAATGTGCCACACATCCCTATATTCAGCCAAAATGTGCAGTGCATTTGCTGCACACCTCAGATGTGAGCCACCCAAAGTTAGGCATGGAAAAAGCATACCTAAATGGCCAGCCACCCGCAGGCAGGCAGCAGAACTGCAGGCAAGCATGTCCAAAGACAGCCCTTGAAGATACACCAGGACATGCTCCAGGCACCCACACATGGCAGTCTTGCCAGAATGGATGAACCTTGAGCCACAGGTGCCATGTCACCACTGGCAACATCCAGGGAACAACACCCCACACCTCACCCTGGATGTAGAGACCCAGCAGTCACAAGCCAGTGCTATCATGTGACACCCAGGTGCACCAGCGGGGCAGACAGCTACACTGCAGCACCAGTACCAGGGGCCATGGCCAGCACCCATGCAGCCTGCAGGGTGCCACCCAGTGGTGGCATGCACCCAGGATGGCATCTGTGGCAATGGTACCCATGTCATCTGGTGGTACTAGTGATTGCATGGCATGGGCCAGGGACCATCCAATGGCACACACCCATGATTGTACCCCAAGGGTGCACACAGGTGGAACCCACCCATTCATGGGAACTCCCCCTTTGATTTTCGCTGGCTGGAGTTCAGTGACATTGTGAAGATCATCCAAACATTGCGACCAACTAGTTGTAGTTTGGATCCGGGCCCTACACCTCTCTTAGTAGGATGTGTAGAAGTTATCTGCCCAATCCTTGCTAACATTGTCTGGAAGTCTTTGGAGAGGGGGATCTTCCCTGACCCCCTCAAGGAGGCGGTCATTCGCCACTCCTTAAAAAATCCTCCTTGGATCCAGATTGTCTAGCTAACTACCGGCCTATCTCTAACCTGCCATTTGTTGGTAAGGTTATTGAAAAGGTGGTTGCGTTGCAATTGGATGATCATGTTATAACTCACAATGTCTATGATACTCTCCAGTCTGGTTTTAGGAAGAAGCATAGCATGGAGACCGCCCTTGCCCAGGTATTGAGTGATCTCCTAATGGCTAGAGATCGAAAGGCATGTACCATTCTGGTCCTTCTTGATCTCTCTGCTGCATTTGACACTGTAGACCATTGTGTGCTGTTGGAGCACCTGCGGGCTTTTGTGGGCTGTCTGGTACAGTCCTCAAATGGTTTAATTCTTACCTCACGGACAGGTCCCAGAGAGTTGCCACTGGAATTTATTCCTCTGGCGCTCGCTCCCTGCCTTGTGGGGTACCACAGGGCTCCATTTTAGCTCTCATGCTGTTTGTAGTGTATATGCTGCCATTGGGAGAAATCATCAGGCAATACAGTCTGGGTTTTCACTGCTATGCAGATGATACTCAGCTGTATTTGTCCTTTCTGCCCAGTCAGGATGATGCACTCTCCGTGCTGAATAACTGCCTAGCTGAGATCAGACTTTGGATGAGTTCCAGCTGGCTGAGACTGAATCTGGATAAGACTGAAGTATTGGTAGTGGACCCAGGGCGTCTGGGGGCGGGTTTGGGAGCTGGACAACCATCAGGTCTGTCACTTGGTGGTATATCACTCTCTACCTCTGATCAGGTGCAAAATCTGGGCATTATTTTTGATGATGGTCTGACCCTAAAATCTCAGGTGTCAGCTGTCGTCAAATCCTCTTTTTACCATCTGAGGAATATCGCCTGGGTGAAACACCTGGTTTCTCTGGGTGATCTTCTAACATTGGTCCATGCCTTTGTCACTACCCATCTTGATTACTGCAATTCCCTCTACCTAGGGCTACCTGTGGTTGATATCTGCCACCTGCAGCTGGTGCAGAATGCAGCAGCTAGGCTTTTGACTGGGACTTCTAGAACCAGTCATATTACACCTGTGCTCCGTGAACTGCACTGGCTGCCTGTTTGGTGGCGGATCACCTTTAAGGTTGGTTTACTAACTTTTAAAGCCCTACTTGATCAGGGACCTGGTTACCCGAAAGATCTCCTGATTCACTATTGACCCCTCCATCCTCTCCGTTCCACCAACGAGGGATTGCTGGAGATTCCCAGGGTTCGATTAAAGATATCAGGATCACCTGCTTTTGCTTTTTCAGCACCAACCCTGTGGAATTCTCTACCTCGTTGGTTGAGAGAATGCCCAACCATCGATAGTTTTAAAGTTGATTTAAAGACATATTTATTTAGTTTAGCTTTTACTTAGCTGTGGTTGATAACGTTTTAATGTTTGTTTTAATTTTTATTGTTATGTATATGTTTTTATGTACAGCGCCTTGGATTTGAAAGGCACTATAAAAATAAAGTTGACTTGATTTTATTTGATTTGGGTACCAGTTCACTGTCTGCACACTGCCATCCCTTGCAGTGCCCACCAGGTACCTCCATACTGAGGTGTGTGGGGCACTGCAGTTGACTGTATACAGCATATGGAGCTGGTATGTCACATGCATGTGGTAGCCTGAGCAGCCTGTGTCACCCTGTGCCCTCCCCTATTGCATGTCCAGGTGGCCCCTGTTGCCACTGTCCAGGTGGGCCCCTTGTGCCCCTGTCCAACCTTGTATATATCTATGGGGTGTAGCACTGTACCCAGACCAATGCAGTCCACCCTCCCACACACAAACATTCCATCACACCTGCCTGCTAGGCTGCAGTTCCTCCTGTTCACCTTTGTGCAGTGTTGTGGCAGTCCTGCAAAGCTGGAACTGAGCATGCCTGTGGTATGCAAATGGTCTGAATAGAAACATAGAAACATAGACTTTGATGGCAGATAAGGACCGCTAGGCCTATCTAGTCTGCCCATTTCCCTACCTACAGGATAGGCCGCAGATCCTAGTTAACCAACAGCCTATTTCTTCCTACCCCCCACAAGAATTGCCTTATGTCTGTCCCATGCATTCTTGAAATCTCCCACAGTTTTAGACCCCACAACCTCCTCAGGAAGGCTGTTCCATGCATCCACTACCCTCTCTGTAAAATAATACTTCCTCACATTGCCCCTGAACAGCCCTCCTTCTATCTTTAAATTGTGTCCTCTTGTTCTTGTAAGTCTCTTTTTCTGAAAGATGCTACCCTCTTGGACTTTGTTGATTCCACTGAGGTACTTAAAAGTTTCTATCATGTCCCCCCTCTCCCTTCTTTCCTCAAGGGTATACATATTAAGCTCCTTTAGTCTCTCCTCATACAGCTTCTCTTGCAGACCCTGCACCATTTTAGTTGCCCTCCTCTGGACTACCTCTATCCTGCCTATGTCCTTGCAGAGATGAGGTCTCCAGAACTGGACACAGTACTCCAGATGGGGTCTCACCAACTGTCATACAGAGGGATAACAACTTCCTGTTTTCTGCTGCTGATGCCTCTCCCTATACATCCCAGTATGCCCCCAGCCCTCCCTACTGCCTTCTCACATTGATTGCTAACCTTAAGGTCATCTGATATGATTACCCCCAGGTCCCTTTCCTTTTTCGTTGTTGTTACTACCTCCCCACCCATTGTGTATTCTTTCCCTTCCCAGGTGCATTATTTTGCACTTCTTTGCATTGAATCCTAGCTGCCATACTTCTGACCATTC
This sequence comes from Neoceratodus forsteri, assembly GCA_016271365.2. Classification (NCBI taxonomy): domain Eukaryota; kingdom Metazoa; phylum Chordata; order Ceratodontiformes; family Ceratodontidae; genus Neoceratodus; species Neoceratodus forsteri. The sequence goes on from CM028132.1 coordinate 629,342,073, forward strand.
CTCCAACCTTGCCAAGTCCCTTTTCATCCTTTCCACGCCTCCTTGTGTATCAACCCTGTTGCAGATCTTTGTGTCATCTGCAAAAAGGCATACTTTTCCTTCCAGTCCCTCTGCAATGTCACTGATGAAGACATTAAAAGCACTGGACCCAATACTGAACTCCTGCGGTACCCACTAGTAACCCCTCTTTCTTCAGAGTGACTCCATTTACAATTACCTTCTGTGTCCTGTTGTGCAGCCAATGTTTTACCCAGGCTGCCACCCTGGGACCCACTCCCAGGCTGGTTAATTTGACTAATAATCTTTTGTGTGGGACTGTGTCAAATGCCTTGCTAAAGTCTAGGTAGGCCATGTCCGCAGCCCCTCCCTGGTCTACTACTTTGGTCACCCAGTCAAAGAAATCTATTAGATTCGTCTGACATGACCTTCCCGCTGTGAACCCATGCTGCCTTGGGTCCTGTGCTCCACTGGCCTCTAGATACTCAACTATTCTTTCCTTCAGAAGTGACTCCATCACTTTCCCTACCACAGAGGTCAGACTGACAGGTCTGTAGTTTCCTGCCTCTGTCTTGGTCCCACTTTTGTGAAGGGGAATCACATCCACCTTCCTCCAGTCCTTGGGTACCACACCATCCTCCCATGATTTATTAAAAAGAGTAGCCAGTAGTTTCAGTAGTTCCTCCTTTAATTCTTTTAGAATTCTGGGGTGAATTCCATCAGGACCCATTGCTTTGTCCACCTTCAGTTTTAGGAGTTCTTGCAGAACCCTTTCTTCTGTGAAAGGACTGGGATTGACCCCCCTATCAAGAGTGCTTCTGTTAATTGGATTAGGCACTTCCCCCTCCTCTTTTGTGAATACTGAGCAGAAATATTCATTCAGTATCCCTGCTTTTTCACTGTCCCCCTCTGCCCACCCACTGTTCATTCTATTCAGCCTCACTATCCCTCCCTTTGTCTTTCTACTCTCGCTGATATACCTATAAAAGGTTGTATCCCCCTTCTTAACTGAGTTGGCGATTTTTTCCTCAGTTTGGGCCTTTGCTATTCTGACTTCCCTCCCTGCTTCCTTCTCCCTTAACTGGTACAGCTCTCTGTCCTGCTCCTCCTGTGTTTCCTTATACTTCCGGAATGCTATCTTTTTCTTCCTGACTTTCACAGCCACCTCTTTTGAGAACCATAGTGGCTTTTTCTTTCATTTTGATTTGTTTATTTGCTTCACACAAAGGCTTGTTGCCTCCGTGATGGCAGTTTTGATGATTCCCCATTGTTGCTCCACATCTCCTTCTAGCCTGTTTGCTAGTGCTTTTCTGAGGCACTCTCCCATCTTGCCAAAGTCAGCCCTCCTAAAGTCCAGTACCCTCACTTTTGTATGGCTTGACTCTGTAGCTGACTTTAATGTGAAACACACTGTTTGATGGTCACTTGTCCCCAGGTGGCAACCCACTTCTAGATCAGAGATCCTCTCATGCCCCCATTTGAGAGTACGAGGTCTAAGATTGCTCCCTCTTGAGTGGGTTCTGAAACTAGCTGTCTAATGCCTGCCACCTGTAGGGCATCAAGAATGGCCCTGCTCTTGGATGTGGCTGCAGCAAATGTGCTCCAGTTAACATCAGGCATTTTCAGGTCTCCCATCAACAGTATCTCCCCTTTCTCTGCCATTCTAAGAATGCCTTCTATCATATCCTTGTCCATTCCCTCCCCCTGACATGGGGGTCTGTACACAACCCCTGTGCAGATTGTGGTGCCCTTTCCAGTCTCCAAGGTGACCCATAATGCCTCCTCTCCTCCCTGTTTACTCTTTTGTTCAGTTGCTTTTATCCCTTCCTTTACATAGAGAGCTACTCCTCCCCCTCTCCCTGCCTGTCTCTCCTGTAGGTTATGTACCCTGGTATGTTAACATCCCAGTCATGGTTCTCTGTGTACCATGTTTTTGTGACTGCTACGATATCCGGGCATCCCTCTTCCATAAAGGCCACCAGCTCAGGAAGCTTGTTGCCCAGACTACGGGCATTGGTACTCATTACCCTCCACTTCCTGATGGCCTTACTCCCTTTTGCCCCATCCCTGTCCTTCTTGCCTTTGTCACTTTCTCCATTTACCCCTGCTCTTCTCCCTATCGACACCTCTATGTTGGTGGTTGCCGCACTTACTACCGTGATTATTTGGGGGGGGCTAGGATTTCCCTGCTCCTTTCCAGTGCCTCCCCCCTTGGCTAGTTTAAAAGCTTGCCAATGAAGCATTTAAACCTATCACCTAGGATCCTGGTTCCCCTCCCGGACAGATGCAGCCCATCATGCCAATTTAGGCTTGCATCACTCCAGGTGGACCCCCAGTCCCCGATGAAGCCAAATCCCTGAGCTTCACACCAGTTTTTTAACCACTGATTGAATCCCATGGTGCTGAACACCCTAGCCTCTCCTATGCCATAGATGGGCAGCACCTCCGAGAAGGTTACCGTGCATGCTACTTGACTAAGGCCCCCTCCCCAATTCCATAAACTCTTCCTGCACTTCTCTAATCCCTCTCTTAGCCAGGTCATTTGTCCTTAGGTGGACAATGACATCCAGCTCCCTCCCCTGTGCTCTGGCAATCCTGAGGATTCACTCCCTGTCCTTCCAAGCCATGGTGCCAGGCAGGCACCTCACCTCCCTCTCCCCTTCCTCCCCCAGTTCTACCTTCCTAACAATGGAGTCCCCCACCAGGAGTTGTTTCCTTCCCCTGCAGGGTCCCCTGCCACCCTCCTGTGGGTCTCCTTTATGGAGGTTCCCAGCATCCTCCTTGGTCTCCACTGCGGGTGCCTCCATAGAGGAACCACACTTTGCCAGAATGGCATAGGAATTTGTGGAGGTACAACTGAGGATACACCTCTGTTCCACCACCCTCACCCTCCCTGAGCCCACTGTGGTCCAACCGCTCCTCTTTCTTGGCAACCTCTGAGGCAACGGCAGAGGCACTGGTGGTCCCTGGATGGAAGAGGAGGTCCCACAAATCCTGGCCAACTCAGTCTGTAGATGAGCAACCTTCTCCCTCAGCCCAGAGAGGTTCCTGCAGATGGGACAACACCACATCCTCCAGAACGTCTCCCAGAAGACTGCTGCTCCACAGCCACTGCACTGCACCACTCCAATCATTTCTTATTTCTGGCCCCTTAACTGTTTGCAATCCTTACTCTTTCCTCTGTTTTTCTTTTCTCTCGCTCCTTACTTTCTGCCTGTGTGCCCTTTAAGCTCCTGATTGTCCTGTTCTGAGGCAAGAATATCCTGTATTTCTCAGTAGACCAGTTACTTGCTCAGAGGCAGACCTCCAGCAGCTAGAGGGGGCCGGAGAGCTACTCTTGCCCTTCTAGAATGGTGGGTCTTTGGTGGTTCTGTGATCACTCACTTCCTGCTCCCAAACAGGAAGTTCCTGTTGTCAGTCAAATCCTGTGCCTATAAAAATAGAACTAGCTTTTGGTGGGGGGGTGGAGGGGCGGGAAGGAGGGCAATATAGTCCCAGCAAAGAAGTTCAGTCACACAGCAGTCCTTTCTCCTGGTGTCTTCTGCCAAGCTATTAGCAGAATCTTTCTAAGGCAGTCTTTAAATGTAGCTTCCTTCTAGCTAAGCCCCCTCCTTACTTACTAGATCTTTCTACAAGTAATTTAAACCTCACAACAGTTAAGTCCTTTCAATCACCTGAGATTTACACCTAAATAACTGTTCAGATACCCATTCAGTTCAGTTAACCCAGACAAACACACTTTTTTTTTTGTTTTGTATGTTAGTTTTTTTTTACCTGAAATTAAAGGTCCAAGTACAAAAGTTCTTCTACTGTAGTCCCAACAGAGAAGTTCAGTCACACAGCAGTCCTTTCTCCTGGTGTCTTCTTTTCAGTAATGAGCTCTGGCATGTGGGATATGGGCTGAATGTGCAATGAGGTCATTTGCATATGCTGGCTGAATATTGCACTTTTGCACACAGCTCAAGTGGCTCTGCATCGTGCATTGTCCCATGCTCCGCATAGGGCTCAGGTCACCTGCTGTGCCATGCATCTCCCACTATGCTATCATGCATCATTCAGGATATTCAGCCAGATATGCATGATTGCATCTCCTGGCACATCTGAATATCTCATTATTCTGGGCCGCACATCTCAGATGTGCAGTACAGGCACTTGTGTGATTTTGCAGGGACTTTTGAATATGAAGGCCTTAGTGAAGACTCTTATGAATGTCTGAGTTTGTTTTATTTTAGGGGCTGCCATTAGACAGGATATCTTCTGCAAAGCTAGAATTCTAGAAGAATATCCTTATTACAGGTACATTGAACAGTATTTTATTATTTCGTACTTATCTGGAGTTAACTAATATATTGCTGTTTTCAAACTGCTTGAGTATTTGCTGATAGCAAGACTTTTTATACAGTTTAGCTACAGGCTGACTTAATAATACCTTTGATTTTCAATGCAATAGTCACTGACAATGTATAGATCTCCAGTGTAGATACAGTATTAGAGAGACAGAACAGCTTAGTTGTTATAACCCAGAGCCAAACATTTAGAGGCCCGCAGACCTGGGAGGGAATCCTACTGCCACCACATGTGTAAGTAGTCCACAGTGTTTAAGTAATGACAAAAAATAAGTTAAATCTAGACAGCTTATAGTAGTAATAAGTTCATGATGGTTTCACCTTTAATTATAGCATTACACTAGATGCTTCAGGATGCTGAGATTTGGGGACTGACCTAACAAATGAAGGATGATGTTACATTGACTGTGCCCTTGGAAACAACACATAAACCACACTTAGCTTGTCATATCAGAATTTCACTATAGCTTAAGCAGTAGCATTTCAGTTATTAACAGATATACTCTGACTTCTCTTATGGTGCTAAATTGATTGCTTTGTGGTTGGACTGCTGATAGTATGGTCACTGTTATAGATGTCGACACCAGAATACATAGCTCAGATATTCTTGGCTGGTTACACCGATTGTAGTTACTTGGGGTGTGACATAAAGAAGAGTGCATGCTCCCACATGGTTCCAGGGACACCAAGAAAGATGACAGTGTGACATACAGTTCCCTGTGTTCATAGGAGTACATAAAATAATATATCTATCCTACTAATTGTCATGCAAAATGCAAACTCAGTGAATTCACAGAGCACAGGACCTACAGTTTGGGGCCTATGAACCACCTTTTGCATATTTTGTTATGGACTTGCACTGTCAGGTTGTTTATTTTAAATAGGTCCAGCATCTTGGGTATACAGTATAGCCAGCCTTTTGCATACTTTAAATGCAGCTACACATTCTACAATGAGGTAGTGCAGGAAGGCTTTTATTAATCCCATTCTAAATCTAACTCCAAGGTATGGTAATTACTACAGAGGGAGATCATATGGCTCAAGTTTGCTGGCAGAACTTAGTACTGCTGCACATAACACTAGTGCAGCAAGCCCTAAGAGGGCAGCATATTAAAATCAATGAGCTTGGAACGATATCCAGTTTGTAGAAATATTTCATAAATGGAAGCAAGGTCCTATTGCAACAGTTTGCTGGTGCCTGAAGTATTAGATGGGAGTGAGAAGTCAAGGCTACATTTAATTCAAAAACCCTTCCATCCCAAACTAAGCCAACAGATTATTACTGTGTTTTTTTCATTCCTATCTTTTGATGTTGGACCTGGGTCACAAGGCTTCCTGTCTCCACCAAGTGCAACACCCATGCATGTATAAAAAAAAGAGGGAGAGCACCCACTTTGTGCAGAGCCTCTTCAACATCTTGTGAGACAAACTGCCAGCAATGGGATGCATTTGGATTACCAGCAGCCCAGGGACTCCAGGGTAGCTCCTGGAGCCCTTGCCAAAGGGAGCAGCACAGAAGGGCCCTTCTTTTCAGACTGCAGCTTCCAGTCACAATACTACAAGGGAACTGTCACGTGGCCCCAAATTTATCTCTGCACATTTTACTGCAGTGATGTAGATGACCCTTACCCTGGAAGGGGGAAAAGGTGAAGGTGGCAAATGAGGCCCCCCTCCCCCTGAAAGAAGATATTATATTATTGCTGTTCAGTGTCAGTACTGACATCTGAATGCAAACTTAATTGACAGTCATGTACCTATTTCAAACTGTATGTAGTGTATATGATATAAAATAAATCAAGATGCAAGGATAATGAAGTAAGGCAGCTGGACAAAGGAAAGTGTACAGCCATAAACTGACATATACAAATATATATGTTTGTATAGTTTTTAGAGGGGATGGGATAGGTTCATGCGCAAGGTACAAGTAGGGAGAGAACTGACCAGGGTAGTGAACTCAGGGCCGGATACTTTGGTGGGCAGGAGGGAAAGGGAAGGGGTGCAGCAGTAGTTGTCTGAGCTTTGTGCTGCACTTTTGAGCAGATGCGATAGACCTTGAGACCTAACTCTGCTGGCATTGTCATATGTCATATATGTGTGTGTGTGTGTGTGTGTGTGTATATATATATATATATATATATATATATATATATATATATGTATATAAAATTACAAAGGCATTAATAATACAAGATGGGTGATCTCTACTTGGCTATTAATCCAGTCTTGGGTCTTTTAGCAGTGGCCCACTGGTTAAAGGACAAGCCCCTGCTCCCCTCCCCTATTCAGTGCTAGCATCATGTAGCACTGGGGAGAAGTAGTTGGGCTTGGCAATGGGTCGGAAGGCCAAGGCCTCCAGGCCACTGAGTGCCCAGTCTGTTGAAACTGCCACAGTTCAACAGGGGCACCTGTATGTACTGCATGACATGTGATGGGGTGCGGAAGGCACCAAGAGTGCAGGGAGTTTAAAGCCACACCTGGTCATTGTTCATGCCCTCCCCCATGCTTCCATATTTCTCAGCAGGATGAGGGATGATAGATGCATACTAGTTAGGGTACTACAATTAATTTAAAAGATAGGGGGCCCAAAGGTGAGCATTAGTGAGACGCTATACTCCCAGGGCAAGACCCTCCCCCATGAGCCAAGACAAGGAATTAGGGCAAGACTGAACAATGCTTGACCATTACTAAAGTGATTTCCTTGTTAAGCACAGCAACCTCTTCTCATTGCAGTAGTTCCAATAGTACAATGGCCAGTAAGAGGCAGATGCTCAATAACCAAGACTGGGAGGCTATTGGAGGAGCATCTGCAGTCATTGAGCAAGTCAAAAGCCAGGCATGGATTGAAGCTCACATGGCCTGTGTCCCCTGTGGGTAAAATGACCAAGAGACCAGTTGGTCCATGGGGTAAGTGCATAAGGTAAATGGTGGGTCCCTTTGAGGAGGATACAGCCGAGGTCAAAAAAGTTCAGCTGGATCAGTCCACCATAGTTCTCTTGGTGGAGGACACAGCCAAGGTCCAAAAAAGCCTGGTTGGGTCAGTTCACCTGTTGGGAGCTACCCAGTTTGGATGACTCTACAGCCAGAGATGGGACTGCAAGGACCCAATGCAGCCACGGTAGAGTGAGCAGGTAAGAGGTGCTACCACTATCCTTCAGGTTCCCGGGGATCGGCCCAAAGGACAGTGAGTGCCATTAGTTGGAGTGACCTGGTGGAGGCCTCCAGCCGGCTTGTAGTCACTGGACAGGTTTTCCAGCTTATTTAACGCAGCGACTGCCACATGTTTGTCACCCCTTCGGTAAGCACAGGGTTGTTTAGAGAGCTGCACAAAATTCTGTGGTCCTAAAGGTCTAGAAGTGGCTCAGGATGGGGGCACAGCAAAGGAGGATCCTTCCCTAAGTATTGTTTCACAGGTTTAACTGTGATATGAGCTATGGTTCTGGTTCACATTGTCATTGGTTTCCTTCAGTTTCTCCAGGTTTAGCTGGAGCAGTGGATCAGCATGATTGATGGGGACCCCTTTCCCCAGCATTTGGGCAAGCAGATTGCCTAGATTATGGGCTTTTCACATTGTTCTTGTTCCTTTCAGGTCCCTCTGGTGGAACTGAAACAAAGAGTTAGTGGGCACGCATTTTTAGCAGTTAAGAGTGGAATGGCAAAAAGATGGCATGTGGCAAACACATTCAATCCAGGCCTGTGACAGGCTACAAGGACTGCTGGGCAGGAAAATGCACACACTGGGTGGTGAGGGAGACCCATTAATTGCTGTATCAGGACTACATATCTAACGTTGCAATTTGTGTCTTTTTCAAGTCTTCTGGATGTTCCCAGTAGATCATGTGGTGAGTATGCTTTCTGACTGCCAGGGCTCAGAAGCTTACTGATGGGCAGATTCAGGCCATGGTCTGGTGGAGGTCCAAATATTTTTATGATATATAAGGCAACATTTGTGTTAACATTTCATACTGTCTTCCAGGTTCACATGATGGCGCCAAGTAGTTTGGATCAGTGGACACTATTTTATACACCAGGCAGAAGAAAGAGATCAAAACGATGGCTTGGGGAGGAAACTGGCATTTCCACCACAGAAAGTGCAAATCCATTGGCTGGGTTAGAGGGACATGCATGGGGAGTTCTTCTCAACATGGAAGTTTATTGGATATACTGCTGGTTCATCTGAATGGGAACAACCCTGGACTCAAGGGGGCTGTCAAATGCTTCTTAGAGTGAAGTTGAACCTAGGATCCATTCATGAACTGTGGCCCAGGACCAAAACCCTTTTTCCCATATCATTCTGGGGCTCCACCCATAGATTTATCCTGCTAAGGAATTTATGCTAAGGATGGTATTTATTTGTTGGACAATGATTGGGAGCTATTTGCCATATTTATTCCATCATATCTTGGAGGAGTATTTGTGAGCAGCTTGGGGTAGGACAATGTCTGTCCTGTGGTGGGTTGGGAGTCTCTCAGAGCAATGGAACAAGGGGAAAGGAGAAGGAGTTGAATTCTTCTGAGGGACTCTTTTTCCCAGGTCAACATGAGATTCGGGGGTCATGGCCAACAAGACAAGATGGGACATGCCATCTAGTGCAGCTCCTGATGGGCAAAAATAGAAATTAAAGCAAATAAAGCAAAACATTCTTTTTGTTTTTTATTTTCCAATGCCATCTGTAGTGAGATAACATCAGATGGCAACCAGCAAGCTCGGTAAAAGACAATTCAAGTTGAACTTCGAGGCAGTAATACCAATCAAAATAGCAGCAGGACCATGAGATCCATACCTGCTCTCAGACTCCCAGTGCTCCTGAAAGCCGTGAAATGTTGGAGCTAGAAAAATCCTTAGCTAGCATGCCAGCTATGTCACAATGGGGCATGTGTCAAATAGAGGATGCACCATCCCCCTTTTTTGAACTTTCTAAGGTAGAATTTGTCACACTGTGTCAACAATGCCTGCTGCTGTTAGACCAGCAGAAGCAAGGGAAAGCAAGAGAGCAGCAGCAGCTGAAAACAGGACTTGCCCACCCACAAAGACTTTAAATTCTGAGAGAGCCAGCAAACTAAGAAGGCAGTAGAGAAGCAAGGGAAAGCAAGAGTGCAGCAGCTGATATTGTTTTTGCAGGGTATATTTTCTGTTAAATAGCTGTGCAGGTTGTCTTGCTGAAGGGAAGGAAAGCACTCACTGAGGTGGTGAGTCAGAACAGTAGCTGATTGTTTCTGAAGGAAACGGGCTTGTTCCCACTCACCCTGCATCTCACCCCACACACCCCAAGGGTGTCATTTCCCTTTATACCAGGGATTATGACATCACTTCCCCAAAAGGACAAAGGGCATACACCTCTAATATCCTTAACAGCAAAGCACACTGTCTAAAGGGTAAATGCAAGTACACGCTGGCACACACTAACAAAAATAATAAATAAATAAATAAAAATTAAACAGGAAAGAGAGACATGTGGGGAGTGATGCAGTGCACTGGCTGTGGAGCAGCAGTCTTCTGGGAGATGTTCTGGAGGCTGCAATGCTGCCCTATATGCTGACACCTCTCTGGTTTGAGGGAGGAGGCTTCACGTCTCCAGGCCAACCTGGTGAGGATTCAGAAAACCTCCTCCCCCACCCAGGGACCACCAGGGCTGCTACTGCTGCCTCAAAGATTGCCAAGTTAGAGAAGCGGTTGGACCATGGTGGGCTCAGGGAGGGTGAGGGTGGTGGAACAGAGGTGCATCCCTCCAGCTGTACCTCTTCACACTTCATATGCCATTCTGGCAGAGTGTGATTCCTCTATGAAGGCACCCAGTGGAGACCAAGGAGGATGCTAGGAATCTCTGAAAAGAAGACTCACAGGAGGGTGGCATGGGACCCCACAGGGGAAGGAAATGATTCCTGGTGGGGAACTCAATTGTTAGGGGGTAGGACTGGGGGAGGGAGGTAAGGTGCCTGTCTGGTGCCATGGCTGAAAGAGACAGGAAGCGAATCCTCAGCATCATGGGAACAGCAGTACGGGAGAGGGAACTGGATGTCATTGTCCACCTAGGGACAAATGACCTGGCTGTGAATGGGATCAGAGCAGTGCGGGAGGAGTTTATGGAGTTGGGGAGGGGCCTTAGATAAGTAGCACACACAGTAACCTTTTCAGAGATGCTGCATGTCTATGGCATGGGTGAGGCTAGGGTACTCTGCACCATGGGATTCAATGAATGGTTGAAAATCTGGTGCTGAGCTCAGGGTTTTGGCTTCATTGGGGACTGGGGTTCTGCCTAGAGGGACACAGGCCTATATTGGCATGATGGTCTGCATCTATCCAGGAGGGAAACCAGGATCCTAGGTGATAGGTATAAATGCTTCATTGGCAAGCATTTAAACTAGCCAAAGAGGGAGGCACTGAAAAGAAGCAGGAAAATCCTAGCCCCCCCCACAAAGCAGGGTAGTTATTGAGTAAACTCCAAGGCAGAGAGGTCAATAGGTAAATGGAGAAAAAGACAAAGGCAGTGAGGACAGGAAGGGGTAAGGATGTCAAAAAATGGAGGGCAATGAGTACCAATGCCCATTGGCTGGGTAACAAACTTCCTGAACTAGTAGCCTTGATGGAAGAGGGACGCTGGGATATTGTGGCAGTCACAGAAACATGGTACACAGAGAACCATGACTGGGATGTCAACATACCAGGGTACACAATCTATAGGACGGACAGGGAGGGTAAAAGAGGAGGAGGAGGAGTAGCTTCCTACGTAAGGGAAGGGATCAAAGCAACAGAACTAAATGGTAAACAGAGAGGAGAGGAGGCACTGTGAGTCACCCTGGAGCAGGAAATGGCACCACAATCCGCGTGGGGGTTGTTTACAGGACCCCATCTCAGGGGGAGGAACTGGACAAGGAAATTATAGAAAATATCCTTAGAATTGTAGAAAAAGAGGAGATATTGTTGGTGGGGGACATCAATATGCCTGATGTTAACTGGAGCACCTTTGCTTCATCCACATCCAAGAACAGGGTCATTCTCGATGCCCTACAGGGGGCATGTCTCAGACAGCTAGTGCTGGAAAGCACTCAGGAGGGAGCAGTCATGGAACTGGTACTCTCAAATGGGGATGGAGAGAGGATCTCAGATTTAGAAGTGGGTAGCCATCTGGGAACAAGCGACTACCAAACAGTGTGTTTCATGATAAACATAGCCATAGCGTCAAGCCATACAAAAGTGAGGATATTGGACTTTAGGAGAGCTGACTTTAGCAAAATGGGAGAGTACCTCAGAAAATCACTAGCATATTAACAAGAAGGAGGGGTGGATGAATAATGGGGAAAAATCAAAACTGCCATCACAGAAGCTGCAAGCGTTTAGGTGAAGCAAATAAACAAAACTAAACAAAGGAAAAAAACACTATGATTCTCAAAAAAGGTGGTGGGGAAGATTAGGGAGAAAAAGATAGCATTCATGAAGTATAGGGAAACACAGAAGGAGCAGGACAGAGAACTGTACCAGTTAAAACAAAAGGAAGTGGGGAAGGCAGACAGAATAGCAAAGGCCCAAACCAAGGAAAAGATAACCAACTCAGTTAAAAAGGGGGATAAAACCTTTTATAGGTACATTAGGGAGTGAAGAAAGACTAAGGGAGGGATAGTGAGACTTAATAAAAGGGAGAGTGGGTGGGCAGAGGGTGACAGTGAAAAAGCAGGGATGCTGAAAGAATACTTCTGCTCAGTATTCACAAAAGAAGATGAGGGGGATGTACCTAAACCAAACAATAGAAGCACTCTGGATAGGGGGGGTTGATACCAGTCCATTCTCAGAAGAAAGGGTCCTGAAAGAACTCCTAAAACTGAAGGTGGACAAAGCAATGGGGCCTGATGGGATTCACCCCAGAATTCTAAAAGAACTAAGGGGAGAACTAGTGACACCACTGACTACCCTTTTTAACAAATCATCGGAGGATGGTGTGGTACCTGAGGACTGGAGGAGGGTGGATGTGATTCCTCTTCACAAAAGTGGGAGCAAGGAAGAGGCAAGAAATTACAGACCTGTTAGTTTGACCTCAGTGGTAGGGAAGATGATGGAATCGTTTCTGAAAAAAGGAATTGCTGAGTACCTACAGGCCAGTGGTGCACAGGACCCAAGGCAACATGGATTCACAGTGGGAAGGTCATGTCAGTTGAATCTAATAGATTTCTTTGACACAGTGACCAAAGAAGTAGACATGGGAGAGGCTGTGGATGTGGCCTACCTAGACTTTAGCAAGGTATTTGACACAGTCCCACACAAAAGATTAGTAAACAAGCTAGACAGGCTGGGAGTGGGTCCCGGGGTGATTACCTGGGTAAAAAATTGGCTGAACAACAGGATGCAGAGGGTAATAGTAAACAGAGTCCACTCTGAAGAAAAGGGGGGTTACTAATCAGATACCGCAGGGTTCAGTACTAGAGCCGGTCCTCTTTAATGTCTTTATCGGTGATATTGTGGAGGGGCTGGAAGGAAAAGTTTGCCTCTTTGCAGATGACACAAAGATCTGCAACAGGGTTGATACACAAGGGGGGTGGAAAGGATGAGAAGAAACTTGGCAAGGTTGGAGTAATGGTCAAGAGTATGGCAGCTTTGATTCAATGCAAAGAAGTGCAAAGTAATGGACCTGGGGAAAAAAAAAAACATGGGCAGAAGTACACAATGGAGGGGAGGTGCTAACAACAGAAATGGAAAGGGACCTGGGGGTAGTCATATCAGATGACCTAAAGGTAGGCAAGCAATGTGAGAAGGCAGTAAGGAGGGCTGGGGGGATACTGGGATACATAGGGAGAGGCATCACCAGTAGAAAACAGGAAGTTGTTATCCCTCTGTACAGATGGTTGGTGAGACCCCATCTGGGTATTGCATGCAGTTCTGGAGACCCCATCTCCACAAGGACATAGACAGGATGGAGGCAGTCCAGAGGAGGGCAACTAAAATGGTGCAGGGTCTGCACCAGCAGCCATACGAAGAGAGGCTGAAGGAGCTTAATATGTATACCCTTGAGGAAAGAAGGGAGAGGGGGGACATGATAGAAACTTTCAAGGGCCTCAAGGGAATCAACAAAGTCCAAGAGGGTAGCATATTTCAGAAAAAGAGATGTGCAAGAACAAGGGGGCACAATTTGAAGATAGAGGGGGACAACTGAGAGGCAATGTGAGGAAGATTTTTTTCCACAAAGAGGGTGGTGAACGTATGGAACAGCCTTCCAGAGGGGGTTGTGGTGTGAAAAACAGTGGAGGAAATTCAAGAATGCATGGCACAGACATAAGGTAATTCTAGTGGTCGGTAGGAAGAAGTCGACTGTTGGTTAACTAGGATCTGCAGCTTATCCAATAGGCAGGGGAATGGGCAGACTAGGTGGGACAAGCAATCCTTATCTACCATCAAAGTCTATGTTTTTATGTATCTATGTTTCAGTCAGAGCTGATCTAAGTGACACTAGCGCACATACATAGGCCCACAGCAGGTTGACAGACCTGACTATGATAATATGTATGGCATTCTGCTGCATTATAGACATCATAATGTTGTTTGTAGCATATAAAATATTGCTTTGAGATGCCATTTCATCTGCTCTGAATTTGACTCAGCTTCATATTTTTTTAATCCAGTGCATTGCATTTTTGACTCAACTTGCCTAATTTTTGCTCCATCTCACTCATGCATTATACTTTTGACTCAACTTGCATCATTGTTGCTCCTTTTCACTCATGCATCGCATTTTTGACTCAACTTGCATCATTCTGTGGTATGTATTATTCCTGATTATCCCTGCATGGATAGCTATTGTAAATATTATAAGTCTATATATATATACCTGCATTTGTTTATAATGGCTGTATAATGTACTCTATTGGGTCATGTCTGAAAATAAGCAGGGCTATTGCCTAATGCACTTACCAGGTCAACAAAAGGTAGTAAATAAATAAATATATTCTCAGCTTGTGTAAATCTCATCCCATGCAACATATTTTTGATGCAGTGGTCCTTTTGCATCATTTTTGGAGACATTGCCACATACTGTAGAACACATGTCATGCAAAATATGGCACACAGTATTTGGTGCACGTGGATTTGATGCAAGGTGCTGGTTTAACACCCTTTGCTTTGGTCTAAGGGCTCTTTGAAAATGTGGCCCCCAAGTATTTGAAACACAAAACAGAAACCTATCATGGTGGACTAACTAATTGATGGAGTAATGAGGGGGCAGTTACTTCCTCTATTCTCTGTAACATCTGGGATAAACTTGGTGCCCCTCTATCGAGGAGCAGTATGCCGTCAAAAGGGAAACTGCCACAGAGCCTCTGTGAACTTACAAATTAATGATTTCCATTTTTAACTCATGACTGGGCCCAAGGTTCTAGTGTGCTCTATCAACGTAACATCCCAGATACTGGTGCTCTGCCAAACTCCCCCAACATCCTGTAAAGTAACCAACTGGGTAGTGATGTACAATAAAAAAAAATGTCAACAAAATGCTAGAGGATTCAACAGATACTTGGTGGGGCAAAGTGGTAGTGGCTATTTCATGTTATACCACATGCACAACATCTGTTGGGAAACAAGTGCCAATCACGCCAGAGGTGGCCAAATGTCATGTAGGAAATTGCTGTGAGGAGAAACTCTGCATACTCTCTGTGATCACACAAATGTATGATCTTCCTGCATGCAGCTAATGCCCATGACATTTTTACAGAAGACAGCTGCAAATAAATTTATGTTGCCCACTTTTTTAAATGTATTTATTCATTTATCCCCGGCCGACTGGCCCCCTTCCACCGTCCCCCCATCTCTGCCACCGGGCGATATCCCGGCCATCACCTCTTGCCAATTGAGGTGCCACTGCGACACTCTAGCCCAGGTCAGCTGGCCTTCATTGGTTGCTCGCCTCCAATTTCCCCTGCTTGTCCAGGCCTACAAGCTTCTCTCACCCCATGCTCCGCCTAGTATTGCCAAAACCATAACTCTCAAGCTTAACCCAAGGAACCTAAGGACCTCAGCAAGAACACTATTAGAAGTCCCTAGGGTAAGGACAAACACCGGCGTTAAGTCCTTCTCCTCCCAAGCACCTTGCCTATGGAACAAGCTCCCCCCCTCTGTCCAAGACGCCCCCTCATTCACTACCTTCCGCATCAGGCTCAAGTCCAATATGCTAACCTCAAGCTCATGCCACTGCAATGGCTCATAAGGCTCCTTAGGCACTCCCCTCCACCCACCACACCTTCTACTAGGAAATGCCTACCTATTGCTCTCATTGCCTGGGGTCAAATGCTTCCTTCTGAATTAAACCACATACTGAGAATTACCTACTCAAACTGTGTCATGATGATAACCATGCCTGTATCCACTGTGTCCTTGAACTTCCACATGTTGTAACAAACAATGTATACAAATGTTCTCTTTTTGTTTTGCTCTTTTTGTATATTACTAGTATTGTTATCCCGGGTCGCCCCTGAAAAAGGGACCTTCGGGGCCCAGTGGGCCTACCCAGTCACCAAAATTTAATAAATTAATAAATAAATAAATAAATAAGTTGGCCCAGTGCAGTGGGGAGACAGGCTCCATCCCGATGGTTGGCTTATTTTTCTCCTCTGGTTTTGTCCTGCCCCCAAGCACAAAGTCAAGGCATGCAGTGATGCCGATGGCCGAGCTACGCATGCTTCAGTATGTGGCATGCTGGACATCTCGCTCTGCTCGGCCCCCCCTTGTGTAGATCCCTTACACCAGCCCCCAGCCACTGCTAGGGGCCAGTCAAGCAGTGGACTCCATTCCCACCCCTCCCCGGGAGAAGAGAGCAGTCCTCCAGATGCTCAATCCTCTACCTCACTGGCCAACCCCTGGTGACCTGCTCACACAGGTCCCCAACATGGCAGGAAGTGAGGCATGTTACCTCAACCATCCACGCCACTGGGCCCGCTATGTTGACCACCTTTCAATGGAATTTCAACATCAGATCCATTAAGAATCCCTAGTCTCTGTTGACAGAAGGTTTGAGGGGTACTTAGTCTGTAGCCATCCAGACCCTGGAGGAAGGCATGTTCTGGTACAACTGGAGCTTCTTACATTGGTGAAAGTATTTCAGTAGGTTCCATTTCCTGTCCCAATATTGAAGACACAGGCTTTTACCAAAATCTTTTGATTAACATGGTTCAATTTAAGGGTCCCTGGATTTTAGGAGGTGACTTCAGTTGCATTGGTGACACCATATTGGACTGGTCCAATCCAGCCCCTGCCCCACTCTCCTGGAACACAAAGGCTCTGAGTGAGATGGAAGCAGGTTACCCACTTGGAGACACTGCAAACCCTTGGGGAGGGAATATATATTTTTTCTCAGATTCTCATCAGTCATGCACCCATTTGGATAAGGCTCCTGATCTCCTGCTCCCTAGTCATGTAAACCAAGAAAATAAAATATTCACCAGTACTGTTATCTCATCATTCACCCCTTACACTTTCCCTGCAGACAGAAACACAGACTCCCCCACTAAAACTATGGCAGCTTGACCCTTACTACAAAATAATATCTACATAAGCTATATTAAGATGGCCATAGATGAATATCTTGCACTGAATGCGACAGGTATTACTTCTAACTCAACATGCTCGGAGACCCCAAAAGCTTATATTAGGAGGAAAACCATCTTCTATGCCTCATACAAAAGGTAGACATCACAAAACTAAAGGCTAAAACACAAGAATGTGAAAGGGCCCATATGTTCTGTCCCTCCCTATCCCTGATTCAAAAACCAAAGTGGAGGTATTTTATTTTTTTATTTTGTTTATTGATATGTTTCACCAGGAAGGCACACTGAGCAACAAGTTGCTTGTCTCCCGGGGCGACCTGGGGGGTAGGGAACAATGGGATAGAATACAGGAAATGATGCAATATTGGAATGCAATTTGTTTACTTGCATACGATGAGAGCAGGAGGGATTACAGGTGGATAACATTGCCTAACAATACAACAATTAAGTGTAGTAGATATGAAGACACAAATAGCAAATTGGAAACAGTTGGTGACAGTTGGTAACACTGGAACACATATAATAACTTGGCAAGAGTATGCAGCACTAGATGGTAAGGTGACCCAATAGTAATTGGTAGGAGTTAGTGTAACATAGATATTAAAGATTTACAGTGATTGGAGTAAAGAGAAGAAGAATGGAAGGAGGGAATGAAAAATTGCGGAGGGTAGAATGGAAGAAGGAAATGAAATTTATGGAGAGACGCAGACAGAACACAATTTTCGAGGCAAACAGAGATGACAGGGTGGACTAAAGTGCATATAAGAGGGGTATGGGGTAGGTTTTAAATGCTTGATTCCATGTAGGAGTAGGTCAGTGTTAGGCTACATTAACTGGAAGGGGAGTAGCAGGAGAGGAGAGGTAGAATGTGGCAGGGTGAATGAGAGAGAGAGAGAGAGAGATTGTAGGTGGTGGGTATCCAAGGGGGGAAGGAGGCAGTTGAAATTCAACAGCGTCCTGTTTTCCCTATCTGAGTAGAGCAGTAGACAGCCCTACTGGTAGGACAGTGGTTATAGACAATGAGAGTTATTTATATATAGTGATATGAGGGAGGGGAGTGTTGGGAGCGGGATGTTGAGGAAGGGGGTAGCAGAGGTCAACTATAGTAGGGATAGTACCCCACCAGTGTGCTTGGTGACCCTGCCTGCACAAGGCAGTGATCTAGCAGTGACTGAGGGGGTGTAGTAAAAGGAGAAATAGGGGAAAGGTGGTAAAGTTGTTGCCCACCATGTGCTAAGGATCCTGCCGGCACAAGGCAGTGATCAAGCTCATAGGAGGGAGATAGGTTAAGGGTATAGAAAGAAGGGGGATAAATAATTTAGGAGGAGGGAGAGTAGGGAACAAGGAGGAGCATGATCAGAGGGAAATAGGAGTGGTGGGGAGTAGGCATATGAGCCTGAGCAGAGGTCAACTATAGTGGGGGGGTAGTACCCCACCAGTGTGCTGGGCGACCCTGCCTCCACAAGGCAGTGATCTAGCAGTGACTGAAGGGATGCAGAAAAAGGAGAAATAGGGGAAAGAGGGTAAACTTGTTGCCCACTGTGCACTATGGATCCTCCCTGCACAAGGCAGTGATCAAGCTCACAGGAGAAAGATAGATTAAGGGTAGAGAAAGAAGGGGGATAAATACTTTAGGCGGTGGAAGAGTAGGGGACAAGGAGGAGCATGATCAGAGGGAAATAAGAGTGTTGGGGAGTAGGTATATGGTAATATGGGTTTGGGGAGATGGCGGGGTATTAAGGAGGGTCATGGCAGGCACAGGAAGGGACAAGAAAGTTCCTGAGGACAGATTTAATGGAGCAGCAAGATGATGAGTGGTGAATTTGAGAGGTAAGTGAATTCCAGATTTTTGGGAGGCGATAAGAATAACCCAATTGGCCAATAAGGGTGGAGTGGCATGGGACCACTAGGGTTCATGAGTGGGTAGATCTTAGGGAGTGTGAAGGAGGGCAGTGGTTGAGAAGGCTGGGGAGAGATAGGAGGGAAGTTCAGCCAGCCAGTACTTGGAGGTGAATTTTGTACAGTGAGAGAGAGACATCAGTTTGACAGGGAAGGGAAGGGAAGGATAGGGCATGGTAGAGATCACAGTGGTTAGTGCGGAGGGGGGTATCAAGGGCAAAACAGCAAAAGAAGTTGAAGAGTGTATCTAGTCTGGCCAGGGAGGGCTTAGGGGCAGCACTGTAGTCTCTATCACAGTAGTCAAAGATAGGTAGGATTATCTTCCGGACAATCTCATGCCTAGTCATGGGTGGGATGCAGGCATGGTTCCTGAATAAGGCACCGAGCGTGGGACTCAATTTTTTCTGAATGGCATCAATATGACCAGAGAAGTTCAAGTGTTGGTCTGGCCAGATATGTAAATACCTGAAGGAGGATGTGTCCTCGAATAAAGTCCCATCAAGGGTGTGGAAGTAGGGTAGAGAGGGAAACCTGGTATGTCTCTGCCTGGTGCCGAAGGTCATGGAGACTGTTTTTTTGACATTGAGAGATAGCTGGTGGTTTGCAAACCAATGCTGAATTTTGTCAAAGTTGTGCTGCAAGTTGGATGCAACCTTGGTGGGGTAGGAGCCAGATGCATACAAGGCTCTATCATCAGCATACATATGAATGGAGGAGAATGGAGAGCAGGGGGATGGAAGATCATTTAAAAAAATAGAGAATAGCATGGGGCCTAACACTGATCACTGAGGACGCCAGTTCTTATCGAGAGGGGTGGGGAAATTGCATCAGAGATCTTGACTGATTGAGTTCTGCCAGTGAGGTATGCCTTGAACCAATCTGTGGCTAAGGGGGATAGCCCAGCTGTTGATTGAGTGTCAAGGAGAAGGGAGTAGGAGACTGTATTGAAGGCATTGGCTACATCGACAAAAATGGCTGAGGTGATTTGGCCATTGTCCATTCCTGTGAGGATAGAATCAGTGAGCTGAAGAAGGGAGGTGGTGGTGGAGTGATTTTTCCTGAAGCCAGATTGATAAGGGGTGAAGAAGGAAGAGCCACTGAGGTAATCAGTGAGCAGGGAGAGGGCTAGGTGTTCCTGAAGTTTGGCAAGGGTAGTGAGAAGAGAGACAGGGCGGTAGCTGCCAGAGAAGGTGAGGTCTCCACCTTTTGGGGAGGGGAAGGACCACCACATGTTTCCATTGGAAAGGTACTGAAGCAGTTTAGAAAGAAAGGTTTAGGGTAATAGAGAGTGGGTAGGTGATGACTGTGGCTGAGAAGGATAGTAGTTTAGGGTCAAGACCATCTGGGGAGGAGCATTTTGAAGGACTGATCACTAGCAGGGCATTTAGGGTGTCATTTGGGGAGATAGTAGCGAAGGAGAAGGGAGAATCAGAGGGGGGTCATTCATAGGCACTAGGAAGGGGGAGAGGGAGGGGAGTAGTTTGGGAGGGATTGGAGTAGCTCATCAGCACTGGTGGTGTAATAGCAGTTGAATTCAGTAGCTACTGCAACTAGATTGGCAATGAGAGTGGCATTTATCTTAAGTATAGGGGTGGGTGGACAGGATGGTGGGGGACAAGAGGGTATGGACCACTCTCCAGAACTTGGAGGGGGAGTTGATGCTTGTTGCTAAGGTAGATTTGAAGTACTCTGTTTTGGCTAGCCTGGTAGCTCACGGTGCTGGCATTGTGGAGTTTTCAGTAAATAAGAAGGGCATTTGGAAGCTGGGAGACTTTGTGCCATTTCCAGGCCCAATTTCCGGCTCTGTGGCAGGCTAGTAATTCAGGGGTAATCCAGAGGAGTGATGACCTCTAACCCTTGTTTGTTTTAGGGGTGCAAAGGCATTCCAGTTTTATTTATTTATTACAGATTCAGAGAGTACTTTTGAGTCACAGACTCATTTACAAAGGTTCCACGTCACATAGGTTATAAACAGACATTACAGCGATTACAGTGATTGACCACAGAGAAAGATGCAGATTGTTCACAGGGAATCTGCCAGGCTAACATTCAAAATACTAGGGTTACTTAATGGGGTAATTTACACTGTACACATAAGGTGTAGATATATTATAACGTATGAGTGACGCAGGTTGGTCACTTAGAGAAGAGGCAGGCCTGTGGCCATTGTCACAGATTAAGGATGAGGTAGAGGTCAGGGTTCAGTTGCAGTCACAGTTATTTGAAGACAGGAGGTGGGCCCTAAGGAGGGTTTTAAATTGTCCAATTCTTTATTCATTTGCCAGGGTGGAGGGAAGGCTGTTCATCCACATGGGGGCCCTATAGCTGAAAGACCTTTGGAATTGATAGGTACGGCTGGAGGGAATTGAGCAGAGATGGTGGACTGAGCTACGGGTATACTTAACCTTAATGTTTGGATGGATTAGAGGGGCGAGTCCAGAGGGGGAGAGGCCTAAGGTGGTTTTTTGGGCCAGCAGACAGGTATGGAACCTAATCCTGTTGTCGAGATTAAACCAGTTAGTAGCACTATAAAGTGAACAGGTATGTGTAAGACGGTCACATCCTAATACGAGACGGCAAGCTTTGTGTAGAGAGATACGGAGTCTAGCTAGGGATGAGGTGCTTGCTAGGAAGATGTCTTTAAAATAGATTAGGGCTTTATCAACTGAAGAAGTGCTTGCTAGAGGGGACCAGACTGAGAGGGCAAGGCTATGCAGGAGAGATTCCAATTTTAGGGATTTATTAAGTCTGTATTTGTATTGTTTTATGTGGGGATTTAGGGCTATGAACTTTTCAGACCAGGCAAACCAGGTTGTGGTCACTGAGAGCATCTGGAAGGATGCTTGAGGCGGTGATTCTATGGGGGTGGGAAGTTAGGGCCCAATAAAGTCGGAAGTGATTTTGGGTCTTGTGATTAGGGTGGGTGGGTTCTGTAATTAGTTGTGTGAGGTTGAGGGCACTGATAGCATTTCTTATAGTAGATGTTGTTGGGGACAACTAATTTAAATTGAGGTTGCCAAGGATGTAAAGCTCACCAGATTGAGAGAGGTAAGTAATGGAAGTTAGTAGGTCAAGGGAGACAGCGGATTGGACATTTGAACGGCAATAGATACTGGCTACAGAGATAAGGAATGATAAAGGGAGGGATACATTGATGGCTAAGGTGTCATAGGTTGCTGGTTGGAGGAGAAGACTGGGAAGTATTGGAGGTAGGCACGGATATACATGGCCACTCCACCACCCTTGCCTGCTCTGTCTAGCCTTAGGATGGAGTAACCAGCGATGGAGGTAGAGTGGTCAGGAATCGTAATCTTTAGCCATGTTGCTGTTATAATTAGAATGTTTGGTTTCAGGGCAGCAACCATGGTTTGCAGGATGTCTACTTTTTGAGGTAGGCTATGAATGATTAAGTGTAATATCTTGAAACATTTTATGAGGGCTGTTGAGGTAGGGGTAGGGGCAGTGAGAGTGAGGGAGATGGCAGGGGTGAAAGAAGTAGCAGGACCAGGGACAGGGTGGATGCGCCCCAAGGTGAGCAATAGTAGAGATAGGATGAGGAAGTGTAGCTTTGTGGATTTGGAGTGATATGGCTTGGAGGCTGAGTGAGTGAGGTAGAAGGGAGTGGTATATTGAGGAAGCAGGAGGCAGAGAACAGCAAAGAAATTTGCTAAAGTTAGTAGGGATGCATGTGGAATGATGAGGGAATGAGACCAGAATACATTAGGGGGCAAGAGTAATAGCATGACTATAAGTTGGGGCCTGGAGAGAGAGAGAGAGTTTGGATGGGTTTGAAGTTACAGGGCTCTGGGCTGGCAAAAGCTGGAGGGGTGGAGAGGTTAAGAAATAATGTTTGGGGGAGGACGTAGAAGGGAGAAGGATTTGAGTGGAGAAGAAACATCCTTAGAGTCAAGGAGCAGCGGGGGGGGGGGCGGACTTTGGTAGGTAGTAGACTACAACAAAGGGATGTAGCCTAACAGAGTTGCTTTGCTACCGAGGGAAAGGGACACAATGCTTAAAATAAAGTTCCCTCAGGTATCCAGCTGAATAGCCTATAGTAGGGAAGTAGAGAGTGAAGGATGTTTGCTTAAGTATACATCCTCTAGTGAAAGAGCTGCATAACCTGTTAATGGGGAAGCAGATACTAACGGAGACATAAAGAAATCCTGGTATTGTGGATCTAGGTATTACCCCTTTAAGTGCTTTGCTGTAGCTCTTAGGTGCTTCCCCTTTAAGAGGGAAAGTGAAGTGTAACCAAGTAGGAAGTGGGTGGGTCTCTTAGCTCTGGTAGTGTATTTAACAAAGGAAGGAGGTGGGCCAAAAAACATCACTGAGATGCCAGCTCAGGTTAGGCAAATGCTGCTCTGCACAGCACAACTCACAGAGTGTTCAACTGAGTGAACTGGGAAGCAGAATGGTCAGGACTTCACTATGCAGCTGTTAAAGGAAGAAAAGTCAAAGGTCAGTGTTTCTCTGCAGTCTTATGCCTTAGTCCATTGATTTCAGCAATTGCTGCAGCGTTGGACAGGAAACCAATGTCAACACTCTGGGGCCATCTGGAACCATTCTGGTCCCACAGTGATGGGTGCCAGGTATTCGATTAGAAATGGGAGGAAAGCTCCAGAATCCCCCCTTTCCCTTGTCCTGGGTCATGGACTAGATGTTACCTTGTGAGCCAAGGAGGAGAGCTGGCAGCAGGCACCTTCTCGCCCCATCCTAGGTGGGCGGGTTGCTTGTGGATGGGACCACATCAGCAGTATCAAACTGGTGGGCTCCGATCAGCCCAAGAGAGAGGAACAGAAGAGAGGGCAGTTATAAGCCTCAGTGGGAGGTTTCAGAGCTGGGAGGGGGAGAAAAAATTAACAGTTGAAAAGACTTGGGATGAAAGGGGGGAGCTATGTTACAGACTCTGGCAAGGTACCAGCATCAAATTGCAACATGGAGCCAAAACAAAGGGTGTTAATTGGGGGCATGTATCTGACTTAATCATTTGGTGCCAGAGTCGGGGGGGGGGGGGGGAGGTCTAGTAGCCAGACAGATTAGAAATGCATAATCAGTCTTAGACTTTAAAATACAAGTGCAGGCATTACCATCAGTAATCTAATATGCAATATAAACACTGTTCATTTTAAAATTAGTTCAGAAAATCAACTCGACATTCCATTTAAGGAAACCCTAGTGGCAGGATCACCATAAATAATACAAAAAAATCACTGAGATGCCAGTACAGGTTAAGCAAATGCTGCTCTGCACTGTACATCTCACAGAAGTGAGCAACTGAGTGAACTGGGAAGCAAAAAGGTCAAGACTTCACTAAGCAGCTGTTAAGAAAGAAAAGTCAAAGGTCGGTGTTTCTCTGGAGTCTCATGCCCTAGTCCAATGATTTCAGCACTGGCTGCAGCATTGGGTAGGAAACCAGTGTCAGCTCTTTGAACCTGTCTGGAACCATTCAGGTCCCAAAGTGATGGGTGCCAGGTAGTAAATTAGAAAAGGGAGGAAAGCTCCAAAATCCCCTTTCCCTTGTCCTGGGTCAGGGACCAGACATTACCTTGTGAGACAAGGAGGAGAGCTGGCAGCAGGCACCTTCTTGTCCTGTCCTTGGTGGGCAGGTTGCTTGTGGAGGGAACCGTGTCAGTGGTACCAGCCCGGTGGGCTCCAATCAGCCTTGTGAGCCAAGGAGGAGAGCGGACAGCTGGCACCTTCTCCCTCCTATCCTAGGCAGGTGGGTTGTTTGAGGATCGAACCACATCAGCAGTACCAGCTGGTGGGCTCCAATCAGCCTTGCAACCCAAGGAGGAGAGCAGGCAGCAGGAGCCTTTTTGCCCTGTCCTAGGCAGGCGGGTTGCTTGGGGAGGGGACAACATCAGCGGTATTAGCCTAGTGGGCTCTGATCAGCCTTGCGAGCCAAGAATGAGAGTGGGTAGCAGGCAGCAGGCACCTTCTCACCCTGTGCTATGTGGGCGAGTTGAATGTGGAGGGGATCGTGTCAGGAATACCAGCCCAGTGGGTTCCAATCAGCCTTGCAAGCCATGAAGGAGAGCAAGTAACAGGCACCTTCTCTCCCTGTCCTAGGCAAGCGGGTTGCTTGTGGAGCAGACCGCGTCAGTGGTACTTGCCCAGTGGGCTCCAATTAGCCTTGCAAGCCAAGGCAGAGAGCGGGCAGCAGGCGCCTTCTCCCCCATGTCCTAGGTGGATGGATTGTTGTGGAGGGGACTGCGTCAGTGGTACCAGCCTGGTGGGTTCCGATCAGCCTTTGTGAACCAAGGAGGAGAGTGGGCAGCAGGTGCCTTCTCACCCCGTCCTAGGCAAACAGGTTGCTTGTGAAGGGGACTGCGTCAGTGGTACCAGCCCAGTGGGCTCCGATCAGCCTTGCGAGCCAAGAAGGAGAGCGGGCAGCAGGTCCCTTCTCACCCTGTCCTAGGTGGGGGGGGGTTGCCTGGGGAGGGGATTGAGTCAGCGGTACCAGCCCGGTGGGCTCTGATCAGACTGAGACAGAGGAACAGAAGAGCTTAGCAAGCAAGGTATAACTCCATTAGCAGTGCACAACTGGAGAGAAATATTCAGATGGGTCAGTTTAGCTCATACTTTGATGGTGACAAGAGGGAATCTCCTTGCATGGCAACTAAAAAAGAAATAAGGAGACGATATAGTGAATGGAATAAAAACATGGGGGGGAGGGGAACGTAAACACAAGTAAGGCATCTATTGGTAGGGTTTTTTTCAGAATTTTATAAGAATCTTTACACCTCAGAGATCTCCCCATCACAACATCAAATACACTCCTTTCTATGGAAAGCCCAAATATCGCCTTTCTCTGCAAATGGATCCCAACAACTAGATCATCCTCTGAGTAGGAAAGAACTTGTCAAAGTAATCAAGAAACTGAAAAGGGGGAAGCCCAGACCCTGATTGCCTTCCTGTAGACTTCATTAAAACTTTGGCCTCCATTTTATTTGATCCCTTGCATGAAAAGATCAAGGAGGCCCAGATAATGGGGAGCTGCCCCTCCATGTGATCCACAATCATTACTGTTCTTTCAAAACTGTGCAAGGACCCAGCCCTATGCACCTCATATCTCCTCATTTCCATACTCACCTATGTTTATAAAATCTTAGCAAGGGTTATCACAGTCTGGCTAGAACTGATGCCACCCCACTGTATACTCCCAGATCAAAACAGGTTTGTACAAGTTAGACAAGGGAAGCAAAATATTCACAGAACCCCTAATGTAATTCAAATCTGGGGAAAAAAACAACACAATCCCATGATGCTGCAGTCCTTGCCTTGAATGTGTAAAAGGCCTTCAACTGCATGGAATGGGGGTACATATTTGCTACATGACAAGAATTTGGGATTTGTCCAATTTTGACAGGCTGAATTAAAACCCTCTGCATGAGCCCAATGGCCCAACTGGTGGTTAATGACTCCCTCACTCCCCCTTCACCTTGAGTAGGGGGACCAGACAGGGTGTCCACTTCCCCCCTACTTTATGCTCTCTCTCTCTCTCTTGATCCCCTGGCATTGGCAAGCAGCAATCTCCCAGGAACAGAGGGCTTTGGAAATCATAATGAGCATAAAGTTGCTTTATTCACTAATGACCTATTGTACCTGAAGGACCTGAATAAAGGACTCCTTAATGTGCAAGTCCTCTTATGGCTCTCTATTGGGCCACAAAAATTAATTAGATCAAAAATGAAATCATGCCAGTGGGGAGGCTGGGTAGAGAATCCCTGAGCAACAACCTCCTCGGGGTACAAATAGTCACCCATATCAAATACCTGCGGGTTGTCATTCCAGGAAAACTGAGCTTTTTGATGAAACTTAATTATGGGCCACTCATGACAAATCTGGCAGAGGAATGCAAGAGGTTTAAGGACCTTCTGTTGACATTAATCGGATGAATCAACACTACTAAAATGAATATTATTCCCTGATGCCTATACTTATTTCATTCCCTCCTGGTGTACATCTCAGACAAGATCTCTTTTTTTTAATCATAAAATATTTTATTGAGGCTTTTCAATATACAACATTGTATCTCATAACATTGCACAGGTAATATAGAGTACCAAGTGAAAATACAAGGCAAGGGTGATTGAACTACAAAACATTTTAACAGTATAACGCACTAGTATTTTGCATTTTGTCATAGCTGGTTCACAAACAATACCAGTCCGCATGTCTCACAGTTGTTTTACCAATCTCTCAGAGACAAGATCTTTAAGCAACTGGATGCTATACTCCACAAATTCCTATGAAAAGGGAAAACCATGCTGATTTGGAAAGCTATCCTTCAGCTTCCTACTGGGAGGGGTGGAGGGGGCCTACACAGTTCTGAACTGTATTAGTGGGCTGCCAACTGTCCATTCTCCACACAGGGGAGTTACCAACACTACCTGTGTGTATGGCAATGGAGGAGGAACAGATTGGAAGGTACATATGTAGAAACCTTCTTATCCTGGCTTGGCATTTAAACAATACAGAACTTGTGATAACCCCTTCACTCATAACCATGTGCAAGTACAGTGTTATGCCCCAAGATGAAATCCAATTCTATGGCATTTTGCAGCACACTGCAAAATGCTGCAACAGACCTACTGAATAAAGCAAAGTAATTTCAATGACAATTAGTCCCTACTGCCATTCAGGAAAATGTGACACTGCCAGGATGAAGTGAATGCCACAGTTACCTGCATGACAAAGGGGATTATTTGCCATTGAAATTACATTGCTTTATTCAGTAGGTCTGCTGCAGCATACTGCAGAGTGCTTTAAAAGTGGGTTTCATCCTGGGGGACACCCCTGTATGGCTGGCTGCACATACCCACCTGAATGCTCTCCAGGTGCTCTCCCAATATGCCACCATTCTGTATGCTATAAAATATACTACAAACTGGAAGTTCTTCACAGGGGGACTGCTGAAATAGACGACAAAAGGAATTTGTTACATACTGCAACTGTATGCGGCGACAGACTCCTCTCCATTGGGGAACTAAGAACCTTATGGGGATTGGGCCCAGAAGACCTATTTGTTTACTTGCAGGTCCAACAGAGGTTATCTAACCTATCCATTTTCTCCCCACATGGGCCCAATGCAGCCTCTATGCAGGAGAAGCTTTTCAGACCTCAGCCTGACTCCAAATTCCTCTTTATTTTCTACATACTTCTCCTTGGATACTCCCCCTCCCCACAACAATGAATATCACAGAAATGAGGAGAAGACCTAGGCCTTGTCATAACCATTAAAATCTGGGGAGAAGCTCTTAACCATGTTAACAATTGCTCTAAGAATAACAGACTGAGGTGAACTCAGCTAAACTTCCTATATAGAATGCATATCTCCCAAACAAAAATGCACCAATTTAGCCCGGAAAAAACAGAGACTTCCCTTAGTGTAAGGTGGAAAAGGGATCCTTCATACACATGATATTACTCTGCTCCAAAATCATCAGATACTGGTTAGAAATACATAGAATGATGACCACAGTCCTAGGCTCTCACCCCCCAAGTTTAGCAAGCAAAATTTTATGAAATGTTATTCCAATAGATCATAGTTTTTTACAAAAATTTATGGATAATAAAAACATTTCAATTCAATAAGTCAAACATTTAAAAGATATGTAAACAGCAGGACTAGGTATCATCAAACATCAATTCGAAAAAATAAGTTTTCAATGCAGACCTGAAGGTCTCAACAGATGGGCAAGGAGTTGGAACTGAGTTTTTAAAATTCCAAAAGCATAACACTGACTTAAGAAGCAGCTGACTCCATCAAAAGAACTTTAACAAAACATATATGTAGTCATTGTCCAGCTTGTACTTCACATTAGTTCCATGTTTCTCCTTCCTACTCATTTTTACTGAGGTCATTTGCATGAAAATAGTATATTTGCACCAGAAAAGCTTTCCGTACCTTGTCCCTGAATTGTTATTGCCTGTACCTACCTGTACCTTGTAGTTCTCCTGGGTTGCACCTGAAAATAAGCACTTGACTGTCTAGCATGCTTACTTGGTTAACAAAAGCTAAATAAATAAATAAATAAATCTATTCCTGCTGCTTTCTCCCTACCTGAGGTCATAATACACTGTGACATCATAGTTACTTTCATAGCAACAGATTGTGATGTCACAACAAAGGATTATGACTTAAAGTAGGGAGTAAGCTATAAAGGCAAATGAACTATAAGGGATAAAGATCATGCATTCACGCACATTTCCTCAATAATAAATAATAGGGAGGAGAAATCTATTGAATATATACAGTATGTAAGCTGAATTATACCTAAATATATTTTTCAAAGTTTTCTTCAAGGTGTCAGCAGCTCTTTAAGAATCATTGTAAGGCAGCTATTGTGCAGAGTCTATCAAATGTTATGAAGTATGCTCAATCCAACAACAATAGCACCTTTTTGGAAAATCTTCCCCATCCCCTCCCCACATAACCAATATTTCTACAACATGTTTTAATAAAATGTATTGGCTTCTTAAATGGTGAAATTCTAGCAGGTTACTTATTGAATTTCACAGAGTGGGATTTATGTTTTGCCATAACAAATGGATTTGGTTTATTATAGATTTATCTCACATCCTTTAAATGGACTGGACCAAGGAAGCAATCATTGGTCAGAGAATCAGACATAAAAGAAAGCATATTAATATTTAAATTGCTCCTATTAACTGTCTGATTTTTTCCACATGTGGTTGTAATTAGAGTATTTGTATGTAGGCATTTACAAGTTGTGGGTGATGTTTCACTTTGGGTTACTGGATATAAAATCTAAACTCTAGTGGGTACACTACACCTTGACAAAGCACCCCATGATGAGTGTGAAACATTGGTTTGTGGATGGCCTCCCTGGGCTACACTGGAAAGCTGTATTGACTTTTTGCTCTCACCTCATGTTGCAGTAATTAAAGTTTTAAGATTTTGCCAAACTGAAAAACCGTTTACTGCAAGAAATTTATTTGAACAGTGTGCTGAGTCGATTACTGTCTGCTGCGTACTGTATACAGTATGCACTCACTAAGTGCACAGTTGGTAGCTAACCATGGTGGTGAATGGATGGCTGTGCTGGATGCAAGCTCAGGGTTGGGATGGGATAGCAGGGTGGTGGGGTAATACCTGCTGGGTTGAGAGGGTGGGGGGACAACTAGATGTCAGGGTAAGGTTTTAATTCACTTACAAGGGATTGGGGAGAGGTAGGGGAGTCCACTAGACCACCAGTGAACTGTCTGAATGCAGAATACAGTGGATTGGGATGGGAGGGGTGTTACGCTGGATGCCAGAGATAATTATTCAGAGATCAGGCATGGGTGCAGGTGGAGAAGGGACCACTGGCACTAGGGAAATCTGATATATTTATTATCAGGTTGTGATTGTTGACCAGCATAGGAGGGCACTAGATACCATGGAATTATGGAAGCATTACAGGAATGGGTGTTGGGTGGGGGGAGGGACCATTGGACACCAGGGAAGTTTTATGTTGTCATTAGGAACTGGGATTGGAGGTAGGGAGGATATCACTAGCACCAGGGACAGCTCAAATGGGTGGGAAATTTTCAGCACTAAAGGACCTCCAATCTCATGCAAAATTAACCCACAATTAGCATGCAAATGGACCCTTAGAACCTTGCAAGCCCAAGGGACTCATTTGCATGGAGATGTTTGAATAATGCAAATATTGCCCGAGCGCTAGCCATTGGGGCGCCCCTATTTTGGAGGTTCTATCAGGCAGAGCCAAGTGACTTAGCACTGGGCAAAACAGGGCCTACATTCAGATGAACAGTGCCCTGTGCTATTACTGTGAATATAGCATTTTTGCCCATTGGAGATATTGCATGATGGAATGCAAATGTTTTGTGCTCCATTTTGCACTTTTCTGGAAATCCTGCCCCAGGAGACCATCCCCTGTGGTAAACCCTGTGTTTGATTATTTTATGACAATAACTGTCATTTATTTTATGATTTTTTTTGAGAGCCAAGAATCCCAGAATGGAGTACTACCTGGTTGTAGTCCAGGTATTTGCATCAGAGGAGGAGGAGAAGGACCTTAGAGTGATGATCACTAGTGACCTGAAGCACTACATGCAGTGCAAGAAAGCAGCAAGTGCAAACAAGAAGCTGGGATGCATAGCTAGGGGGATCTGCAGTAGGTGAGGGGAGATTATACTGCTCTTGTACAGGTCACTGATGAGGCCACATCTAGATAATGGCATTCAGTACTAGAGTCCACACCTCAAAAAGGACAATAATCTGCTGAAGAAGGTCCAGAGGAGGGCTATAACGATAATAGCAGGAAAGCAGGGTAAGGCATATGAGGAGAGGTTGGGGACACTGAATATGTACTCCCTGGAGAATGAGATAGAGAGGGGGACATGATTTGGACCTTCAAGTACTTGAAAGAAATATATAAGGTGGATAAGGAGGGTCTCTTTAAGCTGAATGGCAACCATAACATGAGGGGGCACAGTCATAAGCTCAAGGGGGGTATTTAGGAGGGAGGTCAGGAATCACATCTTCATGGAGAGGGTGATGGACACTTTGAATGCGCTACCAGAAGAGGTGGTCTTGTTGAAGACAGTGAGCAGCTTCAATAGAGGCTGGCATAGGCATGGGGGAGGTAAGGAACATGGATAGGAAGGATGGGAAGGGGGTCAGGGACAGTAGCTAAATCTGTGTTTCCTGCAATACGAGCAGACTAGATAGACCAAATGGCCTTCTTCTGCTGGCTTCTTTGTTGGTTTGTATGACATTGTAAGCCTATACCAAGTATTGGGACCCTGCTGTTCTTGTTTGTTTGACACTGGGAACCAAACTATGGTGTTGGCAAAAGAATTACAATAAAACATTTTGTTTACAAAAATGCAACCACTAGAAGCCCATTCTTACTAGAACAATCCCCCACCACCAAAGCTCCTCAAACATAAATATAGCCATTGATAGGTAACTCATGTGTCCCTGAAGTTTCTTGATCCCTTATGAGATTAATGAAGTTTCAGATCATCCACTCATCTCCTTTATGCCATTATTAAAATCACATGTAAGTGCAATTCATGAAATATACAAACCATCATGTATTTCTTAAATTGCACATGTAGTTTATTCATAAGGCCAGTTGTGGAGGTGAATAGGGGGTTTATTCTGACCATCATCTATAGGGGCAATTTGTCTGGTATGGGTGAGGATGGGGGCACCACTGGACAATAAAAATTGTGTGGCTATGGGATGGGTGAGGGACAGGATGCCACTGGACACCAGGACAGCTTAACTTGAGGCACAATGAGGATGGGGATCACATGGACACTAGAGATTGATTTGTTTGGGGATTAGTGTTAGTGAGGGTGCAACTGGACTTGATGTTTGCATTGGGACAGGGTGTGGGACGGAGATGCTTCTGTATGCCTGGATTCTTGAAATAAAGCAGAGTGTGTGAGAGGGGGTACCACTAGACATCAGTGGTGTTTGGACTGGATGCAGGGTGTGGTAGGTAGTGACAGTGGATACCAGGGATTCTTGAAATGTACAGTGTGTGGAAAGGAATGCCACTGTACATTGAAGAAACATAGAACTTCAAAAAGGGGTGGGAGTGACACTGTATTCCAGGACATGAACTGATTGGGGAATTGTGTGTAAGAGGGAGCCACAGAATAAAATGGACTGCTTGCATTGGGGCTGGGTCAGAGAAGTCTTGCCTCAGTACAGCTGGGAATGCTAACCAAAGGGTTGGGATCAAGAAACAAGTGCCACTGTACTTATGTTACTGATTACCATTGAAAGCTTTGAGAATGCTGGCCAAATGCCAGAATTGTCCTTACAAACTTCTATGCATGTTATGAAGTATTCTTTTTTTTTTTTAAAGGAAATTAATTGCCACAAAACTATATGTAGGTATTCACTTTGGTTGAAGCACAAAGCCTTAAATGTACAGAAGTGCAATGTAAGGCAAAACAGATGTTCCTTGAACCTCATTCTGTCTGTTGTGGAGCATTTCTCAGGGTTGACTTACTGGGCGACACAGTATATGAGTTGCCCTAAATTTGGCACTATCTTTCCAGGTACAGGAAAAAATGTGAACACCGATCTTGGAACAAGAGTGCAAAAGTTGGGTTAATGAAAATAATATATAGTATGGTAATTTAAACCCTGAGAAACACCACAAGATAGATTTATCAATGCTCAGGAACTTATTTTTAACATAATGATCATATTTCCCTACCTCTGAAGCATTGTGCTTCAACTCAGACGAATGGTAAAATGTAGTTTATACAATGACTATTGAAGATACAGTATATGAAATAGTGAATAATACAAGGTGTACATATGCCATATACTGTAACATACATGCAATTATTTTTATACTGAGAATAAATGTAATGTAAATTTATCATATATGTGAAATATACTGATGATACACAACAGTGTAAGAATATTTTTTTTGTTTTTATTGAATTTTGTTGACCTGATATTCTCACTGTGACTTGCATCCCTTTTTCAGGAGTGAGCCAGGTATATGTCATTTATCTTCATGAGTTTGGGGTGGGACTACAATTTATGAATGGCAGAGCCATGAGTGAGATATGAAGGTCTTGCGCCGACACAATCCATGATCAGTTGGGTTATTGTATCTAATTGCATTTTAAATTGTAAAGTTTTTACATTAATTCTTTTTATGAGCATTTAACTGTTTTGGTTTGATTTTCTAGCTGTATTTTAAGTGTAGCAGAGGTCATTATGATGTCATCAACCATTTATGTTAGCTGCTCTCATACTGGATAAATGCTTCTGTGTTACCAACCCAAACTGGAGATAAATGCTGATGAACCACACAACAATGACATCAATTCTTTATCATTATGGAGAATGCTTTAGTGGTTAATACACAATTTATTGGGTTGGCTCTCACCTGCAGTGTATAAATACATATGTTCACTATCTGCATGTTAAGACTCTTTACATATGTTTGAAACAATTTAGCATTATATAAAAATATAGGTGTAATGGGCTCTTATTCTGCATGACTTTTAATCCTTGCAGGCCCTTGCTCAGTATGGATTTCCAACTTTGCTGAAATATTGTTGCACCATAGTTCAAAGGTCACAGAACCTTGTTGAATTCATTAGTGGTACAACAAAATATCAGCTTATTGGAAACTCACAGGTTACCTGCCCTGAAAAACTACCACAAACACAGTGTTTTTTATATAGATTGCTCTAAGCCACTGGATGTGGGAGAGGAAGACCGACCCAACACAAACTCGCAACAGAACAAACATAATAAGTCTTGTGTTAACTTTTTTCCTTTTTTTCAGAGACAGGGCAGAGCTCTGCAGACGTCTTGCTATCACAGTAGAAAAATAGAGCTCTCCAGATTCTTAATGGACCTCTGAAAATAGGTTTCAAATGCAATCACTACACTAGTTGAAACAGTCTAGTATGTCCTACACTGCATTCTTTTTTCTGTGTCTGACAAGGAAAGCTTATTCACAAAGTATACATGCTGCAAAACAAAGCTTTTTTTCTTTAGATGCTGAATGGAAGTTTCCTTATTCACTCAAGGGGAACATAAGGAGCCTTCCCCTCCAGGCTAAAAAATAGAAAAATAGATGTTTTTTCCTTCCTCTCCTCTGGGAAAGTGGTTAGTTTAACAACCTGTTAGATTTGATGGAATGCACTCCCAATAGACATCCATAAATAATATTTGGTGGTAGGAATTTTGTTTCAAAGCTAAGAATTATTTAGCATTATGCAGGCATTGAAAGTGTATGTTAAGGGGAGCGCACTTTCTTCTTCCTGTTTCATTCTGGCCTGCTACTGCCTTCTCAATATTTTTCTTATAGAAGTGATGCAATATACTAGAAGGAGTTGTGGGGTTAATAATTGATAAAATGTAATGGATAGGTACAATGCAGGCATTCCCACACTGAGATTGACTTCATGCAAGGGAAATGTGAAGAACTGACAGCACTGGAGATTGAACCTTCTGTTTTTTCATAGTCACAGGTGCAGTGCGGCTAAGGGACAGTGCAGTCACTATCATGTATTTTCTGTTCATGAAGGTTAGGGACTGACAGCACTAGAGACTGAAAACCTCTGTTTATCCACACCAACATGTTCAGTGTGGGGCAGGAACAATCTGCATTTCCCCACACTGGGATGTATTTATTAGTGAAGAAAGATGACGGACTGTCAGTACTGGAGATTGAACCATCTGTTTATCAACAGAGACATGCTCAGTGTGGAGTAGAAACAATGTGCATTTCCACAACACTGTGATGTTTTTAGTGCAAGTCAAAGGTACAGTAAGAAACTGACAACACTGAAAATTGAAACCCTCTGTTTATCCACAGGGACAGGTATAATGTAGACTTCCCACAATGGAATGTATTTTGTGGTTGTGAAAGGTGAAGGACTGACAGTACCAAAGACAGAATCCTATGTTTATCTACAGAGATTGGAAAGTGGGGGGCAGGTACAATACAAACATGCCAACACTGTGATGGACTTAGTGCTAGGGAAAGCTGAGGGATTGACAGCATTGGAGACTGAACCTTCTGTTTATCCACAGGGACAGGTACAGTGTGAGAATGGGACAATGAAGACTTCACCTCATGGTGATGTATTTCCTGATGGTGAAAGGTGAGGGACTGACAGCAATGGCGACTGAAGCCCTCTGTTTATCCCAAGGGATCGGTACACTGTGGGGCAGGAACATTGTGTGTTTTCTCCACACTGGGATGTATTTAATACTGGAGAAAGGTGAAGGACTGACAGCACAGAAGACTAAAGCCTTCCTTTTTATCTGCAGAGATGGGTACAGTGTGCTGAAGGGGCATTTTAGACTTCCCCGTACTGTGACGATTAAATGCTGCCTATAGGTGAGGGACTGACATCACTGGAGACTGAAGTCCTCTGTTTCTTCATAGGAACAAGTACATTGTGGGGCATGGACAGTGAGTGTTTCTCACACACACTGCAATGTATTTAGTGCTGGAGAAAGGTGAGGGACAGACATCACTGGAGTGCGATACTCTGGCATAATCTAAAAGTACAGAGGCTGGGACAGGAGTGTGAGAGTTGTAAAATCACACTGCATGTTTATTGTATTTTTATTTTTGTAAGTATTTAATCTTTTACTTCACTAAACAAATAAAATATACTCTCACTAAATTTGTTGAAGTCTGTAGTGCTGTTTTTTTACTTTTTATGGGGCGTAAAACCCTCTGTTTATCTACAGAGACAGGGACAGTTTGGGGCAGGTAAGTCACAGTCATGTCCACACTGTGTTGATGTTTCTGCTAGGGGAAGCTGTTGGTCTGACAGCATTGAAGACTGAACCTTCTGTTTATTAAGAGGGATAGGTACAATGTGGGGAAGAAACAGTGCTGGCTTCCTCGCACTCTGATGTATTTCCTGCTGGTGAAAGGTGGGGGACTCAAAACACTGGAGACTGAAGTCCTCTGTTTATTCACAAGGAGAGGTAAAGTGTGGGGAAGCACATGTATATTTTTGGCAGACTACAGCCCTTTTTGGGCTTGTGGCTGCACAGAACCACACCAGTGGTTCAGAGAGAAGATCTCCGTGGACACCTCCTGAAAGGGAGATAGGAGCCCCTCTCCTGC
Source organism: Neoceratodus forsteri (assembly GCA_016271365.2). NCBI lineage: Eukaryota > Metazoa > Chordata > Ceratodontiformes > Ceratodontidae > Neoceratodus > Neoceratodus forsteri. The sequence goes on from CM028132.1 coordinate 629,378,448, forward strand.
CGCTCTCCATCCTGAAGCAACTGACACCCACCCAGACTGTGGGCTGTAGAAAAAGCATAAGAGAAAGTGCTTCACTGCTCAGATAAAGCCGCTGAGCAGCTCTCTTGCTAGCATTAAGGTGACTACAGCCCTTCCTGGGCTTGTGGCTCCACAGAACTGTGCCAGTGGTTCAGACAGAAGATTTCCATGGACACCTTCTGAAAGAGAGCCAGGGCCCTCTCTCCTGCCACTCTCCATCCTGAAGCTATCACTGCCTGCCCAGACTGTGCGCCATTAAACAGCCTGAAAGAGAAACACTTCACTGCTCAGATAAAGCCACTGAGCAGCTCTCTTGCTAGCACTAAGAAAACTACAGCCCTTCTTGGGCTTGTGACTACACAGAACCATGCCAGTGGTTCAGGCAGTAGATCTCCATGGACACCTTCTGAAATGGAGCCAGGGGCTGCTCTCTTGCCACTCTTCATCCTGAAGCTTCTGCCACCCACCCAGACTATGGGCCATAGAAAAGCCTTAAGAGCAAGCACTTCACTGCTCAAATAAAGCCGCTGAGCAGCTGTCTTACTAGTGCTAAGGTGACTACATCCCTTCTTGGTCTTGTTGCTGCACAGAACTGAGCCAGTAGTTTAGACAGAAGATCTCCATGGATGCCTTCCTAAAGGGAGCCAGGGACCACTCTCCTGCCACTCTCCATCCCGAAGCTGCCGCCACCCACCCAGGCTGTGGGCTGTAGAAAAGCCACAGGAAAAGTCACAGAAAATCCATAAGGGGAAGCACATCACTGCTCAATTAAAGCTGCTGAGCAGCTCTCTTGCTAGTGCTAAGGTGACTACAGCCCTTCCTGTGCTAGTGACTGCACAGAACCATGCTAGTGGCTGAGAGAGAAGATCTTCATGGACACCTTCTGATAGGGAGCCGGGGAATGCTTTCCTTCTGGTCTCCATCCTGAAGCTACCGCAGCCCGCTCAGACTATGGGCTGTAGAAAAGCCACAGAAACAACCACAGAAAAGCTGTAAGGGGATGCGCCTCACTGTTAGGATAAAACCACTGAGCAGCTTTCTTCCTAGTGGTAAGGTGACTGCAACCTTTCTTGGGCTTGAGGCTGTACAAAACTGTGCCAGCAGTTCAGATAGAAGATCTCCATGGACACCGTCTAAAAGGGAACTGGGGGCTGCTCTCCTGCCACTCTCCTGTTGCTCTTCATCCTGAAGCTACAGCCACCCACCCGTACTGTGGACTGTAGAAAAGCTGCAGGAAAAGCCGCAGAAAAACTGTAAGGTGAAACGCTTCACTGCTTGGCTAAAGCTGCTGAGTAGCCCTTTGGCTAGTGCTAAGGTGATTACAGCTCTTCTTGGCTTGTGGCTGCACAGAACCATGCCAGCGGTTCAGACAGAAGACCTCCATGGACACCTTCTGAAAGGGAGCTGGGGGCCACTCTCCTGCTGATCTCCATCCTGAAGCTATCACCATCCACCTGGACTGCAGGCTGTAGAAAAGCCACAGGAAAAGCTGCAGAAGAGCCATAAGGGGAAGCGCTTCACTGCTTGGATAAAGCCTCTGAGCAGCCCTCTTGCTAGCGCTATAGTGTGCCCAAGAAAAATCTAATCTTTTTCCCTTTTCTGGACTGTTTGTTTTGTTTTGCTGAATTTTGTTGACCCGGTAAGCCCACTGGGCCTAGAAGTCCCTTTTTCAGGGACGACTGGTGGGGGTGATACAGATGGTAAACAACTAAAACTGAACCAGATTAAGCTGTTGATGGTACTTTTAGTGACTGAGGGAAATTTCACCAGGACACCGGGGACATTCTCCTGCTCTTTTCTATAAGTGCCATGGATCTTTAATATTCACCTGAACTACCACCAATCCAGGCAGATGGGACCTCGGTTTAATGTCTCATCTGAAAGACAGCAACTCAGAAGTGAAGCACCCTTCTCATGCTGCACTGCAGTGTCATTATGGGGAAATTAACCCAAGTGCCAGATGTGGGAACTGAACCCACAGCCCTCTGATCTCTCAGCCTCAGAGGCAAGTGTGCTACCTACTGAGCCACTGACACTGATTTGCATTTTTTCAATAGACTTTCCTTAGCACTGTTTAAGAAAGTATTGCTTTATCCATAGCCGTAAAGTTTTAAAGTTATTTTTTCAAACTTTTAGCTTGAGATTTTGGCGCTTTCTGTATCTTGCTGCCAACTGGAGCATTTTCACTGCAGACCTCACCTGATTGTCTTGCTGTCTAAGTTGCTACTCTCTAATAAGTTAGTGCTAAATCCTGTTACTGTGTTTTTACCAGCATTACCTAGAATAGAACCAACTGACTGTAATTTCTATAGTGGTTACAAGCAAAGTAATTCTTAACTCTTTCTAGGTGACGAGTTATTATTTAGAATTGTTGCTTCTAGAGAACTCTGCTCTCCTCCACAATATTTTACCTACACTAACTTCTTATCTTTCTGTCTTTTTACTCAGCTCTGGCCTCTGTCTTTTCTCACTGCCTACCTGTCCCTGATTGGATTGGTCTGAGGGAGCCCTCCTCCCTTCCCCTCCCCTCCTCTTCCCTCTCTCACTCCCTCCCTCCTCTGCTAAACCCTCCTGTCTCCCTCCCTCTTCAGATAAACCCACCCTGTTCCTTTGTTATTGTAAGCTGGGCCATCCCTGACTTTTAACTTAAATACTGCTCACCCCTTATCCCTACCTGACTACAGCCCTTCTTGACCTTGTGGCTGCACAGAACCATGCCAGTGGTTCAGACAGATCTCCACGGACACCTTCTGAAAGAGAGCCAGCGGCCAACCTCCTGCTGCTCTCCATCCTAAAGCTACCGCTGCACCCCCAGACTGTGGGCCATAGAAAAGCCACAGGAAAAGCCACAGAAAAGCCATAAGGGGAAGAGCTTCACTGCTTGGATTAAGCTGTTGAGCAGTTCTCTTGTTAGCGCTAATTCCCGCCGGTGCTTCCAGCTGGCTCCCCACTCGACCAACGTGGACATTTACTTTTATAGTTGTTTTCAGTCACACGACTAACAGCCTACTTTTCTATTTGCTCCTGATAGAACTTGCCCATTAGGGGTGTCTTTGCACCTGATTTCTTTTACAAGTATGTGGCTCATACTGTTGTGCTCTCTACACTCGGCAAAACATTTTATCTCTATTTTCAAAAATGTTGCCCTGCGAGCTATGGTGGGAAGACTACTGTCCCTGCTAACCATTAGCCTTTCTCTCCTTGTACTTGCTCTCCTCACAGATAGTCTTTGCTCTCCAGGCAGTGAACAATTGGCTTCAACACTAACTGACTTCACCTATTCGAACCTACTTGTATTACAATGCAAGCCTTATGATATAACTCCCTTATTACTCCCTATATTTCTCATATATCTGGCTGCCTATTATACCTCAAAATGCACCTGGCTGGATATGCTCCTAGTATACCCATTTTTCCCACAGAAACTGGGGTATCATGTGCTTCTAGCCCTACTATCATCTGGGGACATTGAAACTAACCTGGGCCCCCAGTCCCCCACTGCAGCTCATAAAACAGACTGGACAAATGCCAAAGGCCTTCGTATAGCACACCTAAATATTAGAAGCCTCCTCCATAACTTTGCTGAACTAGAAGCATGGATATCTACCTGTGATCCAGACAGTATTTGTCTGACAGAAACATGGGTAATGCCTTCCACTCTTGACTCTTCTTGCTCCCTGCCAAATTATACTCTTCTTAGAGGTGATAGGCCATCAAATGGGGGGGGGGTAGAGTTGTACTCTATATTAAAAATCACCCGAATATATCACTAGTGCAAAGTTCAGCTATCCCTATCTATGAATCCTTACATGTCCTTTTTCTCCTTGGGGCAAAAAACTTCACATAATATGTGCATATAATCCCCCAAAGGCGTGGCCCCCTTTTGCCCGACACCCCAATGGTGAAACATGGAAAAAGATCACTAGAGTGACAGTCGCTGTAATGGTCCGTTTCTGTATTTTGCTTTCCATCAGTGTTCTGCCCCTTCCCTGGACCAACTCTGACCTGGAGTTGAGAATCCTAAAGTCCAGGGGGTGTGGGGGGCACAATACCCATGTTGGTATTGTGCCATCACTGTGTGGGAGGTCAGCAGTTTTACTGTCGACCTAACTTGGTGCCCCCCCCAAAGGAGGTCACTTAGGTTGCTCTGAACTTCTGGAGCATTCTACCTCGGCTGTTGGACAAAATGAATTAATTGTCCTTGGCAACCTTAACCTTAATTGGGTAGGGAAAAATAAAAACTCCTCACTATCCTTAGTGCAGGGCTATAATATGCACCAGGTGATAAAGGATCCTACCAGGCTGGCTCAGACCCCTGCCACCAGCACACTTATTGACTGGATACTTAAAAATGGACTAGACAGAATTGCTGCCTTGGGTGTACTCCCTGATTCAATAAGTGACCACTCCCCTGTTCTTTGCATCTTGGGCACCTCAGTGGTCACTGTACTGTCACAGCACAATATCACCTTCCGAGATTTCATCAAATTGGATCCAGCTTGTTTCCTACATGATGTCTCATCTATAAACTGGACCCTATATTCCAGTTCCATGATGTTGAGACTGCTCTTGATGTCTTTATTGCAATATTCCTATCTCTCCAGGACAAACACACTCCTAAGCATACACGGCGTGTTCATGTACATCAGACAAGGTGCCTAAATAATGAACTTCTTGCCTCCCTTAGATCATGTGACAAAAGTTGGAAATGCTTTAAAAACTCTGGCCATCAGTTAGATTATGACACAGAGCACAGTGCAATGCATGCAAAAAAATAAATCACACTTGCCAAGAGCCCGTACTGCAGAAGGTTACTACTTTAAGCTGCAGGTGACCCAATGAAATTCTGGGTGCATGTGAAATCTTTTCTGGGCTCAAACCAGTTACATTCCACAAATAATATGGTACTCAGCGGTGTCCACTGCAATGACCCACTCACAACTGCAAATTATTTCAATAATCACTTTACTGACCTATCCAAATACACTGCCTGTTTCCCAACGAATCACCCATTACCTCCTTTCTCAGAAATCAGCACGCCTAAACATCCACCCTTCTACTTTAAAGCTATTCCCAAAGTAGATGTTCTAAAACTTCTCAATTCAGTCTCTGACAATACTAGTGTAGGCACAGACTGCCTTGAGCCAAAACTCCTGAAGCTAGCTGCTCCCTTCATTGCTGCACCGCTGTCTAAAATCTTTACCATGTCTCTGCAATGGTCATGTCCCAGGCATATGGAAAATATCTAAAGTTACTCCAGTTTTCAAGAAAGGAGATAAAAAGGACATTTCCAATTGTAGGCCCATAGTCATTCTGTCAGAGCTAAACAAAATCCTAGAGAAACTAGTGGCTAGTTAGGTCACTGAGTTCCTCTCTAAATAGTCTTTTGTCACTCACCCAGCATGGTTTTCGTAAAGGACATGGCATCCCCACTGCATTGCTACAACTCACTAATGATGTCTTAACTGCTATGGACCTTGGTCTCATGACAAGAGATGTGTTCATTGACTTCTCAAAGGCATTCAGTCTTGTTGATCATCCTCTTCTGCTTGCTGGCCTCAGTTCCCTCAGTTTCTCTGATCAATTTGTTAAATGGTTTCATAGCAACTTAATTGATAGAAGTCAAATGGTAAAATTCAACTCTGCAGTGTCTGATTCTGTATATATTAATGTTGGTGTTCCCCAAGCGTCCATGTTGGGGCCTCTTCTTTTCTCTGCTTTTAAAAATCACATATCTCCCAACACACCCTTGTGCTCAGCCATCCTATATGCAGACGATCTTGTGCTGTACACCTCCTTTGCAGATATACTGGAAATAAACAGTCTTACCTCAGTGTTTCTTACTATACAAGACTGACTCTATAAACATAAGCTTGTCCTCAACATAAGCAAAACTCAGGACATTCTCTTTGAATAGCCTGCCAAACATAGCACAAACCACAGCTTATATGTCTCCTGTGCTAATGGCTCATCTCTTATAACAGTAACCTTGTTCAGGTATTTAGGTGTCCTGCTTGATGAAACTCCTAGATTTGAGCAGCACATCGTGGCTACTTGTAAATCAGTTAACACTAAACTTAGAATTGCCTACAGAACAAGTCAGATGCTTACTCCCTCAACTAGGCTGGCTATTACTAGGGGCATCCTACTCCCATCTCTTACACATGGCGCCATCACCTGCATAAATGCTTCTAAGAGAACCCCTAGCAAATGGGACATTACATACAATAACATCTGCTGCTATGCCTTGGTTCTACCACACCTGAAACAATATTGCTTGCTATACACAGACCTTAACTGGCCATCCCCATCTGCCCATTGACTTCATGCCCTTTGGATTCTGCTGGACAATATCATAAGATCCAACCTGCCTATTTCTCTAGCCGATATGATAGTGCCACAGTTCCCCTCCTTTGGCCTCCACTCTCCTGAACTCTCTCTCTACTATGCACCCCTAGGTTTAGAACCTCAAAAGGAACAACAGCTTTCTCTAGCCTGGCCCCAATATATTGTAACTCCTTACCTCTTCATGTTCATTCAATGCCCGGTCATGCTGTTTTGAAAAAAATAAAAAAAAATGCACCATACCCTTCTTGTCAAACATGCCCAATGCACCTGTTTCAATCCCCCATAGGCTGCTCACACTCCTCTGCTTAGCTCTCTAAGTGATCCTTCTCTTTGACTTTGACAACTGTTATGCAGAGCACTTACTTTGGATTGTGTTATATGACTCTAATGCCTAATGATTGTATGTTTATCATTTTTCAAACTATTTGTATTTTCTTCTGATTCAGCACATATCATCGTTATTTAACGTTGCATGTATATCTCTTTGGTTTTCTGTATTTCAGTAAATTCTCTGTGAATTGTCTGACTGTTTAACTGTTTGTAACCTCCCGGGTCGTGTCTGAAAATAGTCACTATTATGCCTATGGCACCTACCCGGTAAACAAAAACTAAATAAATAAATAAAATAAAATTTCATATAGGTGAAAGGTAAGGGACTGACAGCACTGAAGACTGAAGCTCTCTTTTTATCCATAGAGACATGTACAGTGTGGGGGCAGGAACATTGTGCATTTCCCACACACTGTGATGTTTTCAGTATACATGAAAGGTCAGAAACTGACTAATCTTGGAGACTGAAGCCCTCTGTTTATCCACAGGAACTGAATAGATGCAGTGCAGTCTTCTCACACTGTAATATATTTACTACTGGTGAAAGGTGAGGGACTGCCAACACTGGAGACTGAAGCCTTCTGTTTATCCACAGGGACATGTACAGTGTGGAGCTGGGACATTGTGTGTGTCTCCTCCACAGTGCGACTTATTTAATGCTGTTGAAAGGTGAGGGACTGATAGCACTGGAGACTGAACTCTCTGTTTAACCAAAGAAAAAGGGGCAGTGGGGGCCAGGTACAATGCAGTCATCCCCACAGTGTGATGGAATTAATGCTAGGCATAGGTGAAGGACTGACAGCAGTGGAGGCTCAAACCCTTTGTTTAACCACAGGGACAGGTACAGTGCAGGCTTCCCACACCGTATTGCATTTTCTGCTGGTGATAGGTGAGGAACTGCCAGTACTGGAGACTGACATTTTATGTTTATCCACAGGGACATCTACAGTACAGTGTAGAGCCAGGACAGTGTGTGTGTCTCCCCCACACTGCCACGCATTTAGTGCTTTTAAAAGGTGAGAAACAGACAGCACAGAAAACTGAACCCTCTGATTATCCAGAAAGACAGGGACAGTGGGGGGTCAGGTAAAATGCAGTCATCCTCACACTGTGATGGACTTAATTCTAGGGAAAGGTGAAGGTCTGACAGCACTGGAGACTGAAGTCATCAGTTTATCTACAAGGATTGGTTCAGTGTGGGTCAGGGTCAGTGCAGGCTTCCCCACTTGGTGATGTATGTGGTGTTGATGAAATGGGAGGGTCTTGCAACACTTGGAGACTGAAACACTCTGTTTATGCACAATGACAGGTACAATGTGGAGCAATGATAGTACAGGCTTCCCCTCATGGTGATGCATTCCATGCTTGCTTAAGCTAGGGACGGTATGAGGCCTAAAGTGGCTGACAGTGTCCCTTTAAACCTCTATGTTCTGTAAACAGCTCCATTGACACTGGTTTGTAACTGCATGTAATGTGATATACTTAGACAATGACAGAAGTATATCCCACAGTTCACAATTACTTTCATACCCGTGCTTTATTTTTGAGCCCTGATTATTCCTACTAATTGAATGTCTGCACACTGTGTTCTAAATGTCTTATTTTCTTAGTGTATTTCTCACTGATGTTCCAGGCTTAATCTGTATAGCAATAAGGAGCACATAACTGAAGGGAAGGGAGGTACATCCCATTCCTGCAAAAAAACAGCAATAGTGTGAAAACCACTCTCAGTTATTTAACTACACCAAGACTTGTATTTATAGTGTTGTACTTCTATTTTGATGCTGTTGTTCTTCAATTCTGGTTTCCAATGTATGCATTTACCTAAAACATTTCATTTCTGATGCGGTCCTTCTTTTACCCATTTATTCAATGAATCTACCTACAACGTCTCCTTTCAAGTAGGGTCCTGCTTTTACCCATATTTCCAATGTATTGACCTACAACATCTCATGTCCAGTGGAATCTTGCTTTAACCATTTTTTTTCCAATGTATTTACCTATGACAACTCATTCCCAGGGAGGTCCTGCATTTATCCATTTTTTAATGTATTTACTTATAACATCTCATGTCCAGTGGGGTCCTGTGTGTACCCACTTTTTCAATATATTTATCTAGACCATCTCATGTCCAGTGAGATTCTGAGTTCACCCATTTTTTCAATGTATTTACCTACAACATCTAATTTCCAGTGGGATCCTGCCTTTACCTATTTTTTTAGTGTATTTACCTACAGCATCTCATTTCCAGTGGGGTCCTGCATTTATCCTTTTTATCAATGTATTTACCTCAGGGTTCAAAGTTTGGCAAATCTGATAGCTCAATGTCCCATGCTATCACTGCAGAGTTATTTTATTTATTTATTTATTCATTCATTCTCGGATTACGAAACCTTTGCGCACATAACAGCTCTTTTACAAAGGTTCCAAGTCAGTGGGAAGGGTGACAGACATACAACGGATGGTACTACATAAAATTTTGACAAAAAAGTATTTTAAATGACATTAACATTGCAACTAAAATGAAAACTATGAATCGGTAGGAAATCAAAAATAACCTAATAAAAGGAGGAAGCCCAAGGTGCTTTGTCAATTAGGTATAGGTAGATTTGGGAGAACAAAAGTTCAGGTAAGTGAAGATAAACAGTGGAAAGAAGGTGGAGGGCGAGAGGGGTGAGGTGAAAGAAGGATCGGGGAAGAAGGCAGGAAATAGGGCAGAGTGGTTAGCGTGAAAGTGGTCATTTGCAGAGAAAGAGGAAGAAGTAGGTACACAAGGATGTGTCAATACTGCTGAGGTAGTGACATGTCATTTGAAACAGTCATAGGAACTGTTAGCTGTAAGATGCTGATGAAGAGTGCCTTTAAATGGCCCCAGTTTTGGTAAGGAAGAGATATTTCGGGCCAGCTCATTAAACCATAGTGGTGCTCTATATGCAAATGATCAATGCCCTTGTGTAGTTCAGCATCTTGGGACAGAGAAGAGTTGGTTGACAGAGCTATGCATGTGCTGGGAGCTGCAAGAGGGGTTGAGTAAGTTTGTAACACCAGAAGGCAGGAGCCCGAGAATTGCCTTTTTAGTGAGCAAGTAGGTTTGATAGTGAATCCTCCCATTTAGCTGAAGCCAACCTGTTTGCTCATACAGTTCACATGTGTGGGCAAGGCATGCTGCTCCAGTAAGAAGTTGGCATGCTTTATTGAGTGCCACAGATATTCTGTGGATGGTAGTTGTGGAAACTGAGCTGTAGATAACCAGACCATAGTTTACAGTGGATACTATGGAGCTATAGACAGCTAGTCTAAGGGCTCCAGGCATTAGATTGTGTTTATTTCTATGGAGTAACCCTATATTGATACTGGCAGACCTGGCAACATTCTCAATATTCTGGGCATATGATAGTGAGCTATCCACGGTTACCCCTTGATACTTGAAATGTTGAATTTGTTCAAGTGGGATGCCAGAGGAGTTCCTAATGGTTAGGGCACTGGATCTGTGTTTGCTGCAAGCACCACTGAACAATATGACTTTCATTTTTTTGTAGTTCAGAATCAACTTGTGTTTCCTGAACCAGTCCTTCACTTCCTCAAAGCTGAGTTGAAGTTGGTGTTCCAGTGGTTCAGGGTCAGTGTTGCTAGTGTATATGACTGCATCATCCACATAGAGGAGTATCTGTTGGTAATAGCAGTTTCTGCACTGCAAATTTTTATTTTAAGTTGAAACTTTTTAATTGTTCTTTGGTCAGTTCCACAACTTATTGCTTGGTAACTTACTTTTGTCAGTTTATTCTTTGGCATGACTGTCCTGTTTCTTTTGTTATACATATTCCATTTCTATGTATAATGTTCTGTATTTTTGTATCTTTTCTCCTTGCCCCTTACCCCAGGATGCACCTGAAAATGAGCTGCAGAACTATAACAAATGATGGTGCATAGACGTGTCCACTGGCTGCTAGTTGCCCAAACGCTTCAGGTCAGAAATCCTTTGTCATGGGGCATGGTTAGCAGGAGAAATGTGATGTCAAGTTATACAAGCATCTTTTGAATAAACATAACATTGATTAGAACATAAATTTACATATGTACACAAATATAGAAAAGTGAAAAACATGAGAAAATACAGAAATCCTATGCTAGTCAAAATATCATCCAGAACATACAATCAACCTTTCGCAAGATCTTTTTTTTTTAATAAAATCAATGATCAGGAAAAAAAATGTGTTTGTTTATTGCAGCCTGAAGCTTGAGACATGGTGGCTGCGGATATACAGGAAAGGGAGAGGCTGTTATGATGAGGGAAGGCAAGTGTGATCAACAAATGCAGATCTCCATGATGGACAACATCAGAGAGAAGTTAATCATCTAAAAGAGAACAGATATAAATTACTTAGGCTAACATTTCCACATTAGATTTGCTCAACATATATATTGTACATGTTCCAAGTTGCAATAAGCAAACAAAAATGTTTTCTTGATCATGGATTTTATTTAACCAAAATTATCTTGGAAGTGTTATGATTATATGATCTGGATAATATTTTGACTGGCAAAGGATTTCTGTATTTTCTCTCGTTTTTCACTTTTTTGTATTTCTGCACAAAGGATGCCTGGATATCATAGCAGTCACAGAAACATGGTATACAGAGACCCTTGACTGGGATGTTAAAATACCAGGGTACACAACCTACAGGAGAGACAGGGAGGGGAGAAGAGGGGGTGGAGTAACTCTCTATGTAAGGGAAGGGATAAAAGCAACTGAACAAAAGAGTAAACAGGGAGGAGAGGAGGCACTGTGGGTCACCTTAGAGACTGGAAATGGCACCACAATCTGCACAGGGGTTGTATACAGACCCCCACGTTGGGGGGAGGAAATGTACAAGGATATGATAGAAGGCATACTTGGGATGGCAGAGAAAGTGGAGATACTGTTGATGGGGAACCTTAATATACCAGATGTTAACAGGAGCACCTTTGCTGCAGCCACATCCAAAAGCAGGGCCATTCTCGATGCCTTTCAGGTGACATGCCTCAGACAGCTAGTTTTGGAACCTACCCACGAGGGAGCAATCTTAGACCTCGTACTCTCAAATGGGGACAGTGAGAGGATCTCAGATCTAGAAGTGGGTAGCCATTTAGGAACAAGTGACCACCAAACAGTATGGTTCACAATAAACTCAGCTACAGAGTCAAGCTATACAAAAGTGAGGGTTCTGGACTTCAGGAGGGCTGACTTTGGTAAGATGGGAGAGTGCCTTAGAAAAGCACTAGCAAACAGTCTGGAAGGAGGGGTGGAGCAACAATGGGGAAATATCAAAACTGTCATCACAGAGGTAACAAGCCTTTGTGTGAAGCAAATAAAGAAATCAAGACAAAAGAAAAAAACACTATGGTTCTCAAAAGAGGTGGCTCTGATGGTTAGGGAGAAAAAGACAGCATTTAGGAAGTATAGGGAAACACAGAAGGAGCAGGACAGAGAACTGTACCAGTTAAGTCAGAAGAAAGCAGGGAGGGTAGTCAGAATAGCAAAGGCCCAAACTGAGGAAAAGATAGCCAACTCAGTTGGTGGTATAAAATCTTTCATAGGTATATCAGGGAGCATAGAAAGACAAAGGGAGGGATAGTGAGGTTGAATAGAATAGACAGTGGGTGGGTGGGCAGAAAGGAATAGTAAAAAAGCAGGGATACTGAATGAATACTTCTGTTCAGTATTCACAAAAAAGGAGGTGCCTAATCCAATTAACAGAAGCACTCTGGATAGGGGGTTGATCCCAGTCCTTTCACAGAAGAGACGGTTCTGAAAGAACTCCTAAAATTGATGGTGGACAAAGCAATGGGGACAGATGGAATTCACCCCACAATTCTAAAAGAATTAAACAGAGAACTAGTGACACCACTGACTACCCTTTTTAACAAATCATGGGAGGATGGTGTGGTTCCTGAGGACTGGAGGAAGGCAGATGAGATTCCCCTTCACAAAAGTGGGACCAAACAGAGGCAGGAAAATACAGACCTGTCAGTTTGACCTCTGTGGTAGGGAAAGTGATGGAATCACTTCTGAAGGAAAGAATTGTTGAGTACCTAGAGGCCAGTGGGGCACAGGACCCAAGGCAGCATGGTTCACAGTGGGAAGGTCATGTCAGATGAATTTAATTGATTTCTTTGACTGGGTGACCGAAGTAGTAGACCAAGGAGGGGCTGTGGACATGGCCTACCTAGACTTTAGCAAGGCATTTGACACAGTCCCCCACAAAAGAATAATAGTCAAATTAACCAGCCTGGGAGTGGGTCCCAGGGTGGTAGCCTGGGTAAAACATTGGCTGGACAACAGGACACAGAGGGTAATTGTAAATGGAGTCCACTCTGAAGGAAGAGGGGTTATTAGTGGGGTATTGCAGGGTTCAGTACTGGGTCCAGTCCTTTTTAATATCTTTGTAAGTGACATTGCAGAGGGACTGGAAGGAAAAGTATGCCTCTTTGCAGATGACACAAAGATCTGCAACAGGGTTGATACACAAGGAGGCATAGAAAGGTTGAGAAGGGACTTGGCAAGGTTGAAGGAATGGTCAGAAGTATGGCAACTTGGATTCAATGCAAAGAAGTGCAAAATAATGCACCTGGGAAACAAAAACCCAGGGGAAGATTACACAATGAGGAGGGAGGTAGTAACAACAACAAAAATGGAAATGGACCCTGGGATAATCATATCAGATGACCTTAAGGTTGGCAAGCAATGTGAGAAGGCAGTAGGGAGGGCTGGGGGGATATTGGGATGTATAGGGAGAGGCATCGCCAGCAGAAAACAGGAAGTTGCTATCCCCCTGTACAGACAGTTGGTGAGACCCCATCTGGAGTACTGCATCCAGTTCTGGAGACCCCATCTCCATAAGGACATAGACAGGATGGAGGCAGTTCAGAGGAGGGCAACTAAAATGGTGCAGGGTCTGCAAGACAAGCCATATGAGGAGAGACTAAAGGAGCTTAATATGTATACCCTTGAGGAAAGGAGGGAGGGGGGACATGATAGAAATGTTTAAGTACCTCAGTGGAATCAATAAAGTCCAAGAGGGTAGCATCTTTCAGAAAAAGAGATGTGCAAGAACAAGGGGACACAATTTGAAGATAGAGGGGGACGGCTCAGGGGCAATGTGAAGAAGTATTTTTTTTCACAGAGAGGGTGGTGGACGCATGGAATAGCCTTCCTGAGGAGGTTGGGGTTTAAAACTGTGGGAGAATTCAAGAGTGCATGGGACAGACATAAGGCAATTTTTGTGGGGGATAGGAAGAAATAGCTGTTGGTTAAATAGGATCTGCAGCTTATCCTCTAGATAGGAATATGGGCAGACTAGGTGGGCCAAGCAGTCCTTATCTGCCGTCAAAGTCTATGTTTCTATATCTTTGTTTCTATATGTAAATTTATTTCCCAGTTAAAGTCATGTTTATTCATGAGATGCTTGTATAAATTGACATCACTTCTCTCCTGCTAACCGCATCCCCTAATGAAGGGTTTTAAACCTAATGCACCGGCGCAGGTAGTGGCCAGTTGATACAGTGGCATCCCCCAGGATGAAACCCAATTCTGCAGCATTTTGCAGATTTCTGCAGAATGCTGCAGCTGACCTACTGTATAAAGCAATGTAATTTTAATGGCAAAGCTGGCAGCATAGCCTAGTGATTAGAGGAATGAGATGTGAACAAGCTTGATACATCCAGCAGACCAGACCTGAGTTTGATTCTCACAACCTCCACTTGCATACTGTGTGACTCTGAGCAAGTCACTTAACCACCCAGTGCTAACAGTTCACCCCTAAAAACAGGCACTTGTGCCCAGTGGGCCTTATCTAGTTACCAAAGTCTAACATAAAAATAAAATAAATATTGCCATTCAGGAAAATATGACAGTGACAGAATGAAGTGAATGCCACCATTTCCTGCATGACAAAGGGGACTAATTGCCATTGAAATTACATTGCTTTATTCAGTAGGTCTGCAGCAGTATAAAGCAGAGTGTTTTAAAAGTGGGTTTCATCCTGGGGGACGCCACTGTATGTCTGTGCACCTGCATTTGTTATATTCCTGCAAGAAAGCATTTGAAACTGATAAAAAGTTATTGCCTTGGTTTCCTTTGAGTGCAGGATTTCTGTGACTTTATGTGTGTTTTGCACTGGCTGCTCCATACCTGCACCATCCCTGTCCTGAGGATTTGCTGTCCACCTTTGGGAGTGAAAACATGTTGCTACCAGCTCAGTATGTCTTTCCTGGGAAAACCTTTGAAATACATACATACATACATACATACATATATAAATAAATAAATAAAGCTCTTATCACATTAATAAATAAATCTCTTGTCACATTTATCTATTAGCAGCCATTGGGACTCTGACCAGAGTTTATTTTATCTTGCTGTTTTTAAGACATGACTGTTGTTAAACAATCATTTCAGTGCAAGTCTCTAGCTGGCTCCCACTATCACTTTTGCTGCTCACTTAGGGCTTCTCTATCTGTAAAAAATATATATACAGTATAAAAAAATACAAATACTGGTTGGGAAACTGCATGCCCAACCAGCCTGTGCTGCCACCTCAGGTTTCTGATTGTATCACACCTCTCAGTCTTTGCTCTTGATGTTTAATGTAATCAGAATCCCTATGTGGCAGCACAGGCTGGTTGTGCACAGTTGCACAACCAGTATTCTCTTTTTATTTTTGCATATGGATAGGTATCACTTAATCCCTTTTCAAAAACAGGGATCAAATATGCCTTTTCTAATCTTCTGTACCTCCTCCCCATTCTAAGAGAGTCTACAAATATATATCTGCTTCTAGTTTGCTGCTGCTTTCTTGTAAGTTGGCTTCCATAGTACCCTTGGATATGGAGTAGGTTATCAAGTCCATAGGCAGCTAATATTTCTGTAAGTATTTCTACACTGTCTGATGTTACTGAAGTGAATCTTTAACTTGGAAATATATTTTGAAATATATACAGCAGCAGCCATGGGAAAAACAACAGTTCGAATTTCTAAGTCCACAATCTGACTATTACTGGGTTAAATATGCAGGGAAGACAGTAGATTTGTTTTACAGTATGTCATAAAATATAATGAACTATTATTCTTTGAACTTTAAGCACAGGGAGCATTATTTGAATATCAAGGTGACTAAATGTGTCATCTGTATTCTCATAGAAACCATGCAGGATAAGCATTAACATTTTTCTACTTATCTGATGACATTATAGAACATGATACCGCTTGATTTCTACAAAGAACCCATGCACCTTTTGTAATTGATTTTGCACATACTGTATTAAGAGTCACCGAAACAGCAATGTTTTTATTACTCACAGGCAGCTTATAGCAACTGATTCCGGGAAGTGATAACTACAAAGCACATTAATTATAGGCTAAAGATCAAACTCTGCTATTGGGTTATACAGTCCCAGGAGCTGAATTAGTTGGATTTTTGATTACCTGATGTTTTCCAGCACCATTAATCAGCCTGATAGTGTGTTTAAGGAAGACTATGCTTTGGATTTATTTTTTTTTATTTATTTGAATCTAGGATTACAAGTACCTTTGAGCCAAGGCTCTTTTATAAAGGTTCCATGTCAGCTGAGGTACAATTCAAACAAGACATTGAATAACAGTATACCAGTGGGTTACAGGCAGTTACATACAGTTTTATACATTCAATATAGTGGCAAAAATGCCAGAAGGAGGTCTGGTAATAGGGTTGACATGGTATGGAGGAGAGACGCACTAGTGGGGGATAGAAAGGTACAAGACAAGTTATCTTTCAAATTGGTGATGATGCTACACTATATCTTCTGTTTTGCTTTTTCATAATGTATTTACACAGGAAAGACTGGTGACCTGCTGATACCCATATTTGGCAATGGGTGAACTGGAGCACTGAGAGGTTAAGTGGCTTACCCAAAATCACACAGTATGCATTTGGCTCTAGCAGGGTTTGGACCTGTGATCTCCCATTTCTAAATCTGGTGCTCTAACCATTAATCCACACCACACCACATCTTCTGTTTAAAAAGGTTAGTAGACAGGTAATAGATCTGTATTTTGAGGAACAATGTAAATGGTGGTTATGGAACTCAATATAGCTTTAGTTTCAGACTAAACAATTTAAGTTTTCTTGTGAGCTATTGGTAGAGACTGAAAGTCATATTTGAACATATTTGGAACTTGTTGCTATTAAAATTCACTCTTCTAAGTCACATGATATAGTTAAATGGAGGTCAATATATTCTTGTTCTAAATGTATTACTTTTTGGAGCTTCTAGTTTTAAAGTACAATATTGCGGAATGTATAAAAAGTATCACAATTATTCTGACAAATACAAAGATAATTAATACATCTTCCATGTGACATTACTTTGACATTATGGGGGAATTTGACTATGATTTTTTTTTCTGTAAGCACTTTATGTCTCTTTCCCTGAAGTAGACATGGGCTCCCTTCAGACCTGTCCCCACTGATCCCTACCTACCAGCACCTCCCCAGGCTTATCTGCATGTCTCAAATACCCCCAACAGATTACCATCCATGGCATGTTCAGGATTGGAGGACTGTCCTCCCCCAAAAAAGCACAGTTCAGTCCTCCTCCTAAAAAGCACAATCCAGTCTCAGCCATCCAGATCCCTGCTGGTGAGGCAGTTGGGGTATCAGCATGCAAAGCATCATTAATGCATGCCTTACCACCATTTTCCACCACATTTCCTAATGGAGCCTTTGCTGGGGCACACAAGTCATTGTGTGTGTGGAGGCAGGCACATGCCATGGAATCCCACAATACCAACCCTTTTCCTATTGTTCCTGTTCTGCACCGCCACCAAAATTCCACCTGGTGGCAGTTGTTCAGCAGAGACGGCAGTCTTCCTTCCCAGGTCATGAGAGCAGTCCATCGAATGCTCAGTCCTCTCCCCCACCCCTGGTTGACCCCTAGCAACCTGAGTTTGTTCCAGAACTGGGGTCACCGACATGGAGTGGGGTGTGGCATCCAGTACCTCAACCCTCTGCACCTCTGAGCTGATGAACTTGGACGTGATTTAACTAATTTAATTATAGTTTTGTTCTTTTTCTGTTCTTGAGTGTCCTTCTGCTGCAATCAGAATAACTAATACAATATAACGGGTTGCATACTGGCACAGTGCAGAAAGCGATGTAATAAGGGCCTTGTGCTTGCATTACTTTGTGCCTGGCACAAAAGTAGGCATGTTGCAAACAAACCACTGAATCCTGTGTCATTTGTAGTGCTAAAAGGTTCCACTATACTGTACTTCCTATGAGTGCTGTGCAAATCAATGTCCTAACCTTGTATGTGTGCAAACCACAATTTGTGTACTTTATAAGGCACAAGCCCCTTAGCGCTGAAGTGCTGTACCAATTGTCCAGCCATATTGTTGGTAACACCCTATCATGCCCCAAATATAGGGGGTTTGTCTGCACAATCCATCCTATTGCTCCCTGTCTTACTACTACTCCCTCTCGTGAGTAACTACTAAGACAATAACTCTGGCCCAGCCATGCCAGAAATTTGTAAAGGTGTTGGTGTGCTTCACTTTCACTGGCAGACTGTTTCATGACTCAGTCACTTTCTCTGTAAAATAAAATGTTCACACATTCCTCCTGAGCCTCCTCCCCATGCTAGCTTCCACTCGAGTCCTTCTTTCCTATATTTGCTACTCTCACTGAATAGTTTCTTGCAGTTCACTTTAGAAACATAGAAACATAGAAGTTGATGGCAGATAAGGACACAAGGCCCATCCAGTCTCCCCATTTCTTTTTCTACCCTATGAATGTGCCATAGGTAGATAGGTAGGTAAGGTAGGTAAAATGTTTATTCATACTGAAATGAATATGGATAACATCACTGAGCTGAGGCTCATTTACAGTGAGGTCCAATAGGCTTTGTTCTGTCAATGGCCTATCTATTCATACTCATCTGTATTGCTCCCTTATACCTACCCCATGCCTGTTTGAAGCCCTGCACTGTATTCACATCCACCACTTCCTGCAGTAGGTATTCCATGCATCCACCACCCTTTCTGTGAAAAATAACTTCCTCACATTACCCCTTAATCGGCCTCCCTCTAATCTCATGCTGTGTCCTCTTGTCCTGCTATTTTTCTTATATTGAAACTGGTTAGACTCACCTTGTTAATGCCCTTAAGGTGTTTGAATGTTTCAATCATATCACCTCTCTCCCTCCTTTGCTCTAGGGTATACATATTGAGTTCAGTTAATCTGTCCACATATGTTTTCTGATGCAGTTCCTGCACCATTTTGGTTGCCCTTCTCTGGACTGCCTCAATTTGGTTAAGGTCTTTGTGAAGGTGTGGCCTCCAGAACTGCATGCAGTACTCCCGATGGGGCCTAACCAGTGTCTTGCAAAGAGGGATTATTACCTCCCTCTTCTGACTTGTGATACCCCTACTAATACACCCCAACATCCCTCTAGCCTAACCTACTGCTTTAGAGGTCTGCTTGGATGATTTCAGGTCATTGGTGGTGATGATGATGCCCAAGTCTCTTTCTTCCCTTGTGACTGCCAGCAACTCCCCTCCCAGACTATAGGTGGCTTCAGGGTTTCTCTTCCCTATGTGCATGATCATGCACTTTTCTTTGTGTTAATCCTCAGTTGCCACTCTTCCAACCATTTTGCTAGTTTATCCAGATCTCTTCTCATTCTGCCCACCCCATCTGGATCATCTACTCTGTTGCAGATCTTGATGTCATCTGCAAACAGACAAATCTTACCTTCCAGTTCATCTGCAATGTCACTGATGAAGATATTGAAGACGACTGGCCCCAAGACTGATCCCTGAGGCACCTCACTTGTAACTTGCATCTCTTCTAACTGTATACCGTTTACCACCACTGTCTGTTTTCTGCCCGTCAACCAGTTTGCCACCCAGTTGACCAACGTCTGATACACCCCGAGCCTACCCAGCTTATTAATCAATCTTCTATGTAGAACAATATCGAAAGCTTTGCTGAAGTCAAGGTAGGCAACATCAACTGCTCCCCCCTTTTTCCATCACTCTGGTTACCCAGTCAAAGAAATCTATGAGAATAGTTTGACAGGACCTTCCTTTTGTAAACCCATGCTGTCTTGGATCCTGTGCTCCTTTGGATTCCAGGTGTTGCACTCTCCTTTCCTTAAGGAGTGCCTCCACAATCTTGCCCACTACTGAGGTAAGACTGACTGGTCTGTAGTTCACTGCCTCCTCCCTGCTACCACTCTTGTGGAGTGGGATCACATGAGCCCTTCTCCAGTCTTCTGGGACCTCTCCTGTGCTCAGAGACTCACTAAACAGTTCTGATAATGGCTCTGCTAGTTTCACCCTTAGCTCCTTTAGTACCCTGGGTTGTATGTCATCAGGTCCCATTACCTTGTCCATCCTGAGCTTATTGCACTCTTGTAGGACCCTTTCTTTTGTGAAGGGACTAGTGCACACCTCCCTCCCCTCTGTGTCTATGGTGCAGAGCTCTGGGCCCTGCCCTATCTTCTCTTCAGTAAATACTGAGCAGAAGTATCTATTTAGGATAGATGCTTTTACATGGTCCTCCTCCTCACACTCTTCCTTATCCACTTTGATCTTAGCAGTACTCCCTCTGGACTTTCTCCTTTCACTAATGTATCTATAGAAAGTCTTGTCACCTTCTTTTACTGTTCATGCTAGTGTTTCCTCAGTTTGGGCCTTTGCCTGCCTTACTATCTTCCCTGCTTCCCTTAGGGAAGCTGGTATGCCTCCCTATCTTCATTCTGCTGCGTTCCCTTATATTTCCTGAATGCCAGCCTTTTGGCTCTGACCTTTTCTGCTACTGTGTTTGAGAACCAAAGTGGTTTCCTTCTTCCTTTGTACTTCCTTTTCTCACTAGCACAATGGGATGTTGTTTCAAGTATTGCATCTTTATTGCTTGCCCACTTTGCCTGTACCCCCTCACCTGTATTTCTTTTTGCCAGGGCTAGCTTAACTCTGTTGGTCATCTTATCAAAGTCAGCTCCTCTGAAGTCCCATATTTTTACCTTGGAATGGATGATTTTGTTTTAGTGGCCAAATTGAACCATACCATGTTATTGTCACTGGCCCCCAGGTGACCTTCGACCTGGAGATCTGTAATCCTTTCCTTGTTAGTCAGTACTAGATCTAGGATAGCCCTGTCTCTAGTGGGTTATTGTACCAGTTGTTTGAGGGCCTCCTCCTACAGGGAATCCACCATGTGTCTAGTTCTGGCAGATGTCCCTGCTGGTATTGACCAATCTGTATCTCGCATGTTGAAGTCTTCCATTATCAGAACCTCCTCTTTAGCTGTCTTGTTTTGTATATCTTCTAACAGTAATGTGTCTATGTCCTCCCCCTGGTCTGGAGGCCTGTAACACAACCCCAGTTCATATGGCTGTCCCATTTCCTGTTTCCAGGGTGACCCAAAGTTCTTCTGGCTCCTTATGTATATTCTGAATTTCTGTAAGTTTGATATTTTAATTGACATAAAGGGCCACTCCACCTCCCCCCCTTTTTGCACCTCGGTCTCTTCTGAACAGTACATAGCCAGGTACTGAAGTCTCCCAAGTGTGGTTACTGGTAAACCATGTCTCGCTAATGGCTACTATGTCCAGTTTAGCCTCTGTCATTATTGACTGCATGTCTGGGATCTTGTTTCCCAGACTGTGAGCATTTGTGTACATGATTTTACATTGGTCAGATTTTGGTGTGTTAGTTGTTGGGTGGGGTCCGGAGTTTCCCCTGTGCATCGTATGGGTAGCCAGACCTTTTTCTTTACCTGGTGAGGCAAGTGAACTACAAACATGCTGAACTTCTGTTTGATCACTAGCTGAGGGGGGAGGGGTGTTCTTCCCATTCGATGTTTCGGGTGCTGCAGCCCTCTCCCCATTTGCCAGCTTAAATATTCTGCAAAGACTTTGTTCATTCCTATCAGAAAATCAAAGGTCTCCATCATGTCATCCCTCTTTTGTCTGTCCTCAAGCAAGTAAATGTTCACTTCCCTAAACCATTCCTTATATGCTCTGCCCTGCTGTCGAGGAATCATTTTAGTTATGCTATGCATATTCTGTACCGCCTCCAACCTGATAGATATGCCAGTGGGGGAGACCAGATCCTCTGAATGTATCCTAGGTGCAGGTGTAGTGTGCAAAATTCTTCTCATCTACCATCCACCCGGGCATGGGAAGCAACTTTTGCAGGAAATCATGGACTTCATTGTCAACATGGTATTGGAGTCTCACTGAGTGATGGTGCTGGGTGACTTCAATGCCTGGGTCAATGAAGAACTCTCACATTTTGGTCAGGACTTCCTCCATCTAATGATTTAGTTGGGCTTTACACAGGTAGCTTCCTCTGCAACCCATAATTCTGATGATTCTTTGGACCTGGTCTTCCTACTGGGTATGGAGACATCCAACTTGATGGTGGAGCCAGTTGGTTGGCCTGACCATTACACTATCAGGTTCAATTTCCAGGCTCCCCCCTTATAGACATGCCCCTTTGGAGATGGTCTGGTGACGCCCATTAAGGTGTGTGACCCCAGATAGCCTGACTGCGGTGCTGGATCTATCAGGATTTCTGACTGCTAGCAGTGGTCCAGACCACCTACTGCAGGCCTATAACAAGGCTGTGGTGGTGGCTCTAGACTCTGTTGCTTCTGTTCATGTTCGCCCCTTCACCCTTCACCCTTGGTCCCCTTAGTTTGATGGGACCTTGCGGGAGATGAGGAAAGAGGGGCCAAGGATGGAGCACCACTGCTGGAAATCTGGCTTTGATGCCAACAAGTTTAGAGTGATGGCCCATTATACAGACTATCACTTGGTGATCTCCCATAAGAAGACAGATTTTCTGTCTGGGAAGATCACCACTGAATGCAACCAAGCAGCTCAGCTCTTCTGAACTGTGGATAGACTGTGCAATCCAGCCTGTCTGCAAGTTCAGAGAGCATTGTCACAGGATAAGTGTGATGATTTTGCTCACTTCTTTGCTGATAAGGTTCAGACATTAGATCAGCAATCTGCATAGCTCCATCCAATGTTGTGGTGGTGATCGGTTGGAGGTTGCAGAGCCTTACTTTGGTTGGTTGGCCTTTATCCAGCTGGTGATCATGAAAGTCATAAGGATGGTCCAGAGTATGCAGCCGACCTGCTGTAGTTTGGATCCAGGCCCAACTCGCCTCCTTGTAGGGTGCGTTGAAGTCATCAGCCCAGTCCTGGCAGAGATAGTCCAGAGTTTGCTTGAGACAGGTGAGTTTTCTGACTTCCTGAAGGAGGTGGTGGTGATGTCCCTCCTTAAAGAAATCTTCTCTCAACCTGGACTGTCTCGCCAATTACAGACCCATCTCTAACCTGCCTTTTGTGGGCAAGGTTATTGAGAAGGTGGTTGCGCTATAGCTGGATCACCACCTTTCCATCCATGACATCTATGATCCTCTCCAGTCGGGATTTAGGAAAAGGCACAGCACCAAGACTGCCCTGGATCGGGTGCTCACTGATCTCCTAATAGTGAGAGATTGGAGGAGTCATTCTGTCTTAGTCCTCCTTGATCTCTCTGCAGCATTTGACAGTGTGGATCATGGTGCATTGCTGGAGTGCCTGCTGGTTATCTGTGGATTGTCAGGGACAGTCCTCAGATGGTTCCACTCATTCCTCACTGGTAGGTCTCAGAGACTTGGGTTGGGAATTTATTCCTCTGACACATTCTTTCTACCATGTGGGTACCCCTGGGCTCTGTGTTATCAACTATGTTATTCGCAGTGTATATGCTGCTGTTGGGAGACAGTGTAAGGTGGTATGGCTTGAGTTTTCACTGCTATGCAGATGATACTCAGCTATACATGTCCTTTGTGCCTGACCAGGATGATGATGTCTCGGTGTTTAACAACTGCTTCACCAAGATCCAGGACTAGATGAGTGCTAACTGGTTGAGGCTGAATCCTGACAAAACCGAGGTTTTGGTGGTGGACCCAGGTCACTGGGTAGAGGGGTTTTCAGCTGGGCAGGCCTCAGGGCTGCTGCACGGCGGTCACCAGCCGATAACCTCTGAACAGGTGTGGAGTCTGGGCATTATTTTTGATGAGGGGTTGACCCTGAAGTCTCAAGTGTCATCTGTCATCAAGATCTCTCTTTTTTTTTTTGCTGCTGGCCCCCTAAACCCACAAACGGGCTCGCCAGACTCCAGGAACCTTTCTCCTCATACTCTGGGGTCCCCCCCAAGTGGGGCCACCAGCAGTGGAATTATCATGGCCAAAGGGGAGGCACTGGAGCCTGCTCATCAGTGGGGGCTGGCATTTTTCTGTGCTATTATTCCCTCAGGCGTGGGGACATGCAATGACGGCTTGTGTCTGCCCTGCCCCCATACGTGTTGGCGCTGACCGCTGTGGTACCCCTGGCCTCTGCTGGGGGTCCATAGTGCATTAGACACTCTTCTCCACCTCCCGCAGAGTAGGAGAGCAGTCCAGCAGATGCTCCATCCTACTCCCCCGGCTGGCCCTCTGACTCCCGGATCTGTTCCCGAACCCGGGTCATTGGTGTTGCAGACGACATCCATGCTTCTGCTCCAATGGGCAGGATTTTGTCAAGATCTCATTTTACCATCTGAGAAATATCACCCAGATTAAGCAGCTGGTTCTGCCCGGTGATCTCCCAACATTGGTCCATGCCTTTGTGGCCTCCCGCCTTGAATACTGCAACACCCTGTACCTAGGACTTCTGAGGATTGATATCCACTGCTTGCAGCTGGTGCAGAACGCTGTGGCCAGGTTGCAGACTGGGCTTTCTCAATCTAGCCATGTCACACCTGTGCTGTGCAGACTGCACTGGCTACCTGTTCAGTGGTGGATCACCTTTAAGGTTGGTTTGCTGACCTACAAAGTCCTACATGGACAGGGACTGAGTTACCTGCAAGAGCTCCTATGTCTCTACTGCTCCCTCTGACCACTCCGCTTTGCCAGTGAGGGATTGCTGGTAATTCCCAGGGTTCACCTAAAGACCTCCAGAGCCCAAGTGTTCACATTTGTGACTCCTACCCTGTGGATTTCTCTACCTCATTGGATAAGGGGGTGCCTGACTGTAGAGAGCTTCAAATTTGCACTTAAAACATTTTTATTCTTGCTTGCCTATCCTGAGAATTAATTTATGGATGTCTGTTATTATACTGGTTTTCAATATTTACAGTTTTTAAGGTTTTATTCTGTAAAAGTGCTTTGGCACTTGTTTGAATTGCGCTTACAACAAATAAAGTTTATTATTATTATTTATTATTCTTTAATTGAGGACTCCAGAACTGGACAGTGAACTGCAGGTGTAGCCTTACCAATGATCTATAGAGATGTAGTAGTACCTCTTTCTTTCGTCTGTCAAAATCTCTCCTGATACACCCCAGGATGGTGTTTGCCTTACTGTAGGCTTTGTTACACTGGCTAGATTGTTTAAAGGAGTCATCTATGATGACATCTAGGTCCCTTTCCTCAGAGATAATGTCCAACTTAAACACTCCCATCCAATACTTTGTTCTGGGGTTCTTAATCCTTATGTGCTTCACCATGTAATTTGGCATTGAATTTCAGTTGCCAAACTGTGGATCACCCCTCCAAATTTTGCAGGTCCCTCTGCATGTCCCTTAGACCCTTCTTACTGTCTGCGCTAACACAGAGCTTAGTATCATCTGCAAAGTAGCACATCCTGCCCTGAATTCTTTCTCCTATGTCACTGATGAACATATTGAAGAGTACTGGACCTAGGACTGATCCCAGTGGCACCCCACTAATGACCTCCCTCTCCTACAGGTGAGTAGTTGTCCAGCCGGTCTTTGTCCACAACCTTGTGAAGCAGAACAATATCTGCTAGACTCCACTCTTTCAGAATCACACTGTTCTGAACAGAGCCATTAAAGAGCCTTACAGAGGTTCAACTAACTATGATACCAGTTCCCTGAGCACACTTGGATACAGTTTGCGGCAATACTATAGGTAGGGAAAATAGGGCAAACTAGGTGAGCCATCAGGTCCTTATCTGCTGATAGATTCTGTATTTCTATGTTTCCTCAATTCTGACTCTGTTTACCACTACCCTCTGCTTTCTCCCTTCCAATCAAGTTCCCACCCATCTGTGTCATTCACTGCACCTGAATCCAGAAGCTTCTTTAGCAGCCTTCTGTGAGGCATCAAGTCAAATGCCTTGCTGAAATCAAAATAAAGTAATTCCACTATATGACCCTTATCCACTGCCCTAGTTACTCAGTCAAAGAGTACTGACAGGTTGGTCTGACATGACCTTCCTGCCATGAACCCATGTTGTTTAGTATCCTGGAGCCTAGTTTTCTGCAAGTAGTCCACTTAATCCTCTTTGACAAGTGCCTCTGCCAGTTTACCTACAATGGAGGTAAGACTGACAGTTCAGTAGTTATCCGGCTGCTCTTTGTCCCCAACCTTGTGAAGCAGAACAACATATGCTAGCCTCCACACTTTCAGAAACACACTGGTCTGAACCGAGACATTGAAGAGCCCTAATAGGTGTTCAACTAACTATGATACCAGTTCCCTGAGCACCCCTGGATACATCTTATCTGGTCCCAGGACCCCACCTGTCCTTAGGGTACCCCACCAGTACCCTCTCCCTGCTAGTCCACTTTTTGGACAAACCACTACTGTAAATATGTCAAGACATGCACTTGTAATTTATGGTAAAACAGTCAAGAAATATAATGGGATGATTTTTTTCCACTCGGCTGTTCAAACAAAAAGTGTAACCTCACAGCCTAACTCTATGTAATGTACTATACTGTATTATTCATCTGTTACTTGATATATGCTTGTATTTCTCTGTCTCCCACCTTGTACTACTTGTACCCAGGTCGCACCTGGAAATGAGCCTCGGCTCAGTGTGCCTTTCACGGTCACCAATTTTAAATAAATAAATAAATAAATAGGGAGGCTAAACCTTTTCTGAACCTTCAGTATTAAAAACCTGCAGCTTCATCTCTGGGAACACCCCTTTCAGCAGCCTTTATGCTACTCTCTGGCAAATATCTGCTGTCTTCCCTAGGGAAAACTGAGTAGCAGTCATTCAGAATGGCTGCTTTCTGCTTGTCCTCTTCTATTACCTTGCTTCCCTCTTGCTAGTGGAACAATTCCCTTCATATCTTTCTTTTTCTCTTATAGTATACCAGAAACACTGTTTGTTTGTTTTCACCCTAAGCAACCCTCACAATATACAACTCTATGTCTGTTTTTGTAACCATGGCTGCCCTCTTGATGCCCTAATTTTTACTTGGTATTGCCCCATTCTTCAATACCCTGCTTTTTCTTGTACCTGATAAAGGCTTTCATTTTGGCCCTTGTTGCATCCTTAAGTTTTTGAGATAACCATTCTGGTCTCTTGAACCTGTTATGTTGGTAACCATTCTTAAGCATGCCTGTGTTGACTTGCTGATGGCCCCTTTTTTCTCCCCATTTTTCCCCAGCTCACCTGATACTGTTCACTCTAATTAACCTGTTCCAGACTAATTTCCTCATATGTTTGAAGTCATTCATCTGAAATCCAGAACTTCAGCCTTTGATGAGGGCTTACTGCTACCAAGGACCAACTCATACTATATGGTGTTATGCTCGCTGGACTCCAGTGGTTACCCAACCTGCACTCCACCTTCCCATTTCAAGTTGATGAGTACCACTTTGAGAATGGCAGCCTGCCTTGGGGGTTCCTTGACCAGTTGCACCTGCATGCAGTCCTGCAAAGTATCTAGTGTGGCCTGACTTCTGTTCCTAGCTGCTGGAATGTCCCAATAGATGTGTGGCAGGTTGAGATCTCCTGCTACTACCACCTCTGCCTTTGTGACCCCTCCCTCTACTTCTGTCCCTATCCCTTTTTGCCTTCAGTTTGCATGAGTCAGACAGTAACCCACCAAAGAAAGATGAGGAGGGTTTGTGCTGGCTACTGTCTCAGGACCAAGAAGGGGGTATGGGGTGCCACTGAATACCAGGAATATTTTGCATGGGAATGGGTAATGCGTACTTCTGGACACCAATGTAAACTTACGTGGTGGTGGGGGATAGGGATGAGGTGGTCCATGCTATTTCTGTGCTGTTAAACTAGATTTTTTTGTGAACAGTAACTAGCACCATGGAAGCAGACAGCATAGTCACATGGCTTCCAATATACTGTTGCACCATGTATGCACACTTCTGTTTTTCTTTTGCATGTGCTCAATGTCTCCCATTGCACTGATGTGTAAACCACTTTGTCACATGCAAACAGAATGTTTGAATATGGCACTTGGACTACTAATTGCACCTTTAGCATGCCATAATCTGTTTTATTGGCATAAAGCCACTTTGCTTATTGCAAAGTGTTATGAAATGCTGCCCACAGTAACGGTAACATTTTAAGGAATGAACTACTGGAAAGATTAATAGTATTTTGTTAGGGTTATTTTGGATGGAATTCAAGCAGTTCAAAAACGTTGTCATGAACAATTTAGAGTTGTTATGCATATTGTAAAATTGCTGTGCACATTCTGTAATCACCACACCAATTCCACACCCATGCTGATTGCATTCTGCTGTCCCCCTTTTATTTTATTTTTGGCACAACAGTCACTACAGTACAGTGATTTGTTAGGTTTTATCTCTTACCTAATGTATTCACAAGTACATGATCCTATTAGCTGGATCACAACATTATTTAATAAAAAAAGTCCCAAAGTTTTAAACTTTATTCTTTCCTGAACCTGTAACTAACACTTCCTGCTTGCATCCAGTTACCACTGAACTCAATATGTGCTGTTTTGTGCAGTAACCATGACAGTACACAGTGCTCCTACTAGTGACTATTTGACCTCTCTCTTTCTCTCGTTCTCTTTGGGACTGCCTGAAACAATACCAACCTATACAGCAGAACAGGCAGAAATAAAATAAGTTAGTAATAAAAGTAGTAAAATAAAGGCATCTTTATGCTCAATTGATTACCACAGTGCCACACAGAGGCAAAAAAAAAAAAAACTAGTACATTGCTATTTTTACTAAAATAATATACTATAAAAATAAAACATGGGCAACTATACACAACTTGCTTTGTATCTCCATCTCAGAGTTGAGATAACAGCATGCACCTCCTGAGCATCATTCTTGAGGACCATACACTGTTATGTCAATCCCTCAATGGAAACTCAGTCTCATTGTCTATGGTTGTCCATTTGTTATTCCTTATATGACTGATGTATCTACTCTCACAAATTTATTTATCTTTGTACAGGAAAATATTTGAGCAACATGTGCCCATTTTCAAGGGTGATCCAAGCCAGTATAAATAACATACACAACAAAGCAATCATTTGAATACTTATACTATTGAATATGTGTGCAACCCGATCTTCATGGTGTTATAGAACACAGATAGCATAGAAAGGATCAGAAAGTGTCTGGAAAATGTTCAAATTAACAGTGCAGGCAAGCCTAGACAGTAGAAATGCAGTAAGCTGAAACTGCTGAAGAAGCTAGTGTAAAGTTGGGGCTTTGTAGTTTGCAAAGTTCCTGACTTTCTTCCCAACTCTGGCTGGTGAAGCTCCATTAAAAAAAAAAGCTCTTTTAAAGATAAATTCCACCACCCCACTGTGCCATAAATAAGCACCCCCCAAACCAACCCCTACTAAATGTATTTTTTCCTACCCTGCCACCCTCTGCTATGAAAAATCCTCCCTCCTTCTCTGTGCTGGTGAAGTTTGCCACCACTGCAGTTTATATACATACACCTTACCCTCACCTGCATGCCAAAGACAACTCCCCCTGCCTCCCTCACAGACCCAGCCCCTGTCATGAATGGTATTCCCCCACTCAGCTCCCCTTTGCCCCGCCTCCATTTCACCTGAGCACAAAAACTCACTTTGTAATACCTGTAACAAATAAAAGCATCCCTCCAGTGCAGAAGTGGATTCTCTGTTCTGCGGTAAGTAAGCACAGTATGAATGAATAAAGATGTAATTGTCAATTGTAAATATTAAAATCCAGCTTATTAGGCTTCACTACAGGCAAAGATGTCTTCATTAATTTATTGAGATACTTATCTCTGATCAGAGTAGACATCACTAAACCAGTTGACAGTTTTCTTTGTTGCAGGTATTACAAAGTGAGTTTTTGTGGGTACTGGGTGAATATGTCGCATCTGGAATAGTATGGCAATGATCACTCAAGGTATACCGTGCATGTATTTAGAGTGATAGGGGGTATTTATTTGTTTATTTATTGAATTTTGTTGATCTGGTCAGCCCACTGAGACTAGAAGTCCCTTTGTCAGTGGTAACTGGGGGTGGGGGGATATAGATGGTAACCAACTGAGACTGAACCAGATTAAGCTGTTGGTGGTATTTTCAGTGAATAGGGGAAATTTGACAAGGGCACCAGGGAAATTCCCCTGCTCTGTCTGAAGGGGGCCTTGCTTCCTGTAATCAGAGGGGACCACTTTGGCTGTGGTACCAAGATGGCATCCAGGAGTGCTATGGAGCAGGCGGAAGTTATGGAGACTGAAGAACAAAATGAAGAAATGATAATTTCTGAAGGGAAAATGAATTTAGAGGAAGCAAAGACTACCACAGAACAAGCAAATAATCCAGGTGATCTTGATAGTTCTTGTAATGTGGCAATGGAAATTGAAAGAGAAGGTAGTCGGGGAGAACAACTCCCTGCTACAGAGGAAGATTTATTTAATTGTTCAATGGCGATCCCAGTGGCAGATGCATTACCTGCACTGATGACTGGGACCGTGAATGTGTACTCTGGTGATGATGGAGGAGATCTGCAAATGCAGGATTTCTTGAGACTTGTACTTTTAGAAACAGAGAAAGTTAACTCAGAGATACCTTCCCCTACAACAACAGCAGCTGGCACAAGTAGGCTACTTCACATGATTCTGGATAATGGAGATGGAAGCCCAGAAATCGAGGACAAGAAGCCAGGAGAACCAACTGATAATTCCTCAGCTCAGTCCATAAACACTGGTATGTGGTCTCTTGAAAGGGCTCTCGCTGCCACTGGCTGGTCACTCACTCCAGATGGGAAACACTGGCTCCCCGGAGAAGCACCTACAGCTGCACAAATCATAGCTCTGGCTTTGCACCTTAATTCTGGCTGCCCTAAGAATTCCCAAGGAGAATTCATGGAAAGCTCTCACTCGGGTGAGTCGGAGGGGGATGGGTTGCATCATGGACAAGACTCTACACAGCAAGCGAAGGCTGGCATTGCAAATGCTACTGGCATTCCTATATCAGGTACTGTGCATTCCTCTCATATTGGTATGGCTGTTAATACTGTCCCTTTGACTATAACCAATGAGAATGATTCTGTTGACTCTGAAACTAAGCCTGTACTGTCTGATGCGATTAGTAGCCCTGGGCCACCAGGGCCTGCCTCTCAAACTGTTGCTAACAGTGTTGATTAAGGAGCTCCCTCTACTTCATGGGCTGACTCCATAGAGCATCCGACAATAGCTGCTGATTTCGAGACTAGTGGAGCACATAGCCAGAAGACAGACCCGAATCCTGCTCTCCCCTTCCCCCCCCAACCCCAGCAGAATCCCAGAAGAAGGATGGCTGATTTATTTGTCAATCTAGGTGAACCAAGGTCTAGAAGGAATGCAGTTTGTATAAAATACAAAGGAGGATTGGAATTTCCACTGGTCAGGGTTTATGTGGCTCACCAACTTCTGAAGGAATCAATGCAATTTAAGGCACTGGATATCCTTGCATTAATCCATATATAAGGAGATATCATCTTTGACATTAATTTCAACACACCGGTCCACCTTGAAATATTTTGGGCAAAGGTCTCCTACTTAAAACACACAACAATGTGGGCCCCTTCATAGCCATTCCTTTAATGAGACCATCTGATAAACTCATTACAGTTCTTTTCCGAAATGAGAATGTGCATGTGTCTGATATTCTGTATTGGGTTAAACAATGAGCAGATGTTATAGACAGACCTTCTCCCATTATTGACAGTGAGAACATATGGACTGGGAGTTGGAAAAATAAAGTTAAGCTATGGATGGCAGAGGAGGGCCCGGTGCATCTTCCTAGTTGCTTCTATTTGGATGTTGACCGAGGCTTCTGTTTTTACCCAGGCCAGCCCAAGACGTGCCACAGATCTGGATTCTTTTCACATTTAAGTAATGCTTGTGAGGCATTAATCTGCAGTTTTTGTCAACAAATGGGGCATCCGAGCAATCAATGTCAAAACCCCCCGAACTGCAATTTATGCAAAGAGCATGGCCACTTGTTTCTGCAATGCCATTGGGAGTTCACAATAAGGGGTCTTTCTGGGACCAGGATACTATGGTACATGCTGCACAAGAAAAACAATCTGAACAACAAAGATACCTGAGCTCAGAAAAGAAGTCAGAGATACCTGCAGATCAGCCTGTAGCCCGGCCAATCATCCCTCAGGCAGAAGCAGAAGTTGTTCTTACTGGTCATTCTGGTCAGACTCTACCTCCAGAAGAGGTCATTAATATTTCAGTGGTCACATCTGAAACTGCTGAAGAACAGGCAGGGCCCTCTCCTGTAGCAAGCCAGTCAGGGGAAATGCCACCCCAACCCCCCAACTGAGAAAGTATACCAACTGCTGACGGGAAAGTGACGGTCTGCCAGGAAAATTCCCAAATCAAAACTTCCTCAAACTGAATGTGTTACTGATCCCAACAAATATGCTGTTTTGAAAATTTCAACTGGGGAGGATGACAAGAATTCTGAGGCTTCTTCATTAGCCTTGTCTCAGACGGAAACTTCAGACATGAAGGGAGAGGTGGGGGAGAGGCCCAGAGTGTGTAAACATACGAGGAAAAAAAACATATTGAATACGCCTTCTCCCTAGTTTTACTTTTAAATGCCCAGCACTGCTGAAAATTGTATCAAAGTCCATTCCCTGAATACAGACAGCATCAAAAATCATAAGCGTAGATGCATCACCTTTTAGACTTTAAAGGACACCCAAGCTGACATTTGTCTTTTACAGGACAATAGGCTCCACTCTGAAGCTGATATTTATCAAGCAAAAAAGGCTTGGGTTTGGGGCATGTCCATATGGTCATTGGGGGATGAAGCCTGCTCTGGAGTGGGGATACTGTTTAGAGGCTTCATTCAACTTATCAAGATCATTGATATTGATCCAGGAAGAGCCCTATTTATTGATATCACTTATCAGTCACAGGACTTACGGGTCAGGGTGGTATATGCACCTCAAACAAAAAAAGCTAGGGTGCAGCTATTTCAGTCTCTGCAACCATACTTACATACACACCGACAACTCATTTTAGGGGGCGATTTCAATTATCCATTGGACCTCAAAGCTAAAACTGGGACTACATCCAAACTGTTCTATGATACAAATGCTTTAAAACAAGTCCTGAGCACAGCAGAGGTGCAGGACACGTTCAGATCTTTGCATAAAACAGGGGGACACATGTATCACAGGGCTTCTTTGCCCTAGGGATAGACTATGTGTTTGTTTCTAAACACTGGTCTATTTTGTCCACAGCAACTGTTTCTTCGGCCATATCTGACCATTTTAGTTTGGAAATAGTTCTAGGTCAGTTACAAAGGAATAATTTAGCACCTGGTTATTGGCACCTTAATAATACCTTGTTAACAGACCCGGACACATTAGATAATGTAAAGAGAACATCTCTTGGCCAGAGCAGCATTGGTAGCCTGGTATGATTCAGTCAGTGACTGGTGGATGGACACAAAAACAATCCTTCATCAGTTATTTCAAAAATGAGGGAAACAGAATGCAAAATCTGCCTATTTCCAATATTTAACTTAGAAAGTGCCTTTACCAACTTATTTCAGCACAAAATGCTGACCATGTTGATTATTCCACACAGATCCAGGTAATACAACTGGAAATGAAAACTTACTTATATTCTAAGGCCAAATCTTTGCAGATGGAGCAATCTGCAGGAACCCAAGGTACCAGAGCATCTTTGGACATATTTAAGGATTGTCAACCAAGGGTTAGAACAAAGGTTTGGGAGGCTGTCAAAGATGACACAGGTGCAATACATTCTGATTTTGGACATATAATGGAAACAATTCAATCACACTTGCATTCCTCATTTGGGACCCTGCTACAGACAAGGGAGGAGTTAGAACAGTTGCTGGCTAATGCTAAT
Source organism: Neoceratodus forsteri (assembly GCA_016271365.2). NCBI lineage: Eukaryota > Metazoa > Chordata > Ceratodontiformes > Ceratodontidae > Neoceratodus > Neoceratodus forsteri. The sequence continues at coordinate 629,412,324 of CM028132.1, forward strand.
GCCCCGATTCTTGACCCTAGAGAACCCTGATGGTTGATAACCCCGATATCCAAAGATGAACTTTGTATAGCAATGAAAAAACTAAAACTTCATATGACCCCAGGACGAGATGGGTTGGGCCCAAAATGTTATGCTACATTCCAGGATGCCCTTATTCCATTATTGGTAGAAACTTTTAATGATATCTTATGTAATCAGGATATTCCTGATGCAACGGTGAAGACTTTGCTGATTTTGCCATACAAACAGATCTAGCAGAGCCACCATGACTGTGAATGCATTAACTAGATAAGGGTGTTTCATTGGCTCATGTATTTATTTATTTAAAAAATATCAGATTTACAAACCTTTGAGCAAGCTAACTGGGGTTTCTGTAAGCCAACAGCTACTAAATAGCTCTAATTCACTATTTTTGTTTTCTCTGTGCATTGGGTCTAGCTAGCAGGAGTGTTTTAACATCAAAAACACAAATAATGAATTAGAGCTATTTAGCAGCTGTTTTCTTACAGAAACCCCAGTTAGATAGCTTTGAGGTATCTGCTAAACTAACTGACATTTGTGATGCCTGGATAAGAACAGTTACAAGGCTCTGCTGTTGCTAAACTAATTCTAAAGCAGTACACATGCTAAATTTAAGGTCATGGCTACATCACTGTCACATGAGACAGGGGGCATCACAGGAAAAAGAAAGCCAATAAAACTATTTGTTATGGAGATCCCCAGGGGTCGTAAAACTACCATACAGCTAGCAGGCAATTTAGGAAGAACTCCAAATAGCAGACAGAGGGAAGGACACACTAGGACTTAACATACATATCAAAACACTCTACATAACATTTGTTTTTTGCACATTCTGGATGGACTACTCCTTTAAGTGATTTTCACAGGGTCACACAGTATGCAAGTGGGGGGCTGTGGGAGTCAAACCCAGGTCTCCAGGTTTGTAGCTCAGAGCCTTAAACCACTGCCTACTTAACCATTTACAACACAGTTACACTTATATACAATGTATACTTCTCAAACTTGAAAGAAAAAATACAAGTTATCATCAAAGTCCGCATTTACCAAGTACTGTGCCCATGTTTAAAATAAGTTGAACCCCTCCAAAAAATGTGCCCTGACATGAAACTGCATGTTTAACTGTAAATACAATTAAAAATTGTATTTCTAAATGCATTACTAACACCAATGCTTCATGATTAAAACAATTTCAACCCCCTCCCCCCTCCCGTAACAGATTACATTCTAGGAAGATTACCTTGGCAAGATGCTATATATAAAAAAAAAAACCTGAAAAACAGGTTTAATGTAGTGAATGCTGACATCTTATTTCTAGTGTCCATGATAAAATAAAAATTAGTTAAGATTTTTTTATGTCAGCTCTGATCAGAATAGCTTTTAAAATTGCCAATTGTTTTCTTGTTCAAAGTTTTCTAATACATCTCAACTTAACAGAAAAAAACACACTTTATCATCAAAGTCTGTTTTCAGCTTCCTACCATACACTTCATTTGTAAAAAAAAAAAAATGATCTTGTCACAGACCACAATCAGCACTAACTACTAACAGAATGCTGATGCCTACATTTACAATTTAGCAAATACCTGACATCTAACTGAGTGGGGTTTTGTAATAAAACAGCTAGAGTATGTTAATTATAGCATTTTATAGCACTGATGATCTGGGCAGTTAGATCCGAGTTTGAATCTCACAGCCCCCACAAAAAAAATGAATATTTCTTACAGAGCTAGATGTGTGTCTAGGTCTCCTTCTGAGGTCCCAGGTGGCTCTGATAATCATTTGTTCCAAAGGATTTTTAAATCAGTTTGAAGGCATTAAATATCTTCTGTTCTGTTCTTCACTGCCAAGGCATGCCTGTTGGTTGATAAGGTCCCAAACTAGTGTATCTCATTACAGCATGCTAAAGCTATCTCATGCCCCTCCGACATGAATCAGAAAAAAGTTTGGGGTGGAGGCGGAGGTGGATCTTACTCCAAAAAAAAAACCTAATGCTGCCACCCACTACTCAGGATCCAGTTCTTGTACCACCCATTTAAGAAAGAAAATAGTACCCTGCAACCATTGACTAACATTTATTTATTTATTAAATTTTGATAACTGGGTGAACTCACTGGGCCCAGAGAGTCCCTTTTTCAGGGGTGGCCCAGTGGATTACATAGATTTTTACAAGGGATTGTGTACAGCAAGATACATTACATAAGTCTCATAGTCACATAACAGGGTAAACATAGAAGCAATTCATCAGATAACAACAGTGTTGGACTAGGACCATGGAGTGTGCGGCTTATACTTGGGAGTACTTTACCTTAACAGTTGCACTTAGTGGAGGCCATCATGTGAGCCTTGAGCCTAGTGCAGAAGGTGTTGGAGGAGGTAGCTTCCTGGACACCAGGGGGGAGGGAGTTCCATAGAGTGGGGGCAGTAAAGGTGAATGACTTGCCACCACCTTGGTTCAAACCCTGGGCACAGTGAGGAGAGTCCGGTCAGTCTTACATGAAAGTGTATTTATTAGAGGGCAGAAAACATTGCTTGTAGGAGGGTAAGGCGGAGGAAACTATTTACACCTTCAGTCAGTTCCACGGACAGAAAATATGACATCACTCCTTTAGTACATGCAATACTCCTATTGGCTCTGCCCACAGTCGTAAAAAGGAGATAGGCTGTGTGTGAACAATTGGAGGCCTATTTCTTTATTAAATATAGATTTCAAGTTGCTGTCAATTATATTATGTAACCACCTTAGTGGTATGGCAGAATCAATTATTTCACCTCACCAGAATTGTGCTATTCCAGGTCATACATTGAAAGACAACTTGTTTTGTCTGTGGGAGGTATTTGCTAGAGGGCATTTGGGGACCTTGCAGGAGTACGTTGTTACTCTTGATCAAGAAAAAGCTTTTGATCAGGTATCAAATACCATTATGTTCAAGATCTTAGCTTTTTATGGCATCCCACAACAGTTTATTGCATGGCTACAGCTATTATATAGTTCAGCACATTTTCATCTGCTTTTAAATGGTATGATTGGCCAAAGAATTCAGCTCAGGAGCGGGGTGCAGCAGGGGTGTCCTTTGAGCCCCCTGTTGTACACATTTTACATTGATATCTTGGTAAGATATATTGACAGTTCAAGGCAAATTGAAGGTATGAGTTTTTCCCCTTGCACCTCACCCCTTGAAGTTTTAGCTTATGCCGATGATGTTTGTTTATTTTTGAAATCTCAATTGGAAGGGGGCATTGCACACAGTGCATTGGTGGCCTATTCAGAGGCAACAGGTGCTAGAATAAACTTTCTTAAGAGTCATGCTCTGGTAGTTGGACAGGCAGCACATATGGATCAGATCTGTGGGGTACCATTATCTCAGGAAGCACTTATATTAGCAATTAAGTTTGGTACTAAAGAAATGGAGAAAATAAACTGGGAATTAAAATTAACTTCATGCGACATACATATGCAGGCATGGCAAGGCTTACAAACCATTAAACTAAAGAGGGTTTACTTGCTTAAAACTTTCATAGTTCCACTTTTATTATCTGTAAGATCTATATTCCCCATACCTGATGCATTGGACTCTAGACAGTATAACACCTTTTTTAGAATAATATGGCAGAGCCATTTGAATCTGATTAAATGGAATACTACATACAGATCTATTTCTCAGGGTGGTATAGGTATGGTTCACCCACTGGTATTTTTCCATTCCATCTTTTGGTATGGGAACTTAGTGCCTAGCCTCAGGAAAGGGACACAGAACTGGATGATTTAGGCACAGGAATGGTTGGAAAGGGTTCTGCCGATCTGGTCCTTAAATAAATGGACTTTTAAATTACATAACACAATTATCCCGATCTCTATGTGCCACGCATTACAAAAAGTCAGAAATTGGAAACTTATCATAACTGATTTCCTGATTCTTTCAAGACAGCTCATGCATCAACAAATAGTGTTAGTTCATTTTACAGAACCTTTTTCTTTTCCAATGGGAACTTCACAAGATGTGACTGTTACCACAAGGCAATTAACGGACTCCAGTATTCCCACATTTTTGTGGGATACCACATGGTTGACATGTCATGGTAGGCTGGGGGTTAGAAATAATCATAAACACAAAAAACTAGAAGAGAGGTATTACCTTAGAGATATGTGTAATATGGTACCAGAGACACTAGAGCATCTCTTTTTCAACTGCCCTTTTGTCATGTCTTTCTGAAATTTAATTAGCTTTATGACCCAGGATCAGGCCTTCTCAAATATGTCCCATGAAGTTTTGGTTTTAGGCATCTATAATGGCCTCTGGAAGAAATATAATGTGGGTACACTTAGAATAATTTGTGGGATTTTAAAATACCACATTTGGAAAGCTATGTGTCATTGGCTGATACAGAAACAGTACATTTCTCAACAGGAGCTTGTCAGGATTATTTTGGGACAAGTACAGTATAGTTATGAATTAGACAAAAAACAGAATAATAATCGGAAGATGTTTTTTTTATGAAAGTACTGTCTTGGGTGGATAAAATGGGGAAAAAACAAAAAAGGATAAAAAGATATGACAGGATGAGGATAATAAGGAGGAAAAAATATAAATCGGATGAAGAAAAAAAGAAGGGGAAAATGATTGGTTAGAACAGGTTGGTAGGAACTAGTTCCTTCAGTTATGATGTTTTCTTAGAAGTTGGTTAGTTGAGTTCATATTTAAACAGTTTAAGTAGTTAAAATGATTTGTTTTTTCAGGCACATAGAAATTAAATATTGTAGTGAGTCAAAATTGCATATGGACATGTTTTTTCATCTATGGATTAAGTCTATACATTGATTCCTACCCTAAGTCAGTCTACTGATTACTTTTAAAGATTTCTTAAAACTTACTGTCCCCTAGTATTGTTCGATTCTCTCACAATACAAAATGTCCCCTACTGTTTGGTAGGTGGAGCCCTTGGCCATTTTGGCTGAGTGCCCAGTTGGCTGCCGAGGAGAGATGGAGGATGGAGATGGAGGGAGCAGGAGGGATGGCCTCCCCTTCTGCTTCTATATTTCCAGAGGTGGAGAAAATGGATATTGAAAGTCAAAATTAAGAAATTCAGGTACTGAGTAATGTGGAGTCAGAAAATGAAAATAAGCATGCAAGACAGAGAAATGGTCCTGGAGGGGGTTAAATCCCACAAAAACAAGTAACTGATGAAATACAATTGTTGGAAGCACTGGAAGAGAAAACACTTGCTTGTTCTGTTATCTGAAGCAGAAACAGTGATACAGAATCAGCAATTGTCCAGACTAGAGAAAACTTTTGTAAAAACATCTCAGCTGAGCATTCAGACAGCTGCTCAGCTGTTACTGAGAAGCAATGACATGGCAACTTCCACAAAGAGTCTGGACACTGCAGGACTATTAAACCAGGATAAAGCAAAAACAAACTCAGTAAACAAAGAGGAAATGGAGGCAGAACTGAGCAAAAAGAACAGGAGGAATGGAAAAGAATTGTGAGAAGAGTAAGTTACAAGAAAATGTAAAAGAGGAAAATTTACAGTCAAATGAAGTGATGCCACTAATGAGGCCTGTAGCATTTATTGACCCCTTAAAAGAATCCACTGGCAGCAGGCAAAAATATGGGAGAAAGTCTTTGGGAATCAGAAGGACAAATGTGCAAGATAAAGATAGTGCAACTGACTGGTCTCCTGAAAATTATTTATTAGTGGCAGGTTGGCTTCTGAAATATAAAGGGGGTTGGTTACCTGATAATTCAGACTCTGAGGTACAACATTACAACAAAGCAGTTTTACCAAACAAAATGGAATTAAATCAAGGCAAAGAATACATGGCAATAGTCTTAGATAATGAACTGCCAAGTACTTCTAAAGGGGCCCCTAAAACAAATGAAAATATTGAGAGTGAAAACAAGAATGAAACCAGGGAAAAAACAGAACTAAACCATTCATCCAGAAAATTTACAGAACTGTTTACAATGAGGGGTGAGCCAGCACCTCGAAGAAATGCTGTAAGGTTGATATACAAAGGAGGACTTGAGCACCCTCCAGACAGACTCTATATACTGTAGCACAAACATTATTAAAAGTCTCAGTGAGGTTCTTTACCTCTGAAATATATGCATTGATAAATACAGGTGATGCTAATTTTGGTGTCAGTTTTAAGACTTAATGTTAGGCTGGAAAGGTTTGGGGTCAAATATAATACTATGTTTAAATCTCAGCTATGGAGTCCTTTTCTGGCAGTACCATTAACAAAGCCTATGATTAGAATCATCAGAGTATTATTTAAGAATGAGGGGGTCAATATATCAGATATTTTATTTTGGTTACAGCAAAGATGCAAGGTTTTGAAGATTCCAATGCCAATTTAGGACTCTGAACAAATTTGGACAGGGGGTGGAAAATTAAAAATAAAACTCAAACAAACAGATTTTGGAATTATGCATCTGCCAGGGAGTTTTTTCTAGGGAGAGATAGAGGGTCCTTATTTTATATGGGACAACCAAAAGCATGTTTTAAATGTTTGTCTTCCGGGCACTTAGGAAATGCATGGCACAGAGTGAAATGTTATCATTGCTTTGAATATGGGCATTTAGCAAAAGACTGTTTAAATACCTTTAAATGTAACCTGTGTGAATGAAGGGGCCACTCCTATGCAAAATGCCAATGGGCCTCACACAATAAAGGGGAAAGTCTCTCTCCAGATAATTTGGTAGCTCAAGTGCAACAGAAGGGATCAATAGCAGTTTCAGAGAAAAGGCTAGAAGAAAGAATAAGGAATGAAAAGGAAAATGAGGTAAATGCAAAGGGAAAGGAACAAGAATCTGGAAAGATTGATACAGATGAGGAACAAAATACAAAGGCAGATGAAGCCCTGGTATTACAGGAGAAAGGAGAAGAAAAAGACATGGAAGTAGAAAAAGAGGGAGAGCTAGATGGAAAATTCAAGGACACAAGTCAAATGCCTCCACCCCCTCCACCACAGGCTGAGGAATTTAAACAATTCACAAGAAGGAAAGTGGTCACAAAAAGGCATAGAGTGGAAATAAAAGTAACTAAAAAAGACAGGAAGAATCCAGCCAGAAGCTTATATAAGAACAGATACCAGATTTTATTAAAAAAAATGGGAATTTGAGGGACACAGACTCTGAAGGAGAAGAGTCAATTGATTAATCCAAGGCATCCTCAAGAGAGACACTTTCAGATACAGAGGACCAGGAAGATACAAGACAGCAGCGAGTAGTAAGCAGAAGAACTAGGTCTCAGAATAAAAATGTCTAAGACTTGGGCTAAGCACTATATTTACCCCACACCCCTAGCAATATGTGTACCCTAAGAACAGCAGCTATAAATGTAAACAACATTAAAAGCCATAAGAAAGTATTATCCACAATGCAAAGTCTATCAAATATTAATAGTCAGCCAATTTTTATTCAGGATACTAGAATAAAGACAAATTATGAAATAAACAATGATTCAAGGTTGTGGACAAAAGGGCTTTCCTTTTGGTCTGTTGGGTAAGACAAATGTGATGGGGTGGGGATTTTATTTTATGACATATGCCTGAAATTGACTAAACTTGTAGAAATAGAGCCTGGAAGGGCATTAACCCTAGATATTAACTTTGAGAACCATAGATTAAGGGTCATAACTACATATGCACCCCCAAACTAAAGCAGCTAGAGTTTGTTTACAGAAATATAGCCATATATTTTTACAGGACAAACAGTCATCGGGGCAGGGGACTTTAATTGTGTAATTGCAACAGAGGATAGAGGATAAAAAATGGAACTTATATAATGATACTAATAGTCTAAAAGGAATCACAAAAGTGGCAATACTATTAGATGCAGACAGACACATTCACACTCAGGAGGGAAACACTTATTTCACAGGGGCTAGATCTACCAGAATAGATTATGTGTTTATATCTGACCATCTAAAAGTAGTAGAGGCATCAGTGCAGAGCTATGAGTATTCAGATCAAAGAATAGTAAAAAGCACTTTACAGTGGGGTAATTTGCCTACTCATGGAAAAGGGTTGTGGCATATGAATAATAGTAAATTAGCTGATGAAAAACTCATTCTGCAATGGCAGCAACTATGGAAAGCCAGATTATCGGTAAAATGTTTTTATGATAAATTGGAGGAATGGTGGGAAGATACAAAAAAGAACATGTCAGTTATTTAGTAATTATACAAGTAATAAGGCAGGATTAGAATATATCAAATATTTACAGTTGAGAAATCAATTGCAAAAATTAATATCCAGAACAGAAACAGAAAAAATGGATTACAGTCCAGAAACCCTAACTATACACAAAGAAATTAAGGAGTTACAGTATAACAGGGCACAAACACTGTATCAGGAAATGAGGTTTGGAACTCAGTGTCAGAAGCAGACATCTGATCCTTTTAAAGACTATAATTTAAGAACAGAAAAAAGATTCATAAAAAAACATTAATTGCAGAAATGGTACACTGTTAAACACAAAAGAAGAGATTATGACGAAATAAATACTTATGCCGAGGAGCAATTTGAACAGTCTCCACAAATAAAAGAAAATGAACAATTTTGGAAAAGTTTAAAGGTACCAGAGTTAATCATTACAAAGAAAAGATAATTGGAAAGACTGATAACTGAACTAGAAGACTTACAGGCAATAGGCAATTTGAAAAACAACACAGCCCTGTGGAAAGATGGGCTAGGTGCATTATAATATAAAACATTTAAAGATCAAATAGCACCTGTCCGGACAGAAGTATTAAATTAATGTTTAGTAGAAAAACAGATGCCATCTTCACAATATGAAGCACTATTAATATTCATCCATAAATAGGGAGAGAGAGCAGAATTAACAAATTGGAGGCTGTTGAGCCTACTAAACACAGACTACCAGATGTTATCGAAAATATTAAAAACTAGACTAAGTGTAGTAGCAGAAAAATTAATTAGCCCTTTCCAAGCATGTTCTATCAGGAACAGAGCAGTAAAGGACAACTTATTATGGATAAGGGAACTAGTCACTAGGGGGATGCAAGGGAAACAATTGGATATTTACTTAGTTTGGACGAAGAAAAAGCATTCAACAGAAAATCGCATGAATATTTATTCAAGGTGTTGGAACAATAGAGATACCTGAAAAGTTTATATGATGGGAAAAATGTTTGTATAAGGAAGCTAATCTAATAACTTATGTTAATGGATGGTTAGGGAAAGAAATTCAGATGAAAAGAGGGGTGAGGCAGGGATGCCCCTTTAGTCCACTATTGTATGTTTTTGGGTTAGATCCAATACTAGGGCGTATACAGCAAAATTAGGAGATTGGAGGTCTTGCCCTAAATAGCTATAGCCCCAAGATAAAAAATATTAGCATATGCAGATGATGTAGTGGTAACTTTGAACAAAATAAATGAAGGAGAAGAAATCAAATTGGAATTAGACAAATTTTCAGAAATATCTGTATCAAGAATAAATTACAATAAAAGTGTAGGATGGTGTATAGGGGAACACGAATGCCCACTAGAAAACATAGCAGACATACTGTACCTATTATAAAACAAAATATTAACATATTAGGAAAAACATACAGTACACAGAACATGGCAGAAAAAAATTGGGAACAAAGTTTACAAAAAGCTTCTAATATAGTTAATCTCTGGAAAGGTAAGAGAATATCTAAACAGAAAAGAGCTACGTTAATAAAAACCTTATTGATACCCATGTTTTTATATGTAATCTACATCTTTCCTATTCCAGAAGCACTAGAAACTGGAGTATTGAGTGTATTCTATAAGGATCCATGGGAGAATAGGCTGAACCCCATAAAAAGGAATATAACAGTCAGAACTAAGCAAGAAGGAGGATGTGGGATTGTAAACCTAATATTGTTTTACTATAGCAAAATATTAATAAACAATATTGGTACTGTTTTAAAACCAAATGGTAAAATTTGGGCGGCAGGGGTTAGAGAATGGATAGAACCTTGTAGAATACAATGGGAGAATGGAAATATGAGACATCATAAAAAACACAAGGATATTCCAGATTACATAGCAATGATAATTAGGAAAATTAAACAGTGGGGCATCACAGTGGAAATGGTTACTACAGAGACAAGGAAGAATTTGTATGAAATTGTAAGATTATCCATATTTACTGATAAACTAGAAATACCATACTGACCAGAGGAAAAGGTATCTGTGAAAGTAAAAAACATGAACAGTAAAATAATTCCAGTTTACGCATGGGATGTTAACTGGTTAAGCATGCGTGGAAAAATAGGGGTACAAAACACACACAAGCACAAACAAATATTTGAAAGATATTGTTTAAGAGATAGATTTATTCAACAATTGGAAACACAGGAACAATTACATATAGAAGACAGGATATTCAGAGCAGTTGCACATAGCATAACTCAGTCACACCAGGGCAAGTGGGAACTTGCATCAAGGATCCATATTCAGTGTGTGCCACTGCACAGTGCAAAATCCATTGTGCCAATGTGCAACTATAATGAATGCAGGTGCAATTGCAGGGGGCATTCCCATGAATATCCAGTGCAGTGACAAATTCAACAGTGAAACCATGGTGCAAGTGTGGAGCAAATTGAAGTTGCTCCAAGCAGACTTGTTCCTATAAATACAGGGCACAAACACACAGACAGCACTTGAGCCAGGGGTGAGAGGGAGAGGGAGTGGGAGAGGGAGACAGAGGCAGACAGACAGACCAAGGCAGACACAGAGGGAGAGGCACAGAAGTGGCACTGGAGAGGGAGAGAGGGTCAGAGAGAGGGAGAGAGAGAAAGAGGAAGGGAGAGAGAGAGAGAAAGAGAGACACATACTGACAGGCAGTGCACCAGGGTGGCATACAGCCAGCAGCAGCCAACTGCTCAGGGGGACACTGGACAGCAAGGACCATGAACAGTGCATCCTTCATGATGGAGGCCATAATGAGGGGTGTGAAGGGCAGGAAGAAAAGTTACATGGCCAAGGAAAGGCCCATTGGTGGTATGCCTGACACAGGTGGTACCGTGCCAGCATCACTTTTGAGAATTACAGTGACATGGAGATTATGGGCCAGTACCATCTGAACAGGGTCATTCTGAGGCAGCTCTGTGAGCTGTTCAGTGAGGAGATGCAGTTACCACCAGATGGAGCCATGCCATGTCCATGGAGAAGAGAATGGCAGCCGTCATGTGCCTGCTCTACACGGGCACCTTCCAGAGACCAAAAAGTGACACCACAGGCATAACCAAGTCGGCCACGTCCAGCCTCCTCACACAGTTCCTCAATGCTTTGCTGCCAAGTTCTTCAAAAGTCTTATGTTTCCCCAGCACACAGGCAGAGCATACAGCAACCATGCAGGACTTCCACAGGGTTGCACGTATGCCTGGTATGATTGGGGCCATTGACTGTACCCACGTGGTCATCTGCATGCACCTGGCCTCAAGGGTGTTGCATACATTACCCAGAAGGGGAGCCCCAGCATAAACTGCCAGGTGTGTGCGATGCCATGGGGAGTATCACCAATGTCTGCGTCACATGCCCTGGGAGTGCACATGATGTGTTCATCTGGCACAGCTCTGTGCTGTGCCATAGGTTTGAATGTGGGGACATCCCCACGGGCCACCTAGGGGGTGAGTATGGCACAGGCAAGGGGCAATGGGAAGAGCAGATCTTGGGATTGGGAGGGCTGGGTGTGCATGTTGGCGTGGGGGCCAGGGACAGGCAAGAGGCACAGCATAGAACAGCAGAGGGCTAACTATGTCATTATCCACATAGGAGACAGTGCGTATCCACTGAAGCCCTGGCTGCTCACCCCCTACCAGCACCCATCATCCCCAGCAGAGGAACACTACAACAAGGCACATGCCAGCACACGCAACATCTTTGAGCATGTCTTTGACATGCTAAAAGCACATTTCCATTGCCTAGACAGGTCAGGTGGTGCCCTACAGTACAGTCTCTCAAAAGCCTGTGGCCTGTCCCTGGCCTGCTGCATACTGCACAACATGGACATTGACCATGGGATAGCTGTCGAGGCTGATGAGGGCAACAGTAGTGGGGAAGATGGAGGCAATGGGCCAGAGGGTGGTGGACAGTCACTCCCTGGGTGGAGGGATCCCCAGCTGCTACAGCAGGTGTGACACCACCGGGACACCATTGCACAGGAGCACTATGGTGCACACAGGTAGGTGGTGCGATATACATGCATGAGCCACACAAACAGGTACAGCACACATGCAGGGGCATGCATGACAATGGGTAGGCACACATGGAGGTGTAATACAGGGGTAGGGGGGTCAGTGGCACACAACCACCCACAGCAACACACACACACACACCCACCAACATGCACCCACACACCCAGGCATTGGTATGTGGTGTGGATCAGATGCATTGCACCGGTGCACAGGTGCAACTGGTGCTAGCCTGCCCTCATCATGCCCACGTCACATGGTCCAGTGGCCAGGCAAGCATGCACACAGGCAGCGTGTGGCATGACACACAGGCACGACACCAGTGGAAGGCACACACACACCACCCATGTGAGCACAGGGCAGCAGTGGCAGACAGCAGTCAGGGTGGCCTGCACATCCGGACCACTGCAAGGAATCATGACCACCATGGTCACAGGGGTGGCTGTGCCAGGGCCAATCAGCAGCCACAGGCTGCGCATCAGCAATGGGGGATTTGCAATAGCCCCTTGGGGTGGATCCGCAGGACCACGACCGTGTCCATGCGGGGGTGTGCAGTCACCAAAACAGGCCAGCCCCAGGCATGCCTGGGATGCCTACATCAGAGCCTGGCATCAACTGTGATGGGGTTGCCTGATGCTGGGATATGGGGTGAACAGCGCACTGCGGTGGGTCACCTGTGCACGGCCACATCCTGTGGCAGCCAGCAATGCAAAGCCATCCATGAATGCAGTTGCAATGAGATCCAAGGATGTAGTCATGGCTTCCCGCATGCACTACATCCCTGTCAGGATCTGTGCAGTGCCCCTCTCCTGCTGCTCAGTTAAATGGCACACCTCTGCATGCAGTGCATGCACCCTACTGGCAAGCAGCACCTGTTGCTGTAAGAATGCCCACGGCAGACAAATGTGCTCAGCCAGCCAGTTGGCATCCTGGGGCTCCTGGGTGGGACACTGATCCTCATGTGGTGACTGCCACACTGAACTGCTCCCTCTCTGGTGGATGCTGTACAGTGGGGTCAGCAGGGGGAATGAGTACAGCAGGCACACCAGCAGCTGACCCTGTATCCGGTTGCATGGTGGCACCCACAGCCTGCGGCTGTCACCCGTCCAGCCACTGTACACTACCCAGTGCCTGCACAGCCACACCACCACCACCACTGCAGGGTACAGCCAGGGCAGTGCACATGGCTGCAACCGCAGTGGTGGCAGGCAGCTGTTCCACTGCTGGCAGAGCACTGGGCATGCTGCCTGTGTCAGAGGCTAGCAGGGCCTTTTTGTCCACAATTTTGCCCATTCTGTCCAGGATAAGTGTGATGTCATCATCGGAGTTGGACCCCGCCCCAATCTGTGTCTCTGCACAGAGGACACCAAGGCTGGCATCCAGCGGGAACACATCCAAGGCCTCATCTGACCCCATGTCCAAGACATCTGCCTGCACTGTGGTGGTGAGCTGCAGCCTGTCATGCGACTGGATGCTGGTGGAGGTGGACGGCTGGTCCTCTGGAGTCTTACCAGCATCCACGGCTGCTGCCACTGCTGGCACCCCATCATCTGCACATAGGTATGCTGGCGCTGCAAGAGAAAGAAAGGCATGTCAGTGATGCAATGTCCACATGTGCCACCCCCACGCTGCCATTGCATGTGTCCTGCAGCATGGCATGCACATGGGTGCACACACATGCATGTGACATGCATGCCAGCTGCATGCACTCCAGCATGCCCATGTACACACCCTCCATGCCACCAGCTGTGCATGGCTGAAATACTTACCATGCAGTATGGGCTGCCACCAATCTGGAATCCACCTCCAGGCACACCCTCCACCATGGTTGCCACCAACTCCTTCTGCAGCATTAGCATTGTTGCAGCCACCAGCCCCCCTCTGGTGGCTGTCCAGGCTACACAGATGGCTGCCACCTTCTCTTTAATGCACCTCTTGTCTATCCCCACCTTCTTCCTGCACTCCTGTGCTGACTGCTGGTGGCTGCCATGATGGTTGACATATGCTGCCACTTTCTCCCATGTACCAGCCCTGGCCTATGGTGTGCCCATGGCACCACTCAACAGGGGCTCCCTGTCCATGTAGGCTTCAAACAGGGCATCTGTCTCAGCCTTTGTGAAATTGGCCTGTGCTTCCATGCAGGCCCACACCTCTCACCCTCCTCATGATCTGACATGTCCCTGCCTGTGGACATGGACAGCGCAATGGGTAAGTGGCAGCATTTCCCTGGTCCATCCCACCCTGCAGTGCTGTCCACTCCCAGTGAGCTGCAGCAGCATGCAGAACTTACCTCAAAAGGATGCAATACCGGTCCATGGCCTGTACTGTTCTGTGGTGCTTATAAGGTGCAACACATGCAAATTATGTGTGGCACAACAGTAATGGCATGCTAATGCACCAAATCTGCTGCACATTGGCTGATGAGCTCATTTGCATGTGGTGTCTGAATATTGTGATATTGCACTGTGTACAATGGGATTGCACCAGAGCAAGTCGCAATGGCGCAATGTGCATACATGCATGGTGCACAGGCCCACAGTGCTCATTCATGTCATGGCATCATGGCGTCAATCGAGCACCGTTCTTGGACAGTGCAATGCTGTGGCATTGTGCATGTTGTCCATAGGCCAGCTACTCACATGATCATGCATCAAGTGCCATGCCCTATCGCGCACATGCGCAATGCCTGCCAACCTCTAACCCTGTGATCCCACATAGCTGCACCCATTCCACACATCTCCAGCACTGTGCAATGTGCATGCACTGCTCATGCTTCCACGCATTACGAGGCGGGTGCATGGTGTGGACATGTGCGCCTCCTGCCGCCATTTTCATTCCTGAGATCGGGGTAGTCAACATGGCACAGGGTCGGGTATGGTGTGCCCCAAACTGGACACAGGTGGAGCTGGTGAACCTGGTGGCCTGTGTTGAGCCCCACGCCCCCCAACTCTTTGGAAAGGTGCCCCTGCAGCAGGCCAGGGTCACTGTTTGGCAGGGGATTGCTGCCAGGCTACAGCAGAGGACTGGGGTGACCAGGACAGTGGAGCAATGTCGCCACTGGTATGGAAACTTCCTGAAGCAGGACCTAGAGCACCTGTGGAGGCTGCAGGCACATGTCAGGTGAGGGTCTGTGCCACAGCCAGGTAAGTCGTCCCATGTTGCATATGTGCCCTGGTGCTGTACTGTGGTGTTGGCTAGGCTGTCTGGCATGCCCTGCAGAGGGGTACACTGTCCTTGTGTGCATCACAGTGTGGCATTGCCAGCCACCACTTGCATTATGATGCAGCCATGTGGAACGTGTCATGCAGGGGCACACCCTGTGCACATGGGTGAGGGTGGTGGGCAGCTGCTGTGGTTGATTCCTGATGTGGACCTGTCTTCTTTCCATTCCCAGGACCTGAGGATCATCACCAGACACAGACAGCAGCTGCACAGCAGGCAGCCACGGGCCAATGTGGAGCAGGTCCGGTACCGGCAGAGCTGCAGAGGGCAGGTAGGCACCGTCATGGTCCTTCACACCATACATGGGGGTGTTGAGGGAGTGGGTCAGGCATGGCCACCTGTGCCATGTGCCATGGCAGCTGTGTGTGTCACACTGTACATGGTGCATACCACTGTGGCACACCCATTGGACACGTGTGCCAGCTGTTGGTGGGGTGGGTGTGTGCCAGGCTGCCACTGTTGTTGCTGTGGTGCTGCCAGTGCACTGTGCCATGTGACTGTCATTGCGCAGTCAGGTGCCCATTGTGTGGTGGAGACTACCTCTGTGAAATGTTGTGGTGCACCGAGTTGCTGGCAGGTGTTGGCCAACCCCGTGCAGCTGGCCAGTATGGCCCCTCCAGGGGTGTGTGTTGCCACTGCCCATTGCGCACTGTGGATAGACATGGTTCCTTGGGACATTGCACTGATCACCTGTCCTGTCCCTTGTTATAAGTGTCCAGCGGCGGAGACCTAGGTGGCCATTGTATGGACAACTGCTCCAGCAGATTATCCTCATCACCTCCACAATGATGGAGGCGGTGTTCCAGATGAGGTGCTTGCTGTTGGCAGAGAGGATGCTGTGACTATGCCAAGGGGTGGCAGGATGTGGCTGCCATTAGCTTGGCCCCAGCTTTCTCCTGTTTCCCCTGCTGTACCTCCCCCTACTGTCCCCCTTCCCACTGTATAGTCTCTGGTCCCTGTCCCCTTCCCTTGTTTTATCTACCCTTTCCCAGCCCCTTGTTTCAGTACATTGTTTTGTTCATTAATGCATATTTTTTGACTTACCTGCCTGTGTCAGTGTCTGCTTTGTAGGTGGCATGCAGAGCCATGCTGCAGTGTCCCAGTGTCTGTTTGTGTGGTGTGCATGTGTAGGGGTGCATGTTGTGCTTCTGTGGTTCACTACTTTGTGCTAGGATGTGTCCCACTGTGGTGGTGTCCTTCCCTTGGTCAGCGGCTGTGCCTTGGGGTGCCCATGGGGTGGCTGTCAGGAGTGTGTGGTGGGGGGTGTGTGTGGTGGCACATGGCCATGGTCATTGGTTGGGTACTGGCTGCACACTGTGTTGGGGCCCCTGCTTGGTGCTGTGGGGCCTGTCCCATGTGGTCTGCCATGCTACCTGCCTCCTGGAACATTCAGTGCTTACTGTGTGGGCTTCCTGTGTGCCTGTGTGGTGTGTGTGTGCTTGGCTACATGGTTCTGGGTGTGGCCTGCTATGGTCTGGGAGGGGGCATAGCTAGCAGACTGCGGGGGGGCTCCTTTGGTGGCCCTTCATTGGCCATTGGCACCTCCTGTTGCCTGCTATCTGTGTAACTGTTGTGTTCTAGGAACAGGTGTCTGGACATCTGTGTGTTCCCTGCTGTGCCCTTCTGCTGGAGGCCTCCTGTGGCCTGTCATTGTGCTTCTCTGGCTCTGTACCTGTGTCTGTTCTCTGTCCCATGCCCCCCTGTGTTGCTCTGCTGCTCTGCTTCCACAGTTGTGCTGGAGCATCTCTTTCTGCGCCATGGCGCAACTCTGATTGTGCCATGGAGCACCTCTGTTTACACCATGGTGCAATGGTGCCATATTCAACCAGGTTGTGCTGACACAGTTCGGCCTGCGCAACCTCTGAATATCACTCCTGTTGTGCCATGGCACATCAGATTTGCACTGTGCCAGACTTGCACCAGGCTTTGATGCATTTCTGAATATCTGGGGCAGAATGTCCATTGGCTTAGGCTTTTTGGGAATTTTTGGCCAAAAAAGTGATGAACCACTATATCGTTCAGTGACATATATAGAACAAATGTTAGGGTTATATGGAACAGAATGGAATAAATATAACAAAAGCACTTGATGTCTGATTGGAGCAATACTAAAATATTACATCTGGCAGGCATGATGCATTTGGATATTTCAGCAAAAAGTGACCACAAATCTAGAATTAGAAGCCAGTGTTAGGTTTGAACTTTGAAAAATGTATTTACAGGAAGAAAGAAATATGTTTGTACGGGAACATAAACTGATATGGAACAATTTCAAATTCATAAATAATGGATAAGATATTAGGGGAATAAGGGAACATAGGAAGGTATGCAATTTGCTATAAGAGGGGAGACTAGAATGGCTCCCCTCCTTTCTTTTTTGTTTTCCTTTTTCTGTATGGAATATATGTGGCATGAATTTATGATGATTGATATAAGAATTTGCTTATGTGTATAAATGTAGATAGATAGAGACTGGCCAGCCTGTAGAATAAGGGAAGAAGGGAATAGAGAAAAATGATAATACAAATAATGTGTAGAGGGATATGTGGCAAGGGAATGGGAAATCATGTAAATATGTGTATTTGTAATTTATTTTCAATGTAACTGTTTGTGTTCTTTTTTTTTTTTTGTCGTGTTTATTCATAAATAAAAATTCCCCAGTAGGGGGATTGCTGGTGAGATGGCCACTTCCGGTGAGCCACTGGAGGAGATGGACGAACTGGAGACAGAGGAGCAAGCCTACTCCTCTGTCCTGATTTCACTAGAGGCTGCTTTGCAGGAATTGAGATTCAAACTTACGGAGATGAGCAGCGCTTACAAGGTTCTGATGGAGAAAGAAAGAAAGAATGGAGAGCGGTTTAACCGTGTGAAATTTTGCAAATTCTGTGTCTTTAGTGCAACAACTGCAAGAGAAAAACAAGAGACATGAGCTACAAATGTGGGTGGTACAAGAGAAAATAAGGGAAATACAAAGTGAAAACTCACCTGTCATAGGGTGGGGTGTGGCTGTCAGAATGGGGTCCGAAAGTCATGATGCAAAACATCAAAGGATTTGGCAACATCAAAGGACTGTCCAGCTAACAGAGATCAATACCAATTTTCTCTTTTTATATGAAACAAATGAGAGAGGCTGGCAGTAAAAATGCTGGAGACAGCATGTGCTCAAAGCCTCAAGAAGAGGAAGACCTGGGGATATATGATGCAGGTTTTCAAAAGGAAAAAATGTGGCAGAGAAAAAAAAAAACTAGAGCTAACACTGCAATAAACTTGAACAAAAATGCTAAGGAGATGGTGGGCATGAATCTAGACAAACCCCCAAAATGAAAAAATAAACCAGAGATATACCAGGAAAGGAAGGAAAAAGAAGGAAATATGTGTAATCTATCTACTGAAAAGATTGTATACCAAACGAAAGTAAATGACCAAACAAACACATCTCTTTTTTTCTTTCTCTGCCAGAGGGGTGGTAGAAAAAATTGACTTTAGAGAAGAAATAAAAATTAAAAATAAGAGAACAGCAGTAACCCTGACAAAAAGGAATACTTCCAAGGATTTTCCTTGCACTAGCGAAGACTCTGCAAATGAACTACAATGAAAAAAAAATAACAAAAGCCCTAGACCACAGTCACAACAATTGAAAAAGCCTTTTCTATTTCTTATCCTGTCTCCCTTGAAGAATGGGCAGCTGAAAAAGCACTTATCGAGGCAGGATGGAAAAATAAAGAGGATGGCACATGGCTCCCTGACCCTGAATGGACTGATACAACTCCTCTATCATAAACAACTCCTGAATGACACCCAACGGTACCCCCAGAACAGCTACTAAAGGAAGCTACAACATTTACTAGGCCTAGAGACACAGCAAATTTCCAAAACCATGGTGAAGAAAACCAGTCAGAACAATCAACACACAACCGAAACAGGGAAACTTCCACTAACATTAATGAAGAGCATTAAAACACAGAAACCTCTGCTCAAGGAAACCTGGCAACTGAAAATATCCCACAAAGACCACTATTGTCAGAATTCTTTTCAAGAAATAAGCAAGCATTTGTCAATGCCAAATGTTGGCTTGCTGGCTTTGGCATTGCTAGTGCAGGAGTTAGAGAGATGCATAATAGGAATGGCAGTGAAGTATTGAACTAATGCCACCCCCCTCCCCCGCAGAGATGGAAAGGCATTTGGGGTGTGTCTTTGGGTCATGGCCATAAAGGTTAAGCCATTCCACCTCACCCCAACCTGCAGACAACAACAGGTGTTGAGGTGTGCCTTAGGGTCTCCGGCCCCTATGCTCACCCCATTCTATAAGGAAATCAGCTGAGATGGGTGCACTATAGGAGAATGGGGTGAACGTTAGGACTGAAGACCCCAAGGAACACCTTGATGCCTGTCAGTGGCTGTAGGGTGGGGGAAGAATGCCGTGGGCATTATAGCTGATGAACCCAAGTCACACCCCCAACACCTTATTAGTCTCTACAGGGTGGGCATTATGGTTGGAAATCTTAATGCCCCAGGCATTTGTTGATATTTTTGCTCTGGATTTTCAAAATGGGCTTTTTGGAACCACACCACATGAAAAGTGGCACTATCATTTCGTTACTCAATCCTGAAAAGGGATTTCACAGAGCAACTACACCATTCAGCATCACAGGTGCGGAAGAATATTTTGGGCAGAATGTGAAAACTGTCAGCTGTACTGTTTGTGAGGAGGCATGAAAAAATGTTAATGTTGAAAATCTGGAGTGAAAATATGAAAAATTTGCTATGTTACTAGCATGCATAGAAACTGCAACGCACGCCCATAACATGGTCATTTTATGGAATTTTATCACAAATGTTAATCATGGGCTTTTGGGTCCTCTCATGAAGAGTGGCACTGTGATTTTGTTAATCCATCCCAAAAGTTGATTTCATACAATGACCATGCCATTCTGAGCCACAGGTGCGAAAACACATTTTAGGCAGGATGTGAAAAATGACAGCTGAACTGTTCATAAGGAGGTGTTAAAAATGCCAATGTTGAGAATGTGGAGTGAAAATACTAAAAATTGGAAAAGTTACAAGCATGCGTAGAAAATGCACAATGCATGCCGGTCATTTTTGGGAATTTTTTCACCAAATTTTCAGCATTGGCTTTTTGGGACCCCACCTCATGAACAGTGGTACTATCATTTTGTTTATAAGTCCCTAAAGATCATTCCGCGCAGTGACCATGAAATCACCTTTTGGGAGTGAGAAACAAAACAACAGTGACATGTTCATGAAGTGGGGTCCCAAGAACCTCATGTTGAAAATTTACATATAAACATAGAAGTTGACGGCAGATAAGGACCGCAAGACCCATCCAGTCTGCCCATTTCTTTTTAAACCTTATAAATGTGCCATCGTCCTTTGCTGTCAGTGGCCTATCTATTCATACTAATCTGTATTGCTCCATTATGCCTATCCCATGCCTGTTTGAAGACCTGCACTGTATTCATAGCCACCACTTCCTGAGGTAGGCTGTTCCATGCATCTGCCACCCTTTCTGTGAAATAGAACTTCCTCACATTACCCCTTAATCGGCCTCCCTCTAATCTCATGCTGTGTCCTCTTGTCCTGCTATTTTTCTTGTATTGAAACATGTTAGACTCTTTCACCTTTTTAATGCCCTTAAGGTGTTTGAATGTTTCAATCATATCGCCTCTCTCCCTCCGTTGCTCTAGGGTATACATATTGAGCTCCGTTAATCTGTTCTCTTATGTCTTCTGATGCAGTCCCTGCACCATTTTGGTTGCCCTTCACTGGACTGCCTCAATTTGGTTAATGTCCTTGTGAAGGTGTGGCCTCCAGTACTGAATGCAGTACTCCAGATGGGGCCTAACCAGTGTCTTGTAAAGAGGGATTATCACCTCCCTCTTATGACTTGTGATACCCCTACTAATACACCCTAACATCCCCCTAGCCATACCCACTGCTTTAGAGGTCTGCTTGGATGATTTCAGGTCATCGGTGATGATGATGCCCAAGTCCCCCCTTGCCCACATTTGGGGCCAAAATTCTTAAAAATGGCTGAGATATCAACCTCAGTTGAACCCCCCCCCCCCACCACTGAGTCCCATTATACAGCAGCTTACCTGATTCTTCAGTTAGTAGTTCGGCTTTGAAGTGTGGTCCACAGAAGATCACAGCACCGGACCTCTGGAGGGGAAGTATGGGTGAGGTGGGTGTGGGGAGGTGGGTGCGCAGATGGAGGGTTGGAGTGGGTGAGGGGGGACTGGGGAGATGACACTGGATGGTTTTCTTTTTTACAGTTAACAGACAACTCCGAGGGACCATTTTCTTTATTTTCTTTGAAACTCGCCAGCATGCTCACTGAGTGTGACTGAGGGACACACCCACTAAAGTGCCCCCTGCATTGATGACAACACTGACACACTCCTGAAATGTGCTACTACCACAAGATGTTGCTTGCTCACGTGTAAGCACACATAAAAACAAGCAGCCCCAAGGTGTAATGCTGTTAGAATAAGATATAAGGGTGGAATGGAAACCAGACCAGGCAGGCATTTTGTAGGGAGAAAACTCTTAAAAGAATCTTTACATTTTTCACATAAGGAAGGGTTTTTGCCTTTATTAATATTTCAGGGGAGGATAATTTCGACGTAAGTTTTAGGTCGTCTTATACATTAGAGAGCTTTTGGCAATGTTATAATCAAGTTAAGTTCTCTCCTCTATGGACTCCCTTCTTAGTTCTTCCACTGATAAAGCCATTAATTAAGTTTGCAATAGTAATGTTTAGGAATGAGGAAGTCCATCTAGAGGATATGACATATTGGTTATCCCAGAAGTGTGAGGTATTAAGCTCCCCAGAAACAATATTCAGTTCTGAGTTATTCTGTACCAGGGGATGGAAATATAAAATTAAACTCGGGCAAAATGACACAGAAATTGAACATGTTCCTTATTCTTTCCTCTTAGGAAGGGATGAGGGGTATGCTTTTATGCCAGGCAGCCTCGAGCATGCTATAAGTGTGGAGCTCGAACCCACCTGTCAAGCCTATGTGATAAACCCAGGTGTGACAATTGTGGGGAGGTAGGACATAATAGTCACCAATGTGCAGACCTGACTAAATGTGATTTATGTGAAGAGACTGGACGCATATTTGCTGAATGCCCTTGGGCAGCAAAAAATAAAGCTTCTGTGATCAGTCCTGAACTTTTGATTCGGAGAGCACAAGATGCAGCTAGCCCCACAGAACAGGAAGAAGGGTCAGTACACATCCACACTCTTATGCCCCAACCCACATCTTCTCTTCCCCCCTCTTATCCTCCTCCCTTTTTCTACATTAGCTAAAAAGAACACAAGAAGGGAAGGAAGATCCAGTAACAAACCCCTCTGAAGGCCTTGAAGATAGTGAAATCCCAGTAGGAATAGATGATTTTCCACCTGTCTGTTATCAGGACCCCATTGAGAAATCTGCAGGAGAAGGCACATCCAAAGAAATTAAAAAAAAAGTTTGACCATCTAGGAGAGTTACCAGAAACTCCAAACCCCTCCCCCCATTCCTGCCAAAACGCCAAGACATGGATACCTCAAATTCCTATGCAGTACTGGCAATAGAGAGGCAGTAAAATTTTATTTTGCAGGCAAAATTATGGTGAAGTTGCCAGTTTTGCCCAGAGAAACATTTCACATAATTATGGTGTTCCAGCAAAATTTCGCCTTGGGCTTCTGAGGCAAAATTAGTGGAAATTGGGCTTTTCACTCTGCTGGTGGTAATATAGTTGAGTTTAAACAGGCAGAAAGTGAGTGGTTCACTTCCTGTGCTATATATCTTGAGGAAGCAGGCAGTATCTATACTCCCCGTGACTGCAGAGTGCACTTTGACACATAAATTACTTAATCTGTGCTATTTTTTCTTTCTCTTGGAGCCTTTGTCCTATTTCATATTTTAATACCTGTAGATTGTGTGTGTGTGTGTGTGTGTGTGTGTATGTATGTGTGATTGTGTGTGTGATCCCCCTACCCCAGTCTCTCTCAGAGTCTCTACCTCTGTTTCTTTCTGTTTTCTTCTTGAATTGGTGGTGTTTGTGGGCATACTGGAGAAGGGTAGCAGCAGTGGAGCACCTGTATGTGCTTTTCAGCTAACCATTAAAAATTAAATGCCACAGAAGCAGGAGTCTTTGGGCCACAGCACCAGCACCCAGCAGCAAACTGTGCCCCTTCCCCAGCAGCAGGAGGCAACAGTGGCATCTCCACTGCAGCAGCAGCAGGAGACAGTGCCCCATCCCCAGCACCAGGAGGATACTGTTCCTTCACCCCAGCAGCAGGACGCCATGCCCCCTCTTGAGCAGCCAGAGGAGTAAGTGCCTGGGGCATCATCAATGGCCCCCCCATGGCTCCATCATCCCCAGAGTTCTCCTGTCTGGGTTTTTTTATGCAGTATCAGTAGGTGACCCCATGGTCACCTGCAATCTATGCAGGCAGGAAGTGCATTGAAGAAAGTGTTGTCCCCACTTTGGGACAACTAGCCAGCATAGCCAGATGGTGCACCACCACCCACTCCAATGAGACCTCAAACTACAGGAGGTGGTGGCAGCATCAACTGCAGCTGTGGGGAGCAGTGCAGGTGTGAGCACTGAAGGGGGTGAGCAGGAGGGAGGCATGACTGGGCCAGTTAAACATCCTCGCTGGGCTCACCATACCAGAAAACAGCAGCAGTCATTAACATCAAGACCCCTCCATGGACCCCCCGTCCAGAGCCACTAGCAGCAGCACAGACAGCCCCCACCCCACCCCACCAGCAGTGCCAGTGAAAAATGTAATATTATCAGCTGTCCTGTCTGAAGTCCAGCATCTCCGACAGGAGTTAATGATTTCAGACAGGAATTTAGTAATGCCCGGAGGGAGATTTCTAAACTGCAGTGTGATGTTGTCAAAATCATGGGCATCCTGTCTGAACTCTATGGCAGCCCCACTGGCACTTAATGAGGCAGCACAAATTAATTTGCCTTTTTTGCTTTCATTTTTCTATCCTCTATTCTGTTGTTTATATTTCCCCTTATAAAAAAATATCTATTCTGTCCTCTTTAATCTACATCCATTCCTTAAGTCCTCTTGTTTCTTTATTTTGTATGTAAAATAATTTGTTTGACCACTGCTGCTGTGTTTGTCACTGTCTTATGCTCCCTACAGAGTTCAGTCCCTTTTCTTGTTCTCGCTCTACTAATTCTCCGCAGTCATTGTTGTATTACCCTTGTCCTCCTGATCCTGCCTGTCCTTTGTTATGCTTATTCTGTACAGTGTCTGTGTACCCCCCCCTTAATAAACATCTTATTCCCTTATTATTTGTGGTGTGTGTGTTATTTCTTCGAGCTGGTTACACCTACAAGATTCCTTTTAACAACGAAATGATGTGTAATGCAGTTGCATTCCCTATATATGGAGTTTGCAAATGAAAGGCCAGCTCCTGCCAAGGGCTGTTGGCCTTCTGAGCCTTGTGCACAGACTAGTGTGCATTTTTTGGAATTCAAATACCTTGTGTGAGTTGCTTCAGCTTAAAGTTAGAAGTACTCACCACAGCACATGTCCATAAAGTGCTTGTTCATTATTCGATTCTCTAGTGTGGCAAGTAAACAATGTAAAAAGTGCTTCCATATAACCAAGTTAAAAACACCCACTCCCCCAAGACACCATCATTCTTTAAATGTATCATAAAGTACAGTGCTTTAATGGAGCATGTGTTTTTTATCTTAGTTATATAGGAGCATTTTTACATTGTTTACATGCCACACTGTAATAAAGAAAGAGCACTTTATGGATATGTGCTTGTAGTGGTGATCACTTCTTTCTTTGAGTTGAAGCAACTCACACGAGGTATATGAATTCAAAAAATATGGACTCTATGCACAGGACCATAACAGCTGACAGCTTTTGACAGGTGCCGGCCTTTCCTTTGCAAACTCCATGTATGGGGAATGCAACTGAATTGTTGGTCAATGTTATGTTTTGTTAAGGTTATATTGAAGGCATCACCTGCTCTTTAACGTTTCCTCCTCCTATCCACTAATGTTAAGTATTGTGCTTAATAAAAAACTGTTTCACAATGCTATGTGATGTTGCATCACATATTGTTGTGTGCAACATTACAACGATGTAACGCATCTGGTGCCAGCACTGCCAACAGGCCCCAGAAGGCCAGAATTCCAGAAATGTTTCCCAAAAAATGCTATAGTAAATTCAGACCAAAATCAGGTCTCAGTCATACTGTTATATGTTGGACACCTTCCACCCAGACCAAAACATGGTGTCTGGCCCACTTTTTACTAATTGTTTCAGGCCTAATCTTGGTGTTTCCACTGCCTATCATGGCCCAGAAGTCTGGAAATGTTTCTCAAAAAATATTACAGTAAATTCAGACAGAAATCAGGTCTTAGTCATGCGGTTAGATGGTTCGCATCCACCACCAGGACCGAAATCTGCTGTTTTCTGCACTGTTTCAAATGGTTTTCAGGCCTAATCTTGGTGGTGCCACTGCCTAACATGCTCCACAAGTCCAGAAATGTTTCCCAAAAAATGTTACAGTAAATTCAGACTAAAATCAGGTCTTGGTCATGCTGTTAAATGTTGCACGCCTTCTACTCAGACCAAAACATTAAGGCTTGCCAATAAAAGTTAGGCCAGCTTGTCTAATGTCCCCCTGCCAGAAAAGAAAAGGGGGGAGGGGGATAGGAAAGGGAAGGGGGATGGGACATCAGAGAGAGTCAAATGACTAGGGACATGAGAGCTTCCCAATTGGTCAAAGGGAAGGGCTAGAGGGGGAGGCTGGAAGGTGAGGCCTGTTTGGGCTATGTAAGAGCCTGCAGAACTTTTGGCCTCTGTCTTTTTGCTTGGATAATGATTCCCAGCACAGCGTTGGCAGGTAAGGGTGAGGCACTATTCAGGGCACCTAGGCCTTAGGCCAGGTAGGTTTCCTTGAGTTTTCATTTCATTGGGAGAATGTACTGAGTTTGGTAGTTTAAAAAAAAGAAAGAAGGAAGGGAAGGAGAAGAAGAAATGCAGGATAATTAGGGAGGGGAGCTACTGCCAGGTTGTGTACTGTGGGGAGGTTTATGGCTCCCATGTTTGGAATTAGGTTGGAGGACAGTTTTTCCATGCAGGGCAAGTTCTTAGACAGAGTTGCATGCAGTGTGAATGGGTTATACTGTGCAGCAGGATGAGGTGATCTCCGCTGGTGTGAGTAGAGCTCGGAGTGGTAGTGTTTTAAAAAAAAAGTGCAAATGAGTTGGGGCATTTGGGCAGGCAGAGGGGAGAGCAGGCAGGCCATGAAGAGCAAGATCATGGTGCAAGTGCAGGAGGTTTTCGGACTAGTGTGGCAACCGCTATAGAAGGGCATTTGGTTTGGCCTCATGGGCATTGGAGAGAGGACATGGTGATTTTGCCTCGTGGGCTTCCACGGTGGTCAGGGTGGGGACAGGGGCCAAGGGCAAACATGGGAGGGTTTCAAAAGGTGTGGCACCTGCTACGGGATGGCAATCAGCTGGAAACTCTTGGTTGCAGTGTTTATAAAAAAAGACAAAGTTTTGCAGTAGGTGGGCAGGCAGAGGGGGAGCAGGCAAACCATGAGGAGCAGGATCATGGGAGAGTGAAGGGCGGTTTTCACCTGGTGTGGCTCCCGCTACAGGAAGGCATCTGGATTGGCTGCATGGGGCCTGGGAGAAGGGACATGGTGGTTTGCTTTGATACCAGGTGCATAGTCGGTGCTCAAACATAGAGCTATAGCCAAGGCCCCTAGAATTCTGCGGCCTCAGAATTTTGCGCAGAACTTGCAATCTACCTCAGAACTTCTGCAGTGCCGCAGAATTCACTCTTCTTGGTGATTTTTTTATTAATATTTCTGTTTATCCATAGAATCTGGTTCCCTTCACCTCATTTTATATCCAAAACCCCCATATGCTCAGAATGTGATGTTATCATTGCTATAAAATCATACATTAGTTAACGGAATGGCTGCATTCTGCAACAGAAATGAATAGTCACTTATCTGCCACAGCTCCCACTGCCAGAGACAGTGGCACAGCACATCATGGTGACATTTGCTCAACCTGCACTACAGCCTAATACAATTTTCAGTCATACATTATTGCACTAGGGCCAACTGAAATAAAACCTTGTCAATAGCTCAGACCTGTTAAGTCCGTACCTCACTTTGTACAAACTTATTTGTGCCTTTAAGGCATAGAGATGCCGTCTGAAATGAATAACTGGTAAAATTAATTTAACTGTCATTTTTAAGAAAAATAAAGTAATTATGCCCAGGAAAGTGGAATATAATAATGTGTAGATCTGTTGAAAGAATAACCTGTTAAATAAATAATTGCACTGTACGCATTTTTGCCAGGGTTATTGAGTACATATTGTCACTGGTTGATAGAATTGCCTAAAAGTTATGGAGAAACATTGTGTGCAGGGACAGCTGTTGGGCCAGAGAGTAGCATGCTGTGTTTCTGTGCCGGCAACTCAGGTTCAGAGATTAGCTCTGGGAGCTGGCTGGGCAGCACAAGGATTGGTGGAACACATCACTGCTCGGAGCCTGGGAAGGTATGGTGCAGTGTTCTGTCACACGGTGGACACATTGTGATGGGCTGGAGAGCTCTAGCTCACAATCTGTTCACATGCATGTCATGGCATGATGGTGTTACGTAGTGTGTCAGGGGAAGCAGGTTGACATGAAAAATGAAGCTTTGCAATAACTCCTCTATTCCGTTTATTCTATTTCCAATGGGACATGTATGAATAAGGATGCAATTTCATGGAAATAAAAAAATATACATATATATATCTATCTATATACACACACATGCAGTATCTCTGTCTGTCTCGCTGTATACACACACACACACACACACACATTTGAATGTATGTTACTGATTGCATATAAATATATAAGTGATACACAGTGGGAACCTCATGAGTGGTGTAGAATGCACATACAAATATATAAGTGATTGACAGTGGAGACCTCATTAGTGGGATAGATAGCATGCATATAGAAATACCTTATTTATCACACAAGGTCCCTTCTGCATGTCATTTATGCAATAGGCTAGGACCTTAAGGGAGAGACATTTGTTTTGCCTTTTTAGGCATAAAATTATTTCTATAAGTCTGTTATTTTTTGAACTAGTGTTACTGTGATTTCCCCCATCCTGATTTCTATAACCACTGCCCTGAAAGTGAAGTCAGGATGACAAGCTGACACTGTGATGTCGTAGTTTGTTAGTGCAGCAGAATTTCCACAGAAATTACAAACCACCGCCGTAGAAGTTCTGTGGCAAATGGTAGTCTTGCTGCAGAACTTGGTCCCACTGTGCCGCAGAAAAGTAGGGGCCCTGGCTATAGCTCTACATTGATGAGGCTGGTGCAGTTGCTGCAAGGCATGAGAAGATAGCGAGTGAGTGGCTCCAATGTAGGGTGGGCAGTTGCTAGGGAGGAGCAGCCCCAGAAGGGTGTGGGTATCGAGGATGGCCTGGGCATCTAGAGGAGGTCAATTCATGGGCTTTTGGGGTGGGGTCAAGGTGCAAAACGGGTCGCATGTCAGATGCCTGCATGGTGTTAGGAAATCTTGGGCCAAGTGAGCCAGGCGAGGGGGGGCATTAGGGTGAACAGTGTTTTTAGGATGATAGCAGATGGACTGAAGTGGTAGTTTGTGGTGGCATGATGGGCTGGGACCTGAAAGGCTTTTAGGCTTCCAGATGGAGAGGCCGGATGCTGTTGCCATTTTTGCTCTGGCCCTGCCTGTTGATTTGCTTGTGCAGCAGTGAGCAGGGGTTGGTTGGGGGGCAGTCTCGGCAGATGGCATGGGCCACAGGGGTTGCAGGCCACGCACTGAGCACTGCAGCAGGGGGGCCTAGGGAGCCAGATGGTGGCTGGCTAGCAGGGTGTGTCAGCGGAGGTGGTGCTTAAAGATTTTCCATAGTGGGGGGGTCCAGCTGTAGACAAAACAGTCGGGCACGTTCTGTATGTTGCATAGCGCCTAGTGGCGGATTGAAGTGGTGAGATGGGCGAAAATCGCTAAGGGAAAGCCAATACAAGGTGAAGGGGCCATGAGGTGACACCAGAAAAGCAATGAGAGCCAGAGGCTGTGTGCATATATGGGAAGGTCGGTCTGGCCCAAGGACCATTGGGGAAGGGGGGGCTTGGTCAGCAATGTGAGAATCTCTGTGGAACTAGGCCAGATATTGGGGGGGGGGCCTGGGAAGATTGTTCTCGGTAGACAGGAGATACTTCACTGCATGGTATTTAACTTGGCCATGTATTCACAAGGAGGGGGATATGTAGTCACCTGGGGGGTCCCAACATGGAAATACATTTGGCAGACCACTAGTTATATTCTCAAAGGTATGGTCAGCAGTCATATTTAGGGGGATACATTTTGGAATATATACTGTTTATGCAGGTGTTTGGTTCCATTCAGCATGAGCAGTTGAGTGATGGTAGCACCACGGGGGGACATTCCATGAGGCAGTTTAAGGCATGGTAGTATGGGCTACAGGGCCCAGATGGCATGGCAGCGGGTCCAGGTTAGCAGTCAGTGGGTCATACGGGCAGCAGGTCAAGCCAACCAGTAGAGATGGGTCTCTTTTTTGAAGCACTAACTTAAGGGGGTACTGATACAGATGAGTTACACAATGGAGACATACCAGGGTAGGCTGTGTCAGGCGGTACACACACACACACACACACACACACACACACACACACACACACAAAAATCATAAGGAAGCATGCCGGTAATTTGAGGTTGACGCAGCTTTTATTTATTTATTTTAATCTTGGGTAACCGGGTAAGGCACACTAGGCACAAGTGCCTGTTTTCAGTGGTGACCTGGGAGCACTGGGCAGTTGGTTGGCTTGCTCGGGGCCACACAGTGTGCAAGCAGGGTGGTGAGAATCAGACTTGGGTCTGGTCTGCTGGATGGACCAAGCTCCTTGACACCTCCTTCCTCTAGTCTCTAGGCTATATGGCAGCTAAAGGGGCTGAACTGTAACAGGTGCACAGGGAGTGCGTGGGAAGGTTTTGCTTTTGTCCTTCCTCTGAACCAGGATGGGGGGTTCCTTGGAGGTCACTGCTGCATACATAATAGCTCTGAGGCAATTCTGTGGGGGGTGTTACAATAGACACTTTTAAAGAGGAACAGGCCAAAGCTAAGAAAGAGATGACTTCCTAGGGATAGGGGTAGTTTCAAAGGGTTGTTAAAAGCTAGCAAGCCAGGTTTATTCCAAAAAAAAAAGAGAGAAAGCAAAATTGGGGGGAGTTGGCCCAGTGCCGGTACTGAGGTGAGTTGTTTGTGGTGGGGCAGTTGGAAAAAGGGTGAGACATGCCCCTAGATTAAATGGGAGGAACACAGAATTATTTCCTGGGGATCAACCAAAGATGGAATGAGGTGGCTGTTAGAAGTGCAGCTCTGAGGAGGGGGGTTCAAACAGAGGATAAAAGGGAAAATTTGAGCTGGGAATTTTTCTCCACTGGGGGGCATAGTAAGGACAAGGGGAGCATCTGAGAATTTCAAGACGTTATGAGTTCTAACAGTCGACCAGGAGCAATTTCTCCAGAGGGGGCAAAGTAGGGGAGAATGGAGCATCCAAGTGATGTCAGGACAGGTTTAGGAGGATTAAGGGGTTTTCAGCTGTTAGCAGATGGGGGGTTTGGTCCCCAATCCAATGTGGACAGGATTTGGTCACAAAGCACAAGGTCGGGGGCACTGGACAGGAGCATATACACAGCTAAGCAGCCTGGTCTGAGCCCCAAGGCCAGGCAGGCCAGCAGTACGCAGGTGGAGGAAAAGGGGAACATACCAGTGGCACCCACTGGCCATGGCTGGGACATATTTTGCCAATCTAAGAAAAGGTAGCGGACAAGAGTTTTGTTTTATATATATATATATATATATAAAATAAGGAAGAAAATCTGTCAGCAATGATTTCCAGAAATGAGAAGTGAATTCTCTTGGGGTGTTTGTGGCCCAGGAGTGGGAGACTGGTGTAGGGCACAAAGAGATGTCCTAGAGGGTACCCAGGAACCTCGGTCACACCAGCAAGGTGTGGAGGGATCTGGGGAAGGGGCAGGTATAGGAAGGTGTAATGCAGCTGGGAGGGATTTGCAGGAGGTGAGATAGTCTCAAGAATTAATTTCAGAAGGCAATGTGGCACAGAGGTTGGGGGGACCAGAGCTGCGAGGCCTGGAAGGGAGATGGAACTGGGTTTGGGAGCCCATGGTCCCCTCATGCACTGGGGCACCCTCAAGCAAGGCCCTTAATTAATAGAGATCCCCCCAGACCAGCCCTTGTAGGTATGCCCAGTGTGGATGGAAGGGCTGGCATGAGTGAGGAGTGGGCCCTGGGACCCCATGGGGCAGAGCCTAGGGGGAGGTGAGGGCACAGGCATGGGGTAGGGAGTTAGACTAGAGGAGTCCACCCACTGTGTTGTGTTGTGGCAGTGAAAGCATGCTGAAGGAGGGACACCAGCTGACAGAGAATGGGAAGGCCAGGGGAGGACCCCCAGGTCCACAGTGGTCCGGCACTGGCCAGAGGCGTGACATGTCCCCGGCCCCAAAAAAATACAGTTTATACAAGGTGGGGCCCAGGGGCAGGAAATGGGGTGTGTGCCTGGGCAGGCACCCTACAGGCCTCTTGGAGAACGGGGGCCTCGACTGGGACTACCCAGCCCAGGGGGGCGGGGGGCACCAGCTCGGCAAGAGGGGGAGGATCTTCAAATTGTGAGCCAGGCAAGCCTGAAGGGGCCTGGGGTGCTCCCCGGGGAAGATGGACTGATCCCAATGGGGGTCTCCAGGATCCAGAAGGAGGGAGGGTGGACCAGATAGCCAGTCTGGGCCAAGAATGAAGATTCAGTGGGAAGAAGGGCAGCTGAGCAACAGCAGGCAGAAGCGGGGACTATGGGACACAGGTCCAGAAGGCGTGGACCAACTGGAGGTTGAAGGGCAAACCCTTGAGGGAAACTAGCTGGCCACGGCAGTACAGATAGGAGGAGTCCAGCCCCTACACCAGGTAGTTCCCAGATAAGCTGAGAGAAGTGGGCACTGAGAAGAGTGGTCTGGCACAGGGGTGCCAATTCTGAGCCCCAGGCTGGGGAGCCATGGGGGCTGAACAGGGAAACACACCAGTAGTGGGGGCCCAACAGCACAAGGCTTGTGGAGCAGCAGAGCAAGAGCAAGCATGGAAGCTAGGGCAGTGGCAAGCTATGGCAATCATATTGTTGGGGCCATCAGGGCAGCATCAAGGAGAGACAGAGGCACATGTGGTGCACGTGACCCCAAATAAAGGAAGGAAAATGGACAACCTGGACAGTGGTGTGAGGGCTACAGGGGAGGGACAGGATTTGGGTCTGGAAGGATCTTGAGTCCCGGTGGTAGGGGCAAGTGCGGTCAAGGAGCCGTAGCCTGGTCCAGGATGAGGAAGGGCCACAGAGCTGGATAGCTGTGGATGGGGGACAGAACAAAGAGCCCTAGTGACCTCAGGAGCCCAGCAGCAGGCATACAAGGGTAGGGGGATAGCCATGGGATGGATGCATGGGTACAGCCAGGAGAGCAGTGGGCAGCCACAAGGGTCATGAATGATGGGTGAGAATAAGGGGGAAGGCAACACACCATGGTTATGGGGGGGCTAGAAGGGCCCAGCACAGGAATTGCTGAAGGAGGTGGGGCAGGTACCAAAAGCAGGGTCATCTGCCAGGGCCTGGAAAGGAGATGGTGCATTCTGGAACAAGGGTGTAGCTGCACCAGGAGGGGCCTGTGCAGGGGCAGAAGGGAAAGTCTGGCCTGAGGTGTGCAGAGCAGGCAGGGGGCTGGTTGACTGGGGCTATGGGGGGTCATGGAAGCACAGGTCCAAGGAGGCACTGGGGGCCAAGGACAGACTGCAGGGGATTCATGCTTATCCCCTCATCAGGGAGAGGCAGCAGCTGCCCCATGCAGAGGGCCCAGGGGGGCCAGGCCACAGCAGTGCTAGGACACAACATCAGAGGAATGTGGGGGCCCACCCTCACCCCAGTGGGCTTGACAAGGTGATGGTGGGTGGACCTGCATGCAGGGCTCCTAGGGGGCCATGTGCCCCTTTATGGGTGAGGGCAGGCAGCAATAGACTAGGTGGTGGGTGCAAAGCTGATTAGAAGGTGTGGTGATCCAGGCCCATCCCAAGGACAATTGGTATGGGTAGGGGATGCCTACAAGGGAGATGGGGGG
The DNA here is from genome assembly GCA_016271365.2 of Neoceratodus forsteri. NCBI lineage: Eukaryota > Metazoa > Chordata > Ceratodontiformes > Ceratodontidae > Neoceratodus > Neoceratodus forsteri. Next base: position 629,446,000 of record CM028132.1, read on the forward strand.
CAGGCCCAGCATGGGGCAAATGCCCCTACTGAGGGCTGTGGGAGCTATGGGGGTAGGGGGGCTAAGGAAGAGGGAAGAGGGAAGGACCAGGTTTTTCTAGCCTGCAATTGGGGAGCCCCATCGTCCTTCACAAGCTGGAGATGGGTCAGTGGAAAGGGGGAAACAAAAGGGAAAAAGGTTGGCAGGAGGGGGGGAGGAGGGTAGACAACATGGGCTGGGGCAAAGGAACCCAGGCGTGGAAGTAGAGGGGGGGCAGAGAATAGATACTAGGGGCCAGATCCCGTGTCTGGACCTAGTGGGGACAGTTGTGGAGAGACTTATTTCTGTGAGGGGGAATCAGAGGACAGTAAGGCTTGCCAATAAAAGGCAGGCCAGCTTGTCTAATGTCCCCCTGCCAGAAAAGCAAAGGGGGGAGGGGGATAGGAAAGGGTAGAGGGATGGGATGTCAGACAGTGTCAAATGACTAGGGACAGGAGAGCTTTCCAATTGGTCAAGGGGAGGGGCTAGAGAGGGGACGCTGTAAGGTTGGGCCTGTTTGGGTTATGTAAGAGCCTGCAGAGCTTTTGGTCTCCCTCTTTTTGACAGAATAATGATTCCCCACCCACTGACCCACCCTGCACTAAATAGTGAGGTTTTGCCACTGGCTGGCACTACACGGGAAGTTGAGGGCAAAAAATATGGTCCCCAACGGACCCCAGAACAGGGTCAGGGAGCTGCAGGAGGGCAACATATGGCCCAGGGGGTCTGGCAGGAGTCCTGGTGGTGGTCAACAGGTGGCCCACAGAAAGGAGAAAAAGGACAAGATAAGGAGGAATGAAAGGGAAAAAAGAGGCAGGAGATGGGGAGGGGTAGGCAGCATGGGCTGGGGGCAGAGGAACCCAGGCATGGAAGTAGAGGGGGAGGTGGTAGGGGATAGATACTAGGGGCCAGATCACGTGTCTGGTCCTAGTGAGGTATGGACTGGGAACTGACACTATGCGGGTTGGGCCCAGGTAAGTGGGGGTACTTGCTAGTGGTACTAAGTGGTGGTGGTACTTGGTGGTAGTACCAAGGGGGGTACCTGGTGATGGTACCTGGTTTTGGTGATGATGGGGGGGCCGGATCAGATGGTGTCTGGACCCAGAAGCGCTACAAGCAAGGAGGATAGGATCAAGTCGACAGAAGGTTTCCAGAAAGAAGAAGCAGAAATAATTATTGTAGTGGTACAGTACTGTACTGTATAATGTTGAAATTGAAGTTGGGAATGTAAATATAATTTGAATGCCTTAATAAATATTATCAGCGTGCATCCAACAGAAACAGTTGTGGAAAGATATATTTCTGGGAGGGGGATCAGAGGACAAGGTGTTTGGTCCACTGTTTAACAATGATTTCAGGCCTAATCTTGGTGTTTTCACTACCTAACATGGCCCAGAAGTCCAGAAATGTTTCTCAAAAAATGTTACAGTAAATTCACACAGAAATCAGGTCTCAGTCATGCAGTTACATGGTTCACATCCACCACCAGGACCCCAATCTGTTGTTTTCTGCACAATTTCAAATGGTTTTCAGACTTAATGTTGGTGGTGCCACTACCTAACATACCCCACAAGTCCTGAAATGTTTAAAAAATAATGTTTCAGTAAATTCAGATGAAAATCAGGTCTCGGTTATGCTGTTAAATTTTGCGTGTGTTCCACCAGAACCAAAACCTGGTGTTTGGCCCACAAAGTCGCCTCCAACAATTGTGCAGGGACCATCACACTCTTGAAAAATATATAGTTTTTTTGATATAGTACAGATCATGTATTAAACATCAGTGGTGTAACAGGGAGGAAAGGGGTAATATGGTAAGCAAATTAAATAGAAAAAACAGGAATGATGCAATGCAGAGGCTAGATCACAATTTTAATTTCTGTGAGCAATTCAAGAATGCAGTGCACCTGGATATGGACAAGTGGTCAATGTATGTGAATATTTCCAATAAAATAATAAAGTACAAAAGTGATTAAGCAAAGGGAAACAGGAACAGAACTATTCAGAATGAGTAACTGTTCAGATAAACTTACCAAAAAAGGGTCAATATGTAAGACAAATATAACAAAGAAGTGGCACATCAACAAAAATATTCAGACTTAAAATAAATTACAGAAACTCACTCACAACTTGTGAGAAATCTTTCAAATATTAGGAACTAGCCTGCTCTGCTTTCACACACACACACACACACACACACACACACACACACACACACCACTCGGTCAACCCTCCCCCACTCAACTCCCTCACAGACACAGACACAGAGAAAAATGAAAACACTACCTAAGTTTAACTAAGAATTATCCAAAGATACCAAAACATAAAAACGTTCACTAGCAGCACTAGGAACTAAATTGAGATTTTGGGAGCAATTAACTCCCAAAATCACAAATAAAGAGGTTTTTGAAGGGTTTATTGGCTGTACTGCAGCACACTAACTGCTCTCCAACTCAACAGACAATATACTGTGCAGGAAACAACCTGCATGTGATATTTCAGCTATTTACTCTCAATGTATTGCAATTTCACAGGAGAAATTGAAAAACATTGGTGAACTATAGCGAAATTTGGCTACATTTTGCATTACACAAAAGTGAAATCAGAGGCATGAGAAATATTTGCTAGGTGAAATTTTTCAATTTCGCACATCTCTAATTGACAACATCCTGGGGTGAATCAGATATGGAGATCATGGATATGAAAAATAGAGACAAAGGCCGGACCACAGTAGACTAGAAGGGGTAGAAAAAAAAAAGAAAAGAAGGAAGAACTAAAAATAGATAGTTCATGACCACGCTAAGTCTGAGCTCTATAAACATAGACAGTATTTAGAGGCAGGCAGTTTTCCAATATCTTCATGAGACTAGGGTAGACATAATATTGATGCAAGAAACCTAGATGTCCTCTATTGACCTGGTTAGAGTGTTTTCTGCAAAATGGATCTGGAGGCCTTCCTATTGGTCCTTTAGTCCTTACAAGGCCAATGGCATTGGAGTTCTCTTTAACTCTTATTCTTTCTCCTTAAAAAAATTAATAGTTCTAGTACCAGAAAGGGTTATGATTATAGATGGGACTTGGTAGAAGAACTTACACAGATTTATTAATATCTATGGGCCCCAAACAAAAGTGCATAGAGTGTCCATTTGTTCCCAAATTCAACCATTTCTAATGACTTCAATAAATATAATATTGGGGGTCAACTGTGGGCTTCCCAAAGAAAACATCTCACTAGAAAGAAAGTAACATTACTGTGATTCAAATTCCCTCACAAATTCATTACGACAGCAGAATTACAGGTAGTTGATGGTAAGAGTAAACAGAATTCTGGGCCACCTTATACCTACAAACAAGGGAAATGGACTACAACCATAGATCATATTTTCATATCTCAAATCCTTAAAATAGCAAAATATGGGACCACACCGACTGAGTTCTCAGATAATTTATTAAAATAGTTTTAGCACAAGGAAAAATCTCAAGCCCTAGAATCAGATGGAAGCTGAACGTATCCATTTTACAAGATCCAGTGGTGCAGAGTGAAGTTTCAAAATTACTGTGGGCCAGAATGTCAGTCTGTTTTCTATATGATTGTATATGGGATTGGTGAGCAGACACAAAAAGGGATATCAAGAAATGGGTCCAATCGTATGGGAAAGGCACGGAAAGGAAAACATTCTTAAAATAGTTAAAAATAAGGCATCAACTACAATATTTATATACCCAAGCAATCTGCTCCAGGTATGACTCAACAGATCAAATAGAAATAGTAAACAAGGAAATGTTAGAATTCCAATATGATAGACTAAAAATTTTAAAAGCAGAGCTCCAATACAGAACTCAGAAAACACCTATAGGAGATTTTTATGAAGCTTTCAAAAATAGGAAGAACACAATAGGGTTTGAAGATCTAATAGATGAAGATGGAAACTTATAAAAAACAGAAGATGAACTGCATACAATAATTACTAATTTGTTTCAAACACATGATATGATAAACCCACAATCCCTTGAGGAAATAAACAAATACTTGAAGAAAGTTCAGACCCCCACCCTTCCTGACAACATACAATAACTGTCCCTTCCAGTATTGAAAGAATATATCAAACATACTATAAAGAAAATGAAATTAGGAACCTCTCCAGGACCAGACTGGATTCCACATGAGTTTTATAGAACATTCAGTAAATATATGACTCATTGCCTAGCCATATTATATGAGTATTTCCTTAAAACTAAATTAATCCCCAACTGGCTTCACTTCAGGGCTAGTGATAATTTTGTTCAAATTAGGAAATTAAATAATTGGAGGCCAATAACCATGCTAAATACAGATTACAAAATATTATCACAAATACTTAATAACAGATTAAGGAAAATAGCATTATTGTTTATCCACCCATTACAGTTTTGTGATCTGCTAGATAAAAAAAATCAGCATGCTTTAATGCTGATTAGAGACATAACAGAATATAGCAATTTAATTCAAAAATCAGGAATTATAATAGCTATGGACCAGTGCAAGGCTTTTGATAGGGTCAACCACACCTTTTTATTTGAAGTTTTGACTTATTATGTCATTCCCACAGTCTTTATTAACTGGATATATATGTTGTATTCAGATGCAAGAGTTCATCCAGTAATTAAAGGAGACATAACACAAAAGATAAACAAAATTGCTATATTAAATGCACTCTGAAAATAGAAAATAGGGTTACAAATCTAGTTTTCAACCTTAGTTCTTCTTCAGGAACTATCTAAAAGAGAAAAAGACAAAGTTAGTCCTATTAGGATTAGGTAGGCTGTCTTTAACCAGGAGATTCCACATGTTAGGTGGCCAGCAGTAGGAGGCAATAGGTGGTTCTATAAAGAAAGCACCAATGTTGGGGTCAGTTTGCAAAATGGAAAAGTTACTGGTGATGATCCTGGGAAGAGAAAGTGTACTCTGATGGAAAGAAAGCACTAGTGGAATTCTCCATTGTTCTTGCATGACAGTATCCTTCCTACGGGGATGAAGGTTACAGGGCATGTTACTGACCCAGGAGAGTGCTCTGTCCACTGTGCTTTTAGGGTATTCCCTGTTGATAAAAAAAAACTAAGCATTATTTGGGTCTGTTCAACAAAATCATCCTCTTCACTGCATAACCTGTGAAGTCTAAGAAACTGTGAATAAGGTAGGCCATTTTCAACATGTTTAGGATAGAAGGAGCTGTGGAGGAGGAAACTGTGAGAGTCAGTGGGTTTGTAATAAACTGATGTCTTCAGACCATTGTTCTGTACTGAAGTTGGATACCCATAAAAGGCAGTATGGAGGAGGATGCTGCAACAGTGTCTTGAAGGGAAGGATTGGCCATGGTAAAACTTGTCGAGGAAGACTTGAAGGGTCTCCCTGGAACAGGAGGTGGCCCCCACACAGTCATCTATGTAGCATTTGAGAAGTTCAGGCATAGTCCCTGTGAATGAAAGAAAAAAAAATGTTCCTCCACCCAAGCCACAAACAGATTAGCAAAACTGGGACCCGTCTTGGTACCCATGCCAACTCCCTTGCCCTACTGAAAAAAAACTGTTATTAAAAGAAAAAGCACTGAGTGTAAGAACAAGTTCTTCCAGATGAGTTAGTGTGTGTGTGGGTGGCTGCTGGACTTCCTGCTTATTCAAGAAATGCTGCAAAGCTGTCAGACAATCATTGTGGGGGATCACTGTGTAAAGAGATTTGATGTTGATGTTGAAGACGAGCTGATGAGAGCCATTGAATCTGAACCTGTCAAATAACTGGAGAGCATGGTCAGTGTCATTAACATAGGAGAGCAGGGACTCAACAAGGGGTCTCATAAGGCTGTCCAAAAATGTAGAGATGTGGGATGTGGGGCAGGAGCAGGCAGACACAATAGGCCTACCAGGGTTACCTGTTTTGTGGATTTTGGGAAGGAGATAAAATCTGGATGTTCAGGGATGCTGAACTATGAGTCTCTTGGCGGAAGCAGGGAGCTCGTTGTTTTCAATAGCAGAGGTGATGGTGGTGGGAACCTCAGTCTGATAGTCAGCAGTGGGCTCGTGTGGAAGAGAAGAATAAAACCTGGTGTCGAAGAGTTACTGTGTGGCTTCAGTGACGTATAGGAAAGATAAAGATAAAGGTAACTACTGGGGTGAGACAATAGTGCCCTTTAAAGGGACACTATCAACCTTTTTTGCATCATATTATTTTTAGGTAAAAATCCACTTTTTATTATTGCTACTTTCTGTAAAATGCATTGCTGTTGCTGGTTGTTTTATCTGCCTCCTTGCTTATTAGAACAGAAATGCATGGTGATGTATAGCTATACCCAGCGTTGGCTTGCTGCAAATCACTGAACTACTCTTAGTGCACACATCGTGAACATTAGAAACACCCTCAAACAGTGCAGCTACTCATGATAGAATAGTCACCTCTTCTCCCACTGCATAATAAGTGGCTAGATTGTGTTGGAAGGGTTCTTGAATCTAGAAAAGATGCAGTGGGAGCTGGTCAAGAAATGTAAACAAACATATTTTGTTGTGCTAACACCAGTATTGTGGGCAGTTTTTCACTTAAAAGGGATTGGAATCAAACTACCAGCTGCATTAACAGTCTCTATAGAATGTGAACAGTCATAAAATGTGTTTTTTAAACTAGGGGCACTGAGGCCTAAGGGGGTTGACAGTATCCCTTTAAGCCCGTTACTTTACATTTTCTCACTAGATCCATTCTTACACATATTACAGGCTTTGAAGAAGTGGCAACGGATAAAGGGGAAAGAGAAGTCAGAAACTATGATGGTGCAAGCCTATGCAGATGATTTAATATTTTTTATGCAGAGTTTTAGGCAAATCTCTGAGTTCTTGCATGAATTTGATGACTATTCACAGTATCAAACTCAAAAATGAATGCAAATAAATGCAAAGGGCTTTGTATAGGGCCTGTTTTACTTTCTGACACAAGTATACAAAATATAGAGATCTCTTTCCAACCCCCAGAGAATTCTAGGGATAACCTTTGGATCACAAAATATGCCAGATGAAAACTGGGAGGGTGCTCTATAACAACCAGAACAGAAAGTAAATAAATGGAAAGAATGGAAACCTTCAAAATTAAAAAGGGCTCATATTATAAATAAATATCTTATCCCTTGTTTGTTGTATACAGCTATGATTTTCCCTTCTCCATTAAAAATAGAAACCAGACTCTATGCCTGTTTTTTCCAGATGCTATGGGGGAGCTGACTGGACCCTGTCAGATGATGTTTTACCTACTTGCCCAAAAATTGGGGGGGGACTCGGAATAGTACAATCAGTGATCTTTTTCCACTCCTTATTTATAGCCCAAACAATACAAATGGGACCAAATCCCATAGCAAATTGGTGCCAAAAAAGGATCCAGAATTCCTTATGGGGTATTTTTCAGCATGGACAATGACTCCCCCTAAAGTATCTCCCCACTTAGCACTTCAAACTTTATAAAGCCAGTAGCACAGAAATTACATAAATGGAGAATAACAAAAACCCAGGTATATCAAAATACAGGATCTCAGTTATACAATACCATCTTTGGGGAAGTATACCCTGTAGAACCAAAGTTCAAGGACTGTGATCAATCTTTAAACAAATATATTTTGGCACAGCTGAATAATAGCAGAATTCCAATTTATTCATGGGAGATCCTGTGGTTAACAACATATGGGATACTAAACAGTAGAGAAAACAATAATCACAAACCACTAGAGAAAAGGTTTTGTCCATATAACTCTTGTTAAGCAATTGAAGAAACAATGAAATATTTTTTATTTGAATGTTCATACATGAAACTTTGTGGAATTTTTAAGCAAGGAAATGGAACCTATTATGGCTAACAAGTTTAAACCACAACATTTTGCTTATAGGACATTACCCAATTTTATATAATAAATATGACAAAAGTATAATAGCTGTATTTTTTTGTTACCTTAAATTTTATATATGGCAAGCAAGATGTCAATGGATTCTCTCACAAAGATTGATAATGTAAGAAACCTTTAGCACTCTTGTGTCACTAGCAATGTGGTCAATTTATTTAAAAGATATTTCAGTTCACTCATCAGACAAGGTACAGAAATTGTGGAAAGGTTTCTTATTTTTTGTCAGGTATAAATAATTGCATGGCAGAATTACATCATTAAAGAATTAAGAATGGAAAATTAATTATGAATGTGAGAATGTTTGTACATCTTGTATATAGCATGACTTTTGTTGATATGTACATGTGTAACAATGCGAATTTCAATAAAAAAACTCCCTTACTCTTTTCAAGAAGTGCAGTGGGATATTTAACATCCACCTGAACAACCACCAGAACAGGATATCAGTTTAACATCTCACCCAAAAGACGGCACCTCAGAAGTGCAGCACCCTCAACATGCTGCATTACTGTGTCAATATTGGGATTTAACACAAGTGCCTGGTGAAGGGGATAGAACCCACAACCTTCTGATCTTCCGGCCTCAGAATTGAGTATACAACCTACTGAGCCACTGACACTGAAATGTATGATAGCGGAAAGGAATTACCGCTGCCCCTGTAGCTCTACACGGCATTGAGAAAATGTCAAGTAGCGATGTGCTGGGGGCCTGATTGAGCCTCTCCCATGGTGGAGTGGCTAGGGCACCAGCACACAGCATAATTGGGAGACATGGGACAATGTTTTAGTTCCCCCCAGTCTCCCCATGCTACTACTTTTGTTATTTAAAAAAAAAAGGTCCCCCTCCCAGGTTTCTTCACATCCCTAAAGTCCCCTTCCCCCCTGGAATGAGTTACTTAAGTTCTAGGGACGAAGTCCCCCAGAAAAAAAACAGAAAAAATCCCATTGTTTTCAATGGGCACTCTGTTTCCAACCAGTCAGTGTTTTGTCCAACTCTGTTTGTGGTAGGCGCTGTGTTGCTTGCGCCATTTGTAGCCACGTTGTTTTATTTGTGGTGGAATGACCCTTGCCTATTTTGTGGGTGCTTGGGGAGACAGAGGTTGGGGCTGGGGAGAGGGGGCAGGGGTTGTTGAGGGAATACCATTCATGATTGGCTCAGGTTTGTTATATGAGCTGGGGAGTTGTTCTCAGGGTGCTGATGATGGTAAACTATATGTATATACATGGTGGCAGCAAACTTCACTGGAAGGGTGAAAAAAGGGTATTTTTTCACAGCAGAGTGTAGCTCATTGGGGAAGTACATTTAGAAGGGTCTTGGTGGTGGAAGTGGGTGGGTTATACTGTATATGGCAGAGGGGGTGGGGTGAAATTCATGTTTAAAATCATTTTGTTGAATGTTTTTTAAAAGGACCTTTGCATAGTTCTTCATAGGTGAAGTGTGTCTTCACCTGGAGAAAATCTACATGTAATGGCACTCTGCCTGCAGTATGCTGGTAAAGTGCAACTGTGCATAATCTTTACCAGGTGAAGGCTGGCACTTCACCTGATGAAAATAGTGATATGTGAAATGTATTTCTCTTTTTTTTTTCTGTATACATTTTATTTCTCCTGACTGAAGCAGGCTTGAGCTCCCATTAGCCCTGCTCTAGCTGACTCCCATTGACTATCAGCTCCCCAGGCTTACCTTCATGTCTCAGGTTACCCTGGCAGATTACCCTCATGATGGTGTCAGGAGGGTGAGGGCTATCCTCCCCCCAATGCACAAATCCAGCAGTCTGGTCAGAAAGGCGCACGTGGTGGAGCGGGTGGGGGATTTGTGCACAGAGCATCAGACATGCTTCCCTCTTCACCATTTTCCTCCATTTTGTTCTCCCCAAATCCATGCTGGGGCACATGTCAGCTTCAGATATGGAGGCACGCACTCTCTGTGGAGTCCGGCAGCACCCACCCTTCCTGCCACACCAGACCCACACTGCCATCAGGTCTCTACCTGGTGGCAGACTTTTGGCAGAAACAGCAGTCCTCCCTCCCCAGGAGAGGAGAGGAGAGGAGAAGAATCTCTCAGATGATCTGTCCTCTCCCCTCGTCTGGCTTCCAGCAACCAAAGATTGCTTCTGATCCCGGGTTGCCAGCATGGTGGATGATAGCACTACTACTTCGCCACAGGACCAGCATGTGCAAAATTAATTTTCCTCTGTCAGAACTGTGGCAGCAGTTGGAATTCTGATTCTGCATATTTCAGAAGTCATTTGGAAGTATTTCACAGCTTGAACTGTGTAATAAGTGTATTCTTGTGAATTAGTATCTCAAACTGTGATTTCCTTTTTAATCTGCTGAACCCACTGATCTGTTATCTAGAAATGACTATATGTATTGTGATTTTTTACATTAAATTGCAAATTCAAATTCCACAGAAAAGACACTTTAAATGACTGTATGTATTGTGAATTTATGTATGAACTTGGGGTTTTAAATTTCACAGTACTGACTGGTCCCTGTTTAGCTGACCATACAAATGACAGAATTAGGCCCGTTGGCATGTTGGTAGCATGACGACTCATGATGCCAGTGACTCAAGTTTGAGAGAGAGATCCTTGGTCAATGGGGACTGACTTTGCAGGAGGAGGACTGAACATCTCAGATGATGCTCTCCTTTTCCTCCAGAGAGGGAGGTCAGTGAGATCCGCTGCACTGCTGCCACCTGGGTGACTATAGGTTGTGGTGCAGGCAGTAAGGGAGGTGAATGCACATGAATGGAAGGCAATAACATGCTTATTTGTAGATATCATGCCATCAATCTCAGAGCATCTGAGGCACTGGGGATGGAACAAGGAAAATTATATGGCTGCTGCAGTATGATGCTGATGGTACTTCAGAACCCCTACTGTGCATTGGCCTGCATGATCAAGCATGGCATCAAGAGGGCATTTTGGGTACCCTTGACAGTTCTGCTGCAGGGGTAACACTGTAGAGGATCTAGTTAGGCCTCAGCAGGACCCAGGAACAGTGGGTGTTGAGGTTGGGAGGGGTAACAACAGAAAGGGCCAGACAGATATAACAAAACAAATTAAAATAAGAAACAACAGTACTGTAGGTACTGTGTTGTATTGTTTAAGCACTATATTGTTTAAGTAAGGGCCCAGTCAACTGAAGGCCTTCATAACTGCATAATGCTTTGCATGCCTATATAGTGCCCCCTGTACACAAGAGGAACATTTTGCAGCAATCACGAGTGTCATGCATGCTTCTTCCACAGCTGATCCAGTCTTTTCTTCATAATTTCCTGGAGTGCAAATCCATTAAGGTATGCAAGATTCATGATGCATGCAGTTGTCAAAGGGGGTGGTGGTCATGATTGGAACAAGTGATCCGTACTAATGGGATCAATTAATGAAGGAAATTGTAGTCACTGCTGCGTACAGTCACATACTAACTAGCCTGAGCTAGAAGCACAAAAGACAGTAGGGAACCCAGCATTATGAGCTTCTGTGTTAAGGGCGTGGGGAGTGATTTTTACTGGGCTACTAATGGGCAATTTTATCCAATTTAGTGTTTCATAGTTGGTGGGCAATGCATTTGAGAAAAGCTGTTTGAGTCATGTGAAGAATCTGAACTTCAAATTCCACCTCTTACGCACTAACCAGAATTGCAGTGGAATAAGAGTCGGAACTGGAAGTTCTGATATCCAACCTATCCACAACAGAATAGAACAGAACCAGACAATGTTTATGGTGTGGTGGCACACTATGGCCATATGGGTATATATTCAGTATCTATTGCAAGTTATACAATGGTGTGTGAAAATACTGTAACCTCATTGGTCAAAACACATCATATGACCGTGGGTATATCCTGCAATAACCCACGGATAAGGAATGACATTTATAAACAAACTCTAGCCAGAGTCGATAGGGCTGTGAAGAGCTACCAAATGACCAATGTCATTTTCTTGTTGGTGCCATATAGTGCTGTTTAGTCACAATCATCACAGTGCTCCCAGATCCAAATAACCATTTTCCTATAACAAGCCCTACTTTTTCCTGTATTTTCCCTGTAGAGGCAGCATCAAATCCCTGTATAAATCCCTGTAGATTTTTCCATAAGCCACTAGTTCCTTATTTGTGACTTTGTTGTTTATTTAAATGTAATATGTTAGCAGCCTTTTATCAGGAAAAGGGTTCTGATTTACTGATAGGTATTAAAATTATATGTCAAGATGGCCTTGTAATGATTTGAATTTATATGGAATATATAAGGCATAATGAGAGAATTTATATATTTGTTGAATTTTGTTGACTGGGTAAGCCCACTAAGATTAGAAGTCCCTTTTTCAGGGGTGATGGTGGTGGTAGGGTACAGATGGTAACCAACTGAAATTGTAACATGGCATAAATCCTTGAACCAAATAAAGCAATTGGTATTTTTAGTGAATGGGGGAAATTTGGCCAGTACACCATGGAAATTCCCCTACTGAGCTGCAGGAGGAACCTCTGGCCTGTGAGATGGCCACTCTAGTCGGCTCACCATCTTGGATGGATGTGGTGCAGGTAGCAGAGTTGGTCTCCTCAGCTGCCTCAGCACAGGCAGAGACCAGTGTGGTGTTGGATGCCTTGGTTGCACAGATCGGATCGGAACATACTCTGGTGGTAGGAAATGTGGACTTGGCTAGTGGAAGTGTTTCTCTTGAAGAGTCACAAACCATGATGCACACAGAGGCCCTAAATTCCATCGGATTGGGTGATGGACGAGTGGAAGATTTATTGTCATCGGATGAGCTGGAAGCTCCACTTTTGGAGGACGAATCTGGATATCTGGATATCTGCATCAGTGTTCAGTGCTCAGAGCAGCACTGGAGAAGTGCACATTGATGGCCCGATGATCAGTAGTGGTGAAGCTGCCATGCCCAATTTATCAGCTGACTAGACGGGGAAGAACCTCGGATGCAGCAGAGGATGCCGTAACTTCTACGGATTTTCTGGAGGCTACACCTGGATTTATCCCAGTGGCTACAACTGATAAATTGGTGCCACAATCGGTGGCGATCATGAGTACTGCTTCTTTATTTTGTTTTAAGGGTAATCTGGCTCCTAAAGAGGGAACAGTATCAGACACTGCAGGTGAAGGAAGCTTTGCTCCTCACCTAGCCCTTAGCCCTCACACACCGGTGCATCCTATACAGAATTGGTCAGTGGACTCTGCACTCTGGGGAGCGGGATGGGAGATGACCCCTGATGGCACTCAGGTCTCAGATGGCTCCCCAATTTGGATGCCTCAGTCGCCTGCTAGGAGCACACAGGTGGATAAGGGCAGTGTTGCTCTTAAAACTGGATCTGCAAATTCTTTGGGGGAGCATTCCCCACTTCATATTCTGAATGAGTTGTGCTTGACACAACACCCTGTCTTGCCTTATCTTAGACCTGGCTGGGCGATGGTCCCTACTGATGAACTTGAGATGGATATTGGTCAGAATCCAGTGGTGGCATCAACAGGGTGCCCTAGTGTTGCTGTCCCCCCAGTGATTCCTTTGGGGAATATGGATGGTAATCACCGAGCTGGAGACAGGAGGTCTTATGCTTCCTTCTTCTGTGAGCCCACATTCCCAGCTAAAATGCACAATGCCGTGAGGCTGATCTATAAGGGAGGCCTGGTAGAGTTTCCAGACCAAGTGTATGCAGCGAGGACACTGCTGAAACAGTCCATGAAATTTAATGTGGCTGAAATCTATGCCTTAATCCATGTCTCTGGAGAACAATCTTGATATAAGCTTTAAATTTAATGGTGGACTCCAGAAGTTCTGGGAATTGTATAATTCTTTGAAATCTACACCACTGTGATCTCTTTTCAAGGCTATCCCCTTGACTAAGCCTGCAACCAGAACTATTACCATCTTTTTTCGTAACAAGGGGTTAGTAAGACTAATTTTCTTTACTGGCTCCTGCAAAGATGCACAGTTTTAGGTACCCCTGAAGCAATCTTTGATTATAAGCAGACCTGGACTGTGGGATGGAGAATCCGCATTGTTTTGCATAGTACTGAGACTGCTCTTCAGCACTTGCCCAACAGCTTTTTCATTGATCAGGACAGGGGTGTTCTATTCTATAAAGGACAGCCTAAGGCGTGTTACCAGTGTGGGGAGACGGGACATATTAGCAGTTTGTGTAATAAACTTAAATGTACTTTGTGTGAGGAATTGTTCTATACCAGCGGTCATTGTCGAAATGCACAAGTATGTAATCTGCATGATACCAAAGGGCATTCCTTCCACTCTTACCCCTGGGCCACCCATAACCAGCCTAATAAGGCTAATGATGATGAACAAATCTTATTGATTGCATTAGCCCAACAGCAAAGGGTCAGGTCCTTTCCTAATCAGGCCCCCCCACACTGCTTCGGAGTTGCCCTGGGAGGGGGAATCTATCCTTGTCTTCTCAGTATTCTAACCTGTTATTGTCGTTGAAGTGGTGCTTCTAGTCTGATTGCCTGTAACATCTCCAGTGTCTCACGATTCCCAGGCACCTCGAGCAGATCCCCCTGATACAGGAGAGGGGTCACAATAGGTTGTTGGCACGCAGATAGACATGCACCCACCAAGCCCTTAGCAGAGGCTGACAAATCTAAGAGAGCTATCAGACATCATCAAACCTGGTCTCAACCTAAGTCAAAGGTTTTGAGGACCACTGGCCTTCCGGTGTCCAAAAGATTTGACCCTCTTGTAGATCCTACTGGTTCTTCAGGGAATGAATTAGATGATTCTTCTCTCAAGTCTTCATTGGTAGATGGGAGCTCTGACAGGGAGGATCTGCTTCCCACAGATAAGCCCAGTACCAGTGACCCCTGACCTCTCTCTGATGATGTGGTTAAACCCAAAAGGCCAACCAGAAGATCCTCTAGAAACCCCCCATAAATTGTTCCTGTTTTCTCCTCAGTGTTTTGATGGCATTATTGGCATTTTATTCATTGAATGTGAATAGTGTATAAAATCACTGCTTCAGTCAATGGGCCTGGGTTTTTTCTTTACTGCAGGATACACGATTGCACACGTTACAGGATTTGAAGGATGCTTCCACACTGTGGTCAGCTGGCCTGTCTTATTGGTCCCTTGGTGCTGATGTATGTTCTAGCCTGGCGATTCTGCTTTCTGGTATTGATGTTCATTTTATTAAAGTCCTGGGCCTTTTTCCAGTCAGGGTCTTGCTGGTGGAGCTGAGACTTAATGATGTGTTGTTTCATGCTATTAACATCTATGCCCCCCAGATGAAGGTGGCACGGATTGAGTTATTTCAGCTCATCCAACCATACTTGTTCTCATCTCACTATGTGGCGCTCAGAGGAGATTTTAACTGCAGTGTGGCTCTTTCAGATTGGGGACAGAAGACCAAAATGACAAAACTTTTTTGTGACATGGCATGCTTACAAAGAATGGTGAAAGCGGCTTCTCTTCTCGATGCGTACTTCACACCCTCTAAAACAGCTGTCCCTACATTCCATAAGGGCATGCTGGCCACTAGAATAGTTTATTTTTTTGTTTCCCCTTTCCTGCAGATTCATAGGGTGGATGTCTTGGCATCAGAATTCTCAGACCATGATAGTCTGCATATTCGGGTAGGAGGCACAGGCCACACTGCACAAGGTCCAGGCACCTGGAAGTTCAACTCTTCTTTGTTGGACTCTCAGGAAGCTAGGCAAGAAATTGATTATTTTTGGGCAGCCCGGAAATCTGTTTATTTGCTGTATGATGACCCCCCTTTGTGGTGGGAAGATATGATTTCTGACTTGTCCCTTCTGTTGAAATCCAATTCTAAATTTAGGTGGATTGCTAATTACCATCAGTATTTGCAGACAAGGGTTCACTTACAAAAGTTGTTATCACTCTCTTATATTATGGGTCATGATTTTTCTGGCCAAATTGCTATCCTTAAGAAAGCCATAGTTTCATTTCGCCAGACTCAGGCCCAGAATCTGAAAAACCAACAAAGGCTCACTACACAGGGGAGGAAAGAGCACAATTGACCTCTTGATGCCTCCACAACTCATGTCTCTCAAAACAATATGACTGGTTTGTGGGATGAGATCCACACCCTGCACGAGGACCTCCCAAGGATAAAATGGTCTTGTTTATGAGCACACAAAATGTTTGTTTTCTGCAGCATCTAGTGGCACTCAGGATTTTGATTTCCTTTTTCAGGACTTGAATTTTCCTACCTGTCCAGCTGCACAGGCTGACTTATTGATGGAAGACATCCACCCTGCTGAAGTGGTCCAGGTGATTGGTTCTTTGGTTAGTAATAAATTCCCGGGATGCAATGGTTTGACCAACACATTTTATAAATACATGGGTGGAGTGTTACAGGATGAGTTGGCACAGGTCTTTACTCATTTTCTTCAGACTCATAGCCCCTCACTTAGAATGACAACAGGTCAGTTTATATATCTTTTTAAGAAAGGGGATAGGCATGATATCCAGAACTGGAGGCCTATCTCCTTGCTGAATACTGATTTTAAAATCCTGGCTAAAATTCTCAATTCCTGATTGCTTAGGACCACAGCAGACTTGATTACACCTGCCCAGACATGTTCTGTGTCAGGACAGAAAATTTCAGACCACCTGATCTTGCTCAGAGAAATTTTTACCCGGGGGCAACACACTGACACACAGGGAGTAGTGTTGCCATTAGACCAGTCTAAGGCCTTTGACTCAGTGAGGCATGATTTTCTCTGGGCAATGCTGGGCTATTATGGAATTCTGGTTGCCTTTGTTTCTTGGCTCAGATGTCTATATAAAACCGTTACAGTGACCCCCACTAGTGAGAGGGTGGGTTGGACCCATGTATAAGGTGGAGAAAGGGGTCAGGCAGGGCTGCCCTATGAGCCCCCTGCTTTTCACTTTCTGTATTGATCCACTACTCAGGCTCTTAAATACCTCTCCTGTGCTTTAACATCTACGTTTCAGAGATGTCACACTTGGCATAGTGGCAATCAAGGTGTTTGCATTTTAGTTCAAAACTCAGAGTCAGCGGCAGCTGCTCTTCAGATTTGTGACTCTTTTTTTTTTTTTTGTTAACTTTATTTTATGCACCGGTACTCTCCATGGCATCCTTCAGAGGTGCCCAGCTCAATCCTGTCCCTTCTACTCCCTACCGTGGACAGCCATCACTGGTTCACTCCCCCCAGAGAAACTTCCTAGTGCACCAGATCACCCCCTGGAACTGGGCCTGGCCACCCTCAGCAACACTTTCTGAAATTAGAGGGTTCATCCCTCTGGGAGGTCAGCTGTGGATCCCCGGTGTGGACTGGCCTGGCATTAGGGATGAGAAGGAGATTTCTGGGGCCCTCATCATCTCCTCGGTGAGCCGGGGATTTTTTACTTTTAGTTCCCCCTTCTCCCTGCAGAGCCCGGCCAGCAAGGCAACAAATTGCCATGGCTCTGCCCGAATGGCATACGCCACGCCTCCCCCGATTGAAGATCCTCCAGCAACCACCAGAGGTCACTCCAAGAGCGAGCACACCCCGTACCCACCCCTGAGAAGAGAGAGCAGTCCTCCAGATGCTCGATCTCTTCCCTCCCCTGCCGACCCCCAGTGGTCCTGGCTCATTCCTGAACCTGGGTCGCCAGCATGGCAGGAGGTGTGGCATCCAGTGCATCTACCCTCAGCACTACAGGGCCTGTAGATTTGTGACTTTTGCTGGCTTCTCTCTTAATGTAATTAAATGCATGGCAAAACAATTGGAAATCCCTGAATTTCAAGTGACTCACATCCAGAGTATCAGGGTGACTACAGATCCAGTCAAAATTTTGGGCATATTGTATGGGTCAGCTGATGATGCTCTAGGTAATTGGAAGTCTAAATTGACACAGGGGCAGCAGTTGGTTGGAGACTGGAACAGATGGAAATATTGTAAGCAGAAGAGGGTTTACTTAGTTAAGACTTTTTTGATGCCACTTTTTTTATTTCTTTGCCATGTTTTTCCAGTGCCCAAATCTTTGGAAACCAGGCTTTTAACTGTTTTTTTTTTCAGGCCATATGGGGGAGCAGACTGAACCCTAATAAGAGAAATTTGACCTACCTTCCAAAGAACTTGGGAGGGTTATGGATGATTAATCCCATTAATTTTATTTTTAGTATTTTTTTATAATCTAATTTAAGGCCTCTTTGGGTGTTTGCTGGTCAGGAATGGGTACCCCTCCTCCTTTACTCAAGTAGGCCATGGCTTTCTCAATAGGAGGCTAGGAGACTCAGGGGGTTGAGGAGATCCTCTGCTATCCTGGAATACGTATGAGAGATTTTCCTTAAATTGAAACAATGGCACATTATCAGTACAATAGTAATTACTACTAATCATAAAACTGTGTATACAGTGGTACAAGAAGCCTTTTTTTTACAGAACCTATGATGTTCCCCAACTGTCCTTCCAGATTTGTTCCATCTGTGGCCCTTTTGGTTAAGGAAGCAAGGATCCCACCTAAGCTATGGGACTTGCAGTGGCTTAGTTGGCATGGAAAAATTTACATTAAGTCCAACCACAAACATAAACATCTACGGGAGAGGTACTGTAGCAGACCTCATTGTGTGACACAACTTGAGATGACAGAGCACCTGTTCTTTACCTGCTCATACATCAAAGGTTTTTGGGCCTTACTCTCACAGGACTGGCAGGATCCTTGGTTCCTAAATGTGACGTATGAAGCCCTGATGTATGGTTATTATGGGGGGTTGGCCATCGCTTGGAACAAGAGCACTTTACATATAGTACTACTGGTTATTAAATGGTACATTTGGAACATTCTGTCACTATGAACCTTGCCAGAAAAAGTGATTACCCATTTGGAACCGATTGTTAAAATACAGTTTGAACTTCTGAGTATTTATCAGAATGAGGTTAAATTGTTCCCTCTGGAGCTCATAAGGACCCAATGGAGAAACATGTCTTGGGTGACTGATTCTGGCGCCCCTATCACTTAGCTTCACGGCTCTTACTGACTGAAGCAATGAATTCTATATTTTATTTTCATCAAGTTGGGTTTTCAAATGGCTGTAATGGTGTGTTTTTGGTCTGGTTTTGTATTACCTTCACTCTTTATGTCCTTGCCTGTTTTAACCTCTTTTTCCTTCCCTTGAATATGATGTTACAATACTGTTTTTTTTCTTTCTGTATATTGTATTTTGGTCCTGCTCTGTTATCCTTCTAGTCCTTACTGCTCGACTCTGTAAGTTTGCTTGTTTGATTTTTGCATTAATAAACACCCGTACTCTTTTTGAGAAGTGCCATAGGAACTTTAACATCCACCTGCACAGGCAGACAGAAAAGACAATAGAACCCCCCCCCCATGTTGCACTACAGTGTCAGTATTGGGATTCAAAGAGCTAGTGGAGCCAAATCAGGCAGATATGAAAATAATATACATTTTAAGAAGTAGTAAGTTATAAAATTGTATTTCTGAAGTACCTTTCTTTTACCTTTTGCCCATCAGAGATTCTTCTATGTCATAATGTTGTGGTGGATGTGTGGAACAGCTCTTAGCATCGCAGCTGACATATCTAACTCTACTGCCCCCCACTACATCATCAGCATTGTGATTTTGCTGACAGTGAAATCACAGGTGAATGACCTGGTAGTCACTGAATTGCTGTTCCTAAGTAGCAGTAATGTCACAGTCAGTGAGGTCACAATGCTAGTGATGTAACAGGGGCAGTATAGCTAGCTTTGTCAGCTGCCACACAGAGTGCTGTTCCACACATCGCACATATTAACGTCAGGTAAACAATCTTCTAATTAAACAAAGGGAAAAGATAAAGTACCTCAAATATAAAAGGTAATGTTGACTGCTTTTAAAATCTAATATTAGTTTAAGGCAGTATACAAGCTCTTTAACTCACATAACTAGTGTGGGGATAGAACCCACAGACTTCTGATTTTCCAGTCTCAGAGGCCAGTGTACATGCTATTTTTTGCATCTTTCATTTATTAGTTTTTACACAAACTCTCTGAGACTTTTTTCTGACCACCTGATGGAATCTTGAATGAGTCACATAAATGTTATTATTATCTTCAAGGCCCTGACCCTGCAACTAAATACACACTCAGTACATCACATTATAAAATGAGAAAAAAACGGTTTTCTGTTTCCAGTGCTTGCCTCCAACCTCTGCTGCAGAAAGGAATGTCAGCTAACAAACTGCAATTCCACTGTCTGCAATCTGACATTGAGTCTGACTTTCATTTTCACAAAAAACAAGAGGAAATGAGTTAACCCCTAGGTTGATGAAAGAAATAGAACAAATCTGTTAGACTGAGCTAAACAGATGATAAAAACAATAGATTAAAAAGTTTTTTTGTTAATATCCTTAGAAGTTCTGAGGTACAATACAGTAGCATTGCCCCTCTCCCTTCAGATGCCTTTAAAATAGAGCGACAAATAGCAAAAATCAGAGGGGGTGTGCACTACTTTCCAGCTGTGGAGGAATACATACAAATGTTAAAAAGGCAGTTCTAGGAAAAGCCATTTTTAGAGCTACAGATGACAGAAGGGTTGAGGGTCCGCCCACAGCCAAAAAAACATAATTAAACTCATTTAAAATTTATTTTACACATGGGTCCATTGTAAAATTGCAATAAAGCACTTCAGGGTGTGGATTATTTAAGAAATAATGCACTCCAGGGTGCGTGTTGTGCTGGGATAATGTCACGCCTTGGGTGATTAGACACGAGGCAGCAGGCCGAGTGTGACTAATCACCCCAGAAGTGACATCATCCCAGCACAACACACACCCTGGAGTGCATTATTGTTATGATACAATGGCTCTCCTACAATAAAATACAAAACAAATGATTAAAATATTTTTAAAAGTATTTTTGAGAGTCATTTCTTTACTGAGTAGGTATATGTGGAGGAGAAATAGTCCTGCTGACTGTATTGTTTGCTGTTTAGATGATTTTGTTGTTTTCTTTTTATCCCCACAGTGGGCTTCTTGTATGTTTACCACCCCCCCCAAACAGACACAGACACAGAACTGTTTCCTGCTGTACAAGTTTAATTGAGCCAGTCCTGATGCCCGGTGAAAATGTTTAATTTTGAATGATGAGACTGCTGCTCCTATTGCCCCTGTGCCCGCGCTGCTCACTATTTTACCTTGTTTTGACTCTGCTTCAAGTTCTTCTGGTACAGATCAGATAGATAGTTTGTACTGTAAGATGATAGGAATGGGGGAAAGAAAGCACTTTTAAATTGGGGCAAGAGCCTATTCTGAGCAGCGAGGAGCAAGCGCATGCTAGGTAAAGTGAAGCCATTCGGCTGGTTGCCCGCTCCTGCGTTTCCTGTTGAATTGAGGAATATTTGAGATTCAACATTGTGGTTATCCTGGCAGCATTGTCCTCTGTTTCTGCCACAAGAAAAGAAAATGGGATAGAAAAACATTGTGTGGTAAGTGGGAGGTCCACGATGCACTTTGGAAGGGGTGCACTCGCTGCATTGGGACGGAACAGCTGTGGAGCGGGAATTGTTGTAAAGCCGATCATAAAGACCGCTTTCACTCAGCTTGTTTTTTTTTTGTTAAAGTGAAGAAACAGAACATTGGGGGAATATGTGAAGTATTGGGTTACAGTGCTGTGCATTGCAAATGTTACTTTTACGGGGAGTCTTGAAGGGTGACAGAGATGGCTGTGGACTTATTTGTTTTTACATTTTATGCGGTCATAAGTGTGCTGGGACTTGATCCGTGATGTTGTACTAGGATAACATCACGGGTCCAGTCCCAGACTGACCAATCAGAGCCCAAGATTTTTTTTGCCATTGTATAATAGTAGATTTACCCATTTCTTGTGTGGTTAAGTCACTCAACTGTGCCTCATGATACACCACACAAGGCGTGGGTAAATCCCCCAATAACCTGCACCCTGTCATGCCTTATTGCTTAATTAACCACCAGACAGAGTTGTTTGAAACAATCAAACAATATGCAGTGGGAAACATGTATGCTATACAATATATTGTTTGGTTATTTGGGGGCAGATGCATAGGGGTACAGGACAGGAGCAGCAGCTGAGTGACTAGCAGTTTGTTATGGTTTTGTGCCTTGGGAAGGCAGCACCACATGGAGGAGATGGCACCGGTGGATTGACCAGCAGCAGCACAGTGCCTAGTAGTTTATAAAATTCAATCTTTTTATTTCAGCTCCCCTACATTTCACTCCTGCCTGGAGCTTGTTCACTGGGTTTTTAATTATTTTTCTTTTTCCTTATTTCATTCTGTTTTCAAACAAAAAATTGTACTTTAGTATTTCTGTTATTTTTCTTTTTAAACAATCTTTTGTTAAAGTTTTTAGCACAATCACATACCAAATATTAGTATACTTGCATCACTTGGTCTGCTTATTTTAAAACTTTTCTTTCTTTTTCTCTTTTTCTAGTCGATAGCGCTCATGTACTTTTTCTGAAATGAGATAAGACATAAAGCAATGCATATCACTGTGATAGAATGTGTGGGAACTAGGTTTCTCTTGTTTCTGCAGCTATTGGAGATTGACCCCCCTATTAACAAATGAAGCAGCCTACCTGCAGGAATACTTTCAGTAACATGGAGGTTGGCCCTCACTGTTTGTGATTTTTTTCTTTTGACTGCAGGGAGACAACAAATTTGGTCATGTTTTAACCCTAGTTCAATTTTTTGAAGTTCAGTGCTTAAATCTTTATAAGTTAAGTCTTTTTTAGTTTAAAAGGTTGTCTCTTTTACCTCCTCCTTAGTGCTCATGTTCCTGTATTCCTTCAATGTGATTTTGCAATCTGAGACTTGCCCTACTTCCTGCAGGTGCTGCCTCTTATCCTCTTGTCTGTTTTGTGCTGATCAGAGGTCCCTCAACGGTTGCCAAGCAACCATTAACTTGACCTGTTTACAGCACAAAACAAGCGTGTTCCTAGTTTCCTGTTCATTCCATCACTTTTATGTTTTTTTTATCGGTTTGTTTAGAATACATTCAATTGAAGATGTGAGAGGAAAAACATCTGTAGCGCCATGGCTTTTTTGGAAAACTTAGTGGGCTGGGAGAGCTGATTATGGTGGAAATGGTACAGTTTTCTGATGTATTCTGTTTAGTGTTCTACAAAATAATAAATACGACTATATAATAATGCTTTGCATTAAGAATCTTTCAGTTTCTTTCTAACCTTTGCTCTTCTTGAGTCTTCAGTGGTGTGTAATATTATAACATCCTTTTCATGCTGTATGCTGGTGCATGGCGGGGAGGTCACTCCATCTTGACCTTTCAAATTACAATCTACTTCTTAGTTATACATATATTCATTTTTGTTTTAACTTGTGCTTTTCTTAGCTTCTAGTTGTCATATACAATTTGTAATTCTTTCATGCATACATAGGCACTATACAGGGAGGTCAACTTAATTTGACCTTTCATTACTGAAATACAAAGGAAACACAACATTCATCATACTAAGTCTTTGAAAAAAATAAACACAAAGAAATGTTTGCATAGCTAAAGTCACAATTTGCTTTCTACAGTAGCTGTAATATATTCCATTCTTCTTGTACTTTTTGCTTATTTAGTTAGAATATATGATTACAATTTTTCTTTTATACATAAAAGGATACAGTGGAAGGACGTCAACTTAATTTGACCTTTCCTTATTAACATAAAATGTGCTTTGTGCTCACTTTTTTTTGTGAACAAGGTGTTATGATTGTGATAGTTCCCGAAATCTGTTTCTTAAAGTACGTTGTATTTAGTTCACATTCTGGTTATTTAAAAAAAAATACTTTCATATGCATGTCACCTCTGTAGTTTCACACTGTTCTTGTCTGGTCGTTATTCTGACTGTGTCCATGCTATTCTAATGTGTCTTATAAAAAAATATCAGCGCCCTCTAGTGGCAGGTGATCCAGGCAGCGAAGGCAACTGTGTTATTTTTCCCGGCAAAATTATGGCTTTCTTCAGGGCTCCCAGACCTACAGGGATTCCTGTATTTTGCAGGGTAATGGAGAAATCTACAGGGAAATTGTTCCATTAGACTTGCTTTGTAGGACTCTGTAAGTATTCAGTGCTGCAGACCAGCACGGTTTTCCAGTAGCGGGTGAGGAACGAGTTTTGGCCTGTTGCCATCTGAACTGAGGAGAAAGTAAGACAAGTGAGATGCCTCTGGAAAATGTACTCAACCGACCAAGTCGTGGCATTCCGCTGCATGATCATAAAATGGATCCATGAAAACTCTCAATGTTTTCCCCCGTGTTTAATGGTCTTTCTCCACTAATACGTACATATGTCGGGCCCTGTAAAACTTGGTCTACTCTTCCCCATTTGACCGAGACACTACTGTAAGCAGCGGGTTACGGCTGTGATATGAAATATTGGGAAAGCTTATTTCACTTGCAGAAATGAACCAATTGTTATTCCCAGGAGAAATCTGGAAACTGTAATGTTAACTAGTTCATTGTTTCGCCGTTCATGCATTACGAGCATGTGCAACACATTTACCAGTTCATTGACTAATCGTGATTGCGACATGGTTTGATTTTAAAAATAGGTAGACTGCCCCGTTGTGAATATAATATGAGAATGAGGTTTTTAAGATCCAAGTAGCCTTTGTATTTGCAAGTTCTACTAAGGATGATGACTTTGCATTTTGTTTCCTTGTGTGTACTTGGCAGAGTGTTGAGTTTCCTTTCCACTCTTTGTTTTTGCAGTATCTTTCAGGATACTTTGAGAAAAATGTTTTGTGGCTTTCCAGAAAGCAGTGTGCATGTATCCCCTATGGTTCTGGTAAGTTCTGTTATCCACATAGTAAATGTTCATTAACCAGCAGACTGCGACTGCTTTGTTTTGACCATGATAGTTCTAGCACGTTTTTTTTCTGTAAACAGTATTGCTGTATGTAGGCCATAGTCCTTGGTGTAGTCATTTTTAGACCTGTTCCAATTATACACATTAGTGCCTCATGCTGTTGAATCCTGCAGGTTGTAATGAACATGGTTTGAAATTGTTCTGCTGCTACTAGCCAGCAGGGCTAGTGACTCAAAATCCACTATCCCCACAGACTTTTCCACTGGCCCAGTTTGTGTTCTTACTAAACTGTTAACTTTTCCAGGACAAGCCCTGAGGGCTAGTTAACGAAAAATCTAGCCTAATAAAAAGAAAAAAAAAAAACTACCTGCATTTGGCTAGTGCCATTTTCGGCTTTTGATAGAGAGGCGTTCCCATAGTGATAAGAATATGAAAGTTTTGTTCTTTGCTGTTTACTGCTATCTACCTCAGCCAATTAAACATTCTTCATTGTTAGCTCTTTTTTTAAATTATAGAAAACGCATTTCTGATTTGCATTGTCAACTAAGCCTCCTGGGGCAATCTGAATTAGGAACTGGGTCCTGCAACATAAGCATAGCACAGGTGCTCACAAACCTAGGGGCTTAGTTTGTGCTCTTGTGAATGTATGACCTCAGAATTGTGTGGTAATAGTAGGTGGTAACTGCTGATAACTGGGCGGTATCTGGTGTTTGGTCATGGTGTGGGAATCACCACCGGCTGCGGATTGGGAGCCAGTGATCAGCACTGATCTGTACCATCCCTCTCTGTCAGTCTACCACTGGTATGGACATGGGGAACCCTCAGCACCTATTTAAGTTATTACCACTGCATCCACTCATGTGCACACTCACCTGTGGTCTCCTCACTGTCCTTGGCATCCCCTGGTATACTGGTGCAGGTGTTCCTAGAGCAGGAGAACCATGGGGTACTTGCACTCAGCTGGTGAAAACTGGCTTCACATTCTCCAACCTATTTGCAGAAGGCAGACCCCCTCCCTCTGTTCTCTGCAGTCTTGACCTGAGGTGCATTCTGTGCCCTGCATATCTGGTCAGGAGATATGGCCGCAGGGTGCATGCCAGGGATGGCTCCCTTCCCTTAAAACATCTCCTATGGCTGCTTCTGGTGACCCTAGTGCTATCAGGTGACATCAAGCTTAACACTGGCCCACCCTGCCAAACAGCCCCTGCTGCTTTGGGCTGGACGGTGGTCAAAGGGCTGAAAATAGCCCATCTCAATATCTGTTACATCCTGCCCAATTTGGCAGAACTACTTGCTTGGGTCACCCACCACACCTCTGACATCCTTGGAATAACAGAAACCTGGCTTAAACCCACCATTCCAAACACTGCGTGTGCCCTCCCAGGCTATGACCTCCTCAGGCTTGATCGCCCAGGAAAAAAGAGGGGGGTGGCATCTTGGTCTATTAAGGAAGCCACCTTAACCTGTCAGTGTTACCCTGTCTACAACCAGTGCAGCCCCCCCTGCGAGTTCCTGCACACGGTGCCGTTGCTTGGGATGACCAAAAAGATACATGTCGTATTCATCTACAATCCCCCTCAGGGTGGCCTAGAGGGGCTGTCCATCCTCCTTGACACAGTAGGTGCTGTGATCCAACATAATGAGCTAATTATCCTAGGTGATCTCAACCTAAACTGGCTTGGTAGCAACACCAAAGCCTATGAACCACTTCTTGCTGGTCTCTCCTTGTCGCAACTGATCAAGGATCCTACCAGGTGCCCACCTAATGGTGGAGGGAGCTCTCTTCTGGACTGGGTCATGACAAATAGACCAGAGAGGATCAGCTCATCGGGTATCCTCCCTGACTCCATCTCAGACCACTCCCCTGTGTACGGGGTGTGGAAGATCCCTTCTCTGAAAATACCACATAAAATTATCCAGGTCCGAGACTACTCCAGGTTTGATCTTGGCTCCTACCATGATGATCTCCAGCACACAGACTGGTCAGCAGTATGAAATGTCCAGGACTCCCCATCTGCAGTCAGTCACTTCCTCAGTACATTCAGGATGCTGCAGGATAAACATGCCCCCCTCATTAGATGGAGGGTCAGGGGCTCGGCGACAAAGTGGCTACATGGTAGTCTGCTAGGCCTCATGAAGTACAGAGATAAGTGCTGGGCAAATTTCACGGCCACAGCAGAACAGGTTGTATTTCTGCAGTACAGGAAACTCAGAAATCAGTGCAAGAAGGCTATCAGGGCTGCTAAAGGTGAATTTTGCAAAACTGTGCTGCTGCGCATAGCCAGGGACCCCAGGAGGTTCTGGAGAAACATTAAGAATATAGTCAGTGGGACTCCGAGCGGTGAGACCTCTGATATGATCATCAATGGTGCCAGTTGCAACAACTCTCTGACCATCACAAATGCATTCAATGAATACTTTTCGGACCTATTTGCTTTTACCTCATCATTCCCCCATGGGGAGGGGAAAATGGTGAACAAGGGGCGGCACCATCCCCATCTTACCTGCCCTTTCTTTTTAAGGTGGTGATGGTACAAGAGGTAAAGAGATTGCTCTCAGGCTTCTCCCACTTACATAGATGCATAGATACATAGACAGTGTCGGCAGATAAGGGCCTATGGCCCACCTAGTCTGCCCATTTGAGCTTGTAAGTTCAGTTTGTTTTCCTAGAAGTCTGTTTCCCCTTACCCCTGCCCTCTAGAATTCCTTTATGTCTATCCCATGCATTCTTAAATCCCGTGATTGTTTCAGCCCCCACCACTTCCTCTGGCAGGGTGTTCCACTTGTCCACCACCCGTTCTGTGAAGAAATTCTTTCTCATGTTTCCTCTGAATCGTCCTCCTCCAACTTCATCCCATGCCTCTAGTCCTGAAACATCTTTTTCGCTTAAAAATAGTGTTTTCCTGCACCCTGTTCCTCCCTGTAAGATACTTGTATGTCTCTGTCATATCCCTCTCTCCTCCTCTCCTCCAGG
The DNA here is from genome assembly GCA_016271365.2 of Neoceratodus forsteri. Taxonomy (NCBI): domain Eukaryota; kingdom Metazoa; phylum Chordata; order Ceratodontiformes; family Ceratodontidae; genus Neoceratodus; species Neoceratodus forsteri. The sequence goes on from CM028132.1 coordinate 629,473,685, forward strand.
GAGTACATGTTCAGTTCCTTCAACCTGTCTTCATAGGACTTGTGATGCAACCCATGCACCATCTTTGTTGCCCTCCTCTGAACCTTCTCTACCCTGTCTATGTCCTTACATAGGTATGGTCTCCAGAACTGTACACTGTACTCCAGGTGGGGCCTCACTAGTGTCTAGTATAGCGGAATTATGACCTCCTTTTCCTGCTGGTGATGCCCCTGCCTATACATCCCAGCATTCTATTTGCTTTACCTGATGCCTTGTCACACTGTTTCCCTACCTTGAGGTCATCAGAGATGACAACCCCAAGATCCCTTTCCTGCTTGGTGCATGCTATATCCTCACCCCCCAACTGATATATTGTGCTAGGGTTTTTGTGCCCCATATGCATTATCTTTCACTTCTTTGCATTGAATTTCAACTGCCAAACCTTCTCGAGTGATGGCCATGATGGACTGGAACTGAAACTCCTGAGTCTTGGTGCCAGTAAGATTGCCCCCATGGTAACTCATATCTTCAATCTGTCCCTGTTGTCAGGTGTCATTCCAGAAATATGGAAAGTTGCCAGGGTGGTCCCGATACTTAAACAGGGAAACCCCAAACTCATAGAAAACTACCATCCAATATCCATATTGTCAGCGGTCAGCAAACTTCTCGAGAAGGTCATGGAAGGGCAACTCTCGGAGTACTTACAGTCTCATGACCTGTTGTCCCCAGTGCAGCATGGCTTTAGGAAAGGCCACAGCACATCTTCTGCCCTTGTCACGGTCTCATCTTGGATCAGGGTGGCTATGGACCAAGGCAAACTCTCTGGGGCTATCTTTATAGATCTCTCTAAGGCCTTCAATTTTGTTGATCACACCATGCTTTCCACCCAGCTCAGTTCCTATGGTCTATCACCTGAGGTACTCAACTGGTTCTCCAACTACTTAAATGGCAGAAAGCAACTTGTTAAGTATGGGAAGGAGCTCTCGGCCACTATCCCTGTTACCATGGGTGTCCCACAAGGCTCGGTCTTGGGGCACCTGCTTTTCTCCATATTCGTGAACAAACTCCCAGCTGTCGCTGTCCACTGCAAGCCTATCCTTTATGCAGATGACCTGGTCATTCTGACCCATTCCCCAGAGATAGGAGTCATAAATCACCACCTGAGTGAAGACTTGAGAAACACCCAATCCTGGATATTGTTCCACAAGCTGGTTCTAAATCTCAGAAGAACCCAGGCCATGCTCTTTGGGTCTCAGGCCAAGATTAAGGCCGCCTCTGCTCCATTATGTGTTTCTGGTGTCGACGGGGTCCCGATCCCAGTTACTGACAACTTTAAATACCTTGGGGTGATGCTGGACCCGCAGCTTGACCTTGGCCGCCACATTCCGAATACTTGCAAGACTGTTAACTGCAAACTGGGTCTGGCCTACAGAGCCAAAAACAATCTTACTCCAGCAGCACAGATTGCACTTTCCAGAGGGGTGCCCCTCCCTTTGCTCTGCTACAGGCTCCTCTTGTTTGTCTGCTCATCCAAAGTCCATCTCTCTAGGTGCTGTACTGCCTATAACAATGTATGCCGCTTCGCGCTGGCTGCCCCCCCATCTCATTCACCATTGCGACCTCTATAGCAGGCTAAACTGGCTCTCACCCTCAAACCACATAGACTTTGTCCTAGGGTGCTTCACCAGAAAGGTCCTTGGCACTGGCACCCCCTCCAGGGCTGGCAAAATTCCTCCTTTTGGCTGCCTCCTCTTCCTACTCCCTCAGGTCCCAGGGACATGCCCTCCTTAAGATACCGGCTACACGGACTCTAATGGGTAGTTGGGATTTTGCTGTGTGCGCTCACAGACTGTGGACCACTTTCCCTGCCCAGGTCTGATCCTCGCACTCACAGGTGTGTCTTCGCTCCACCCTATGGAATCACATTAAACTTTCTTCAGCTTGTGGCTGCCCCAAACCCCCATAAACTGATTCACCACAGTACTCCTCTGCCTTGGAGATCTTCCTGGACAAAATACCTAACTCCATGAGGTCGCTAAGCTGTATATAGTGTCATATCTGAAGTATCTCTAAACTGTACCTCCGGTACTGCTCTTAGTTGCTATAAGGTGTTTATTTTGTTGTGTACATACTGTATAAATCTATGCCTTACTATGTTTTGTATGCTGTTTTGAACCTGTAATCATACTGTCCTCACATGAACTGTAACATGTCTGATTTGTACAATGTTGTTTTATGTACTTAAATCTGTTATTCCTGTACTGTCCCGGGTAGTACCTGAAAATAGGCAATTGTCTTGTAGTGTACTTACCTGGTTAACAAAAGCTAAATAAATAAATAAAATAAATAATATTTTTGGTTTTTTGCCTGTTATTTCAACTGTATGCCCCCCCCCCAATTAGTTTCTATGTTCATACCTATATGGGGCTCCAGAGTTTTCATGTAGAAAATCCAGCGCATTTCAGTGCTGAGTAATAAGTCTCTATAGTTGCCCCTCTTTCTTCTATGTAAACTTTCTCTAGCCCCCAAAATCTTAGGGCAGCTCCACTATGTCCAGCTTGCATAAAATGTGTGGCAACTGGGAAGCTCTCATCCCTCCTTCTGATATCTCCTTTATGTTCTTGGATTCTGGTTTTTAGCATACGACTTGTCTGTCCGACATATAGCATGTGACAGGGACATTGTATGACATATATTGTGCCCTCTGTGGTGCAATCAATATGTTTATGGATTTGGTGTTTGTGTCCTGTGTGTGGATGGAGAAAGAAATTTTTCTTAGAGGTATGATTACACACAGAACATTTAGCACATGATACCACACCTGGTGCTAAAGGCCCTAGGAGTAACTGATTTTCTTTTTTCTCATGTAGTTTATACTGTGACCTTATCAGTTTTTCTTTGAGGTTTTTTACTTTTTTGGCTGCTATTATTGGCCTATTTTGGAGCGCCGGAATGTTCTCATTGTCAATCTGTACTAAATGCCAGTGTTTGTTGAATATTTTTCTAAATTCCGTCATTTTATGTTTATACTTTGTTGCTAGTACAACTCTTTGTTTGTTTCTTCTTTTGTTTTGGGTTCTAGAAGGTCCATCCTGTCTTTTTGTTTTATTCTGTCTTTAGCTGTTTGTAATATGCCATCCTAACATCCTCTATTTCTGAATCTCCCTATCATTCACTCTGTCTCTTTTTCTTGGTCCCTTTCTGAACTACAGTTCCTCTTGACTCTCGTGAGTTGGGAATATGGTATACTCATCTTGAGTTTTGTTTCATGGAAACTTGTGCCATGCAGGACTATATTTCTGTCTGTTTCTTTTCTATATAGTGAGGTTTCTAGTTTATGTCCATCTGCTTTGATCAATAAATCCAAATATGGGATTTGTTTTTTATGGAAATTCATGGTGAATTTTAGATTTTTACTTTTTTTATTTAGTTCCCTGTGGTAGTTTCTTAATTCTTCTTCACTATCATTCCATATCATGAATATATCATCTATCTAGCACAGCCATATATCTATTTTGTTGTCTGTTCTGTTGTATATGTATTGTTGTTCAAAATCATCCATGTATGCATTGGCATATATCGGTGTCATTGTCGACCCCATGACTGTGCCTCTTGATTGCTCATAATAAACGCCATCATATTCAAAATAGTTCTTTGTTAATATTATTTCTGCCATCTCCTGTAAAACCTACGTTTTAGGCTTGCTCCCTCTTACTCTTTGGTCTAATAGTTTTCCTATACATTGAATTCCTTCCGGGTGTGGAATTGATGTATATAGGTCAGCAACATTTAGTGTCACCAATATTGCATTTTCTTGTATTCCCTTTTCTGAGATATTTTTTAGTTTCAAAATCATGTCTGTAGTGTCTTTGACATAGGATTTTGTATTTTCTATTAGGGGTTGGAGATGGAAGTTAATGTATCTCGAGACTGGTTCAAATATTGAGTCATTTCCTGAGACTATGGGTCTTCCTGGGGGATCTACTGGGTTTTTATGTATTTTGGGTATTGCTTAAAAAATTGGGATTCTGGGATAATCTTTTGTAAGTATTTCTCTTTCCCATGGCTCTATCCATCCCATAGAAGCATATTCCTCAAGCATACTGTCTATTGACTGTTTTATTTTTTCTGCGGGATTATTCAGTAGAATGGAATAGTTCTCTTGATTTTCCAATAATTTTAGACACATTTCTTTGTATTTGTCTCTGTCTTGTATTACTATACCCCCTCCCTTGTCTGCACTTTTTATTATTATACTGCTATCTTTTTTATGTTTTCTAGTGCTGTCCTGTCTTTATTAATTAAGTTCTTTTTTGCTGGGTATCAACTTCTTTGTTCTGAGAATAGTCCCATTATTTCTTTCTCTGTTACTTTACAAAAAGTTTCTATTCAGTGATTTCTCCCAGTGTGTGGGTTGTATCTGGATTTAACTTTCATCTCCTGTCTCAGTTTCTGTTTGTATGTGTCTGTATTACTTGTGTCTATTCCAAATTGTTGTTCTAATCTCAGATTTGTATAGAATTTCTGAAGGTCTACTTCTAGATCAAATAGATTGATTGCTTGTGTTGGGGCAAATGATAGACCTAGACTGAGAACCCTGGTTTCTTCTGTTGATAAATTCCATTTACTGAGGTTAAATATTGGTATTAGGTCATTGTTTATTGACTTCTGCCTCTCCCTCCTCTTGGCGGCCTGCTTGGCCTTCCACCTCTTCCTTCTCCTCTGCCTCCCCTCCCCCCTCCATATTCTTCCCCCTGTCTATACTGACTTCTTGTGTTTCTCAAGTCATACCTTACTTCCCTTACATTTTCTGCTGTAGTCCCTGGCCTTTGTTCATCTGATTGTTGTAGTTCTTCTGTCCCTCTTTGTGGGTCCCTGGTGTAACTACTGTCACTGTCCGTGCTCTCATATGTGTTATATTGACTGTATGTATTTTGACTTTTGAATTTCTTATATGCATACACACTGTTATCCCTGTAATCCTTGGGGTCCCTTATGAATTTTTTAATTTTTTGTTGTTTTAGTTTTTCTTCATAGTCAAATAGTCTTTGTTTGAAATCTTCTAGATTTTTTCTAAATTCTTCTTCTTGCATTTTTAGTTATAATGCTTCCTCAACTAGTTTGATTTCATTTTCTAACACTTGTCTCTCATCAATTATGGCCTCTATCAGGGCATACATGAAGGCACAGCTGGCTCTATTCCTTATCCCATCCCATGTGGTGTCCAATTTTGTAGATTTTATGCCTAAATTTGGCTCCACATTGATTCTTAACCCCCTTGGGATTCTGTTGTATTGTAAATATTGGGTAAGGGTTAGACCATGCCATTCTAGGTAGCAGTTTTGTATTTCATGTTTTCTGTTTTTTGGGCCAGTTGCTTTGGACCTTCTCCCATTTGAACAGAGAGGTCCCTATCTCCTCTCATGGCACTAAACAGCCTCTTCCTCTCCTCTTCTTATGTAGGAGTGAAAGGTAGGAAAGATGAAATAAAAAGATTGAATTTTATATCATATTGTGTGAAGTCTATGATTCCAAAGGGCCCCCTGAACAAATTTTCTTTGAAGTAGCTGCTGAAGTCTTTCTTCGAGGGGGACGAAGAAAGAAAAATCACAAAGAACAGATGTCCATTTCCCACTTATCTCTTGTACAAAAGTGCATAGTAGTTTGTTAGGGTTTTTTATTTGGGGCAGCAACACCACATGGAGGGGGAGAAGGCACAGGGTTATGGGTCAGCAGCAGAGTGAATACCAGTTTCTTCTGATTTTGTTCTTTGTTGCAGCAGCACCCTATTCAATGTGCATGCACAGGTGGATGGACCAACAACAGCAGTAGTACAGTGGCTAGCAAATCAAATCTTGTTTTGCTTCTTGAGGCTATTGCAGCACCCTATTTGTGTCTGAGGTACAGGCAAATGGGACAGCAACAGTGGAAGCGTCATCAGCATCGATAAAAACAGACCTGCAAGGAGAAGCATAACAAATAATTGTTTTACAAACACATACATTATAAATGCACCCACCCAAATTCCATCTCCCTCATCCAGAGTGTGATACTACAGTCTGATACCAAAACATGGACTAATGACCTCACTGATGCAACAAAGGGAAAAAAAAGTATAAAACCTATTACTTACTGTACCTTCACACTTGTGATAGCCATGTCAGAAAATCCTGGCAGCAACAGCACCATCAGCACCACTAGAGATAGAATTGCAAAGAGAAGCAGAACAAAGAATTGTTTCACAAACATGCACAATAAATATACCCCCACGCTCTCCTTCAACCAGATTGTGATACTACAGTTTGATATTAAAATGTGGATTAATGGCCTCACCTTTGGAAAAAAAAAAAGAAACACAGTTGTATAAAACCTATTACTTAAATTCACACTTGTGATTGCCACATCATTGACAAAACACAGAGCAGAAAATCATGACAGTGGCAGAAGTAGCAACAGCAGCATTAACTTTAATAGGTACAGACTTACAAAGAGAAACATAAAGAATTGTCTTAGAAAAACATACATAAAAAAAAAGGAAATCACATGAATGTTGTGTTATGAAGCCACACATGCTCCACGTGTGTCAGCTTTGATGGTGGTAGTTTATGGTACCCCATGCATCAACAGCCGCCATGTGTGCAGACCATGGTTGAACATGTGGATGTGGTCAACACTGTATATGTTGCATATTGTAAGTACACCATATTGTTTCACACAGCCATCTCTGGTACTGCCTCCATCTGGGCATATCTCCATAACAAAGATCTTACCATCCCTGTCACTTATTGCCACACCACCAGCAATGCAGGTGCCATGAACACATGCATAACGGCTCCATTCACATATGGAGCAACCAGCATCCAATCTCACTCTAGATAATTCAAACTGCACTGCCACCTGGAATCACCCTTCTGCAGTATCATGATGGTGTGTGCTTCTCTCGCTCTAATTATGAGGAAACCATCATCTTGAATGCTCAATTGTCCTGCTCCCAGCCTACACAGACATCCATGGCTTCTTTCATAACTTTTGTCAGTAGCATTGTGAATGTTAGTTATACTTAGCAATACTGATGCTCCAGTAATGGGTCTGCAATGCAGAACTTCAAAGTATGTTGTGAGAAGGTCATCTGATGGGAATAGGGAAACACCCGGTCACTTATAGTCCTCTAATCCTTCATATGTGCTTTTTATACGACATTATCACTGCTGAATACTGATGATTATACTTTTTTAAGTACAGAAATTTTTGAGTGTGAACCCGTGTTATTTTTTACAAGATTCAACTTGTGGAACTTTATGATGCCATTAAAATGAGGCTTACAGTACAAGTCGCATTAAACTGTTCCTCCAATGAGTTGTTCTCGCATTTCTGACTGAGTTGCTTAAGTGATGCTAGACCCAGCATAATGCCCTGCACAAACTGTTTCTTAAGAAGTAAAACTCAGTTTTGCATTGCATTGTGACTGGACTACAGGTGCATTCCCAATTTAGTTGCAAAAACATTTTACAAACATTGCTCTTGAACTAACTAAGCACTGAAAAACAATGCAATATGAGTTGCCAATGCATTGCCACCTGTAAAAAACAATGCTAAACCAACTCATTGGTGGAACAGTTTAATGTGACTTGTACTGCATGCCATTCATAGCACATAGTTGTAGCAAACTGAGAAACTTGTTACAAATTGAGAATTCATTTTTCTAAATTCTTAGATGACATCTATAGAGTGCACCTGAAATATATTCTGTCATTCATTACAGTTGCATTCAATGTAAATGGCAGAATTAGATGCAAATCAACAAAAATGATTAACAGTTTTAAGCACATTTTTCTTGTGGTGGCAAAGAGGGGAGCATGTGTTCAGGAAATTAGCAAACACCTTACTTTGCTGGAAAAAATAACTAGCAATCTGAGTCAGCAGAACAAAACAATGAGTGGTGGAGATGGAGAAAGTCAAAACCATTTAGGCATGCTGATATAAGTCTGCTGTTCACAGAAGTGACAAAGAATACCAATAAATTATATAGGCTTGACAAATTAAATGCCCATGAAAGGGATCAGATATGGACAGAAATAGAGAGGAATAGGGATGGGTGAAAGTTGTGAAGTCTGCCATGGTGGAACTTTTGCAGAATTTCAGAAATTCTGTGAACGTTTTTGCACTTTTGCCTATGGTGAGATAGGAAATTTCCACCCATTTTCCACAGATTTTCACTCTTTTCCATGGAATTTTTTAGCTGACCTGTGTAATAATGTATTAAACTGTGGAATTTATTCCATCCACAGTTTAATGTACTATTTAATGACACAGCCCCCCTCCCCCTACCAATCAATGGCCCCTGACCCCTGGTTTCTTGTTCCCCCTCAACTGATCACTGGCCCCATATTAAAAAAAATGTTGGTTTCCATTCCCCCTACCCACCTGCTCATTGCCCCTCCATATAAAAAATAATAATATCCTCATTCCCTGGGGTCTAGTGGCCCCCCACCTGCCAATTGCCAGCCCCATAAAATAGATATTGGTGCCCATCCAGTCACACCATCCAGCTGTTGATCACACCTCCATATAAAAAATAATAATATCCTCATTCCCTGGGGTCTAGTGGCCCCCCTCTGCTGTTCTCCAGCCCCACATAAAAAATAAATATGTTGGTGTTCATCCAGTCCCCCACCCACTCACCCACCAATCGCCCCTCCATATAAAATATAAAATACCCTCATTCCCTGGTGTCTAGTGGTCCCCCATCCACCAATTGCAAGCTAATAGAAAAAACATTTTAGTTTCCAGTCCCCTTCCCCCACCCTCTGATCACCCCTCCATATAAAAAATAATAATATCCTTTCCTCATTCTCTGCTATCTAGTGGACCCCCACCACCCCACCTTGGCAGGTAGTCCATCATCACCCCACTCCCTCATTCTAATCCTGAGTGGGTGACCAGCACAGCCCTCCTCTCTCCTCCATGGCTGGCCACCCACTGAGCTGAATGAATGAGCGTGTGTTACATGCACTCATTCATTCAGCACACTGGGCAGCCAGCCATATAGGAGAGAGGAGGGCTGTGCTGGTCACCCACTCGGGGTTGGGATTGGGGGAGCAGGGTGGTGATGGACTACCTTCCAGGGTAGGGATCCACTAGACACCAGGGAATGAGGAAAGAATGTTATTACTTTTATATGGAGGGGTGATTGGCAGGTGGGGGCTGGGGAAGGGACAGAAACTAACAATTGTTTTTTCTATGGGGCCCATGATCTGTGGGTGGGGACCACTAGACACAAGGAAATTAGGGTATTTTATTTATTATGTGGAGGGGTGACCGGTGGGTGGCTGGTGGGACTGGATGGACAGCAACATTTTTTTATTTGGGGCCAATGATCAGTAGGGGGCAGTAGACACCAGGGAATGAGGATATTATTATGTTTTATATGGAGGAGCAATCTGTGGGTGGGTGGGAAGACTGGACACTAACAATTTTTTTGACATGGGGCAGGCAATCAGTGGGAGTGGATCACAAGAAGCCAGGGGCCAGCAATTGGTGGGCAGGGAAGGGTTAATGAATTAAACTGTGGGATTAAAAGCCACAGAGCTCAACACTGACAGTGATCAGTTCTGCAAAATGTTTTCCCCCAGTATAATACATTAACCTGTAGTTCTTACGTTTATTCTGCAGGTTTTAGGCAGAATTTCCATGAAGGTTGACAAAATGATTTCTGAACTTTCATGGAAGTGAAAGTCTGATTTTCACCAACATTCCACCTGCAGAATTGTTTTTCACACATGCCTAGAGAGGAAGATTGTGGAAAATAGTTTACTGAGGTCCATGGTGGACCATCATGAGTTGATAAAGATCTGGGAAGCAAAGGCAAGAACCCAACAGTGATAGTAGTAAATATTTAGGTAGATAGGTAAATAACGTTTATTTTCATGCAAAAAAATATTGACTTAAAGCAGCATAAAAATCCACAAATATTCAAGTTACAAATAAAAGAAATAAATAATTGGCTAAGGAGATGCTGTCTGAGACAAAACATATCATGCATAACTCACTGAGAGGAATTTAATGATAGGAAAGCACTATACTGGTGGGATGGTCTTCATTTACCAGGTTGAAAAAGTCATAAATAAATTTAAGTAGGAGGGGCAGTGCCCTCCTGGGGAAACACATCAGTACCTTCATAAATAATTTTTTAACTAAATAATGGGGGGGGGGGGGGTATAATGATGTATTCTCTCTGACACTAGGGAATGGAGTTAATACAGTTACACCTAAAATCAATATTGCACCATCAGTGATTATTACACCATCAAAGAATAACCTTAACATAATTCTACTTAATGCAAGAAGCTTAAGGACTAAACTCGATGAACTAAGTTACGTCTTACAGGAGAATGATATTGATATTTGAGGAATTACAGAGACATGGCTCCATGACTGGGATTGGAATACAGATATCCCTGGATATAATAAACTTTGTAAAAATAGATATCCTAGGAAAGGTGGGGGCATTACGCTTTACACCAAAGACATTTATAATACATGTGAATTAAGTAATAACTATTCAACCAACAATAAAATTATACGGGCACAACTGAGCACACTGTCAGAAAGTCTTACTATTGGTCTAGCATATAGATAAACAAAACTATCAGCTGAAAAGAATGAAAGTCTCTTATCTGAAATTGTACACAAAGATATGTCTAGGAATCTTATCCTTATGGGTGAAATTTAATTTTCCAAGTATAAATTGGGTTATCCTGGAGGGTGTTAATCAATTGCAAAAATACTTAATTGATATCACTACTATAAACAATTTAGAACAAATGGTAACTGAGGCTACTAGAGAGTACAATATACTAGATTTGGTCTTCACAAATACACCAGTTAATGTGAATGACATCTCCATTTTGCCCTCTTACAGGGATAGCGACCACACGATGATACAATTTAAATATAAGATAGTAAACCAGAGGAAAAATGACAATAAAGGATTTTTATAAAGCCAACTATGAATGTATTAAGGATTACCTAAACAAATGGAATGGGGAAGATGATTTGAAAGAACTCAACCTGGATAATACTTGGGATAAGACTTCCAGACAAATCACCCCTTGTATAGACAATTGAGTTCCTAATAGAATGAAATACTGCAACTCAACAAGAGTTCCACGTTGGTGGAATAATAAAATCAAAAAACAAATCAACAAGAAAAAAAAAAAAAACTATACCAAAAATATAAAAAGAGACCCACGCCTGATAAGTGGCAACAGTTTAAATCCTGTTTAAATTATAAGTTAATGACAAAGAAGGCCAAGAGTAGGCTGGAAATTAACTTTGCCCAAGGAATCAAGGACAATCACAAACAGTTCTACAACTATGTTAGATCACTAAGAGGTAAGCAACATGCAGTAAGCCCTCTTGAGACCCATGGAGGCATTATTTCTGATGAAACAGATATGGCCATCAAGTTAAATGAATATTTCCTCAGCGTGTTTGAACAGAAAGGAATCCTCCCAAACTACCTTCCATCCTTAAAAGACCCTAACTTTAAGATTACACAAGAGGAAGTTAAAAATATCATTACAGCACTGAAAACTAATAGTTCACCTGGCCCAGTTGGCATCCCACCAAAGCTCCTAAGGGAACTGGTAGGGTAACATGTTGGCCCTCTCATGCTGCTATTTAACACTTCCATTAAAGAGGAAAAAACAACAAAGGAATGGAGAACTGTGCTCATAACTCCGATATATAAAGGGGGGTTAAAGAACTGACCCGGGTAACTACAGACCCATTAGACTTATATCTATTTTAGGTAAAATTATGGAGCAACTTCATACAAAAATATATAATTAATCATATACCTGGAACAAGTCAACTTGATGAGACACAGCATGGATTTATTTCTGCAATATCATGCTTAACAAATTTAATTCACTTCTTTGAACTGACAAAAACATACCTGTGCCTATAATATGCCTAGATTTTTCCAAAGCTTTTGATAAAGTATCACATCAACTATTACTGGAACATCTTATGAAAACCCAAATTCACCCAAAGATTATAAACTGGATTGAATTATGGCTGGATTGTAGATTAGAGAGGGTCTTGGTGGAAGGTTCCATGTCAGACTTGGGTCGGGTGACCAGTGGAGTGCCTCAGGGATCCATATTGGGTCCTATCTTGTTTAATATAGTGGTCTCTACTCTACAATCTTCAGAGAAAACTTGGGTTTCTAAGTATGCAGATGACTGCAGACTTGCATATCTAGTACTAACTGAGGCATATGCTGGACAAGTGCAGGAAGAATTGCTGTAGATCACATGACAACCTGGGCTAAAAACAATAGTATGTTTTTCAATGAAATCAAATGCAAAGTCATGCATCTGGGCAAAAATAACATACTATATCCATATAAATTGAATAATACCGTACTTCATAAAACTACTGAAGAAAAAGACCTTGGGGTCATAATCGCTAATGACCTGTGTTCAAAAGGAATACAATTGAAACTGTAAAAAAATGCAAAAACATAGTTGTTTGTATACTACACAATATTAAAAGCAGAAGGAGTGAAGTAATTATTCCACTATATACCAGCTTGATTCACCCTCACTTACAGTATTGTGGGCAGTTTTGTGCACCACAAACCATTACGTTACAGAAATTAAAAGAGGGAGTCCAAAGAAAAGTGACTAAAAAAATATATAATATTATGAACCTCGATATAAACAATGACTCAGTAATCTAAATCTATACTCATTGGAGTATAGACAATTAAGAGGTGACCTGTGTTCAATTTTTAAAATAATTCACGATCAATATATGTTGGAAATACTGGGAATAAAAAGACATGAGGGTACTAAACAAACTAGATCACATCCATAGAAAATAATTTGGGAAAATAACTTAAAGCAGGTTCTATATCCAAGGCCCAGATATTCAGACTGCACTTGGCATAGGCACAAGCTTGGGCGCAGTGCAACTGGGATGTGCCGGCGCAAGGACCAGGCATAATTCAATGGTGATATGCCATGGTGCAGCACTGTTGAATATGGCAAGGTGGGCACACATACTGCACCTGGCACAGTGGCACTGCACCAGTGCAAGCCACAGATAGGGAGCACAGGGATGTGCAGCTGTGCTAGGTGCATCACCTGTGATATTCAGCAGGGGGCATGCAAATGAGTCCATAAAATATGCAAGGCTCAAATGGGGCCATTTGCATGTCATTATGGCCCAATTTGCATGCCTTGCGCAGGGCAGGCTGGCGACTTGCGCTTGGCACCTTGCACAGCATGACGTGAGTTGTGGGGATCCCTGGGCATCCCCTGTCCCAGAACAGTGATCATGCAGTATATGTTCCTAAAGATAGCCCTGGTAGTCTAGTGGCCCCCCTCCTGATTCCCCAATGACTGTAATGTGAGACAGTCCCTGGTAGTCTAGTGGCCCCCTTCCCTCCTGTGTCCTTAATTGCTGGAATAAGACCGTTATCTATGTCTCTGGTAGTCTAATGGTACCCCCCCACCTATTGCCACAATTGCCAGAAGAAGACCGTTATCCATGTCCCTGGTAGTCTAATGGTATGCCCCCTGCCCATTGCCGTGATCATGGTACAGCACCATATCATATATCCCTGGTGATCCAGTGGTCCCACCCTCCCACCCACACAGCACCTTCCACAGCTCCCCTACCATCCCCGGCGGGTAGCTGCAACTCGCTCGCACACTGCCCAGCCACCGTCCAAATGACAGATACAGTATGGGCTGTAAGCCCATTGGTCCCAGAGTGTGAACCAATGGGCTTGCAAGGCATATTGTACTAGACAGTCCCAAATATGTGAATGAACATGTTCGGGACTGTCTTAGTTCAATATGCTCTAAGCCCATACGCTCATTGAGGACAATGGGCTTACAGCCCATACTGTATCTGTCATTCTGTGGGTGGCTAGGTGGTATGTGGGTGGGTTGCAGCCACCCACTGATGATGGGGGGATCAGGGTGGGCAAGGGGTGCTGTGTGAGTGGGAGTGGTGGGGAGTGCCACTGGATCACCAGGGAGATATGATATGGCGCTATACTGCAATCAAGGCAACAGGCGGGGGGTACCACTAGACTACCAGTGACATGAATAATGGTCTTATTCCAGTGATCAGGGACATGGGAGGGAGGGGGGCCACTAGAATACCAGGGACTATCTCACATTACAGTCATCAGGGAATCGGGGACTCAGGAGGGGGGGTCCACTTGACTACCAGGGATATGTGAGTGCTTGTGGACAGTGTTCTGGGTGGGTGGGTTGCCACCCACGGCTGGTGGCTGCTTTGTTGAGCCCTGCAATACAGGGGCCCACCTGTGGGTGGCTGGGAGTTGTTCCCACTCTTCACAGGCTCAACTTTGAGCCCCCCATGCACTGCAGGGTTGTGCCAGCATATGCACCACACATCCCGGGCTGAATATCGGGATGTGCCGCATATGCATGGGCACACCCCCTGCATCTGCGTCACATACAATTACATTGCACCCCAGCACATCGGGATTTGCGCTGTGCTTGGCTGCCCTTTCAATATCCCACCAGGGCACAATGCAGGGCTGCACCAGTGCAACTCTGTTGCATGCTGTACAATCCCTTTGAATATCCCGTCCAAAGAGTAATAACAAATGAAATGCATTACCTGTGTCTGTGTTTGTAATAATAACATATCTCTTTTCAAACACAGACTACATCTTCATATGGGAGACAGAAAATGCGGTCACCACCCTTGAACTGGGTGGCAAGTTCATTAAAGGGCCCTCTCCTTCTGAATTCGTACAAATACTATGAAACTATGAAACATTAACACACTACATTTTGTAATGCTTTTTTTCAAAGCTGTTGAAAAAAAGGATCCCACAGCAAATACACTATGCTCCTTTGCCACAGATAAAGGCATATTCAATTTAACATCTTCTGAGCATACAATATACTGTAAAATGGGTTTATTTCATGGCAGAAAAGTTTCACGCTCCTGGGACTATCATTCAGACTGCTCATTAAAATAATTGCGCTGCAGCTCAACTCCAAACTACGATATGGGACAACGCATTGGTGCAAGCTGTCAGCACTTGTCTATAATAAGCTAATCTGTAACTGTTATTTAAATTGCTGTCCCTCAGACAACAATCTTGAGTCCATCTCTAGTCTCTGCATGTGGTTTTAATGTAATATATTTTAAATTTTTAATACGCGGTTTTATTACTGTATACAGTATTTTAAAAAAATGTCTTTAGTAAAGTGGCTTCGAAAAGGACAAGAAAGGAAGCAAGAGTTAACCCTGATAGAGGAGCTGACAATGCATGTTAATTGTTCTTCGGCAGATATACTACTAGCTCTCAGAGGTGGGCAAAAGTTATGAATTTTGTTTGAGCTGAACATCTGCTAAAGTTCTCCAATTTTCACAGGATTTTCCGAATTTCTGTCTTGGGTGGGTAGGCAATTTTCCAAATGTGTTTGGTGAATTTTCTCCCTGTTGCACAGAAATTTTCACTTAACTGTGGAATAATGCACATGAACTGTGGAACTATTAAATTAATCCACAGTTCATAATTTTTCTGCAGTTCATTTCTGTGCCATTGTTTCTTCGAGTTTGCAATAGAATTGATTTATTAGCTAAATGTATGCGGTTTGACTCATTGAGCACTTGAGTTGGGTCTTGGTGCACTAGAGTTATAGGTTAGCTAATAGTATGTGAAAGATAGTTATTGTGTTTCCTTCTTGGGCATAGGATGAATAGTTTTGATCATGCCCAAGTTAAAAATTTAATTAGACACAATGCTAATTTTTAAACTGGTCAAATAATAGACCAATCACTCCTAAATGAATGAATAATAAGGAAGTTTCCTTGAACTGTAAGTGGGATAAAGTTTGAAACAGTTTGGTATGGACTCCTTAGCAACAGAGTAAATTTCTTTGTTTCATGGTTCAGTGTAACAAATTTATAAATATTATGATTGATTGAGGATTAAGAGTGATAACTACATAATCTAACACAACAGTGCAACCCACTTAAAATGGACGCACTTAATCCAGACAGTTATAATGGAGGAATCTCAATACCAAAAGCAGCCCAAATAGAAGCATTGTTTAACTATGCTGGTTATAACGAACATTGTAATCCATATTTACAGGATGTTTGCTTGCAGTTGCCAGTGCCTCAATGAGGTGTTAATAAAACTAATTTTGTCTGCTGCATCAGAGGGTTTTATGGAACAGACTGCTAAGTAGCAGTAAATGGTTTTGAATGGCCTGACATACTGAAACATCAACTCTACCACCCCAGCAATCCCTAGCAATCTCCTGGCTGTGAATGGCCTGACAGCCTGAATAACCCTTCCCTAGTAATCCCCCGGCCACCAAATTCTTTGCTCATGTCTGTGACCACATCAGAGTGAAAATAATAAATAACAAAATAAAAAGTGACTGATTAATTTGTATTAGCTCAGGAAAAGAGAAAGGTAACTCCAGTTTCAAGTGTTAGTGGCTGGTGAGTCATGGGTGAGAAACAAGCTGTCGAATGGTGGGTAGAAGATCGGTGACAGCTGTAAAACAAAGTCTACTCCAGTTTCAAGCAGCTGATGGGTGAGAAATAGGCTGGCAAAGGACTGGCAGAGGATCATTATCAGCATACCTCTCAACTGTACCACATTACGAGGAACGTTCCTCATTTTACTTCACAAAAGCTCCCTGTTCCACATTGTGAGGACTTGTCCCACATTCAATGTTAACATTTTAAAGCAAAAATCTATATTAAATTATGCAGAAAATATAATATTCAATTAATAACAGGCTTTCTGAATACAAATGCAAACATGTTAACAGTGTTCTGAGCTTGTTAGGTAAAGATTTGATTAAGTGTTCCACATTTTGCTCATTTGTTCCACATTTTGAGAGGCAGTGTTTCACATTTGGGGGACAAAAGGTTGAGAGGTATGATTATCAGCCACAAAAAAGTGTAGTCCAGTCTACCCCATTTTCAATCATCCATACCTTGTGAGTGATCAGTGAGTAGGCCACTGAGCACCATGGAGTGTAACGTAATTGTACAACTATTTCAGGCAGCTCTGTCTCCATCTCAGCCCCAAGAATAACATGCTGCAGGGAGCGTCTTACTTCAGTTCCATATCTATAAACAAGTGCAGTGCTAATAAATTACAGAATGGCAGTGTGTATACAGACAAAAATGTGCATTGTTGGAAACAATGAACAACAATTATAATGGACAGAAACTGGTGTACAACTAAGTTACACTACTTGTGCTCAATGATCTACTCACTGCTCACTCACAAGTTACAGATAATTGAAACTGAGGTAAACTACAGTACACTTTTTTTTTTCAACTGACACTGATCTTCAGCCAGTCCTTTGCCAGCCTACTTCTCACCCATCAGCTGCTTGAAACATGTAGACTTTGTTTTAGAGCTGTCACCAGTCTGCTGCCCACCCTTTGCCAGCTTCTTTATTTGTTAGTGCTGACATTGTGGTTGATGAATGCTAAACTGACAAAGGAAGGAAATGAAAAACATTAGGGGTTGCAGTCCTAGGACTTTGGCTAGTTCAGGTTGTGCTGTTTCTTGTGAATCTCAGCCCTAATGCCTGCCCCCCAAGCTCCTAGCCTCATGACCCAAGTACAATCTACAGGTCTAGAACATGCCAGACAGAATATTTCTTTGCTCCAGGGCCCATAATTTGTAGATATGTTGTTATGGCCATCTCTCATCTGTGTCTGTGTCAATAAATACATAGGGCCCGATTCAAGAAGGATGATGCAGGGCTTCCATCAAGCCCTGCATCAACCTTGATATTTGGAACCACTGCACCAAACGCGCATCTTCTGCAACTGCAGCCAAGTCAGCAATGTTTAGTGCAGTTGTGACAATTTCTTCATTTTACAGCAGCTTGCACCAAAGCTTTGACCAAGCCCCATAAACTGGCTCCCCATTGGTGGACAGTTAGACCAGGGGGAGCTGATCAAAATCAGTGTGACTGATACAAAGGACTTGTGTTGGAGGCTGCAGCTGGCACCCTTTGGGAATTGCAGCTGCCGCACTGATCACCACAAGTTGGCCTTTGCAACTGACCGTCTGACACAAGTCCCTTGCATCACTCTAAGCAATATCCTGAATAGGTACCATAATGTTTATTAAAATGTAATAAAAATATACAAATTATCTGTCCTTTGCTGATTTAGTCATTTAGAACTAAGAAACTCATATATGTACTACATGCAGAACATTTTTCTGTGCTGTATCAACTTAGCACTTAGTCTTTATGTACAGTATAGAGGCCTATGTAAGATGTTGTACTAAGGAGTAGATCATTGCTATAATAGCACACATCTGCTGGTGTTTTAAAGTCTCAGAAAAGTTATTGCTTTTCCGTATGTCCACTGATTACTATGTCCAGCAGAGATGTAATGCTCTATATCTGTTCAGATTTTTATTTTAATTCTTTCTTTTGCTTTGAGGCATTTGTGGACCTTTACTGTGAGGTAATATTCACTAGGCACATGTTCAAAAGAGCTCTGTAATTCCACAGTAACACAAGCATGTACAGCAGTCACAGTACCTTTTGAACAAAGTAATACAGCTGCTCTTCATACACATCCAAGCACACTGCTTTCTTTTCCTGGCCTTATAGGCCACCTACAGGTCTATATATTGACATAAATGCAGAACTGTGAGTATTGTAAAGTACATTTGCTCTTCTTTAGGTTAGGTCCATGAGTGCTGATGTGCATTAGCAGTCAGGTCAGTGGTTAACTTGCAGAGTTTTGTTATACTTTTCACCTGTGATCCATACAGACTATTGTTTAACCTAGGGCACTCAAAGAAGGTTTTAAAGCTATACAGATCATCTGCTCTTTTATCAGTTTACTGTTTTGAATTATCCTGTGACATAGTAGTTCATCTGAGTACAAACACACAATACGTTCTATATTAGATAGCAAGTTAACAGCTCTACTGGTTGTGTATTGTGATTTTCTGTGTCCTTTGCAATGTTAAGACTATCTATTTGCTATTTGTGAACATATTTGGACACTATGACTAGTACATAAGTAATAATACCCATCAGGGTGGGCATTATTGGGATATAATGGACCACCCAGGGATGTAATGAGGCCCAACACCGCTGGCGGCGGGCCTTATAGCCCCTGGAAGGTCCATTATATCCCATAACACCAACCCTGGAGGGTATTATTACACTTAGAATATGAGTTTATATTATTTTTTTTAATAATAATTTTATAGAAAAAGATTAAAATACAGCAAAAAAATAAACAGACATGTTGGGTTCTGGAAAATACTCTCTTTCATGCCACTAGAGGGAGCTGCTGTTTGTGATATCATTTTTTTTTTATTAGGTTGATGTGTGAGTTTTCAATAGTGTTAGGCAGTGAAGTGTTAGTTTTACTTTTTCTGCATTGTCTGTTATGTTTTGGGATATGTGGGTTCATGTGGTTGTGGTTGTGAGAGAAGACTGATGATCGAGAAAGAGAGAAATTGGCACCAGAACAGCAACGTTGATATTGTGAAAAAGCAAGCAGCTCGTTTTTCTGCTGTAGAGTTCATTAGTTGAATTTAGTACCTCCAGACAGCATTATTTAGGAAAGTGAATGATTTCAGTTTCATAGCTTTCAAACCGCAACAATATGCCAACTTTTCGCTCAATTACTGCAGCTCTGACCGCGCTTACTTAGTGAATTAAAATTAACTGTTTTTGTGGTAATTTATGTGGTGTGGTATGGCGTTTGTTGGTGTAATGACAGTGTGAATATGTATGCTGGAGTGAATGTGGGGATAAGGTGGGCATAGTGGCAACAGGTGGGTGGTTATGTTACTAGGTAGAATTTGTTTTGGAGCGGGTGTTGTTGAGAAATAATGGCCCACTTGTGGACTGTTTCAGCCAATGGGAGTGCTTGTTTTATTTAGTCCATTTTCTAAAGCTGTGGATATCCACATCAACACTGCAGCAAGGTAACAGTCTGTCTGGTATGCCCTGGACCTGTAGATTGTACTTTGGTCATGAGACTAGAGGTTTGAGGAGGGGGAGCAGCCGTTAGGATTGAGTTTTCCAAGAAACAGCACAAAACTGAACTAGCCAAAGTCCTGTGACTGCAACCCCTAATGTTTTTCCTCTCCTTTATTTGTCAGCTTTGCAGTCATCGGCACTAAGGTCAGCACTGACATACTGTAATGTTTTCCTATGAATATGCAGTATATATTCGTTGAAAAAAAATTGTGTTAATGCACCAGTTAGGGTGCAGATTAAAGTGACAAAAGTATTGAAATGCTGTGTTAAGGTTTCCACACATAACTACCCCCACCCCCAAAACAGCAAAAGGGAAAACATTTTATGATTTTCGCTGTCCTGAGTCTTGGCGAATCAGTGGTGGGGTCTTCCTAGAAGTTCTCAACCCTAATTTGGCCTACCTGTTCTTTAGCAAGGCATTTGACACAGTCCCACACAAAATATTAATGAACAAGTTAGCCAGTCTGGGAGTGGGTCCCAGGGTGATAACGTGGGTAAACAATTAGCTGGACAGCAGGACACAGAGTGTAATAGTAAATGGAGTCCACGCTGAAGAAAGGGGGGTTACTAGTGGGGTACCACAGGGTTCAGTAGTGGGACCGGTCCTGTTTAATGTCTTTATAAGTGACATTGTGGAGGGACTGGAAAGAAAAGTATGCCTCTCTACAGATGACGCAATGATCTGCAACAGGGTTGATACACAAGAGGGTGTGTGGAAAGGATGACAAGGTACTTGGCAAGGTTGGAGGAATGGTCAAAAATGATTAGATTCAATGCAAAGAAGTGCAAAGTAATGCATCTAGAAAACAAAAACCCAGGGGAAGAGTACACAATGGGGGGGGTACTAATAGCAACAAAAATGGAAAGGGACCTGGGGTAGTCATATCAGATGACCTAAAGGTAGGTAAGCAATGTGAGAAGGCAGTAAGGAGAGCTGGGGGGATACTGTAATGCATAGGGTGAGGCATCACCAGTAGAAAACAGGAGGTTGTTCTCCCTCTGTACAGACAGTTGGTGAGACCTCATCTGGAGTACTGTGTGCATTTCTGGAGACCCCATTTCCACAAGGACATAGGATGGAGGCAGTCCAGAGGAGGGCAACAAAAATGGTGCAGGGTCTGCACCAGAAGCCATATGAAGAGAGACTAAAGGAGTTTAATATGTATACCCTCAAGGAAAGGAGGGAGAGGGGTGGAACAGGACAGAAACTTTCTAGTACCTCAAGGGTACCAACAAAGTCCAAGAGGGTAGCATATTTTAGAAAAAAAGATGTTCAAGAACAAGGGGCCACAATTTGAACATAGAGGGGGATGGCTCGGGGCAATGTGAGGAAGTATTGTTTCTGAAGAGAGTGGTGGAAGCATGGAATGGCCTTCCTGAGGAGGTCCTGGGATAAAAACTATTGGGGGAATTCAAGAATGCATGGGACAGACATAAGGCAGTTCTGGTGGGAGGTAGGAGGAAGTAGGCTGTTGGTTAACTAGGATCTGCAGCTTACACAATAGGTTGGGAAATGGGCAGACTGGGTGGCCAGATGGTCCTTATCTGCCATAAAAGTCTATGTTTCTATGTCTATGTTCTTTGTTTATAATGCTCACTTAATTGCGATATACTTTTCAAACATAGAAAACTGTGTTTCCCCACATGTTGCCAACAACCCATAGGCCCTAGCTGAAGAGAACAGATCATATCTGACCTCATTTGGTGCTGGAATGGGGTGAACGTTAAGATTCAGAACCCTAAGAAAGACCCCACTCTTGATTTGTCAAGATTTAGGACACCAGAAACCTGATCTGTTTCCATTTGCTGCTTGGGGGTGGGGGGGTGGTGTTTGGGTTGAAAACCCTAATACCAAATTTTCCTACTTTTGTCACTTTAATATGAACCCTAACTGGTTCAATAATGCAGTTTTTTGCAAAAGTGTCCTTACTTTTTGAGATAGAATCATATCCTTATTCATGCGGTTTCCTTTGGAACCTGCCTGAAGAGATCCATGTGGTTACAGAAGTACAGGGCCTTCTGGGCCCTACACTTCCATGCCTCCACTGATGCACATGTGTATGTGGTGTGAAAGTGCTGCCTCCTGGCTCTGTGTTTCTCTTCCTCCAGAAAATCAATGTATCCATTTTGTTATAATTTTTCTTTTTTTCATTTTGTGGGGACTGCTTCAAAGAAAAAATATATTAACTGTGGCAATTAACTCCCAGCAGTTTATTGCACATGGCCAAAAATGTATTAGTGTTTTTAGCCATAACTTATTAAATTTTTGTTGCACTGGTGTCAATGTTGCTATGTCTGTAGTCCAAGAGGAGATACACGCTTGGTGCATTGTTGATGATGATTGGAGTTTCATTGCTGATTTGGCACCATGGTGACGTTAGGAGGTAGTTTTTGGGTGCTGTGCATATCCCATGGGTTTCTGGGGGCTATTATATGTTACTCCAGTACTACTTATTGAGACCCCTCTTTTGATATATAGTGTCCCTTAACTCCAAAGACTGAGGGAGTTAAAGCCTCTTTAAGGTGCAGTGTTATCCTATAGTGATTCATTTTTTTTATGTTTTTGTATGGCCTCTGAATTTCAGGTGGGGTATTGTGTGTTAGTCTTTCAGTAGGCATTGATACCTTTTTTATATACAGTTTATATATTAATGGGGGCGCGGTCGTGCCCCTATATTTAGAGTTATGAAGCCACTTCCATGATAAACTCGAAATTTTGTGTGTCAATAACTTTGGACCTGTTCAAAGGATTTACATGACATTTGGTATGTGCAGTGGGGCATGGCAGATCTCTAGACCTGCCACATTTTGTTCTATTTGGACTTACAGTTTTTGAGCACCAAAACGCTGAAAAATGCACTTTTCGCCAGTTATGTGGGTAGTTTCTTGGATTTTGTCAATGGTGCTGCATGGCTGTTGTGTGGTGTGCCACTCTGCTTCTTGGCATGTTGAAAGAGCTTGGGTCAAGGAACATGACGCTTTTTATTTGGTGAAAAAATATTAATCCATTCAAAAGTTATTAAAGCTTTAAGTTTTCATTATAAGTCTAAGGAAAAATTTATATGGTTGTTTTGTGAACGAAGAATGGGGTGTTGGCCATCTGGTCCCTCCTCATGATCAAAGAATTTGCAGGCTCATGATCAAAGAACCTTTGATAGCGAGGAATTCTTTGATCGTGATGGCTGCCATCTTGTTTTGATTTTGTGGTCAGAAAAAACAAATATCTCGGCTCAGGGGTGACTTTTGGAGTAAAACTCTGATGGTTTTTACTCAGGGGTCTTCCCTCTATCGAGCCATGCCTGTGGTTTCTTCTAATAATGTCCAAAAATAGAGTTTCAAAGTTTTAAATTCTTTGATCGTGGCTCGCTAACGATCTTTGATCGCAAGCCTGCAAATTCTTTGATTGCAAGATTCTGTGATCGCGAGGGCATCACTATATGGTCAGATTAAAAAATCTCATTTCTCAGTAAAGAGGTGACTTATAAAGACAAACTAGGATGGGTTTTGCTCAGGGGCTTCATTCTATCGAGTCATGGCTGTGGTTTCATGTATTTATGTGTAAATGTTGAGTTCTAACATTTTTTATTCTTTGATCGCGAGCCCATAAATTCTTTGGTCACGAGCCAGCAAATTCTTTGATCACGATCTTTGTTCGTGAGGGAGGGACTAGATGGCCAGATTTGGAGGGACCAGATAGCCCAATTTTAACAACTTTAAAAATTTTAAATATCTCAGAAACGGTTTGCTCTTTCAACTTGAAATTTGGAGGGTGTTGACGTGATGTCCTGTAGATGTAAGTTATGGTGTTTAGATGTCAGAAAATACATCTGTTGTGGAGATATTGCATGGCACAGTTTACATTTTGCAGAGAGTGTTTTCCATTGTGGTAGTGGCTTGAAATGTGTAGTGTAGCTAGCCTTACTGCGAAGGACATACTTTTTAGTGATTAGGTGCGTAAAATGTAAACAGGTGTGAAATTCTGCCACTCCGATGAATGAAAATCTCAAACTTTAAAATGTTATATCTCGGACACGGTTTGGTCTTTTAAATTGAAATTTGGAGGGTGTTGAGAGGATGTCCTGCACATGTGAACTGTGGTATTTAGGTGTTAGAAAATTAGTTTACTGCAGAGATATTGCATGATGCACTTTATGTTTTGCGTATAGTATTTTGCATTGTGGTAGTGGCTCCACATTTCTAGGGTACCTAGCCTTACTTCCATGGAGGTAATTTTCAGTGGTTAGGGGTCTGACATGTAAACAGGTGTGGAATTATGCCACTCTGATGAATGAAACTTTGTTTTGTTTCAAGGTGGTGGGATCGTGGGGCCCAAAGGGCCCCATGCTCTCAACCATATGTGCTTCCACCAATAGATATGATATTCAGTACTTGTACTGTTATGTTAGGCAGAAATTTACAAGTTGGCACCAGCTTGTGTGACTTTCTACTTTTCTATTCTTTCTCAAAAAGTAAGGAAATTCTATGTAAAAAAAACTTCATTAATGTATGATTTAGGGTTAAAACACAAAAAGTAAGGAAATGAGACCTTTAGGGTTGCTCCTTCGCTTCTAATGTACCCCCCATTCTCCTTAGGTTGACAGATGATGGGGTGTGTCATTGGGTTGTGAGGCCTAAATGTCACCCCATTCTTCCTTACTGTGGCTTGTGAATATGATTAGACATGGAATTGGGTGACATTTAGGCCTCACAAGCCAATGACAAAAACCCATCATCTGTCAATCTCAGGGGATGGGGGTACATGGGGAGGGCAATCCCTAAAGGTCTCATTTTCACGTTTTGTGTTTTAACTCAAATTATGCATTAATGAAATTTTTACATAGAATATATATATATATATATATATATATATATATATATGTATATACACACACATATTTATATAATGGGTAGGAAAAGTTATCCCTGCTGGTTGGTTGAAACACATCACATGACCGTGTGTATATCAGAGCGTGACTGCACACCTGCACTTTAACCCCCCTCCAAAACAATTTTGACATTTTATAAGATAGATAAACCACTTTGGTGTGTGCGGTCGTGCTCTGATATACACACGCCTTGGGTGGTTGATGCACTCGGCCTGCAGCCTCGTGCGTAACAATGCACACTAAGGCATGCATATATCACAGTGCGACCACACACCTCAGAGTGGTTTATCTATTACATATCTATATATATATATATATATATATATATATATATATATATATATATATATATATATTATCTTATCTCCAATTATTGAAAGATTTATGGCTTGTTAAAATAGCAGTGTTATCCTACAGGAATTTTAATTTTTTAATTTTAATAAATTGGGCATGGACTATTATGTGTTAGTGTTGTACTACTCATTGAGGCCTTTCCTTTGATATATAGATTGTCCCTTAACTCCAAAGACTGACAAAGTTACAGCTCTTAAAGTTGCAATGCTGTCCTATGGCACTTTTCATTTGTAATATCTACTATTATATATGTTTGAGGGGAGCTGGGTGTCTGACAGTAGGTACCTGCTCTTTAAAACTGCATTAAAAAAGTATTTGTTTGTTTGTGTGTTCCCTAATTTTTAGTACGTATGACTGTATATTTTAAGTCTTTTTACTGTTTTATTTATCTTGTGAATGTCTGTTTTTAGAAATTGTACAGTGCTTTGATAGTTTCTGATACCACGCTTTATAAATAAAGTTTATCATTATTCAGTGGAAGCACTGGTGACATGCAATTGACTCTAAAGTTGTAGACTAAGCATGCACTCACAATGATAGGGAAATGTACCCATTTATGAAGTCTAACAGGGAAACTGTGGTTTGGCACACAGACATGAACACCTCTTGCTTGGGACTTTATGCTAAGGATGGTGTGCATTTGCATGACAAAGGATGGGACTTGTTGGGCTCCTTTTATCAGATCTAGGTACAACAATTAGAGTGAGCTGATTGGAGGTTCAGACCCTCTTCAGATAACTCACCCAACCTGCCCTCTTAAAAGCAGTGTTAGGGCCAACCAGGTTAGCATAGAAAACCCATTGATCTAATAGGGGTGACTGCACTATCGGCCGGGGAGGGAGTTTTCCTTTTTTCCTTCACAGGATTTTTTCCAGTTTTTTTGCCTCCTTCAAATGAGTAAATGAGGCAGGGTGGCATAGTCCTAAAGACCTTTCCTTTGCTATATAGATTATCCCTTAACCCCAAATATAGACAGAGTTATGCTTGTTAAAGTTACAATGTTATCCTGTAGCAAGTTTAATTTTTTTAATTTTAATATTTTTCATATGTCTATTTTCAGCTGGTAGTTTTTAAGGGGTTTATTTTTTTATTCATTTATTGAGATATTCAGAAAGACACTTGAGTCAAAGACTCATTTACAAAAGTTCCATGTCATACCTAGAGTAGAGAAGGGACAAAAAATGTTTTACAGGTTGTTTGTACATTACAAATCTTACAATTATTTTTTAACATGGTTACACATTTGTTCAGTGGGTGAGCTACCCTTCCATGGGAACATTATTTACAAGAGATTTGCACAGCCATAGAGTAGCAGAGATGTTCTGAAATGGCTGTTTGTCCAAAATAAGTTAGCTCGTAGGAGCCATTGGCATGGGGGAATCAGAGATGTTCAGGGTCATGGGGGAGTCAGTTGCAGTCACACAGGTTGGAGGCTTGTAGGTGATTCCTTAGTCTGGTTTTGAAAGGGCCAAGCCTAGTTTCTTCTGTTATTAGGCTGAGGAGCATGTTCATCCAGGATGGGGCTTTGTAACTGAAAGTTCATTGGAATTGGGAAGTTCAGCCACGGGGTACCCATAGCAACAGTTTGTTTGAGCTACGGGTTGTTCTGCCTGGTGGTGTTGGGAGGATAAACTGGTCCAGGGCAGGGGGAGTGAGGCCTAGGATAATCTTTTTGGTCATTAGGCAGGTGAGATACCTGATTCTGTCATCTAGGTTTAGCCAGTTTGTGGTACTGTAGAGGGAGCATGTGTGTATGAGGCGATCACAACCTAGGATGAGATGGCAGGCTTTGTTAAGCACAAGCCAGAGTCAGTTTAGGGCTGTAGATGTTGCTGCACTGTAGACAAGAATGCTGTAGTCCAGCAGGGAGAGGATAGAGGAGTTTATGGTGAGTTGTAATGCTTCAGGGGTGAGGCAGTGTTTGTATCAGTAGAGTACTCCTAGTCTGGATCTAAGGGCAGTTGATAGGTGCAGAATATGTCGATTAAAGTTGAGGCAGGGTCTAGAGTGATCCCTAGATATTTAAAGCTGCTTACTTGTTCTGGGGGGTCTGATTAGCAGTGAGAAATTGGGGGCAGAGGTTTTTGAGGGGGTTCTGTGGATGTGAGAAAATCATGACTTTTGTCTTCTTGTAGTTTATTATAAGATGCTGGGTGGCAAGCCATTGTTCAATTTAATGGAAAGAGTGTTGGAGAGTTTGGTGGAGTTTGAGGGGTACCAGGTCAGAGGTGTACAGGACAGCATCGTCCACTTACAGGAGCAGGTTGCCGGGGCAGGCCAAGGGAGTTTCGGTGTAGACTGAAAAGTAAGGGGCCAAGTATGGAGCCTTGTGGGACACCGGAGCGTATAGGGAGGCAGGGGGACAAGACAGTGCCAACCTTGACCATCTGCGTTGTATCGGAGAGATAGCTGGTGAATCAGTTCATGGCGTCATTGAAGAAGCCAGTGTAGGCCAGAGTGTTTATTAAGAGGGCAAGTTTGACGGTATCAAATGCCTTAGATAGGTCCACGAAGATGGTGTCTGTGAGGTGGCCATGGTCCAAGGCTGAGTGGACAAGGGAGATAAACTCAAGTAGGGCAGTGGTGGTACTATGACCCTTTCAGAAGCCGTGTTGCTGGTTGGTTAGAAGGTTATATTTATTAAGGTGGTCAGTAAGTTGGTTGGCAACTATGCGTTCTAGTGCTTTAGATAGGGTAGGTAGAATGGAGATGGGGTGGTAGTTGTTTGTGGATGTGCGGTCCCAACTTTTATGGATGGGTGTGATGTAGGCCGATTTCCAGTGGGTGGGGAATTTCCCTTGACAGAGGGAGCAGTTGAGAATGTGGGTGAGAGGGGCTAGGACTTCAATGAGGGTGAGGTGGAGAAGTCTCACGTCCAGGGAATCGTGACTATAGTGATGGTGGCTAATGGCATTGGTTAGGTAGGGCTTTGCTGTCTCTGGGGTGAGGACACATACATAGAAGGGAGGAGCAAAGGGGGATGGGGAGATTTGGGATGGTGGGGGGGCCAAAGAAGTTTGGAGGGAGCACATGGGTGAGATCAGTGAAGGCAGAGTTTAGGGCCGAGGCTATACTGAGGGGGTCGGTAGAGAGGCTTCCATCAATTTGCATTTGATCAGGTGGCAGATTAGAGGTCTTGCCACAAAGCTCCTTAACATTATCCCAGAATTTGCACCCAGTGCCCAAGGGGGAGGTTAAGATAGCTTTGTAATAGTCTGCTTTGGCAGTGCGTATGGCCCAGGTGCACTTGTTTTGGACCTCCCTATACCGTTGTCTGTCCGAAGGCCATTGGGTCTCATTTGCTAGGTGCCATAGGTTGTCACACTGTTGCAGTAGGCCTAGGAGGTGGTCCGAGAACCAAGGGGCATGTTTTCCCTTGGACATAGTTTTGGTAAGGGGCGAACTTGTCACAGGCCGTATTGAAAGTGGTGATAACTAGGTCAAGGGCTTGGTCTGGGTCAAGGGTGTTTGTTAGGGGTGTCCAGTCCCAGTCTCTGAGGTGGGCCTTGAGTTGAGCTAGTTTGCCAGGCCCAAGTTTGTGTTGCGAAGTAATTTTAGGAGGGGTTTTGAGGGGAGTGCCAGACCAGTTGCAGAGTACTGGTGAGTGGTCACTTAGAGCATCAGGGAGGACTAGGATGCTGGTAATTTTGTGGGGGCAGTTTGTGAAGACTAGGTCTAGTAAAGTGGGTGTCCCCGTATGTGTGTTTACCCACATAGGGGTTTTGATGACCTGTGTGAGACTGAGGGCAGCAGCCTTGTTAATGAAAGGGGTGCTGTCTTGACCAGCCAATTTATGTTGAAGTCCCCCAGGAGTATTTTTTCATGCTTTGGGGGTAGTGTAGCGAGATAGGACATGATGGCTTGGAAGGATAGCTTCTGGTCTCGGGAAGGGATGTAGGCAGTGGTGAGGAGTAGGAGAGAGGTGGTTGACTTTCCTAGTGATAATTTTAGGGTGAGGGCCTGAACCTTGAAAGCTAGTTGAGGCAGAGGAAGTAGGTGACCTGAGAGAGAGTTCTCGAGGTAGAGAGTGCAGCCTTCCCCTCTCTTTCCCACTCAGTCAGAACAAAAGGGGAGCTATTCAGGGAGGTTAACTGCTGAGTCAGGGACAGTGGGGGAGAGCCAGGTTTCACTCAATGCAATGATATCAAGGTGATGCTGGAGTACCCACCCCTGAAAGGAGTCCCATTTATTTGAAGGCTACAGATGTTTAGTGAGGCAATGCATAGCCCATTGACTGGTGGTGTGTGGGCCGATGGGGAATTCAGTGGGCCAGGGTTGGGGTGGACATTGCCCACCAGAAGCAGAAGAAGTATGAATGACCTGAGGTGATATCTAGTTGCTCAAGTAGTTAGCCATCTGCATATTTGCTACAGGGGCCCCACAGTGGGCATTGGCAATTTCAGGGTATGGGGGGCTGACAGGAGGAGTAGGTGAGGAAAGGGGGAGGTGTGCTGTTGTGTGGATGTGGTAGGAGGTTGGCAGGAGAAGGATGATCTCCAGAGAGTAACTCGCCATGGGGGATGGTATCTAGGGGGGGAGGGTGAAGATGTTGAAGTACCTGTTTGTGTATGTGGTGTAGTGAGGGGGGCGTGCTGTTGACTGGTTATCAGCCTGAGCTTGTAAAGGCTGGTAGCTCATGTGTGGATGGGGGGTAATGTTGGGAGTTGCTGGTTGCATGAGGATAGGATGGGGCAGATTTGGTTCTCTTTGCAGCGTTGGGGGGTGAGGTGTTTGAGGGAGCAGAAAAAGGAGAGTGATGATGGGATGTAGGAGCATGGTTGGGCTAGAGAGCTAGATGGAAAAGCCAGGTCAAAAGGGAGAAAAGAAAAGGGACCTCTAGGGTGAGAGAATATAAGCTGCAAGTAGGAAAGCTGACTGATAGGATATTTCGTGATCATGTGATCAGAAATATACCTATATATTGGAATGCCGACCAAGGGTGGTGTTGGTGGTGGGGGAGGTGGGGCAAAGACTGCTGTTTCAGGGAGGGAACGGTCCCTATCAGGTGAGCTGCTGCTTGAGTGTTCAAGTACCTTTAGGCAGGATTCGGTGCTCTGGTTTTGGTGGGCAGGGGCCCCTCAACCCACATCAGGGGGCGCATTGGGATCGTTGGCCCTAACTCTCAACCCATCACATGTGTAAAGAAGCTGAGAAATAGGAGAATGGGGTGAGAGTTAGGACTGATGACCCCAATGCGCCCCCAGATGTGAGTTGGGGGTGGGCTGGAGGGGTCCAAGAGGGGTTTCAACCCTAACACTGAATTTCTTTGCTTTTGTCGCTCTGGAACAACCCTAACTTATGCATTAAACAGAGTTTTTTGCCTCTAATTTTCCTTCTTTTTGAGAATGATGATGAGAAATGATGAAACTAATGCAGCGGCTGGAGCGCGGAGCCCTTTGGGTCCCACGCTCCCGCTACATGATGCACGCAGGGGCACAGTACCACAGTTGTAAAGGTGAATGGTAACAGTAACAGCAACAATAGCAGCAAAGGAAACAGAAAGCAAAAGGAAATGCAAGCGCATATGGAAACAGAAACCGTAATGCACACGGGCATAGTAACGCAATTGCAAACGCAAATGGTAACAGTAACAGCAACGAAGAAGCAAAACAAAAGAGAAACAGTAAAGCAAATGAAAGAGTTGCCATAAATGCAAATGGCAATGCACACGATGATGCAAACTGAAATGCAAACACAAACAGCAGTGGAAATGTAAATGCTAACAGTAATGCAAACGGAATCACAAATGAGAACGCAAATGGTAGCTCACATGGGATCGGTAATGCAAACAGGTACATAAACGTAAGTGGAAACAGTAACTGTGACAGTAACAGAAGTGCATATCCTGTTTTTGCTGGACAACTGCATAAAGAAACACAGTGTGTACAAAGAATGTATGCATTGTAATGGCAATTGAAGATTAAATGCAGCATTGGAAGCACTTAATTGCTAATATCTCAGCAACCGTATGACGTGGAAGAAAAATTTAAATGTCACAAAAATCATTATTTTCTTTGCTACCATTTTGTATTGCAACTCATGACGAAAAATCTGTATCTCACACTGTTTTTGAGATACGAGCCCCAAAAGGCGAGGCGTATGCCACCATGGTAGTCTATGGGAAAAAGCATCAACTTCGGAGTACTGTAACTTTGAAGCCGTACAATGTTTTTTACACCAAACCACAAAAAGGCACATCTGTGAGATATTGGCTGCCTTGCCTCCAAATTTCAGGCCAAAAGACCTAACTGTTCTTTTGCAGCAAGGTGGCAAAGAACTCCTGTCATTTTGCCATAGTGTTGCAAAGTACTTTCGTGATTTGTGAAAGCTTTTGCACAGATTTGAAAAAGTGTCGTGTGTGTAAAAGTACTTTGTGAAAGTACTTTATTCAGAAATCTGAAAAACATATTTCTGGAGTGTTTAACCCAAATATAAAGACATGGCTAGCAATCCCAGGCTCCAACTAGGTGAGCACAAAAAAAAAATTGTGTCTCTGGATGGTCCCAATTTTAAATGGCAAGCATTTTTCTGATCGCTAACTGAAAACAAAATGGCAGATTTTTGAAAGTAGTAGGGGCATCTGCGACAGTAAAAAGTGCATTTGTGAAAGTGTCAAACTTTTTGTTAACTTTTCCCATTGACTTATAATGGGAACTTGTTTTTTGAATAACTTTTGAACCGTTCAATATTTTTTCATGAAATCTTCAAAAGACACATTGGGGACACAGGCCACACATTCTCTGAAGTTTTTGGACTGCTCACACAAAACGCGTGACCTGTAGGCATGAGCAAAGCATTCACCAAATAGCGTGAACGTGCACGCAGATCATACTTAATAACTCCACAGCTGTATATCCAACCAGTACAAAACTTGGCAGAGCCCAAGGTGTATGATTCTTGATTGTGCTTTACAAATTTCAGGTAAATCCAATAAATGGTGCCAAAGTTATTAAGGTGCATAGCTTGACCCTTTAACTTTAAAAGGGCTCCTCAACCCTAACTATATATATTATTTTTATACTATATATATATTATGGTAGAGGAGCCATTTCCATGTTAAACCCAAAATTTTGCACCTTAATAACTTTGCAACCGTTTGATGGATTTGCCTGAAATTTGGAATGTATGATCAAGACCCACAGGCCTTGGGATCTGCCAAGTTTCATACTGATCGAATATACAGTTGTGGAGTTATTAAGTGTGATCTGTGCGTGCGTTTACGCTTTTCTGGAATTCTGTGGTCGCGCCTACAGGTCGTACAGTTTTCATGACTGGCCCAAAATCTTCAGGGAATGTGCAGCCAGGGTCCCTGATGTGCCTTTTGAAGATTTAGTGAAAAAATATTAAACGGTTCAAAAGTTATTCAAAAAACAGTTTCCCATTATAAGTCAATGGGAAAAGTTAAAAGTTCAACACTTTCATAAATGCATTTTACTTTGGCAAATGGGCCTGTTACTTTCACAAATCGGCCATTTTGTTTTCAGTTGGTGATCAGAAAATGGTTGGCATTTAAATTTGGGACCCTCTAGCAACCTAATTTTTTTGTATTCACCTAGTCGGCCCTGAGGATGCTTGCCATGTCTTTATTTTGTGGTAAAACACCCCAGAAATATGTTTTCAAATTTCTGGAAAAGTACTTTCATAAATTACATTCGTGCTCACGAAAGTGTTCGAAATTTTTGCGAAAGCTTTCGCAAATTGCGACAGTAGTTTTCTAGTCTGTGGGAAAATGACAGCAATTCTTTGGCACTGCACTGCAAAATAACCGTTGGGAGTTTTGGGCTGAAATTTGAAGGGAAAGGAGCCAACATCTTACAGATGTGCCTTTCAGTGTTGTATTGAAAAAATATTACATGGTAGCAAAGTTACGGCACTCCAAATTTGACAGTTTTTCCCATAGGATAACATTACGGCGCCCGACGCATTACAGAAATCCTTTGGCACCCTGCTGCAAAATAACGGTTTGGTCTTTTTTCCTGAAATTTGGAGAGAAGACAGCCAACAGCCCACAGATGTGCCTTTCAGTAGTTTGGTGAAAAAATATCACACGGCGGCAAAGTTACGGCACTCCAAAGTTGACATTTTTTCCCATAGGATAACATTACAGCGCCCTACGCATAACAGAAATCCTTTGGATCCTTGCTGCAAAATAACGGTTTGGTCTTTTTTCCTGAAATTTGGAGGGAAGACAGCCAACAGCCCACAGATGTGCCTTTCAGTAGTTTGGTGAAAAAACATCACAGGGAGGCAAAGTTATGGCGCTCTGAACTTTCCTTTTTTTCCCATAGGATAACATTACGGCGTTCGCCGCACCTTTCAGGGCCCGTATCTCGGAAACGGTGCGAGATACGGACTTTTCGTCAGAAAATGTCTTAGCCCTATCAGGGCTAAGAACCAAATTAGCCAGGACAGTTGTAAATAATATGATCTTTAAATTTTTTTCTCGTCGTACAGTTCCTGAGATATAATGTATTTAGTATTCCAAGATCTCATTTTCTGCGCCGATACTCATTATTTTGCATACATTATTTGTACTCACTGTCTTTCTCAATGCAGGTTTTGGGGAAAACCAGCCTGTGCTCTTACATTACTGTTACTGTTGCCCTTTCCGCTTGCGGTTCCATACCCGTTTCACTTACCGTTGACGTCTGCGCCATCATGTGCGTTATCCTTTGCATTTTCATTTGCGCTTGCGTTTCTGTTATTTTTTGCCATTTACTGTCTACAGTACTGTTTATCTTTCTGTTTCACTTTACATCACCATGCCCATTGACATTTCTGTTTGCAGGCACCATGTTACTATGTGACAACACATCACGTGGCAGATCATTCCCGTCTACGCCACCATGTGCGTTACCCTTTCTGTTCTCATTCGTGCTTGTGTTACCATGTGCACCACTGTTAGCATTTCTGTTTGTGTTGCTGTCCCTGTTAGTATGCCACAAGACATCATGTGGCAGGAGCGGCCAGCCAAGGTCTCATCGCCCCACCACCGCATTGCGCGGTGGAGTGGGCCCAGAGGCATCGCGCCCCGCTGCTGCATTACATTCACTATTTCTTGTTATCATTCTCAAAAGAAGGGAAATTAGAGGCAAAAACTCAGTTTAATGCATTAGTTAGAGTTGTTCCACAGCGACAAAAGTGAGGAAATTCGCTGTTAGGGTTGAAAAAGCCCTTGCACCCACCACCCCCAACCGGCATTGGGGTGTGCATTGGGATCATGAGTCTAACTCTCACCCCATTCTCCTATACTTCTGCTGCTTTACACAGGTCATGGGGTGAGAGTTAGGGCTGATGATCCCAATGCACACCCCAAATCCACCACGCATGCCATCCTTTATGCTTTCATTTGCGCTTGCATTTCTGTTAATTTTTGCCATTTGTGTACTGCACTGTTTCTCTTTCTGTTTCACTTTGCGCCACCATGCCCATTGACATTTCCATTTACAGGCACCATGTTACTATGTGACCAGACATCACGTGGCACACCATTCCCGCCTACTCCACCGTACAAGCATTTTTCTGTTATCATTCGCACTTGTGTTACCATGTGTGCCACTGTTAGCATTTCTGTTTGCATTGCTGCTCCTGTTACTATGCCACAAGACATCATGTGGCGGGAAGCCTTGAGGCCCTTTGGGCCCATGGCATCTCCCTACATTCCCATTCACTATTTCTCAATATCATTCTCAAAAAGGAAATTAGAGGCAAAACCCGTTTAATGCATTAGTTAGGGTTGTTCCACAGTGACAAAGTGAGGAATCGCTGTTAGGTTGAAACCCTAACTCCGAATTCACCCCCAGCACCACACACACACAGACACACACACACATTCAAGTATGGGGAGGACCAAGTCAACACAACCAATGACAGACATCCAGCAGCAGGTGACAGAAATAACAAACAATTGTCTAAATGTACTACGAGACATCCCCACCCACCTGACCAGGTACTGCATGCTCAGTGGAGATCAACAGCAAAACTGAGGCCATGTACAAACGTACATCCCTGATTGCAGTTGTACACAACGTACCACACTTAGTAGTTGGCTGGCCTTACTTCCACCATGCCCCACACCACACCACAACTGGTACTGTGCCGTTATTCAATATAAATGCTGAAGGTGCATGATGACAGTTGTAGAAAGGTTTTAACACTACTGAGTATACATTAATTAAGAGAAGCACATAAATTAACTACAAGACACTAGCATGCTCAAGATAAAAGTAGTGATACATTTAGTAGGTGATTTACATAGTAGTACATTTACTGCAATGGTTTACTCAACATAGAGAGGCTGATGTAAACGTATGGAAAAGCATTGCCTGTTCAACGCCGAAATTGGTACTGCTAGTATCACATGCATTCTTACTGATGAAGGTGTACTGCTGATGTACATACATAGACCTTCAGTGTGTTTCAATATTAAAGATGCAGTAAGTATTCTTTGTAAGAAAGATTGTAATTGCATGGATCAGGCCAAGCAACTTCTAAATATCATAGCACTACTGAGCCAACAATGATGTACCTGTATCGGACGTGTATATAGGATAGATTTTCAGGCACTTACTGAGTATGTTGTACCTGATAAAGACAATCTCATTGCATCTGTGATGACTAACTTCTTCAAATAGTAATACTTTTGCTATTGTTGCAATGATTGATCTATGCCACTTATGGACACAGTGTGATTTTTTTAACAGTTGTTTCATACTCAGGCTGTATGCCTACTGTTTAGGTTTGCCACACTTCTGTCACTGATGCTATCAAAGTGATAACTATGTTAATTCTGCTACAACAGGAATCAAGTAGGTATGGTGTAGATATAAACAGAATGTCTTTTAGTATTGATTTAACTCATAATGGGGTAAATGTACTAGGACAGCAGGGTTATCCTCTATCACTGAGTCTGTCAGTTATAATCACACTAGGGTTTCGATGACTGTAATGATCAAGTTACACTGTTCATCTTCATGAGTTCATATTCACAGCCATTCTCCAGCAACTAGACAGTGTATGGTGTAACTGGGTGGGACACTGTGTTGCAAAGCTGCTGCAGTGCCTAGCAGAGGGAGAGTATCTACTCAAAAGACAATTAAGCTATAAGGCATGACCAACAGTTATGTTAAATGGTCTGTTAATCACCCTGTAGGGTTTAATGTTGAATGAGGCATATCCGAGTGCCACATGTCGCTAGACAGTGATAAACTGACCATTAACATAATACCTGGGAGTAGCTTATTGCTATCATAATAAAACTGTTTTTTAAACAACATTAAACCATGTTCATCATATAGTTAGGCTCTACATGTATGTTAATAAAAACTAAACATAAGGCTGTTACAATGTTTACAGTCAATTAGAAAGCTGCATTTCTCAAACCCTTGTTAAATCAGAGATATTATACCCGTAGAACTCCTTGGTTTTGCTTAACTCTATTGCTCAGGTGGCCCACCACAAGTGGTGTGGTGTGGTGTGGGGCATCGGTAGGTAAGGCCATGCAACTACTAAGTGTGGTACGTTGTGTGCAGCTGCAATCAGGGATGTGCATATGGTGTACATGGCCTCAGTTTTGCTGTTGATCTCCACTGAGCATGTAGTACCTGGTCAAGTGGGTGGGGATGTCTCGTAGTACATTTAGACAATTGTTTGTTATTTCTGTCACCTGCTGCTGGATGTCTGTCATTGGTTGTGTTGACTTGGTCCTCCCCATACTTGAATGTGTGTGTGTGTCTGTGTGTGTGTGGTGCTGGGGGGGGGGGTGAATTCGGAGTTAGGGTTTTCAACCCTAACAGCAAATTTCCTCACTTTTGTCGCTGTGGAACAACCCTAACTAATGCATTAAATGGAGTTTTTTGCCTCTAATATATATATATACTGTTGCTTATCTCCAAATATTGATGGAGTTACAGCTTGTTAATGTTTCAATGTTATCCTGTGGGACATTTAATTTTTAAATTTTTATCTTTTTATATGGCCCCTGATTTTTGGGGAGGATATCATGTGTTACTGCTGTAGTACTCATTGAAACCTCTGTTATGGTATATAGATTGTCATTTAATTCCAACTATTGACAGAGTTATGGCTTGTTAAATTTCAAATCTACAAAATTAAAAATGTCCAAATTCTTCTTTAGTATGAACCAATCCTCTTTCATGAGATTGTATCATTCTCACAAAAGAGGATTGCCTCACACAAAAGCAGAATGTTGAAAATAAACTATATCCAAATTCTTCTTTCATATGAACTAATCCTCCTTTTCCAGATTGTGTCATTCTCACAAAAGAGGATTGGTTCATATGAGGGAAGACTGTAAAAAAAAAGCTAAGTCCACATTTTTCTTTCATTAAAATTAATCTTCTTTTGTATGACCCTATTCCTCTTTTGTGAGGCCATACAAAAGAAGAAAATCGTTTCATGAAAAAAGTTTTTTTATAATGTTTTAAAAATAAATTTATGGGTCCTTGTTTTGAAAAGCTAACTGCAGAATCCTGCTAATAGGGTCCTATCTAACAAGATACATATGCTAGTGTCTCTGCAGGAAACGATTTTAATTTGTTTTCAAAAAACATTTAAAAAAATCCAAAAACAAGATGGTTGCCATACCAATAAATAATTTTTCTCATGAAAGAGGATTACCCTTTCACAAAGGAAAATCCTCTTTTGTATGTCCACATTCTTCTTTTGAATGAAACAGCTATCCAAAAGATCATATTGAGTATGCTTAGAACCAACATTTCAAATCCATATAACTCTGGAATGGATTAGTATTTGTTCATGAAACCAATGAAAAGCACCATTCTGGGGCAAGCTTTTTCGACCCTGAAAATTTCAGAACAAAATTCCAAACTGTCTGGGTACTAGGCTGTGACACACAAAAAAAAAAACAGCACACATCCCAGATTTATTCACATATTTACTCTCTGGATCTTGGAATCCATGCACCTGACTGGAACAATAGTAAGCACTTCAAGAGACCTGGCCCCCAGCCTGTGCATGCAAGATTTTGTGCAAATCTGTTGAATGGGGGTAAAGCTATTGAAGTGTAAAGTTAGGGGTTAACATTAAACAGCCTACTCAACCCTTACTATAGTGGTGCTACCATGCCACTATCATCTATCTATCTATCTATCTATCTATCTATCTATCTATCTATCTATTGATCTCTCTCTCTCTCTCTCTCTCTCTCTCAATCTAATGTTATTTGACCTACTGGGTACATAAATGTTGTTTATGTACACAGTAGATGTGTCATCAGTATATATGTACATAGTAGCTATGCTATCCTGCATTTGAGTACACAGTAGCTACATCACTGCCCTGTGCCTGGTCAGCCGACATTACTTCCAACTGACAGCAATGACAGAGAAATCATTACTAGTTACAAGTCCACAACAGTTTTTCAACAAATACCATCAAGTTTACTATCCATAAACACACAAACAAACAAACAAAATAGGCAGCAAAATGGCACACATAAAACATTTTTCCTACTGTTAGAGTCTTTTTCTTTACTCATACTTGCTGCTCATTTTCTCCTCCTCCATACCTGCCTCAGCTCTCTTACAAGCACCAAACTCTGCCCTAACATTGCCGTCATGAGCCATTCTGCTTTCTATTAAAATATCATCAACGTTAAAGACAGATTTCTCCTCCTTACCTTCAACTGCCTGCACTGCTCAGTATTTCCACATCCTTTCTGAGCTGCTCTCCCTCTCAGCCCAATTCCAACCACATTCACTTCCACCATGGGTCATTTCATGGCATGTGTTTCACTAAGAACCAGCAAACACAAGAAAAGCATAATCTCAGATGCCATATCCCTTATAAAATGAGCTGATGTTGGCATTAATATACTTTCACTTCTGCTCACTTAGGACTGCTGCCAAGTTGCCCTCAAGTTTTCTCAACTAAACCTTCATTGGTTTACTTTTACTCTTGTCCACACACTCTGCAACTGCCATTCTGTGGTGATACAGATCTGGCAAGGCTAATTGAAATGTACTGCACTATTCACTTAAGCCACACTGTGTTTTGTGAGTCTCCTAGCAATGAGTGCAGGGGACAGGATTTACTGTGGGAGTTGCAGTTCCCAGGCAGCTCAGTAAAACTACCACTAACTGTGTGGCTGATAAAAGCCCTTCTGGACCTGCATTTTAGGGCAGTGTATGGGTTCTAGCCCCAGGGATGGGGTTGGTTCATTTTGTGCTGTTTTTTAAGCATTTTAGTGTTTTAGTGAGAAGCGGGAGGTCACGGGACCCAGTCCTACTTCTGGGTCACTCCCTATTTAGCTGAAGCCCTGAGCCTGTGACAGGCAAGCATGCATTCATCACATGTGGAGATGCATATGGAAACACGCATATCCTGCATGTCAGGGGTGGAAAAGAGGAAAAGGGTCCCGTAACTGTTGACCAACAAAAGGTAAATGCTAACCTGCTATCCTCAAATATTGATGCATTAATGTGCTCTAGCTACAGCTACTCTATTTTGATAGCTTTGACAAGTATTGCTGTATATAAAACAGAAGTACTGCTGAAATAGTGACTGTCCAGCACTTCAGCTTGCAAAACTGTGAAAGCACAAGGGTTACAGGAAACTGTTACTGACTGACCACCGTGAAATAGACCATTAAAACTTCTTCTGAGTATCACTAATATATCTGGCTCCCTAGATTTAACTTGGAGTCTTGCTGCTGAGATCATTGTTCAACAAAACGGTTGTACATAAGAGTAATTTAATACCTAGGTATTGAGTATAAGGGACTAGTGTAACCGGGAGATTTCAGCCACCCCCGTATAAAAAAATATTTTTCTACAATATCATGGGGAACACTATAATGACTCTTGATGGGGAGGTGGAACTTAATTGCACTAAGTGCCATATGTACAAAATATTTGATAAACTACTAGAATGCAGTATATATGTGTGTGTATATATATATGTCAATGGCAGTGAACAAGCAAAAAAAAAAACAGTCTAAGCTGACCTTTGAGCTGGTAGAATCATCTAAAGAAAGTCATCTTGGGCCACTAGCCCACACCAAACTCAAGCCCACAAGGCTGGAGAGTCAGAGCATAGCATGTCTAAATTAGAGGGCACTCTTGCCGGTGTCCCTCCAACCCTGATTAATATGCAGTCAGAGATGAAAGCCAGCTTCACCAGTGTAACTGCTCAAATCTCCCACCTTTTTTTTAAATAATATTTTATTGATGCAATTATTACAGTATTCCAAGGACACAGTATACAAGTATACAAATAGGCATGGAGTACTATTGGTACATAAAATACAATAAATAATCTTGCACAGCTTGGTTCTATTGTTACATTGTCAAAAAAGCAGCATAAATATGGGTAAGTTCATGAAACAGGGTTACCAAAGTGTGACATGAGGGAGAATTTTTCAAATCAACAATAGATCAATTTTAATAAGCTTGTCAAGACACTGTGACTGAAGAGTCAAAAAGGAACCAGATTATGAGATAACTCCCTAGCAGGGATTTGAGAAAAATCACCTTCAGTGTTGCATGTGCAACGGGGACACCAAAAGTTGCACATGCAACAGTGGACACAACTGGTGTTTAACTTGAAAAAAAAATGTTACTTTTCTTTTTTACTTTACTTTACTAAGCATTTCAAGACACTATGACCCAAGAGTTAAAACGGGAGTATGTTGTGGGCTAACTCTATATCATACTTGAGAAAAAAGCACCTTCAGTGTTGCACGTGCAACGGGGACATCAAACATTGCACGTGCAAGAGGTGTTTAACTTGAAAAAAAAAATACTTTCATTTTTTATTTATTTTGCTAAGCATTTCAAGACACTATGACTCAATTGTGAAAAAGGGACTATGTTGTGGGATAACTCCATATCACATATGAGAGAAAAGCAATTTCAGTGTTGTGCGTGCAATAGGGACACCAAGCATTGCAAGTGCAACAGTGGACATCACACAAATGTTTAAGTTAAAAAAAGCATTGCCTTCACCCCTCTCTCACCAATGTCCTGTAATACTTTTAAGACCCTATCCGAAAAGAAAATCACCCACTCAAAATAAGCTGGATGCTTTTGCTGAAAATTTGGGAACATGTAAAAAGTGCAGTTTGCTTGGACACCACAGTTGCACGCGCCACACAAAACTTGAGTGAACCAGAAATTTTATATGCATTGAAAAACTAGGGTGAAAATGTTTTCATTAACAAAAGACAACAACCAATGCAGTTTTTAATATAAATTTACTGAAGTGCAACTAAAATAAAGTCTTCATAGAAGCAATGGAATGTACTGTGGTTTTGCATGTCACATTTTACTAGGGAAAATCTGTGTCATTCTGGAGCTGGACATGGAATAAAAATATAATGATTGCAGCTAGGTTTCTCAAACTATGAAATGTATCTGTATGTGTGGCTATCTTTTAAATTTACTTATCATGACTGTAGTGGCTGTTGTTATTTTTTTTTAAATCAACATACAAAGAATTGGGCACATTGGTACCCCTATTTCATGAACTTACCCATATACAAGAAATTGATATCTTATTACTCTTAAGGATCACTTAATTCCAGTTATTGGTTTATTCTCTGAAAATCTCCTATGTCCCATTTTTTTATTTCTTGTATAAATTCCACACTGGGAGAAAATCTTTAAAATAATCATAATTATAAAGTGCTGCTATGAACAGTTGTCTCCATTCATGTTTCGGGAAATTACCTCATGATAATTCCTGTCTCCAATGTTTTAGGATGAGTCTCTTAACAGACATAACATTAATCTGAAAAATTATTCTTTGATTCTTATCTAAACCTAATATATTATACATTTCAAATATTATAATTTTGGGGTCATCCCAGAATGGAATATCCACAGCAATTTGTTGCAAAATCTGAAATGATCTAATCCACCAGATCCTTATATCTGGACAGTTCCAAAACATATGTAGAATATCAGCTAAAGGTTTCTTACAATGCCAACAAAAATCATCTGATAATAATTTCATCTTATAAATTCTATATGGAGTATAATATGCTTTATTTTAATATATTATACTGTATCACTTTATTTCTAGATAATTTATGATGTGGCATTATATTAAAGGCTAAACCCCATTGTATGTCACTATAAGAGGTTTCTAAATCATGTTCCCATTTTCGAATGGTCAGTTTATATATTTGAGTATGACATTTCTGTAAATTCCTATTTAACCAGGCAAAAATGGACACCAAATTGTTAGCTCATATAGCAGCTAATTTTGTCTCCAAGATCTTATTATTTGGGGCCCTTTCCCGTCTTGAGTAGACTTTCACATAGAGACTTATAAGTTGATTAAACAGCATTAGTTGGGAAATATCAAGATGGTATTTTTCTTTGAAACTGTACCATGTTAGAAATCTTCCATTTTCCATAAGAACTCCACTTATCTATTCCCAAACTTTCCCAAAACCTATCCCGTAAAGGCTTCCCACATATTATATAATTAAGATTATTCCAAATCTGGTTTTCAGAAGATAAATGCAGATCCCATTGGACTTTATTTGTATATTTAACTATTGCTGCAGACTAATATCTATCTGAAGAAGACCCTGGATGTTTAAATCTTTTAGCAGTAAAAACAAGTTTGGATAGATTAATTCGATCCAGACAAGAGACATATATTATTTCATTTAGAAATTCTAAAGTTGTTCTTTCCTGATCCACCTGAAAAGCCCACATCAAGAGCCTCTTCATCTGATAAGATAAAACATATTTCTCCATGTCTGGACAGACCAACCCTCCTAATTTCACTGTAAGACATAACTTTTCCCATGAAATTCTGGGTTGTTTATTGTTCCAAATACATTTTTTAAATTGTTTATTTATTTGTTTAAACCAAAAATCTGGTATTGGGACCATTACTGTTTGTAGCCTATAAAACAATAAGGGAACAACCATATTTTTATAACCTGAATTTTCCCACTAAGAAAAAGGGGGATCTTTCACCAACCTAGTAATTTATTTCCAACTACCTCAACCAATTCCTTAAAGTTGAAATTAAACATGGGACTTAAATGGTTATGTATATTAATTCCCAAGTATCTCATACCTTGGTTCTTAACATTTGCCAATATGACTTGCTGAATTATTTGAGGGTCATGGATATGAAAAGTTATCATTTCTGATTTTTTTCATTTATTTCATACCCAGTTACCTTAGAAAACCTTTTTATATCCTGATTGAATTCCCCTATACTTTGAATCGGATCCTATAATGTTACAAGAACATCATCAGCAAAAGCATTTTTTTTTCATTTCTGTTTGATTTATTCTAATACCCTGAATGATTGGATTAACTCTAATTTCCTCCAAAAAGGGTTCTAATCCCAGAACAAAAAGAGTAGGGGAGAGTGGGCATCCCTGCCTAATTCCTCTATGAAGCAATATTTTTTCTGAGAGGTACCCATTTACTTTAATATAAGCTTCAGGGGCAGAATATAAAACTTGGATAGAAGCAATGAATTCTGCTGGGAATCTGAAAGCATTCAAAATCTGGAATGAATAACCCCACTCCATCCTGTTGAATGCCTTGGTTGCATCAAGTGCTAAAAAAACAGCTGGAAAATCCACCTTTTGTAAATATTCTATCAAAAACTTAATTTTTGTCAAACCAGATTGAATTACCCTTTTTTGTATAAAGCCAGTCTGATTACTAAGAATTAACTTTGGAAGGAAATAAAGTTTTCTATTATTTAAAATGTTGTCAAAATTGTATAATCAGTGTTCAGTATTGCAATGGGTCTATAATTTTTAACTTTTTTATTTGACTTGCCTAGCTTCAAAATTACTTATATGTATGCTTGAAAAAAGGACTGGGGTAATTTTTTGATCTTAATAATCTGATTTATTAATACATGAAGTATAGGTACCAAAATATCCTCCAAAGCTAGACAAATTTCCAGAGGGATGTCATCGGTTCCTGGTGTCTTAGACCTAGCCATCTGATGCAACGTATTTCTAATCTCATCTTCAGAAATTTCCTTCATCAGGGTCTCTTCCTCTTCAAAATTCAATCTGGATTTAACAAAGGAGCCATAAGATTCTATCTCCTTAATGGAAGGGAAGCACTGTGAGGAATATAATTTGGACTAGAACCTAGTAAATTCACCCATAATTCCTATTTGATCTCCAAGTATCTTCCCATCTTCTGACATTAGTGCTACAACCTCTGACTTTTGTTTTTCTAGGGCTTGGATTCTACCAGATAAGGCCTTCCCAATTGCTTCACTGGTGGTCTTCCATTTTTTTATTATACCAGGCCCAACTACTTTTTATTCATATATTTTCAGTTGATTCTAATAACTTTCTAAG
Source organism: Neoceratodus forsteri (assembly GCA_016271365.2). Taxonomy (NCBI): domain Eukaryota; kingdom Metazoa; phylum Chordata; order Ceratodontiformes; family Ceratodontidae; genus Neoceratodus; species Neoceratodus forsteri. The sequence continues at coordinate 629,518,306 of CM028132.1, forward strand.
GTTTGTTAACTCTTCAATCTTGGAAAAGTCCCTGGCTTTAACTGTCCCTTCTAACTTAAGCAATTTTCTTCTAACTCCTTTTGTTGCTTCATTTTCCTTTTAGTCTTCCAGCATTTTTCTGAAATCAGCAGCCCACGCAAAGTAGCTTTCAAAGCATCCCAACTATCTATTATATTTGTACTGGAAACTTCATTGTCCGCAATAAAAAACTTTAAACTCTAGGAAAGTTTTTCCAAGAGCAGATTATCCTGTAACAAACTGTTATGTAACCTCTACAACCTATTTTTGTTATCTCCTTCCTGTCTAAAATTAAGTCCATAAATCACCGAACTCAAATCTCCCACCTGCAGAGTGTGGTGATGGGCTTATTGAAAACCTTGACCTCCTATTTAACCCACATATTGGAGCTGGAACTGTGTGTCAGCAGCCTGGAGGACTCCGTGGGAATAGTTACCTCTGATAGCAACTGATTAAAGGATCAACTGGTAGAACTGCTCACCATGGTAGATGATAAAGAAAACTGTTTGCACAAGTCTAACCTGCAAATTGTGGGTCTTACTGAAGGGGCCAAGGGTTGAAACCTGGAGAAAGGATTACATAACTGGCTTGTGGAGCATCTGAAACTGCCACCAGAGGCCCTACAAAATGAAATTGAGCAGTCTCACAGAGTCGGACCCCCACAGAAACCAGGAGATCCCCAAGACATTGCCTCATACAATATGTGAGGTACACTGATAAAGAGGCCATCCTAAAGGCCTCAAAGTCTCATGGACCCATCTTTGTGAATAATAGTAAAGTACATATCTTTCAGGAGTACAGCCAGGAGATGCAGCTCAAAAGGCAGAAGTTCAATCCTGTTAAGGGAAAGCTGTACTCCCTGGGCTGGTCATTTTCCTTCTTGTACACGGCCAAACTTTGTGTCGCTCGCTCGGGCAAGCCTCCTAAGTTTACAGTAGTAGCACTGAATTAGTCAAAGGATTTTTAAGGATTTTTAAAAATCCCTATTGAGAATTGTGAAACCTTTAGTTATGGATTTTGTTTTGTGTGTTACTATGTTCACTGTTACACAGAGAGGGTTGTCTCATCTGACAGTGTAGCTGAAAATCTACCAGATGGCACTTAAGTACTGTAATAGAAACTGGCCTCTTTCTGTAGGTATAACAAAAAGAATTTTAGAAGATTTTTTTCCTTAAATTTTGTGATGGATAAATAGTGAATCTCACAAAATTGCTTGAAAAATTTGGTGCTACTACTGTATCGCCTGCCACAAAGAAGCAGAACGGTGGGTTGCAGAAGAATCCAGGACTACCGAGGGGTGCTCCTCACCTAACCCCACTGATGCCAGAAAAAGATAAGTTCTACTGTTGAATTTGTTACTCTCCTAACTGTTGCACTTACCCAATTTGTTCCAGCTGATCTCTGGGCATGCGGTCAGCCTTGCCCTCCTACTTTCCGGGAAGCATATCATCTTTACTGGCCTGGATGAGGACTGGCCATGAGATGTTATAGCCGAATCAAAATGATCTTGGCTTACGGGGGTGTTCTTTTGTATTTACTTAATATAGTGATCTAGGCCCATTGTTAATCACTGTCACACCATCTGTTCAGTCAGGATTCAAGGCTGGATGTGCAGCATACTTCCACTCACATCTTTGAGTGTTGAGGGGAGAATCAGTCTATCAAGCTAATCCGGGGCTTATGGAGGGACCAGAGTGCAAAAACACCAATGCATCATTCCTCCAGAAATCAAATGTACATTTTATATTTGATATACAATGAAGCCCACCCAGGATAAAGCGTGGTGTCACATGTTTACTGCATGACGAAAGGGATTAACTCCCATTGAAATTGCATTGTTTGCTGCAGTAACTCTACTGCAGAATTCTGATGTGCTGTTCTTCATCCTGGTGGGCTTCACTGTACCTTATGAGGGGGTTTTCTCTGGAATTAAATAATGCAAAAGCCTTGCTTCTTAGCCACCCTGACCATGTCTGGGGACATGGGTACCGGGGTGGGGTTTGTCGGGTGAGACAGTCAGGGATTTTGCCCAGCTATGCTGGGATTGATCCTGACTGCCTTCTCATCACTGTTGCTGGATGTTGCTTCATAAGGTAGAATGAGGTCTTACCTGACTCAGCCTATCCGTACACTAATTGACTAAGGCCATGGTGCCCTGCTTGGTTAGGAAGGACTGCCTAGCCATCCTTCTTAGGTGCTTAGTATACACTGTTGGGATCAAGGTGAATTGGGATTCCTCCCCTCCTTGTTATATTCCTTTTTAAAATATACGTTGACCCCCCACATGGGGGGGCGGGAATATCCCTATGTCCCGGTGCTGTATGTTGGACTATTCAGCCTATTGGCTTTAAGAGCATCACTCTTTTCACACAGTAATTGTTGTAATTACATTAATATTAATACTTGCTAAATTGCATTTTTTTCTTAGTATGGTTAGACCCACTGAAGTTACTTTACTATAGGACCTGATACTAGGGCATTTTTTATATTGAATTTTCACCAAGATGTGCCCACTGCAATATTTAGATGGTTCATGTTCATATTTCAATTTCTATACTTACTTACCACCACTAGTTTGCAAGGGATTACCAGGACTTAGTACTCCTGGAGGGGGAGGGAGGGGAGAATGGAAGGTTCATACTTTTGGGAGGTTGTGTTGCTTTTGGATAATACAATTTGTTGATTGGAGGGGTGGGAAGTATACTGGGAAAAAAATATTTTCATACTTGAACTCTACACTCACTAATGTTCTGAGAAGGTGCCCAAGGGTTGGAGTTGCATCCACCTGGATTTTAAGATATGGGTTTAAGTGGCTATTGTTGCAACTTGACAATGGCTAGTCCTGTAAAAATAGCCATATGGAATGTTAATGGTTTGAAGTCAGTGATCAAGAGGAAGCACATCCTGACACAGGTTAAGAGGTCTAAACTACATGCAGTCTCCTGCAGAAGACTCACATGATAGCTGCAGAAGCTCAGAAAATGGGGGACTGTATGGGTGGGACTTGGGTATCATCAGTCTTTTCATCAAAGGCCAGGGGAGCATCAGTTTGGTTTCTCAGGGGTGTCCAGAAAAAAATCAGTGGGCAGGTGGTGGATACTGTGCGTAGATATGTTTTGGTGAGCGCTGAGCTGGCAGGAGTGGGAGCTATCTTCATAGGGTCAGTCTACACCTCAATTTTGGAGGACCCTGGATTTTTTCAAAAGTTGGTGGTGGACATGGCCAACCTCCCAGGTCCCTGGATCATGGGGGGGGGTTATAACTGCATATTAGATACTATCTTGGATAGGTCTAACCCAGCTCATGTCCCCTTTCTAAAAATGCAGCATTTAGGCTGGTGGATGTGTGGTGCCACCTCAACCCTATTGGCTGAGACTATAGTATTTATTCCCATGCCCATCAATCCTATGCCCGTCTAGACAGTTGCTGGTCATTACTTCTGTCTTATCCTCCATGCAGTCAGTGATGTACTCCCCCATCTTGTTTTCTGGACATGCTTCCCTTGCTATGGCCATCACCACGCCGGGCTCTCCTTTCCCAGCTAGACCTTGGTGTTTGGACCCCATGCTCCTCAGGGACAGTAAATTTGCTGACTTTATGGTCAACAATATCGGTGAATTTTAACAGTACAATAAACAGGGGGATACATCGCATAGTTGAAGGTGGGAAGCCCTAAAAGCATGTGTCAGAGGCCAGGTCATAGCGTACTCTGTCCATAGTAAAAAAAACTGCAGAGCAGGAGCTGAACCAGCTCTGCACTAAATAGCAGCCTGTGAAGAATCTCCATGCATAAACCAACACTGTCTCTATATAGGGTGGTCCAAAATTTAAAATGGTGTTTTAATACACTGAGCAGTGTCCAGATAGAACATTCCATACTCCTGACCCAGGCAGGGACCTACTTTGATGGGGACAGGGGGTAAGTACCTCACTTGGCAGCTGCGCTCTAGACAGTGGGAGAGAACCAAGGGTTTGATCCATGATTCAGTGGGAGGGCTGGTTAGTGACACTGTCTTGATTGGCGGAGCCTTTGATGCCTTTGACAGTTCTTTATACACCTCAGAGATCTCCCCGACTGCCTAACAATTGCAAGATTTTTTTGCTGGTGCTGCAGTGCCCTCCCTTGGTATGGAAGAAACAACTAGACTTGACAACCCACTCACTAAAGGGAAAATACACTGAGCACTCAAAGCCTTAAAGGGAGGTAAGGCCTCAGGACCAGATGGGCACCCCATAGACTTTTTTAAGAAATGTGATACTCTGTCACTTGACCCCCGGTATGACATGCTTGTTGAAAGCCTGAGAAAGGGTCATTTGCCCCCCTCCATGTGGTCCACCACCATAACAGTGCTTCCCAAGCCTGGAAAAGACCCCATGTTGTGCTCGTTCTACCACCCTATCTCCCTGCTAACAGAAGACTACAAAATTTTAGTAAAGTCGCTTGCCACCCATCTCGATCCATTGATTCCCACTGTGATACAAACAGATCTGGCTGGATTTGTGCAGGGATGACAGGGGAAGCACAATATCTGCAGAACGTTAAATATTGTTCACTCCTGGGGTGGGATTGCGGCTAGGCACAGCACGACTGTGCTTGCCCTTGATGCTGGGAAGGCATTTAACTGCATGGAGTGGGGGTACATGTTTGAGACTCTAAACAACTTTGGCCTGGGACCACAATTTAGAAGTTGGGTAGGGACCCTATACTCTTCCCTCATTGCCCAAGTCTCAGTGAACAGAGATCTTACCGCACCCTTTCAGCTGGCATGAGGCAGGGTTGCCAACTGTCACCCTTCCAGGATGTCATTTCATTGGAACCACTGACAGCAACCATCAGGACAAATGTAGGGATCCATGGGTCTGTGGAGGGTGGCATGGAGCACAAGACTGCTATGTATGCAGACAACCTCCTCCTCTATTTACACAAACCAGCGAGGGACTTACCCACAGTCCACACCTTATTAAGGGAGTATGGCCTTCTTTCCAGTCATAAGGTGAACTGGATGAAAAGTGAGTTACTGCCTATAGGCAGGGCAGATAGGACCCATCTTATTTCAGACCTGGGTGGTTGTAAACATAGACAAATAGAAATAATTGGGGATATTTATCTCCCCAAAATTGGCTCCCTGTATAATCTTAATTATAGGCCTCTTTTGTCAAAATTGTCAGAGGACTGTGAGAGGTGGTATCCTTTGCCAATCTCATTGCTTGGCCATATAAATAACTATACTACCAAGGTGTTTGCATTTCTATCAGTCCCTGCCTATATGCCTTCCTAAAGTACACGTTAGACATCTTAATGCAATTGGGCCCTATGCACTAACTGAAAAGTTGCCTATGAGCCATGTATCTGAAGTGAGTAAACAACCATAAGTGTGAATGCCACTTAGTGGGGATCCCATGGGCCCCCGGCAGCATTCACCAAGGGTGCACAAGGCACTTACATGCCCACTGCCCAAGCCACTTGAGGAAAACTGCTTGGGGCATCTCGGGGGTGTGCCTGCACTATGCAGCATTCACTAAGCTGCATAGTGCCAGGCTCAGAAGGTGCTGGGTACTCCAGCTGAGACCAGGTGTAGTCCAGTACACTTCACTGTGTTCTTCATCCACCGGGTGCGGTGGCACTGGGTAATAGACATCTGCACTGCCCCAGCCCATTAGGATGCAGGAGAGGGCAGAGGCAGCTGCTTGGGTGGCTTGCACCAGGTCTGCGCACCCACCACATGTGCACAAGGGATCCACTGAGGGACCCAGTATGGGCATCCAACTGGATGCCCACCTGGGTTTGCAGCTCTACTCTGACTGCCCATGTGAGCCTATGTACTGAGGGGGCATGGCCATGGACAGGCACCCAGCGGGAGCATGCTGTCATGCATACCACACACCCTGCACCTGTCCGGGGCCACATAGGTATGTGGGTGGGGTATGTGCCTCAGGCACATATTACCCACACTTTACTGCATAGGGACCATTGTTCATTAATTCTTATGGAGGAAGAAGGCTGCACACATAATATGGAAGATTCTTCAGGTCCCTGCCTTGTTGGGGAGTGCAGGCCTCCCAAACATTTTGCTGTATTACAGAGCATCACAGCTGGCATTTATACAGGTGGAGGGGACCTCCTCTGCACCCTTCTGGTTGAGGTTGGAGGAGGAACACCTGGGAGAGACCCTGTGTAGTTATCTCCTCTCAGGAGTACTGTGGGCTGGTATACCACCGGAGATAGCTAATCCCTTCATTGCAGACACCCTCAAGGCCTGGTTAGTAGCAAATAAACAACTAGGCCATGTCCCTGCACCCCACCAACACACTGGTCTGATCACGGCTATGCAGAGGAGGGGCCCATGCTCAGTGCAGCTGCTCCAGTGACTGATAAGCTGGCACTGTTCAGTTGTATATGCAGTGTATGACCTATTTGAGGGAGGCAGACTATTGAAATTTTTGTCTTTGCACACTACCTGTATACCTAATGATCTGGAGCTGTTTTGGAGATTCACCGAACACTAACTATAACCAGGATCAACCCTCCACATTGGAGGAGGAGCTTTACAAATCCCAGCAAGATAAAAAGCCACTGATAACATACTATCAGACTATGCAGAGGAAGGAAAAACATGCAGCAGATGGTGTGCAGGCTGCTTGGGAGTGGGAACTTGATACATCAAGCAGTCAAGCCATCTGGCAGCTTGCCATGACTCACTTCCTCACCTGCTCTAGAAGTAATGAGCTCTGACAAGTACAGCTTAATTTTACATATCGGGTGTAGATCTCTCCCAAGTGCCTACATTTGTTTGATCCAGAGAAGTACAGTGAATGCCCTAAATAGAGGAAGGAAACTTTTTACATATGGCCCTGACTTGCCCTAAGGTTGCACCCTTTTGGATTGAAATACATGGGGTAATATGTCAGCCCAGTGGTGCTGAGGGTTGAGGCACTGGATGCTACACTTTGCTTCATGCTGGTGACCTGGTTTCAGGAACAAGCACGGGTCACCGGGGGTCAGCCGGGGAGGAAGCAGATTGAGCCCCTGTGGGCTGCTCTCAGCTTCCTGGGGAGGGTTTTGGACTTGTGCCACACTGTAGTGACACCCAGTGGAGATTGGAGGTGATGCAGGTTACAGTGCACTAGAGAAGGGAAGGCTGTGGAAGACGTCAGCATGCTGTGCATTCAACATCATTGCACGTTCATAGTCCTGGGGAGTAAATCATGATGAAAAATGGCAGTCGGTCATTGCTGCTTGATGGCCATGCCCTGTGCTCCCTCTAGGCCTGTGCTGAGTCATGGTAGGAGTATTAGATCCAGGCCCAGAAGCCGGAGGGAGATTGGGAGCCGCCATGCTCAGCGGGTACTGTTCATGCTAACCCCTGTATGAGCTTAAGCGTCCGGGTCATTGGCGCGCAGGGGACAGTGGATGGATGATTGCAGACTGAGCTGCAGATGGGATAAAGCAAGTAGTGTTAAAAAAAATACACAGTCTAATGAGTGGTGTACTGGGATATTTACCTTCCAAATCCCCACTGGAACTCCTTCTGGGGGCAAACCTTCACCATCTGAGGGGTAGAGGATCTAATCCTGTGTGGTCATTAACTTTGGTCAATGTTTGGCAAACTATTGCCCAGTCTTGGATGTCTCCCTTTGCTACCACCATTCGGCAATGGGACCACAAACTTAAGCAGTGTATGACCTTGGAAAGGATACAACTGTCAGCAAACAGTGCTGGGGATAACTTTCAGGCTATGTGGAACCCCCTGGTGGCAGCTATTGAGGGAGGCAAGTTCCCTGTCTAGCATGACGGAGGATGTGGGGGAAGGGAAGAGCTCATGCTTGTCTGTGTGTGGATGGTCTTCACCCTCCCTTGGAGCTGAGCATATGGTCCATTCTGTTCCTTCCCCTCCTCTTCTGCTTCTCTGTCATCAGCCTCCTCTGATCTCCCTTTCCCTCCCTTTTCTCCCTCCATTATGTTGAGGTGTTTTTTATCCCATCGGGGGGGAGGACTCTTCGGAGTAACCACTGTGATGGGGACTGCCTTCCCCTTCTATATCCCCCCATACCCCTCCATGATCAATCTTAGTTGGTGAACCCACTTGGTGACAAAATTTGCTGACGCGCTGACTTTACCTTTTGTGGATGATGAGCTCCCCCTTTGGGTAAACCTTGGTTGGTGTGTATCTACAGTATGTAATTTAGTTTAATTTAGTTAGTTAATTGTTAATGACTGTAATTTTTACACTCAAATGATGTCTGCATGCTTGAATGTCATTTGGTTTTATTTCAAAAAAAAGAGTTGACAAAAAAAAATATGGCCAAAGACATACTTGGGAACTCTGGCCGTAATCTGCTTATGGTCATGCACACAGGCACCAATGACATAAGTCACTCATCAATAGAAGAAATTAAGCAAAACTTTATTGCACCTGGAGAGACACTCAACAATCTGGGATGTGAAATTGGACTCTTTCAAAGGCCTTCTCCATCATTACTCACTGGGAGACCTTTTACAATAATTACGGTGTGTTCAGCTGGGATGGTCTGCATTTTAACAGGCAGGGTTCCAGCATACTAGTGAAAGCTTTTAAAAATATGATCACTGGACATTTAAACTAGATAAGAAGGGGGGAAAGGGAATTATAAGAGATTCAGGTTTCATAACAGCATCCAACCTTACCTCTGAGTGTAGATTGTTGCAAATCAATGCTAGAAGTCTAAACATGACAAAGGAAAATGCAATTCCCACCGCCTGAACAGAAATAAATCCTCTTCTACATGGACTATGCCATCATCTGTACCTCCCACGCCGTCATCTGTGCCTCCCACACCAACCCAACCGACCTTCAGGCCTCACTCCAGAATGCTTTCAGTCAAGCTGAACTCTGGTTTGCTAAGCATAGACTAATCATGAACCTAAAAGGAAAAAAACTTCTTTTCGCACATCACCTGAGCAGATTAAAAAATGCCCAACTGCATATTCAAGCAAGTTCACTGTACACCCAGGAGCAGGTCTCATCCTATAAATATCTAGGCATGATCTTTGACTTTGCCCTCTCCTTCCACGCACACATCTGCACCCTTGCATCTGCAACCAGTGCTCGCATTGGTCTCCTTTATCTCCATAAGGACTGCCTTCCGCCAGAAGTCCTGAGTCTAGCAATAACCTCCTCAGTAATGTCCCTGATTGACTACGGGTTGCTGGTCTATGCTGCTGCAGATACCACAGCTATCAGTAAAATAAAAGTGGTCATTAACAAAGCCTGCAGGCTCCTAACTGCTGCTGACCGCTAAATGCACACATGCATACTCTGCTCCCATGCCCAGATTCTGAACTTTGATGAGAGAATCCAGTACCAGTCCTGCCTCTTGTACAAAAAATCCCTCCTTGGTTTGACATCCCTTCCCCTCACAGTGAATACACACAGCTCAACCAAATCTGCATTGGCCATTCCCAGAGTCAGAACCCTACTCGCCCAGAGATCTTTTCTGGTCAGGGCACACTCCTACTTCAATGCCCTACCCCAATCAGTCTCTAACCAGAAAAAACTTGGCCCCTTCAAAAAGGCTCTCAAGACCCACCTCCTTGACACCCACACTTGCACCTGCATGCACTAGACCCTCCACCCAAGTCATCAGCAGCCACACAGACCTGCCAACCAACCTCCTCCCAGCCAATGGCCCGCAATCACACTCAGGCACTCTGACAAAGTCTCCCTACAAACTGCTCTAAAATTTGCACTACCTGCCTTCCTTCACTGCTATAACATGATATCCTGGCATGGTACCTTGTGCATTGTTGATACACTGTATTACCTAAGTCTGTATTATGAACTGTGAATATTTTTATTTATTTATTTTATTTATTAGGTCTAGGATTACAGTACCTTTGAGCCAGGGCACTTTTACAGAGGTTCCACATCAGATTACAATTCAAAACATAAGGCATGTAAGTTAGATTGCAAATTCAATACACAGGACAAGGTTACTAAAGTGTAAGCTAAACAGAGTTCTAAAGCATCTGAGAAACAAAACAAATTTTGGAGGCTAGGTTACAAGGAGATAGCAGATGAGGTGCAGAGAGGATAGAGGACAGGAAAGAGGAGGAATAGAGGGGGTGGAGAGCTATAGAGGAGGAGTGCAGTCAGAGGCATTGTCATAGACATAACATGGGGAAGTGCATGCTAAGGGGTATTCAAGTGCTAATCGGAGAGGGAACTGCATAAGGTTAGGGAAATATTCATGAGGTAAGCTATTGGAGGCAGTCACAGGAGCTAGAGGCAGTGAGCGAGAGGCATAGCCTTGATTTAAATTCACCAAGGGTAGAAGTGGATGAGATGTAACTGTTTAGACATTTAGCCAGCTGGGTGCCCTGTAGGCAAAAGATCTTTGACCTTGTGAGGTACAACAATGTGGAACCTGCAGGAGCTGTGATTCAGACCCCCTGGTTGAGCGGGAGTTATTGCTATGGTGCAGGAGTGCACACACTCCAGGGGGCACAAGGCCCATAGTTATTTTCTTCACCATGGTGCAGGTTAGGTACTTTATCCAATTGGTGAGTTGCAGCCATCCAATTTATGCATAGAGGTCACACATATGTGTGATTTGGTGGGATCCAGTGAGAAGTCGGCAGGCCTTATTGAGGGAGGTGGATATGCATCTAAGAGCGGCAGCAGGGACAGAGCCATAGATGATAAGCCCATAGTCAATAATGGAGACAACAGAGCTCTGAAAGGTGACAGTCAGGGCTTCTGGAGTAAGATGTTGCCTATGCCGGAAGAGAAGGCAAGGCGAGTATTTGCTGTTTTAGCTACAGAGTCAATGTGGGCACTGTAAGTATGATGAGGGTCTAGAGTGATCCCAAGGTACTTAAAGGCTTGAACCTGTTCCAGGGTGACTCCATAACTTATTTTGATGGATGGGGGTGCAGCTTATGCTTGTTATGAGAGCTGCTGAACATCATAGACTTTGTTTTCTTACTATTGAGGACCAGATAGTGATTTTAGAACCAATTTTCAACAGATGTGAAGCCAAGCTGAAGGTTGTCTTGTAGAGGCTTAGGATCCTTGTGGGAGGCAGGAATTACAGCATCATCTGCAGAGTGGATGTTTGTTTCGGAGCAAGAATTTGGAAGGTAATTCAGCAAAAAGCTGAATAGTAGGGGGCCTAGAATGGATCCCTGGGGGACACCTGAGCGAACAGGCCTGTTATCAGAGTGGACATCTGAAATTTTTACTCTTTGAAACCAGTTCTCCAAGTAGCTTTTGAACCAGGCAGTGGAGTCGGGAGAGAGCCCAGTTTTCAGAATTTGCACAAGCAGTAGGTGCTGGACAGTGTTGAATGCCTTAGTCAGATCAATAAAGACGGACCCAATTAACTGGCCATTGTCCAGTGAGCTGTGAAGAATGCCAGATAATTCCTGTAGGGTAGATGAGGTGCTATGTCCTTTCCTGAAGTCATGCTGTTGTGAGCACAGGATACTGTATTTGTCCAGGAAATCTGTGAGCTGATCTGCTGCAATACATTCAAGGGCCTTGGAAAGGGGTGGCAATATAGAGATTGGACGGTCATTTCCATGAGTGGCCCTGTCACCACTTTTATGGACGGGGTAACAGTGTCGAATTTCCATTTGTCAGGAAACTGGCTGATCCTAAGTGAGAGGTTGAAAATATATGTCAGTGGCTGTAATACCTCATCAAGGGTGAAGGACAACAGTTTAAGGTCAAGTGTATCAATGCTGGATCTGGATTTGGTGAAGGCTTTGGTAATGTATTTGTGGGCATCATGCATCTTGACTGTTTTGAAGTAAAAAGATGGGTGGCTGGATGAGGAGGAGTCATTGGGGGAGGAGATGGAGAGTCATAATCCTTGAAAAAGTCAGAAGGGAGAACACTGCTGAGATTGGTGAATGCAGTGTTGAAGGTATTTGCTATGATTTTAGGCTCAAGTGTAGTAGACCCATTTATGTAGAGCAAAATAGGTGAGGTTTTTGGCTGCTTCCCAGTGACCTCTTTAATATTGTTCCAAAATGCCCTCCCATTACCCCAGGTATCTGTGAGAGCGTTCTTGAAGTAGGTAGATTTCTTTTGCTAGATAGATTTGGTACAGTCATTCCATGCATGTTTATAGTTTTGGATGTCAGTTTCTTTACCAGTGGTTCTGGCCAGATCCCAGAGGTGATCTCTAGATTTTAATTGATGTAAGAGATCGGCTGAGAGCCAGGGATTGCAAAGGGCTTTAACTTTGCACTTTTTAAAAGAAGCATAGGAGTCACAGGCTGCATTGAAAGTGTTGATGAAGTAATCCAGTGCAATGTTTACATCTGTTGGTTTGTAGATAGGGGACCAGTCTTGGAAGTTGAGGCATGTTTTGAGGTGTGACAACTGCCCATGTGGTAGGACTCTACTAGTGATGATATTAGGAGGGGGCTTGCAGAATTTGTTTGACCATTCACAGATGACAGGGGAATGGTCACTAAGTGAGTCAGGGAGGACTGAGGTATTTGTGATATGAGTTGGGTGGCTGGTAAGAATCCAATCCAGGAGGGTGCTGGTGCTGAATTTGTAGTTTTTCCTGGTCAGAGAGATAACCATTTGGGTGAGATTGGACAATAAGATGGCACCCTTATGGACCCCTGCATCAGGCACGAGCCAGTTTATATTAAAGTCTCCAAGCAGAATCATTTCAGAGTCAGGAGGTTAGGACTTGGTGAATTCCAAGACAGCGTTAAGGCCAATCCTATGTTCTTTCAGGGGGATATACACTGAGGCAACTGTGAGGGATTTGTTATGGGCACCTAATAAGATTCTAATAGGGAGAATCTGCGCAGAGGTGGCTGGGACTGAGGTAGTGATGGGGTGTCCCAGTAGCGGAACTTTAAGGTAAATTGCACATCCACCACCTCTTTTGGACTTCCAGTCCAGCCTGAAAACATTGTAGCCTGGAAGAGTGATAGCCAGGTCAGGGATTTTGGGTGTAAGCCAGGTTTCTACAACTGCCAGGATATCTGGATTGTGCTGATTGGTAAAGATTTGTAGGGCATCCAGCTTGGGGAGTAGACTACAGATGTTGAGAAATGCTATGGAGAGTGCTCCTGAGGATTTTTTCTGGTAGATAGAGCTGGGGGTGATTGTGCCAGGGTTAGTATGGATGTTTCCTGACAGCAGCAGGAGGAGGAGGAGCACAAGCTTCAGGATGCACCAGCATAAGTCCCTGAGCATGAGTTTACATGCCTGTTTTTTTGCAGGAACTTGTGTTAGGTTGGTGGCAAGGATCCCAGAGTGATGGCACATGAGAGAGTGATGAGAGTGTCAAGGGCCTGTGTACAGTGGTAGGTGGGGACTGCCATCCATTTGCAGAGGGGAGCACCTAAGGGGGGGCAAGCTCATGATGGAGAGTACCTGAGTGATGATAAGCAATGCCAAGTAGGATGCTGGGGGTGGGGAGCAAGCTCCAGGGAGGAAAAAAAGTGGAAAGAGGGATGACAGTAAGAGAAGCAGAAACTGCAGTGCATGGAGGGACAACATGATGTGACAGTCAGGAGGATTGTATTGGGAAAGTGTGCTTATAACTGGGCCTTCTAGTGGCTAAAATATATAATATGCTAATGGAAGAGTCAGCACTTCTTTAGGAATACAGTCTAGTCCTCTAAACTTCCAAGTTCAAAATACATACAAGTACAGTTATAAAAAACAACAACTTTAAACTGAAGAAATTCAGCAGAGTATTAAAACAGACCACATATCAAAGGCAATACTGGATTAAGGGGAAAAAAGGTTAAATAAGCTGGCTGATGGTAGTGACATAGTCCAGTCAGGAGGAACTTGGAAATGCCTGGCAGGATGAGGAACCAAACATGGAGCTTATGTTCCACTGACAGCCAATAAGAGCTTACCCAAGATAAAGGAAATTGTCCTTAGAAGATTTACAGAGACAGCCATGCAGCCTTGAGTTCCTGGAACACTGTCCAGGCCGTACCTGCTAGCAAGGGCTCGGGGAGTGTGGCAGCAGGCTCTTCTCACCATGGAGGCATGTAGACTCCCACCTGAGGTGCTGTTAGCCCAAAGGGCTTTGAGGATGCCTGCTAGCAAGGGCTCAGGAAGTGTGGCAGCAGGCTCTTCTCACCATGGAGGCATGTAGACCCACGTCTGAGGCAATATGCATTATTGATCCACTGTGTTATCTATGTCTGTATTATGAACTGCGAACTTCACCCTATGTATCTTTGAACTACTGTGTTGATCATGTCTGTATTGTGAATTTGATGTGGAACCCTTGGAAATGAGTCTCTGACCCGAAGGTTGTAATTCCAACATTTTCAAATAAATAAATAAATAAAATGAAACTAGAGCTGTACCTAAGGGACAATGACATTGATATTGCATGCATTACTGAAGCATGGTGGGACGAGTCAAGTTTCTGGATGAATAATATTCAAGGATATCAACTGTATTATAAAAGCAAGGGCAAGAGAAAAGGGGTGTGTTGCTATATCAAAGACAACATAAAATGTACTGAGATAAACCTTACAAATCATCTTAACATCCAGGTAGCATAATTGTGGCTTACCCTATACTTTCCAAACTCACCCAATCTAACCCTTGGGACATGCTACTGGCCTCCATCTAGCACCAAAGATTATAATAATGCACTACTTCATGAATTAGAAATGGCATCCAACCTATGAGAGATTATAGTAATTGGAGATTTTAATGCCCCGGGGTGACCTGGACTACACTCAAAGGATCAAATGAGTTTGAAAGAGACTTCATAGATACTATAATTTCACATGGTTGTGAACAACTAATAATAGAACCTATTAGAGAGTCCAGTATATTGGATTTAATTATCACAAACACTGAAAATAGAATAACCCATCCATAGACTGTTAATCATCTTTGCACCAGTGATCACTGCATGGTCCAGTGCACTGTACTTAACTGTAGGCCCAGAAATAAAAAAAAAAAAATTCTGGTTAAAGACTACAAGAAAGCCAACTGGGCAAAACTAAGAGAGGCAGTGGGGGTGATAAATTGGGAAAGTAAATTAAAAAGAACTGGATATGGAACAAAGTTGGAAACATATACATCAAACAGTCAGACTTTGAGGCACTACATGTGCCAATTAGACAAAAATATAATAATATGGGTATTATTCCCCTTTGGTACACTCCATCTATTAAAAAGCAAATACACAGAAAAAATAAGGCATTTCAGAATGATAAAAACTGTCCCTTTCCTTCTCATAAGTCAGCATATGGGCAAGAACAGTCAAAACAAAAAAAAAGTGGTAAAGAAAGAGAAACTGAAACTAGAAGTCAGGTTGTCTCATACAAAGATAGCAACGGATTCAACCCAAATATCAATCACAATAAACAATCATCTAATAAAATTAATTCCCTCTCAAGTGACGGAAAGTCTGTAACAGACAACCATGAGATAGCACAGTGCTTTAACTCTTATTTCTGCTTAATTTTTAATGATGTACCAAATCTCAAATCAAGCATTAGTACACCAGGTGTCCAGCAAATTCAGTTCAAAATAATTGACATACTAAGTGAGCTGGGCAAAGAACAAAACCTTGGCTCAAACCCCAGACAACAAAAAATGGCCAGGAACTGGTCATATTATCAAAAACACATTTTATTGCTAAAGCTGGTAGGACCCATCAAGTACTTCAGCATCTACTTTTTGTGTCACCCTAATTTATCAAGATCTTGATAAATTAATGATTATTTCAATTATAAATTAATGATTATATCATTGTAAAAAACTGAGTTACTGCACCAGTTAGGATTCAACTTAAAGTAACAAAAGTAGGGAATGCGGTGTTATTGTTTCCATCCCTAACTCCCCCCCAGCAGCAAAAAGGCAAGCCCCCACAAGCAACCACAGAGAGCCATCATCAGGTAAGACAAACAACGTATAACTGTTTGCAGATGACACAAATGCAGTAGCGCTGAGATGATACCTTTGTGGATTTGTATCTGTGCCATGTACACTGCAAGAGATATGTACTGAAGCCATAAACACTCACTTATCACTGCAGTTAGAAATGCAGGATATGTAAATTACAACACTGCTTCTGTGTGTAGAATAACCCCTGTTGGGGAGCCGGACACAAAAAAATATATTTCTTTATGTCATGATTTGGAATTGGAAGATAGATGGGCAGCAAAACACAAAAGTAGGGAAATGTGGTATTATTATTGCCATCCCTAACCTCCCCCAGTAGCAAAGGGACAAGTCCCCACAAGCAACCACAAAGAGCCATCTTCAGGTAAGACAAACAACATACTGTACAACTGTTTGCAGATTACACAAATGCAGTGGCACTGAGATGGTACCTTTGTGGATTTGTATTTGTGGCATGCACACTGCAAGAGATAAGCACTGAAGCCATAAGCACTCACTTGTCACTTCAATTAGAAATCCAGGATATTCAAATCACAACAATGCTTCTGTGTATAGAAGAACACCTCCTGCAGCCACAGATATAAATTGATGATACCCAAATTACAAGACTTCTTTCATCTGCAGAATTGCAGGCCTGTAAGATACAGCTAACCCAGTGCCATCAGGTATATTAAGAGAAGGGGGGCATGTGACCCAGTCAGGAGGGGGGGCAAGATAAGCAGCTCCAGGGTGGGCACTACAGTCTGCTTAGCAGTTTTAAAAAATTTGGAAGGGGTGGTTGACCTGGAGGGAGGGAGGGGGAGAAAGAAGCAGTAGTGGGGGGTGGGCATCCCAATCCACTTAAGAAATATAAAAACAAATGCATATATTAGCTAGATAGCATGCTAGATACCAAGCTAGACAGCTAGAGAGAGAGAGAGAGAGAGAGAGAGAGACAGACAGACAGATAGCTAGATAGACAGATATATAGGGAGATAGACAGTGAGTGCAAGAAAGAGAGAGAGCAATAGATCAGGGGAGTGGCAGCTTACTGCTACAATTGAAGCTGGCAGCATGACTCCAGCTGCAGAGTCACAGTTCAAGAAAGTCCTACTCATGGACAATTATTTTGTGAAATCTTACCAAAGAACAATTGCTCTTTCATATGATCTCACAAAAGAACTGTGAGAAAAACTTAATCCCACCTTCTTCTTTCTCAACTCAACCTTTCTCTTTCTTGAGTTCTTTCATCACTCATAAAAGAAAAACTTTGGTTCACGAAAGAACAATAAAAAACAACCTAAGTCTCACTCTTGTCTTTTGTGAACCAGTCTTTTTTCCTGTCACAAGTTCCTTCATGTCTCACAAAAGAAGAAGTCTGGCTCATGAAAGAAGTATGAAAAAATGTTGCCCCACCCTCTGCTTTCATGAACCAAGATTCTTCTTTCATGAGACTTGCAAAAGAAGTGATTCAGTTCGTGAAAGAACTATGAAAAAAAAGAAGTCCCTCCCTCTTCTTTTGTAAACTGATCTTTTTGTTTGAGTACTTTAATGACTCACGAAATAAGAGTTTGGCTCATGAAAGAACTATGAAAAAATACCTTAGTCCCACCCTCTTCTTTCATTATCTAAGATTCTTTTTTTGTGAGACTCATGAAAGAAGAAGTTTGGCTTATGAAAGAAGAATTAGGACCCTTTGCTGACCCTTCCACTGAGGATTTAAGGGATGTCCCAAAACCCTATTTCAGGGTCTTTAAAAAACATGAATCCAACTAAACTAGTCCCCTTTATCTAGTCATGTGTTTGTTTGTTTTCCAGGGCACAACTTTTATGGGTTTTCATTTTTTTTAAATAAATAAAAACAAGATGGGTGCTATATGAAAGAAGATTTTTTTTCTCACAAAAAAATAATTTTGGCTCATGAAAGAAGATTATGCTTTGTGAGCCAGAAATTCTTCTTTTGTATCAGACATGTAAATGAAAGACCATATTGAGCATGCTTAGAATCAAAATTTAAAATCCTTATAAGTCAGGAATGGATTAATATTTTTTTCAATATAGCCTTCTTATCACACCCCCCCCCCCATCATGAGCTATGGTGGAGAACATTTTAAAATCCCTCAGAAAGGTGATTTCACACAGAAACAATGACATCACCTTTCAGGGTGCATTTGAATAATTTCACAACCTTGTTCATGAGGTGGGGTCCCAAAAATGCAGTTTTGAAAATCTGGTGTGAATATATTACAACTTGACAAAGTTATGAATAAATGTTCAAACTCCAAAGAAATACATTAAACCGGACTTACCTTATCTTCTCATATCACTGTCACCAATTACAGCAGCAAGATGTGTCTTTGGTTAGGGAGTGGATCTATATTATCATACATGTTCAGGTGGGTAAGGGTAAGGAAGGGTCACTGCTGAGTGGGGTTTCAGGTGGGGTGGGTGGATGTCTGGAGGGGGGTCAGATCATTGATGGACCATTTTCCTTTCTCATCTCACAGTGAAATAAAGTGATTAATGAGGGACGATTTTCTTTATTGTAGTGGGACACAAGGTGACACTGGGGTTTGTGCATCTCAGTGTCAGGATGATTTTCGGTCACACCAGGGGTGAGTACTTCAGTGCTGCCTCGTATACTAAGAGAATAGAGATGGGTGACTTGGAAAGGAGGTGGACAAGAGAAGCAGTGCTGGTGGTTGGCACTCACATCCACTTAGTAGTTTTAAAAAACATTGGGAAAGGGGGCCAGTGACCTGAAGGGAAGGGGGAGAAACAAGTGGTACCGGAGGTGGGCACCTTAGTCCTCTTAAAAAATATTAAAAAAAATACATAGATAAGAGAGATAGCAAGATATATAACAAGTTATAAAGATAGATAGACAGACAGACAGACAGACAGACTGACAGACAGACAGACTGACAGACAGACAGACAGACAGACAGACAGACAGACAGATAGATAGATAGATAGATAGATAGATAGATAGATTTTACTTATTTTTTATTTAGTTTTTGTTTACCGGGTAGGTGCACTAGCCAAAAAAGACTATTTTCAGGCATGACCAGGGAGGGTACAGAGGCAAACTTCAAGAGAACATATTTGTACGTAACACAAGTTACATGTAAATGTTTGAGCAATTAACAGCGGTAAATATGACAAAAGCAATACATCATTTAAAGTTTACATGTAAGAAATAATAATCAGGTAATTTTTAAAGTGACTGAGCAGTATACAAACAATGAGGAATAAAGTACTGTGAGAGCAAGTAGTAGCCAGGTGGAGTTAGGTGAAAGGGGAGATAGCGTGAAAGTGGAGAGAGAAGGAGGAGGCAATAGTTGGGGGGGGATAGATATGGTGTAGTAAAGTACAGGTTACCCAGTAAGGTTAAGCTGGTGATGAAAGAGGAAGGCTGTGCAGTTCGAGAAGAGAAGGCACCACACAAAAATTTCCCAGAAAGGGAAAAGTAAATGGAAGAATAAAATACAAGAAGTTAGGAAGTGAGATTGAAAAAAGTACTCCCTGTTGGAGTGGACCCCAGGCTCCTAGGGGACAACAGAGAAAGGGGTGGGATTAGAGAGTTAGGGCTAGGGTGGTTTGAAACAGGAGCATACACAGAAGGAGAAGAGATAGAGGCATAGTTCTCTCTTAAAAGAGATGTAGGATGCGGTTTGACATAGGGTTAAAGGGAGTGTGTTCCAGAAAAGGGGTGCATGACAGGTAAAGGCACAACCACCTTTTGAAGTGCAATGTCTTGGAATAAGAACAGGAAAATGGTCCGCAGAGTGCAAAGCATAGCTGACTTTCTGGTAGAGAAGGAGACTGGTCAGGGGTTTAGGTGAACGGGATCTGATGATGTTATCAGTAATGGATCAAAGTGCATAAGACCTTAGTTCTTTGGGAGGAAGCCATCCCAGATCTGAGTAGAGAAGACAGCGATGTTTCAACTGGGGCAGCAAGATGCGAAGCAACAAATATTATTATAGATAACATCCCACTTTCGTAGACTTGAGTTGCAGGCAGAAGCATACGTGGCAACCCTATAGGTGAGAGAGGGAAGTAATATCCCATGGGCAATGGCAAGCCTAGCTGAGGGGGTGAGCGAATAGGTGATACCAAGTTTGGAGTTTACCTACTTACAGGTAGCTTGAATGTGGAGGTTGAAACTCAGAGATGGGTCAAGAGTGACCCCAAGATATTTGAAGGAGTTTACCACACCAACAGATGTGCCATCAGCGGAGGAGACATCAAAGTGTGCCTGGGAGTGTTTGAGTTTGAGACTGGAGCCAAACAACATATCCTGGGTCTTAGATTTATTTAGAATACGTTTGTGATTTGCAAGCCACTGTTGGATAAGCTGAAAGTCACAAGAGAATCAAAAGTTTATGTCCTCAATACTATTGGAACTGGTATACAGTACAATGCCATCCACATATAGTAGTGAAGAAGTTTTAAGATTAGAGGTGATGCTAGTGATAAAAATTGAGAAAAGCAGAGGACCTAAGATAGACCCATGGGGTACACCAATATTGATGGTAACCTTGTCCGAGACAGTGGAGTTAAATTTCACATATTGAGACCTATCAGTCAGTTAGCTATTAAACCAGTTCACAATATTTGATGAGAAGCCTAGAGAGGCGAGAGTGGCAGTGAGGATGGAATGGTCAACAAAACCAAATGCCTTGGTCATGTCAATGAAAATGACCTGAGCTGGCTGAGGTTCAAACCTGACCCCCAGATTGCCTTCTTAGGTTTACTCCGTGTACATGGGATGACCTTTTGAACTTCCACGACTGACGGGAACAACCACCCCATTCAAAAATTTTGCTTGAATGGGGACGTCTAACTGGGTGTGCATGATAGCATGCACTGGGTTGCATGTTCAGATAAAACCACACTACTTCAGTCATGGTCTAGTCTATTTGTCTGATTAAAATTACCTTATCCTAATCCTTTATAGTTGTTTCTCTAAATATTCTGGTACAGCTTATATATACCAATATACACAAGTAAGCTTTACCCCTGTATTGTAAGTCAACAACTTAATAAGTAAAAATATTTAACCATAAAGAAATACCAGGAAATGTCATATTGTCTTAATTCTTTACTTAAAAAGTGGTATACAGAATTAACATCATTTGGATTAGCAGTGCAAGCAAACTATCTTTAACTGGAGAGGAAGTATCTCCTACTTTTAGATACAATCATATAAAAAAATAAAAATAAAATAAACATAAAATGCAAGTTTTTTTTTTGTGTTTTTTTTTTGTTTTAGTTTTTGTTGACTGGGTAAGTGCACTAGACAAATCCTACCTATTTTTAGGCACGACCCGGGGGAGGGGGATACAGATGAATGCCAACTGACTGAACCAGATTAAGCTGTTGGTGGTATTTTTAGTGAATGAGAGAAATTTGGCCAGGACACCAGGGAAATTCCCCTACTGTTTGGCCAGTAGGGGAACAGGCTGTCTGCAAGATGGACACTCACAGCAGGTCAGTGGAGGCAGAGGACATCTGCGCAGGGGGAGCGTTTGCCTCTGCTCCCTCTGTTATTGAGCCTGAGGCTGTTTCAGAAAGTATTGCGGATTTTGACTCGGAAGATGAATTCCATGAAGCTGCTATCTCCAAGGAGGGTGTAGAGATACCTACTGATACATCATTTACTACAGCTCTTTTGCAACAAGTTAATATGGGCATTGAATCCAGTGGTTTGCTCGAGGCGCACGGTCTACCACAATCAGGAGTTATGCCGACAAAAAAGCAGCTGCAGTGTGCTGTGGCACACCCTGTCATTAGTGAAGTGCAAGCTGTCAGTATGCCAGCTGAGGAACAGCTTTCTACAAACCCTACAGAGTGTGGTGAGTCACCTCTTATTCTCCCTGACAGTGCTAAAGCCTCTGATATTGTCAGGGTTTCTTTCAAGGCTGGCAGTGAAATCGTTGAAGAAAACGAGTGCCTAAAGCCTGACATTTCCCTTTTGAAGGACCACGATGTGTATCATTCTGTGGGCTACGCTAAGCCGCTTGGCGTTGTTTCAGTTGCTATCTCCTCTGACTTTGGACTAAAACTGACAACCCCACTTAGTAAAGAGGCAGGCTTTGTTTTTAAGAATCCAGGAGGGTACGACCCTGCAGTCCCCTCAGCAATCATTTACCAGTCTAAAGCAGAGTCCCAAATGGGGGTTTCCGAATTTCTTTTCCCAGACATTCGCTTAAAGCAGCCAGCAGTTAAGAACGCTGCACCTACCCTGGTCAATCCTTCTAAACCCCAAATTAAAACTGACTCACTCTCTCCTAATTCATTAGGGGACCCCTGGATGCCAGGGGAAAGCCCTAGTGGGTGCAGGCTGGAAACAATCTTCAACTGGTATTTGGTTACCAGACTCAGAATGGGGGTCCAGCCTGAACTTTTTTCAAGATTCTCCTTCCTGGGAGCCTGGATTAAATATTAAAGGTGGCCCAGCAGCTGTGTTGAAAGGGCCTACACCCAGGGAACTGCAGCCTCACATTTCTCCTATACTACCCAAATCTCCTCCTTTGCAAGATAATGTTCCTAGCAATGACTGTAAACTTTAAACTTCAGCTATCTCATCACATCCAGAGGTCTCTGATCCCCCTCCACATAAACCCCTGATGTCATAACTATTCTCTACTGTAAAAAGGGAGGCCGCCCCCCGCAGAAATGCTGTGCGGATTTGATATAAAGGAGGGCTTGAAATCAGGCCAGACAGATATTATGTGGGGAAAACTCTACTTAAAGACTCCCTTCACTTTTCTCCGAAAGATGTCTTCGCTTTCATAAATATATCTGACGGGGATAATTTTGGTGTTAGCTTTAGAACTACTCATGCTTTAGATCTCTTTTGGGAACGGTATGGGCAGGTTAAGTTTTCTCCCACATGGGCCCCTTTTCTAGTCATTCCCCTTACTAAACCATTGATAAAATTTGTAACTGTGATGTTCCAGAATGAGGGGGTCCATGTGGAAGATATTACTTTTTGGTTATCCCAAAAATGTGATGTTTTAAGTTCTCCAGAACCCATTTTGGATTCAGAGCAATTTTGGACGGGGGGGTTGGAAGTACAAAATCAAGCTTAAACAGACAGATTCTGGTATTGAGCATATCCCTAACTCTTTCTTGCTGGGTAGGGACAGAGGGGTATGTTTCTATGGAGGGCAGCAAAGGGCATGTTATAAGTGTGGCTCAGGGACTCACCCGTCCAGTGTCTGCGACCAACCCCGATGAGACAATTGTGGGGAAATTGGGCATGGCACTATGCAATGTGCAAACCATACCAGATGCGATCTTTGTGAGGAATATGGACATGTTTTTAGGGATTGTCCTTGGGCTGCAAAGAATAAGGCATCTTGCATCAGCCCTGAGCTTTTGATTCAGCAGGCTCAGGATGCTGCTTGCCCTATCCCTCTCCCTTCCCCCGGAGATTGTTAAACATACTAATCAGACTACCTCTTCTATTGGGCCTTCTACCTCAAGGCCTTTAGTGGAGTCGACAGCTGTAGCTCCGCCAACCCAGAAGAAAGAGGAGGCCTGTAATGACTCCCGGGTAAATCCAGCAATGGTCCCGGTGTGCTATACAGATCCCGTGGGCTCTGAGAAACCAATTTGGGTAGCGGCTCCTTCATCCCCACTACCCAGAAGGAGATCCTCCAGGAATTTGCAACCAAAATCTCCTCCCCTTCTATTTCTGTAGAATCTAGTAACTCCTATGCGGCCTTGTTCACCCCATGGGGGGAGACTGAAATGGATGTAGGGGATTCTGATTCTCAGAAATCTATTTTATCCACCATTTCCCATTCTGTGGATAATTATAAAGGAAAAAAAAGAAAAAATGGAAAAAATAATAGCTAGGGGTCTTCTGTTGCCTTTGTCATGCTGTTAACTTGGGGGTCTTTGAATACTCATAGTTTATTGAATGTTATCAAACGGCAGGCTTTATTCCAATATTTACATGATTGCAACCTTTCAGTCAGTTTTGTACAAGAAACTTGGATGTATTCAATTGAGCAATTATCCACTTTTAAGAGAGATTGGCCCTGTGGTCCCTCCTACTGGTCCTTTGGTACAGATAGTGCGGATGGGTTAGGTATTTTGTTTCACTCCTTTGATTTTACACTCCACAACTTAATTGATCTCGTTCCCGGTAGGGTCCTTATCTTAGACGGGAAATGGCACAATATTTGTTATAGATTCATTAACATTTATAACTCCCAATCAAAAGCAAAGAGAGTGGCCTACATGAAGGCAGTACAACCATATTTGGTCACTTCAGTTAACATATTATGGGTTGGGGATTTTAATTGTAGCCTGATTATGCAACAGAGAAATAAAAAAATATATTGTGATTCTAATGCTCTAGCTTCTATAATTCAGACTGCTGGTTTACTGAATTGTATGTCTTTTCTTTCCCAGGGTCCCAGGTTTTCATTCCTAAAGGGGAAATTGCATTCTCGTATTGATTATTTGTTGGTTTCTACTTCTGTGTTGGTAAAATATTTTCAAATACATCCTATTGAGTTTTCTGACCATCTATTGTTAATCTGTTTCTTTCAAGCTAAACACCTGATTCCCAAACCACAAGTACAGTGGAAACTGAATACTTCTATTTTAGATTCCCCTCCAATAATATCAGGTGTCAAATTGCTTCTTCATGCCCGACTCTCAGTGGCTTTTTTGTATACAGACAAAGGGGCATGGTGGTCTGATACCAAATTAGCTCTTCGGAGTTGGTTTAAAAAATAAGGAATTGTGGAAAAAAATCAGAAATTCTTAAAATATTTATCTCTACGTCAACAGCTTCAGAGACTAATGTCACTTACATATATTGCTAAACAGAATTACTCAGAACAAATTTCTGTGCTGAAAAATGATATGAAAACATATCAGTATGATAGGGCGAAAACGTTGCAAGCCATTTTTTCTAATGGTATGAGGAAATCCTCTATTGGCGACCCCTTTGAGGCTTGCAAATTTCTGAAGGAATCTTCCACTATTGATTTTTCACTTAATGCAGATGGCTCTAAAGCAATCACAAAAGAACAAATTAGGGATGCTATTAGTTAGCATTATCAGCTATTGGAGCCTAAGGCCCCTATTCCAGAGGAAACAATTTTGAATTTTTTAAGTTCCTGCAGTTTTCCCTCCATTCCAATGGAAGGTTTTAGTTTCTTAGAACTTATTACCTGCATAGAAATACAGGAGGTTATTCAGAAAATGAAGCCTAATGTATCACCTGGGATAGATGGCCTTCCTAATCGGCTATATAAATGTTTTCTGCAAGAATTTTGTGAATGTCTAGTGATTTTATTTCAGTATTTTTGGGATACTAACTCTGTTTCCATCATTCACTACAGGATTGCTAATACACTTATTCAAAGCTGGGGATAGGCATAATATTAAGAATTGGAGACCTATTACTCTTCTAAACTCTGATTATAAAATATTCGCTAACATTTTAAATAATAGACTTAAATGATATACAAAGCTGGTTATTTCTCCGTATCAGTTTTGCGGAATTCCTGAGTGGTGGATCCAATCAGCCTTAATGATAATACGAGATGTAATTGAACATCTATCTCTTTCTGGTACATCTAGATGTATCCTTGCAGCAGACTTCGAGAAAGCTTTTGATAGGGTTTATCTCCCTTATCTTTTCTCTGTCCTGCATATTTATGGGATCTCACAAAAATTGATTTGGCTCATTGAGTTGCACTAACAGCACACTAAAGTTCACCCCATTTTGCAAGGGGGCTGTACTTCGAGCATACACATAAAAACTGGAGTCTGGCAAGGATGCCCCCTGAGTCCTCTTTCGTATGTGTTTTCATTAGACCTCCTGTTACAGTTTTTGGTTAACCCCCCCCCCCAGATGGGTAGGATGCCGTGTTCGTGGACTTGACCAAGGCATTCGACTCAGTTGATCACCAATTGTTGATTTCTAGACTTGGGTCATTGGGAGTTGGTGAGTCTTTCTTGGACTGGACGAGGGATTATTTAACAAATAGGTTTCAAAGGGTTAAATATAGGGGTGCTGTATCAGACTCTGTAATGGTTAAGTGTGGGGTTCCACAAGGTTCTATTTTGGGGCCACTTTTGTTTTCTTTGTTTTTTGATCAACTAGTAAGTGTGATTAATAATGCTTCTTTAACACTTTACGCTGACGATGCAGTAATTTATACGCAGGGTTTGTCATTTGAGATCTAGGTGTTTCTTTAACAGAGGAAATGTGCAATTTTCAGTCTTCACTTATGGCCTGTAAATTACTCTTAAACAAATCTAAGACAAAGGTGATGGTTTTGGTACCCCACCTAGACTGAGATCTGAGGTTGGTACTTTGGAAGTTAAATCTCTTGATGGATTACTGTTTGACTATGTTGATACATTTCAATATCTTGCGGTATTACTAGATTCTCATCTAAGTTATGAATCTCATTTTTGAGGTTACCTCAAGAATACATTGTAGATTAGGTTCTTTGTACAGAATCCGTTCATTTCTTATTCCTGAGTCTAGGCTGGTTATTTCAAATTGCTGCTTACTTCCTATTGTGAACTATGCAGCTATGATTACTGACACTGCTTTCATGACAGTGATTTCAAAGAAATCCACTTTACTTCACTTGATAGCTAAGTTTGCTTTAAATTGTTCTAAGTCATCTCATCATTGTGTGATTTTGAAAGAAATGGGCTGGTTACCGGTTTCATTAAATTTCCAATACTGTGTGGCCAAGTTCATATAAAGTTATGGACTCTGGAATTCCACATAGTATTTCAAAGTTTTGAGACCATATATTGATGGTCATTATTCTAGACATAGGTCAGACAGTAGGTTTCTCGAGATTCCTTTTATGAAATCTAAAAGTGGACAAAGATCCTTTGCTTATATTGCTCCATCCATTTGGAATGAAATTCCTCAAGATATTAGGTGGTTATGTTCTGTCAAAAAGTTTGCCGATGCATTAAGGATGTATTTCGAATCTCAATTTAATTGTAACTGTTTTTTATGAATTTTTTTTATGAATTTTATACGTAACAAAGACATTTTTGTCTGCAATCTGCTGCATTGTATATGTATGTTTGATTATGTATTGTCTGTATGCAATATATGTGGGTCGCACCTGTAAAAGGAACTTGTTTCCAGTGTGCTTACCCGTTAAGCGAATAAACAAACAAACAAACAGATGGGTAGGAATTGGGGGAGAGTTTTTTTTCTCCTTAGCTTCATTTACAAGCTTATGCTGATGATTTAAATCTTTATTTTTCCAACCAGGCACAAATTCAGGAGTTTTTACAGGCATTTCAGCTTTTTTCAGTGGTTTCAAATGCAAAGTTAAACTTTCAGAAAACCAGAGGGTTATTCATTGGGGCACTTAGTCCTGTTGAGGTAGTTCAGGAGAATATTTGTATTTCTAGAATGCCTCTGAAAATTTAGGCATTCTCTTTGGTCCCCAAAATCGACCAATAGAAAATTGGGAGTTAGCATTGAGAACAGTAGAGGGGAAAGTGAATTGATGGAAACAGTGGAAATTCTCTAAACTTAAACGGATACATATCCTAAAACAATATATTATACCCTGTTTGCAGTATACTGCCATGATTTTCCCTGTGCCATCACAGTTGGAGACTAAGCTTTACAGTATATTTTTTCAAATGCTGTGGGGAAATCACCTAAACCCAGTAAAAAGACATTATACTTATTTGGGGAAAAGTCTGGGAGGTTTAGGAATGATAGATCCAATTGTGTTTATGTTTTCTTTTTTTTTCATGAATTCTATTAAATGTAATTTGGATCAGAAAGAGAGTGTTCAAAAGATATGGGGAGTCTGGGCATTGAGCTCTTATTTCAAAGCCTGGCATAGTTTAGCTCTGAAATTAAACTCTCATTTGCATATACCTGAGTATTTTAGACCAGCAGCGCAAAAATTATTCCGATGGCAAATCTTGAAAACTATGATTCAGAATAATAATATGCAGTCTATGTATAAATTACTTATGGCATCCATTCATCCACAAACTCCTTGTTTTAAGAATTGTCCCCTGGTAAGGAATCCCATGGTGTTGGCCCAACTCAATAATTCCACATTGCATTTACATCAATGGGAAACTCAATGGCTTATCATGTATGGCCAGCTTAACGTTAGGGGGAATGCAAAATATAAAGTTAAAGAAGAAAGAAATTGTCCTTATCCAGAGTGTATAAATGTTGAAGAAACTATGGATCATTTTTTCCTACAGTGTTCTTATGCAAAGGGATTGTGGGTTTATTTAGCAAATTTGTGGAGATTGAAATGGCTGCCCTGGATTACATATGATATATTAGTGTTAGGGATTTACCCCCCTAGTTATGTTTCTTATCATCCCAGCACCTTGCATTTATTTCTTTGTTGTATGCTGCTTTTTAACGTCAGGCAAGATGTCAATGGGTACTTTATCAGAAGAAAATGGCTTATGAATGTTTAGCTTGTTTAGTATTAAATGAACTTTCTAGAATTTACTCATGAGAAGCTCAAGTGTGCACCTCGCTCAAAGTTATGAAATGGTGGAAAGGTTTTACACATTTCATTAAATTCAGGTAATTTGTTATATGTATAAGATCAATTATTGACATGTAATGGGTTCTCTTTTTCTTTTACAAAGATTGCCATGTCTGTGATATTCTGTCTTACTGTGTCATGATCTATGTTTCTTATTATAATAAAAACTCTCCTACTCTTTTCGATAAGTGCCATGGGATCTTTAACATCCACCTGAACTACCACCAATCCAGGCAGATGGGACCTTGGTTTAACATCTCATCCGAAAGACAGCACCTCAAAAGTGCAGCACCCCTCTCATGCTGCACTGCAGTGTCAGTACTGGGATATTAACCCAAGTGCCAGAGGTCGGAACTGAACCCACAGCCCTCTGATCTCCCAGCCTCAGAGGCAAGTGTGCTACCTACTGAGCCACTGACACTGATAAGTATCATCCCTTTCTGCTCATAATCAGAGATAATAGCAATTATAAACACACAGTGCCATACCTTGATGTCTCAAATGAAGTCCTAGGCAGAAGGATGTGCTGTCACAGCTCCTTCCTTTCTTCTGCCTTCCTTTAGCTTAAATGAGTCTAAATTTATATGTTTTTTGGATGAACCTCGCGTCATACTTTTGGTAGAAGTGTGTCTCGTGATGCACCTCTTGCAAAAGTATACCCCATGACTGACTTCTTGTAGAAGTATGCCCCGTAACCATGACACATCTCTTGAAAAAGTGTATTAATCATGCAAGGTGGCAATGAAAATATCTTATTTTAAAAGTGGAATGTCATCTCAGATTTTGCTTTACTGGAACATTGTTTTGTAAGCTCTGTTTTTTTGCTACTGAGGAAATTGTGGTTTAGCTAGCATTCTGTCTAGCACTTCCTCAAAAAAAATCTTTCCATTTTATAGTTAATTTCAAACAAGACATGCAGATTTATTTTTTTTTTAAAACTGTAAACTGTTAATATCACAAAAAAGCTATAATCATTCTTATTTTAAATGTATCTTCAAACTGTTTATAAGGCACACGCAATAATAATAATAATGTTTGCCACTTACAAATGGTAATGATATAACTTATGTGCTATAGAGGAAACTGGCTTTGCCTGCTGCTTTCTTGAAGTGAGTTCTTTTTCACTTCCACAAATACATTTTCCCCATTCTACAGCTAGTTTTAAAACAAGACATTTTCTTTAAGCTGTAAACTGTTAATGTTACAATCAAATATTGCAAAGAAGCTATAATTATTTTTGATTTAAATGTATCTTTAAACTATTTTACAGTAGGACACACTCAATTTATTGACTAAACAGAATTATGTTTGGTAATAAGGATGTATTTAATTCAGTTCAGGAAAGGCAGAAGTAAAGCAGTTTTCAATTGTCATTATTTAATTTAGAGAAAAGTTAATAAGTCAGATATATGTGTTGATTTGTCTCTGGGAAATAGTGGATTCTTGCTCCATCATGACATTTAGTTCTAGGAAAAGCTGCTTCTTTGAAATATTTGGATCAGGCAGTCCAAATAGGGAATCAAGGGGATTACAGGGTCTACTTCTTTGAAATATTTGGATCAGGCAGTCCAAATAGGGACTCAAGGGGATTGCAGGTTCTGCAGGCCCCCGTGAGCCAGCCAGAGTCCATGGCAAACTAGGGAGTCAGACGTGAGTTTGAGCAGGGCAGTAGTGGTACTGTGTTCCTTGTGGAAGCCATGTTGAGCATCAGTTAAGAGGCCATGTTTCAGAAGAAAGTCAGTAGTTTGGATGGCAACTAGTTTCTCAAGAATTTTGCTAAGTGCAGATTGGATGGCAATGGGTCTGTAATTTGTTGGGTCAAGTGGGTCACCTTTTTTAAATACAGGGGTAACTCTGGCCATCTTCCAGATATCCAGGACAGAGCTTTGACAGAGAGAGAGAGAGATTAAAAATCTTAGCTAGGGGAGCAGCTATGTGTAGGCAGATAATTTTAGGAGATTAGCTTCCAAGTTATCAGATCCCATGGCTGCATACTCTGCGATGTTTCATAGACGTCAGACAACCTCATTTCTCTGGACAGACTTGAAGTGGAAGGTATGCCCGGTGGGGTTTGCTTGTATGACAGGATTTGATGGGGCAGGGAAAGTGGAAGTGTATTGAGTAAGTTCAGCAAATTGCACGTTAAAGAAGTTAGCAATAGTGAGGGGATTGTTACAGTGGATGCCTTTTATAGACATGTTATTAGTAGTAGCAGACTGGTTTCAACCCAGGAAGAACTTAATATGGGACCAAAACTTTTTCATGTCCCCCTGGGAGTCTGTTAATAGATCCTTGCAGTAGAAGCTTTTCACTTGCTTGATTTCTTTCTTATAAGCATTTCTCAGTGCTCTGTAGGTATGAAAATCTTCTAGTAGACTTGATTTATTGTACTGAAACCAGCTTTTATCCCTCAAACGTAATTTAGAGAGAAGGTCAGATTTCAGCTAGTGGGTCTGCCTATTTCTTACACGTCTGGTCACAAGATGACTGTGGTTTTCTTGTAGTGCTAGGAATTTGGTCAAAACGATGTCTAGGACAGACTGAACATCCGATGAGCTATAGAGAGAGGACCAGTCAGTGCAAATGACGTTAAACAAAAGGCCTGAGGGTCAAAATTCGCATAATTATGGAAAGTAATGAAACAGGGCTTCATAGGTTCAGACCTGCCTTTACCCAGATACAGAATGTGGGAGAGTGGTCAGTGATGGCATCAGGTAGGACGCCTATGTCAACGATGTTCTCAGGGCAGTTTGTCATATCCAGTCCAGCAAGGTACTGGTATTTAATTGAGGAGCGGTTCTGGTGGGTAAAGAGATAAGCTGATGCAGGTTGTAGCTCTGTAGTTTTGTCAGGGCTGTCATATTTGAGCCTCCCAGCCAGTTTCTTGTTAATGTCACCTAGTAGAAGAACTTCACTATTTCCTGAGTGAGAAGCGGTTTGGTCGAGTAGCTCATCCAGTCCTTTCAGACCATGGGCAGGGGGATTGTAAGCACAGATAATATACAGCTTCTTTGTGCATAGGGTGAGAAGGACATGAAGTGCCTCACAGTGGTCTAGGGGAGATGAGCTAATTATAGAGAGCTGGAGGTGAGACTTGAAATATATAGCTGTGCCCCCAACCCCCTTTTTGGAGCTGGGCATTTATTTCTCAGAAGACTATAAGATGGTAGGGAGCAGAGAGTCAGGGTGGATGGCTTCAGCCAAGTTTCAGTGAGGCATATTATATCTGGCTTATAGAGTGCAGTCCAAGATTCAAGTTCAGCAAAGTTTCGTTCAAGACTCCTAATATTATGGTGTGTAATAAATTAGACCTTTAGCATGTGGAATAGGAGCAGCTGTAGGAGTTAAGGGCCCTGGGTTTGGCTGTATATCTCCAGAGAGCAGAATAGTCAGTAAGACGAGGTACCAGAGCTTGCGACACAGGAAAGGTGATATGGCACTAGCTCGTATGGAGCTGCATTTGTGTGCATAGGGCAATGAAATGGACCCATGCCTTATTAGGAAGTAATGATAGACAGATAGATAGACAGACAGACAGACAGACAGACAGACAGATAGATAGATAGATAGATAGATAGATAGATAGATAGATGGATAGAGACATTCAGACAGACAGACAGACAAACAGACTGACAGACAGACAAATAGGTGATAGATGAACTAGGTGAAACTAACACACCAATTGACATGACCTAAAATATAGTAGAATAATGCTCCATCTTAAATAATTGTATAGCCTTAGGGACTGGTGCAATATATTGTATGTTTATTTTGTAATTTGCACTTCATTTTGCATTTCAAATTTGGAATTTGTTTTTGTATTATATTTATGTGCTATTCGCTATTTTGATTTTTTTGTTTATTACTTGTATTAGTTGATTTGTAACTTTGCATATTTCATAAATGTTCTGGACACCAATGGAAATGAGTGTCAGCTCAATTGGATTTTCCAAATTCATGAACATTTTATGACTGAATGAAATAGACTAATACTACTACTAGATAGATAGATAGATAGATAGATAGATAGATAGATAGATAGCTCCAGCAGCAAGATGTGTCTTCAACCAGAGAGTGTGTCTACATTATGGAACATGTTTAAGTGACTGAGGGTATGATGAGGGTGTGGGTGGGTACTGAGTGGAGGTCAGGGTGGGATGGGTGGGAGGGATTTGGTGAATCATATCGCCAATGGACCATTTTTCTTATTTCAGCTTAAGGTGGAAAAAAAGATCAACAGAGGATTTTTTATTTGTTGCTAATGGAAACAAGTTGACACTGAGGATTGGGCAGCCCAGTGTTGGTTCATCTTTGATGGCACTGAGGGTGGGTTTCCTGGTGCTGCCATTTATATTAAAGGAAGGGGACAGGTGACGTGGAGGGCAGGGAGGCAAGAGAAGCGGTATTGGGAATCAGTGCCATGATCTGCTTAGTAGTTTAAAAAAAAACATTTGGAGGGGTGGGCAACCTGGAGGAGAGGAGGAGGAGGAGAAAGAAACAGTACTGCAGTGGGCACCCAGGTCCACTTGAAAATGTAATAAAAAAATGCATGAGCCGGCCTAGTGTCACTGAGGGTTGAGGTGCTGGGCACCACACCTTGTCCTATGACAGTGACCTGTGTTTGGGAATGAGTGTGGGCCACCAGGGGCTGCAGGGATGAGAAGGATTGAGCATCTGGAGGACAGCTCTCCTTCTCTGGGAAGGGGGAACTCCAGCAGTTGGAGCTTGCCTGACCCCAAGCAGAGGCTGGGGGAGGGCATGCCAACAGCACAACATGAGGGTCAGGAGCAGCACAGAAGCAACACAGATGTTTGATGGTGCCACACACGGGAGCATGTGTGGCACCATTGTGGGTGTCATTGCATGTGCCACCCTGAGGGACAGAAAACAAAGGAAAAAATAGCTCCAGGAGGATGATGGAGGAGCTCACAGGCCCCACACCTGGCCAGCTGTGGCACAACACTGGATACTGTCTCAGTAGAGGAGGGCACCCTCTGCCACCCCACCGGGGAGGTAAGCACTGGGACCATATGCACTGGGATGGTGGATTCCATGATGAAGGGGCTGGGGCTCTCCCTGATTGCGAGGGCCACAGGAGCAAGGAGTACAAATAATAATAAGAAAAAAAAAACTACATAGATTGGCTAGAAAGATAGATAGATAGACAGACAGACAGACAAACAGATATACAGCAAGGGACAGAGAAAGAGACACACACACACACATCAGGATCTGCAGATCACTGCTCGAATCGAATTGATGCTGGCAGCAAGACTCTAGCTGTGGTTTCACAATTCAAGAACATCCCACTCACATACTGTTCTTTTGTGAGATCTCACAAAAGAACAATCATTCTTTCATATAATCTCATGAAAGAACTTTGAAAAAAAACTAAGTCCCACCCTCCACTTTTGTGAGCAGATCTTCTTCTTTCACGAGTTCTTTCATGACCCACCTCTTCTTTCATGAGCTGAGATTCTTCTTTCGTGAGTTCATTCATGACTCACGAGAGAAGAAGTTTGGTTCACCAAAGAATCATGAAAAAACTAAGTTCCACCCTTTTGTTTTGTGAGCTGAGAATCTTCTGTTGTGAAACTCACAAAAGAAGAAGTTCAGCTCATGAAAAAAGAATCAGGACCCCACACAAAATCTTCCAACTAGAGGTGTGTGGAAAAAAAAAACTTCTGCAGGTGGAAATCAAGCTAAAGTTTGACTTTTGCTTTCACAAAAGTTTGGAAATCCATTTTTGAACTTTCATGGAAGTTCTGCCTGCCCTGCACCTTATAGTAATAGTTACTTCCCTGGTGTCTAGTGGCACACCCCCTGGTCACCTATTGCCACCCAATTGCCTGAAAATATCCCTAGTGGCTAGCGGTCCTTCCCCTACCCAATCACCTGCCCAAAGTGCAATTAAAAAAAAACTGGTGGCTAATGTTCCTTCCCCCTACCAGATCACCTGCTTGATGTGTAATTAAAAAAGCCCTGGTGGCTAGTGGTCCCTCCCCCCACCTGATGACCAACCCAACATGTAATTAAAAAAATCCCTGGTGGCTAGTGGTCCCTCCTCCTCCCCCTACCTGATCAACCACCCAATGTATCTAGTCAGTTAACCCCCCCACTCCTATCCCCAGTATAATATATAAACATTTTTTCCCTGATGGTCTAGTGAAACCTTTTCCTTATCCCTGATTGCCAGTCTGTGAATTAAAATGTTATTCTCTGGTGGTCTAGTGCACCCCCACCGCAGCAGGCAGTGTTCCACCACCCAGCTCACCCACATCCTATACCCAAGAGGATGACTGGCACAGCCTCCTCTCTCCTCCATGGCCAGCTGCCCACTGAGCTATCAATGAATGAGCAGGTGCTTTACCTGCTCTCATTCATTGACTGCTTAGTGGTTGGCCAGCCATAGACGAGAGAGGAGGTCTATGCCAGTCACCAGTTGAGGTTTGGGATGGGGGAGCAGGGTGGTGGAACACTGCCTGCCAGAGTCAGGGAAAGGGGTGCACTAGACCAAGAGGGAATAACATTTTAATTCATGGACTGGGGATCATGGATAGGAAGGGGGGGTCACTAGACGACCAAAAGAAGGAATGTTAATATACTATACAGGGGATAGAGAGGAGGGGTTACACTGACTGGACATGTCAGGCAGGTGATCGGTTGGGGCAAGGGACAGCTAGCCACCAGGGCTTTTTTAATTACACATTAGGCAGGTGATAGGGTGGAGGGAGGGACCACTAGCCACCTGAGCTTTTTTAATTAGACATCCAGCTGGCGATCAGATGAGGGGGAGGGATCGCTAGCCACCAGTGATTTTTTATTTTTATTTCAGTCAGGGCTGGGGGGGGCAAAGGATGCCACATAAAGGTTTTTTTTTTGCATATATCATAGCAAAGAAGTGCAAAATTACACCTCAACAAGTCAGAATATTCCCAGTCTATCACAGGTGGAAGTTCAGAAACTTCTGCAAAAGTTGTAACATTTGGCAGAAGTTCTGCAAAGGAGAAAATAACAACTTTTGACCACTTCTACTTCAAACTGACATTTTTAGAGTGCCCTAAATCAATATTTTGTGGTTTGTTTTCAAAAACATAGACCAAGTTTATCTACAGTCTTGTGTTTGTTTTTCTCCAGGACATCATTTTTATGTTTTCTTTTTAAATAAAAAACAAGGTAGCTGCCATATGAAACAAGACATTTTTCTTCTCACCTTTAGACCTTTAGATTCTTGGGTCACTATAATTACATAGTCTTTAAATATATTGATAAATTTCTGAATACTGCATCTGCACTTGTAGGGTCTTTAATAGTTATTGCACTATAAATTAGAGTGTGATCCACCTATAGGAATAACTCTGAAGAAGTTCCACCAAATCAGGACAAAATATAAAGCTTAGTTGCCATGTTATCGGCTTTTCTGCTTTGGCTAGTGGAACTGCTTTTTATACTCTTTTTTTTTGTATATCTTTTACTAGCTTTTATATCTAAGAATATATGTTCACATTCTGTATGCCACGATGAGAATTAATAAATAAGTAACTCATATGTTTTTGTGGCTTTACTGTGCTGGCTTATTTAAAATTTTAGATATGACACAGAGTGCATGTGGAGCATTTATGTTGGTGGGTGCACTGTTTTATGTGCTTTTGTGTTCTTGATTTCTATGTGTGCACCATGTTAATATATGATCCCGGTTACTGAAGCACCATTCGAGTTTGACAAATAAATGAAAGACCCTAATGAGCATGCTAATAACTGAGATTTCAAATCCTTATAACTCAGGAACAGATTAATATTTTTTCAATGTAGACTTCCTATGACCTCACCTAATGAGCAAGAATGGAGAACATTTTCAGATCCTGCCTGAAAGGTATTTTTGCAGCAACTATGAAATCACAATTTGTGATGGATTTCAATAATTTCACCACTCTTGTTCATTTTTGTTTATGAGGTGAATTTCAAAAAAAGGCCATATTAAAAATTTGCTGTAAACATATTTAAAAATGATAATGTTATGAACAAAAGTTCAAACCCCATTGAAATACATTAAACTGAACTTACTTTATTTTAGCATACTGGAGTCACCCACTCCAGCAGTAAGATGTGTGTTCTGTTAGAGAGTGGATCTACGTCATTGCACGTGATCAGGTGGGGGAGGGTAAGGGGGTGGGTGTTGAATGAAGCTTCGAGTGGGGTGGATGAGGACTTGGAGGAGGTCGGATTGCTGAAGGACCATTTTCTTTTTTTCACCGTATAGTTTAAAAAGATCAAAGAGGGATGGTTTACTTTATTGTAGGAGGACATAAACTGACAATGGGGATTGGGCACCCCAGTGTCAGGATGATTTTCAGTGGCACCAAGGGTGAGTACTCTGATGCTCCCCAATATATTAAGAGAATGGGGCAGGTGACCTAGTGAGAAGGGGCAAAAGAAATGGTGCTGGGTTGGGCACCACCATCCACTTAGTAGTTTAAAATAAAAACATTGGGTGGGGGGTGGGTGTCCTGGTGGTGGAGAAAGAATTTTATTTACAGTATTTATTTATTTCATGGTTTGGAAATAACCTTTGAGCAAGGTGCTCATTTTCCAAGGTTCCATGTCAGTATTAAACAATGCAATACATACATACATTCATACATACATACATACATGCATACATGCATACATTGTAAGAACTTCAGTTCACAAAAAAAAATAGAAGGGAGTACATTTTACAAAGGTAAGGGAATAATTCAGGCAACACCATGTACAGTCACTAATGACTTGACATACAGCAAGTAAGGCATAATTCAATCATGGCAACATTCTGGCAATGGATTCGTTGATTTACAGCAGATGGACTGAAAAACTATTATTAAAGTATACTTAAATTTGTAAACTGACATTAAGCATCTTTATCTACAGTGTTGGCAGGGATGTTGGAAGTCTTTGTGCTGGTAGATTCTGAACTCACCAATCCAACTTTGATTCTGATCTGGCATAAAGCATCAACTGCTGCCTGAATTTTAATTTCAGCTTTCCAGGGATCTTATTAAGTTCAAAGTTCCACAAACAGTTGATTGTCTGCTGGTACCATATTTCAAAGAAGTGTCTCAAAGTTCTTTTCCATCTCTCCATAGCACTCTCATGCAGCATAACAGAGTGATTTTTGGAGACTTTGTGACTTCATATTTAAATGCAAAAGCAAAGAGATCTTTCCTTCTCTCTGTCCAAGGCAAGAAGTAAAAGAATGAATGTTCTTTCAGCTTCTTGAGTGTTACATCAAACCCAATTTATGCATTATTCTTCAGGTAATCAGTGATCTCATTCATCCCAAGTTATGAAGGTTCTGTTTTCAAGTGTTAAGTCAAGTCCAATTTATGCATTATTCTTTAGGTGATTAGTGATCTTATTCATCACAGCTTATGAAGATTCTGTCCCTTTCATTACAAGTTCAAATCTTTTCACAGGACCTTTTAAACATATTCCTACAGTCATCTCTTTCACCATGAAAATGTTTCATTGGAGACGTTTGTTGCAATGAGCATTTTTTCATAAATTATCAAAGATTATACAGTTTCTGTAAATGTTGCCCTTTAGTCTTTCAGAGTCATAAAATAAAAGCTTGTTCCAGGCAGTGCTTTCTGTTTGAAAACTACTTCCAATGTCAGAAGGGCTCATTTAGATATAGTGGATATCTGACCTTTGACGTACATACCTCTCTGGAATGTCTTTACCTGATCTAGAAACATTTCATAGTTTTCTCTAAGTGATTCAGTTCCATGGTAGGAACCCTTACCCTCTATCTTTTGCCCAACAACATTTTTCCTATTCTTTCATGAGAATATCTTCTGTTCATATTAACTCCTTCCTTTCTCACATTGAAATGCTTCTACTTGTATCAAACTGTTTTTTTTAGTTAGTAAAAAGAGATTTTTGCTGTATTGGTCCTAGGAAACAGGAGTTGCTGCAAGGCTTGATACCTTTTACTGGACCAGCATACATCTTGTACAAAGATGTTATAGTACACAAGCTTTCAGGGCCTCACAGGTCCCTTCTTCAGGTGAATAGTTCCTGAAGGTGAATAGCTTTCAGGTGACTAGCTTCTTCAGGTGAATATTCAACCGAAGAAGGGAGCTGTGGGGCCCTGAAAGCTTGTGTACTATACCAGACAGTTTCTTTTTCCAAGCATCAATGCATATTAGCCAGCCTAAAGAAGTTGAAAAGGGAGGATGGAGATGCAACTGGGTGCATGCGCAGCAGCTGAGTGCAACAGTGTTCTCCTTGGAGGCTTCTCAAGTACATGTCAAATTACAAATGGCTCTGGATTATCATTCTACAACTGAACAGCTTATCATTTCTCCTTAATGCTGTATTATGGTTTCTGTCTTACCCAAGCCTTTTGTTAGACATTAAATGTGGGTTCAGATTCAGAGACTTTTTAAGGGAAATCCTGAGCTCTTGGAGTTGAGCAATCATAGCTGAAGCTGAACAGAAGACAGCAAACCTGAACACACATCAAGAATTCAGCAACCATAGAGCTGCAGAAGCCAAAAACAAATAAGAAAGGGTAGGGTATGATTTTCTTTTTATACACTGGTTCTTCAGGTAACATGCCTGGAGACTTTGTTCCTGTAGAAATCAAATTAGTACATTACTTAAGCAACTAAAAGTAAAAACCTGCTTAAGAAAAATTGAATTAATTTCAGCAAGACACACTGGTAGAGGGAAAGACAGTGGGACAAACCCAATATGAAACATGACAAGTGATGCATTAGAGCACTTTTTTCTGAAATATGATGATAATTGAGAGCATATGAACTCACTGAATCTAGCAGAAAAAGATGAAAGTAAACAGAATAATATTTTTACAAGGTTTTGGACTGAAGAGCAAAATGGCTGGAACTTCAACCCCTTCTGCATGCAAAGCATAAAAGGTTGAGCTTTTTCAGCACAGAAAGGCTGCAATAAGATTTGAGACAAGGTTTGGTAGTAGCGCAACAGTTCCATGAACTAATTTTAGTCCACTTTATATTCATGAATGAACAATTTAATTAACCAATGCAAGAAGACAACCAAGATTATCAAACACTACAGGCTAAGAAGGCAAAATTGAAAAAATGATTTATTTAAAGAAGTAAAAGATAAAGACAGAAAACAAATAACAGCAAGGAAAAGGTTAGATTCTGAGGCCTCAGAAAGAGAAGAGAAAGGAGAAGACACCTTTAATATTTTTGAGAAAGCAGGAAAAAGACTAACAAGAGCACGAGCTGAGGCCGCAACATCTCAACAAAGCGGTTTGCTAAAGAAACAGGATTAGATAAGCTGGCCTGTTTTAACCCATGAATTAAAACCAAATTCTGCAGAAATGCCTGCTAAATCAATTATTAAGCCTGAAAATGACCAACAGAATTCCATAGTTCATGTGGCTGATTTGGAAGAAGGAGCGGATACTACAAACAGCCTTCAGAATGACTCAAATTCTAAACATTCACAAAAAGAGATAGATATGGAGAAGAAACTGGTAATTAGGAATATGTGTAAGGAGCAATCCAACACATACCCTGCCTGGGCCATGACCCTAATAGAGAATTAAAACAGTTTGCACAACTTGCCTCTAAAGTGGCAGAAATTCAAGAGACAGTGAATAATACTGACAGAAAAACTGAAGCAAATTCTAAAAGGATAAATGAAATAGAGGATAAACAATCTAAGCCATAGGTTGATCTTAACCGAGTTCTAGCTCAAGTCAAAGTACTTCAAAAAGAGCAGATAAATCTTAAAAGTTAAGTGGATGACTATGAGAATAGAGCAAGGCAGAAACATGTAAAAATATATGGTCTGCAAGAAGCATGGTGGAGAAAAACACCCTGAACTCTATCCTTAAAGAACTATTCATTCAACTTTTGGATATTGAAGCACTCATTCCAAAAAATAAACAGAGTCACAGAATTGGTCCAAAAAGTTACACGCATTCATCTGACACTGTTAAAAGGGACAGAATAACTATGGTAAAATTTCTAAGACGTAATGACAAATTTAAAATCATCCAAGCATTTATTGCAAAAAGGGGATTTAAGTTTAAATACCAAGACATATCTGTTAAACAAGACTGCTCAATAGATCTATGGAAAGAAAGAAAGAAAATAAGTTTCTCCACTACAACAAATGTTATGGTCTCATAAAATTGGATACACAGTTATTTTTACTGCATGTTTTAAGGTGCGGCTCAACAACCAGACTTTGATATATGAAACAAAACATGAAACTTTGTAAGATTTAAAAATAAGACTTCCCCAAATGTTATAAAATGGATGAATGAGTTTATTTAAATTTGTATATAGGGGGAATGGGGGAAGAATGTGTACCTGTATCTGAAATGGACTATGAGATTGTCAGTTAAAGTATTCAAATGGACAATTTCGGTGCGAAAGTGTAAACGACTTTCAGGAATTGTTGTTAATTATAAAGGTGGGTTCATTCTGAAACAAAATGAAGACCTCCAAGGAGAAGCTGCAGCCAGTGCTTCCACTCCCAAGGAGCTAAGTGGGGATGATAATTTTTGGAATATTGGCATCCAAACAGGAGAAGGAAAAGAGGGAGGGAGAAGATGGTGAAAAAAGGGATGTGTCAGTATCCAAAGCAACTCCAAAAGAATGAGTGGTACAATTGTCACCTTTGTAATTTTGTTTTAGGTAGCTGCAACAAGGTACATCATACTGCCTTAACTATCCCGTGTGCAGATGGCTCCTCACTGAACAGCACAAACTCCTTTAAATATCTGGGTGTAATTCTCGATCGATCCCTAGACTTTGATCTACACATTACTACCACTTGCAAATCAGTTAATGCCAAAATTGGTAGTGCCTATCGAACTAGATATGCCCTGACCCCATCTGCTAGACTCGCTGTGGCCCAAGGTTTTCTTCTCCCAGCCCTTTCTTATGGTTCAGTCACCTACCACTCTGCCTCTAAATCATCCCTCTATAAGTGGGATACCACCTACAACAGCATCTGCCGATATGCCTCTGCATCTCCCCATTACAGACATCATTGCCAGCTCTACAGTGACCTAAATTGGCTGTGCCCCTCCGCTCACAGACTACAGGCTTTTGGTTCATTAATTGACTCCATTGTCTGATCGGGCCTCCCACCATCCCTCTCATCCCTATTGGTCACACAGCCTCTCTCCTATGGACTGCGATTGACTGACCAAGCCCTCTTTCACCTTCCCAGACTCAGATCTAACTTGGGTTCTCACGCCTTTTTTCACTTGGCCCCTAAATACTGGAATTCCATACCCCAAGCTATTCGACAAACAGCTACCCATGACACCTTTAAGAAACTTCACAAAAAGCAGCTTCACTCTATAAACTCCTGCATCTGCTTTAACCTGCCTTAGCTCCACTCTCCTTCCTACACCCTTCCTCCCCTGCTATGCTTTAGTCTGCTTCTCTAGTAGTCTCTCTTCTCCACCTCCCCATCACCCACATCCAGGTCATCCCTCCCACTTCTCTCTTCATCTCTCCCCCTCTTCTTTCTCTGCTCTCTCTCTCTCTACTCTCTCTCCTCCCTCTCCCCCCTCCTATCCCACTCCCTTTCTCCCCCCTTGTTAACCACCTCTGTGTAAACCTTACATAATGTCCTAGATGTATGCCCATATTGCTATACCTATGTTCTTATTTATTGTGTTATCTGTCATACTGTTTCTGCAACTTTATCATCCTTTTAAAACTTCATCGCTTGTTACTGAATGTATCTCCCCATTTCTGTGAGGTTTTTTTTTTTTTGACTATGTATTGTACTGTTTCATGTGCTGCGACACATACGACTTTGTATTCCTAAAACTGTTTTCTCCCGAGTCGTGCCTGAAAATAGGCATCCCTATGCCTAGTGCACCTACCCGGTTACCAAAAGCAAATAAATAAATAAAGAGGAAGGAGATAATCCAGTCTGATCTTGCTCATAACACAAGATGGATCAGAATATAAAAATGATCATTTGGAATGTAAATGGTATTATTAATTTGCCAGTGGAAAAATATAAAATATTGCACTACATAGCGAAACAAAAGGTGTATTTTGCATGTCTTCAAAAGAACTATCTTACAGAAAAGGACATAGTAAAATTAAAAAAGGAATTAGGTAGGGCATATGTTTTTCTCACAATGGGGAAACAACAGAGGGGTCACTATTATTGTTTATAAACACTGTCCTTGTAAGATATTAGAAAGTAAATCTGATACACAGGGAATAATTATGTTATAATTACCAGCTTAGGCTTTTTCCCATAGGGAAACTGTGGCATGATTTGCCATTATAAAGGAGCATTTATAATGGCAAACACTAGCACGGTTTCCCTCGTTATGTGCATACCCAACCTATAGCTCTTCTGGGTTTTCACCACTCACCACCAGATTTCCTCCTCAGTCAAAATAACACCACCACCACTATCTCTAGGCAGTAAGTAACTATTTTAAAAAAAAACTTCCTGACAAAAATCACACAGTAAAGGGCCCAAAAAAAACAAAAAAAAGTAAAGTACTGCAAAGCGACTATGGACTTGGCTAAATATCATCCAGACCACAGCCGCACCAGACCATTTATTTTATATAATTGGCTGTGATGAAAAAGCCTAACCCAGCAATTATATAAAATAAAATGCTGGGTGGTGTGTGTAAACTCAAATTTTACACACACCCTTGGGGTTGGATGCCTGGATAAACCTCTCGAGCTTTGCTCTCAGGGTTTATATGGCATCCAACACCGAGGGTGTGTGTAAAATCTCATTACACACACCACCCGGTACTTTATTCTCTATATTAAAGATCTTATTACACCAGAAAACATAATGCACCTTTTCAACAATATAATACTTTTTTATCAGACATTACAGAAAAATTTAACAATTAGTATACAAATATTGTTTTATTTGGTGGTGGCTTGAATGTCACATTTGACCAATATTATCACAAGTCAAATCAAATCAAATCATTCTTTATTTATATAAGGCACCTTTCTTAAACCAAGGTGCCTGTACAATATTACATAAAACAATAAATAGTTAAAACAACATTAAAATATTCAGAAATCATTATAGGCTTTACTAAAAAGGTAGGTTTTCAAAGCTCCTTTAAAACGTTGGACAGTCGGGCAATTTCGCACCTGATGAGGTAGAGAATTCCACAGGGTTGGGGCCATGAAACTAAAAGATCTGGCCCCTGAAGTTTTTAAGTGAACCCTGGGAATCTCTAGCAATCCCTCATCAGTGGATCGGAGAGAACGGGGGGGACAGTAGAGACAAAGGAGCTCTTTCAGGTAAGCAGGTCTCTGATCATGTAGGGCCTTATAGGTCAGCAAATCGACCTTGAAGGTGATTCACCAGAAAACTGGCAGCCAGTGCAGTTCGCAGAGCTCAGGCGCTATATGACTGGACCTAGAAGAACCAGTCAACAGCCTGGCTGCCGTATTCTGTGGTCATCCTCGGAGGCTCATCCTACTCGGGCGGTGTTGTGCAACGCCAGGTCTATTAAAAATAAGATGGCTATTATAGCTGATTTTGTTGGGTCATCTGACCTGGCGTGCATCACTGAGACCTGGCTGGATGAGAATGCTGGATCAGTTTTGGCGACAGCAGTTCTAGCCGGGTACTCAGTGATACACCACCCGAAAGCAAAGCATCAACTAACTCAGGATGGGAAATGTATAGACCTTGTATTCTTACACAATTTATGGAAAACAATGCATTAATAGATGTATCAAGAGAAATCCACCCATTCACTAAGGAGTACACTTTTCAGTTAGGATTTTATATGTCCTCTTTCAGACTAGATTATTTTTTAATCTCTAGACAATTGATAAATCAAACCAACCTATTCAGAGCTAGTATTGAACCAGCTTATATTTCTCATAATGAATCAATTTCAGTGGCACTCCAATGAGATCACATTCATTTACTATTTATATGGACAATGAATGATAGTTTACTGAAAGATGAATCCTTCTGTACAGTTATAAAGTTACAAAGTATACTGAACTTTTTAAATGAAAATTCCAAAGGTCCAGAAATGATTTAGTTCTGAAGCTTCTAAAGTTACCATATGAGGTAAAGTGATATCGGAGGTTAGCAGGAGAAATAGACACATGCTACAAAAAGTTAAAGAACTAGAACACCAATTTATACTGTATATTAGAACAAAAAATTAGAGCTGGATATGACACCTTTAAGAGTATTATAATATCAAGGACACACTAAGCAAGCTAGCAACAGCAAAGACAGTAGCAAACTGGTTTAAAATTAAAAAAATGTACTAAACCAGTGAGACTTCTGGATGATATTTGGCTAAAAAAATAAAACAAGACCAACAGAAGGGA
Source organism: Neoceratodus forsteri (assembly GCA_016271365.2). NCBI lineage: Eukaryota > Metazoa > Chordata > Ceratodontiformes > Ceratodontidae > Neoceratodus > Neoceratodus forsteri. The sequence continues at coordinate 629,563,108 of CM028132.1, forward strand.
GAAATAGTTGCCATATATGACAAACATGGAATATTAACAACAAAAAAAAAAAGATATTGAGGATTTTTTTCTTGATTTCTACTCAGACTAATATAAAACAGGAAATAACATAACAAAAGTGGAGGTGACTGAAAATTGTAAGAATACATTATCAACTGGCACTATGTGAGAATTCCATGAGGTATTCAATAACACTGTTACTGTGGCAGACATTCAGTGTGCTGTAACATCTACAGCAGAAGAAAAAGCATCAGTCCCAGATGAGTTTACAGTGGGATTTTTCTTACAATTTAAAGATCAGATACGGTCATATTTATTCAAACAGTTTAAGGAATACAACTAATAGATAGGATTCCACAGTCTTTCAATAAGGCTTATATATATATATCATAAATTCCAAAGCCAAATAAAGATGAGCGTTCACCATATTTGTCAACCTAACAAAAGCATTTGACTTGGTTAACCATGACATGCTGATTCGCAAACTGTCTCTGCTGGGTTTTGACAGGCACTCCCTTGCCTGAGTTACCTACTACCTTGTTGGAAGGTCGCAAATGGTCAAATAGAAATTAGCTCATTCCATACACCTCCCAGTCATGGATGGAGTCCCCCAAGGCTCCATATTAGGCCCCCTACTCTTCCTTATTTTCATCAATGATACTGGGAATAACTGTGGGAAGGCTAGCCTTCTGCTTTATGCAGATGATGCCATTCTCTGTTGGATTGTGGATGGTATTAGGGCTGTCAATGGAAAGCGCTCTGCTAGCCTTAATGCACTTGAAGCATGGTTTACTGATAATCTTCTAGTGCTCCATGAAAAGAAAGCAAAAGCTGTCCTATTTGTATCAAAGCATCTTGGTGCATCCTGCCAACACCTTCTTACCCTAAGCACCTCTTCATGTTCTCCATTGGAGGTAGTTGATAAGATAAAGTACCTGCGTATTCACCTCAACCAGGATCTTACAATTAAACAACTTGTGGATAATGTTGTGAAAAACGTACACTGGAAACTTGCTCTTCTCTACCATCTGGGTGATTCACTGACCCCAGAAACCAGGATAACTGTGGCTAACAGTATCCTGCCTAGCCTATGGTTCCCCTATACTCCAATTTCTTAGAAATACAGAAATGAAAAAACTGGGTGTTCTGTAAACAAGATAATCCACTTTGCATCAAAATCCCCCTCCCCGTGTAGGCACCATTGTGAGGTCCTCTCCTCCCTAAAATGGCCCACAATCACTAATAAGATGTCCTACCTGCTCCTCTGCCTTTGCCTACAAATTCACGAGTGTGTACACTCCACCTAGTCTCAAAGGACTAATAGCTCTGAAGCCCCTAAGGCGATCCCTATGTTCATCAGGGTGCAACAGCACTGATATCCCCAGAGTCAGAACCAATTTGGATAAAAGATTCTTTGACTACTCTGCCCATCATTACTGAAATGCTCTACCTGCTGCCTTAATGAACTCCACCTCCCTTAGTGACTTCAAGAAAGGCCTAAAAAACTATATGATGGAGGGGGAAGATGCACTTGTTACCACTGAACCTCACATACCCCTTGACCAGGGCCTTTATTCTGGTGTCCCGTGCACATATCCTAAGAAAGGTTTCTTACCCTAAATGCACTGTTCCATATATCGGCAATGATAACTCAAAATTTACTGTGTGATCCTACTGTATTTAACAAATGTTAAACCCTGTGTTGTTCCCCTACCAAGTTCATAATGCAATGGTGTCATCTATTCTCTGTAAAAAAACTGTGATTTCTTTTGTTGTTAATTCCAGTGTTCTGTGATTTATCTTGTTTTCAATGAACAATGTTAATTTCTCTCTGTAACTAATTCTCGGTCGTCCCTGATAAAGGGACCTTTGGTCTCAGTGGGCCTACCTGGTTACCACAATTCAACAAATAAATACATATAGATTATACATTTTTAACAAAAATTCTAAATAATAGATTTTTCCAATATGACCCAGATATTCAAACTGTGCCAGACTGTGGCGCAAGCCTGGGCGCAGCTCAACTTGGCTGCGAAGGGGCGTGGATGGGGTGATATTCAACGGAACTGCATCATGGCTCAGCATCATTGAATATCACACCTTGGCCACCCACAGTGTGCATGGTGCAGTGGCACTGCACCAGTGTCAGTGGCCAGAGTGAACATGGGGATGCGCTAGCACAAGTTTCATTGTGCTAGACGCAACAACCGTGATATTCAAAAGTTGACATGCAAATGGGGCCATAATGTATGCAAGGTGCAAATGGAGCCATTAGCATGTCATTATGGCCCCATTTGCATGCAGGTGCACCGATCCCCGATGACTTGCGCCTGGCTCCCTGCCAGACAGCAGCCGTAGGGGACCGACGCCCCCTGCAGTGTGGCACTGTGCCCCACAGCCCGATCGTGGGCTGCAGTAAAAAAAGAAATAGAATCCCACATCCCTGGTGGTCCAGTGGACCGCTGCCCACCTGATCGCAGGCTTCAGTAAAAAAAGATTACTCCTATATCCCTGGTGGTCCAGTGGACCACTGCCCACCTGATCGCGGGCTTAAGTGTGAAAAAAAGATAACTCCTATATCCCTGGTGATCCAGTGGACCGAAGTCCACCCAATCGCAGGCTTAAGTGTGAAAAAAAGATAACTCCCATATTCCTGATGGTCCAGTGGATCAAGTTCGTTTCGACAGGAGTTATGTGAAAAAATATTATTTCCTACATTCTCAGGTGGTCCAGTGACCAAAGTTCGCAGAATCGCGACTTGGTAGTCTAAGTACGACCACACCTGGTGGTTCAGTGATCTTCTTCCTTACTTCCACCCACTGATCTTCACCGCTCGCCCCCCTGTGTCGCCAGGGCGGAGAGCGGCACTTCCACTCTGCTCGATGCCCTTATTGAAGCTCGGCTGACTCGACACCAGTCAGTTGGGCTGTACGCTTCCATTGGACCACAGGCGTGAGCCAATGGGTGTGTAAGCCCATACTGTACTACATATTCCAGAGATGTGATGGATTCATTCACATATCGGGAATGTGAAGTACGGTATGGGCTGCATGCCCATTGGCTTACACTGTGGGCTAATGGGCGTACAGCCCTACCAATGGTGTCAGTCCGCAGGCAGCGGAGCAACAGATGGTGGGTGCTGCCGCCTGTCGCTGACCTGGGGAGCGAGGCAGTGGGATCAGTGGCGGTGGGGAGGGGTCCGCTGGACCACCAGGGCTATGGGGTCAGTACTAGTTCATTTAAGCCCGCGATCAAGCAGACTTCAGTCCACTGAACCACCAGGGATGTAGGAGTAATATTTTTTCACACTTAAGCCCGCGATCGGGTGGGCAGCGATCCACTGCACCACCAGGGATATAGGAGTAATCTTTTTTACTGAAGCCCGTGATCGGGAGGGCAGCAGTCCACTGGACCACCAGGGATATAGGAGTTATCTTTTTTTCACACTTAAGCCTGCGATCGGGCAGACTTCGGTCCACTGGACCACCAGGGATCTAGGATTAATCTTTTTTTACTGATGCCTGCAATTGGGCAGGGGGGGCACCAACACCGAGGTGCAGCCAGAGCTCGGGTGGCCACCCACAGGTGGCAGCTGCTGTGTTGCACCCTGCAATGTGGCAGCTCACCTGTGGGTGGCCATCTGTTGTTCCTTTTTTTTTGGATCAACTTTGTGCTGGCACAGGTAGGGGTTGCGCATGCATGGCTCCGCACATCCGGGGCTGAATATCGGACTGTGCAGAGTATGCATGGGCACGCCCCCCTACCTGCACCTGCATACATTACTGATGCGCTCTGGTGCATCGGGATTTGTGCCAGGCGCAATTCCCATTTGAATATCGCACCAGGGCACATCAGTGGGTTGCGCATTGTGCAACACTGTTGCGCCATGCGCAGCCCTTTTGAATATCTGGGCCTATATCTCAAAAACTATTTGTTCAGCCTGAAATGGGTTCCTACCAGGTAGAACTGGTTTTAAGGGAATTCATAAACTACAACTACTACTGCAGTATGCTTGTTAGGAATCACTAGATACCATTGCTGTCTTGTTGGACATAAGGAAAGCTTTCAATACGATTGAATAGAATTATATTTTAGAAGTACTAACATACATTGTGCAGTGCAGGAAAGCAGCAGCAAAGGCAAACAAGATGCTGGGATGCATATCTAGGGGGATCAGTAATATTTAAATTTTTATTTATTTATTGAGATCTAGGATAACACCTGCAAGTGAATGCTCTTTAAAAGGGTCCACATCTGTTACATAGGACATCAAGATACAAAACTGGGGGCAATATACATAGAAGGTACACAATTTGACAAAAGGATAGGGTAAAGTAAGCTAAGGCATTGTACAATGTATACCTGTGTCAGGATGAGAAACAGAGAAGAGAGAGAGGCAACATAGGGAAGGGTGGGATGCAAGGGCAGTGCAAAGAACAGGGTGAAAAGATGGGAAGGAAAGGTGCAAGGGGGCATGGGGCAGTGCTCAGAAGGAGGTAGGGTGGTGAAAGAAGTGCTACAGTTGGGCAATCCATGGTGGACAAAGGTGGGGATACAGTGCTAGAGGCAGATTACTGTGGTGCACATTGGCTTAGCATGGGCAGTAGGAGAGAGGAGGTTATACTGCCCTTGTACAGGTCACTGGTAAGGCCGCATCAAGAATATGGAGTTCAGTACTCATGCCCACACCTCAAAAAGGACATTAACCTGCTGGAGAAGGTCCAGAGAAGGGCTACAAAGATGATAGTGGGTGTAACTGGGAGCCCCTGTTATGTGTTTAAACCATGTCATAAATATAAATATGTGCAAGATAATATGAATATGTGCAATACGCGCCCTTTCCTTTTACTTTTTCCTTTCCTCTTACTTTTTCTGCTTTTTCTTTAAATTCTCTTGTCAGGGTGGCCAACCGGGCAATCTCCAAAAACTCTTTGCTGTCCCTTATTCTCTTTACCCCCTCTTTATGCACACAGTATTATGCTCCTGATTGCAAAGACAGAAAACAGCACAAGTCACCCTTTATTGTTAATGTATGGTGCCCCTTGGTTTAAGAAGAAATGTAGTGCCCATTTCTGGGGCACCATGCTCCAGAACCACTGCTGCTGAGTGCAGATCCTTTGACTTATGCAGCTCTGGTGTGAGGGACAGTGCTGGTCATCGAGTGTGACCAAGCAATTATTTTTTTTGGAGTGGGTTGCTCCATGTTGGTGTAGCTGAATATTGCTGCTGAATGTGTGCTCCTTGTTTGGAGCAAGTAAAAGAATGATTGCTTTGGAGCAAAGGCATGCTCCAAAGCAAAAGCCGACTGCCACACTAGCGAAAGATCAAGATTGCTTGGATACTTTACCGCCAGCTAGTGAGACACTATGGGCAAGGGTAACTGTATGCTCTGTAATGTCTAGAATAAAGTGTACCTTGTACAGAAGCAGCCCCAGAGATGTTGTGATTGAGGGTTGCATATGAAATAGAATTATGAAGCCTGTGATGTCACAGCCTATGGAAACTCCCCTATTATGTTATGTCACAGCCTATGGAAACTCCTCGGTTATGTAATGTCACAGTCTATGGAAACTCCCCAATTATATAATGTCACGGCCTTTGGAAATTCCCCAATTGTGTGATGTAATCACAGGGAGCTATAAAAAGGGTTCACCACTAGGGGAATGTTAGATAGTCGAGTCAGTCTAGTGCAGACGGTGAGTAGGGTAAGACCCACAGTTGGTGTGTGTGTGTATGTCACACAAGTTATTTGAGAAAAGTATTCATTGGACTATCTGGGCTGAAGCAAAGTCACAGACTCTTGCTGAAGGAAGCAGAGGTCTGAATTGTTTTGTGAAGGACTAATTATTTGATTTTTTTTTATTTCTGTAAATATTCGTATTTTTCTGAAAATAAATTGATGAACACATTTGTGCATTTTTTATGCACTTGATCCCTGCTTTGTTGTTTCAGTTATTATTCCACATGTTCATGCTGGTGTTAGAAGTGGGTTACCTGACTCGTCCAGGCTGCCTGGAAGACATTGCCAGGATGGTATTGTCCAGTACCCCAACATGTGCACAGGGTAAACAGTGCGAAGCCAACAAAAGTCCAGTGGACTCGAGCAATGGCTGAAAAGCTTGGGTACCCAGTTGAAGATTAGGATGATGAAAGAATGGGAGGATGCCACAGATGAGGAACCCTTGGAAGAAGAGGACAGGAAGCTGATGGAGAAAGTGCCCCAGAGGATCCCAGCAACCTGCTGTGATAGTTGTGCTTACAACAACTAGAGATAGAGCATGAGAGGGTCAAGGACTGATGACTAAGAGAGAAGGACAGGAGACTACAAGAAGTAGAAAGGAAGAGACAGGATGAGAGATGGCGGGATGCCTTTTAAGCCATCCATGCCCTGACCCTTGAGCAACCTGAATATGTACTCCATGACATAAAGTTAACAAAAACGACAGCGACTGGTGATATAGAAGCCTACTTAACTACATTTGAGCATACAGCCCAGATGTTTTTGGCCGCAAGACCAGTGGGTCTTCAGACTTGTCCCTTACTTAACCAGATGGGCTCAACTGATGTATAGTCATCTTACTTCCTCTGACTCTAATGATTACAGTCAGGTCAAGGAGGAAATCCTCCGTTGGTATGATATCAATACCAAGACCTGCAGGCCATAATTTAGGTCCAAAAAGATGACAGGCCAAGACACCCCTATAGAAAATTTTTCCAGATTAAAAAAGTTTCTGTCTGAAATGGTAACAACCAACAGTCAAAACCCTCGACCAAGTCCTACAGTTGATAATCATAGAGCAATTCATCCAAGTATTGCCCCAAGATGTCCAGGTGTGGGTGAAGGAGCACAAGCCAGACACAGCAGAGAAGACCATCACTCTGGCAGAGGATTACCTGGCAGCCAGACCATCAAAGTCCAGAGGATGCCAAGGCTCTTCTCCCCAATCTACAGCACCTGTAAGACTTTTTGAAACTACTTATTCCAAACAGTTAAATGTTGGGGGAAATAACTGGTGAAGGGACCAAAGGTCAAGGGCCTATTCCACTGAAATTTCTTGTCACAGCTATTTGGGAAAAAGACACATAGCCCATAATTTCCCCAATAGAAGAACCAAAGCTGCCCACTTGGCAATGGTTAATTGGGGTTATATTACCATAGTAAGGATCAGCCAGGATGAAATAGTGGGATTACTGGACTCAGGAAGCAAACAAACCTTGATGAGGGCAGACATTTTAATGAACTACTGTAGTAAAGGGCTGGAGGCAAAGGTAACCTGAGTCCATGGGGATGTCCACCAGTACCCTACTGTCATGTTGGAAATGATGGTAGGGCAGGATGTTGGTTTAGTACCTAGACTGCCAGTTCCTATTATTATCAGCCAGGATTTCCCTAACCTTGACCAGTTGATAACAAATCAACGGACCTGTGACCAGCTTGTGGGCAGTAACCACTCGGGCCCTGGCTAGACAAGAACAGTCACAGAACATTTTTCCATTAGATGAGGAGGTATATGAGGTACCAGGGAAAAGAAGGAAATTGAGAAAGGAAAAGAGGGGTGAAAAAAGAAAATGGAGGGATACTCATCAGGAAGGAATACCTGATGTTGGGTCCGATTTAGCTGGGAATAATATAAAAATGGAGCAAAAGTTGGATGAGACTTTGAATCCCTTTTTCTTACAAGTGGACCAGGTGGTTGCAGAAGGGCAGCCACAGTATGTCATAACAAATGATGTTTTATATCAAATGTGTACTAACCCCGCTATGGGGGAATGTATAAGACAGATGATGGTACCCCAGAAACATAGGGATAGATTGATGTACCTAGCCCATGATATCCCCTATGGTGGGTCATGAAAGACAAGATAGGATATTAGGCAGATTGACTAATTGGTTCTTCTGGCCTGGGATACATGAGAATGTGGCTGAGTATTGTCACGCTTGTCCTGAGTGCCAATTGGTAGTCATAGATGGGAAAAGGGATAAGGTGCCCCTACAGCCAATACCCACAGTAATGTCACCATTTGAGAGAATAGCTATGGATGTGGTAGGCCCCCTAACAAAACATTCAAAAGGTAACCAGTATATTTTGCTGATTTGTGATTATGCAACCAGGTATCCTGAGGTGATACCCCTTCGGACTGTGACAGCCCCTTGGGTGCTGAGAAACTGGCTAAAATTTTTAGTCGATTGAGTAACCCTTATTCTCTTTACCCCCTCTTTATGCACACGGCCTTATACTCCCGATTGCAGAGATAGGAAACTGGGCAAGTCACTCTTTATTGTTAATGTCTGGTACCCCTTGGTTAAAGAAGAAGTGTAGCACCCATTTCTGGGGTGCTGAGATCCAGAACTATTGCTGCTAAGTGCTGCTCCGTTGCGAGGGACAGTGCTGGTCTCCAAGTGTGACTAAGCAATTCTTTTTTTTTGAAGTGGGTTGCTCCATGTTGGTGTAGCTGCATATAGCAGCTGAATGTATACTCCTTGTTCAGAGCAAGTAAAAGAATGATTGCTTCAGAGCCAAGGCATGCTCCGAAGCAAAAGCTGACTGTGGCGCTAGAGGCAAGATCAAAGTCGCTTGGATACTTGACTGCCAGCTAGTGAGACACTATGGACAAGGGTAACTGTATGCCCCATAGTGTCTAGAATAAAGTGTACCCTGTACAGAAGCAGACCCAGAGATGTTGTGATTGAGGGCTGCATATGACATAGAATAATGAAGCATTTGATGTCACAACCTATGGAAACTCTCCAATTAGGTAATGTCACAGCCTATGGAAACTCCCCAATTATGTAATGTAATCGCAGGGAGCTATAAAAAGGGCTCACCACTAGGGTAATGTTAGATAGATGAGTCAGTCTAGTGCTGACAGTGAGTAGGGTAAAACCTACAGTTGGCGTGTGTGTGTGCGTGTGTGTGTGTGTGTGTGTGTGTGGATTTTACAGAAGATATTTGAGAGAAGTATTCATTGGACTATCTGGGCTGAAGCAAAGCCACAGACTCTGCCAAAGGAAGCAGAGGTCTGAATTGTTTTGTGCAGGACTCATTATTTGATTTTTTTTCTATTCCTGTAAATATTTGTATTTTTCTGAAAATAAATTGAAGATTGCATTTTTGCATTTTTCATGTACTTGATCCCTGTTTTATTGTGTCAGTTATTATTCCAGACATTCACAGTGGGTCAGCAAGGTAAGGCATATGAGGAGAGGTTGAGGGCACTGAACATGTACTCCCTGGAAGACAGAAGAGAGAGAGAGAGAGAGAGAGAGAGAGAACATTACTGGGACCTTTAAGTACTTGAAAGGGGATAAATAAGGTTGATAAAGACATTCTCTTTAAGCTGAGTGGCAAACATAACATGAGGGGGCACAGTCTTAAGCTGGAGGGTGGGAGGCTTAGAAGGGAGGCCTGGAAGTTCTTCACAAAGAGGGTGGTGGACACTTGGAATGCACTGCCAGAAGAGGTCATTTTGTTGAAGACAGTGGGCAGATTTAAGAGAGGCTGGGATAGGCATAGGGAGAAAGTGAGGATCAGGGGTTGGGAGGATGAGAGGAGTGGGGAGGGCGGCATGGACATTAGCTCAAGCTATGGACCCTGCAATATGAGCAGACTTGATAGACCAAATAGCCTTCTTCTGTTTGTTTCTTTGTATGTTCATATGCTCATATAAATGGGCTTCCCTAATTCTTATTTAGTTAAGATAGAAGCATTATATAGCTTACCAAAGGTAAGGATTAAATGTGTCTAACGTACGTAGAGGGCTAAGACAGGGTTGTTCCTGTCCCCTTCATTATTTATATTCTGCGCAGAAATATTTTTGTCTAAGGTCAGGAATAACCGGAACATAAAAGGAATACAGATAATGAAATAATATAGAGGATAATGTATGGTCTTTGGTTAATAACCACGCTGTAAACACTTTGAGAGGTTGCCATGACATCCTTGTAAAAGTCAAGAGTACAGCTCGTGAAGTTTTCAGATTTCATGGCAACCTCGAGAAGTGTTTTCAGTGCAGTTGTTAACCAAAGACTATACGTTATATTTTATAGTGTATGGACTGCCAAGATTGCGTAATCATGGATTGAATTACTTTACTGAATTACTTTACGGAACATTGACTGTTGTGAGCATACAGTTTCATTAAAACATTGATTGTTGTGAGCATTTCATTTTGTTATACTATTGATATGACATGCTCAAGAAGGGTTAACAACAAAGTGATGTCATAACAATGGCATAACAAGGTTGTAATCTGTTTGATTTCAGTTAATAATAAGGGCTCCCCATACATTGTGATAAAAATTAAATGTATATACAGATGATATTCTATTATTATTAACAGATCCAATAAATAGCCGTCAAGCAGTTATAACACAAATTGAAACCTATTCAAAATTTTCAGGATACCAATTAAATATTGGGAAATTGGAATTCTTGGCAAAACAAACAGCAACAGTGCTTAGGATCAGTACTTTCTTTCCTGTAGAATTTGAGAGACAAAAATTAGATTAGTTTGGTATTTCATCGGTCCTAGCAATAACAGAGTTGTACTTTCACAATCGTAAACTCTTAACCAGGCAGATTAAAGAAACATTACAAAGCAGAGCTAAAATGAAAATATGTCCTTTTGGGGAAAATTAGAGTTAATAAAAATAGTAATAGTATGAATGATTTCATATTGTTTGCAAGCATTATCATCTCAGTTCCTAAAGAATGGTTTAATGAAATAAATAAAGTTATAAAAAATGATATCCTGGATCATGGTAAACCCAGATTAGCCTAGTCTTGATTATGTATTCCAAAAGAAAGTGGCAGTCTGATATGCCCAGATTACAGGGGCATGGTATCACCCCTATAGTTATGGTTGAGTAGGCCATTTAATGTTAAACCACACATTTTTTACCTTAATAACTTTTTGTGTCATTTGATGAAACAACCCAACATTTTGTATGCACAGCTAGGCTGTCAGAGTCTCAAGACATGGGGGCCCAGATATTCAAACTGCACCATTTTGTGGCGCAAGCCCCTGCGCCGCTCAAAATAGTTGCGCAGCGGTGTGGGGGGTGATATTCAATGGGTTAGCTGTGGCGCAACTTCAGAATATCGACCCTGGCACATCCACTGTGCATGGCGCAGTGGTCAGACTGGAGCATTGAGATGTGGTGGCGCAAGTTCCATTGCGCCATGCACAGTATCTGCGATATTCAAAGGGTGACATGCAAATGGGGCCATAATCTATGCAAGGTGCATGGGGGGCCATTTGCATCTGATTACGGCCCCATTTGCATGCCATTATCATGCAGGTGTGCCGATCCCCTGCGCCTGGTGCCCTGCCAGGCAGCAGCCGTCGGGACCGACGCCCCCTGCAGCCAGATCACATTACGTCCCATAAGGGACAATGCATGACTCCAATCCCTGGTGGTCCAGTGGACCCCGAGTAGCCCGATCGTGGGCAAAACAGTATTCCCCCAACCCCCCCGAGTAGCCCGATTGCAGGCAAAACAGTTTCTCCCACCCCTGAGTAGCCCGATCGTGGGCATAACTCCCCCAGTAGCGATCATGGGCATAGCAACCTGCCCCCATTGGCCCAATCGTGGGCATCAGATCCCCAAAAGCCCAATATCCCTGGTGGTCCAGCGGATCAGCGAACCCGATCACAGGTGGCATTCCTCACCCCAAGTATGAAATCCCTGGTGATCTGGTATCTCCCCACCCCACCACCATGGAGCCCCACCACCCCGCTCCCCGTCAGCCAGCGGGCGGCAGCACCGACCTGCCTACGCCCGCTGCCTGCCGACTGACAGCTCGGTAGGGCTGCCGCCCATTGGTTCAGAGCATCAGCCAGCGGGTGTGCAGCCTTATACCATACAATCAGTCCAGATATGTGAATGAATTCGTTTCACATATCTGACTGACTTGTATGGTATGGGCTGCACGCCACTTGGCTCATGCTCTGAACTAATGGGCATGCAGCCCTACTTAGCTGCTGCCAGTCGGTGGGCAGCAGGGGCGGGCAGGTGGTGGGTGCTACCACCGCCGCTGATGGGGAGCGGGTGGTGGGTCTCTGTGGGTGGGTTGGGGTGGGGCCACCAGTCACCAGGGATTTCCATACTTGGGGTGAGGAATGCCCCACGATCAGGCTCCGTTTGGTCCACTGGACCATCAGGATATTGGGCTTTTGGGAATCTGATGCCCGTGATCGGGTTAATGGGAGTTATGCCCACGATCAGGCTACTCGTGGGTGGGGACACTGTTCTGTGATCGGCTACCGGGGTGGGGAACACTGTGCTGCCCATGATTGGGCTACTCGGGGGTTGGGGGGACACTGTTCTGCCTGTGATTGGGCTACTCAGGGGGGTCAGGGGACACTTCTGCCCATGATCAGGGCATGGGGGGCACCGCCAGGTGCGGCGGGAACAGGTTGAGGGCCACCCACAGGTGGCAGCTGCTTTGTTGTGCCCTGCAATGCAGCAGCTCACCTGTGGGGGGCCCTCGACTTGTTCCTTTTTTTTCTGACTCAACTTTGTGCAGGTGCAGGTAGTGGTTGCACCTGCATAACTCTGCACAGCCCGGGCTGAATATCGGGCTGTGCAGTTTATGCATGGTTCCTCCCCTTCGGTTGCGCATGCCTTCATTATCATTGAGCTGTTGCTCAGCATGATTTCGGGGGCGCAACTGCCTCCTGCTGAATATCGCAGAATGGTGCATTTCAGACTTGTGCAGGCACAGCCCTATTGTGCAAGGCTCAACTCTTTTGAATATCTGGGCTGGAATGATTTGTGACTGTATCTTGTACAGTTTTTGAGATATGGAACACCAAAAAATGAAAAAAAAAAGTGTGGTTTCCCTATACTTAACATTGGGTATTCTTTGCTCTCATCTACAGCCTTAAATGTGTGGATTTTTTTTTAAATCTTCAGGATTGAAGGGGCCCATGCCAGTGACATGCCTTTGAAAGGTTTGGTGAAAAAATATACCATTTTAAAGTTGTTATAATTTTGAGTAAACATTCCAGTTTGGATGTAAAAAAAACTATCTCAAAAGGCAAAAAAACATATTGCAAGTGATTATTTGCATAATTTACTTGTTGTGGGGGGAAAAACAGTCAAGATGGCCACCATTAAAGTTTAACTGTTTAAACTTACAAACATTTAAAGTACATAAAAATGTTATATTTTAAAACAAAAAAAAAAGAAAAAACCTACCACATGAACCTATCTAGACAGGGTCCTTTTAACTAGATGCTGGTACTTGTTTGTTTGTTTTAATGTTGCCAGAAATACCTTTTCCTGGCACCCAAAATCCAGGGTGCTCAGATTAGTGAGAGGAGATGTTTACCCACATTCTCTGTATGAGAACAGCAGGACTTTCTTTAATTCTGCAGCCACAGCTGGAACTCATGCTGCGGGCTGCTCTGAGAGCAGTGAGCTACTGTTTCCCTGTTGTCTAGTGTTTCCCTCATTGCCATCCTGTTATGTATGTAATGTTTCCCTGGTGTCTAGTGGCACCCCTACCCTCCCATCACTGGCTCTGTAGTTATATAATATTTCCCTCATATCTAGTGGCACCTGCTCACACTCTAATCATCATTCACTTATGTATCCCTAGGGTCTAGTGGTGCTCCATCCTCCATTCAGCATTCTTTTATGTATTAGTTTTTTTCTCTCATGTCTAGTGGTGCTCCCCACCCTCTGATCACTCTTCCCTTATGAGTATGTTTTTCCTGGTGACTAGTCACATCTCCCACCCTCTGATCACTGTCCCCTCATTAATGTTCCCTATAATAAAGAAAACAGTCCCTCAACTTTTTTAGTTAAACCTGTAGAAAAGAAAACAGTTCCTCACTGATCTGAACCTCCCACCCCTATCTCACACTGAGCACCCATCACCCTGCACCCTCTCACACACACACCCTGCATACTCTCACTCACATGACCGCATCCCAGGACAAAGATCCACTCTCCTATTGAAGACATGTCTTATTGCTAGAACCAGTGACTGCACTATGAGAACCTAAGGTAAGTGCAGTTCAATGTATTTCAATGGAGTTTTTAACTTTGATGCATAACTTTGTCATTTCTGTATATTTTGACCCCAAATTTTCAAAATGGCCTTTTTGGGATCCCAACTTACAACCAATGGTGGTGTAATTATGCAATTTCCATCTCAAAAAGGTGAGTTCAAGGTTGCTTGGCAAGATCACCTTTTTGGCAGAATTAGAACATTTTCACCAGCCTTGTTCATGAGGTGGGGTCATAAGATGGCTACATTAAAAATTCAGGGTCAGAATATATAAAAATGGCAACATGATATGCTTATCTTGACATTTTTATGTGGTTGCTCATAACTTTTGTAAGTTTTGACTCCCAATATTTAACAGCCATTTTTTCACATCTCCTCATGAATGTGACAGCTGTCATTTTTCAAATCCTGGACAAAATGTGTTTTTGCTCCTGTGGCATGGAATCATGTTTCAGTGGCATGGAAAGATGTTTTAGCAAGGATTTGAAAATGTTCACCTACCAGGTTCATGAGGTGGGGAAATAAGAAGGCTATGTTGAAAATGTGTGTACAGATATGGCAAAATGCCTAGGTTATGAATGAACATTGCAGTATTTCAATGTTCACTCATAACTTCACTAATTTTAAAATATTTTTACTTTAAATTTTTAACATAGCCATTTTTCCACAGCACTTGATAAATGTGACATGTGTCATTTTAAAAAAATCTTGGAGAAATGTGTTTTCAGACTTATGGTTTGAAATGACATTTCATGCAGTATACTATAAATGATACATGTCATGTTTATAAGGTGAATCATAAAATGAGTAACTTGAAAATTTGGGGTCAAAATAAAAAAAAATGTTTAACAACCTTTGTGTGTAGTGCCGGTCTTGACCCTACTGGGTATGCTTTGTGATCCCATGCCAATGAGCTGAGTTCAGTGGTGATGTCAGTGACCCAGTTGGATGTGCTGAGGGTGGGGGGATGGTGCCATTATGTGACACCGTTCCAACCAAGGAAAGAAAGGTGCAGGGTTATTCACATGGGCCCAGCTATCATATAGAGAATACAACTGTCCTCCTGGCATAGAGCCCTGCACTTCACCCCCTTGGGTGCCAAAGGGCCTGTGAATTGGCTGACAGATGCACTCTTTGCCCTGTTCATCTGTAGCTGTGGCCACATAGAAGTGCAGGGACCAGAGGGCCTTGCACTTCTGCAGCCCTCCAGACAGCCCCATTAATCTTTACATCTGTCTTTGAGCAGAACTGCAGAGCCTGCAAGGGCCCTGCACTTCTGTAGGTGGATGGAGTCTTCCCTTGGTGCAGATCATCTTCACCTGTTCATGTAGGTCATGAAGAGACTTGCATGAATGAGGATATGATTTTGCTATCTCAAAAAGAAAGGAAATTATTTTCAAAAACGTTTTTAATGCACCAGTCAGGGTAACTTAACTTAACACCATGAAAGTAGAGAAATATGGCATTAGGGTTTCAAACCCTAACTCCCCATCCACACCTCGCAAACAGTGAAAGAAAAAAGCATTAGGGTTTTGGGTCTCCAGATGCTTGGCAAATCAGTGGTGGGGTCTCCCTTGGTGTTGTTAATCTTAATACCCACCCCATTTCCTGAGCAAACAACATCACACATTATCTCCTTTCTTTACACAGGGTCCTGCATGAAGAAAGCTACAACAAACTGTGTTGGCAATATGTGGCAAGATATAATTCTGTACCATTGAAGAGTGTATCACTATGAGGCACTATCTTGAAGCTCTTCCTTGTGCTTTGGACTACAGGCTGCATGCTGGAGGGGGGAGGGGGTACTATTAGGATTGGTAAGCCCAAGCAAGGCCCAATCACTGATTTGCCAAGACTCTGGAGACCCAAAACCCTAATGTTTTTTTCTTCTTTTTGCTGCTTAGTGTGTGGGGATGTGGAGTTAGGGTTGGAAACCCTAAACCCACATTTCCCTACTTTTGGTGCATTAACAAAGTTTTTACAAAGATATAGAAAATATTTATCTGACATTCAATACAAAAAAGTTATTAAAATGGGCTTATGGAGCATGTGGGGCTGAAAATGGTATGGAAGAGGTATTACTAGAACGTCTGATGAAAAAGAAGATAACCATTAGAGCAGCGTGGGTCTGTACAAAATGTTTTATTAAAATAAAAAGCAAGATAATTCAAAACTTGGCAAAAAAGTATAATAATTTATCAATTAAAAAGTAAATTAAAACCTAAAAGAAACCACTCAATGTTATTTGAAAAAAACAACATTTCTTATCAACAGTAGACCTATTCAGTTTAAAAACCTGGATAAACAATGGTATATCAAGATGAATACGCTTAATGTCATATACCTGTAACAAACCAATGCCATGTACAGAGTGTAGGACTCAATATTCATTGCCATTGTCAAAATTCTATAGGTATGTACAATTAAAGTCCATTTGCAATAAAATGTACAGCTGTTGGAAAACAGGTCCTCCAAATTTCATAAGAGAGTTTGAAACATTCTGCTGATATGCTGGGGAAAAAGAAAAGTGGTCTGTTTGCTACAATCATAGAATACTTTATCAAATAAAAAGATTGTTTTAAGAAACTTAAAATCAAATGACAGCAAGATTCAAATAAAGAAAATAATGACAGATGTTGGGAGGAATTCCTATCATCCATCAGAAAACACAAGAGTTCCAGAAATAAGACAATTCAATTAAAAATTCTAAACAGATCGTATTTCACTCCCTCACATCTACTAAAATTGGGAAAACAAATTAATGAAACTGTTGGCACTGTAAGTCAATGAATGCAGACTTTTATCATACCTTCTGGCAATGTGTACATGGTTCATAATTGACGAAATCAAACTCAACATATTATTAGCCAGGTCATGGAGAAAAAGATCTCTCTATCATTCTTATTTTTTGATTATTCGAATATTACATGGACAAAAAAAATAATTTACTTTAGTGAAAATTGCATTATTGGCCAAAAAGTAGCATATATTAAAAGACTGGAAATGAGACAATCCAGCTTTAAATTTTCACAAGATTGCACAAAACAACATATGCTTACGTACTGTATGATGTATTACAAAGATAGTTTTAGGTCATAGAGTCTTAATAAAAAGAACTTATATGGTCAAACATTCAGATTGAAAGAGAGACTTTTTTAGATCAATGAATCATTTATAGTTCATTGATGATTTATTTATATTGTTATCTTTGTGTTGTTCTGTTATGTATGTGCTCTTAACTGACACTCCCAAAAAAATTTTAATTGCAAAAAAGCCAGCCTGAGGGAGCTGCTAGTCTGCCCCTTGGCATGTTTGCACAGAATTTCATTAATTAGAATACTTTTGTTGTGGTATGATAAGTAATAATAATAATATAAAATAATAAACTCAGAGACCCACATTTTCAAAGGAGATGCATGGTGCAAAGTGGAGATGCACTGTGCATCTCAGAAAATGAGCGGAACCGAGATATTCAAAAGAGAGAGAGATGAATTGGGCATCTCCAGAGGTACCATTGTGCATTTATAATGTATGCAGTGCATGTAGAGGGGGACATTCCCATGAATGTGCCATGCATCACTATATTCAGCCAAAATGTGCAGTGTATCTGCTGTGCATCTCAGAGATGAGTCACCCAAAGTTAGGCATGGGAGAAGAATGCCAAATGGCCAGTCACCCATAGGCTGGCTGCAGAACTGCAGGCAAGTGGTCCAAAGAAGCCTTAGGAGGTGCACCAGGACATGCTCTTGGTACTCACCCACAGCAGTCATGCCAGGATGGATAAACCCTGAGCCACAGGTGCCATGTCACCACCAGCACCATCTGGGAGCAATCCCACACACTGCACCCTGGATGTAGACACCCAGTGGCCACATGCCAGTGCTGTTGGATGCCCCCCAGATACACCAGAGGAGCAGACAGCCACAATGCAGCAAATGTACAGGGAGCCATGGCTGCACCTATGCAGCCTGCAGGGTGTCACCTAGTAGTGGCATGCACCCAGGGGTCTGTCTGGGGCAATGGTGTGCAGGTAGCCTGGTGCATGGGTGGCAGCCTCACAAAGGTCAGGGACTGACCTGTGGCACACACCCACAATGGCATACCATAGATGCATACAAGTGGGACCCACCCACTAATGGCAGTGTCAGTGGCTCAGTAGGTAGCACACTCACCTCTGAGGCCGGGAGATCAGAGGACTATGGGTTCAGTTCCCACATCTGGCACTTGGGTTAATATCCTAGTACTGACACTGTAGTGCAGCATGAGAGGGGGTGCTGCACTTCTGAGGTGCTGTCTTTCGGATGAGACATTAAAACCGAGGTCCCATCTGCCTGGATTGGTGGTAGTTCAGGTGGATGTTAAAGATCCCATGGCACTTATCGAAAAGAGTAGGGGAATTTTTTATTTGTACAAACATCAAGGACAAATGAAAACCAACAGTGTCAAAACACACAAAACATAAAGCAATCATTAATTACGAAGAAGTCAAATTAAATATTACATTGTGTTAAATCACACACACACAAAATAAATAAATAAATAAATTAAAAAAAATAAATAAAAATAATTATGTATATCAGATCAAGAAAGGCATACTATTTATATTTGATAAACATTGGGAATCCTTTCCACCAACTGGTAACCTGCCAAGAAGTGGAGTGTATAATCTTGAACATAAATCCTTTCCATAGCCCCTGTAATTAATATGCTAACAGTTTCATAGGACATCCTCTTTTGGTACAAGACCCACTGACATTGGGCTTGCCATAAATAATAAATTAAACAACAACAAAAAAGGTGCCATGTTTCCCTATCATAACATCTATTCAACTGGAAATTAATACCTAAAATCAAGGTATTATAATCTGTATGTAACAGCCAAGACATATTCCTTTTAGCAGACAGGAATTTCCATAAATACATGGCATAAGAGCAAAAACATAAAAAATGTTCTATTGTTTCTTCTTGAACAATACAATCCGGATAAGGACAGTGTCTTTCGGTTACAACTTTATGTTTAACATTGCCCCTTACGTTCAAACGACCATACAAGGAAAGCTAAATCAATTCCTACGTACATTCAGGCAATCTAGGAGTATTCAATCTTTGAATAGCAATTTTGACATGAGTCATAGGGCAATTTTTAAAGGCAGGTTCAGATGGATAAAGCAATGTCATTACTTCTTTATACAATTGTGGCCCAGTCTTATCCTTGACCAATTGAACTGGAATACCACAGGTAAACAACTTCTTTGCCACTGACAAAAAATAGTTTGGCACTTTTAATGATTTGATCGGTTTCGGGGGTAAATTTTGCCAGGCTAAAAAGTAGTTAGCCAAAATGTGTTTAAACAAAGACCCATAAGGGGTTATTTGGGGAAGAAGCCCTAGTCAAATATTATGTGAGATGAATAAAGTATGAAAGAAAACTACCGGTCCACCATCCCAAGTCCACCTTTCCTTTTTATAAATAAGTATACTGCCGTTTAATCAGATTTAACTGATTACCCCATAATAATTGAAAAATATACTATAAAGTCTGGTTTCTAAGGACATAGGTAAAGGAAAACCATAGCCAGATACAAAAAGCAAGGAATAACAAATTGCTTCAATATCTGAACTCTCTTAATTTTTGACAATTTCCATTTTCTCCATAAGTCAATTTTCCCTCAATTTTATGTATTGCAGTGTTCCAGTTTAGTTCTGATAAATTCTACGACCGTAAAATAAGCCCAAAATTTGTATATGGCTCCATGAAATTGAAATTACTCAATAATTCTCTACAACATCCCCTCGCCCTATAACTAAGCCCTGACTTTTGTTCTTGAATTTTAGAGTTAGATACCTAGAAAAAGAAACCATTAATTCAGAAAAATAGTGATAGATTCAATTTTGAAAAAATATACATAAATCATCAGCATAGGCCTGAATAAAATGCTCAGACAAGCCGGATGGGCCTAACATCCCCTCCCATTTGGGAATGGTAGTCACTGATCTTATTAAAGAATCTGTAGTAAAGAATATAAAAGAGGGCTCAAAGGGCATCCTTGACAAACACCACTAGGCATGTGGAACCCCACACCACATATGCATTCACAATTGGTGGGCCAGTGCCCCTTCATAAAGTGCTGTGATCCAATGAATCATTACCTTAGGTAGTCATAGTGCCGACATAAAACAAGTACAGGCGATACACCCTATCAAAAGCCTTTTTCTGGTCCACTGAAACAATACAGCCCGTTTCCTTGAGAAACTGAGTATTCAATGAGATCACTAAGGATCATGGGCCTGCTGGATTTTTCTGCCAGGTAGTCCATAAAATTGGTAAGGGAAAGCACCGTGACAGCAAATTTTTAGTCGGTTATTTAAAATTCCTTGAAAAGCTTATAATCAGTGTTTAAAAGTGTAATCGGTCTCCACTCTCCAAATGGGTTTGCTTCCCGATTTGTACAAGAATATTACCAATCCAGCTGGGAACCACCCTGGAAAAACCTTACAAGAAAGAAAAAAATTTAAAAACTAATTCTAGACACTGACTGAATTCCAAAGGAAAAGTCTCGTAAAGCTCCGCCGTTAAGCCATCTTGTCCTGGATAAATGCCTACTTTTTGAGATTTTATTACATCCTCTATTTCTAAACATGTTATAGGTTGTACCAGAACATTTTTTTGGAAGGTTGACTCAGGAATTTGAATAGAAGAAAGGAAATGTTCCATTTCTGCTACGCTGGGAGGTACTGCAGGTGCATGTGCTAGAAAGAAGCCTTTTATAATGTTCTGTATGCTCTCATTATCCGTCACTATATTCCCTGCTTGATTGACTAAGGCATTTAAAGAAGTATTAGTTCTATACTTCTTAAAGGCCTCAAAAGGGTCACCTTGAGGTTGCTTTTTTAGCCCATATTGTTGAATAACTGTAGCAGTTTTGGGAGGTCACGTGATGTGCTAAGTCGGGCTAGACGTCCTCCGTAGCGCTCCTAGGCCCCAGCTATAAAATTGGTCTTTCTCCTTCGAGAATTTGCCCATGGGTGAGTGCTTTCGGGTACTGGTCAGTGCTAACTTACGAACCGAAGTACTTAGTGATACCGATCGGATAACAGTTCATCACATTAGGCCCTGTACTTTGCGTGCTGGTGTGTGCTACAGCGTAGCTGGTGGACCGAGGCTGGGAGTAGCGATGGAGCCCAAAACTGTGGAGCCTCTGGCGGTGAGATCACCAGCAACTAAGAGGCCTAAGTCACAATCTCCCACATTTAAGGATACTGATGAAGATTTAAACGGTGGAGGGGCAATGTCTCAGTACAGTGAGGATCTGCAGGATATCAAGAGGCTTTTACAGGGTCTCGTGGCAGATTTTGCAACTGTGAAGCCTGCACTCCAATCTTTGGCACAGCGTATGGGGGACGCCGAGGCAAGGATAGCCTCTCAGGAGAGAAAATCAGCGGTGCTGGAGCAGGAGTTATCCACAGCTAAAAAGTTAATTAAGAAGCTAGAGGATCGTATTGAAGATCAGAAGTCCCGTAGCAGGAGAAACAATCTGATATTGGCTGGGCTGCCAGAAAGATCGGAAGGGGGCAGACTGTGTTTCTTTCATCCAGGACTTGCTTTTAAAGCTGTTGGGCCAGTCGCCTTTTGGGGACTCATACAACTTTGTGAGAGCTCACAGAGCATTGAGGGAAATACCCCCGCCGGGTGAGCGACCCAGGGTGATCATTATGCGATTCCTTAACTTTAAGGAGAAGATGCATGTGCTGGAGAAGGCAAGACAGCACAAAGCCCTCCAATGGAACAGAGCAACTCTTTGGATGTTCCAGGATCAAACTCCTTCCGTTAGAGAAAAGCAGAGGGAGTATGCTGACATAAAGAAAAAGCTCTATATGGCGGGCATTAAATTTCGTCTGCAGTATCCAGCAACTCTTATGGTGAGACTGCAATCAGGCGAAAAACGATTCCTGACGGCGAGGGATGCGTTGGAATGTTTGCGCACTGAACTTCCCAACTTATTCAAACCTCAGACTTGAGGTGGACTATTTTGTTACAGTTTTTGGTTC
The DNA here is from genome assembly GCA_016271365.2 of Neoceratodus forsteri. Taxonomy (NCBI): domain Eukaryota; kingdom Metazoa; phylum Chordata; order Ceratodontiformes; family Ceratodontidae; genus Neoceratodus; species Neoceratodus forsteri. Next base: position 629,585,178 of record CM028132.1, read on the forward strand.
AGGGCCTGTTTTATAGGTGGACCTTCAATATATGGACCCTATAGGTGCTTATATTCTGTGTATTTAAGGTGATTCGATGTATAATTTCTTATTGGCATATTATTTTGGACTGGGACATTGGTCTCCTCACTAAACCTGGTCTAGCTGTATAAGGGCGGCTCATAGGGCCGGGTTTTGGGGTCCCTGTGGGGCTGCTCAGCTTTTCAGAGAAGGTCTCAAGAATCTGGAATAGACCAGGTGACTCTACTGTATGGCACCCGATTATTATAGTTGAATTTTTCTTTCAGTGGTGCTGGATATGGTATTAACCAGAGTTATCTTCTCTTTGGAGAAGATTCTCCGAGGATTCTTTATGTTTGTTCTCTGGTGTCTTTAGTGTGGGAAGGGGTTCCCTCAATATTTATAAATGGCCTGCAGTGAGGGACTAGGTAGATAGGGGTTATGGGATGGGCAGACTTTCTTGGTAGTAGAGTCAGGTATTGTGGGTGGGAGATGCTTGGAGGAGGGCTCATCCATGACTGCCGAGATTTCAGGAGGTTGATCAAAGGATCGGGGGTGGGGGGAGGGGTTTGGGGAGGGATAGAGAGAGAAGAGTCCATAGGGCTATTTATATAGGAGGGCAAAATGGGATGGTCTGGGTACTGAGTCACATGGTATATCTCTGCTCCATCTTCCTTTTTATTCTTTACCCCTTCCTTTCTTCCTTTCTCAAACAGAATGTCCTGTTTTAATATTACTTCTTGGAATGTTAAAGGACTTCGGGGTAGACGGAAGAGGATGGTAATTCTGAGGCACATCAAGCACTTGGGAGCACTATAGCTGCCCTACAAGAAACCCATCTCTTGACGGAGGAACTAAGCTGTCTTAAGAAGTTGTGGGTGGGCCAGGTTTATGGGCAGGGTAGGGAAAAGGCGTCAGGAGGGGTGGCGATTTTAATAAGTAGTAATTGTCCTTTTAGGGTTGACCAAGTGTTATTAAGAGAGGACGGTAGGGGGCTGTACCTGGTGGGGGTTCTAGCCGGGAAGGCAATCGCGCTGGCTTCTATCTATGGTCCCACTCCATCCGCTGAAGATTTCTTTGCCTCAATTGAGAGAGATTTATCTGCATTATCCACTGATTCTCTTATCCTGGCTGGGGATTGGAACATTTGCATCAGCAATCTAGATGACAGGAAGCCCCCATCTGCTAGGCCCCCAAGTAAGGCTCAGATTGCTCTGAGGAGGATGATGGAGGCAACTGCTTTGGTAGACCCAAGTAAAACTCACTCGAGGAAGGGCAGTGTTATGACCTTTTTTTGGCAGCCCATAAAATTCATTCTCGGATTGATTTTTTCTTGGTCAGTGGCTCCATTCTCAGGGAAGCGAAGGACCTTGCCACAGGAGTCAGGGCTCTCTCGGATCACTCTCCTATTTCTGTAGTGTGGGAACCATGTCCCGCTCCCCCTAAGCCAGTTAGATGGAGACTAAATGACTTGCTACTCTCTGAAACTACAATCCAGAATGAGTTGGATGAATCCTGAAGGATTCATTCAATCTCAACTACCATCTTTGCAGGACCAGAGATTGGCCTGGCCAACGTGCAAAATGCTATATGTAGGGGCAGTCCAGGATATTGTGGCTAAAAGGAACAGATTAAGGAAGGCAAAGGAGGAATTCATTTTGGGGTCATTAGAATCTTTGTCCCCTCTAGAGGGTTCCTCTGGAGAAATTGATCTAGAACTTAAATCCTTACGAGGGGAGTGGGCGGATCTCTGTTATGGCAAGGTGGAATTTTGGCTAGAGAAGATTCAGGCCAAATATTTACTGCAGGGGGACGTCCTGGGTCGTCTGCTGACAGCTAGGGTTAGAGAGTGGGAAGAGAGTAGCACTATCACTTCGATATGGCATGATGGGAAATTGTTAACAGATTCTCAAGAGATGGCAGAAGCATTTGCATCCCATTTTTCTGACCTTTATGGGCTGGGTACGGTAGCGAGTGAGGAGGAAATTAATGCTTTCCTTGAGGGAGTGCCCCTTCCAGAGCTAGATGAAACCCAGGCCAGAGATTTGGCGACTCCTATTTTGGGCAGGGAAATACTGGAGGCGGTGCAATCTTTGCCGTCAGGTAGAACCCCGGCCCCAGATGGTCTCACAGCTAAGTTTTACCAAACACATATTCAGGTTATTTTACCAATCCTATTGGAATTTTATAACACGATTATGCAAGAGGGGTTACCACACCCACTGCTGTACCAGGCCTTTATATCTTTGATCCCCAAACCAGATAAGCCTAGAGACAGGATGGATAGCTATAGACCCATAGCTTTAATGAATCAAGACATAAAAATTTTAACGAGAATTTTAGCTAATAGGATTCTGCGTATTGCCCCAAGTTTAATTAGTGAGGAACAGGTGGGATTTATGCCTGGGCGGGGGGCTCAGGATGCCCTCCAAAAGCTACACCATTTACTTAGTTATGCCCCGGACTCCCAGCTTCCGTTAGCTTTAATTTCTTTAGACGCGGAAAAGGCGTTCGATAGGGTTTCCCATGGTTTTCTTTTTGCTACAATGCGGAAGATGGGTTTTCCGGAAGGTCTACTGAGAGGCATCAAACACCTATATGCCATACCATCGGCTAGGGTTCTATGTAATGGGTATAGCTCTCAAGAAATAATGCTGAAAAATGGGACCAAACAGGGATGCCCTTTGTCGCCAATATTATTTAATATTTATCTGGAACCACTCCTTAGAGCTATAAAGGGAGATCAACTCATAAAGGGGGTGAGGTTGGGGGGGAGAGAACTTAAACTTTCAGTTTTTATGACGATATCTTGCTGCATCTCGAGGACCCAGCCTCTAGCTTTGAACGAGTAATGGTGGTAATTGGCCGTTTTCTGAGGTAGCAAATTACAAATTGAATCTAGCTAAAACCCAGGTCCTTCCACTGACCCCTCATGTACACCAGGCAGATTTGGTTTTTTCAAATCTACAGTGGAGGTCCGATGAGATCAAATATTTGGGCATTCGGATTCTAGCTAATGGGGAAAAGGGGGCCAAAGCAAATCTGGGAGGGGTATTATCGGTAATCAAGGGTGACATTCTAAGATGGAACAAACTCGCTTTGAACTTTATGGCCAGACTTGGCCTTATCAAAATGAACCTACTGCCTAGGTTACTTTATCCATTATATATGGCCCCCTACAACATTCCTGTTACGTAGTTTAAGGTTATTAAAAAGCTTCTATAGGAATTTTTATGGAATTCTAAACCCCCTAGGAAGAAATATGAGTTGTTACATTTATCTCAATCAGGGGGTGGGATTAAATTACCGGATCTTCATATATACTATGTGGTGGGACAGATGGCCCTCATGCTCCGGTGGGTTAGGCAGTCTGACGGGGCAATATATACCCCAATGTGGCTGCAAATAGAGAGGCAAATGCTGAATGAGTGGGGTTTCTCCCCAGAGGCAGTGCTATATTCCAATTTTGTAAAGGACTTTATCATGGGAATCCAATTGGGAAATCCATGAGGGCGTGGTGGTCTTTCCTCACTCCAGCTCAGAGGAAAGCCCAGTTGAGGGCATGGGAGCAACCTTTGTCCGGCAGTCCTACCTTTAAGTTGGGGGGGCAGATGGTTAGTGTGAAATGGGCCGTGCAGGTGAGGGGTCTAAAAGTGATGGACCTCATGCAAGGTATGGAGGTCTTGGCGCCAATTCGTGGGTTGGGGCTGCCAGTATTTAAAAGACTGCAACTTTCAAGTTTATTAGGAAAAGTGGAGAAAGCTGTTGGAGGGTTTGCAGAAGGGCCATTTACGTGGGATTCTTTGAAAGGGGTAGACCCAAGGGCAAATGCTCTTTCTCAGATTTACAGAGTGTTGGTGGAATTCAATGGTCCATCTTCCCCGATATGAATAGCATACTGGGATGGAATATTTGCTCCCAAGAATCTTGCTTGGGATTCAATTTGGAAAAACTACAGGTATATCTCAATACCTAAGTTCAGGATAATGCAACACTTTATTGTTTCCAATTTATACTTTACCCCGGCAAAACTATATGACAGGAAATTGGGACAGACGGACCTCTGCTTTAGATGTGGGTTGGGGATAGGAGACCTGTTACATGTGATGTGGGAGTGTTCCAACATTTTCCCTTATGGTCTGACATAAGGGATCGTATGGACCCAGTACTAAATTACTCAGATTATATCACACCAGAGGTTTGTATCCTGGGGAATTTTTTGGGTATAAAGGGAACCTTACCTAAATTTCACCTAGCCTTGATGTCTGCATTAGTGAAAGGCTTCTTGGTTCAACATTGGAAAGATGATCAGGAGTACAGCTACGGACAGTGGGTCCGTGACCTGCTGTCTTCCTTGGGCAGACTAAGGAGGCATCTCTGGGGTGAGGGGAGCAGAGAATTGTATATCAAGAGGTGGGCTCCTCTGGAAGCAATTTATTTGCTACAGAGATTCCCGCAGGTCTGTCTGTCACCTTCCTGAATAGCATGAATCTTATTTTTTCAGGACATGAGGAAGGCAACTTTTGTTTTTTTTTTCTTTCTCCTTATACTTTTTTTTTGGCTTTTTCTATGATGGTTGTGTAAGTGGGTTGGGGTATAGAAAACAGGTGACTCATGTGTAGATCAACTAAGACTTATTAGGTATGCCCTCTAGGGGATAGGCAGGGATGGGACTCTCTCTCTCTCTCTTTTTAGGGGTCATAGCGGGGCTCCATCTCGGATTTAATCTAGGGATCATATTAGATCTCTGTCAGGGGGTTGATAATTCAAGAAATTGTAACTCTGTTGATATAGTGGAATCTGCTCCTGTTACGGGTTTCTTCCTTTTTTCTTTTTTATTAAATTTCTCTTTCAGCTTTATTTATACTGAATGTCAACAGCTCTCAATTTATACGCCTAGACTGTACATTTGGTGACATTTTGCTAGTTGGGAGTTTGAGTGATAGTTTAGATACAGGAGTTTCCAACCGACTAATTTGCTATTACGAGATGGACTCCTGCTATGTTGGTAGATATGGGTCTGTACATAGTTCTTACAGTTAGTTTTTGGGCTGTATACCCTGGCTTGTCCAGGTTTTGTATGTTTGTTGTTACTAGTTTTTTCTTTTCCTTTTCTTTTCTTCGTTGCTGTGGACCATTGTTCTAAAATCAATAAAGATCTGTTGAACAAAAAAAAATAACTGTAGCAGTTTTTGCCCTGTCATATTGTACCGATAACATTTCCTTTTTAAGTATGTGTATTTGTGATGAATAATCGAACTTTGAAGTATTAGCCTTAGAAAACAAATAATACAATTGTTGCCGTAAAGCTAAATAGCGAAGAAAATAAGAATTTGATGCTATTTTTCCTTGATTTTGAAAGAATTTGCATAAATCAGCTTTCATATCCCACCACCATTGACTGATGTCATCATATAAAAAGGTAACTGACAACCTTGCCATCAGTAAAGAACCTAATTTATGCCTAATCTCACAGGAGCTTAATAAGGGAGCACTTAACTTCCACCTGGATTTCCTCCAATGGGGAAGTGAATCACCAGAAATGTTACAATGAAGTAACAGATGGTCCGAAGAGGCCACAGGTATAGTCTGAAAAGAAAAAGATAATTTGGAAGATAAAAAAATATAATCAATTATAGAAGAGTATTTATTTTTTTGATAAGTAAACCGAGGGCCTCCTTTCTGTTTAATACTGGCCATAACCAGCCCAGATGATTGTACCAATGCCCGAAGAGCCATAGTATCACAATATATTTTCCCTGTTTTTAATGCAGTTGTCAATTTCTTACTGGGGTCCAATTCACAATTAAAATCTCCACAGAGAAAAACTGCAAATGAAGTAATCAAAAAAGGTTTAATCATTTGCATTAGTGCCACCTTTTCAGCTTTTACTTGCCAACAATAAACATTTATAAATCTACACGTCAAAGACTTCCAAACCCCATCCAAAATCATCAACCTCCCCGAGATCAAGTCCATTAATTTTATCAAAGAAAAATCATAAGCACCAAAAAGAAACCCCAAGCCATCAGCTGAATGTTGTCCAAAGGACCAGTAAGAAGGGCCCCAATACCATTCCTTCTGGAAATTCCTGACCTGGTCAATGGTGTAAATCCAAGTTTCTTGCAATAAACAAATGTCCAAACGATTTTCATGCATATAATTAAACACATGACGTTTTTTAAAGTTTAACAAACTATGTACATTTAGAGACCCCAATTTAAATGATTCCAGATGTAAATATGAGTCATTCAACTATCTTTTTTCCTCCTTTTCTTTTTTTTACTTTTGTACCCGTCTTGAACCATAAATGGGAAGGGGGGACTGTCCCTAGCTGGTTGTGAGTCCAAGTCCTGACACTCCATGATGGAGTCTCCCCACTGAGAAGAAAGAACCTCAAAAGGGTTACTGGTTTCCACATCTGTAGTAGAACAGCCTACCAAAGGAGGTTTTAAATTCCTGGAGGACCATCTTACTTGTAGAGGCACTGTTGGAACTGCCTCTTTGGGCTGAGCTTCCTGATTGTCAGCATAACATACTGGGACTAACATAGGCAAGGTATCTTTCAAGGTATCAGGTAATGAAACTACAGAGTCCACAATTAAAGGTTGTGGGTTAGGGACTGCAGTGGCACCAACAGAGGCCTGATGTCCTGCCCCTGCTTCAGAAACCAAATCCTGAGCTTTTTGAATAAGAAGATCAGGACTACTAATAGTAGCCTTATTCCTAGCCACCCACACACATTCAGTGAAGACATGACCTGTGTCATCACAGAGATCACACTTAGTATGGTTCATACATTGGAATGCAATGTGACCAATCTCTCCACAGTTGTCACAACGGGGTTTATCACATGAGCTAGATAAGTGTGTTCTAGCACCACATTTGTAACATGCCCTAGGTTGGCCTGCATAAAAACAGACCCCAAGATCTCGGCCCAACAAAAAAGAGTTTGGAATATGCAAAATCCCTGAATCTGACCTCCGAAGTTTAACTTTAAATTTCCACCCCCCCCGTCCAAAACTGTTGGTCATCTAAATGGCCTCTGGAGAACTCAAGACATCACATTTCTGGGACAACCAATACACAATGTCATCAATATGCACACCTTCATTCGAAACATAATTGTTACAAATTTAACCAATGGTTTAGTCAGGGATTACCAAAACGGGGTCCATAAGGGTGAGAATTTGACCTGGTTGTAATGTTCCAGAATAAATCCAATGCATAAGCTGAGCTAAAGCTTATATCAAAATTATCCTCACCAGATATATTGATAAAAGCAAACACTTCACGTGGATAAAATGCAAAGAGTCTTTCAACAAATATTTCCCCACATAATGCCTGTCTGGCCTAGCTTCCAGACCACCCTTATATCTTAATCTAACAGCATTACGCCTAGGGGCTGCTTCCTTCTTTATTTTAGAAAATAAGTCCGACAACAAAGGTTTACCAGAGTCCACAGTTTTTTTATCAGTATGAGGATGTTCAGTATGTAAATCAATTAAAACCTCTGATGATGGAACTTGTTCCTGGGGGGGTTCTTGCTTTTCATCACCTGGTACCAAATTAGCTTGTGTCATGGGTAAAACAAAAATATTAGGCTGCCATGAAGGCTCATTTTGAGAAAAGTTTAATTTAGGGTCCCAGTCAGGAGAAGGATGCCATGAACCATTATTAAAGGACCAACCAGCTTCCTCGTAGGTGTTTGAGGGTCCAATTTTCTTCCGACAATGGGTTATTAACAATACTGTCCTGCTGACAAGAAGGCTCAGAGTCCTTAGTAAGTGTCCCAGTAACTACTGGTTTATCTGTTGGGGTCACTAAATGTCTTTTAGCTGAAAAAACAGCCGCCCATTTTTCCTTTCCCTCAATCCCCACAGAATCAATATGAGCAGTTAATTTCTTGGCAAAAGTAAATTCCGACACCCCAACCTGATCCAAAGGGTTTGTTTGATAGATACAGCTTACCTCAGGCTGTTGCGACTGCGTAAAAGCAGCAGAGGGGAGAGGCTTGGAAACAAACCCAGCATCTTTGGAAAGCTGTTTCTGCGGTGTGCAAATCACTGGACAAACTGACTCCATAGCCCGTATTGCAGTGTTGACTCTAGTATCCATGACAACTGAAGACACGTTGTCGGTAGTAACCTCCAAGGAACTACAAGGTTTTGGCTCTTGGCACTGGAAAACAGCATTTCCCTCCCTGCCAGCCAATAATCCCATGTCAGTGTTATCCTGCAAAAATCTCTCCTCCTTTCTCGGTTTCTGTAGTAAAGCCACAAGAACTGAAGGCTCCGGTTCTTGCAAATCCCGTTTCTCTGACACTGCAACAGCCGAAAAAAACTCCGTCGCCTGAGGAGCCTTGAAAAGTTCCACCCAGTCTCCTTCCACTGATTCTTCCATCTCCCCTGCTACATCAGTACTTCCTCCTCCTCTTCTGTCCAGCTCTAAACTGGGCTCCTCCATTCTGCTCCCAGGAAGTCAAGCCCCCTGCAGGCAGAGTAGAGGAATTTCCCCGGTGTCCTGGACAAATTTCCTTCATTCACTAAAAAAAATACCACCAACAGCTTAATCTGGTTCAAGGTCAGTTGGATTTCATCTGTATCCCCTTCCCCCGGGTCGTGCCTGAAAATAGGCAGGATTTGTCTAGTGCACTTACCTGGTCAACAAAAACTAAATAAATAAAATAAACTAATGTACCTGGTCACCCTCTGCACACTGCCATTCCTTGCAGTCATCACCATGTTTAACCCATATTGGAGGGAGCACTGCAGGTGACTGTATGCTGCATATGGAGCTGGTATATCACATGCATGTGGTATACCATTCAGACTGTGTCACCCTGTGCCCTCCCCTGTTGTATGTCCAGGTGGGCCCCATGGCCACTGTCCAAGTGGGCCCCCCTGTACCCCAGTCTGGCCTTGTACATGGCTATGGGTAATAGCACTGTACCCAGGCCAATACAGTCCATCCACCCACCCACACACAAACAGTTCATCACACCTGCCTGATAGGCTGAAGTACCTGCTGTTCACCTTTGAGGAGTTGTGGGGTAGCCTTGCACAGCTGGGACTGAGCATGCCCGAGGTATGCAAATGGCCTGAATACATTCCAATAATGAGCTATGCAAGTGGGAGATGGGCTTGGAATGTGCAATGAGGTCATTTGCACATCCAGGCTGAATATTGTAACTTTGTGCCCCACGCAAGTGGCTTTGCATCGTGCATTTCCTCATATTCCACATGGGGCTCAGGTCACTTGCTATGTCATGCATCTCCCACAGCATGATCATGCATCTTCCGGATATTGAGCTGGACATGAGACAGTGCATCTCATGGAGCATCTTCTGAATGTCTCATTATGTTGAGTCGGCACATCTCAGATGCGCAGAGCAGGCACTTGCACTACTTTGCAGGGGACTTTTGAATATGGGGCCAGAGTGTTAGCTTTGATTAAATTTAATATAATTATAGTAAATATTTTATATCTTAGCCTAATTTGTTTCTACAACCTTGTTGATACATTTTCAGTGTAGTGATATACAGGAAATTTATTGACAAAAAGACATTTTAGAAAACATCTTTAAAAACATTTTTTCAATATTTTTGGATTTTTGATTCATGTGTAAGCAAAATAAGTGACACTAGCAAGATCTGTGTTATAAACATGTGTTTCCAAAGTGGCCTAATCATGTTACTTAAAATTTTCACCTTTCAGCAACCCCAAAATCTTCCCATATTAAAAAAAAAAAAACATAAAAAGAAAGCACAATTATTGAAGACAGTGGGCAGTAGTACTCTGGCAAATTTTAGTAACTTGGAAGAGTTGCACAAAATTGCCAGTATTAATAATGTATATTTTTTTGCAGACTTAAACACAAATTATGCAAATTTTTCAACACTTGCCAAAGCACATATGGCCCTAATTGTAAATTAAAAAAAAGTCTATAAAAACTGCAGCTTGGAACTTCGATGAGTAAAGTATTTGGAAATACATGAAAATGTTAATTTTGTCCAAAGTGTGTATTTTGAAACCTTTTCCACTAAACTAAGGGTAGCTAAAACAAGGCTTAAAACATGTTTTACTCAGTCTGAAGATTAATAAGGCTCAGGGACTGGATGCATTGCACCATAGGATAATCAAAAAATTAACCGAAAAACTATCTGACCCACTTACATATCTATATGAGAAATCACTTAATGAGAGAATGGTTGTACAGTTATGGAGGGAGGAAAATATGGCACTCATACATAAAAATGGTCCAAAGAGTGACTACCAGAATTATAGACCTATAAGTCTGACCTCTGTCTTGGGAAAGATCCTGAGGACTACATGAAAACAAATAACATCTGTGATAACACCCAGCATGGTTTTTGAGAAGAGATATCATGTTAGATGGATTTAATTGGATTCTTTTGAACCCATGAATATGTCATTGGATTGAAGTCTACCAATTGATCTAGTATTATACTAGACCATAGTAAAGTGTTAGACATGGTACCACACAAAGAACTAATGGAGAAAATAGCAAATATGGGTGTTGATAGTAATATGAGATGAATGAGATCATGTCTCATCCCTCCCCCATTACACACACCCTTTCCTCACCCCTTCCTTGAACCCTTCCTCTCTCTCCTACCACTTAGTCCTCATCATTAAGCACCTCTGTTCCCCTTTTTTTACATTCTATGTGCACTCATTTCCTCTGTAACCTCTACAGGACTTTTTGTGTACAATGTAATGCTCCAGGATCCATCCATTACTTAATTTCCCAGTTGACGTCTGACAAAGCCTCTGCAAGCTCATGTACTGTTTCCCTTCTGTAATATTTATTTGCTACTTCATGTTCTTGTTTTTGCTATGTATTGTAATCCCTACCTGTTGTTTAACTTGCCTGTTCTTGTTATAACTTGTTTAGTTTCCGTGACATGGAACTTTCGTAAAAGAGCCTCTTGGCTCAAAGGTGTATCCAAAACTTAAATAAATAAATGTATGATGGATAGGATTCACAGAGTAACAATTCATATGCATGCTTCAGACTGCTGTCAGGTGATGAGTAGGGCCACTGAAAAACTGCAGAAAAAGTTACCCCAAATTGCGGAGATTTTTTGCAAAAATTATGGGGAAACCATAGGAGTTCTACTACAGACCCTGAGTGCTTCATAATAAATCTTATGCTATTTTCTGCAGCATATATTAGTCAGTATAAACCGTTAAATGAATACATTGCCACTTGAATATGTTTTAGACATAAAGAAAGCTTATGTTCCTAAAATGAACACTAAACTGTAAATGTGTTGCCTAGCTTCCAAAATTTAAAAACATCTGAGTCATACAGTGCTAAATAGATTCTATTTAGTAAGCCAAAGCAAATCAATATTAAATAAATCCAGAATAAACACATTTTTCTGGTTTTGAATGTAGAATAATCAAACCCGATCAACAGCTGTTTACAGGGTTCTGTCAACTATTCACCCAATTTGGTGCAAGAAAAAATAAGCAGAGTGGTGAATAACTGAGTTTTATTATAATGTTGTTAAAGTGTTTAATGTTCATAATTTGCACTGGAGGTACTGTACACTATTTTTGAAATCACAAAGGCTGGCAGTATAGCCTAGAGGTTAGAGTAACAAATTATGATAGAGCTGGGTACATCTAGCAGACCTGGGTTGGTTCCCACCACCTCCACTTGCATACTGTGTGACTCTGAATAAGTCACTTAACCTCCCGAGTGCTCCTGGGTTGCCACTGAAAACAGGCAATTGTGCCTAGTTGGCCTTACCTGGTTACCAAAGAATATAAAAAAAAATAGCAACATATTTTTACTGCTTCATACTGTAGTCAGGCTGCCCTGTAATTTACCGTTGTTTTACTCTGCTTCTGCAAGAGGCTAGTACTCAGGACGGCATGGTTCATACCACGGCTGAGGTCGCAGCCCAGGCAACCTTGGATGGTACCCGAGGCAACCTACTCCAGCCTGATTGGCCCAATAATCCCCTACAAATGACCTTCTCTGTTCAGCAGATAGCTGACAGCATTGGTCAGATGATCCCATCCGACAGCCTCAGCTGCCACTTAGAGAAGGTGCATTTCAAATGTGAGAAGCTTAGCCTCGCTGCAGACTATCAGGTCCAAATACTACGCCAAACCATCAAGCCTGGATTGTGGGCCAAACTCCCCCGATGCCATCCACCAGGATGGCAATGCCACCTTTGATAAGTTTGCAGCTGAACTCATTTCTGCACACAGCCCTGGTGTAGTAGAAGTGATGCTTGCATACCCTGTGAAACAGAATGCAAAAGAAAGTCCAGTGACTTACCACCAGAGACTCTGGATGGCCTACCGAGCAGGAAAACATCTGCACAAGAAGCTGCAGATGTGGATCTTATTGAATACACGACCCTGTTCCTTAGGAACGTGATCCCTGCAGTAAGAGCAAGGTAGAGCCAACCACTTATCCCACCAAGGAAAGGTTCACCGATATTCTTCAGAAAACCGAGAGAGTTTATCAACTCTACATCCGTGATCTGGGCTCTGGTTCCAAGAAAATAGCTGCCGTGGAACCTACTCAAGAAGCTGCAACGCACTACACAGTGGAGGGGCAGGCCCAACACAAACAGCCCCTCCTCATGGACAATCAACACCCCCAGCAGGCCCAACAACAGCAACAACCACAACAGCAACAGCAACAATGGGGTGGGAACTGGAATTATCACAAAAATAAGAAGCACAAGAATCATAAGGGTAAACAACAACAAAGACCAGGCCCTTCATATAGGGAGATAGACAAAGAGAATCAGAAGTTTAGAGAACTCCTGGGGCAAGTGTGCTCTGCAGCAGATTCTGTTCCTGCTCAGTCCCTTGCAGCCATACAACCCGGAACCCAGACCCCAATGGGCCATGGCAACACCAGAAGTACAGGCCCTCAGGCCCATTCAGGCATGAACCCAGAAGCACCTCCCTACATAGCATCACTGCAGCATGGTGAAGTTGTTCAAAGGAGCCAGGCCCAATCTCTCCATGCTTCCTCCAGCACAGATTGACAATTACAGGCCCCAGTCTGGATTGTAAACAAGCTAGTCTTGGATACAAACAGAAGGCCCTGCACCAAGGTCGAGGTCGGGGGCCGACTACTTACAGTGTTATTGGATACAGGTGCTGCTGTGTCTGTATTACATGATGACCATCCAGATACATCTCCTTGGTCCACCGGATGGAGGACCAACATGTCAGGAGTAGATGGTACTACGTTACCTGCATACTGCTCTCTACCTCTACCTGTAGAGTTGGACCACCTGAAGGCCTCACACACCTTTCAACTGATGGTACTGCATGATCATCCTAGTATCATTGGAAGTGACTTTCTTGCACCATACAGCTGTGTGGTGGACCTAGCCAACATGCTACTGATACAGATTCAGGGCCAATATTGCACTATCTTGATCCCTGATTCACATGTTGTGGCAACAATATCTGCCAACAACAAGGAGTATGACGTCATAGATTTGTTCAAGAACCATGAGCTTTTCCCAAAGTTCCTTCCCATTCTACAAAGACATTTGGAAGCATTTGCTGTTAAAAAGCATGAATGTGGCAGAAGGCACACTGTCATCGAAGTGCCAAGCCCAGCACATGAGAGGCAAAGGCAATATCTTTTTCCATCTGAGGCCTTGTCTTCTCTCAGAGAAACAATAAAATCACTCCTCAACCAAGGGGTAATCAGAACATGTGTTTCTACTGCCAACTCCCCAGTGTGGCCAGTGAAAAAAACCACGGGTGCCTGGAGACTTACTATTGACTACAGGAAACTGAACCAGGTCACCCTCAGTTGTGCTCCAACTGTGGCCTCCGCATCTGATGTGCTACAACTCCTGACCCCTGACCTAAAATGGTTCAATGCACTGGATATTTCTAATGGTTTCTGGTCACTGCCATTGGCCCCTAAAAGTCAAAATAATTTGCCTTCACCTTTAAAGATATACAGTACATGTGGACCTGCTTACCACAGGGATTCCATAACAGCCCGTCCCTGTTCCATCTGCACATGATGGATGCCCTTGAGGGTTTCTCTACTCCCCAGTGTCTCTTGCAGTAAGTTTATGACCTGTTGTTGGCAACAGCCATACAGGAACAACATTTGGATCTCTTGGATGAGCTACTGACTCTCATCCAGATAGCGGGCCTTAAATGTAATCCAGCAAAAGCACAACTATGCCAGAAAGAAGTACTCTTTCTGGGCCTGAGAATAACTGATCAAGGCCATAGCCCTACCTGGAAGAAGATACAAGGATTGCAAGACTTGCCATTGCCTACCAGCGTGACAACTCTTAGAAAGTTTCTAGGTATGGTAAACTATTCCAGAGATTTCATCTGTGATTTTGCTCAGAAGGCTGCTCCTCTGTATGAGTTACTGAAAAAGGACATTCCTTGAACTTGGGGTCCCATACACACCCAGCCTGTGATGTCATTGAAACAAGCCTTGGCATCGGCTCCAGCTCTGGTTAACCCCAATCCAGCACTACCATTCCATCTGGAATATGCCACCTCTGACATTGCCATGTCAGCAGTGCTGGCCCAGAAGGTTCATGGTACTCTGAGACCCACTGCATTCACATCACAGCTCTTGACCCCAGTGGAACAGAAGTACAGCCTTTGTGAAAGGAACCTTCTGGCTACCTACTGGGCTGCCAAGCACTTTCTGTATATCATTGGATATTATCCACTGATTATTAACACCAATCACACCCCAATTACCTTTCTGCTATCAGACAGAGTGAAAGATGGGTCAGTCTCTAATACCAGACTGTCACACTGGTCACTTCTTCTCCAGGATAGAGACATACAAGTATACCCAACCAAAATTCCATCCATGCTGGCACATGGACTCCTTTTCCAAGGAGAACCCCATGACTGTACACTGAAGCCACCTGATCTTCCAGATCCAGGCCCTTTCCTCCCTGCCAAGCCATACATACTTGACAGCATCTCTTTGTGTTATATTTTACAGATGGTTCAGCTTCCTACTACCAGGGAGAACAGATTGCAGGGATGGGTATCTTAGTGATTTACCCCTACGGTAACACTGTTAAAGTTTCTAAACATTGCAGTGTAGCATCATCACAGTATGCAGAGATGGCAACAGTGGCCTGTGCTCTCGAGTTCATCCAGCATGGAACCAAGGACACCATCATTTTTACAGACTCTAACTGGGTTTGTTGTTCTCTTACAGAATTCCTTCCTTTCTGGCAGAAGAACTCATTCCTCTCTTCTGATGGCAGCCCAATGAAGTACAAAGAACTGGTAATATATATACATTCACTGGCACAAAGGTTTGCACACAAACTCTATGTACACAAAGTTAAGGCTCATTCCCTACATGACTCCTACCATGTCTTCAATGACACAGCAGACACCCTTGCCAAGGAAGTGGCCTGAGGGGGGGGACACCTAGGTGATGGATCATCTGGAGGCCAATGCAGCCGTACACATTGCAGCAGTCAGGAAGAAACCTGAACCCTTTTGTCCCTTGGACCTCTCAGCAGCCCAACATGTCGATACTGAACTCAAAGAAGTGTTCAGATTCCTTGACAAAGGTACCGAGGAGAAACTTCTCACACATAATCCCTACCAGAGGCACGAAGGTAAGTTACACTTGTCACCAGATGACAAGCTCATTTGGTACCAACCAGATGATTCCACCACAAAGTTGTGGGTGGTTCCCAGACCCCATAGGTCTGAATTCTTGCACCAAGTGCATGACACACCCACTGGTGGACACCAGGGAGTGGAAAATACCTTTCAGAGGCTCAAGACCACCGCCTGGTGGCCTGGCGTCACCAAAGATGTAAAACAGTACATAGATAACTGCCTTGTTTGTGCACAAAACAACCCCATTCCCACCAAACAAAATGCCAAACTCCAACCACAAAGACACTCTGACCCTTGGCATGCCATACAGATTGATTATATTGGCTTTCTGACCAATACTAGCAGAAACAACAAGTATGCTCTTGTGGTAACTGATCTCTTCTCTAAATGGGTTGAAGCCCTCCCCCCTAAGACATGCACTGCTAAAACCACTGCCAAAATCCTGGTGGATCAAATTTTCTCCAGGTGGGGCCTACCTCTTAAGTTAGACTCAGACAAAGGAACCGGTTTTACAGGTGAGTTGATGAAAGAATCCCTTGAGCTCCTTGGAGTTCAACAGAAGTTCAACATACCTTACCATCCCCAATCTTCAGGTCAAGTAGAAAGATCCAACAGACAGACTAAGCAAATGCTTTACAAATTCATTGAGGACAATCCCAAAACCTGGGATTCCCTATTGCCATTACTCCTTATGGCAATCAAGAGCACACCCTCATCCACTACCCAGATGATACCCTTTGAGGTGATGACTGGAAGACAGATGAGATTACCTGGACACCTGTTGTTTGACCTGCACACCCCCACTGCAGACCATGTGTCTGTAGACCAATTTGTGGAAAAACTCAGAAAAGAACTCATACACACACACTTGTACACTGCCAATTGCATGGGCAAGGCACAGCAACAGTTCAAGATACAGTTTGACAAGCATGAACAAGAAGTGGATTGGCAGGTTGGAGATCAGGTAATGGTCCCCCGATTTGCACATCCCACACATTCCTCTTCCAATAAGTGGGAAGGCCCTTACCCCATTGTCAACAAGTTCAGTCCAGCAGTCTACAAAGTTAGACTACTACACAACAATAAACTGACTGGCAAATGGTTACATACAAACCAACTGAAACTGTATAAAGGAGTATAATTACTTTTCCTCGCCCCATTGGGTGGAATAGTACTAACCTACTAATGTTTGATTTTGCTTTTCAGATATACTGACAAGATGGCTATCTTGTTTCATTTTCTCCTCACCTCAGGAATTATCCCCTGCATCCAAGGCATGGTACCAAACCTCCTACCTCACCTTGATCATCCAGCATCTGCTCCAGAGGGAATATCCATAAAAATACCAGACAGTCTGATTACTGTCCAGGAAGGTTCTGATGCTTACCTCACTGCCTCGGTTGTTGCTCCTGATAAATCTACCCTACAAATTGAGTGGCAAACCACATCGCAAGGACAAATTCTCCCTGTGGCCAAACTCTCCAAGGGAACTTTCCAAGGTTGGCCTAATGCTAAATTATCCCCAAATGGTTCTCTGTCCTTTCTACAAACTGCTCTTAGACATTCTGGTTTATACAATATTACTGCCTTAATTGAACCCTCATACTGAAATTCTTTGTCTAAGGACTCGGCTCAAAAATGTTGTGCTATACACAACAAGGACTCTGCTGACATGTACCTTTCTGAGTTACCACCCACGGATAAACAGCTTTTGGAATGTCCAAAGTGCACCCCTGGTCCCCGCAGTGGTCTAACAGCTACTGCCCTACCTGGTACACTAATTAATGATTTGCAATTTATGCATATACCTGTGTTGTTCAATTTAACTTACTGGAACATGAAAGAATTTGGTATGTGTCACAATACTAACACTTCAGCATTTTATAATAATAATAACTTTATTTTTAAAGTGCTTTTCAAAATTTCAAAGTGCTTTACAAGTCAAAAAGAACAATATAAAATATCACATAAAACATATAAATACAATAAATACATAACAACATCACATATTAAAAAACTACAATAAAACCATCCATACTATCCAAAAAATAATATTAACACTCAAATATCAATTAATCATCCAAGAAGGCGCTCCGCCACAGGTAGGTTTTCAAATTTTTCTTAAATACCTCCAAGGAGGTGCACTCCCTTAACTGGCGAGGTAGAGAATTCCAAAGAGTAGGAGCTACATAAGAAAAAGCTCTACTGCCAGAAGATTTTAAACTCACTCTTAGAATCTCTAACAACCCCTCGTCAGCCAAGCGTAGCGATCGACCGGGGCAGTAAGGCACCAGAAGTTCTTTCAGATAGGTCGGACCCTGATTGTGAAGGGCTTTAAAAGTCAATAAAATGACTTTAAAGGTGATCCGCCACCATATAGGAAGCCAGTGCAGTTCGTGCAGTACCGGGGTGATATGACTGGATCTCCTTGTCCCAGTCAACACCCTGGCTGCAGCATTCTGCACCAGCTGAAGGCAATGGATTTCAACCCCAGAAAGCCCAAAGTAAAGGGCGTTGCAGTAGTCCAGCCGTGAGGACACAAAGGCGTGGACCAACGTTGGCAAAGAGTCAGATGGAACAAGGTGACACACCCTGGCAATGTTCCTAAGATGATAAAACGAAGTCCTGACAATGGCCGACACTTGAGATTGAAAGGTCAGCCTGTCATCTAGGACAATCCCCAGGTTGCGCACCCATTCAGAGGTCGGGAGTGACACGCCGTCAAGAAAAATTCCAGAGGGCGAGCCATCTTTTGGCCTCATTATCTGACCACCAGGGTCCACCACCAATACCTCTGTCTTCTCTGAGTTCAAATTCAACCAACTAGAATCCATCCATCCTCGTATTTCTTCCAGACAGTTATTAAACACCGAGAGAGCTCCATCCTGGTCAGGTGCAAAAGACAGGCATAGCTGGGTATCATCTGCATAGCAGTGAAACCTCAGCCCATACCATCTTATAATGTCTCTGAGGGGCAGCATATACACTGCGAATAACATGGGTGACAGCACTGAACCCTGAGGCACCCCACACAACAAAGAAGTTGGGGCAGAGGAATGAACCCCCAACACAACTCTCTGTGATCGCCCGGTAAAGAATGAAGTGAACCATTTTAAAACAGTTCCCGACATTCCACATATTTGCCTCAGGCATGCTAACAACACCAGGTGATCCACAGTGTCAAAAGCTGATGAGAGATCAAGAAGAACTAGAATAGAGCATCTCTTCTGATCCCTCGCCCTCAGAAGATCATTAAGCACCCGAACCAGCGCAGTCTCGGTGCTGTGTCTTTTATGAAAACCAGACTGGAAGGATTCATAGACATTATGGATGGTTAAACGGTCTTCCAATTGGGCTGCCGCTACCTTCTCAATAACCTTTCCCAAAAAAGGAAGGTTAGAGATAGGTCTGTAGTTAGAAAAACAGTCTGGGTCCAAAGTAACTTTCTTCAGTAAAGGTGTAACCACTGCTTCTTTCAGAGAGTTAGGAAACTCATCTGACTCTAAGGAACACCAGACTATCTGCACCATAACTGGGCCAATGATCTCAAGACAACCCAAAATTATGGGAGTTGGTCCAGGATCTAACCTACAGCTCGTAGGCCACACACTATGGATTATCCTCATAATATCCACGCCCTCCGGTTGGCAAAAGGAACTCCAGGAAAAACTAGGCATTGTGAGCTTGCATTGTTCCACGGCATCACCCTTAGAGATTGCTGGGCGCAAGCCAGCCCTGATGTCATCCACCTTATTTGCAAAGAACCGAGCAAGCTCATCGCACTCCATTTGCGAAAAGGCTCTCCAGACTTGTGGACAGGCTGGGTTGCACAGTCTGTCCACAGTCCAAAACAGCTGAGCTGGTCGATTCTGTGCAACTGCAATCTCCCTGGACAGAAATTCTGCCTTCTTATGGGTGATTGCAGATTGATAGATAGAATAATGTTCCATCAATCTAAGGTGGTCGGCATCAAGGGCGGACTTGCGCCAGCACCACTCTAACCTTCGCCCCTGTCTCTGCAACTCCCTCAGTGTCCCATCAAACCAGGGGGATAAGAAGGGATAAGGGGCGCTCACGAACAGGAGCAATAAAATCCAGGGCCACCGTAATGGCTGTGTTATAAGCCGACACCAGTTCCCCTGGATTACTGCTAGCCAACACGGGGGATGAGAGATCAAGGACCGCAGCAAGGCCCTGAGAAGTAACATTTCGTAATGGATAGTACCTGACCATCTTCACAGGGAAAGGCCTTCTAAGGGGGGGGTGCAAAAATTGAACCTCACGGTGTGGTGATCAGACCAGGTGACTGGTTCCACCCCCACCTTGAATGAATCAATCTCTAAGAGAAAGACTAAATCCAGAGAGTGTCCAGATCTATGTGTAGCATTGGAAACTACTTGTGTAAGGTCTTGGTGATGCAAGCCATGTCAGCTGAGCCAACAAGATCCGCAATAATAGTGGTCTTACTCCTAAAAGACCTGGCATTGCATAGCACCGCCTGAGTTGGACAAACCTCGGAGGTTGTCCGACACTATCTGCCCACCAAATTTGGCAGTGCCCTTGGGTATGGACACCAGACATTGGAAACCCCTGTCTGGATTCCATTTCACCCCAGGGCGACTTCTGGACTCAATAACCTTGACACGATGGCTACGCCATTCATCCTCACCTGTTCGCTTACCCCTCCCCCTCCCCACTCCCACGACAATCCCCAGCACTCTACAGCGCTGGTAGGTCTCAAATTGCAAAGGAGGGGTAAAAGGTGGAGGGCATGAAGGAGGAGGATGAATAGCGCACCCCTGAGGAACCTAGAGGCCAACACATATTACTGCTAAAACTAAAACAAAATACGTCAAATTAAACAAAAACTAATCCTCAACACCCATACAAAGAACACATAAAAATAAATAAAAATAAAAATAATAAACAAAACAAATAAAATAAATAATTATAAAATAAATATAAATATAAAGGGGAACTCTCACTACCCCAACACAAAAATTCCCCCCTCCCCCCTTCTTCAGCCCTCTCACGGCAAAGGAGAGGGGAAAAAACAATCTTAGCACTCTCACTGCAAGATAAAATAAAAATCACATACAAACAAATAAAAACAGAAAACATAGGTCTGAGGCTGTCGTATTATTAAAAGCCCCCAACTAAAAAGTCCTTGAACCTAATAACATTAATCATAAGCCCCATAACAAAAGTTCATAAAGTCTCAGAGTCAGTATATTTTCTTCATACTCCTGGCATTCAACCATCCAAAAATTCCACCTGGAAGGAAGCACTCTTCACCCAATGAACCCCAGGAGGATGCAGATATGCAAACTGTCCCCCCTACTAAGTATGCCAGAGACAGCCCGGCCTCTGCCAGGCTATTCCAGCACCACCTGGAGGCCTCTGAGAACACCAACCCACCGGCAGGCACACCCCGGCCCTCCCAGGTACAGACAGCAGCAGCACCCCGCACCCACCTCCGGGGCAACTGGGCCAACCACTCAGGTCCTTCTTCCTCTCTCTTCCTTCCCTGACACTCCACAGTCAAAACTCCCCGACCAAGAATTCAGCTTTAAGTCCTGCGGTCCACTGAGTCCAAACAGGGAGCAAACATAATAAACAACAAAAGACACACTCCTTTCCTTGGATCCACTCAATATCCAAATGTTTCAAATCCAAGTTTAATAAAGCCTCCTTCAATCTTTCTCATCTCCACAGCCCATCACGCTGTGACCAAGGAGACTCTCAGATCACTAAAACCGAACAGTGTCACTAAGGACAGCGCAAAATCAATGCCCAAATAAAGTCTTCTCCACAGTTGCTCCCCCTCCTCAATACCACAGCTTCCCACGTCGGAAGTCCAGGCAGAGTTCAAGCATAAAAAGTCAAACAAACTCACTGGGGCAAACAATATAAAACTTTTCAGCAGAGTCTTACTTTTCTTGCTTCCGTGCTCCTGCCAATAGCCCCCGACTCCACAGCCTCTCTCACTGAAGTCAGGAGGTAGAGAGACCACAAAGAACGTTAAAAAGTCACCACGAAAAATGCCAAAGAGCAAAAACGAATGCAGGACTCCAAAAACAAATGCAGGACTCCAGGGTTCCAAGCAATAGAAATGGGGATCCAGAAAACGACTGAACGGGGCTCCAAGAAATGCTCCACAAAAACGCTGATCACCAAGCCGACAGAGAGTCCGAAAACTCAAGCTGCTACAGTCCAAACTAAAAAAATACACAGAAAACTCAGAATCAACTAAAAATTAATTAAAATTAACTCAAAAAATTAAAAAACAACAAATTGTGAAAATCAGTATTCAGGCTGGCTCAGCTCGTTATTAGTACGTTATTGCATGATAGTTTAGCAGCATTTCAGATTCGTACTCAAGACCCTATTGCCGGGGTATACACCACCGAGCAAAGAGCAACTTCAGGGGAAAATCCAATCCTGATGATCAAAGTCACAAACTTAATACACGTGAAGTTGACAGTTCTGATGTCACTGGTGCAACAGGCACTGTCACAGGTCTCTTTGGTACAGCTATGTCTATCTGGAATAAAGCAGACATTGCTGCTATCAAATCTCATTCTGCCAAATTTCAAACTGGTTTGGTGAATAATATACTACCCCCATTATTGCATGGTGTGGATGGCCTTAGTCAGGAAGAAAGATACACTGTATACAATATGCACGTCATTGCTAAGCCATTTACAGATTCTAAAGAAATATCAACACACTCATTGCACAAAACAAAAAAGAAGCAGATCAACAATACATTGCTAGAGAAATTCTATGCTCAGCCTATGGCTCATACATCATTACTACCATCAACAATCTCTTCCATGATCTAGAATCTGGAAGAATCCCTGATATCATACATGACAGACATATTTCCAAATGGTATTGTCCATGATGTAAAACCCTTGGCTGTATTGCTGTATGCAACAATCTCTAACTATTCCTATTTCTACAGCTAGAAATTTGGGTTTTGTGACCAGGTACCCTAATACTGGTCCATATTTTACTTCTAAGAAATGTTCCATCAAAGATACAATGTTTGTTTCTTTTACTGTCTCTTTACCACGGTTTGATCCTACTACAGCTTTGTTCGACAAGCTTGCCTCTGTTCATTCGATTGAGCACCTTGATGACAACATCTACAGAGAACGCCTAGACTTACCTCCTCTACTGGTCTTCCATGCTTTCCTGGACACCTGGGTCGCTCCGCACACAGACTGCTGTGCAAAGAAACAGTTTATCTACTTGTGCCACTGTCATGTATTTGATGTTATTAAACCTGTATGTGGTTATTCTCCGACAGTATAGATTAGTCCTTTTCCATGGACGATGACATCAGCACAAATGGCACATATTTTCTGGACTCAGCATTGGCTCCAGATGAACTTAACCAGTCTTATAGAGAGGAGGTTCATCACCTGTCAACATGGATTTCCAAGATTACCTACACCTGCCCAGTACAGTTGCAAAAATGGAGACTCCCCAGTGTTAAAATGCAGTATAATTCTGATGGGGAGTACTATGTGGCAACCAATTATAAAAGCTATACATACGGAACAGAAACATGTGTAATTGATAACCCTAACTTTTGCTTTGTCCCACACCAGAAGTCTGTCATTGGACATATCGTTATTACACCCATCCCTCTTATGGATGTGGACATCATTGATGGTAACCCCGATTATCTGCTCACACTTTCTGAATATTTACCATATTTTAATGTACACATAGATCCACTGTCACTTACATTGAAATCACTTTTAGAGAGGAAGGACACCCATCTCATCCACATCAGCAATAATATTACTAAGGCTAATGAAGCTATTCTTTCATTGATTAATGATGGTGATGTGAACGATGCATTGACTAATGCATTGTTAGAGATTATTTTTAAAGGTTTTGTTATTATTCAAGCATTTTTGAAATTTTTCATGGTTATTATGCTATGCAGCCTATGGTGCACACTGCGCCAACACAAGGCTTGCGCATCGGGTTTGTAAATGACCCCTGGTCTCTGACCTTTCCCTAGATTTGCCTGTGTTGCCCTTGGAGGCAACAAGGGGGGGATGTTACATGAGGTCCCTGCACCCTGTTTGGTACCACCAGAGGTACACCTTAGACAGCTAGTGCTTAGGCATATGTTATACTAACATATAGGACTAAGGGCATCTACCGTATAAGAGTAGATGTCAGGATATGTATGCATATTATTGTTATACACTTTGCTTGCTAATACATATACATTTTCTATGTATTTCTTACTCACAAGATGTTAGGACATCTGTGTCCTTGTAATGATTATGATATATAAGTTGGCACTGCTTTGTACTACTACACTGAGTTATGTAAGACTCTATAAGAACTGTACTGTTTTGTTTCACAAAGTGATGACTACTACAAAATTGCATAATATTATCTTGGACCATAGAGCCACCTCTAATTTAGCCAATAGGGCTCATTTCTGTAATTAGAAATGTTTCTGTCTTACAGTAACCATAGTAATTATTATAGGTTTATAATGTGAGACACTGAATCTTATACCTCGGAGACCCCAAGAGACACAAAGAAACCTCAAGGTATAGGGAACGCGTATCATTGGCTCCTGGTTCGTATTGGTAAGAACTGCTTAGGGCAACTGTGATTTATCCTTTTGGTAATAATAAACAAGTTTATTACACTTATGCAATGTGTTTGTGATTCCTTGCATTCCCAATATTGCCAAGAACCTGAGAGTAAGGTTTAGACCTCCTGACAATTCCCACCATCAGGAAAGGTGCTTCATCCATAGTTCTGTTCAGCTGCTGTTATACTACTGATTGCTGCTGCTATCCTACTGTCAACCTGCTGGGGGCTATGAATCTACTTCTTTTACACTTATCTCCTAATGGCACATTTGGTACTTGCGCTGTTAATGCTCTGTATTTGCACATTCATTTTGCTCTGTGAATGACTCTGCACTGTTTATGCAGTTGCACGACCCCTCTGGATTGGCCACATATCATTAATTTTGGTCTCCGGCACATCCTGTTCAGTGTAGCGCATCCAGATTGTGCCAGGGCATCTGTTATCTCAGTTAATGGCACCATGGCACATTTCCCTGTTGCACCAGTGCATCTCATTTGCACCCAGTGCATCTACTTTGTGAATCCTACCTTAGATGTTTAGTATGTTTTGTTGTGGCTAGTACTATGTGTTAATTTAATTATTTTTTTGCACCTGGTTGCACACATTTTAGGACTCATTAATAGCTGTGTAAAAGTTGGTAATAGGTTTGTTTTAGATGTAATGATAATTCCCAGAACAATTAGGTGTTGTATTGTATTTGCTTTTTGATTTGTATTCTTCTTTTGCTTTTGTCGTATATGTATTTTACTACGTGCAGCACACTGAACATTGGAAAGACATTTTTAAAGAAAATATATGTCTATCTGTCTATCTGTCTGTGTTTTTGTTTGCATTCTTTACAGGGAACAGGGTATGTTGTTTGCACTCTTTGTATTCTTTACAGGGAATAGCCTTGGGCAAGCATGGATGACAGCAGCAAGGACAGGGACTGATTTGTGTTTGTAGGTGGTTTTGAAGGGAGCTAAGGAGCATGAGAAATACACACTAACCTTTTTTTTTCCTCTACTTGGTTTAGGCGGCAGCATCGGGGTGACGTTTGAAGCAGTAGTACGGGGGCTCAGCCATCGGCACTGAGAACAACTATTTTGTTTGCATTCTTTGCATTCTGTACAGGGAACAGCATTGGGCAAGCATGGATGACAGGCCAAGGACAGGGACTGATTTGTGTTTGTAGGTGGTTTTGAAGGGAGCTGAGAAGCCAAAGAAATGCACACTTTTTTCCCCACTCTGCTTGGTTCAGGCAGCAGTATAGTGCAGCGTTTGAAGCAGTAGCAAGGTGCTCAGACATAATAAAATATAGACTGACTGCAAGAAATCTCAACTATACACAAAACAATTTTTATAAGTGTCTGATATTTTTTTTTCATGTTTTTGTCAAAAGCCAGCATTATTAAATACAGCACATAAAATAGGATGTGCCCGCTTTACAAAATGCATCCCCATGTTCTGGCTGCCTGCAAGAAAGACAGAATAAGCAACTACTCAATTTTTGCACAAGATTCTCTTCAAATCTTTTTTGCTTTCTCATTTTTATGATTTTGTCGGTATCCAGCAAAGGTTCCTACAGTGACTAAAGCCAAGGCATGATAGCTCTAAAAAACAGGCTTCAATCAGTTCCTCTGAGGGCTTTCAGATTGCAGATGTCGGGGTCTTTCCTCAACTGTACCTCAAACATTTTTAGTAGGTGACTCTCAGCAACTTGGCTATTAATTTAGTACCTTTATTGTAATTTACTTTCTATTTATTAATTGCACTGCGTGTTTGAATGCTGTGTAAATTTTACACATCTGATCTATAGTTTTCAGTTTTTTATTGTTGTGTCCTTGTGAGCCACCTATCCTCACACACACACACACACACACATTCACACACATACACACAGACTCACAGCAATACATGCACACAAACATACAGACATGTACTCCAGCTCCAACAAAATCTATAATAGCAAATAGATAGCCTACTCTTTTTGCATTTATTATATTTTATTGTTGTTTATCATCAATTGTCAAATGACACTTGCTGGATATTATTCTATCAAGCCATTTGTAAAGATATCTGTTAGAAAGCATGAATAAAATGCAGAGACCTGTCAAATTTCTGTGTGTTATATACGATGCACTTGTTTTACCTTTATACAGAGAGAAAAATACATACTTATATACATACATAAATAAACAAGCAAACAAACAAACAAACAAAAAAATTATCTGCAGGCTTGACCCAACTCTGTTCCATCATGTCAGCCATGGGGTGTTAGTACAAATGTTTCTGTGGAATGCATACAGGTATAAATGTTATAATCTAATACAATTGTCTGAATGAGGATCTTTGACTGTATTAAGGGGGTATCAGCTGATGACTATTTTCAACTGTTTACGAAGTCTAACAACTAGGGGTTTACACTGACTAGACTAGTAGGTTAGAGGACCTGCTCAGTGTATGACATGATGGAAAATGCAAGTTAATGGGTGAACAATTAAAGAAAAAATAAGCAAACAAACAAATAAATTTCAATATCACCAAGTGCAAGGTGTTGCATCTTGGGCAGGGAAACCCTAAACACAGATACACCCTGGGAGGGGAGGCGCTGCAGGCCTCAACAGGGGAAAAAGACCTAGGGGTCATGGTGGATGCATGTATGAATAACTCTGAGCAGTGCAGGAGAGCAGCTAGCAAGGCAAACAGGATATTGGGATGCATCGTAAGGGGGATCACCTCTAGGAGCAAGGAAGTGATTCTGCCACTGTATAATGGACTGGTTAGACCACACCTTGAGTACTGTGTACAGTACTGGAGACCACACTTGAAGAGGGACATACAGCTCCTGGAGAGAGTACAGAGGAGGGCAACTAAGATGATACGAGGGCTAGGGGATTTGACATATGAGGACAGACTTGAGGAGCTCTGCCTGTTTTCATTGGAGGAGAGGAGAGGAGAGACAGAGGGGACATGATTGAGGTCTTCAAGTACCTCAAGGGAATAAATAGGGTAAACGGGAGGGATTTTTAGACTAAAGCAGGGAGGTATCACCAGAGGACATGGTTTGAAGTTGGAAGGTGGAAGGGTGAGGGGGAAAAGAGGAGGAGGTTTTTCACTGAGAGGGTGGTGGACCCTTGGAATGCACTGCTTGGTGAGCTGGTTCAGAGATCCACAGTGGAGGGCTTCAAGAGATGGTGGGACAGACACAGAAAGTGGATGTATCAGATGATGGCCTGGCCCAGGGGTGTGGGAATGGATGATAGGGGTTTCTGGAACACAAGGGGGGGGCCTCGGCACCCAACTAGGGATCTGAGGTTCGAGCAGACTCAATAGACCATAAGGCCTAATCTGCTGGCAAATAGTATGTTAGTAAATAAATAAATATTCACAATGGTTGTACTACCAAGGTGGTGGACCAAACCTATCCATAAACGGATACCTAATATGCAGTCTTGTATGTCAGCATGTCTCTAACATGGGCAACCCCTCCACCCCCACCCCATCCCCCCACAAACACATACACACACACACACACACACACACACACACAAACAACCCAGATTAACACAGGCACCATCAGAAATGGTATAAATAATCCAGTCCATTCCATGCAAGTTTATATGTCTCACTGTCCTTCTTGGCTAGCATTTTTTTCCTGTTTTACAGCACCAAGACAGAATGAACCTGGGAATGAATGGACAAAGTGTGGTTGATAAAGTACTTGATCATTGTCACACTTGGTTTATTTGCTAATTCATTTACACAAAGAAATGAAATAAAAAAAAAAAAACTTTGAACCAATGTTCAGTCACGGTTTCACACTGTGTCAGACATGGGGCAATAGTGCTGAGGCTTACCTACACTAAATACCCGATGCCATATAATAGACTATCGTAACTTGTGCATGTGGATATTTGATTGTTTAGGGGGATGGGTGGTGAGGTTTCTGCTGATGTCCACCTATTTGCAGCTGCATGGGCATATATTAGTGTGTGATATTAGTGTGTCTCAGAGGACAAAAGATTAGTGTGGCTCAATGCAAGAGCTGATTGCGGGATAATGACTTTAACAGGATGCCAGGAATAAATAATTAACTGTGCTTCAAAGACTGGGGGAGGCAGAATGGACCACTATATACCAAGCAGGTTTAAAAGTGTCATGGGGATTGACTGAGTGAAAGATTACTCACTGGACACCACAGATTTTTATTATAAAGTGTTTCAATGATTTATTCAGGGGGGGGTACTAGGTGGCAGGGATGTCTGCTGCTAGGAGGATCTCATAGTTAAAAAAAAATAAAGAAAACAACAATGCAGTTTGAAGTGAACTATTTCATAGCTTCATACATCAGCCATGGGGAACACTTTCTGATAATTCAATGGACTGAATACAGAATATAATATCAGTGAAAATAAAATGTGAGCAAGAGGCATGTTGACTGACTTGGGGTTCTCTTTTTCCAACTTCTGATTTTGCCACCATTCACAGACAGTACTGACATTACCTACCGACAGAGACTCAAGGCGAAGATGACGGTAATTGCTCTAAGTCAGACATGATAAACATTAGTGTGCATAACAAAATAAAGGGAGCTGATGGCGGATCAAAACTCATTGGCATGTGAAAAAAATATAGAATTATAATTCTTTTCATGTTAATGTGTTTTAACTTTGAAAAAAAATTATTACCAACAATTTGTATGACTTTCTCCCCCTCCCCAACACACACAAGAAAAACAGAGAGATCTTCCTTAGAGGATGATTGCTCTTCTTCACTGCCGCTAGCATTGTAATCATCTGTAACCATCACAGCTAGTGACTCCACAATGACGTCAGGAGTCAATAAAGTGAGCATGTCTTGCTTCACCAGCTCACTTTGAAAACTTTGCAAAAAAGCTGTACATCTTGATAACTAGCACACTTTGCAAACACTTAGAATGGAAGGAACAAGTGTCAAGTTCTGCCAGGTGTTTTTCATTTAAAGGGGACAGGAAATACAGTTTACAATCGGAAACAGTTTGTAATATGTTTCTCTTAATTTCATGATGTATAGCTTTGTTTATTAGTAATATTTGCAACTATCTGTTTTATTTGCTGCTGCTGAACTGCCTTACTATGTTGGTAAACAAAACATAAGTTTCAAAATAAGCGGGTGAAGCAAGACATGTTCAAGTCATTAACTACTGACAACATTTTGAGGTCACTGGCTGTCATTCCTGCAGCAGATTACAACAGCTCTATAAACTTTGTTCTCCTATTTGGTGTAGAAAGGGAGTTTGGGTGATTTTTTATTGGGATTTCCCCCCTCCCCAATTCAAGGCCAAGAAAAGTAGAGAGAGAGATGGAGTGACACTGATAAGAGGAAGGGAGAAGCTCTCACAGCAGCATCCACAACTGGCTCAGATGGCAAGAAGCCTTAGCACCCCACCAGACTATAAGCCTTCTGCAATTCCCCAGCTGCACCCTATAACCAGTAGCACCAAGCTTTATCCCCCTGTATTGGCCGTTCATTAGTAGCCTTCCCGCCTCACCTATGGAATGCCCCCCACAGCAGCGCTGGCCTTTTCACACTCTCTCTCTCTTTTTTTTGTTATTTATTTTATTTATTTAGTTTGTAAATTTAAGTTTTAATCTTTTTGTGTATGTGGGTGTATGTACAGTGGAATACTCAAGACATCATGGATTGGTGCTGAACAGCAGGTATGCAGGGGAGCAAGTGAAAACCTTTATTTTTTCATGCAGGCCACAAAGTGTATGTTTAATTGTTAAATTATGTAGTGCTGTCATAGCTAACAATCAAATTACAGCAGTATGCCCCTCATAGGTGTGTTCACTGCTTCAAGCTTGCAGCTGTACCTATAATGATGGACTGTGCTCCCCACATATATGTTGCACTTTACCTATGTGAATGAAATGAAAGTCAGTTTCATTCACAGTTTAGTGCAAATCCTTACCTTTCATTTCATTCAGATTGGTAAACTGCAACATATATGGGTGTGGCGCACAGCCTGTCATTACCAGTACCACTACAAGCTTGAAGCAGCGACCTCGCCTATCCATAGCATACTGATGTCATTTGATTTTTAGCTCTGACAATACTACATATTTTAATAACAATGGCACCACTAGAATAATGTTTAAAAGATTCTGCATAACTTTTCCTTGTGGTGCAGCAGCTGATTTTCACTACCCTCCCCCCACCATTGGCAAGCATCTGAAGACATCTGCAAAACTTTAAAAAAAAAACTGTTTTTAATGGTGCATATAATGGTGGAGGGTACACAGACTTTCACTTCCTGATTATACCTTGTTTGACCATGCAGCCCACCTGACTGCTACCTCAGTGCAGGTCTTTCATGTTCTTTCTTCATACTAAGTGCATTGCATTCTAAATCTATAGGTCTGAATGCCCATCCCCAGTCAGTTATTTACAATTCTCTAGAGATTTCAGACCCAGCCCTGAAAATAGATGGCATTCATGCCTACTTGGCCTGGGCCTTACCAGCGGTTACCAAAAGCATAAAATAAATAATAAATAAAATGATGATAGGATAGGAAAGAACCACTCACAGGTGTCACAGATGGAAAATACCCAGTTCAATCCAATCCAGTGCCACCTCATCTGACCTCACCTCCTCCTGGCAGGCACACAGGCAAAAAGAGCACAGGCAAATTCAATGTTTAGATGCCAACTGTCAGTACAGAGGGAAGGAGGGGGCCAACACACAAAAAGCTAGGATCAGCACTGGGTTCTCCAGCATTAAGAGGAGCTGTGCAGTAATGAGAGAGAAAGAGAGTGAAGGAATTCAGCACATGTTGTGCTCTGCTTCACTGTGTCTCTAGACTTACTGACTGCATCACACACTTGTATATTCAGTAGTCTCTGTCTCTGTCTCTCTCTATCTCACCCAGAATGCACTGCTGACAGCTGACTCCACAGAGGGCCATACATAGCCAGTTCCCTCCCCACCTTGGTAAACTAGTTTCAACTTTTTGTTCATTTTGCCATCTGGTGTTGAAGATTTAAGGGCAAAAATAGAGTATTCCTGCACTGGGAGATTGTTGCATTTTGGGGAGTCAGGGGGGAGCAGGGGCACTGACCTGCTGTTTTCCTTTCATCACACCATGAGTTAAAAAAATAGTGCAAGCAGGGAGTGCCATCTAATTTGGATGTGACTTTTTTTGTCAAAAAAAGCTGACATGCCTTCAGTTTCAAGGCTAGGTGGGGTTTCTATCACTTATTAAATTGGATAGGTCAGAAACTCACAGGAGCTATGTCCCCTCCTCTTAAGCAAAATGTGTTCCTTCTCCTCAGATTCTTAATCAGTGTATAATTTGTGAGGCAATGCAGTAGCAGCTGTGAGGATGGTGACTGCGGATATCACTGGATGTCTGTGGTAGGGTAGGTATCAGCAGGTGGGAGGAGGAGAGGTACTCATTTTACACATGGACAGTGGATCAGCAGATGGGGTGGGGTATTAATTTTATTCTGGGACTGGCTGTGATGCCTAACTTCCACCCCGCTTCCTTTCACCACAAGTTTTGTCTTGCACAGGTTGGAACTCCACCTCTGCTCCATACCCCTGACAACACCCTTGACCAGCGCCACTACATTTTAAATGGATTATACAAACTCTCCCTGCATGAATAAAAGATACAACTAATGCAGTACTGTTAAAAAATACTTTGTAAACTAATGTCACTGCCTCGCTTTGGGTGGGGGCAGGGGGCAACTCTCTCTCTCTCTCTCTCTCTCTCTCTCACTCTGAGGAGAATACTCAGCTGCTGCAAGGGAAAAGAGGGATTTGGAACTTCCCATCCCTTTCTTGCTGACTGTGTGTCTCTCTGGTTCCCCCTCGCAGGATGTGCAGTAGTCGGGCAGGCAGACATCCGCAGTGCAAACTGTTTCCTAGATGTACATTTATTTATAAATATTCAACAAATTTTATTATATAGCTAAAAAGCTTTTACAGTATAGCTAAAGCAATCTTTTACAAGAAAATAAATAATGCATACATAAGCACACAATATAAATATCAACACTTTTAAAAACAGGTGGATACAGTATTAAAGGTTACATTTGCATGCAATACACAAATCATGAGATCTATTGCACAGTTCAAAGATGAAGGATTATGTCTCTGTTATTTTTCTTTTAGGGCCACTAATAGCTTGAAAGTACTTGGCAATCCTGGTAACTGTCCATGCGCCCTCTGTGTGAAGCAGAATATTGGTTAATAACATCTTGTCTATTTGATAGCTACTGTTCAAGAAAGGATATAGCCAATATGTTTTTGGTTTTAAATACCAATACAGTACCATAATACATGCATTAACTCTTCATTCACCGCATAAGAGTAATCACAAGTCCCTGACAATATTCATTTATTTATCAGTGGGAGCACCGAGTATACCGAATGCGGTAGCATGACTCTGCTCCATCTGGGGAAAAGGAATCCAGGATCCAAAATCCAGCCAGGGACAGGATTGAAATGCAACAAAGAAAAGAAAAAAGAAATTACCGTGCATGTGTGGTAGTGGATGGGGGGTAGATTGAGGTAGTGAGGAGTTGCAGTCGAGATACTGGGGGATTGGGCACCCCCAGCATCATTGTTATACTTTGTTGTGGGGGAAGGGGGAGGGCACTGAGAATGAGTGTTGCTGACTATCAGAAAGAAAAAAAAAAGAAAAAAATAGTGCAAGCGACAGCGGAGCACTTCAGAGATGCGACCTTGAAGGTGACTTTTGTCAGTTCATCAGGCTGTTGGTTCACAAGGAGTGATGTAGTGCTTTTCTGAAGCAATAGGTTTGCAGGGCCCCACTGCAGCCCTAAAAAGGTTTTGTAGTTAGCACCCTATTTAGGTGAGTGGGATAATGTACACCTTTTTTTCCATCTTTTGTTTCATTCTCTGTAGCAACAAAATGTTTTCTGATAGATTGCTTCAACAGAAACCAAATGTTAATGGTCTGATTCACAATGCATACACTGTACAGTACAGCACTCAATGACAGTTCAGTTGGCACTGGCCGCAGAGGTGAGAGGAGGATGGTGCCGGTGCCGACTCTGTTACGGGATGAGGGGGATCTGGGTGGTGGGCACCACCTACTGGGGTGCGGTGGTGAGGGGGCCACTAGATCACCAGGGAAAAGGGGGTCTTATGTTATACTATTGCAACAGCAACATTGGGGATCAGGGAGGGGGGGATATTATTACTTAAACAAGAGCAGCATCAAGGATCGGGGATCGGGAATGGGTCATATTATTATTTAAACAAGTGCCACATTGGGGATTGAGAGGGGGCATATTATTACTTGAACAAGGGAAGCATCAGGGATCAGGGAGGGGGAGCAATATTACATGGGTTGGGATATATGTTTAAGATATTATCATGGGCAACATCAGAGAAGGGGAGTGCAATATTACTAGGGAAGTGGTTGTATTTATTATTGATTAACACCAGTGACTTTGGGAATCAGGGAGGGGAGATCCATGGCACATTGCTGCATATTGCACAACTGTTCCAGAGGGACATATTCTAAGTACTCCTAGACCAGCCCTGATTGGTCTAATGGTACTTAGAAATTCTCCCTCTAGGAGAGTTCAGTGAATACCAGATTCAGGGATGTGGCAGCTTGTGTCTGTCAATGCCCCCTTGTGCCAAGTCACAGGTCAGTTTTGGGCACATGGGTGGCACAAGCCGTGTTTAGGGCAGGCAGCCTGTAGTTAACACATGCTGCCTTTGTGAATAGCTCAGGAAGCAGTTTTTGATGCAAGGTGCCAGTTGCACCATTTATGTTTATCACAGGCATGCTTTGCCACACTTAGGGCTTTGTGAATTGGGCCCTAAGTGTTTAGGTGTACTTATGCTTGCCCAGTGGATTTTGAAACCAAACAAGATAAGGATTCAAAAGAAAGCAGTGTCACACAAAACTCTTCCCCCACCTTGTACTGAATTGTTTTGGCCAAATCCATGTCTCCATACAAAATTGTCAATATATTTGAGAGTATTTTATTAAAAATGTTAATACTTTTTACACAGTTCAAAGTAAAAACTCAATTGCAAGAAATTGCAGAATATGTCAGTTTTTTCGGAAAATGATGAAAATTGCGGTTGCAATTTTCCAGTGCCCCTGTTTAGTGGTGTCACAGAATTTGGTACTGGGACCCATCTTTAGCCTGTATGTGTCATCTGTGCAGAATACTGAGGGGCTTAGTTGAAAAGATTTGTAGATGACACCAAAACTTGGGTAATAGTGGATAAACAATGACCTGGAAAGATTTGAAGCATGGACAAGAAAGGCCAAATTAAATTTCAGTATCAACAAATGCACCATCGTGCATCTGGCAACACAAAACTATTCCCTTACAGAAATATAGGTGTGCTGCATACATGCAGAATGCATGCCACGTGCTTAATTGTGTAATTTTTGCATGTGGTTCACATACACTAAGTGAACATATGTGAGCCAGGTCTAAAAGGCAAATCAAGTTCACATGCTGCAAGCTTGACATGTGCACAGCAGGTAAGCTGGTGTAAACATCTTCTAAAACTTATATCACGTTTGTGTGTTGCATGCTTGACATGAGTGCAGCAGTTAAGCTAGTGTGAATATCATTTAAACATCACATCAGGTTCACATGCCACATGTTTGCCATGTGTGCAGCAGCTAAGCTGGTGTAAATCTCATCTACAAAACATATCAATTTCTATTTCTTATGCTGTATTACTGCTAGCAATTAGTCAATAAAATACATTTTGTTTGAATTCCTGTAAAAATTAGGTAAATTCATTAACTCTGATCCTTTTGCAAGTTGTTTAATGGCTTTTGATTTTTGTCATAAAATTACCATTAATCTGTAAAGTATTGCTTGATTATTGCATTAAATGCCTAGTTAGTCAACGTCACCCATTCTAGACTTATGAAGTGGGGCCTCTGTGCTCTGAAAGCTATCCTTTTTGTTTTGGACCATGCAAATCCCTTATGCATATTTAGTGCTACAAATGTGTTTCTCCATGACTGTTTTATCTCACTTACTTTCCCTTTGTCATTCTGCATGGAGCATATACACTATGGCCATGCTCAACACTCTTTGTGCTGAGCAGGGTCTTGGAATCATGCACTATACCTCACTTTTGTTCATGAAATGAGGGACATGGACTCTCAAAATGAGAGGCAATGAGGGACACTATCCCACATGATGATTAGGACACATCATGAGACACGGAGATACAGTACCTCAGAACACAGTGGAAACCATTGTATTAGCACATTAGAATCAATTTCTACCATTAAGCAGGGGTGCTATTTAGATAGGGCAGAGGGGTGCATTGGCCCCCCCCCCCATATTTGTGCCTAGGTTGTTCTTATGGTGTAGCAGTAACGGCTTTAAATTTGGATTTAATCTTTTGAACAACAAATGCCCACCTGACCTGTGTGTGCTCATGCTGCAGGTACTCTCCAGACTTGACTGTGTCTGTACTGTGTTGTCCACTCTCTCCACCTATTAGCAGTGGCACAATCACATGTGATGTGGATGAGCTCCAGCAAAGAAAGAGCACATGAGCCTTGCAATTGTGACACTGTCTTTCCAACCACAGCATAGACAGGCTGAACACTACAGCTTGGAGGAGTCAGTGTGCACTGAACTCTCAATAGCAGTTTTGTGGCAACATATTTTTGCTCCTCTACTGTTAGTGAGTCTTCATCTCCCTGGTGGCTGAAGAGGCAGAGGGTGAGCTAGAAGCTAACTCAAGACTAGGCTACTTACTTAATCTACTAGACTTGCCTTACAAAGAAACATCACAAACCCCCACAGCAGCAAGCTAGGCATAGCAGCAGTAGTGACAGTGGTGTGGGTGGCCTTCATACTGTAGGCCTTGATCAGTGTAGTGTGGCAGCAGCCACAGCAGCAACCAAGCAAGAAGGAATAAACCCAGGCTGGGTGGATTCATATGGTGAGGTGACTTGGTTGCAGACCATGTTGGGGACCTGTGATGGTTGGTTATAGCATTCAGCTTCTGGTGAAGGAGAGAGGGGGGACCAGACAAAAAACTGGGCTGGTGGCACACTATGCCAGGCTGCAGGTTCTGGCCATATGGACGGGTAAGTAAAACTAAATAATTTTTTTTACAGGAGGATTGGAGAAAGAGGAAGGACTGAAATATTGATGTGTTTTTCATGTTTCTTTACCTTTGGGTGACTTTATGACCCATAGGGTATGGGTATTGAATGGAATGGAGTCAGGGAGAAAAATCAGGACAAAGTTCTTCTTTGGGGGCTGAACTTCAGCCAGGAAAAAAATTGGTTAGTAACTGGGTGGGTTTAACTCCAAATCTGATGCACTACTCTGGGGTATATACAGATGAATCTTATACATTTGAATTTTTCCTGATTTGCATATCACATTTCAGTCAAACCAAATAAATTGTACCTTTCAGAGATGTTACAGACATTCTAGTGTTGTCCCTTGCATTCACAGACAGCTAAGCAGTATGGTATGCACAGACTATTGAACCCCCTCTATAGTCAGGCTTATGCCTCCCCCTTGAAGCTGACCTCCACATTCCCATGCACAGGTGCATTATGACAAAGGGCAAAGGAGACTGCAGGGGTGTGCACCATTGAAATGAATGGGGGTATTTTTTAATTACTATTTTGTACATTATTGATGGAGAGTTGGAGATTAATGAAGGCCACTGCTCGACAAACAAGGGCCTTGTTAGTAGAACAGTGGCCTTCATTATTCACCAACTCACTGTCATAATGTAAAAAATAGTAATAGAAAATAACTCCATTCATGCCCCATTCACGCCCCAGCACTCTGACCCATGGACATCATCTCTTATATACTCTTGCCTCTGGCTCCCTAGTACTCAAGTGAGAGACTTTTTACTTATATCTATACTTGGTGGGTTGTCTGTAGCAGCCTGACCATACCTGCTACAGTGTGTGTGTGCATGGGGGGGACTGTCCATGTGGGTGAGTGTGTGTGTCAAGTTATTGCTGCATTTGTGTTTGCACTTTAAAGTCTGCTTGTGTGTAAGCATTCAAAACTATGGAGAAAAAAATAGTAGAAGTACAGGCCAGACAGAAGTAATTAAGTGATTTTGTGGATAAGTTTGTG
This sequence comes from Neoceratodus forsteri, assembly GCA_016271365.2. Lineage (NCBI taxonomy): Eukaryota > Metazoa > Chordata > Ceratodontiformes > Ceratodontidae > Neoceratodus > Neoceratodus forsteri. The sequence continues at coordinate 629,622,570 of CM028132.1, forward strand.
CATTTGGGGTGGGGAAAACATGTTTTCCATTGGTATGTGTGCTACAGTTCAACTGTGAAAAAGAGATGAGGGTAGAAGAAAACTGAAATGCATACACTGGCTACAAGTATGCCACATGCATCCAGATGTATTCAGTTACAGTATGTATTGAAGTACAAGTGAGCCATATGTGTGCAGAAAGTATGGCTTAGAGGTTAAAGGCACTGAACTGCAAGCCAGGAGACTTGGAGAGGCATGAAGACCTGGGTTTGAATCTCATCAACTCACACTTGTATATGATGTGATCCTGAGCAAGTCACTTGACTTTTACATGTGCAGTTATCAGTGGCCACTTGCTTTTTAGCACACATGCCACATGCATGCAGTCTTTCTCAATTAAACAAAAAATCATGGTTGCCACACTTGCTTGCTGCATGCATGCCATATGCATGCAATCAGTTCCAATTTAACATTTAAATCATAATTGCAACACGCATATCATTTGGGTAGTTTTATGTGTGCAGCATGAAAACATTTCATACAATTATTTCTGTAAGGGTTAGCACTGTACAGTAGCCCCTCACTTTAAGAACCCCATTATAGTGAATGCTCAGCTTTAATGAGTGGGTAGCTTGGCTCCCATCCACATGGTTAGTTCAAGGCGCTATAAGTACCTGTCATTTGACACAGCATATGCAACCTGGCAACTTTCATCATGAAGCATTCTGGCTACTCTGTAGAGATGAAACTGGGTATCCTCTATCACCTCCATGCTGGGGAAAGGCTAGCAAAATTATCCTTGGAGACTGGCTTTTGCAAAAATATCATAGGCACCTGGCACAAGCAGGAAAATGCTTTGAGAGACTTTGTGCAGGATACCGAGGAGTCAGATGCTATGAAGTGCAAAAAGCTCCAAAAGGCAGATGAAGTTGAAATTGATAGTCTCACAGCTTTGGTTCACTCAGCAACGGGCTTCTGGCATACCAGTGTCTGGTAGCATTGTCTGTGAAAAGGAACACCAGTTTGCACAGGAGATTTCTGGCAAAACTTTAAAGTTTAAGTCACCTACAGGATGGCAATGGTGCTTTCAAAAATGGCATGGCATCAGAAGGGTTTGTGTCACAGGTGAGCAAAGGTCCTGTGATGATGCCACTGCCCTAGAGTTTATTCCAAAGCTAAAGAACATTTAAGACAATGGTGGTTACAGCCCAGATCAGATTTTTAATGCTGATGAAACAGGCTTATTTTGGCATTGTCTGCCTAATGATATGCTGGCCAGCAGGGCAGATGCAAATGCCAGCAAAGGCTTCAAAGTCTCAAAAGATTGGGTCACATTTCTTTTTTGTTGCAATGCATCTGGCACACTTAAATTGAAGCCCCTGTGCAAAGGAAAGTACAAAAACCCAAGGTATTTCCATCATGTTAACCTAAACTCACTGCCTCTTTAATACAGTCACAGTAAAAATGCTTGGATGACTTCGGAGATTTTTCATTCATGATTCTTGGATTCATTCCCTCTGTGCGGTCTTTCCTGAAAAAGAAGAAATTGCTGCCAAAAAGCTCTTCTGCTGCTGGACCAGTGCCCAGCTCATCACCCTGAGGCAAAGTTGAAATCCAGGGACAGGAAAATAAAGGCACTTTTTCTGCCCAAAAAATATGACTTCCTGAATACAGCCACTGGACAGTGGAATCATAGCCACTTTTAAAAAATATTATTCAAAGTGGCTTTTGGGAGACTTGGTTGTGACAGACACAGGCACCCAGGTTATGGACTTCATCAAGTCCTTAAACTTAAAAATGATGGCTGATTTGCCTGAGGAAGCATGGCTTAATGTTTTGGAGAGCACTATCACACACTGCTGGTGTGTTACCTTAGGTCACTGTTTCACTGCCAGAATAATACCAGAAGAGGAAATGGACCAAGAGGATACAGAAGACATTGCACAAATGGTTACTGATCTGAATTTCGAAGATTGGAACAGACCCACAAATGACTAAAGATGAGTGGCTGACTGCTGATGATATTGCTGATACACATGAAAATCTGTCAGACAGTGCTATCATTGCAGCACTTCTCGATGATCACACCAGAGAGAAAGAGGACATAGGAGATGAAGACAACAACGATAACAGTGAGGCGCCACCCACTCCACCAACACACACACAGAGGCTCTCAGTGGTTTGCAAACCAGGCTAGAATGGTTATAAAGAGGTTATCCCAATTAGGATAATCCAACTTCACCAGCTGGTGTCATTCACAAAGGATGTGACTGCAGGTAAACACTCTAAGCAGTCAAAGATGATCAATTTTTCCACACTAATACTGACCAGCAGTGAGCATTACAGTGTTACAACTGATAACAGGAATGTACTGAATCACTTTTACCACCTGTAACACTTGAGCATAGAGCATAGTGAAAGCAAAATTGCAACCAAGTACGATATCACTAAGCAGAATGAACCTCCCCACCATAATAAGTTAAGAATAATAATAAATAATCATAATGAAAGACAAAGAACCTCAGCGTGCAAGCATTGAGGCAATGGTTACCCCAAAGAGCAGTGGCCATAAAGCCAAGTTTTAAAGAAATACAAAATCACACATACCCCCATACTGCAAAGCACCATGGGCTGTATATGGAAATCACCGCAGAATATTATGCTGGTTCAACTTAAAGCAGAAATGCATGGTACCAAAAGGTCTCTCATACAGTCTGCAAAGGGCGCAAACAGAAGACACATATATGTGTTTTGTCCTTCCAGAACTCGTCAGTGTGCCTTGTCTGTGTGACACCCCAGTTGAATGAACCAGCTATCCTAAGAGGGTCTATCTGGGTTATGTTGTGGTGAATCCAATAAAAACAAAAAACAAGCTAAAAGACAAAGAACCTCAGCGTGCAAGCACTGAGGCAATGGTTACCCAAAAGGGCAGTGGCTGGGAAGCCAAGTTTCAGACATACAAAATCACACATACCCCCGTAATGCAAAGCACCATGGGCTGTATATGCAAATCACCACAGAATATTATGCTGGTTCAACTTTAAGCAGAAATGCATGGTACTGAAAGGTCTCTCACACAGTCTGCAAAGGATGATAGCAGAAGACACATATGCGTGTTTCATCCTTTCATAACTCATCAGTGTGTAATAATGAAAGTTCATGAAGGTGCTCAGAAACACATATTTAGTATTGTACCTCAGAGTACAGCAACTGCGCTACATAATGCCCACAGCAAAGTAGTATCCCTCGCTTTAATGAATGGGATGCTATAACAAACAACTTGAATGGCTCCCAATGTGTTCATTATTGCGAGGGGTTACTGTATAAGCTATATGTATAGGAACTGAGGGTAACTTAGGAGGAGATATACCTAGGAGACATGATGACATACAACCTCAAATTTGGAAAACATTGCTGACAGGTGGCTAGGAAAGGGTACAGGATCTTGGGATGCACAAATAGAAACATTAGTAGCAGAAACAGAACAGTGATTCTGCCTCTGTATGTTTCATTGTCAAGAGTTCATACAGAGTACTGCAACCAGTTCTGGCACCACAGTGTTCAAAGAACACCAAACTACTGGAAGGCATCAAGTGAAGGGCAATGAGAATGGTGGGAGGAATGAAGGACAAACCCTATGATGAAAGACTGAGGGAACTGAATATCTACAGCCTGTTAAAGAGGAGGGTTATGGGGGGCACGTGCCTTGTGCATAAAGCCTTCCAAAACCCTGATGTGTGGAAATGTTTAAGTCTAAAGGTCAAGGAATACAAATTATAAAGGCAGACAGAATAGCAGAAAACTGAAAGGGACACTATATAGAATGACTGGAGGGGCAACATGGTGCATTGAAAGGGTTATGAGCATCTGGAATTGACTTCCAAATTCAGTAGCACTGTGTGCAACAATGGACAGTTTCAAGACCCACCTTGACAGGTACCTAGAAAAGAAGGGGATACTGTACATGGTTATAACCACTGATAACAATGGCAGACAAATAAAAGGCTCTAGTAGCTTATCATGTTTGTACCTTTCCTATGATTCCTATGACATTAAAACTGTCATCTGCATAATGTATGAGCATCCTCATTGTTGTCTAGATTGTACATTAAAAATCTAATTATTAAACCAGGTATAGTTTGATGCTTTTATGCACAAATTACATAAAACTGTGCATTTCTACATAAATGTAATTCATGTGATCGTTGCAAAATTTTACATCTCAATAAAGCAAAATTATACATCTTAAATAGAGTCCAACATATTTATGAAACACAAGAAACTGCACTGATAACTGTGAACAATTCAAGGTATTTGGTGAAGCAGAATTTGCTATTTTTTTTCACAGCAGTATTTTGGAGAAAGCAAGGGTATATACTGTATATCATCCAGTATGTGGAGAAGGCAAATACACTAAGGAGAATTTATTAAAATGACTGACCATGGGCAAATTCTAAACAATATTAACTGACCATGGGCACATTCTGAACAATATTATGGTAAATAACACGGGATGGCTGGAAGGAGATCCTTTGAACAAAAACTAAATGCAAAAATTATAAAAAAAACACGTTGTGCTCTGGATTTTTGTTTCTCTGATGGCCCCTGCTGTTCTAGTCCATGTGTCCGTGGCAAGCTTTTTTATTTTGTTTTACTTTTCCTGGTAATTTTATAGCCCTTGGGGGTAGTCATGCAGGCTTCTTTTATTGTCTTTGATCCACTGGAATTTTCTCAGAATGATTCTGGGAATGACAGGAATTATACTCAAGACCTTTAAAAGTGTATTGGCTTTATTATCACTCAGTGACCCACATTTACAAACACCAACATTAGCAGCACTTTATTTAACTGTTTCTGTCTGCAATGTGCTATTGAAGAACATGGTAGAGTGCTGAATTGTGTTAGTACTGTAGAGGCAAAGTAAACTTGTGCTAACTCTGGAGTTACTGTTCATGAATATAGGCCAGTGACAGCACTTTACAAAGAAAATTGCCACATGTCAAGAAAAATAACATTTGCCACTTAGAGAAATCTGATGTCAACTGGGGAGGGAGGGAAGGGGGACATTGATGTTTTCAAAGTGGTTAATGTTCACAAGCAGTTGCAGTTAGATGATGTGACTAGATTATAGCTAGGATTCTGGGATTTTAGTTCTAGTGCTAGGTTTAACTGACTTCATTCCAAGAGGCATTCCGGAAAAATTCCAGCAGATCAAAGGCAACAAAAGAAGCCTGCATGGCTACCCACTGAGGCCATAAAACTGACATGGAAAGTAACAAAAACAACTTGCTACAGACACAGGGAACAGAATTCAAGGGACCATCAGATACACCAAAACTTAATGCACAGCATGTGTTTTTATCATTTTTCTGTGTAATGTTCCTTTAGGTACACATTAGCAGTAGAAATGTGAGTTCAAATACGGGGTGAAATCAGTGGGTACTATACATATATGATGTACATTCCATGTCTCTTGGCTATTCAGGAATATCATCTCAACTGGCCTAGTGACATGGAGGGAAGAGTCACTGGGTGCCTCACCTTCTACTGTGCTAGTGACCCAGGTTTGGAAATGGATGCGGGTCGCTTGATGGCTAACCAGGGAGACAGGATTGAGCATCCCGAGGACAGCTGTCCTCTCACTGAGTAAAGGAACAAGTCACTTCACTTGGTGGCTGCCACCTAGTGCTTGTGGTTAGCAGTGGCTTCTGGGAAGATGACCCACCCATCAATGCTGGGGGCTGCATCCATGGAGGGAGAGTATAGATAATGCACCATTGCACTTGACATGGTCCCAGGGAGAAAAGCAGGGAGGAAAATCTCCAACCCTGCTAGAAAGGCAAACAGCTCCCTCGGAGGCCCCATACTGGTGCCTGGGCTCTACCAACATCCTCTGTCTGCAGACAATGGGTAACTCTCTACATTGGAATGCTGGACAGAGGCAAGCTCCACTTAAAACTACAAATGACAATTTGAGATTTCCCTTGGGATACAAGTTTTTACAGTGAGGACAATGGGTCGGTCATGGCAAGTTAAGCCCCAGGAAAGCTGGGTGATGGAGCTGGTGGACCAGTCCTGAGTGGGGCTATGTCAGCAATGAAAGAAGGCAAACTACTATATAAAAAAAAAAAGAATATAATTTCATGAGTTTTGTAGGTATGAGAATCATAAAATAAAGATGAGTAGTTCTCAACCCATAACGACCCAGAGGACAATGCTCATGACTAGCCAAGAAGCAAAAGTGCACCATTTGCTTTATTATAGAACATGTTTTTGTTCAAAGCCCCAGCAAAAATCCTTTACTCTAGATTTATTTTCCCTGCAGCCATCATTTTTGGTCTGCTTTTTAGCAAAATTAGCTAGTGTACCAATATGAAATGTCCTGTTGGTCAATAATAATCAGTTGTTCTTATTTTATAGGCTGACTTAGTGTGGCTTCAAAATTAACTATAGTGTTAAACAACAAAAAAAAAACATTTCTCTCATTTTATTTTGGGTTGAACTGCCCTGTCACTGGTTAATTTTTTGTTTTACTCTTTACCCTTAGTTTTTGTATTCTCTCCTAGGGCTCCTCTATGCTTCATTTTCCATCTCCACAACCATTCTAATGTGATCCTTTCCTGCCTACTATAGTCATCTAGCTCATTATGCTTTATTTATATTTAATGAAACTGTGCTCCAATGTTGCTCTCCATTTCTCCTGCCATCCTGCTACTCCAGTTTGTGCTGCTATATAACAGGCTCTGCTTTTATAAATGTTTCAGTATTTAATAAATAACTGTTAAACATTTTATGTGCAAAAGCAATACAACAGCACAGCCACTCTTTATAACAAGTGCATTGTAGACAGAATTGATTTCTCATAGGGTTTAAACAAACATTTGTCAACTGTTGAGCAGAGTTCAAAGAACTCCTGAAACATGAGGTTCTCTAGAATGCATTATGTGAAGCCCTCTGCTATTTTATGTTCTCACATACTGCAGTGTCCCCATAGAATCAATTTGAAAAAGGGAAGCTATTCATAATGTATGGTTAGAAGATTGAAAGGTGGCATGAGTGTGTTGGGATGGTGTAAGCTCAGGATTTACTAACAGAATAATAATATGGATAAAGACTTCTATGAAAAAAGCTATCCATATATGGTATACTCTCATATACAGGAAATACAATATCAAGCATTTACGGTATCTATTAGAAGTAGAACTAAGCTTTAGTTATCAAGCACCCATTTCCCGGGGTTCAGAGCCCCCTACACAATAGAGTAACTATAAATAAATAAAATAAATTAGATCAACATAACAGCCATAATTATCAAATTAAGAACAGTAAAAACAGTAAAACAAAAGCACAGGTGGCATGAGATACAAGAGACAGTTTATTAAACTGACTTAAACATCTCCCAAAAAAGAAAAGACTTCAGGCCCCTCTTAAAGGCCTCCACCTAGGGGACCTCCCTCAGAGATCGTGGGAACATGTTCCACGGGTCCAGGCCAGCTGGTGCAGAAGCACAGTCATACAATGATTTAAGCCTGGGCTTGGGAACAAACAGGAGATCCTCCTGGAGGAGAATGGGAGTGGGAGGTTGGGTAGGGAGTCAGGAGGTCTCTCAGGTAGCCAGGACCCAGTCCATACAGGTTCTTCTAGGTCTGCAAACTGACCTTGAAGATGATTTGCCACATCATTAGCACTGACAGCCAATACAGTTCATGCAGGGCTGGGTTCATGTGGCAAGACCTGGGAAGGAACGTCAATATCCTGGCTGCTGCATTCTGTACCAGCTGTAGGTATTCTAGGACTAGAGCTGTACAAAAAAAACCCCTTCCATTGGCAGAATTTCCATGCAAGTCGGACTTTCACTTCTGCAAATGTTTGAAAATCAAATTAGAAACTTTTGTGGAACTTCTGACTTAGAACTGCAGAAAAATATTTGAATTGTGGATTATTATTTTAAACTGCAACACAGAACTGATCAATGTCAGTGGTCAGTTCTGTCGACAAATATTTCATACATGAACCCACAATTCATACATTCATTCTGCAGTTCAATAAGTCACTGAACTGAGCAAGAAATGTATTATTCCCTGGTGTCTAGTGGTGCCCCCCTCAGCTGATCGCTGGCCTGATCTTTCCCTGGTGGCTAGTGGTTCCCTCAACCCACCCGATCACCCACCCAGTATACAAATTAATTTTTCCTGGTGTCCAGTGGTCCCTCTCCCCACCCTATCACCTGCCCGATGTTTAAATACATTTTCTCCAATGTCCAGTGGTCCCTCCCCCCACTTGATCACCCACTGGATGTATAAATCAATTTTCCCTGGTGTCAAATGGTCCCTTCCCACACCTGATCACCAGCCCGGTGTATAAATAAATTTTCCCAGGTGTCCTGTGGTCCCTCCCAATTCCCAATCACCCTCCTGATGTATAAATAAATTTTCTCTGATGTCCACTGGTTCCTCCCCCCACCATATCACCCACCCAATGTATAAATGCATTTTCCCTGGTGTCCAGTTGTCCCTCCTCCCACTCAATCACTCACTCAAATGTGAACCTTTCCCTGGTGGTCAAGTGGACCCTCTGCCCCCTCACTCCCTCTACCCTGGCAGGATGTTAAACACCACCTATGCATCCCCATCCTGAGCCAGCGACCAGCACAACCCTTCTCTGTCCACCACTGCTTGCCACTGACTGAGCTGTCATTGAATGAGGGTGTACTTGTACAAACACAAGCTCATTCATTGCCAGCTCTGTCAGGAAATTAGACAAGAGTGGAGGGATGTTCTGATCGCTAGGGGTTTTGATGGGGGACGGTGCTGGACCCCTTGAGGTCCAATTGCCATTCCCCCATCTCAACCCCCACCAATGACCAGAACAGCCCTCTGCTCTTCTTCTTTGAGCCACCAGGCAGAGCTGTCACAACAAACACACACTGAATGAGCAGAAGCTGACCTGTCAATGAATGAGTGCGTGCATGTACAAGTAAGCGCTCATTAATTGACAGCTCAGTCGGTGGCCATTCATGATGGAGAGAGGAGGGCTGTACTTGTTGCTTGATTAAAATAGGGAGCAGGGTGGTGGATCACTATCTGCCATGGTGTTGGGGTGGGTGGTCCATTTGACCACCAGGTAAAAGTTTACATTCAGGAGGGTGATCGGGTAGAGGAGAGGGACCACTGGGCACCAGAAAAAATGTGTTTATCCATCGGATGAGTGATCAGGTGGGGGTTGGGACCATTAGACACAAGAAAAAATGTATTTATACATTAGGCAGGTGATTGGGTGGGGAGGGACCACTGGATACTAGGGACAATTTATTTATATATCAGGTGGGTAATTGGGTGGGGGAGGGACCGTAGCCATTTAGGAAATGTTTTTATTTTGATCTAGCTGGCGAATGTGTTCATGGGTGGGGAAATCACTGGCACCAGGAAATTTTTTTTTACATCCGCAAGCGATTGGTGTGTGGGGGTATTTCTTCAGAATTTCTTTCTTTGGTTTAATGTATTAATAAACAACACATTGATTTATGGATTAACGTATTAAACAGCAGAAAGAAATTCCACTGAACAGATCATTGAACTGCAGAATAATCCATTACACTGTGTAATAAATTTCCCCAGTGCTGTTATTCCGCAATTCATGTGTATTATTCTGTAGTTCAAAATTCCACGGAACAGGGCTATAATCCACCAAACATATTTGGAAGATTTCATTATCACCAATGGTGGAAGTTCGGAAAATTTCATGAAATGTTGGAAATTTTGCAAAAGTTCCATGAAAGCTGAATTTGCAACTTTCACCCAGCTCTATCCAGTTCACCTCCACTCACCCAAAGATTCAGAGCATTGCAGTAGTTGAGTTTAGGAGTTGCAAATGTGTTTACTGATGATGGCAGGTCTTCTGGGGGAATTTAGGCTTTTATCCAGGTGATGTTTCTGAAATGGTAAAAGCTACTCAAGACTACAGCGACACCTGAGCCTCAAGTGTCAGCCTCCCATCCAGAATGACCCCCAGATTCCTCACCATAGTAGAAGCCACTAAACTCAAGGAGCTAAGCACAAGGCCAGTTGTTCCCTCAGGGGTCTCTGCACCCCATCTCTGACCAAGCTAAATCAACAGTACTACTGTCTTGTCTGGATTTGGTCTTAGCTAGCTTGATGACAATCAGCCCTGACTCTCAGCAAGGCACAAATTTAACACTTCAACTGCATCAAGCATCCCGAGTGCAAAAGACATCTACAGCTGCGTATCATCTGCATAGCAGTGAAAACCCAATCTGTGCTGCCTAATTATCCCTCTCAGGGATAGCATGTTACACCACAAACAGCATGGAAGAGAGGATCAACCTATGGAGTACACTGTAGAGTGGGCGCTTAGGGAGTGAAAATAAATTCCCCATTATAGCCCTCTGTGTCCTATCTATGAGAAAGGACTCAAACCAGCAGATGACAGTACAGTCTGAGGCAATCCAACAGCAACTGATGGTCCAGGGTGTCAGAAGCTGAAGTTAGATCTAGGAGGATGAGAACTGAAGGCACTTTTCTTTCTCTCACCCTGAGAAGGTCATTTTTCACCCTGACCAATGCAATCATCCGACTGTGCCAAGACCTAAATTTAGACTGGAGAGGCTCATAGAAGTCAAAGGCTGTGAGGTGTTCAAGCTGCAGAGCCACCATCTTCTCTATGACCTTTCCAAAAAATGAAAGGCCAGAAACTAGTCTAAAATTTACCAAGTAATCTGGGTCCAGTGAAGACTTCTTCAGAAGAGACCTCACCACCACATCTTTCAATGCAATCTGAAAAGTCCTCTCTAAAAGGGATCACTAGACTAACTCAGTGAACACTGGTACCAGAACCCCATGCACCTCACTAGGAAGCATATCAGGCCTGGGCCCAACTAAAAAAATGTAGACACAGCTCTGAGACAACCCCATGCACCTCTTCCACTAAAGCTGGCCTAAACTCTTCCCAAACCTGGAGAGGGCATCCTTTAACAACCCGGTTGACTCTGTCAGGCTGCAACAGACCAGTTAGGGCTACCGGACCAAAAGGAAGAAACCCTGTCAGAGAAAAACAAAGCAAGCTCTTTGCAATGGGCAGATCAATTATCTCTCACTTGCTGAAGGCAAATAGGATGGAGTAGTCTGTTAACTGTGTGGAAGGGCTGCACTGGTTGGTTCCTCCCTATTACAATTCCCTTGGAAAAGAATGCTACTTTCTTACAGGAAAGTGTTCTCTAGCACACAACATAGTGAGTCCTCAGAGCCATTTTGTCTCCCTCTGACTTTTTCTCCTCCAATATGCCAGTCTTTGACCTCTAGGTTTCAGGTCCCTAAGCTCCCTCTCAAACCACAAGTCTCATATGTTAAGCTTGGGATCATATTCAACTGCGTCAAATGCTGAGGTAATGGCCCTACTTTATGCCGCCACCATCACCACCACTTTCTTAGCTCCATTTCAACATGCAGCCATCAGACCTGATGGATCCACCATCACCTGGAATCCTTTTAAGGACAATCCTTTCAGTGGTCGACAGTGATCCGGCTCTACAGGGGGTGGACTTTGAGGGGAAGCCCTGATCAAGAATCTCATTGTACAGTGATCTGACCAAATGACCAGATCAATCTCAAAGTTGTTAATCTCAAACCCCATTTAGAACACTAAGTTCAAGGCATGGCAGTGTTGGTGGGTCGCAGTAGTAACAACCTGTGCTAGGCCCATCATTTCCATCAACTGAAGGAAATCCGGACAATACAGTGAGACTTCATCATTGACCCAGTCATTGAAATCACCCAGGATTAACAAGCCAGGTGTTTCCAATCCCCTCTCAGTGCTAAAGTCTGTGACTTAATGCAGGAACTCCTTCTCGTGTCCCAGAGGCCAGTACACAAGAAAGGTCCTGCAACCTGCACCTGGACCCCCACAAATGGCCACACATTAAAATGATGAAGTTTATCCCTCTGGGTGTACAGTGAAGTTCAACTTGGATCTAAAAACGACCTCTCCTCCCCCCCAGAATCCCTCTACAAGCAATGAATCAAGGTGAAACCATCTGGGACTGCCGCCTTCAAAACAGGACCAGCATCGTCACTCAGCCAGGTCTTCATAATACAAGCTAACTCAAGTGAAGAACAAGACATTGAATCTGCCATGATGGTAGTCTTGTTCCTCATTGATCTGGCATTACCTAACACTGCCCACAGGGGACAAATGGTGGAGGCTGCTTGGCATATCAGCTGCCTGCTGACTCAGTCTGGTGGAAGCCGTGAGTATCTATACGAGTCACATCTGTATTCTCTATAGGTCCCATTAGGTGATGATAATGAATAGAGTGGTTGAAAATAAAAAGACTCATAAGATGGCACTATGAGAGAAAGTGGGGCCAACTGCCAGCAGAAGTAGACATGTTTTAGCTAACTCTGTACCACAAACAACAAGAGTCCTGTTTTAAAGTTATCTTTTATTGCCTTTTCTGGAAATTATGTGCACCAGTTCACTCCACTTCACTTCACCTTTGTTACCATCTATTGAAGACTGAGGCAGTTTTCACATGGGGAACCCCAGCAAAATGGCACCCGAAGCTTGAGGAAGGAAGGCATCACCAGGCCCAGGGAGAAGCATGGCAGAGAAAGGTGCTGGTGCAACAATGACAATGTGTTGCAAGCTGTAAAGGCATTAACATTTTTAGTCATTGCACTGGATTAAAGTTACAGACTTTAATGCCAGACTAGAAACCTATGAAGTGCAGTCTGCTTCAGCAGTGACTTTTGCTTAAGAAGCTGCTGGTGCAGCACTGTGAGGCTCAATGTTTTTGTCACTGCTTGTAAAGGAGAACTAAGCCCTGCGATATTGGCACAAGGCATTGGAGAACCAGGCCCATGCTAAAACATACATATTCTCAGCCTCTCAGAAACATCAGAAGGGGAAGATCTGAAAGGCTGCATACAGCAGTGGCTGGGATATATCTTTATGCTGGACTCCTTGTCTGTGATGTTCAGGACTTATTGAGTAGTGCCATGGAGAAGAATGGACTCTGGTAAAACACCTCACACCATCCTGTTGGTCTTGGGAGGCATCCATGAAAGGGAAAGAATTCTGGATGTGGCCTCAGTGATTGGGCTGCTGGAAACTGAGGATGGGGGTAAGCTGTCTTTTTTCCCTGACTTCAGTTATGCAACCTAGGCCTGTCAGAGGCCTTTTGACATTATAAGATCTAAACTGCATTCCCTGGGGGTCATGCATTCTGTACTGTACCTGCCGTGCTTCAGATTTATTTATTCTGGCAAGCAGTATTTTGTTGTAGACACCAGAAGGCAGACTAGATGCTGTTGAAAATAGAAGGGGACTTTGGCACATAGCAGGCAAGTGGAGAGGAGGACAATGTTTAGTACTGATACATGTGGAACTTATAATTAATACATAGCACTCAGGTGAAGGGTTTGGGGGAGAGGGTTGACTGAGGAGCTGGTGGTGCTTTTGTTGGAAGCAATATTTTCTGGGGTAGGGGAGTACATCTTTCCTGCATTTATGTTAAATGATCTTCCATGTTCTGTTAAACAATGCTTGTTTCGCTGAAATTGATATTATGATGATTTAGGATGGCACCAACCACATGTTGCCTTCCCATACTATCCTCCCACCTCTCAGTTCCCTTCATCTCTACCCACTTGTGTCTAGGCTATAGTCAAATGTTTTTTGTTTGCATGCAGGTATACTTGCTTGACCTTATGTATTTACTGCCAGTTCTCTTGATACTACCCTTCCCACTGTGGTATTCACCTTGGGTATAATATTTTGTATGCTAAATTTGGTAGATTGCTGAGGCGGTTTCCAGCACTCACTTTGCCTAATGGAGAGTACACTTTTATATTTTTATTTAATGATACAGAGCAGTTTTTAACAAGCTACCAATGTTCACTATTCCTCATTTTTTACAGGTTTTGGGACTACAGTATATGGCTTTAAATGCTTCTGTTTATATTGCAGTACATACAATGTGGTGTCCTTACTTTTTTATAGGTAGTGGACTATAAGGCTACACGATACAGCCTATATTTTGATGTCAAATTTCATATGATGTAAAAGGCCCTTCCCTATTGTTGTAACTATAGTTGGCACACTGTACTCTAATTTTGGGTTCCCAGCTGTTTTCTCGGTGGGCTATGTTACTTTTACCCCTGCATGTGGTATTGCCCTATACTCACAGACTATGTTCCCCATGGTAAGGTTGTGATTGGTTCAAAGTATGTTTATCTATGTGAGTTATGGTTACTTGTTTGTAAGTTTTGCTTATAAAATCAATAAACTGATTTTACAGAAATAGTGCTGTGAGAAGGTACTGATGGGTGTCCAGTGGTTGACTCTCTCCTCCTGAAGTTCAACTGAATGGCATTTGAAAGTGATATAAACATTTTTACTCTCCTTCTTCTTAGTTTATTGGTGAGAGCTTGAGCTGTTGTTCTTTTTTAACTTTTTTATTAAGGTTTGTAAATACATTATAGTTAATCAGTATTGTTATTACAGTATACATTTTCATGCAAGGACTAAGTATGGATACCAGGATTTGTGAGCACCTGCCCTAGGAAAAGTACAGGCAACACAACCATGGCTGCCAAATGTTGGAGACATTGCACAGGAGCAATCTAGACCTTGAGTGTCCCATGTTAGGGCTCCTCTACCCCTCTGCATAGATGGTCTCCATGTCAGCTCCCCCCACTTAGTGCCTTATGTTCAGGTTCAGACCAAGCTTGCTTCATCAAGTTTGTTGGTGGGGGTAGGGGTTTATGGGGGGGGCTCACCTGCCCCAAGGGCCCCCCTCCAGAGGTGGCCACATTGTCTAGAAGGCCTGCTGTTATCCTTGGATTGAGTACTGCAGTTTTCCAGCCTCATGCACTGTAAAAGTGAGTTACACCATTTGGCTACTGAGGGTGTCCTCTCTGCCATCCACTCCTGGGAAAGTAGTTTCTTGGCTGTCACTAGCCCCAGAATCCAGAGGGGGTGGGAATGCTGTCAGTGGTGGTTTGCAGGGGGAAGGGTATCCCAGGTGAATTATGTCAGTCAGCCAGACAACAGACCCCAGTACTATTACCAATAAATCTACTACCATTTCCCAATAGAGTGACAGCCTGGAACACTCACAGACCAGTCAATAAAAGGACCCCCTCCCACCTTGCTCTTCAGGTTCCTGTCAATACATGTGGGGTCAATCCTGTGAGTCAGAAATGGGGTGTGGTACACCCTATGTAAAGATTGTATTGAATTTGCTATAACATTGCTTTTAGAGCAAAAGTGAACTGTTCTGAGAGCAAGTTTTCAGTCTGGTTCGGATAGGGACTCCATCTTCGGACCCCATGACCAGTAGCTTCTGGTGTCTAATGTGCTGTCTGCCCCATTTTTGATAAGTAAACTATATATATCTGTTGCAGACCCCTATCTGTTGACTTCCTGAAGATTTCTTCCAGTGGTGAACTTTTAAGGGGCACCCCAGATCACTTACTATGGTGCCTAGTTTGCTTATCAGCTGTAGGTAAAAAAATAAGTCATGTGGCATTAAGTCAAACTCCCTTGTCAGAATATGAAAATACTTTAGAGTGCCACTCTCATGGAGCAGGGAGATACTTTTCTGCCCTGTGCTTCCCACTTCTTCAACAGCTTTTCTGCTTGCCAGGCATGTCCCCTGTCCTCTCCTCACACTGCCTTTTGGATGTCAGCATTGGGAGATACACTATTTCCATTGGGTATCACTTAGTGAGTACTCATCCAAACCCTTTTGTGGCTCTGGTAAACAGGTTCACCACCTTTTTTACAAAATTCCTAGTATCAGGTTTGATACTAGTACCTGTAGGTAAAAGGGAATGTGTGTTTGTCCCAATTCCATGGGCTCCCAGACTGGTGTTTTCTGTGGTGATTGAATGGTATCTTTGAGAAAGGCCAGCTGGGCAGCTATGTTGTCATGCCTAAGATTGGGCAAGCCCAAGCCCCGCTTCTCCCCAGGGTCCTGTGCAGAATCTCCTGCCAAACTCTTGCACTACCCCCTTGCCACAGGAAGGAAGTGATGTATCTCTTAGCTCAGTTGAACATTTTTAGAGGAATCCAGCAGGGGAGGACCTGGAACATTTATACAAATTTGGGCAGAACAAACATTTTGATGGTGTTCACCCACCCGATAAGGGGAAGGGGAAGGGGAAATTTTTTAACCAGAAGAGGCACACTAAGCTGGAACTTATTTCCAGGTGTGACCTGGAAGCACAAGGAAGTTAAGTGACTTGCTCAGGTCACACAGTATGCAAGTGGGAGCTGATGCAATTCAAACCCAGGTCTCTAGGTTTGCAGCTCAGTGCTCTTAACCACTACTCTATTCTGCCTCCTAAGTGGCAAGGTTTAACACATTTCATAGTCTGCTTTAATTGATTGCAGTATGGGTTTATAGTTCATGGTCACCAGTTGGGAGAGTCATCTTGGAAGGATGATGCCGAGTTAGATAAGCTGTGAGGTGGGTTTTAGCTGTAAACCTGTCACCCCCTTGAGGGCTGCAGCTCGAGAGCCGAGGGAGACTTCAGCTCCCCTGGATGGCTGGCAACAGAGCTCTGCTGCCCAAGACCACAGCCTCAGACACTACTAGCCAGCAAGGTATGGCGAACGCCACAGCCAATCGAAACATGAGTGCCTTTTTGGGCCCCATTCTGATTGGTCCTCTGCTTGACTACCTTTCTTTCTTGCCTCTGAACTGGGATTTAGGATATTTGAATCTGTTTTAAATCTATAAATGTGCTGTGCTCACTATGAAAATATTGTTTAAGTGTAGGATTGTGTAGAAGCTTAAAGTTTAAGTGTTATAGCCCTTTTCCTGTGTCTGGCTCTGCCCAGATTCTGGCACCAAATGAATACACATTCCTTTGTCCTGCAAATTTCTGCTGTCCTGCTGGGATGTCTGCCCTTTGACTGCATCCAGGTCTTAAACCCTTGCTCTCCTTCTGATTTTCAGCATCCTGAACCGCCCCTTGAGGGTTACAGCTCACGAGCTGAGGGACACTTCAGCCCCCTGGACGGCCGGCAACAGTGCACCACCACCCGAGACCACAGCCTTGGACACTACTAGCCAGCAAGATACGGCGAATGAAACACTCTTTTCACCCACCCTCCCCCACCTGACCTTAATTAAATAGCCTTTTGGCCTGTCCTAGGTCCAGGCTCCTGTCTACTAGCATCTCCATTCGCTGCTCTCTTTGCACCTCCTCATTCACCGCCCTCTCTCTCACTCTCTCTCTCTCTCTCTCCCATGCTCACCCTGCATGGTTCCCCTATTCTAGCAGTATCCCCTGGCCTCTGTTTACCTCTCTCTCCCCCTCTCATCTTACTGATGGTACTACTCAATCTCCTCATGCTCTTGCCTTACCCCCCTCTCTGCCTCTCTCTCCCTTGCCCCTCTTTTGTTCCTTTCACAACCTTATTTACTCTGAGTGGCATACTGCTCCTTCCAGTATGCTTCTTAAATTTCTCATCCCCTTTTCCCTGCTTCCTCTCTTTTACCTTCCCTCTGCCTGCTACCAATCTCCACCACTCAGCTACCTCTTGGACCACATATACTGAACCCATGGAACTCTAGCTGAGATGCCTCACCCTCTAGGCACACCCACTCCTGTGCATGAGGGGCCATCCCACAGTGCTATAGTTAGGGGCTCAAGGGCCTGCTCATCACATATACTGCCCTTGGTGTCCCTGACATCACTTTGTAACCAACATCAGGAACTCTGCTCTCACCCCTACAAGAAGGGTAAATGTAAACTCTCACTCATGGAATTATCCCTATCTTCTTTAAAGCTCCTGCTCCTTTTACTGCTACTGTTGGGCAATGTTCACCTGAATACTGGCCCAAAACCACCTATTGCAGCCAGTCAAGGACCTCACACCATGACACTCACCCTTGCAACACTTAACATTTGCAGCCTGCTCACAAAGATTGATGCCCTCCAAATCTTTGTTAACCAACACAAACCTGACATTCTCACTGTGGTAGAAACCTGGCTTACGCTGAAAGTGCCCAACATGGCTATTTTGCTGCCTGGATACAATGTTTTCAGAATGGATCAGAAGTCCAAAGGGGGGGTTGTGCAGTATACCTCAAAGACTCTCTCCTGGGTCATCCCTTAACTACCCCCTGCTCTGAGTCCTCCACACAGCTCCTCCCAATCAAAATCCTGCTAGGTGCCCACAACAAAGCCCTTACAGTTGTTGCAGTGTATGTTCCCCCAAAAGAGCATGTAAATGGTCTAAATGCTGTCCTGGACTTTGTTTGATCACAACCTCAGGGGTCTGAGTCAATCCTGCTTGGCGACTTTAATATAAACTGGCTGACACCTGAGTTAGCCATACTCAAGGGTGCCATGTCTTTGGCATACCTTACCCAACTGGTCAACTTGGCAACCAGGCAAAACTACAAAACTGGCACAAGCACCCTGCTTGACTGGGTGTTGACCAGTCATCCAAACTGCATCACTAATGCCTCTGTTTTCCCGGACTCACTTAGTGACCATGCCTCTGTCATTTGCGAATGGACAAACAAATTCTGCAAGCCATGTCCAAGACCCATCTCCAGCAGAGTCATGCCACTTGAGCAGCTATCCCACCTTAAATCCCGCCTCAGCCTGGAAGACTGCACCCCAGTTTGCACAGCAAGGGATGTAAACTCAGCCCTGGATCACTTCATCAATACCTTCAATGCCACCTGTGACTCCCATGCCCCTTTCAAAATATGTAAAGTTAAAGAGATGTGCAACCCATGGCTCTCTGCAGATCTAATCGCCCAGCTGAAAACTAGGGACTCGCTCTGGCAGCATGCAAGGGCATCTGGTTCACCCTCTGACATTCAAAACTACAGGTGTGCCTGAAATAACTGTACTAAATCAATTTGTCTACTCAAAAATACCTACTAAAGGAAGCCCTCTCCAATATGTGGAGAAATGGGAAAGCTTTCTGGAATAATATCAAGGAATTTACTGGAAAACAACCTAAAACCTCACCCTCTATGCTTCTCATTGATGGAACGTGCACACTTGACCCTACTACTATATCCAGTACTTTCAACTCTGCTTTCACTGACCTTAGCAGTGCTCTCCCTCCATACTTTTTTGATGAAGACGATGCTCCAGCCTACCATCTCAGCCTCCAGCCCTCATCTACCCACCCATCTTTCTACTTTAAAGCCCTCTGGATCCATGAAACCCACAAATATATTTAGAAAGCAATTGCCAATTTCAGAAATAGTGCTGACTCACTGGACCTCAAATTACTGTCAGTCACTCTTGACAAAGTGATTGGCCTGCTTACTTTGGATATTCAACCTCTCCCTCAGTCTTGGTCAGTTCCCTGATACTTGGAAATCTGCAACAGTGACCCCTGTCCACAAAAGTGGAGATAAGTCCCTTTATGGGAACTATTGTCCAATCTCCATTCTACCTCTGTTCTCCAAGGTTATTGAGCATAGAGTGGCTGACCAGCTTACTGATTACCTGGATTAACATAATATTCTATGCTCACAACAATGTGGTTTCAGCAAAAGGCATAGCACTACCTCTGCCCTCCTTGAATTCACCAGTGCAACCCACAGTTCACTGGACAATGGTCTCCTTGCTGGATTAGTCTTTATCGATCTTACAAAGGCCTTCAACACCATCCAACATGACCTCCTACTTGAGCAGCTTCAGATAGCCGGGATCTCCTCTGATGTCACAGCTTGGTTCAAAAGCTACCCTCTCTAAAGCAAGACCCATCTGCTCTGGAGTCCTGCAAGGGTATATTCCGGGGCCCCTTCTATTCAGCCTCTTTCTAAATAGCCTTCCCACAATCCTGCACAGAAAAAATCATCCTCTATGCTGATGATGCTGTCATCCATGCCACACATAAGGATCTTCTACCCCTCCAAAACAACCTTCAGAAAGGCTTCGCACCAGTTGAAAACTGGTTTAGCATGCACAAATTGGTCCTAAACTATAAAAAAAAAATTCTATGCTTTTCTGCAGCACTCACAATAAATACAAGCAAAAACCTTTAACCATTCCAAACTGCCATGGAGCTACCCTGGAGCAGGTTCACTCCTTTAAATATCTTGGGATCTCTTTGGACAGCCACCTCTTCTATGGAACTCACATCAAAAGTGTTGCCAAAGTTCTAATACCGGCCTTGGTCTCCTCTACAGGCACAGGCAACACCTTACTCCTGAAGCCTTAAGGGTCGCTGTACAGAGTTCCATTGTCTCTATTATAGATTACGGCCTGATCATCTACAGCTCCACCTTACAAATGGCTCTTCTACGCATATCCACGATGCTCAAAAAAGCCTGCCGGCTCATCACTGGCTCCCATCGACTCACTCATACGTGTGACTTATACGCACAATCTGGTTGGCTTCAACTCTCAAACCAGATAAAATATCAGACCTGCATTATGGTGAAGAACATTACTATGGGTCTTGCACCTCCAGGAGTCCATGAGTCCAAGCCCTCCTTTGCCCTAGCAGCAATCCTAGACACACCAGGGGCTCTGCAACCCAACTCCTTCAGGTCCCGTGCTGCTGTACTTCTCAGGGTAAAAGATCATTTGCCTACAAGGCCCCCAATTGGTTGAACATGCTCAGCAGTGACCTCTCATCTGTGCAAATGCTTGGACCATTCAAATCCAAACTCCACCTTGACCTTGCTGCCTCCAGCACCTGTGACTGCCCTATTTAGAAGCTTTCCTCCCATGTACCGGGGCCTCACTTCTTCCCCACCTTGCACCTCCTTTTCTCACTCCACCCCCCTTATTTCCTCATCACTTTTTCCTCTCTTTGACTCCTTCACCTCTATCTGTAATACTGTACGTCAGTGCCTTTTGATGCACCTTTCCCATATTTCACTCTTTTACTCCATTTCCTCGACTCCATTCACCTCTTTCTTCAATATGACAATGCTTCTGGCTGCACCTTTCCCATTTTCCCCTCCCTTGTTCTGTACCCCATCTACTGCTGTTCAGAACTGTAGCACTAATTTAGCCTGAATGTTTTTTCAATCTTGCCTGAATGTTTTTTTTTTAATCTCACACATGTACTTGCTGTTATACTATTACCATGCCTATGTAACTCAATGTTTTGTTTACTCTGTATTGCACCTTTTTTGACATGGAATCTTTGTAAAAGAGCCTTGGCTCAAAGTTACTTGTAATCCTAGATTTAATAAATAAATAAATTAATAAAATAAAAAAGAGTGGTCAACCCCTGCCCCATTGGCAGACACTCATATTGAGATCAATTTATTTTGTGGCTATGCACCCTAAGCAGTGTTGTGAGTTTCTGCAGGGTCTTGACTGGGTTGGACAGGTAGATGAGGACATGTCTAGAAACAATGAGATGACTTGGTGACTATCCCCCAGGTCTATACAACTGATGTTTTGATTTGACCTTATGGCTACCACTAGCAGCTCTATAGTCATGACATATAATAGCAGGGAGAGGGGACTCCCCTCTCTGGTTCTCTAGTGTGGCTGAAATTCTCTGTGAGCAATCTGCTGATTAGAAATTGGCCTGTGGGCATCTATATAATGCCTTGATCAAGGATATCAGATGGTATCCCGTGATTTTAGTGATTCAGTTTGATTGAGTCACTTTGGGCTAGGGCAAAATAGTTAGTGTGAAATGAGTTATGATATATTAAGATCCCATGTTAAGTTCTGCGGTTTTGTTTCAGCAGGCTGCCATAGAGGTAGTTAGTGTACAGAAATGCAGCAAAATAAAATTTTGCCAGTGAAACTGCAGTGAAATCAACAATTTCGCTGAGAGAAATGTTTTCATGAAATTGCGGCAAACTTTCACAATTTTGTCCATACTTTCGCCCACTGAAAATTATCTCCCTACTGGCGGTGTCTAGGGTTCCCCCTCAATGCTCACCGGGCCAAATTTCAAACTAAAAATTTATTCTCCCTGGTGTCTAGTGGTCCCCCCAGACCGATCACCAGCCCAAAGTGAATAAAGCAAGCCCCCCTCACAGTTAACTCATTATTTTCTCCGATCCCCCAGGATCCCCAATCCTAAAGAAAACTGTCAATCCACACTCCCTGGCGTCTAGTGGACCCCCCCATGCCCCACCCTGTCATCAGATAGCACCCACCCGCTCCCCAGTACCCGATTGGGCCACCAGCACAGCCCTCCACTCACCTCCACTGCCAGCAGCCCAAATGAGCGCTTCAATGAGTGCTTGCGTGCTTGTACTGCCAAGCACGATCATTTGTTGAAGCCCTCAGTCAGAACTGCCGACCATGG
The DNA here is from genome assembly GCA_016271365.2 of Neoceratodus forsteri. NCBI lineage: Eukaryota > Metazoa > Chordata > Ceratodontiformes > Ceratodontidae > Neoceratodus > Neoceratodus forsteri. Next base: position 629,644,836 of record CM028132.1, read on the forward strand.
AGGTGGGAGGGCTGCCGGTGGCCAATCAGAATACTGGGGAGTGGGGGGGCACTATCTGATGACAGGGTAGGGGGTCCACTAGACACACCAGGGAGTGGGGCTTGAAATTTGTTTTCAGGATTGGGGAGATTGGGTAAAATAATGAGTTAACTGGGGAAGGCTTGCTTTATTCACTTTGGTCCATTGATCGGCCAGGGGAGGGGACTGCTAGATACTGGAGAGAATTCATTTTAGTGAAAATTTGGGCTGGTGACTGGCCAGAGGGGACCACTAGCCAGGGAGTCATTACTGCAGAAAATTTCACCCGCGGGTTGCGAAATTATGCTTGCTTCATGGTGAAATTTAACTGGTTAGGGAGAGAAGTTTTGCTTCCATGGGTCACATTTTGCTTTTTACTCTGCAAAATATTTCATGAAATGCCAGAATGATGTGAAGTATTTCACCGGGCACAATTTTCCAGTTTTGCACAACACTAGTAGTGTATGAAGCCTGTAGGTAGTAGTGTGTCAGGCCAGTTCTGAGCTGGCCACGTAGTGTAGTGGTTAAAGATACCGCCTGTGTGGCTGGCAGACCCAAGTTCGATATAGGCTGTGAGGATATTTTTTTTTAATTTCCATTCTGCCCAACATCTTGACTTTGTTACCTTCAACCCCCAGTGTGGGAAGATTTGATTGCCCCCACAATGTCCTAAACATGGCTTAAATGATGTTCTAAACTTTATCAACTCCTGTCCTCCAGAAGCTGAACTTATCCTACTAGGTGACTTCAACATAAACTGGTTAGCATCAGGATCCAGTGCCCAAAAAGAATCCATCTCAGCTGCTAGCCTCACGCAAATGGTCAACTCCTCTACTAGGACTAACTGCAAGACTGGCACCAGTATCCTCCTGGACTGGGTCCTCACCACTCACCCCACAAGGATCTCTCGTACAACTGTTCTCCTGGACTCTCTCAGTGACCACTCCTCAGTCATATGTACATGGTCCAACAAATTCCTGAAGCCCCCTCCCCAAATTATTGCTAGTAGGGTCCTTCCTCATGGAAAACTTCCACCTCTCAAACACCACCTGCTTCTACAAGACTGGCTACCCATTTACAAAGCAACAGATGTTAACTCTGCCCTTGATCATTTCATCTCTATTTTCAACAGGGCCTGTGACCTCTTTGCCACCGCTAAAAGATGTAAAACAAAATCCCTCTGCAACCCCTGGCTCACTGAGGGACCTCTCTCTCAGCTGAAATTAAGGAACCACCTTTGGGCAGTTGCCAGAACTACCAGCAAACAACAGGACATCCAAAACTACAAACAAGCACAAAATGCCTGCACAAAAGCCATCTGGCTTAAGAAATTCACCTATTACAAAGAAGCTGTCACCAATACCTGGGGTAATGGATGTGCATTCTGGGATAATATCAAGGAGGTTATGGGAAAGCAGTCAAAAACCTCTCCAGCCATATTAATAGTTGATGGAACCTCAACCCTCGACCCCATGGTGATTGCTAACACCTTTAACATGGCTTTTTCAGACCTTAGTGCTGTCCTACCCCTAGACTTTTTTTAAAACAGGGCCTCCTCCCCCAATACTTTGCCCCCACAGTCTAACCATCCCCCCTTCTATTTCAGAGAGGTAAGGCTAAATGAAGCACGCTGCTATATTGCTGCTGCCATCTCTAAATCTAAATCTAGTAGCGACACCCTGGATCTTAAGCTTCTGTCGCTTACCTTCAATGAGGTAATCTGTCCTTTAACAAAAATCCTAAACCTCTCTCTCAGCTGTGGAAAATTCTCAGACTTATGGAAAACAGCCATCGTGACACCTGTCCACAAAAGTGGCGATATGAGGAATCACTCAAATTATCGCCCTATCTCCATACTGCCCCCACTCTCTAAGGCTCTCGAGCGCATCATGGCTGATCAACTTACAGACCACTTGGATAATACAGTATACCTTGTGCACAACAACACAGATTCCAGAAAGGTCACAGCACCACCACAGCCCTTCTTGAGTTCACTGGAGCTTTGCACAAATCCCTAGACAACGGACTACTCACAGGGGTCGTCTTCATCAACCTCTCCAAGGCATTCAATACTGTACACCATGGGCTACTAATTGACCAACTGCTGAATGCTGGGCTGTCACCTGACTCTGCTCTCTGATTTAAAAACTACCTAGAAAACCGGTCACAGAGAGAGTAAAAATTGCTGACGCTCTTTCTGATACCCTGCCTGTTCACTCTGGTGTCCCACAGGGGTCCATACTGGGCCCCCTCCTTTTCAGCCTTTTCTTAAACTCCTTCCCTCAACACTGCTCTGAACAAATCATGCTATATGCCAATGATGCTGTTGTATTCTCCACTCACAAAGATCCTGCAACACTACAACACAACCTTCAACTTGGTTTCAGTACTGTAGAGTCATGGTTTCTTAACCATAAGCTGGTCCTCAATCACAAGAAAACCAAATCTATGCTCTTCTGCAGCTCTCATAACTCACTCAAGCTACACCACTTGGCAATCTCCACCTCCCAGGGGAACACCCTAGAACAGGTGGTATCCTTCACATACTTAGGGATACAGCTTGACCCTAATCTCTCCTATGAAACCCACGCTGACCATGTTGCCAGAAATGCTAATACACGGCTTGGTCTTCTCTACAAACAAAGACAACATCTTATGCCAGAAGCACTGATGATTGCTGTCCAGAGCTCTGTGATCTCTGTAATAGACTATGGTCTCATCATTTATCTAGATACAGAATCCTCAGCTCCACACACGCGTGCCACCTTGCGAAGTAGTCAATATGTAAAGAAATAGCAAAGGCACCACAGGTATATTAGACATACAATTTAATTTGTGCATAAAAATCATACAGCCGCCCAGCAGTACAGGGAACAGAACATCTACTAGTTTTGCACACCGTAATTATGCACTAATTAAATTGTATGTTGAATATACCTGTGGTGCCTTTGCTATTTCTTTACATCTCATCATTTATGGCTCTGCTACAACCACAACCCTCAGACACCTATCTGCTGCCTTAAATAAGGCATGTCGGCTCATCTGTGGTGCCCACCGTCTCACCCACACATGTGACCTGTGCACCCTGACCGACTGGCTCCAACTATCCAACTGCATCAAGTATCTCACCTGCTCTATGGCGGAAAAAATCTACCTTGGCCTCGTACCTCCTGAGGTCTCAGCTCTGTTACAACATTGAACCAACAAACGTTGCCTATGGAGATCCAATCTGCAGCTAATGAAAGTCCCCCACTGTCACACTTCCCAGGGTCAACGCTCCTTTGCTTACAGAGGGCCACTCTGGTTCAATGGCCTTAGCCCCTCCATCTCCTCTGCCCAGACAATCGAGATGTTTAAAACTAGGCTCCAGGACTATCTCACTGCCAGCAGCTCCTGTGACAGCCCTACTTAACCCAGTGTCTCTATTTCCCAGCCTGCTCTAGCAGTCCTCCCCCCTCTCACCCAACAGACCCCTCACACCTTGAACTACCCCATGCTGCACTTTTCCACCCACTCCCTGCCCTATCTTCCTACCTCTCTTTCCCCTTCCTGCCCCATCCCTTAACCTCCCTTCCCCTCTTCCCTCTCCCTGTGACTCCAGCACTTCTCAACTCCTGTCTGTTTCCTCTGACAAATGCCTCTGACTGCTTAGTTTACTTTGTTACCCTCAAATTGTATTAATCTGCAAACTGTATGCAATGTCCTCATTGTTGTTAGTTCTTACTTGATGTTTTCCCACAATATGTATTTCTCTGACGTGGAACCTTTATAAAAGAGCCTTGGCTCAAAGGTAATTGTAATCCTAGACTTGATAAATAAATAAATAAAAATAAAATGTTCTATCCCTCCCCGACTTGTGTCCCCTTTTGAATATCTCCCCTACCAAGTTTTTCCCTGTCCCCGAATTTCAGCCCTCCTCGGTGGTAATTATATTAAGTATAGGGGGTGCAGGGCCAGAGCCCCCCACAGAAAAAGCAAGTATGCCTCTGTACTGATTTTGGAGCATGCTGTAGTGCGCTTTCCCGCTTTGCTTGCAACTGCTTTTCGTTCACTCTTTTTGTCGATGCCATTTTGTTGGCATCATTTTGACATAAAACCATATCAGATGGAGTCTAATCCCAAACCTCATGAGGGTGGCAAACATTAAGGACCATTCAACCCAGTCAAAGGCCTTCTCGGCATCCAGAACAAGCACACTGGACCGAGTGGCCCATTCTCTGGACCATGCCCATATTACATTGAGGAATCTCCTTGTGTTGTTTCTGGTGTGCCTGCCCCTTACAAAACCCCCTTGGTCATCATGGATGATGGAGGGCAACACTCTCTCCAGTCTCCCTGCCAGGACCTTTGCTATCACCTTACAGTCTGCATTAAGCAGTGAGATGGGTCAATAAGAGCTACATAGCTATGGGTCCTTCATCAGATTAGGGAGAAATCTTATGGTTGCTGGGTATTGCAATGGGGAGAGAGTACCTTCCTCTAAGGCTTCCATTACTATTGCTGTCATAGGGGCTTTCATCTGTTCCCTGAATTGTTAATCAAACTCAATCAAGAAACACTGTAGGCAGCAGTCATCAAACCATAGTCCCTGATAATTAGGGACAAAAAGCACCGCTTGCTCTTACAGCCTCCAACAGGATTTTATTTGGTGCCATGATGTTTAAAATCGTTCATCAGCAGTTCAATAAAAAACTCATGTTACAATGTGGACAGATGTAACTTCTGGTGAGATGGTGAAAGGTGCCTCAGCCTCCACCTAACATTTCACTCCCCCCCCCGGAGCTTCATCAGCACTCCTCTGATGAAACTCTGGGGGGGGGCAGAGCAAAATGTTAGGTGGAGGGAGGCATGAGGTGGTTATCACCATCTCACCAGAAGTTACCTCTGTACATATTGTATCTTGTGTTTTTAACTGAATTGCAGATTAATTATTTTAAATGTCATGGCACCAAATAAAATCATGTCAGAGGCAATAATTGCAGATGGTGCTGTTTTTGTTTCTTATCAAGATTATGATTTGATGAGTGCTGCCTACAGTGTTTCTTGATTGAGTTACCTTTTTTTTTAGCTGAGCATCTCCACTATTTCTGTGTACCTGCATGTGATTTTAAGTTTATAAAACTCACCTGGTAGCCAGTCTGGGTCAGGGGCCTTGCCTCCTTGTAATTCTGTCATTGCCTTACCCACTTTCTGCTCTGTAATGCCCATGTCCATGTCCTTCTTCTCTGAGTAATTGTGGGCAGGGGGAGGGGATCAGGAAGGGTCTTGGGGAGGGCGTGTCTTTGCCCACTTCTGTAGTATAAAGGGTGCATTAGATGTTTATGAAGGTTTCTCCTGTTTCTTCTTGCATTACTAAGGGTCAGCCTCCATCTCCCTGCAGCTTTAACATTTTCTTTTCTTCCTCCCCCTTTTACAGCTGTAGTAGGTGTAGCCCTGCAGACATTTTGCTTTGAGAAAAGGACTACCTGCATAATTACCTTGCAAACAACATGGTAAAGTATTAAAAATAGTGTCCTCCACTGAAGCCTCATTACTACACTGCCAGTGTCTGTATGGCAGCTGGAGAGCATTAGTTTTCCTCTTGCTTGAACAGTTAATTGAGCCCTTCCCAGTATTGCCTTTTTTTGCAAGTTGAAACCTCCTCCATAGTGTTTTATGGGACTTTCTTTGTTTGTTACATTTCAGTACTTAAGTTGAGCCCTCCCCAGTACTGCTTTTTTTTGCAAATTGAAACCTCCTCCATAGTGGTTTATGGGGCTTTCCTCTGACTTGAGAGAAGTTAAAGAAAAACTCCACCCAAAGTCCAAGTCTGCTGCTTCTGCGATTTCTCTAAATTTTTTAAAAAACTATCCTGCACATTTTAAGTCCCTCAATAGGAGACATCAGTAAAGCAACCAATTACTAAGTAAGGATTGGATCACATAAATGCAAAACATCACAAAGCCTATTTAGCCAATGGATGACCACAGCTGCAAAACGATTAGATTTGTCTTCTACAAAAGACACAAGCAATTGAATTAAAAGTCCATAACATGTTGATCAAAATGGGAGGAGCAAGATTTTAGACAAAGTGACACAGTTTATGTGCAGATTGCAGGCAGCCATAACTGCTGCTGAGATAAACTGATGTGTCCCTTGCTATGCAGTGGGGTGGTGGTATTAAGTAACATTGTTGAGGAGCAATCACAGATTTGTTTTACAGATTTCTTTTATAAATAGCATTGCTCCATTATGTTTCCAGACTAGTTTATATAATCCATTCCAGTTCTGCATATATTATTTCATTTGTGGTCTACTCTAACAAACTAGAAAGTGCTGTTCCATTTCAGCTACTTGCTACTAGTGACATGCTTACACACACACACACAGAAAAAAACTCCTTTCACAGCCAGAACTGAAAACAAAAGCTACTGAAACAAAGTTAGAACAAAAACATTAATAATACATTTCTTTTCCTGATTTTAACATGTAGTTTTCTTTTAATTGAGCTATCCTCAAGACTGCCTCTCTCTTTTTTTTTTTGCAAGTTGAATCCTCCTCTGTAGTATTTTATGGACCTTTTCTTTCTGTATTAAGGTTTCACTGCAAAATTTAAACCATTTGCAAACTGAGAAACCTGTTTTGCTGGTATCCCCTCCCTCACTCATTCAGAGGTGTCAGTTCATTTATTTGTTAACTATGCTGGTTGATCTTACTTGCTTCCCTCCTACTAAGAATGTGAAACTAAACTTGTGTTATTTTAAATTATTGATAAAGTGACATGTCCAGCTTGCATCTCTTGGGGATGAAACTGTATTCCTTTACCTGTGTGGAGTAATTCACTTGGCACTAGCTCTTAAGATCTCAGCTGTTGACATCAACTTTAAGATAATGGTAAATATAAAGCTTATGGTACCAGTAACACAATACAATAAACAAGTACTGCTCATTGGAAGATTATAAAGGGCAACATATTATCATTTGCAATAGTTTACATTAAAAGGATCATGGAATACAACAACAAATGATGACGTGCAAGATGGCTAAATGAGGATCTGAAGAAAGTGACTCAACAACAACAAGAAGAACAAAAAAGCGAAACATGAAAATAAATATCTGAAAATAAAAGCCATGACATAATCACACGGTCAGAATATTAAACATTTTAAAAGAAACATAAATGAAAAAGTAACCATTTCAAAAAGAAAATGGAACTCAAATGCAAAAAATGCAGACAATAGCAACTGCAAGCAGTTGTGTAGTTGCATCAATAGCCTAAACACTATGGCCCGGATGTTCAAACTGCACCAGGCTGTGGCGCAAGCCTGCGCGCAGCTCAACTTTGCTGCACAGGGGCGTGGCCTGGGCAATATTCAACAGAGCTGTGCTATGGTGCAGCAGCTTTGAATATCGCACCCTGGCCACCCCACTGTGCATGGCGTAGTGGCACTGATCCAGCACAAGTGGCCAGAGTGGAGCATGGAGATGCACTGGCGCAAGTGCCATTGCGTCATGCACAGCACCTGTGATATTCAAATGGGGCCATAATTTATGCAAGGCGCACAGGGGGCCATTTGCATCTCATTACAGCCCCATTTGCATGCCATTAGCATGCAGGTGCGCTGATCCCCGATGACTTGTGCCTGGTGCCCTGCCAGGCAGCAGCCATTGGGGACTGACTCCCCCTGCAGCCCGATCATGGGCATTCCTGCAGTATAAAGAAAAAACATCCAATATCCCTGGTGGTCCAGTGGACTGATCGCTGCCCGATCATGGGCATCCGATACCTCATCAAAGACCCCACTACCCTGGTGGTCTAGTTACCCCACCCCACCCACCCACTGAGCCCCACAGCCCTGCTCCCCGTCAGCCAGCGGGCAGCAGCACCTACCCACTGCCACCCCACCGCCCCACCGACCGACAGCTCGTAGGGCTGCACGCCCATTGGTTCACAGCATGAGCCAATGGGTGTGCAGCCTACACCATACTACTCAGTCCAGATATGTGAATTCATTCCACCAGGGATATTGGACTTGGGGGGGTTCGCTTACAGATGCCCGCAATTGGGCAGCGACCGGTCCACTGGACCACCAGGGATATTGGACTTGGGGGGGTTCACTTACAGATGCTCACGATCAGGCTCAGTGTGGTCCACTGGACCACCAGGGATATTGGACTTGGGGGATTCACTTACAGATGCCCACAATCAGGCTCAGTGCGGTCCACTGGACCACCAGGGATATTGCACTAGGGGGGTTCGATTACAGATGCCCACCATGGGGCATGGGGGCACCGCCAGGTGTGGCCGGAACTTGGATAGCCACCCACAGGTGGCAGCTGCTGTGTTGCACCCTGCAATGTGGCAGCTCACCTGTGGGTGGCCATCACTTGTTCCTTTTTTCCTGGCGTAACTTTGTGCAGGCGCAGGTATGGGTTGCTCATGCATGACTCTGCACATTCCGGGCTGAATATCGGGCTGTGCAGGTTATGCATGGGCATGCCCTCCTACCTCTGCCTGCATTCATTACTGATGTGCTCCAGCGCATCGTGATGTGTGCGGCTCACTTTTCCCTTTTAAATATCGCGTCAGGGCACATCAGTGGGCTGTGCATGGTGCAACACTGTTGTGCCATGCACAACCCTTTTGAATATCTGAGCATATATATATATATATATATATATATTTATATATCATAGCAGCACGGTACTGCCACTATAGTTAGGGTTGCATGGCCATTTCTATGGTAAATCTCAAAGTTTGCACATTAATAACTTTAGAACCATTTGTCCAATTAGCCTGAAATTTGGAAAGCAGACCCACCTCCTATAGGTCTCCTGATGTGGACATTTTTGTTCTGGTAAGATGTACGGTTGTGGAACTGTAGTGCACTCAAAAAGCGAAATTTCATGCTTGTTGTGAATTCTTTGGTAAGCCATAATGGACTGAAGAATGCATTTGAGTGACTTCATATTTATTGGTCTACATGTGGATTGGGTTGAACTGGTGCCTTTTAAAGATCTGGTGAAAAAATATTGCTCCGTTCAAAAGTTATTCCATTTTATCATGTCCCATTATAGCCTATGGAAAAATTTAAATGTGCACTGTGAAAACTTTCGCGATCACATTTTTGTTGTTTAGCTCCCTGAAATTGTTGTTGTGCTGCTGCCAACTTGTTTTCAGTTAACTAGAGAGAAAAAATGCTGTGATTCAAAAAATAGTTCACTTCGGTAAACACCAACAGTTGTGTTTACCTAATTGAGCACTTAGGAACATGCCCCTGGCGTTAATTTTTTAGTAGGTGGCCCGCAAATATGTTTTTTAAACTTTTGCTGGTTTTTGATTGCAACATTTTATTTTTTGCCATGCTAGCAATCAAACTTGGGGGAAAAAGTAAATGCAACAACATTTTTGTGTGCACCACAGTATTCCCATTATAAAAATAGGAGTGTCATGATAACATTAAAGTAATCACGATAACACTGCACAAACACATTTTGCTATGTGTTGTTTTCTTTGTCACTTCATTTTCCCAAGGTGGATTGTACTATTGGCCTGAAATTATCAGGGTGGCAAGCCCTTGTCCCACAGATGTGCCTTTTCATGGTTTGGTACAAAAGCAATGAACAGACCCATAGTTACAGCATTCTGAAGTTCAGAAATTTTCTCATAGGATAACATTGCTGCGGTTTTTTTGTTTGTCACTTCATTGTGGCAAGGTGGATTGTGCTATTGGCCTGAAATTTTCATGGTGGCAAGCCCTAGTCCACAGATGTGCCTTTTTGTTGTTTGGTATGAAAACATTGAACAGGCCCATAGTTACAGCATTCTGAAGTTCAGAAATTGTCCCATTGGATAACATTGCAGCATCCATGACGTCTTTCGGTCTCCTAATTTAAAAAATGATTTGAAATACAGATTTTTCATCACAAACAATTCTTAGTCCCCCTGTAGGGGGAATAAGTGCAGAAGTATGTTGGAAAGACATGAATACCATGAAATTTGAATTTTTGTTCTACCTTGTATGGTTACTGAGACATTTGGGAATTAGTATTCCAATTGCTCATTTTCATGTCCTTAGGCCACTATTACACCCACAGAATGAGCATTCACAGTGCTTTTCAGTGCCCGTATCTCATAAACAGTGGAAGATATGGATTCAGCTGACTTATGTTTCTTGCAGTACTAGCTGTCTCAATTGCAACAATACTTTTATTTTGTTTTCTACCTGCTATGATTCCTGAGATATTGGCAGATTTGTGTCACAATGCTTCCTTGCCCTATAGGGCTGCTGTATGGCTCTGTAGTTATGTGTAAGTGAAAGTGCAGGGCCCGGAAAGGCCCATGCTTCCACTGGCACATATCATTATGAAGAAATGGGCAGCTTGGTGAGGCCCCGTGCTCCCACCAACACAAACCATTTACAATTTTTATTACACTTTTTCAAAAAGAAAGGAAGGAAGTTCTTTGCAAAAAGTTCAGTTAATGCATCAGTCAGGGTTGTTTCCACACCAACAAAAGTGTGGAAGTTCAACGTTAAGGTTATCATCCCTCCACCCCACTCCCATGCCCAGTCCTCAAAACCCTAACCCCACATTCCTCCCACCTCACACCCCCCCACACACACACATGCAAAACACATGCAAGATTGTGACACTATATGAGTCAGTAACATCCGTAAAGCACAATAATCACTACACTGTACTCATTTCACATAACACTACGTAATGGAAAAACAAGTAGAGTATGATCGACTCTATACTGCACACACAGTATGATGACACATTATAGCTGGCATATCTTTTTCATACAGTGAAATTTAGTCTATACACATATTCAAAATATTGATTTTTATGTGTCATAATTCAACAATTGCCTCACTGCAGATATTGCTGCTACCACATAGGCATGTGGTAGAAGGAAAGGTAGAGCCAACACATACATAGTACTTTTCAGATAATGCTCAGGTATGAAACTACCACCATCACATGTTGTTATACTGCTGCATTACCTGGAGTTACTCATTAGCAGCATGTTATGGTTAGCTTTGGATGTTACAACTGCTGCTGTCACTTGTTGCTTGTAAACTATACTACAAAACATTACTTGTATTATTACTACCATTTGTTATTAGGACTACGCACTCTATCAGAAAAAATTGGGTGAACATCCAGTGAATATTTCTGTGGTTATCCAAACTCTAATTTCTGATATAGCTACCTATAGATAGCATATTGTGTATTTAATCATGTGTTAACAATTTAAATATAGGCATCTGCTTAAATCTTGTTATTGATGTTTGTAACAGAAAAATGCTTACTGTGGGCCATCTCCCATGGTTTCCCAGCATGCATGTGTACCCCCAAGGCACTCTGATAGCAGCATAACTCATACAGTAGGTGGACCATGATGATTGATATGCCTTGTAGTACATTTAGAGGGGGTAGGAAGCATTAGGCTGCTGGTTAACTAGGATCTGCAACTTATCCATCAGGTAGGGAAATGGGCAGACTGGGTGGGCCAAGCGGTCCTTATCTGCCGTCAAATTCTATGTTTCTATGTTACTTCTGTCACCTGATGCTGGTTGTTTCTGATTGGTTGTGTTGCCTTGGCCTTTCCCCTGCTTGCATGTGTTTGTGTGTGTGTGGGTGTGTGTGTGTGGGGGGGGGATGCGGAGTTAGTGTTTTGAGGATGGGGGCATGGGAGTGGGGTGGTGAGGTGGTATCCCTAATGTTGAATTTCCACACTTTTGTCGGTTTGGAAACAACCCTAACTGATGCATTATTTTTATATATATATGTGTATATATATATATATATATATTATAGTGGTGCGGTCGTGACACTATATTTAGGGTTGAGATGTCACTTCTATGTTAAAGTCAAAATTTTGCACGTTAATAACTTTGGACCTGTTCCACAGATTTGCCTGAAATATGGTATGCACAGTGGGGCATGGTAGATCTCTTAATTTGCTAAATTTTGTTTCAGTCAGACTTACGGTCTTTGCACACAAAAATGTTGTAAAATGCTAAATTATCCAGTTTTGGAGGCAGTTTTTGGGATATTGTCCATGGTGCTGCATGGCTGTTGTGTTGTGTGCCACTCTTTGACATGACACATTTGAAAGAGCTTCACTGGCTGAATGTGCCGCTTTTTGTTTGGTGAAAAAATATTGAGGTATTCCAAAGTTATAGCACTTTTAAGTTCCCATTATAAGTCAATGGGAAAATTTATATGGTTATTTTGTGAACAAAGAATGGGGTTTTGGCCCTCTGGTCCCTCCTCATGATCAAAGAATTGACAGGCTCACAATCAAAGATTATTTGATCATGAGGGAGGGACTAGATGGCCACATTTTGGAGGGACCAGATAGCCAAATTTTAACAACTTTTAAAATTAAATATCTCAGAAACAGTTAGGTATTTTAACTTCAAATTTAGAGGGTGTTGACGGGATGTCCTGTAGATGTGAATTATGGTGCTTAGGTGTCAGACAATACATTCATTGTGGAGTTATGGTGTGGCACAGCTTACATTTTGTGTACAGCATTTTGCATTGTGGTAGTGGCTTAAAATTTATAGGGTAGCTTGCCTTACTGCCATGGAGATACATTTCAGCCATTAGGTGTGTAAAATGTAAACAGGTGAGGAATTCTGCCACTCTGACCAATGGAAATCTCAAAATTTAAAATGTTATATCTTGGACATGGTTTGGTCTTTTAAATTGAAATGTGCAGAGTGTTGAGGGGATGTCCTGTACATGTGAATTGTGGTATTTAAGTTTTGGAAAATTAAGATGCTGCAGAGATATTACGTGAAGCACTTTACATTTTGTGTATAGTGTTTTGCATTATGGTAGGCACTTTTAATGTTAAACCTCACATTTTGCACATTAATAACTTTGCAACCATTCACTAGATTTGCACAAAATTTGGAATGCACAGTCTGGTGTGGTAGATCTCTTGATTTACTAAATTGCAGCGAAGTGCCAAAAAAATGCACTTTTCACCGCTTTTGTGCATTTTTTGTCCGTGGCATTGCGCGGACATGGCGTGGGATATTGGTCTGAAACTTGGGATGTAGAAAGAGCTTGGGCCAAGGAACATGCTGCTTTTGGTTTGGTGAAAAAATATTAATCTTTCAAAAGTTATTATAATTTGAAATTCCCATTATATCCTATGGGAAAATGTGTATGTATTTTTGGAATGTTAATGAGAAAGACCAGATGGCCCAGATTGGGATGACCATATCTCAATAACAGTTTAGTCTTTTTACTTGATATTTGCAAGGTGTTGAGGGGATGTCATAGAGATGTGAACTATGCTGTTTAGGTGTTAGGGAAATAATTTGTTGCAGAGATATTCAATGACATAATTGACATTTATTCCCATAGGATTACATTGCAGTCTGTGTCATGACTTTCAGTGCCGTTGTCTCGGAAACAAAGTGAGATACAGACTTTTTGCTACAGGTGGCTTAGATCACCAGTGATCTAGTCACTGGAAAAAGATTTGACACTGTAGAGTAAGCCTGCAGTGGAATTTTGTTTATACATTGCACGGTTCATGAGATATTGTGAAAGTACTGTCACAAGGGTTGAAAAAGTGCCTGTGCAGTGCTGTTTGGTGACCATAGATCATAAACTATGTGAGATATGGGTATAGAAACGTAGAAACATAGATTTTGATGGCAGATAAAGACCACTTGGCCCACCCAGTCTGCCCATTTCCCTACCTACTGGATAAGCTGCAGATTCTAGTTAACCAACAGCCTACTTCCTGCCACCCCCACTACAATTGCCTTGTGTCTGTCCCATGCATGTTTGAATTCCCCCACTGTTTAAGCCCGAACAACCTCCCCAGGAAGGCAGTTCCATGCATCCACCACTCTCTCTGTGAAAAAAAAATTCCTCACATTACCCTGAGCCATCCCCCTCTATCTTTTTATTTATTTATTTATTTTATTTATTTCATTTTGTTGACGGGTAAGTGCACTAGACAATTTCTGCCTATTTTCAGGCACGACCCGGGAGGGATACAGATGAATGCCAACTGACTTTGAACCAGATTAAGTTGTTGGTGGTATTTTTAATGAATGAGAGAAATTTGGCAAGGACACCGGGGAAATTCCCCTACTCTTTTCGATAAGTGCCATGGGATCTTTAACATCCACCTGAACTACCACCAATCCAGGCAGATGGGACCTCGGTTTAACGTCTCATCCGAAAGACAGATTAAATTGTGTCCCCTTGTTCTTACACATCTCTTTTTCTGAAAGATGCTACCCTCCTAGACTTTGTTGATTCCCTTGAGGTACTTGAACATTTCTATCATGTCCCCCCTGTCCCTCCTTTCATCAAGGGTATACATACTAAGCTCTCTCAATCTCTCTTCATATGGTTTCTGATGCAGACCCTGCACCATTTTAGTTGCCCTCCTCTGGACTGCTTTCATCCTGTCTATGTCCTTGCATAGATGAGGTCTCCAAAACTGCACACAGTACTCCAGATGGGGTCTCACCAACTGTCTGTACAGAGGGATGACCACTTCCCTTTTTCTACTTGTGATGCCCCTTCCTATGCATCCCAGTATCCCCCTGGCTCTCCTTACTGACTTCTCAAATTGCTTACCAACCTTTAGATCATCTGTTATGACTACCCCCAAGTCCCGTTCCATTTTTGTTGTTGTTAGTACCTCCCCTGCTATGTTGTACTCTTCTCCTGGGTTTTTGTTTCCCAGGTGCATTACTTTGCATTTCTTTGCATTGAATCTAAGTTGCCATATGTCTGATCATTCCTCCAAACTTGCCAAGTCCCTTCTCATCCTTTCTACTCCCCCTTGTGTATCAACTCTGTTACAGATCTTTGTATCATCTGCCAAGAGGCATACTTTTCCCTCCCGACCCTCTGCAATGTCACCTATAAAGATGTTAAAGAGGACTGGACCCAGTACTGAGCCCTGAGGTACTCCACTAGTGACCCCCTTTTCTTCAGTACTTACTGTCATCATCACAATGATGCTAGACATTTTTTTCTAGCTCTTATGTTTCCCAAGATATGCTCAAATTACTGTTAGAAGGGGTTGGTGCCCTATAGTGCTGCTGCATGGCTCTGTAGCTTTGCATAAGTGGGAGTGTGGGCCCAGATGCATATTGTTATGCAAAAGTTGGCAACTTGGTGGGAGCTGGACTCCGCACTCTCATCAATATGTGTTTTTTATTACTTATATTACATTTTTTTTAAAGTAAGGAAATTCGATGCAAAAAAACTGTCTTAATGCTTCATTTAGGGTTAAAGCAAAAAAAATCAGGAAATGAGACATTAGGGTTGAACCCCTAACCCCCCTCACACACACCACCCCAATCCTCCACAGTCTGACAGATGCCTTGGTGTGTCATTTGTGTTGTGAGGCCTAAATCTCCCCCATTCTCCTTTACTGTAGCATGTCAGCATTCTTGGTCATGGAATATATTATAGGGGCGTGCTCACAGCCCTATATTTATGGTTATGAAGCCTCTTTTATGTTAAACTCAAAATTTCTTTGCATGTTAATAACTTTGGACCCTTTCAACGGATTTGCATGAAATTTTGTATGCATGGTGGGGCATGATAGTTCTCTTGATTTGCTACATTTCATTTTGGTTGGACTTACAGTTTTTGAACACCAAAATGCTGAAAATGCACTTTTCGTCAGTTATGTGGGCAGCTTTTTTGATTTTGTCTGTGGTGCTGCATGGCTGTTGTGTGGCATGCTGCTCTGAAACTTTGCTCAGCTGAAAGAGCTTAGGTCAAGGAACATGCCAATTTTCATTTGGTGAGAAAATATTAAGTCATTCAAAAGTTATTAAAGTTTTAATTTCCCATTATAAGTCAATGAGAACATTTATATGGTTATTTTTTGAAAGAAGAGTGGGGTTTTGGCCATCTAGTCCCACCTCATGATCAAATAATTTGCAGGCTGGCAGTCAAAGAATCTTAGATCATGAGGAATTCTTTGATCTTGACAGCCGCCATCTTGTTTTTAGTTTGCAGTCAGAAAAATCCAAATATCTCTGCCCAGGGGGGGACTTCTGAGGTGAAACTTTGGTGGGTTTTGCTCAGGGGTTTTGCCTCTATCAAGCCGTGTCTGTGGTTTCTTTTAAAATGGTAAAAAATAGAGTTTTTAACTTTTTTATTCTTTGATCGTAGCTCGCTAACTTCCCTCATTTAACTTCCTAGGCCACTCCTGGGCTGAGAAAATACATTTTAAAATCTGGCCTCACTCATGATGCATGATCACAATCAAAGAATCTCGTGATCAAAGAATCTGCAGGCTTGCAATCAAAGAAATTGCACCCTCATAAACAAAGAGTGAGGGATGAGATGGCCAGATTTAAAAATGTATTTTCTCAGCCCGGGGTGCTCTAGGAAGTTATTTCTGAGTGCCTCACTGCATTAGCACTGCTAATACTCACAGTCATTGACTGGCCATGGAGGTGAGAGGTGGACTGTGCCAGTCACCAGCTGGGGAAGGGTGGGGATGTGCTGGGTGGGCTGGCATGGCAGAGTGGGGGGTGGGGACCACTAGACTACCAGGAAACTGCAGATCATTATCTATTTTATTACAATGGGGAGCCGCTAGACTAGCAGGGACACAAACAACAATATTAATTTTATACAGATTGGGGGGCCACTAGACTACCAGAGATATACAAAAGCATTGTTTATAAAATGCACATTGGGGAGACCACTAGACTACCAGAGAATTAGAGATTGGAATGTATTTTATCATGATGGGGGATGCTAGTCTACCAGGGATATGCACAACAAGATTAATTTTATACAGATCAGGGGGACCGCTAGACTACCAGGAATATACAAAGCATAATTTATTAAACACACATTGGGGGGGCTCTAGACTACCAGGGGAATGCAGAACATTATTCTTTTGATACAGATCGGGGGGCACTAGACTACCAGGGATATTGAAATTATGTTTGTTATTCACATGGGGCAGAACAAAGCCCCCTGAGAAAAACCCACCCTCATTTAACTTCCTAGGGCACCCGTGAGCTGAGAAAATAAATTTTTAAATCTGGCCATCTCATCCCTCGCTTGCGATGCATGCTCATGATCAAAGAATCTCACGATCAAAGAATTTGCAGGCTCGCGATCAAAGACCATAAGGGAGCCACAAATGAAGATTTTAAAAGCTCAGAACTCTGTTTTTTAACTGATTTGGATCAAACCAATGGCATGGCTCGATAGACTGGAGTCCCCTGAGTAAAATCTATCCAAGTTCTACTTCAGCGGTGAGCCGTGAGCCGAGATATTTGTGTTTTTCCAATCGGAAATTTAAAAACAAGATGGCAGACGTCACGATAAAAGAATTTTTAAAATTCTCAGGGACAAAGATTCTTGAATCACAAGGCTGCAAATTCTTTGACTGCCAGGTGGGACCAGAAGGCCAGAACCCCATTATTTGTTCACAAAACATACATATAGATTTTTCCATTTACTTGTAATGGGAACTTAAAAGTGGCATAACTTTTGAATGCCTTAATATTTTTTCACCAAATGAAAAGCAGCATGTTCATCCACCAAGGCTCTTTCCAACAAGCCATCTCACAGAGTGGCAATCCACACACCGGCCATGTAGGGCCACATCCAAAATCCCAAAAGCTGCCTCCAAAAACAGATAATTTTGCATTTTTCAGCATTTTTGTACGCAAAGACCATAAGTCTGTCTGAAACACAATTTGGCATATCAAGAGATCTACCATGACCCACCAAGCATACCAAATTTCAGGCAAATCTGTTGAACAGGGCCAAAGTTATTAAGGCACAACATTTTGAGTTTAACATCAAAGTGTCCACTGAACCCTAACTATAGTGGCGTGACTGTGCCACAAAAATATATATATTTATATATATATATATATACACACACACATATATATATCTATATATATATATATATATATATATATATATAATATATATGCAATGGGGGTGAGGATAAAAAGTGACAAATAACAGCAGTATATTTGGCTGCTCAGACCTACAGTGAGAATATCATATTAATCCTCACTGTAGGTCATTTATCCTCACTGTAGGTAATAACCAGGCACTATCTGCACTTCAGCACAATTGTTCACAAAGGTTTTGATTGGTGGGAGCTGGCAGCATGAGCAGCACAATTGGAATGCACCTGCTTACTTGCATTCCAACTCTCACTGGCAGTTTCATTTCTCTCCAGCAGCACACAGAACAGTTTCATTTTCTCCCCTGTTCTTTCACTGTAACTTATTTTAAAAACAATAACTTTCAGCTTCACACAATATTAGTTACCATTTTTCCTAAAGGTCCAAAATACCAGACAAAACACACTGAATTATTTTCATTGTCTCCCCTTCCCCACTTTCTTTCACTTCAAATATATATAAAAAAATAGCCTCACACAAAACATTCACTTCCTTCAAACCCCAGCACACAAAAAGGCAACCAACTCTCTCTTTTTTACTCTTACCACTCACCCCAGCAGCACAATGGCACAGCATCCTCATGCAAAAGTTCAGTTTTATGGAACACAACGCTCAGTCATCGGGAAACAAAAAGAAATAAAGACATACCTATTTAAAAAAAATGAAAATTACACTGATAAAAAACTTGGCCCATTACATAAATGGAACATACAATGTCCCCATTGAAAAAATCTCTGATATTTTCCCCTCGAGCAGTTTGATCTATGGCATCACTCATTGCTTTGCCACGCGTGATGTCAAAGGTCAAACTGTACTCGGGAAAATATCAGAGAAATTTTTGATGGGGCATTGCATAAACCAAATATATATATATATATATATATATATATATATATATATATATATATATATAATAAAGAGGAGACAGTAAAAAATCCAGTGGAGATAGCAAAGCAATGTAATGAATATTTGTGTTCCTTATTTAAACCCAATCACAACTCAGTCCTCTGCCCTTGTACATTACCAGGAATGCCAAAAGAATTAATATAAATACAGGCAACATACTACAAAAAATTCAGAATAAGGAAATCAGCATCCAAAGTTTCCACTAAAATGCTGAAATTAAATAATGTGGTAATCCATAACCAGGTACCCTTCAAAATATTTTTTTAAATTAATAAATACAGGTTCCAGGTAAACTCCTAGAATCACTACTTAAAGATTTAAGTTAGCCACATGTCTAACAGTGATTTCAGCACAGAAAGCAGCGGTAATTCACAAAGTTATAATCCTGTACCCTGAATGTAATCTGTCTCTATGAAAACATGATCCAATTCTTGGTCAACAATGCCTCATAGACATATTTTCTATTATACCATTGCAAAACATCTACCACTGTTCCACATTTGGCAGTCATTGAAAAATGTCTTCACCATCTATTCATCCATGTATTATAAACAGTAGAACCCAAACAAGCCAAACCATATGAAGATTCATCACTGTGAGTCATCTGTATTATGCAGACTTTGATACTTAATAGTTGTAGGGTAAGTTATTGAATCTGGGCTTATTTGTTGCATATGTATCTCAATTGCTAAAGGGTCCTAACCATGTTTACCCTTCCTCAAGCCAAGCTAGCTACAGTATGTCTAACACTAACATTGATGGGAAGATTATGCCATAAGCAATAATCTATTTAAATATTTTAAAGTTATTATTAGCTGGTATTAACAATAAAACCCAAAGAAATCAACAGCTTCTGTGTTTTTATTTTAGTAAATAGCTGGTGCATGTGCAGAATACATTCATGTTGACATCAGTTTTAAGATGTTAAATCTAAAGCCTCTTTTACCAGTAACACAATGCCATAAACAAATACTGCTCAAATATTCAAAATCCATGGAATCAACTTATTGTCAATTTAAATCAAAAATATTTATCTCTATAGCAGTCAGGATCATAAAAAAAAGAGAAAAAAAAAAACACAGAAGAAAAAGTGTGCATAAAAAAAGACAAAGTAATGGGGGATAATATGTATAAAGCAAATGAGCAGTACTGAAATGCATTTTCTTTATACTTATGAAAGGATGAAAGCTCAATTAAAATAAAGGGCCTAAATATAGAAAATAGTTGAAAAGGATAAAAAGGAATGGAAAGGGTCCTAGATGCAGTAGAAAAGAACAAAAACAACCAAAAATCAAAGAAACAGATTGTCATAACATTTAAAACAACAAAACAGTGAATTATATTTGGCAGATTATAAAGGGCAACATATTATCATTTGCAATAGTTTACATTAAAACAATCGAGGAGTATGACAACAAATGATGACGAGTAAGATGGCTAAATGAGGATGTGAAGAAAGTTACTCAACAACAACAACAAAAAAGCAAAACATGCAATAAAATGTCTGAAAACAAATGCCATGACATAACCACATGGTCAGATTATTACACATTTCAAAAGAAACATAAAAGCAAAAGTAACTATTTCAAAAGAAAATGGCACTCAAATGCAACAAATGCAGGCAAAACAAGCAAGCAATTCTGCAGTTACATAAATAGTCTAAACAAACCAAAAAAATAATAAGTAATAATAATAATGGAGAAACATTAAAAAGCCATTGGAGATAGCAAAGCAATGTAATAAATATCTGTGTTCCTTATTCAAACCCAATCACAACTCAGTCCCCTGATTCTGTTCATTACCATGGAATGCCAACAGATTTGATATAAATACAGACAAGATACTACTAAATATTCAGAATAAGAAAATCAGAATGCAAAGTTTTCACTAAAATGCTGAAAATAAATATTGGGATAATCCACAACCAGGCACACTCTCAAAATATTAAAAAAAAATAATAATAAATGCATGTTCTGGGTAAAATTCTAGAACCACTACTTGAAGATTTAAGTTAGACACATGTCTAACAGACATTTCAGTACAGAGAAGGCAACGGTAACAGCAACAATAACACCAAAGGAAATAGAAACAGAAACACAAACACAAGAGCGTATGGAAACGCAAACTGTAATGCACAAGATGACGGTGCCGCAATTGTAAATGCAAATTGTAACTGTAACGGCAACCATAATGCCAAAGGAAGCAGAAATGCAAACGTGTACAGAAACGCAAACCGTGATGCGCACAGTCATGGTACCACAATTGGAAATGCAAATGGTAATGGTAACAGCAACAATAATGCCAAAGGAAACAGAAATGGAAACACAAATGCAAACCGTAACACGCACGGTCATGATACCTCAATTGGACCATATCCCACTTATTTTCTTGATGTTTGCCCACTCTCACTTGTGCTTAACCTCAGACTTCAGTCCTTTAGTGTTCCATGTTATTACATTCTGCATACTATTCATGACTTATTGGCTTGCTATATTATTTCAGTTGCTCAGCACCCTGCCTAGCTCCCCCAGTTTCAGCATGACTTCAACACGTCAAACCTTTTTTTAACCAAAGTAGCACACCTTAGATAAACCAAGGCCTACTAGGACAACTTAAAACCTAAACAGCTCCAGTAGACTTCCCTACTCACCATCTCCCTCAGTAGCAGGAGCAATGTGCTCAACAGAGATTCCCTTCCACTGACACCTATACAAGCCCATTTTAACCATTCTGTCATCATGGTAGAGCCAGTTGGTAATTAGTCTCAGCCCCCTGGAGGAAAAAAAAATGCATTCTCAAAGTCTCATTCAGTCTACATGAATGTCACCAAGTCAAAATATTAAAAAATCTTTAACATCAGAGACTGAAAGGGCTTTTATGATGACATTTTTGAATGGTAGTTAACCAAACATTTTGAAAACAGTGTAATAAACAATTTTTAACTTAGAGCATAGAAACATAGAATTTGATGGCAGATAAGGACCACTTGGCCCACTTAGTCTGCCCATTTTCCTACCTAACAGATAAGCTACAGATCCTAGTTAACCGACAGCTCACTTCCTCCTACCCCCCCACTAGGACTGCCTTATGTCAATCCCATGCATTCTTGAATTCCCCCACTGTTCTTGACTCCACGACCTCCTCAGGGAGGCTGTTCCAAGCATCCACAACCCTCTCCATGAAAAAATACTTCCTCACATTACCTCTGAGCCATCCCCCTCTATCTTCAAATTGTGCCCCTTGTTCTTGCACATCTCTTTTTGGAAAGATGCTTCCTCTTGGACTTTGTTGAGTCCTTGAGGTACTTCAAAGTTTTATCATGTACCTCTCTCCTTTTTTCCTCAAGGGTATACATATTAAGCTCCTTTAGTCTTTCTTCGTATGTCTTCTGGTGTAGACCCTGCACCATTTTGTTTGCCCTCCTCTGGACAGCCTCCACTCTGTCTATGTCTTTGCGGAGATGGGGTCTCCAGAACTGCACACAGTACTCCAGATGGGGTCTCACCAATTATCTGTACAGAGGGATAACAACTTCCTGTTTTCTACTATTGATGCCTGTCCCTATGCATCCCAGTGTCCCCCCAGCCTTCCTTACTGCCTTTTCACATTGCTTGCCCACCCTTAGGTCATCTGATATAATTACCCCCAGGTCCCCTTCCATTTTTACTGTTGTCAGTATCTCACCCCCCATTGTGTACTCTTCCCTTGGGTTTTTGTTTCCCAGGTGCATTACCTTGCACTTCTTTGCATTGAATCTGAGATGCCATACATTTGACCATTCCTCCAACCTTGCCAAGTCCCTTTTCATCCTTTTCACTCCATCTTGTGTATCAACCCTGTTGCAGATCTTTGTGCCTTCTGCAAAGAGACATACTTTTCCTTCCAGTTCCTCTGCAATGTCACTTATAAAGACATTAAAAAGGACCGGTCCCATTACTGAACCCTGTGGTACCCTGCTAGTAACCCTCCTTTCTTCACTGTGGACTCCGTTTACTACTACCCTTTGCGTCCTGTTGTCTAGCCAGTTTTTCATCTAGGCTACCACCTTGGGACCCACTCCAAGACTGACTAACTTGTGTATTAATCTTTTGTGTGGGACTGTATCAAATGCCTTGCTAAAGTCTAGGTAGGCCATGTCCACAGCCCCTCCCTAGTCTACTACTTTGGTCACCCAGTCAGAGAAATCTATTAGATTCATCTGACATGACCTTCCCATCATGAATCCATGCCGTCTTGGGTCCTGTGCCCCACTGGTCTCTAGGTACTCAACAATTCTTTCCTTCAGAAGTGATTCCATCATTTTCCCTACCACTAAGGTCAAACTAGCTGATTTGTAGTTTCCTGCCTCTGTCTTGCTCCCACTTTTGTGAAGAGGAATCACATCCACTCTCCTCCAGTCATCAGGTACCACCCCATCCTCAAATGATTTGTTAAAGAGAGTAGTCAGCGGTGTCACTAGTTCTACCACTAGTTCTTTTAGAATTCTTGGGTGAATCCCATCAGGCCCCATTGCTTTGTCCACCTTCAATTTTATTAGTTCTTTCAGAACCCTTTCTTCTGTAAATGGACTGGTATCAACCCCCGTCTTCAGAGTGTTTCTCTTGTTTGGTTTAGGTACCTCCCCCTCCTCTTCCTTTGTGACTACTGAGTAGAAATATTCATTCAGTATCCCTGCTTTTTCACTGTCACCCTCTGCCCACATTCCCTCCCCTTTATTAAGCCTCAGTATCCGTGCTTTGGCCTTTCTTCACTCCCTAATGTACCTATAAAAGGTCTTATCCCTCTTCCTAACAGAGCTGGCTATCCTTTCCTCGGTTTGGGCCTTTGCTATTCTGACTGCCTTCCCTGACTCTTTCTGCTTTAACTGATAACATTCTCTGTCCTGCTCCTTCTGTGTTTCTTTATATTACCTGGATGCTATCTTTTTCTCCTTAACCTTCCCTGTCACCTCTTTTGAGAACCATAGCATTTTTTTCCTTCATTGTGTTTTGTTGATTTGCTTTACACAAAGGCTTGTTGCCTCTGTGATGGCTGTTTTGATTACTCCCTATTGTTCCTCCACCCCTCCTTCTTGCCTGTTTGCTAGTGCTTTTCTGAGGCCCTCTCTCATTTTCCCAAAGTCAGCCCTCCTAAAGTCGAATACTCTTGCTTTTGATTGTATGGCTGTGTTTGTCGTGAACCACACTGTTTGGTGGTTGCTTGTTCCCAGATGGCCACCCAGTTCTAAATCTGAGCTTCTTTCTCCATCCCCATTTGAGAGTACCAGGTCTAAGACTACTCCCTCCCGAGTGGGTTCCTATACTAGCTATCTGAGGCATGCCCCTTGTAGGGCATCAAGAATGACCCTGCTCTTGGATGTGCCTGCAGCAAAGGTGCCCCAGTTAACATCTGGCATATTCAGGTCCCCCATCAACAATATCTCCACTTTTTCTGCCATTCTAAGGATGCCTTCTATCATTTCCTTGTCCATTCCCTCCCCCTGAGATGGGGGTCTGTATACAACCAGCATGCGGATTGTGGTACCATATCCTGTCTCCAGGGTGACCCAGAGTGCCTCATCTGCTCCCTGTTTACACTTTAGTTCTGTTGCTTTGATCCTTTCCTTTACATAGAGAGGTACTCCTCCTCCTCTTTTACCCTCCCTGTCCCTCCTGTAGATTGTGTATCCTGGTATGTTGACATCCCAGTCATGGTTCTCTGTGTACCATGTTTCTGTGACTGCCACCAGTGTCAGTGACTCAGTAGGTAGCACACTTGTCTCTGAGGCTGGGAGATCAGAGGCCTGTGGGTTCAGTTCCCACATCTGGCACTTGGGTTAATATCCCAGTACTGACATTGTAGTGCAGCATGAGAGGGGTACTGCACTTCTGAGATGCTGTATTTTGGATGAGAGATTAAACTGAGGTCCCATTTGCCTGGATTGGTGGTAGTTCAGGTGGATGTTAAAGATCCCATGGCATTTTTTGAAAAGAGTAGGGGAATTTTTCTTATTATAACATCAAGAACAAATAAATACAAACGGTGTTAAGTCACACAAATAATGTATAAATCATAAGAAAAATACAATCCAATAAGTATTATAATCATACAGTATCTGAGTATTGTGAATATAACATTGTCTAAATCCTTAGTAAAAGAGTAGGGGAATTTTGTTTCCATATCAAATATAAAAATCAGTTACTAAAGATGTTGAAGTACATTATACAAATCATAAACAAATTCTAATGAGTATTATAATCATACAAAATCAGTATAATACTGTGAATAAACTACATTCCCTGTTTTCCTACTAACAGAGTAGGAGTAGTCTTTTGGTATATTATTGAAATCCACAACTGAAAAAGTTTAAATAATTTATTTTTAAGAAACATAGAGAACCCTTTCCACCAAATTGATACTTTTTGAGATGTAGCAATTCCGTGATCAGATAAAGCCACTTTAAACATTGCTGAATGTATCAAATTTTCAACTGTCTCTACAGGCTATTTTTTAGTGGTACAATACCCACTGACATCTAGCTTGCCTGAGATAAAATTTCAAGCAACAACAAACAATAACCAATGTATCAGCATGATAATGATTTCCTATATTACCAAATATTCCTAATACCAAATTATCATAGTTCATAGTTTTCAACCAATTCATCTTTCATTTAACAGCAAGATAGCTCCAAAGAGACTTAAAGTAAGAACATTAAAAAAAAATGCTCCATAGCTTCCTCTAAATGAATGCACTCCTCATAAGGACAACTTCTTTTAATTTTGGCCTTATATTTCGCATTTCCCTTTATGTTTAGTTGGGATCCTCCTATTAGTTAGTTGTGACAAGACTCCTGGAATTTGAGAGGAAGGACAATTCTTAAAACATGGTGTAGTGGGATAGATTGACTCCATTACTACTTTGTACAGGTTAGATCCAGAGGTTCTTATAATTTGTTGTACTGATATGTTCCATTTATATAATTTTTGGGCTGCTGGAATAAACCAATGAGGAAGCTGAAGGTGAGTAGAATATTTAGGAGGAATAGCTTGTCATTTAGAAAAATATAGAGCTAAATTTTCTTTTATCCAATAAGAGTATGGTGAATCTTCAGGAATCAGGCCAAATGTAAGTGTTTGTGAATAGAACAAAGTGTGGAAAAAAACTACTTGGTCGATCATACCTAAACCTCCTTTATCTTTAGATAAATAAGTATATTGTCACTTTATGAGGTTCAGCCTATTGCCCCACAGCATTTGGAAACAAATACTAAATATTCTGGTTTCTAAATTTGTAGGGAGTGGAAAAATTATTGCTGTATAAAGAATCATAGGGATTATAAATTGTTTAATAATTTGAATACGTTTAAATTTGTCATTCTCCAGTGCTTCCATCTTAGTACCTTTTGTTCTATTCTATCTAAAGTAGAATTCCAATTTAACGAGGGAATATTTTGAGCTGCAAAAAAATCCCCAAATTTTTAAGGGTTCTGTAGAGAGCGAGGTCCCATCAATAGTTTCAGGAATAGGATGTATAGCCCCAATAAGTAGGCCTTTACTTTTGGATTTATTTAGCCGTGCATTAGAAAGCTGAGAATACATATCCATAAATTCCAAAAATAAAGGAATTTATATAACTTGGGAAAAGAATACACAAAAATCATCTGCATAAGCATGCACATGAAATTGAGTAATACCATCTGGTCAATATATTCCTAACCATTTGGGAGTATCTGTTAATAATTGAATAAGGGGATCTAGAGTAAAAATATAGAGAAGCAATCTAAGGGGACATCTTTGCCGTACTCCTGTTTTAACAATAAATCCTGTAGTGACTTGTTGTCGAATTACTGGATAAACTATGGCATTAATATATAATGATATAAGCCAATTAATTACTAATAATGGAACTCCATATTTTTCCAATGTTAAAAAAAGAAAGGGGTTATATACCCTGTCAAAGGCTTTATATTGGTCTATAGAGAGAATACATCCCATATTCCCTGATTTTGAAACATAATCAATAATGTCCCTAATAAGTATTAAAGCATGTTGAATTTTCCTATTGGGCAAACCACAAAACTGAAAAGGAGATACAACTAGATTTGCATATTGCTTTAATCTATTGTTAATCATTACCACCAATATTTTATCATCAGAATTTAATATTGTAATTAGCCTCCAGTTTTCAATAGAAGTTTTCTGTCTGGACTTAAAGAGGAAAATCAGAAGACCTTCTGTAAACCAACTAGGGGTTACAAATGTAGACATGAAAAAATGAAAAATAGATTCTAAACAGAGAGACAATGGTTTTAGGAAAGATTTATTTAATTCATTTGTCAGACCATCTAACCCAGGTGAAGTGCCATTCTTCAAGGATTTAATCGCATGTTCTATTTCTAGAGCCATGATAGGTTTTATTAGTTCAGAAGTGTCGTGTGAGGAATCTATGCCTTTAATTTTCCTTAGAAATTTCATAATAATATCCTCAGAAGGAGGAAGTACTGGAGCATGGGAAGTCATAAATTCCTTAATAACTCCATTTAGCAATTCTATAGAGGATACTAAAATACCATCTGTATGGTGTAATGAGTTCAAAGAAGTAACATCTTTAAATGTTTTAAAAGCTTCATATGGATCTCTGTAAGGGGATTTCTTGGTTCATTCTGAAGCAAGGCCTGCATAGTATGTGCTCTATTATACTGACATGCAGCCATTTCCTTTTTCAGCCTATCAATTTTATTTGTCTAATTTTGTTTGGAAGTACTTGCTACTGAACATAAGTCCTGTAGTTGTTGTCTCAATTTTAAGTACTGTAAAAATTTAGTGTTTTCTCGTTGTTTCCCAAATTGCATAAAAAAAGCTTTAAAATCTGCTTTGGAATCAGCCCACCTCTGTCCTTGATCATCATACAAGAATTTGACAGATAAACAAGCTTGTATCAAATTTAATATTTGAGTGATTACCCCAGGATCAGTTAATAGGGAGGAATTTAACTTCCATCGTGGCCTACCCTTTGAAGGGTCAGGAATACAAGATGCAGAACAAACCAGCAATAAATGGTCAGAAAAATCAGTGAATTAAGTTTTAAACTGAAGTGTGAGGAAGGTTTTAGAAATGAACATGTGATCTATAGTAGAGGTAAATTTATTTCTTCTAAATGTAAACTTAGGTCTGGAGGTCTGAAAAGAATTACAATGTATTAGCTCCGCTACATCCATCAATTCCTTAAAGCATTGGAGTCACAACACACTTTTTTCCCTTGAGGAGTTTTACCACCACAGGAAGATTGTAAACTACAATTGAAATTTCCGCAAAACAAAACTGTATAAGAAGTTAATAAAAAAAGGCCTTATACTTTCAAGCAAAGCCACTTATTCAGATTTAATTTGTAGTCCATAGATAGTAATAAATCTATAACGTATGTCTTTCCATAACCCATCAATAATCAATACATCTCCTGGAACCAAATCAATTAGTTTAATTAAAGAGAAATTGTATGAATTAAATAAGACCCAATTCCATCAGCTGTTGAGGTACCAAATGACCAATAAGAGGGTCCTCAAACCCATTCTTTTTGGAAAAATCTTGTCTGATTACTATTGCACATCCAGGTTTCATGTAAAAAACAGATATCAATAGCTTGTTCATGAAGAAAATGGTAAGCCACAGATCTCCTTCTGGAATTAAGAAGGCTATGTATATTTAATGATCCTATTCTAATACAGGCCATCAAGCATTCTGGCTAGGGTTAGATTAAGATTCTTTTTTCCTTCTTTTCCTTTTATTTCCCTTATATTCAGATAAGCACTGAGTCAGTGCTCTAGTTTCAGCTTGTGTAGATTGGGAGTCTGAATCTCCCAAGTCCATTTCTGAGTCTCCCCACTGGGGTGCTAGAACTGAAAAAGGATTTTTTGAGTCTGTGTCTATGAGTGGTGGGATAGGGTCAGATTTCTGATTTCTGGATGATCTCCTTACTGGTACTTGGGTGAAGGTTATTTTATTTAGGGGCAGAGAAGTGTCTTCTTGGGGATCAGTATAGCAGACTGGTATCAAAGGATCAGATGGTACAGGCAAAGGTGGAGGGGGATAACTAACACTTCCTGATTTTCAACAGGAGTGTGAAGTGGGGAGGATGGAACAGAAATTGTTTTTTCTAGAGGTTGTGAGGAAGTCTGGTCTGGGACTGGAAAAGAGGCAGTTTGAGGAAAAGCATAATCTTGAGCATTCTGTATAAGAAGGTCTGGACTATGACAGGTAGCTTTATTTTTGGCTGCCCAAGGGCATTCTGAAAAAAACATGTCCTGTTACTTCACATAGGTCACATTTAGTTAGATTTGCACACTAAAAGGTAATATGCCCTATCTCTCCACAGTTATCGCATCTGGGCCTGCCACAAGAACTAGAAAGATGTGTTCTAGAACCACATTTGTAACAAGCTCTGGGCTGACCAGCATAAAAACAACCCCCCCTATCATGTCCCAGCAGGAAAGAATTTGGGATATGTTCAATACCAGCTTCAGTCTATTGCAATTTTACTTTATATCGCCACTCCCCTGTCCAAAACATTTCTGTGTCTAATATAGCTTCTGGGGGACTCAGAATGTCACACTTCTGACTCAGCCAATAAGTTTTATGGACCCCCTCATTTCAAAACATTACAGTAACATATTTAATGAGTGGTTTAGTCAAAGGAATGACTAAAAAGGGGGTCCATGTGTGGGAAAACTTTACTTGATTGTATCGTTCCCAAAATTAATCAAGAGCATATGAAGATCTGAAACTAATATCAAAATTGTCTTCTCCCGAGATGTTTATAAATGCAAACACTTCTCTCAGGAAGAAGTGTAAGGAATCTTTTAATAATAATTTGGCCACATGATGTCTGTCTGGTCTGGTCTCTAAACCTCCTTTATATCTAATATGGACTGCATTTCATCTGGGAGCAGCCTCTTTTTTAATTTTAGTAAAAAGTTCAGACAGTAGTGGTTTTTGGTTGTCTATCGGTGCTGTTTCAGTATCCTTAGTAGTTAAAGAGTCCTCTGCTACTTTGGTATTTGTAGTGTGCTTCTCTGGAGCCTGCTGTAAGGTAATTACAGGATTAGACAACTCAGGTCCTTTATCTGTTGGAATAACAGCAGAGGCTGATGCTATTATGGCAGGGTGTTGAACTTCAGGATGCCACTCACGTGAGGCCTGAGAGAAATTCAGTGTAGAATCCCAATCAGGAGTGGGGGTCGATACGCCTTTGCTATTTTGGGTACAACCTGCTTCACTTAATGCTTTTTGTGGGGACCAGGGATCCCCTACATTACTAGGCAAAGACGTTTGAGTTTTATGTGGTTTTTCAGAGGTAGCATCAGTTTGTTCGGAAGGAACATGTTGTGCTGCAGCAAGCAGAGAAGCCTCATTCATATTTATATTGGCTGTAATGACAGCTAAGCATTTCCTCTGAATTTCCTCTTTTAAACCATTTCAGGTCGTGTTTTTACTTTGGAAGGTAAATTCTGTTACCTCTTGTTGATTGGTATTCAAAACCTGATAAACTATGGCTGAATTTTTGGCGGCACTTGTATTAGTTTTAGATAGTCCCCGGAACACAAATCCAGCCGTTTTTGACAGAGGTTGATTTTGAACTACCGTGTTGGCATCCAAGCACTCCTGTGTTTCCAGCCCCTCAGGCCCTGTTTCACTCATAAACTTATGTTCAGAATGCATTTGTGAATTAACTTCTCCCTACAAATTAGCAGATGTGGATGATGTTGGCTTTAGGCATGAGTGACTATTCACTCCTAAGCTGCCAGCTGTAGACTCTAAAATGCTGTCAGAAGTTTTGTTTGCAATTAAAGAATTTGACTTACCCAGCTCAGCTGAGCTCCCTGGAATTGCCACGTCACAGTAGAGTGTAGGCCCAGTGACAGATGAGCCAGGATTTTTGACATTCACATCGCCGGTCTGCAGTCGGGCAAGTTTTTCTAGCAAACGCCCTTTCTCCACTGAATGCCATTTTGTTCGTGTATAAGTAAATCTTGCAGATCATTTTGTAGGTTCGTATCCACATGAACATTATCCAAGTTAGCAACAACAGGTTCTTTTATTTGTATAATCTCCTTCTTGATATCACCTTCTGGTAACTGTAAATCTTTAGGGTCTGAAGCAACATCCATGAATATATCCGAATCATCTTATAAATCATCCTCCAAACAGGCATCCTGCTGTGCACAGCGAGCGTCCTGCTCCTCCAGAGCTCCACCTGAAGTGGCCATGGCTCACAGACAGCAACTCCCCCTACTGCAGAGTAGGGGAATTTCCCCAGTGTCCTGGCCAAATTTCCCTCATTCACTAAAAATACCACCAACAGCTTAATCTTGTTCAAGGTCAATTGTCATTCATCTGTATCTCCCTACCCCAGGTTGTGCCTGAAAATAAGCAGAATTTGTCTAGTGCACTTACCCGGTCAACAAAAACTAACTAACTAACAATATCCAGGCAACCCTCTTCCATCAAGGCCATTAGTTGAGGGAGCTTATTACACAGACTATGGGCATTGGTACTCATTACCCTCCACTTTTTGATGGCCTTGCCCCTTTTAGCCCCATCTTTGTCCTTACTGCCTTTGCCTTTTTTTACATTTACCTCTGTCCTGCTCCCTAATGACTTCTCTACCTTGGTATTTACCTCACTGATTACTGTGTTTTGTGGGGGAGGTTGGGATTTCCCTTCTCCATTACAGTGCCTCTCCCCTTGGCTAGTTTAAATGCTTGCCAATGAAGTATTTAAACCTCTCACCTAGGATCCTGGTTCCCTCCCTGGACAGATGCAGACCATTGCACCAGTATAGGTCGGCATCCCTCCAGGTGGCTCACCAGTCCCCAATGAAGCCAAAACCCTGAGCTCCACACCAGTTTTTCAACCATTCATTGAATTCCCTGGTGAGGAGTACCCTAGCATCACCCTTACCATAGACAAGCAGCACCTCTGAGAAGGTTACCGTATATGCTACTTGTCTAAGGCCCCTCCCCAACTCTACAAACTCCTCTTGAACTGCTCTGATCCCATTTCTAGCCAGGTAATTTGTCCCTAGGTGGATAATGACATCCAGCTCCCTCCCTTCCTCATGCAGCTCCTGCCACGATCCTGAGGATTCGCTTCCTGTCCCTCCAAGCCGGGGCACCAGGCAGGCACCTTACCTCCTTCTCCCCTTCCTTCCCCACTTCTACCCCCTAATGATTGAGTCCCTCACCAGGAGTTATTTCCTTCCCCTGTGGGGTCCCATGCCACCCTCCTTTGGGTCTCCTCTGTGAAGATTCCCAGCATCCTCCTTGGTCTCCACTGCAGGTGCCTCCATACAGGAACCACTATCCACCAGAAGAGCATATGAATTGTGGAGAGGTACAGCTGGTGGGATGCAACTCTGTTCCACCACGATCCTCCTCCCTGAGCCCACCTTGGGGAGCACCCTCATCTCAGGGCACTGCAGTGCATAAGTTCAGATCAGTATGGGGTATTCTTACAGCTCATAGTCCTGCCATTGAGTGCTGAGATAGAGGTACTGTACCTCCTCTTGCCCTTTTAGTGGTCCCAATGTCCCTAAAAGCTCAAGCCTGTGAATAACTTGCATAGTGGTTTCAAGGAATAAGAAGAAGGCTCCCCCAACTGCTGTTAGCAGCAAAAATTCTCAGTCACTGGAGTGCATTGGCTAACAGGGGCTTTGGGTATAGAAATTCCACACCATGAAACTGGCTGTCTAAGACCTATCATGCTCCATCCTGCCCTCCATGACCATATTGGCTGTTCTTCGGTTAGCTCATGTTCTATTTCTTTGGGAGGCCCATCACTTTAATTAAAGAGTGCAACATGATGAAATATTTTAAAACAAGTAAACAGATCAATTTCACATCAAAAAAATTACAGCGAAGACCATTACAATGACAAATTCAAGACTGTCCCTGTAATGGTTCTGCTGTACACCGCCACTGGTTTCACTAGTGTTTCACTGGTTTCGAATCAACTCCACCTAAAAGTTTGTTATTACAAAATTGGGAGATGTGGTGGGCAATGTACCCCACAAAATAAAAATGGTTATACTCCGATGAGCGAAACTTCTACAGTTCAAGTTTTGCTTGTCGCTGTAGGGGATTTCAACAACAAAGCTGACAAAGCAACTTAGTGGAACTTATTAATTTCAATTCTCTAATACTTTTCCCAACATAACACTCAATACCTCCCCAAAGGCTAACTCTGAGTTCCCACTGTCCATAACTTTGAAACCCATAGCTGGACCCCTGACTTGACCCCCAAGCAGACCCTATTATTTATTGTGGATTGCAGTGTATTTATTTCAACTCTTGGGGCTGGTTCTCCATGCATATAAGTGGCCTTCAACTGCTGCTTGCTCCTGGACAAAAAAGACTTGTGCTGCTGCTGGGCTGTTGAAAGTTGGGATGGCTTCACCTGTGGCCAGGTTATGAGACATGATGAATAGAGGTGGGTAAATTGCCATTTGGCCATGTAGAGATGTTGCTTTATTTCATTGAATTTTGGCTCTTATTCTGGAGCCTCCTGTTGTAGTCAAGGAATATCTATACCCAGAAGTTCTGTACTTTTATAGGCCCATTTGTCTCACCAGCTGGAGCACATGCTGCCAATCCTAATACTTCAGGAATGTTATCAGGAAATGGTGTGAATTTTCAGCAGCTTCAGGCTTATGGAAGGTGATCTATGCAATCTCTGAACACCTACGATAGTGCCTGATGGTAAGCCAAGGATGTCTGGAAGTCATTTTGCCAGATACTGCATGGAGTCATTGCCCTACACCCATCTAGTAAATTTAGGGCTAAGAGGCTGGTGAGCCATAGATTTACCATAGCAGGAAGATGTCTATTACAAGTAAGTCAGTCTCAATCACATACTGTAGAGCTGGTTGAAACAACACAAAAAGATGCAGAAAGTATACAAATAGGTGAGGAAGTAATGAATAATAGTAACTCCATTAAAGCCAACATTCAGTGGGGAGGCAAATGCAATAGAGAGACAGGGGAGTAGAAAAAGGAAAAACATTTCAGAGCAAATAATATAATGCAACAGAATCAAATAGTGACCATTTTGGCTCTAAAACTATTGTGGATAAATCCAGAGAGAGAGAGAGAGAATCTATGGGGGGCGAACTCTGGTGACAGAGGAAACTTAATCGAGAACAAGGCCTTTCCAAAAGCCCTGTATTGAACTAACTAAAAACTTCACATTTTCCTTTGGGATTGGTCTGAAATTCAGTTGAAACCACAACAAAACAAACACGAACGTCTGCTCAGTTGTTAATTCATGGAGTGAAATGAATTAGGATAATTCAGAGCTTTATTTGCACCATATCTATCTAAACACAAACCAGACTGGTTAATAAACACCTTTGAGTCAAAACAAATAGCTCTACAGACTGCTCTGACTTTGAAGTACTCCAGCCTTTTGAGTCAATCAGGGACTTAATTTCTGAAGCAGCAGGCTAGCGCTAGACCAATATGATGTCATCACTCACTGATAGGGACAGAAAAATCTTCACTATTTTCAGTTATTGCAGAGCACATTAATACACACTGATTTAAAGAAAATTACAAAACCAAACAGAATGGAATTTTCAGGAAACACTAATCATGACACAGGGACTTGAATTCATGTGAATTCAAGCTTTTATTAAAAATATGGAAAAAGTGGTGCATTTGATCTTTAACTTGTACCTGTACCTACCTTTGTGTCTACTTGAATATGTATCACTGTACTGTGTCCCCAAGTCACACCTGGAAATGAGGTTCAGCTCAGTGTGCATTTTCCAGTCACAAAATGTTAAATAAATAAATAATGGTCACAGAATTTAAGAAGGAGTGAAGTGAAGTAGGTTTACTGTCTGTATTGAAAATGTTTTTTTTTTTTCATGTTTAAAGAGTGGTATGTTGAACCACGTGTTTTTTCTTTTGTGATAGCATATAACATAGTAACAAGGTGACTTCCTAACAAACTTGGGTCAGGTAATTATTTGTATTTGATTCCAATGAAGGTTTTGATATAGCATTTAAAAATGCTAATAAGGTTTAATAACACGTTTTAGTAATTCTGGAGTGTCCATATTGATATTTAGCAGTATAATTTAATATATGTTTATGCACACATATTTAAAAAAAAAGTGTGTAAAGAAAGCA
Organism: Neoceratodus forsteri; assembly: GCA_016271365.2. NCBI lineage: Eukaryota > Metazoa > Chordata > Ceratodontiformes > Ceratodontidae > Neoceratodus > Neoceratodus forsteri. The sequence continues at coordinate 629,679,867 of CM028132.1, forward strand.
GACAAGAAAGTGCATACATTTTGGAACTATTAAGGTAATGTGGAGACTATTCTACTCCATACTACAACTGAGACTGGCAGAATAGCCTAGAAGTTAATGAGCTATGAATGAGCTTGGTACATCCAGCAGACCTGAGTTTGACTCCCACAACCTCCACTTGCATTCTGTGTGACTATGAGCAAGTCACTTAACCACCCCAGTGCTCTCAGGTTGCCCTCGAAAACAGGCACTTGTGCCTAATGGGCCTAACCCAGTTACCAAAAGATAAAAAAAAAATATTATATGAATTATTTTGTGAGGTATGTTAGCAGTGAAACATTGCACACTAATTTTATGATTATTATGTGAATTTCAGCCAGTTCCCCGATGAAGAAGTTTTTAAAATATTGGAATGGTGCCTGGTTTGGAATAAAGAATATTGGCTGATGAAAAATAAAGCTATACATTTCATGTGAAAGTAGATCTCTGGTCTGATTTCTCAGTTATGCTTAAGTTTTTGTCTGGCCTGTCTCAGGTCTTTTAACATAGCAAGTGAAATCTGAAACCCCCTTCCTCACTCTCAAATACCCTTTATGCCTGGGAAAACCTTAGTGACTTGACATGTTTAAGAGCCAATGAATCATTCTTCAAAGATAATTCTAGCCAGACTGAAGCATAGCACAAAAAGCAGTGCTTTGAAACTCCTCAGCAGACTGCAATTAATTAGCATACTGATAACACAAAACCTCCAATATTATCTAGTCTGTTAAGAAATGGGAGGGCTTTCTTTTTCTACTGAAATGGAAAAATGACTGCAATGATCGACCTACTGCAGCTGTAAAAATGGATATTATTTATTTATTTCAAAAGTTTAACAAGGAAAGACACTGAGCTGAGTATAGTTTGTTTCCAGAGGTGTCCTGGAGGAAGGGGAAGAGGAGGCAAATAGATGTACAAATACAATGAACAAGTTGTACAGGTGCAAATTAGAACATAGTATTATGAGCAATATCAAGATTGGCCTAACACCGATTATACAAGCTATGCAGTGAAACAGCACAGGATACAAGACACAAAAAGCTTAAAGTGCATTGTGTGATTTGTCCCGGGCAGGGAAGTGGATCAATAAATTAGGAAATAGGGACAGAGAAGGATGGGGAAGTGAAGGATGAAAGCAAATAAGGACAGTGGAATAGAGAACCAAGTGAGACAATGTAGAGAAGGTGAGACATTAGAGAGACAGGAGGGGAGGAGGAATGTAGAGGAAGGTGGAGGAGATATTGCTGGGATCAGTTGCAGTTACAGCAGAGAGTGGTGAAATTAAGCAAAACAAAGGATACTGAGTGAAGGGAGGAGGCAAAATGGATGTTTAAGTGGAGGGAGTTTGAGAGTATAGGGAAGTTATAGGAGAAAGCAGCCTGGCCAGCTAAGGAAGACCTGGGGAGTAGAGCAAGGGAGAGAAAATTAGAGCTGCAAAGGGAGAAAGAAGAAGGGAGGGCTAGGAGAGGACAGAAGTGCGGCAAGAAGGGAGAGAGCAAAGCCAGTATAGTGTGCTAGGCATCTGGCTTCAAGGGAAAGAAAGGAGAGGGAGGTGTACAGAGAGCAGTGGTGGGTGCAGGGTGAAAAGTCTAGAGCAGAAAAAGTGAAAGAGGCTATCCTGTCTGGACAGGGTGGTTTTGGGAGCAGTGCTGTAGACTATGTCACCATAGTTGAATATAGGGAAAGTAATTTTCTGAACAATGGCTCTGAGGGCTGGAAGGGGGACATAGCCAATGTTACAGCACAGAGCACCTAATTTTGGGTGCAGTTTTTTTGTGCATGGCATCTACATGTTCAGAAAAGTCAAGGTGGCTCTCAAGCCATACCCTGAGATACTTGAAGAGCGTACATCCTTAATGGCGGAACCCCATGCAGGGTACAGAAAGAGGGAGACCAGTTATCCTAGAGATTTTCTGCTTTGTGTCAAAGGTCATGGAGACTTTTCTTGTCATTAAGGGCTAGCCGATTAGAGCAGAACCAGAACTGAACATTGTCAAAGTCCTGCAGGAGTCTGGTCATTAGATCAGTGGGGAAGGGGCCAGAGGCAAATGGGACTGTGTCATCAGCAAACTTGTGAGTGGATGCTGAAGTGCAGGCAGCAGGGAGGTCATTGAGGAAGACCAAATAGAGTAAGGATCAGATGACAGAACCTTGGGGACACCGGTTAAGATCAGGGGAGGATATGGAATTGTCAGTTATAATGGATTGAGTCCTACCTTAAAGGAAGGAGTGGAATCAATTAATGGTAGAGATGGAAAGCTCTGCTGTGGCAAGCTTAGTGAAGAGTAGGTAGTGGGCAGCAGTGTTGAAGGCCTTAGCCAGATCAACAGAGATGACTGAGGTGATATGGCCCTGATCCATTCCTGAAAGAATTTTGTCGGTAAGCCATAGGAGGCAGGAAGAGGTGGAGTGGTATTTATGGATCCCAGACTGGAAAGTGGTGAAGATGGAGGAAGAGTCAAGGAGAGGGGATAGATGATATACCCCCAGATGTTCTTGGAGTTTGGCAAGGGTGGGGAGTAAGCATATAGGGTGATAGTTGCCTGGATTGGAGAAGATGCAACCTTTGGGGAGAGGGATAACTGTAGTGTGTTTCCATGTTTCTGGGACAGAGGCAAGGGTGAAAGACAGGTTTAGGAGGAAGGAGATTAGGAGAGCAATGGCAGAGGCAGAGAGATGGAGAAAATTAGGGTTGAGCCCATCGGGACTCTTGCTCTTATGAGGGTTAAGGGCTAGTAGAGCCTTGAAGTTGTCAGCAGGTGAGATAGGAGCAAAGGAAAAGGGGATAAGGGAGGATGGGAGGGGGTGGCAGGAGGAAGAAGGGATGGGGGAAGCAAGAGAGAAGGGAGGAGGTGCATGAGGTGAAGAAAGTGTTGAGCTTAGTGGCCACAAAGAGGGTGTCAGAAATGGTGGCATCTATTGCCTTGAGGACTGGGACAGTGGACTAGGCCTTGTGGGAGAATAAGGCATGGACAATGTTCCAGAACATTGAGGGCTGGCTAATTTTGTTCTGAAAGGCAGAGGAGAAGTACTTAGCTTTAGCTTGAATAGTGGCACTGATGCAGGCATTGCAGAGGGCTTGAAATGTGTGTAAGTCTGCAGGGAGCCTGAGGACTTATGAGCCTTCAATGCAAGATCCCATGCATGCAGGCAGGCCAGAAGTTCTGCTAAGATCCAAGGAAGGTGTAAGCCGCTGACCCTGTTTTTTTTTCAGAGGGGAGCATGTCCATCCCAAAGGGACAGGAATTTGGACTTAAAATAATCTAGAGCAGAATCAACAGTGCTAGAGGTGGAGACAGGTGACCAGTTGGTTGCAGCCATGTCCTCACTGAGGGATGTTAGGTCAATAGGTCCAGAGACCTGAAGGACCGGATCAGGAGGCGTTTGTGAGAACTTTGGGTGGTAAATTTTATGGGAGCAGTAGACAATTTAGTGGTCACTGAGGGCATCTGAAAGGGTGCCAGAGGCAATAATGTGAATATTAGCTGTGAAACTTCTTACAGTATAAATATGCAACCTCAGGCAACTCTCAGTATAAACCCTTCCACTTGGTCCTCTGAACACCCTGAGTTTTCTGATCCTACCCAAGATTCAAAACAAAAGCAAAAAAACAACAAAAAGATCAAAAAGAGCTTTCAGTACTGGAACAGCATAGCAGATTGTTCCCTGGGGATATGGGGAGGCAGTATTGCATAGTCATTAAGACCACTGAGCTGCAAACCTGAAGAACTGAGTATGACAATTAATTTGAAATTGTTTAATATTCCAAAGGGAGATAACATTCTCACTTACAGTATATGGAGTGATGGTTATTAAACAGCTTAAAAATGGATCCAAATTCTGATTAAACTGAACTATGTTGAGCCCACAGGTCACCAGCAAGGCTGCAGTCTCTGGATCTAAATATCCAAGAGTGGCATATTTTCGATTCTTGAGGTTCTAAAATCAAGCAAAAATCTTCATCATGCCACAAAATGGCTTTTACTTTCAAGTGAAACAAGTTTTGTTTTTTTCCAGCTTTAGGGCCTCATATATAGAAAAAGAGGAACATTTTCAACCCTTTGAAAACAATACTGTGGAACAATAAAAATTAAGTTCCAGTACTTAATGCTGAGCACTGTAAAATATAAAGTGAGGCAGTCTGTGTTTAACAATTTTATAGAAGCAGCAGTCTGCATGCAAGAAATAATTGGGCTGAAATTTCTTGAAGAAAACAATCAACCAAGAAAGGACTCTTCTTCATTTAAAGCTTTGCAACAGATAGTACCTACTCAGTCTCAGGGCTTGATTTTCAAAGAGCCCTTAGACCACTGCAATTTGCATTGATCTAGGACTGCATCAAACTCCAGGTACATCAGGGAACCTGTGTCCAATTCTGTAAAAACAGGGGTTTCTGCACCAAAAACCTGGGAGTTTCTGCACCTACAGGCTGCGCCAAATAATTTGTGCACTTGCAGGAACTGCCACAGGGTTCCAGCCTCCCTGCCCGGTGCAACACTAGAGTGGCTGGGTTTGGTGGGGGGAGAAGATGCTTGCCAGGATGGGTCCAGGAGCAGAAGTGGCACAGATAATTCCATAGGGGTTGTTGGGGAGAAGATAGGCATGCTAGGAAGTGATGTGGCAACCAGTTGGGATCCCATTAATAGAACCATAAAGCCAATGGGATGATACCATGGGGGTTCAAGGGATAAATAATGCCCAAGGCTGGGGCTGCTACCAGGGCTGTGTCCATCTGGGTAATGGCACTGTTTGTACTTGGACCACCCCATAGTACCATCCCACTGGCTATATGATTCTTATAACAGCACCCCCACTGGGTGCCAAATCACTCTCTGGCATGCCCACCAATACCCCAGTGGCACACCTCATGTTCCTTCTGCCCCAAACCTCACTTTCAGAGACCCCTAATTTGCCATCTTATGTGGCACTGGTGCAAGGGGCTTAGAGCACCCCCTGGTTGGTCTAACTCGAGCCTCTTTCTGGGCCCATGCCCGGGCTTTTAGAATGCCAAAAAATGGGATGTTACAGCCCTGCCATGGTACACGCCCCCTTGTGAGCTAATGCACCTGGTTGTGTGACACAGCCATGGCACAAGGGGGCTTTAACTCAGCTGTGTCAGGATTTGATGTAGCTACATTAGAAAATCCTGATTAATGCAAGTTGTGACACAAGACACTTCTTGAATCAAAATCTTCTGATTCAGGTCCCTTGCATCAATCTATCCCTTTTGAAAATCAAGCCCCCAGTTTTCAAATGTGGAGTAACCAAATGTTGATGTTCAGAATGATGAAAAGGGTCAAGAAGATATGATCTCTCATTCCTCTAGGGAAGGCTCTGAAAATGTAGAATTGTACGTGCAAGTCCCACTAGAGCCACTTAGAACTTTACAAAAGCAACTGGACTGGGGTACTATAATTGACATGAACTTTGAATGGTTAAAGCAGAAATGAGTGAATGCATCGAAATAATTACTTGACTTGTGATTTTCTGTTATTGTAGAATGTACAGCTATATGTTAATGTGTATGCCGCAATATACTAAAAGTAATCAGATTAAATAAATATATGCTCATAAAGACTAATAACTAAAATTATGAAGGGATTTCAGGGGGAGACAGATGATTTCTCATTTGTTCAAACAGAGTGCTATCTTGGTGTGTAAGGGTATCTTCTTTGTTAAGATTTGTAATTGAGCTAGTTGAAGTAGTTAGACTAGAGGGAAGGCAGAAGAAAGCAATATTTGTTGTTGGTAACAAAATTAAAATGGCAATTCTTTCTAACCAGCCATTTAAAGGTTTGCAATGGGGTATGTCTGATCAGAAAAAAATGCAGGGAGTCCTTAGGTTGATGTCTTGGAAAATTAATGGTTTCAAAAATGCAATAAATAGAAAAATATTAAATTTGTTCAAAATGGGCAAATGTCATTGACCTACTCTTATTGTATACCTCCAACATTAGGATCACTCCCAAACAGCACAGCCACTTATGGTGCAGTAGGTTCCTCTACTCCCCTTACATCTTGAGTGTCTAGACTGTGTTGGGGGTGTTCTCAAGTCCTGGAAAGATTCAGTGGGATTGATCAAGAAATGTAAACAAATAGGTTTTTGTGTGGTAACTATGATGTGCTAAGTTGGAAAACTTCACTCTGTGAATTAATTTGTGAAGTTGCCTCATTTTGTGAAATTAATCCACAGTGTAAAGTCCAAATTCATGGAAAACTGATAACTCCACAAGTACACAAGTGAGCAAATTCGGCAGCAGAGTTTGGTACAGATGCAAAGTTTGCAAAATGTGAAGTTGGTAACTTAACCGGTGACATTTGGCACAGAGGTGAAGTTTGCAATATACTATGGGATTAGAGTTCACACCTTGCTAAAACAAGCTGTGCATGCCACAAGGAGGCTGTCTTCAGTGCAGTCTTCTGAAAACAGAGTAGGAGAGAAGTCTGTGCCTGTCTGAGAAATTTATTTTTAAATACACCTCAAAACCAAGCTTTTTGAATCCAAATTGCTCACCAACTGTTGCCTTTTGCTGCTAGATATGTGTTTTTGTTTTTTGCTGATTATTTAAAGTAGTGGTTTCTGTTTTATCAGTCTAAGCAGTGGTGTGGGGGGAGGGTAGGTGTACTGTAAAGCAAGGCAGCCCAAAAAGATCCATAGCTTTTTTGTCTGACCAGATTTGTGTTGTATTTTGGTTTTCTCACTTTTTCTAATTCAGAATTTTTGATCTGTAGTGAGCAATTTCTCATTTTTATTTCTATGGAGTTCTTTGGTGTGTTTAAAATATTTTGTCTGTGTCTTTTTGTAGCAATTTTAGTTAATGTGCTATAGTTTTCTTAAAGTGATAGTGTTCTGTTATATTTTGTTAGACCTAATATTAAATTACCCCATTGCCCTTTTCATTTTAATCTCTGCTATATTTAAAAAAAAAACAAAAAAAACAAAAAAAAACTGTTTTGGTTGTTTTTAGTGGTAGTTTTTTTCAGATCACACTGCTGATCCCTGATTCCCTTAGGGGATGTGTTTTCTGTTGCTGTTACTTACTGTATTTTTGCTGTCATGTTAGTTTATTTTTTTAATTAATGCAGGGTCAGGATTTTCAAACTGTACCCAGAAAGGGTGCAAGTGTTTGCGCTGCACAACTGAATATTGTTTGAATATAGCGAAAGATGTCGGTGGCGCAAATGGGGCCACCAAAGATGCACTGGCTACATCCCCCTGTGCAGTTGAATCCTGGAATAGGGATGCGTGGCACATCATCGGGATGCACTGGGGGCAAATTCCAGATATTCAGATGGCATATGTAAATGAGGCCATTATGCATGCAAGGCACAAATGGATCCATTTGCATGTCATTTTGGCCACATTTGCATATCTCAGGTAGGGATGCACTTGGCAGGATGCACCAGCTGCCCTCCATGTACATTGGAGCCAATGTCCTTGGTAGTCCAGTGCCCCCCGCCCTGAACCCGATTGTAGCATAAATACTGTTAAAACAGATTCCCCCTGGTAGTCTAGTATCCCCCTTCCCTGCTTTGTACCCAATCATAATGGATATAGTGCTATAAAAGACTCTCCCTGGTAGTCCAGTGGCCCCCCTCTCTTCCTGAACTCCAATGTGTAATAAAAAGCCTTCACTGATCCTCCATGGTAGTTTAGTGGTACCCCCTCCCTTCCGTGGACACCGTCTGTAAAATAATACATTTGCAAAAGTCCCTGGTAGTCTAGTGGTGCTCCCCTCCAATCCTCACCCCTGTTCATAGAATAATCCTAGATCAAAATACCCTGGTAGTCTAGTAGCCCCCCTCTGAGCCCTGATCGTAACACAGAAAAGAAACCCCAATATTTCCTTGGTGGTCCAGTGGACTTCTCCACCCTCACACCCACCGAGGTACCCACACCCATCCTGCTCCCCCCATTCCAATTTGGCCATTGAAGCTGGTGGGTAGCAAAACCCACCCACACACCGCCATGGCTGCCTGACAGCTGAGCTGTCACTAAATGACAGCTTACAGTAAGCACTGCAATACCATTGGACAACACTGTCGACCAATGGGCTTGCAGTGTATACTGTAAGCTTTCATGGTGGTGGTGCTGAGCCTGATGGCATGGAGCTTGAGTCAGTGGTTGAGGCGGGAGATCTGAAAAATGTGTGTCAAACTCAGACTCTTGCTAATCAGATGGTCAGAGAGCCAGAGAGCCAGAGACGGTGATGATAATGAGGACAGACCTGTGGAGAAAAAGAACATTGACAGCTGTGCTGATGATGATTTGTCATATTCCCTATGGGAGCCTGAAGAGAAAAAGCATAAGTGTTGTGTTGCAGATGATGCAGGGAATGTTGTTCGCAGTTATCCAACTACCAAAGTCCCCCCCAAGGTATTAGTAAAGTTATGAAACCATTCCAAAAAACACAATTTTCCACCCTTCCCCTCAGCTGTCCCATTCCCACCTCCATGGTAAATTGAGGATTATGAAATCCCTAGTTTGGGATTTTTATATACTTGACCCAGCTGATGACACAGTCGCTATCTGCCAGCTATATCAAGTGCGAGTTAGTCAGGGGAAGGGCAGTCACCTAAGCACTGATGGGCAACACACACCTGATGAACAGGCACCTGTTATGGTGGCATCAACACCAGAAGTAAACCTTTGTAGTGGGCCCCTGTCACTAATCATCATCATTAGGCAAGTTAGATGGAAGTGACAGGGCAATAGACCATGTGGATGGAGGGGCAAGTGAGGAGAACTACAGAGAGGAGGAGGATTCTGTGAGTCTGCTCAGCAGTGGGCATAGCAGCAGTGGTAGGTACAGTAGCACCACTCAGTCAGAAAAGCATGGTAACACCATTACAGAAAACTCCCCAAATCACTGGTGTCACTGGAGCAACAGCACATATGAATCCCCAGGAGTGTGTAGGAGATGGAGGGAGTGGAGGGCTATGAACAGTGGAGGGTGAATGAGGAGGGGTCATCGTATCGGGGTGGTAAGATCCAGGAGACACCCTGGGGCAAAATGGAACTCAGAACACGGTTCTCCATGTTTGGTTTCCATACTCAAGGGCACTACTGATTGTGTTGGGCAGGTAGTTCGGGTGGCCTGGGAGGTTCGTACAACTCGGGCAGTGTTGTACAATGCCAGGTCCATCAAGAACAAGACTGCAATTACTGCAGATCTTGTCAAAACATTGCATCTGGAATGCATCACCGAGACCTGGCTGGATGAGAATTCTGTCCCCATTTTGGAGGCTTTAACTCCAGTTGGGTACTGGGTGATACACTGCCTGAGATTGGACCGTGGGGGGGGGGTGGTCTGTTTCAAGGCCAAACTTAACCTCACGAGTGTGCTAATTGAGGAGGCTGAGTCATTTGAGTGTGCCGTAGTAGCAGGTGTAGGTTATTGGATCCCCCCCATTTATCTTTCACCTGGTGATGAGAAACGAGTCCTTCAGGGAGTGTCGGACTTCGTCATCGACATGGCATTTTTGTCGCCTAGACTGATGATTCTGGGTAACTTTAATGCCTTTGTCAATGATGAACTCTCACAATTTGGACATCGCTTCCTCCAGTTGATGGTCTGGGCCTCATACAGATGGTTACCACTGCTACTCATAAATAGGGACATTCCCTTGACTTAGTCTTCCTCCTAGGAATCAAAACATCTGACTTGGGGGTGGAACCAGTTGGGTGGTCTGATCACTACACCATGGGGTTTAGTTTTATCACCCCCCCTTTGTAGGCCTACCCCTGTGGAGATGGTTAAGTACTGCCCTTTACAAAATATAAGTTCTCATAGCCTATTGGCAGTTCTTGACCTCTCATCCCTCTCGTTTGCAAGCAGTGACCCAGAGACCCTCATGATGGCCTATAATTTGGCCATCCCGGCAGCTCTGGATTCCATTACCCCCATCCATGTTCACCCTCTCTCCCTTCACCCTCAATCCCCTTGGTTTGATGGGACTCTGAGGGAGATGCAGAGACTAGGACAAAGGTTAGAGCGTTGCTGGCGAAAGTCCGCTCTTGATACCGACCACCTTAGATTGATGGACCATTATCAAGCCTATTAATCTGCAATCAGCCATAAGAAAGCAGAGTTCCTGTCAAGGGAGATTGCCACCACTCAGAATTGACCAGCTCAGCTTTTCCATAATGTGGACAGAATATGCAACCCAGCCTGTGGACAGGTCCAGAAAGCCTTTTCGCAATTAGAGTGCGACAAACTTGCTCGATTCTTTGCTAATAAGGTGGCTGACTCCAGCTGGCACACTCTATGGGCATTGCTTTTGTTCAGTTTGAGGACACTACACCTCGATTTTCTTGCAGTACCTTCAGCTGACTGGAATTCATGCATGACATGCGGATTATCCCGTGTGTGCGCCCTAGGTGCTGTAGTTTGGACCCTGGACCAACAGCCCTAATTTGGGGTTGTATTGATGTCATTGGTCCAGTCCTTGCGCAGATAGTCTGATGCTCCTTGGAATCTGGAGAGTTTCCTAGCTCCCTGAAAGAGGCGGTGGTGACACCTTTCTTGAAGAAAGCTACTTTGGACCCAGACTGCCATGCAAACTACAGACCCATCTCGAACCTTCCCCTTTTAGGGAAGGTGATTAAGAATGTAGTGGCAGCACAACTGGAGGACCATTTGACCATCCATGACATCTATGAACTGCTGCAGTCCAGTTTTTGAAAGAGACATAGTACCGAGACAGCGCTGGTTCGGGTGCTCAGTTATCTCCAGATGGCTTGAGATTGAATGAACTGCTCCATCTTGGTCCTTCTGGATCCCTCATCAGCATTTGACACCGCGAACTATGGGATGTTGCTGGGTCACCTGAGGCACATCTGTGAACTGTCGGGTACAGTCCTCAGGTAGTTTGCATCATTTTTCATGGGTAGAACACAGAGTGGTGTCTGAGATTTTTTCTTCAGGCCCTACTTCTCTGTCATGGGGGTGCCTCAGGGCTCTGTGCTCTCACCCATGTTGTTCGCGGTGTACATGCTACCCCTCGGAGACATTGTAAGATAGTATGGGCTGAGGTTTCACTGTTATGCTGATGATACCCAGCTCTACCTTTCTTTTGCACCCGACCAGGCTGAAGCCATCTCGGTCTTTAATAACTGTCTGAAAGAAATCCAGGAGTGGATGGATTCCAGCTGGCTAAAAGAGAACTCGGAAAAAACTGAGGTGCTTGTTGTGGACCCTGGTCACCGGATAGGGGGATGGTTCACCCACGGGAATTTTTCTCAGTGGCATTTCACTCCTGACCTCTGAACGGGTGCGTAACCTGGGGGTAATTTTTGATGAAGGACTGACCCTGCATTCGAAGGTGTCAGGTGTCATCAAATCTACCGTTTGTCACGTCAGGAATATTGCCAGGATTAGGCATCTGGTTCTATCTGGCGATCTTCCTACTCTGGTCCATGCCTTTGTGTCTTCGCACTTAGATTACTGCAACTCCCTTTACCTAGGACTTCCTGGGGTAGAAATCTGCCACCTGCAGCTAGTGCAGAATGCCGCGGCCCAGCTTTTGACGGCATCTGCTGGATCCTGTCATATTTTGCTGGTGCTGCACAAACTGCACTGGCTGCCAGTACAGTGGCAGATCACCTTTAAAGTCGGCTTGCCGACTTTTGAAGCCCAACATGGACTCGGCCTGGATTACCTGAAAGAGCTCCTGCTCCCTTATTGCCCTGGACGATCACTCCACTTGGCCGATGAGGGGTTGCTAGAGATTCCAAGGGTTTGTTTAAAAATGTCTGGGGTGAGAGCTTTTATGTATGCAGCCCCTACCCTTTGGAGTTCTCTACCTCATCGGCTACAAGAGTACACAACTGTAGAGGGATTCACGCAATCTCTAAAAACTTATTTTTGGCACCATGCATTCAGCAATTGATTTTTTTCTTTTTTCTTTTGGTGCATTGTTATTTTAATGTTAATTTTATTGATGTTTGCTCTGTTTTTAAATTGTGAGTTGCCTTGGTTATAGATAAGCCCCCCTATAAAGAAATGTTATTATTGTTGTTATTATTAAATCCCACCCCAACAATGTTGCCATGGTGAGTCCAACCTTTTGGTAGTCCAACCTCAAGAAAGGTCCACCTACACTGCATAGCATGTTTGAGTGTTACTCCAAATTCAATCTCAGTCATGCTACTGCACACGAGTTACATGTAAATGCAGTAACTGCTGCAATGCCGGAAATTGATCTATTGCCATTCTTTTTTGTAGAGAATGTTAGATTTCAGAGGATGATGGCCTATGTCTGTCACAAATGGCAGATTCCATCAAGAACATACTTTTCTAAATGTGCTATTCCTGAACTTTATGGGACAGTGTCACAGATGGTAAACCAAGCCCTGAAGCACCCAACATTCATCACTATACATATGGTACAACTGAGCATGAATATGTGGACCAGTGGCTGAACAGCTGGTAGTTCCTACTTGTGCATTACAGCTCATTCAACACAGATACCTGGGGTAGTATTTGACTCTGGGCATGGGGAAAAATTGCACTAAGCCCAGCTGTGGTGAAAGCAACATTCTGGATATTTGCCAGCATGCCACACTAACAACTAAGCAATAAGGCATGACAGGGTGTGGTATATCATGGGATATCATCATGCCTCAGGTGGTTGGGCACGAGGCTGCAGGCTGAGTGTGTCCAACTGTCCAAGAAGTGACGATATCCCATGATATACCACACCCTGGAGTGTCTTATTGCTATTATGAACTGGATCCCACATATATGTGAATAAAATATAAAAAAAAAATGTTTTAAATTATTTTAGTATTACATTTTCTAATGTGTAGGGATACATTGATAAAATATAGTTTGTTACAATTTTGCTGTGGGCAGCAGGTGTCCTCCTTGTAATGCTTTGATAGTTAAATGAGTTTTTTTCATTTGTTTTGTGTAAAGCTGTTGTTGCTTTTTCTTAAGAGTGAAAAAGTTTTGCATCCTGAGTAAGAAGTGACAGTGGCAACCCATCGCGGTCGTGAATGCTGCAAAATGACTTATTTTAATGGCTGCTATCCGAGCATAAAAATCTGCTTCTAAGTTCACATTGATGTTGAAAAACTAGTTTATTGTGTGAAACAAGGCTTATTTTAGCTGGAAACTGCTTTTGAAAACTACTGCCATGATAGTGAGCATGTGCATTAGCATCTGACACAGATGTGGGTGCTCTGTGTTGCGGCTTTAGTTTTTGAATAGCAGTTTCCAGGTTAAAATAAGCCTTGTTTCAAGTAATAAACCACATTTTTAACATCAATGTGAACATAGAAACTGATTTTTATGTTCAGGTTATGGGCAGTAAAAAAGTGATTTCACTGTCAGAGACAAACAGGAGCAGCTGAGCATGGGGAAATGTTTGGACCAAAGTGAGGTAAAAAAGACGAGCAGCTGAGCAAGACAGCCGTGATGGGTTGCGACTTATCCCAACTGATTTTTCTTTAGATTCTAATTGATTTTCGGTTAGGTTACATGGATGCTGGTGGGGAAATGAAGAGAGTGGACTTTTTTTTTTAAGACGCGCTCGCTCGTTATTTCTGTCAGCAGCTTTCGTTCTGCTGCCTCCTGTTGTGGGCACAGCTGAAGAGAACAGTGCATGGAGAGTGAGGAGGCTGGTGGCTGGAACTTTTTTAAAGCCATGATGATGTAGCCCAATATCATCATGGCTTTAAAGAGCTGTCAGCCAGTCAGATTGCTGCATTTATGATCCCCAGTTCATAATGAAGGATATACCTGGATCACACACAGGTGGAAAAATGCTGTAAGTGCTCCTTATCAAAACTGAGTGTGGCTTCACCCACATTCCCTGAAAGCAAGCTTCATTGTGAGTGATAATGGCTTGAATGTTGTGAAATGCCTCAGTGATGGGGTGTTCCTCAGTATACCACTGATCAGCAATCTGGCCCACCGGGTACCTATAAAGATAAAAAGAAAACTCGGGGAGGGATCATGCTCCAACTGGCCTCAAAATACTGAAATTGTAGAACTGGAGAATGTAGACCCACTCACTAGATCTTGTTTCAATAAGAATTCTGACTACATTTAAATATTTCAACGAAAAAGGTGATTTATTGCACCATTTATCAACGTTTCACAGTTCACACTCACTGCTTCTTCAGGATCTAGAGTTTTAAATTTCAAAGCAAATTACTTATAAATGAATCTTATATACCAGATGTGTCAAATAAACAGTATGAATATAATCTTTGATTGTTCTTTACAGAATGTAAAATTAATTTTATTGTCAAATGTTATGCATATAAATATAAGAATCAAAGGGGTATGTTTCTAATATATATATATATATATATATATATATATGTATATATAAAAAATATAAATGTTACCCTATACTAAAATAACATCATTTAAATCATTCCCACCTTTGTGTTATAAATCCAATATAGTTAGTGCATCCTTCCGAAATCTTGTCTGATTCTAAAACATAAATAATGAAGTTTCGTCATCATTTCAAATAGTCTGTTTAAAACGTTAAACTGTGTTTCTATATATTTATTACCTATTATGAAATTTTGAAATAGTTTGCGATGCATCAAATATGGGAATCTATTTTTCACTTCTACTTGTAGCTGTATAGAATTAGATTTGACAGATACAAAGAAAAAAATAAAATTGGAGTGTGGAAAAAAAGAGGAAGAAAAGTGCTTAATTAATATTTTGTCTTTTTGTACTTCAACACGCTATAATACTTTGCCTAATATATATTTAGGTTCTGGGTACCTGTATATAATAACACTTTTATGAAGCCCCAAGCTTCTTTTTTCAATTTTAACCTGGTGAAAGGTAATAGATTTACTTAGAGCCTTTGTTTGAGTTAATTTTGTAACATAAACTACCCACAATGTTTTTCACATACAGTATATGTACTCTTTTTTTAAATCACAAGTCTCTCTAACTCAAACATACTGGACTATGTATTTGTCCCAGATTCCCCCTTCTCCCACAAAAGACAGACCACCTGTTTGTTGTTGTGTTCAGATCGGCAATCAATTTATTATAAAACCATATTTCTTCAGTTTACATCCCATCACCATCTTTACTTTTGTCTTATTACACCTCTTTTATTATATTGCATTACATGTCAATATTGATTCAAATAGTCCTCTTCTTCTGCTTCTTCTCACCTCCCAAGGTGAAAACCTGGGAGCCTTCTTCTCTTTCTTCTAGGTAACAGTGAGAACCAATACTGCTTTTTTCTCCTTCTGTTTCTTCTCCTTCTTTTCCTTTTCCTTTTTCCTTCCCCCTCCCGTTTCCCCCTACCTCATTTTCCCCTTTCTGTCATCCAACTGTGACAGCCCATCTTGGCCCCTTGTCCAAGACCCTTTCTCCCCATCCTCTGTATTTTTTATTTTTTGGGTGGGTGGGCAGCAAGAAAATTATCCAGCAAAAACAGGCTGAGTGACTCTGTGCTGCCTGTTATATACCTCGTATTTTTCCCTTCCCACTCCCCTAGTCCACCTATGCTTCCTTAGTTCCCCTCTTCACCCCTCCCCTTTCTGTTACCAGTCTATTGTCTCTGTGCCCCCCTCACCTCTCTGATCATACCAAATTGTCACTAGGGGAGGGGTCCACCTGGACAACTTGGTCTGCCCCTTAAAAGGCAAACTTCATTTTCAGGGATTCCCCCTTCACCCACAAAAGACAGACCACCTGTGTGTTGTTGTGCTCAGATCGGCAATTAATTTATTATATAGCCATATTTCTTCAGTTTACATCTCATCATCATCTTTACTTTTGTCTTATTACACCACTTTTATTATATTACATTACATATCAATATTGGTTCAAATAGTCCTCTTCTTCTGCTTCTTCTCGCCTCCCCAGGTGAAAACCTGGGAGCCTTCTTCTCTTTCTTCTAGGTAATGGTGAGAACTGAGACCACTTTCTTCTCCTTCTGTTGCTTCTCCTTCTTTTCCTTTTTCCTTCCCCCCTCCCCTTCCCCACCTCATTTTCCCCAATAGCCGGTGTCCAGTTTGCATTGGATGACCAGCCTTCCCCTTATCTTTGCCACCCCTTATTGTCTAGCTTTGTTGTCTCCTCCAGGCCTTAATAAACCCCATCATCTCTGTGTTGAACCTATCAATGACTAGGTCTGATAAATGTACTCCATCTGATCTATAAAAATCCTCCACCCATTCTTCGACTCCTCTCAGTATTACATGCCCTCCCATGCTTCTTACCCACGTCCCACTCTCCTGTTTATCTTTCTACTAGCTCTATCTATTGCTACATGTCTACGTGCATATCTCCAGACTCTCCGAGGTATCATGTTGGACCACGCCAAGGTCACATCCGGCCACAATTGTTTTACCTTCTTTAAATCACATTTTACCCTTAGATACGTGTCCACCCATGGCTTTTCCCCTACGTCGTTCCCTCCCAGATGTATGATAATCAGATCTGGTGACGGTCTCCATTGTTTCATCTCTAGCAGCATTGGAAGTAGCTGTGCCCACTTCATTCCCCGGATGCCACGTTAAATTAACCTACAGTGTCTGACATCCTGGTAGATCTGATTTCCCCCCAGACTTCTTTTCTGCTCTCTTTTCCACCCAATAAATGTAGGAATGCCTGCAGATCCACACTTCTGTTATCCTCCTTCTACCTATTGAATTAGACAAGACACTTTTAGAACCTTAACGTTCACACTTTTATATATATATAACCCTGCTTCCCAGTGCCCCACCCCTTTATCCAATTTGTTCCTGCAAAACAAACATAGATGACACATCAGTCTTCAATTCTTAAAAGCATGAATGTATCTTCTGTAGTTGGCAGACTGCCAGCACCCCATTTCCAACATACTGTTAACTGGTTCTCCTTCTGCTGCCCATTTTGACGTGGCTCCTATCCGAAAGGAATAGAAGGAATAGCTAGCTGGGTCTTCACCCAGAAATTCCATGCCCTTCTTAAGAACAGCTGTTATCTGGTAACTGGTCACCTTCCTCCCATCCCCGTGTACAAATAATCTCCCCTCTTTTTTGTATCTGCCTGTGGTGTAAGCCCACAGCACCTTCACTGGACCCAAGGGCCGTTTGGTATGCGGTCTCAATGTTATCATGCTCCTTTTCCCTGCCTGGTTTGTTTTTGACCTTCTGATTATTAGCTGCATTGTTTCCTGTCCCCAGATTAGGTCTCCCCATTCCAAATCTCCATCTTTATCCTTTCTGCTGTGCCCCACTGCTTCGCTCACTCTCAATACCACTGCAAACATTACCACATAAATTGTAACAAATAACTGTGCTTCATCCTTTGATTTACAAACCTTTGGCAGTATGTCCCGTAATCTGTCCAACCAATGGTCCGCTATTGATAGCCAGCCCTCCCTGTCCTTTTGTCTTAATGTGCTCCACCCTTGCAACATCCTCCGTAACAACATTGATTTTGTGGGATCTTGCCATCTCTTTAAGCTACATACTATGCTGATCCCAGCTAGGTATACACCCATTGTGGTGTCTGCTAAACCTTTCTGCCACTGATCTACCACAAACTTTCCTATCTGCTCTTCTGTAACTGGCTCACTTACCTCCATGTGGTGCGCTGCCCTGAGTGATTGCAACGCCCGCCATGCCCCTTCATAGGCCCTCAAAGTCCGTGGTGCCCATGAGCTGTGATACAGCATCTCTGCTCCCTCTTGCCAACATCCCAGATGTTCATTGGAATAGGCATTTTCCATTCCTCTGCTGTTGGCACCAGTGCCCAGAAATGATCCATCTGCAGACGGGAAAGGCTGTCAGCCAGGATATTCCTAGCCCTGTCTATATGTTTGGCCCTAAATGTCATATTCAGCAGTAATCCTCTTAACATGAACTGCCTCAAAACCCACCTTACCAGTTCTGACCTGGCCTCTTTGTTATTCAGGACATCCACAACCACCCAATTATCGCACCAGAATGTGACCTTCTGGTTCTGCAACTCCTCTCCCCATACTAGGGTGCAGGTCCAAATCGGTATTATTTCCAACAGTGTAATATCCTTCACCCTGCCAGTTCTTATCCAATCCTCTGGCCATGGTTCTGCGAACCATTTTCCTTTCAAATATCCCATCCCCTTCCCCCTGCTGTGTTCATGTATAATTCCAAATCAGTGTTATAGACCCACTCTTCCTGTCAAAAGGATATGCTGTAGTAGCTGCTTAAAAATTCTTCCCACACCTTGAAGTCCTCTTTTACCCCCTGTGTTATGTCCACCCAATGGTGCAGTCTAACCACCCCTGCTGTTGCTCTTGCTAACTGCCTTGTGAACACCCTCCCATGCCCAATTGCCCTGCACGCAAAATTCAAATGCCCCAGAACTTGCTGCACCTGCTTCAATTGTACTCTCCTCCTGCTCATGTGCTGTTGAATCAACTCTCTTAGTTTCTTAACTTTCTTGTCTGGCAACCTAAATACCTCTCGCAATGCAACTACCTCAATCCCTAAGAACTCCAACACCTTGCTAGGGCCTTCTGTTTTTTTCTGGTCCCAGCAGTACGCCGAGCTCATCACATAATTGGTGGAAGCTAGCCAGCATCCTTTCTGTCTCTGCTTGTCCACTGCCTATCAATAGGAAATCATCCAAATAATGTATAATCGTCTTGTACCCAGTTTTTTCTTGAAAAATCCACTGCAGGCATGTGCTGACATGTTTCAAATAAGGCACAGGCAATCAAACAACCCATCGGCATGGCTTTGTCAAAATAATACTGATCCTCTATTTTAAAACCCAATAAATCCAAGTCCTCTCTTCTAACAGAGAGCAAATGAAAAGCTGACTCTATATCAGTCTTGGCTAGCCATGCATCGGGGGTTGCCCGCATAATCTGTACTGCATCCTCTAGCGTGGCATAGGTCACCCTGCTGTGCTCTTCCCCTATGAAGTCATTGACGGAGTCCCCTTCCAGGAATGACAGGTGGTGAATCACTCTGTATTCACCCTCCTGCTTTTCTGGGACTAAACCAAAAGGGGAAATTCTCAGGTTTTCTAACAATGGGACTGGGAATGGTCCCTCCACCCTCCCTGCTGATATCTCTTTTTCTATCTTCTGTTTCAAGATGTTTTCCTTACCCCAGACTGATCACAGGTTATTAGCCTCCCACGCGTGTCTTGACACCTTGCACTGTAAGGGAAAACAGGAAATAAACCCCCCTCTTATGGTCTCTGCCCCTCTTTTGTCTGGATATTTCATGAGTCACTTGTCCCAAGCCTCTATCTTAATGGGGGACCTTTCTGCCTGAAATTGTCTTGCCTTTCCCTTGACCCCACCCCACCCATCAGCCCCCCAGATGTACCATCCCTGTCTTTCTTTTCAGTAGGCCTGTGCCCCCTGCCCCATGCCCTCTACCTCTCATCCCTGTGCTCCATGTCTGCCCTCTATAACTCTGCCCTTCACAAAAAGGTGGTTGCCCATTTGCCTGTGTTCCCACCATCTGGGTACCTTGGGCCCAAGATGTCTTGCATCTTGACACCAGGTGAGAACCTCTGCATTTTGAACATGTGTGTTGGAATAGGCACTGCAGCCATGAGCAGAACGCCCTGTTGTATCCCCAACAAACACTTCTGGATCATCCACCCCCTTACCCATCTCCCCTTCTGGTGTGGATTGGTCAATCACGTAGTCTGTCCATAAGTCCAGCTGTTTTGTGTCCCATCTAACATCCCCATACATTGCTATCCTTTGGTAGAAAAATTCTTCATAATATATCCACCCCACGCCTCCTTTTGCCTTTGCCCTCCATATGATCAGCGAATACATGCTCAGCGGGATACCCAGCTCTGTTTTTTTCCAATATTATGGCTGAATATATGACAAAGCCCACAAACTACCCATCCCATGTCTTGCCCTTTGTAAGTTTATCCTCCTCTTTCTTCCCCAATAATACGATGGCTGCCGCCATATCACTCTTCCCTATACTCTCTGTCTCTTCATATTTGGCCGCTGCCTCCCTACTTACCAAGGCAAATATGTCCACATACTCCCCCTTCCATATTTTTTCTTTTGTGGCCAGCAGCACGTGCTCCCCTATCCTAAACCCCCAGGACCCTATCTCCCTCGTACCTTTTCCTCCTCCTTCCAGTCCCTTCTCTGCCCCTGCTGTCATGTCTTTTTCTGACCTGATCTCCGCCGGTGCCATCTCCATCTGGCCTAGACCCCCTGTCCCTAAATCTGCTATTATTTGCCCAAAATACTCTTTGATACTATCTCCAACAGAACCTGATAAACTACCTGTTTTCCTGTCCATCCTTTGCAGCCTTCTGCTGTCGGATTCCACTGGTCTGGTTTCTTGGGTAGGGTTCACTGGCTGAGACATCAATGGAAAGGCAACAGGTACTACAAAGAGGGGCTCTGGCCTGGGTTCAGACAGCGGCAAACTTATAAGAGAATCTATCTCAACCCTTATAAAGTACTAGAATTTAAACATAACAACATAAGTTCCATAAATTTATTAGTGCACAAAACTGCAAAACTTTTTGACCTTTCTTATGACAACATTCCTACTGAATTTCTTATCACTAGTGCACAAAATTGCAAAACTTTTTGACATTTCTTATGACAACATTCCTACTGAATTTCTTATCACTCCAAATTGAAATTATTTAAATAGTAATGTTTCAGAACTCAAGGTTCCTTCATCAGACTTGGAGTTTAATCTGTAAAACAGAAATGTGAAAAACAAAAAGTATATATATTAAAATATTGTCATCTTATATAAATGTATTAAATAATCAAAATTTAATATATTTTTCTAATTAGTAGGTGGAACAAACCTCTAAAAATGATATATATAGTCCTGAAGGCATGGGTAGAAATATTCGTGGCTTGCTCCTTTAAGATGGGGGAGGATAAACCCTTAGTGTATATTTCAAAATAGCCAGAAAAGTCCTATAAAATTTAATGATTCAAAGTAAATATACATTTTAATAATGATCTTAATAATATCATTGCTCAAAATAGGCTGCTTACTTATTATTTGAAGCTTTTTAATCTAAACGCTCTTCATATAAGAAGGTCTGCAGCTACCAGAGCTGTTTCAACTTTAAACCTTAGAAAGAAATACAAATGAATATCTTTTAAATGTTATTTCTTAAATTATGATATTTACTAAAAATAAACATAATAATTTTTACCAGCTTTCAGGTATTAAAGAATACGAGCGTTTAGTGAATTGCAATGCAAAGCAAGGTAGCAAACCGCCGCCATTACCCAAATTCTCTTATAATAAGTTTGTTGATTCTCCCATATCTATTTCCCCTTCTATATAAATTAATAAAAGGAACCTTGGGAAACCTTATACTCATTAAATTTCGTTCTAATTAAACCTGGGAGTGGTTTAACTAATTTGAGTTTCCCTAAATATAATATAGACATTTTGTCTACAACAAAGTAGTTTCATTGCTGGTTTGGTCCAAACATTTTAATAATGACCACTTTTGCAGAAATTGGTAAAACTACGGACAATAGATCAACGGCAATTAGTATTAATCAGGATGAAATGACTAGAATTATGAGTCTAGTCAAAAGTAAACGACATTTGGGACAGATAGATTCTACCAACATCCCCCAAACTATGCTTAATAAATTGGAAACACTAAAAGAACGAGAAATTAGGCTAGATTGGCATGCTGTTGCTCTATTGGAATATATGAATCAGAAAAGAATACCTAGAGGTTTGCAAGTATTGGCTGAATCCCAATTAGGGTTTCCCCCTGATGGTTTCCAATTTAAATGGGATGGCATTCGCTCCAAATGTTCATTTGATTTCATGCTATTATTAATAGAAACACTAACAATAGAACAAAGTAAAATGATAAGTGAAATTAATGATTTGGAAACTAAGATTAAGGAAACAATAACAACATCAGAACTTGAAACTCTTTTGGAGAAAATAGATAAATCTTTTGTGGAATATGATAAACACATTCAAAATATCAAGACAGGAAAATTTAAAAGAGATCTTAATGATCACAAAAATGGTACAGTATATTCTTGGAAAAAATCTACTTCCCAAACCAATATTTATGATCTCAATCAGACTTATACAAGTCCAACTACTTCTGATTCTGAAAATTCAGATTCATTACAGTATAGAGATTTTGCTAATAGAAGATTTTTCAACAGACGCAATAGACGTTATTACAATCCACAAGGTAGATTTTTTACTCCAAGGAGGTGGCAAAGTGAAAGAGAGTACTATGATGATTCTAGATACAATTGGCACTCTAACATTAGAACATTTGATAAAGATAAGGATTTTCACAGAGGTATGGAGGATATAGGAGTGTCAGATACATGCAGAAAAGAAAGAGATTTAGGAAATATAGAAAAAGAACAAGAAAAAACACACGAACTCAGATCGAGACACCGTTAGAACAAACAGTTTTTAATCTTTCAACTCGCAGGCTGACAGCTACCGAAATTAAAGTTCTCGGTTATGGTCTTTCTTTCAGTCTTTCAGAAAAACTGAATCCTTTCGAACTCAAATTAGATCTTGAGAAATTCTATCGCAAACTTCGACTAAAAAATTTTTTTAGACTGAAACCTCCCTCACAAATAGATACCAATATGACATCACAAGAGGATAGACGTTTGTTGAAACAATCATTGGGTGTTAAATCGAAATTTGATCCTACTTCTCTGATACCATCTAATGTTACCAATTACATTAATAAGGTCAATTTAGACATTGAGAAAATGTTAACAAACTCAAAACATAAATCTATGAAGTTTAATTTAACTAAGGAAGAATTTAAGGCACTTAATGATTTGAGTAAGGACGAAACAATAATTATTAAACCAGCTGACAAAGGTGGGGGAATAGTCATTATGGATATAGAAGATTACAGAAATGAATGTTTACAACTTATGGATGAAAATACATATGAAAAAATACATTCAATCCCATTTACCACATTAAAAACTAGAATTAGGGAAATATTAATTGAAGCAAATGATAGAGGAATCATAGAACAACGGGTAATGGAAGAATTACAGAATAAAACCCCTAAAATTCCTTTGTTTTATTGTTTACCTAAAATTCATAAAAATATAGAACATCCTCCAGGAAGACCTATAATATCAGGAATTGGCTCATTAACAGAACCTCTGTCTATTTTTGTAGACCATTATTGTAATCATTTAGTTCCTAACACATGTTGTTATCTAAAAGATACAAAACATTGCATTCAAATATTAGATGAAATAAATAAAACCAATATTCAATTTGCACACTGTTTTCTGATTACTTTGGATGTTACAAATCTATATACGAGTATTCCTCATTCAGAAAGTTTACAAGCTTTAGATTATTTTCTATCTACTAGAGAAAAGAACTAACCGGATAAAGATTTTTTGTTACAACTGACTCAAATCATATTAGAAAATAATTATTTTCAGTTTGAAGATAAAAAATTTCTACAGAAAGTGGGTACAGCAATGGGAGCCACAGTGGCACCCACTTATGCCAATTTATATATGGCATACTTTGAAAAACTTTTTATTCAATAAGATGAAAACCCTTATACACCTAATATTGTTTTATATAAATGATTTATTGACGATATATTAATCATTTGGGATAGCACAGTTGAAGAAATTCTTCAATTTAAAAGTTATTTAGAACAAAGTAACCAAAACTTAAAATGTACCTTGAATTATGATTCTAGTGAAATAACATATTTAGATTTAAAAATTATGAACATTAATGGCAAATTCTATACTGATTTATTTAGAAAAGAGATAAACAAAAATATTATTTTGTACTCCAAAAGTTTCCATCCCACAAATCTAAAACACAATATTCCCTATAATCAGATGCTAAGGGTAAGACGCAACACAAGCAGTCCAGATCAATACCAAAAAAACATAGATGAACTAACTGATCGATTTATTAATCGAGGTTATCCAAGAGACATTCTGGATCAAGCTAAAATGAGAGTGAATTCTAAAGAATGTAGCAGTTTATTAATAGAAGGGGTATCAGGTTCGAGTCCCACCACAGATAAGATTAATATGTCTACAAAATTTTCCATACATTTTGGGAAAATTAAACATATATTACTATCTAATTGGAATATTCTACAAAGCACAGAGGCTGGACAGAAGATCTTTGAACATAAACCCTGGGTTACAGCTAAAAGAATGACAACTATACATAATAAAATCATTAGAACACAGCATTGGCACCAAAAAAAAGAAGGCATTGGATGGTTGAAAAGTGATGTTAAAAGTTTTTTCCCTTGTGGAAATTGTGTCCATTGTAATAATGGCATTAAAATGAAAACTATTAAAAGCACTTGGAATGACCAAATATATAATATTAAGGATTTCATGACTTGTAACACAGAGTACGTTGTTTACTGTATCATCTGTCCTTGCTCATTATATTATATTGGTGAAACTACTCGACCTTTGAAAATAAGAATTTCAGAACATAAGAGTACAATTCGTAGACAAGATTTACGCTCTCCTTTAGCCCGACACTTCACTGAAAGACAACATCAAGTATCCAGCTTGAAATTTTTTGGTATTGAGAAAATACCTGAATTACCGAGAGGTGGTGACAGAGAAAGGATTTTACTTAAATGAGAAGCATGGTGGATTTTTCATTTGAAAACCCATCTCCCCAGATATGGACTAAATGAAACACTTAACTGGACTGTGTATGATTAATACATTGTAACTTTTAGTTACTTTGCCTCAAATGTACCAGTTAAACATTTGTCCTATTGTTGTGTTCTATTACTAAGGGCTTTTAGACATTGGTTTGTGTAGCATAGTTCCCATACATAAGATCAGGTATGCAGATGTGGCAACCTTCATTATTATTATTTTTAGAAAATTTATTTCGATTACCCACAATAATAAAATCTTCAGTAAAGGTTCGATATTCTTAAATGAGTTAAATATATATTTTGTATATATTGAATTTATGTTTAATAATGATAAGCTAAATATCGGGTATCTTTTTCCCTTTTTCTAAATAAATGATTTATTTAACTATTACAGGTTTTTCCTCTTTTACCTGATCTATAAACTACTCTAAGGTAAACTCATTATGTCTTGTGAACATAATTGATTAATATTCTATTACTTTGGGATATAACTCTTTTCATTTAGCTACACTACTATATTAATATTTAGTTTTTGTTTGTACCACACTAAGCAATGATTTACATGTACTTAGTTAAGTACTGAGAAAAGGGGAAGCTCCGTTGTTCCATAGGAGTTTTCATTTTTATGACTGGACCGCCCAGTTATATGTCATTTTGTGACGTGAACACGTTCGCGTGTATACCTGAGTGGTCTGGCCCCCTTACCTCTCTTAGAGAAACACACCTGTGAAGCCAGTTTGGTGCATTGTAAGTAGACAGCGTTTTTGGGTAATGGCGGTGGCTTGCTACCTTGCTTTGCATTGCAATTCACTAAACGCTCGTATTCTTTAATACCTGAAAGCTGGTAAGAATTATTAAGCTTATTTTTAGTAAGTATCATAATTTAAGAAATAGCATTTAAAAGATATTCATTTGTATTTCTTTCTAAGGTTTAAAGTTGAAACAGCTCTGGTAGCTGCAGGCCTTCTTACATGAAGAGCGTTTAGATTAAAAAGCTTCAAATAATAAGTAAGCAGCCTATTTTGAGCAATGATATTATTAAGATCATTATTAAAATGTATATTTACTTTGAATCATTAAATTTTATAGGACTTTTCTGGCTATTTTGAAATATACACTAGGGCCCAGATTTTCAAACTGCACCATTCTGAGGCGCAAGCCCCTGCGCTGCTCAAAATAGTTGCGCAGGAGTGTGGCCAGGGTGATATTCAAAGGAGTTGAGCTATTGAGCAACTCCTTTGAATATCACCCCCCTGCCACAGCACTTGCGCATGGCGCAGTGGAACTTGCGCCACCGCAAGTTGCCAGAGTTGAGCATTAAACTTGCGGTGGCTCCAAGTACCAGTGCCATGCTCAAATTCCGATATTCAAAAGGTGACATGCAAATGGGGCCACTTAATTTATGCAGGCGCGGGGGGCCATTTGCATCTATTTATGGCCCATTTGCCATCACCATTACATGTAGGTGCGCCCGATCTGAGGACTTGCTCCTGGCCACCCTGCCAGGCAGCAGCGTTGGGGACGACGCCTAATGCAACTTGATCGCGGGCATCACAGTTACATGAAACCCCCACATGTCCCGAAGCCCGATCGTAGGCATCACAGGTACATGAAACCCCCACACATATCCGAAGCCCGATCGCGGGCATCACAGGTACATGAAACCCCCCACACATATCGAAGCCCGATCGTGGGCAGTACAGTTACATGAAACCCCCGCCCACATCTCCCACAGCCCGATCTCGGGCAGAGCGTGTATGAACCCCCAGTGCCCGATCGCGGGCAGAATGTAACCCTCCCCAACCGAATATCTCCCTGGTGGTCAGTGGACCGTAAAGCCCGATCGCGGGCAGAATGTCACATCCACAACCCCCAAACATCTCCCTGGTGTCCAGTGTCCCCCCCACCCACCCGAGCCTCCACCTCCCCCACAGCGGTGGGTGACAGCATCCACCGCCTGCCGCCCGCCACCCACCGACTGACTGTCCGGTGAGGGCTGCCCGCCAGTGGTGCAGAGCTACAGCCAATGGGCGTGCAGCCCATACCGTACATGACAGTCAGATTTGTGAATGATGTTCATTCACAAATCTGAACCATCATGTCCGGCTATAGATGCACACCCATTGGCTGTAGCTCTGCACCAATGGGCGGCAGCCCCACCGGACAGTCAGTCGGCGGGCGGCGGGGCGGCAGGCGGTGGATGCTGTCCACCCGCCAGCCGCGGGGAGCGGTGGAGGCTTCGTGGGTGGGTGGGGGACACTAGACACCAGGGAGATGTTTGGGGGTTAAGATGTGACATTCTGCCCAGCGATCAGGCTTCACGATCCACTGGACCACCAGGAAATATTCGGGTTGGGGAGAGGGTTACATTCTGCCCGCGATCGGGCTTTACGGTCCACTGGACCACCAGGGAGATATTCGGGTTGGGGAGAGGGTTACATCTTGCCCGCGATCGGGGCACTGGGGGTTCATACGTTCTGCCTGCGATCGGGCTGTGGGAGATGTGTGGGGGTTTCATAACTGTACTGCCCGCTATCGGCTTCGGATATGTGTGGGGGTTTCATGTACCTGTGATGCCGCGATCGGGCTTCAGGATATGTGTGGGGTTTCATGTAACTGTGGTGCCAGCGTCGGGCTTGGGATATGTGGGGGTTTCTGTAACTGTGATGCCCGCGATCGGTCTGTGGGAGATGTGTGGGGGGTGGGGTTCATGTTACTCTATGCCCGCGATTGGGCTGGTGGGGGTGCACAGGGACCGAGTTGGGGGCCAGCCAGGGGTGGCAGGTGCTGTGTTGCGCCCTGCAATACAGCAGCTCACCTGTGGGTGGCCCTCAACTTGATCCTTTTTTTTTTGGCTCAAGGTTGTGCAGGCGCAGGTTGGGGGTTGCACATGCACAACTCTGCACAACCCGACTGAATATCGGTTGCGCAGGTTATGCATGGTTCCTCCCCCTCCTGTTGAGCATGCATTCATTTGCATTGCTCTTTTGCGCAACCTGTTGCCAGTGGAGCAACTGCCTCCTGCTGAATATCGCAGAATGGCGCAATGTAGGACTTGCGCATGCGCAACCCTGTTGCGCATGGAGCAACCCTTTTGAATATCTGGGCCAAAGGGTTTATCCCCCCCCATCTTAAAGGAGCAAGCCACGAATATTTCTACCCACGCCTTCAGGACTATATATCATCTTTAGAGGTTTGTTCCACCTACTAATTAGAAAAATATATTAAATTTTGATTATTTAATACATTTATATAAGATGACAATATTTTAATATATATACTTTTTGTTTTTCGCATTTCTGTTTTACAGATTAAACTCCAAGTCTGATGAAGGAACCTTGAGTTCTGAAACGTTACTATTTAAATAATTTCAATTTGGAGTGATAAGAAATTCAGTAGGAATGTTGTCATAAGAAATGTCAAAAAGTTTTGCAGTTTTGTGCTCTAGTGATAAGAAATTCAGTAGGAATGTTGTCATAAGAAATGTCAAAAAGTTTTGCAGTTTTGTGCACTAATAAATTTATGGAACTTATGTTGTTATGTTTAAATTCTAGTACTTTATAAGGGTTGAGATAGATTCTCTTATAATAAGTTTGTTGATTCTCCCATATCTATTTCCCCTTCTATATAAATTAATAAAAGGAACCTTGGGAAACCTTATACTCATTAAATTTCATTCAGACAGCGGCACCCCGATCAGTTCGGAGGGAGGTACTGACAGTCCAGGTGAATGGGGGTGTGTGGTACTGGACTGGCTGCATGGGAAGAAACCGCTGCTGGCAGCTGTGGCCTTCTTGGGCTATGCGGCCTCCCTGCTGGTCACTTCCCCATACCCCCTTTTCCCTTCTCCACTTTCCATTTCTCCCCTGACCTACCCAGTTGAGACCTATCCACCATCTGCCACATCATGTTAGCCTTCTCTGCCAGTTCCACAATCATTTTATATGCCTCCGCTCTTGAGGGCTTGTTCTTCTTGGGTGCCATTCTCCTTAGATCCTGTCTGCACAAAAATGCTTTGAACAAAACTGACAAGATACAATTGTTAATACCCTCCAACACAGCCCTGTCCATTCTTGACTCCTCCATCTTTGTTACTGTAGCTTTATTAGTGTTACTATTATTTTCTGAAAATATCCAGATTACAATTATGTCCTCCCCCCATCAGCTATCCCCCAGTCCAACATTTGCCCATTTTCAAGATCACACCTCCCTCCACCTCCAGGCCCTGCTTCTTAGACCTGTTATGATCCTCCCTGTCCCCTCTTTGTAGGCTGCCAAACAACCTACACCCTCTTTGTCTTCTTACAGCCCCCCCCTTTCGGCACATGGCATGACGTCAGACATCATCCCACTGCCCACGTGGCATCCTTTCTAGGCTTTCATAAGGCCCAGATTCCTCCCCGCATGGCTTCTTCTTTAAACCAGCTTCTTCATGCCTGCAGTCAAGCACCCTTGTGCAGAGTTTGAAACCTGCACCTTGTATTTCTAAACTGACATGTATGAGCAGCCTGTGCCACTGCAGTTGCAACGTGGCTTGCTCTTTCTGTGCGAGGTTTCCCTTGCCAGGCCCCAGCCTTCGTTTGACTATATGCAGGCACCAGGCTCATCGCCATTTTCCCCTTATTTAAAAACAGCTTCCCTCTGCCTGCCACTATGAGACTCACCTTCACAAACCCCCCAAATGCCAGCTTTTCATTCCAAAATGCTCCTCCTCAGGGGAATCAACACCCAACCTTCACCCCCAAACCTTCATTCTCTCTCTTGTGTTCTTTTTTTTTTGAATAAAACTACTTGAGATAATGAATCTCCCCTGCCAATCATCACCTGAGGCCCACTTTGTCTCTACCCCACTCCCCATGTGGTCTGACATCAGACGCCATCCTGCTGACCACGTGGCTTCCCACACTAGGCCTCAAGACTCCATACAACTCTCGGAGTATTTCTCTGCATAAAAAAATGCAGAAACCTGTAAAACACTGATGAATGGCAAATTTGCACTTAAAGCCTCTTCTAGTAAAAACAAATGACTCCTCCTTTGAGCCCATCTGCCATTCCACTGACCGCGCGGCTTCCCACACTAGGCCCCAAGACTCCATACGACCCTTGGAGTATTTCTCTGCATAGAAAACCACAGAAACCTGTAAACACTGACAAAATGGCAAGACTGCACTTAAAACTTTTCTTGCAAAAACAAACGACTCCTCCTTTGAGCCCCTCATGAACGTGCCACCACATCAACCTGACCTTGCCTCTGCTGTGCTGTTCGTCATGCTACCTCCACTTGGTTCTTTCTGCCAGGTCACAAAAACACTCCCTAACCTTCTTTGGCCCTTCTAATAGCTCTAACTCTGGCTTTCTTTTCACAGCTGGCCGCCTAGTACTCAGACTGCACCTTGTCGCAACCTCCACATTTTGAATACTCATAGTGCTCACTTATTCCTGCTTCTGCACTGCAACATGAGCTATTTCATCAGCTCACTGCTTATTGCACCAAAGAAGGCTTCTAACTTCTTACAAGCTATCCCATGTAAACCTTTACCTTGAAGAACAATGACCCAATGTGACATGAGCCATTACTACTGAAATTGTCCCTTAACTGCAAACACTCAAAGCTTGTAGATTCTCACAATGATATCAAACATTCTCTATTTACCTCCCAGCAGTACTCGTCATTTTTAAGCCTTTTCTTGCTGCTCTCTGTAAATCCTCCATGAATGCCAATCTGACGTGCTGTTCTGTTGAAATATTTCCTACAAAATTATCAAGCAAAAAGAGGCTGAGTGACTCTGTGCTGCCTGTTTTACACCTCTTATTTTCCCCTCCCACTCCCCTAGTCCACCTATGCTTCCTTAGTTCCCCTCTTCACCCCTCCCCTTCCTGTTAATAGTCTATTGACTCTGTGGCTCCCTCCCCCTCACCTCTCTGAGCATACCAAATTGTCACTAGGGGAGGATTCCACCAGGACAACTTGGTCTGCCCCTTAAAGGGCAAACTTTATTATTCAGTTGCTTTTCTAATACATTTTAAGAGATAGACCTGGTTTTCTGCAGTGTTAAAGTTTACTTTCTTAAACAATGTTATAATTTACATTTTTCTGTGGCAGTCTCAAGCTGCTTTAAAGCAGTATCAGCTTTATTCAATCATTTTGTTAAGCAGTTGCCAAATCTCACAGTAAAATATATGAAGGTTACCTGCTTCTCCTAAAGCTTACTACATAAACACTCTTTGGCTGTAGGCACCATTTTGGTATGACACAGTGCTTTATAAAGGATAAAACACCTCCCTTTCTACACGTCACAGCATTTCATTGGTAAAAGTCAATTTTGAAGATTTGTGGCTAACTTTTAAGTAGAAACTTCTGAGTTTTCTTGTGACATGTGCAGAGTACTCATTGTCATGCTTAATGCACCTCCCATTCTATATGTGGCAGTATTTCATTGGTGCAGTTCAATTTTGAAAATTCATGGCTGATTTTTAAGTGAACATTTTGAGTTTTCTTGTAACATATGCAAAGAACTCATTTTGAGACTTACACTTAGTAAATGTCAGTGTCAGTGGCTCAGTAGGTAGCACTCTCGCCTCTGAGGCCGGGAGATCAGAAGGCTGTGGGTTCAGTTCCCACTTCTGGCACTTGGATTAATATCCCAGTACTGACACTGTAGTGCAGCATGTAAGGGGTGCTGCATTTCTGAGGTGCTGTCTTTTGGATGAGACGTTAAACTGAGGTGCCATCTGCTTGGCTTGGTGGTAGTTCAGGTGGATGTTAAAGATCCCATGGCACTTATCGAAAAGAGTAGGGGAAATTCCTCAGTATCCTTGCCAAATTTCCTTCATTCACTGTAAATACCACCAACAGCTTAATCTGGTTCAAAGTCAGTTGGCATTCATTTGTATCCCCTTCCCCCGGGTCATGCCTGAAAATAGGCAGGATTTTTCTAGTGCACTTACCTGGTCAACAAAAGCTAAATAAATAAATAAATAGCTCTTTCTTTGTCTGCTTCATCCATCATCTTCTTTCTCTATGTATAAGGCTTTTATTATCTCAATTTAAACAATAATGTTTATAATAGAATATGGACAACAGACACCCTTGATTGGTGTTACATTTATTTTACATCAATGTAGCATTTTTACTCACTTTCATATATTTTCTAGGTTTAAAACAAATTTGTGTATAATTTCTCCTTCTGAGGGGAATTACCAGGAGGCTGAATCAGGACATTAGATACCACTAGGAAATTGTGGCCCTGCATCCTGATCCATCTGTAGTGTGCACACTACCAATAACTGGTGGCCACTCTGGGATATGACCAGTGGTATGCTGGCAGTTCCCAAACTGGTCAGCCTGTAATTCAAAGTATCTAAATAGGTCACAAGGCTATGAAGTCTGTTTGAGTGCTTAAAACAGAACCAGCCATCACTCAACAAACTCAGGCCAGGCAATCTCATCATTGATACCATATCTCTTGACTAATGTTCCAAATCTGTCAATCCAGAATGCCTCTTTCTTTAGGAGGAGATTATGGATGTTACCACCTCTTGGAGGTGTTTTGACTCTTTCTAGTCCTATAAATCTAAATGAGGATAGACTATGTCGATTCTCAGTATAATGTGTGGCTACTATTGATTCCTGATCACCTCTTCGAATATCACTTCTATGTTCATTTAGTCTAGTTTTTAGTGGTCTTGAGGTTTGTCTGATGTAGTGTTAATCACAGGGACATTTCAAAGCATAAATCACTTGATCAGTCTGGCAGGTGATAAACTGTTAATTATCTGGTCCGAGTTTGTTGAGTGATGGCTAGTTCCGCTTTAAGCACTCAAACAGACTTTGTAACCTTGTGTCCTATTTAGATACTTTGATTTACAGGCTGACCACTTTGGGAACTGCCAGCATACCACTGGTCATATCCCAGAGTGGCCACCAGTTAATAGTAGTGTGCACATTACAGGTGGGTTGGGACATGGGGCCACAATTTCCTAGTAGTACCTAATGTCCCAATTCAGCCTCCTGGTAATTCTCAGAAGGAGAAATTATACACAAATTTGTTTTAAACCTAGAAAATATATGAAAGTGAGTAAAAATGCTGCATTGATGTAAAATAAATATAACACCAATCAAGGGTGTCTATTGTCCATTTTCTATTATAAACATTATTGTTTAAATTGAGATAATAAAAACCTTATACATAGAGAAAGAAGACGATGGATGAAGCAGACAAAGAAAAAGCTATTTACTAAGTATAAGCCTTAAAATGAGTTCTTTGCAAGTCACAAGAAAACTCAGAAGTTTATACTTAAAAATCAGCCATGATTCTTCAAAATTGACCTGCACCAATTAAATACTACCGCATATAGAATGGGAGGTGCATTAAGCATGACAATGAGTGCTCTGCACATGTCACAAGAAAACTCAGAAGTTTCTACTTAAAAGTTAGTCACAAATCTTCAAAATTGACTTGTACCAATGAAATGCTGTGACATGCTGAAAGAGTGGTGTCTTAGCCTTTATAAAGCACTGTGTCATACCAAAATGGTGCCTAATGCCAAAGAATGTTAATGTAGTAAGCTTCAGGAGAAGCAGGTAAGCTTCATATACTGTATTTTACTGTGAGATTTGGCAACTGCTTAGCAAAATGTATGAATAAAGCTAATGCTGCTTTAAAGCAGCTTGAGACTGCCACAGAAAAATGTAAACTATAAAATTGTTTAAGAAAGTAAACTTTAACACTGCAAAAAACCAAGTCTATCTCTTAAAATATATTAGAAAAGCAACTGAATAAATACATAGTGCAGTATGTTTGAGTTAGAGAGTTGTGATTTTAAAAAGAGTACATGTACTGTATGTGAAAAGCACTGTGATTAGTTTATGTTACAAAATTAACTCAAACAAAGGCTCTAAGTAAATCTGTTACCTTTCACCAAGTTAAAACTGAAAAAAGAAGCTTGAGGCTTCATAAAAGTGTCATTATATAAAGGTAACCAGAACCTAAATATACATTAGGCAAAGTATTAGAGTGCTTTGTGGTACAAAAAGACAAAATATTAATTAAGCTCTTTTCTTCCTCTTTCTTTTTCCACTCGCCTTCTATTTTATTTTTTTCTTTGTATCTGTCACTTCTAATTCTATACAGCTACAAGTAGAAGCTGAAAACTAGATTTCCATATTTGATGCATCGCAAACTATTTCAAAAAGTCATAATAGGTAATAAAGATATAGAAACAAAGTTTTACATTTTAAACAGACTATTTGAAATGATGATGAAACTTCATATTTTATTATGTTTTAGAATCAGACAACATTTTGAAAGGATGCACTAACTATATTGGATTTATTACACAAAGGTGGGAATGATTTAAATGATGATATTTTAGTATAAGGTGACATTCATATTTTTGTATATATATATATATATATATATATATATATATATATATATTGAAACATACCCCTTTGATTGATTCTCATATTTATATGTATATCATTTGACAAAAAAATTAATTTTACATTCTGTAAAGAACACTCAATCACTATATACATACTGTTTATTTGACACATCTGGTATATAAGACTCATTTATAAGTAATTTGCTTTGAAACTTAAAACTCTAGATCCTGAAGAAGCAGTGAATGTGAACTGAGAATCATTGATAAATTTTGCAATAAAGTGCTTTTTTTGTTGAAAAATTGAAAAGTAGTCAGAATTTTTATTAAAACAAGATCCGGTGAGTGGGTCTACATTCTCCAATTCTACAATTTCAGTGTTCCTAAGGGTGCCATGCCTGGCACACTGTCTTAGTCTCTTTGTGCTGAAGTTTCCAATCCATCCTGATATCGAGACCATGTTGAATGTGGCCCATCACATCTTTGTCTGCTTTTCCCATCCCAGAAAGGACCATGAACAACTCCATCATCTGCAGATGCAAAACAAACTGCCTCAGCACGGTATGAAGCTGGATGTTGTCAAAAGATGGAACATGACACTGTACATGATCGAGCAGTTGTACAAGCAGTATAAAGCCATATCTGAATATCTTCTGCTACATACAAGTTGTGACAGTGCTGGAATATCCATGTCTCTGACAACAGAACAGTGGCACCAAATGGATGGCCTAATCATGATTCTCAAGCCATTTGAACATGCAACACAGCCAGTGAGTGGGGACACTGCCTCTATCAGTCAGGCCATTCCACTACTACATGTGCTGGGGGCAGACACTGGTGAATGTGTAGCAACTGCTGGAGGCAGGTGGTGACAGTGGAAGTTATGTCTTAATGGAACACATGTTCCATGTCTTAGACTGCAGTATACATATTTCCAGCATTCTGCAGTCTAAAGATTTTGAGGTTGCCACCATGCTGGACCCATGTTATAAACATGGACTGGCATGAAAAATTGAAGGTGGGTGTGAGCAGGTCCAAAAGTTGACCAATATTATATAAAAAGGGTATGTGGGGCACATATGTTAAAGACACATTTATCTAAGGCACAACATGAAACTCCACAGAAACCAGGTGTTGCTATCACCACTTCACATGAGAAATGGGCTGAAAAAACCTGCAAGTTAAAACAGAAAATTCCAAATCCCATTTGGGATTTTTTATGTCAGGTGAGAGTTGAAGACATGGAAGAAAAGGAGGAGAAGGAGGCTGAAGAGGCAGCAGGACTGTGGGCAGGACAATGTATGGTAGATGCATATGTGGCAGACACTGTCACAAGGCAGCTTACCATCACCGATGATCCCATGCTATACTGGAATAGATATGTCACTGAGGGTTCAGCACAGACCTCAGTGGTAATAAAATACCTAAACTGCCCACCTTTGAGTGTCAGTGTGAAGCATGTATTTGGTTCAGTTGAAGCCATTGTGTGTGTAAGAGGCACACCAATCTGTCACAGAAAATGCTGACTTGCTTACATTTATTAAAATGAATGAGTGACACATTCCACACAAGACAATCATGTCTATGTTCCTACCACGTGAAGGTGGTGGTTGTGAAGATGAAGAACAAGTTGTTGTCGGCATTAGCAAATTGTCTTCTACCACTGAGGTGGATGAAGCAGTAATGGAGAGAAAATTCTCATCTGATGACAACTCCAGTCTAGAAAACTGTGAGGGCTGCTTCTTCAATAAGGTTGAAGCATGAAAAGATGTGTTGTTTCCCTTCATTCCCTTCATCAGTATGATCCTTTACTTTATGATTCACAATTCTGTTAATTGTAGTCTTTTTACTGTTCTCCATTCCCAATCTTTGTGCTGCTGTTTCCTTGCACTTCTTCAATTACCTGCCTCCACCACCTTAATTTGATGTCTAGAGATAATGCCTGCTCCAGCCAGCAAGACACAGCACTGCCTCCTCCTCCTCTGGCCTGCTTGGGTCCTTCACAGCCACAAGCAGCATTGGCCCCACCTCCAGACTAATGCCATTATCAGCTAGACAAAGCATATCTGCTCCAGCCAACAAGACATGGCACTGCCCCCTCTTCCTCTGGCCTGCTTTGATCCTACACAGCATTTGCCACTGCCTCCACATTGATGCAGCATAAAAATGCCATTATCTAGGTCTCATACCAGCCAGCCCACTAGCCTGCCTCAAGCCGACCCTTCAACCAGCCAGCTCATCAAGACAGCAAGAACTCAGCTCTACCATGGCCTATCTTTGTCTGCTGTGATGGTAAGTCACTTTCACTGATGTTCACAGTCCTTATCCTTCCCTGACTGGTGATGGTTGACTCCAGTCCTTGGCCTTGCAGAGGATGAAAGGCCTTCTACCTTACTCAGAAAGACATTAAAATGTTTTTTTCTTTCTTTCCTTTTTCCTCTCTGCAGGTTTCAACATTCACAGGGATGACTGGCAAAAGCAGTCACCAAGCCAGACTGCCCTCAAGAAACAGAAAAGAGTTACATAATATCTTCCTATACCAACGGTAAGTATTATTATGATATTCTTTTTTGTTTTTCACTTTTTGTTCTCCTTTTTCACAGGTACACAGTATGCCACAGTGGCCAAAGGGAAGTTAAATAATTTCTCATTTTTATTCACAGGTGGCAGGTACAGTAAGAATGCATCACTATGGCGTTTGTGAATGTTCTGAAGGTGTCTTATCATCCCGTTCTAATTTTCCCTCAATAATCGCTTGGTCACCCGAGTGTTGTTGCTGGAACCCAATACACATGATTGTTAAAGGTTTTTTTTCCATGCCATGCCGCTTAGCCAGTGACTCCCAATTTCTTGTGCAGTCCTGCAATGGCAAAATGTGATTGTACATTTATTGGTAACATTCCAGTGACTGACATTCATGGTTCTTGTACTGATAAAGGTATCTGTAGAAAAGGAACAGTATAATAGTTACAGTAGCAATTGTTATGTTATACTGTAAGCGATGAGTGGTGACAATACACCAAGCTGACAACACTACCTTAGGCACCAGTCATTATGCGGTACATGCCATAAACAGAGAATATCATGACAACCCAGGTAGAGAAATGCTGTAACATTGTATACACTGGACAACGCTCATCTCAGTACCTGCTAAATGCATCAGCAATGAGACATCAGATGCCATACTGAGCATTCTTCTGATGGAGACAGTGACAGAGCTTGTTGTGATTGCACAAAACCATTTTTATTGAAGTACTATGGGCTGTGGTAGAGAATGAGGTGTCCGTGTTATAGACTACAGTGTACAGGACGTAGCCTGGGTACTTTAGTTTCACGGAAGTTCCCCTAGAACTACAGCACCATCTGGAGGGTGTTTGTACTATTTTACCAGCCAAATAAGGCTTTTTTTCTAGGATTTGATTACAGCTGAAGTAGTTACAAAGCACTTTTAAGTATTTTCTGTGAAGTTTGTGAACCGGACATTCTGTGACCCTTGGAGCCACTTCTGGGTCATGGACTATATCTAGTCTATCCCCTAGTGAGCG
Source organism: Neoceratodus forsteri (assembly GCA_016271365.2). Classification (NCBI taxonomy): domain Eukaryota; kingdom Metazoa; phylum Chordata; order Ceratodontiformes; family Ceratodontidae; genus Neoceratodus; species Neoceratodus forsteri. The sequence goes on from CM028132.1 coordinate 629,717,437, forward strand.
GGTCAAGTGCATGGTACAACATGTGGAAACACCCACAGAGACACGCATGTCTAAGTATGTCCAGAGTGACTAGAGGGAAATGAGGTAGATCCTAATAGTTTGTCCTTGCATAGAGTGTGTTACTGGGCTGTGGGTGTGACCTACCTGTACATTGCACATACTGAGGGGTTAAGTGTATCTCATACACTGGTAAACTGAAAAAAAAATGCTTGACAAGATTATAACTACAGATTGGGGTGATAGGAATCAAATGCACAGGTTGTGGAATGTATAAATTAGTTGTGATTCTCCCAGCCTGTAACATTTTAATTTGTGACTAATGTATCAACAACAGTGTGCTTGCTGAAGATAGTAAAACTTTCTACAATAAACTTGGCACACTTGAAAAGAATCAAGAGACTATGATTGCCAAAATAAGGGCAATCAATATAGCTAAGACTTCTACTAGTAATATAACTAAGAACTCTAGCACTGAGAGAGGTGTATCTACAATAAGACAGAACAAAGATCACAGAGTTACTGACATTAATAGTGCTATGACTAGTGCTAGCTCCTCTGCTATAGGCATTAAAAGAAGTAGACAGGAAGATGATACAGATGGAAACTTGGAAAATGATTGGGAACATGTTAGCTATAATAGGAAACCAAAAAAGAGTAGAGAAGCCATGCAGTTCAGCATCCCCACAGTGAACAGCTATGACCCATTAATCAATTTAGAAGGGGATCAGTCAACTGATATGCATGATGAGCAAACAGATGGAACAGGTGTGATAATGACTACAAAAAAAAATGATGAAAATGGTGATATTGGTGAAAGTCCCTCAATTAACATACAGTGGCGTCTCCCAGGACGAACCCCATATTTAAAGCACCCTGCAATGTGCTGCAGCAGACCTACTGAATAAAGCAGTGTAATTTCAATGGCAATTAGTCTATTTTGTCATGCAGGAAACTGTGGCATTCACTTCATCCTGACAGTATCACATTTTCCTGAATGACAAAAGGGACTAATTGTCATTGACATTACATTGTTTTATTCAGTAGGTTTGCTGCAGCATTCTGCAGAGTGCTACAAAATGCTGCAGAATTGGGTTTCATCCTGTGGGACACCACCGTAGGTAATACTCACACTAATCTGACAGATGTAGCTTCAGTATCAACAAATTGAACTAACACATGTGAACTACAAACAAACACAAGTGTCAACGGTTCACCAGACTTACTTATGTAGAAAGATCTAGTAAGTAGGGGGAGAGTGGCTTAGCTAGAAGGAAGCTACATTTAAAGACTGCCTTAGAAAGATTTTGCTAGTAGCTTGGCAGAAGACACCAGGAAAAAGGACTGCTGTGTGACTGGACTTCTCCACTGGGACTATATTGCCCTCCTTCCCTCCCCTCTACCCTCCCACCCAAAGCTAGTTCTACTTTTATAGGCACAGAATTTGACTGACAACAGGAACTTCCTGTTTGGGAGCAGGAAGTGAGTGATCACAGAGCCACCAAAGACCCACCATCCTAGAAGGGCAAGAGTAGCTCTCCAGCCCCCCTCTAGCTGCTGGAGGTCTGCCTCTGAGCAAGTCAGGGGTCTACTGAGAAATATAGGATATTCTTGTCTCAGAACAGGACAAACAGGAGCTTAAAGGGCACACAGGCAAAAAGTAAGGAGAGAGAGAAAAAAAAACAGAGGAAAGAGTAAGGATTGCAAGCAGTTAAGGGGCCAGAAATAAGACATGATGGGAGTGGTGCAGTGCAGTGGCTGTGGAGAAGCAGTATTCTGGGAGACATTCTGGAGGATGCAGTGTTGTCCCATCTGCAGGCACCTCTCTGGGATGAGGGAGGAGGTTGCTCATCTCCAGGCTGAGTTGACCAGGATCTGGGGACCTCCACTTCCATCCAGGGACCACCAGTGCCACTGCCATTGCCTCAGAGGTTGCCAAGAAAGAGGAGCAGTTGGACCACAGTGGGCTCAGGGAGGGTGAGGGTGGTGAAACAGAGGCGCATCTCTCCAGCTGTACCTCTCCACAATTTCTATGCCATTCTGGCAAAGTGTGGTTCCTCTATGGAGGCACCTGCAGTGGAGACCAAGGAGGATGCTGGGAACCTCCACAAAGGAGACCCACAGGAGGGTGGCAGGAAACCCCCAAGGGGAAGGAAACAACTCCTGGTGGGGGACTCCATTGTTAGGAAGGTAGAACTGGGGGAGGAAGGGGAGAGGGCAGTAAGGTGCCTGCCTGGTGCCATGGCTTGGAGGGACAGGGAGCGAATCCTCAGGATTGCCGGAGCAGCTGCACAGGGGAGGTAGCTGGATGTCATTGTCCACCTAGGAACAAATTACCTGGCTAAGAAAGGGATTAGAGAAGTGCAGGAAGAGTTTGTGGAATTGGGGAGGGGCCTTAGACAAGTAGCAGGCACGGTAATCTTCTCGGAGATGCTGCCCATCTATGGCGTAGGCGAGGCTAGGATGTTCCGCACCATGGGATTCAATCAGTGGTTGAAAAACTGGTGTGGAGCTCAGGGATTTGGCTTCATTGGGGACTGGGGGTCCACCTGGAGTGATGCAAGCCTATACTGGCATGATGGGTTGCATCTGTCCAGGAGGGGAACCAGGATCATAGGTGATAGGTTTAAATACTTCATTGGCAAGCATTTAAACTAGCCAAGGGGGAGGCACTGGAAAGGAGCAGGGAAATCCTAGCCCCCCCCAAAAAAAATCACGGTAGTAAGTGCAGTAAACACCAACATAGAGGTGTCGATAGGGAGAAGGGCAGGGGTAAATGGAGAATGTGACCAAGGCAAGAAGAACAGGGATGGGGCAAAAAGGAGTAAGGCCATCAGAAAATGGAGGGTAATGAGTACCAATGCCCGTAGTCTGGGCAACAAGCTCCCTGAGCTGGTGGCCTTGATGGAAGAGGGATGCCTGGATATCATAGCAGTCACAGAAACATGGTACACAGAGAACCATGACTGGGATGTTAACATACCAGGATACATAACCTACAGGAGAGACAGGCAGGGGAGAAGAGGGGGAGGAGTAGCTCTCTATGTAAAGGAAGGGATAAAAACAACTCAACAAAAGAGTAAACAGGGAGGGGAGGAGAGGAGGCACTGTGGGTTCACCTTGGAGACTGGAAAGGGCACCACAATCTGCACAGGGGTTGTATACAGACCCCCATGTCAAGGGGAGGGAATGGACAAGAATATGATAGAAGGCATTCTTAGAATGGCAGAGAAAGGGGAGATACTGTTGATGGGAGACCTGAATATGCCAGATGTTAACTGGAGCACATTTGCTGCAGCCACATCCAAGAGCAGGGCCATTCTTGATGCCCTACAGGTGGCAGGCCTCAGATAGCTAGTTTTGGAACCCACTCATGAGGGAGCAATCTTAGACCTCTTACTCTCAAACGGGGGCAGTGAGAGGATCTCAAATCTAGAAGTGGGTTGCCATCAGGGAACAAGTGACCATCAAACAGTGTGGTTCACGCTAAACTCAGCTACAGAGTCAAGCCATACAAAAGTGAGGGTACTGGACTTCAGGAGGGCTGACTTTGGCAAGATGGGAGAGTGCCTCAGAAAAGCACTAGCAAACAGGCTAGAAGGAGGTATGGACCAACAATGGGGAATCATCAAAACTGTCATCACAGAGGCAACAAGCCTTTGTGTGAAGCAAATAAACAAATCAAAACAAAAGAAAAAGCTACTATGGTTCTCAAAAGAGGTGGCTGTGAAAGTCAGGAAGAAAAAGATAGCATTCTGGAAGTATAAGGAAACACAGAAAGAGCAGAACAGAGAGCTGTATCAGTTAAGGCAGAAGGAAGCAGGAAGGGAAGTCAGAATAGCAAAGGCACAAACTGAGGAAAAGATAACCAATTCGGTTAAGAAGGGGGATAAAACCTTTTATAGGTACATCAGTGAGCGTAGAAAGACCAAGGAGGGGATAGTGAGGCTGAATAGAATGAACGGTGGGTGGGCAGATGGGGACAGTGAAAAAGCAGGGATACTGAACACATATTTCTGCTCAGTATTCACAAAAGAGGAGGGGGTAGTACCTAATCCAATTAACAGAAGCACTCTTGATAGGGGGGTCAATCCCAGTCTTTTCACAGAAGAAAGGGTTCTGAAAGAACTCCTAAAACTGAAGGTGGACAAAGCAATGGGGCCTGATGGAATTCACCCCAGAATTCTAAAATAATTAAGGGGGGAACTAGTGAAGCCACTGGCAACTCTTTTTAATAAATCATGGGAGGATGGTGTGGTACCCGAGGACTGGAGGAAGGTAGATGTGATTCCCCTTCACAAAAGTGGGACCAAGACAGAGGCAGGAAACTACAGACCTGTCAGTCTGACCTTTGTGGTAGGGAAAGTGATGGAGTCACTTCTGAAGGAAAGAATAGTTGAGTACCTAGAGGCCAGTGGGGCACAGGACCCAAGGCAGCATGGGTCCAGAGTGGGAAGGTCATGTCAGATGAATCTAATAGATTTCTTTGACTGGGTGACCAAAGTAGTAGATCAGGGAGGGGCTGTAGACATGGCCTACCTAGACTTTAGCAAGGCATTTGACACAGTCCCACACAAAAGATTAATAGTCAAATTAACCAGCCTGGGAGTGGGCCCCAGGGTGGTAGCCTGGGTAAAACATTGGCTGGACAACAGGACACAGAAGGTAATTGTAAATGGAGTCCACTCTGAACAAAGAGGGGTTACTAGTGGGGTGCCGCAGGGTTCAGTATTGGGTTCAGTCCTTTTTAATGTCTTCATAAGTGACATTGCAGAGGGACTGGAAGGAAAAGTACGCCTCTTTGCAGATGACACAAAGATCTGCAACAGGGTTGATACACAAGGAGGCATGGAAAGGATAAGAAGGGACTTGGCAAGGTTGGATGAATGGTCAGAAGTATGGCAGCTAGGATTCAATGCAAAGAAGTGCAAAATAATGCACCTGGGAAACAAGAACCCAGGGAAGAATACACAATGGGGGAGGTAGTAACAACAACAAAAAGGAAAGGACCTGGGGTAGTCACATCAGATGACCTTAAGGTTAGCAAGCAATGTGAGAAGGAAGTAGGAGGGCTGGGGGTATACTGGGATGCATAGGAGAGGCATCAGCAGCAGAAAACAGGAAGTTGTTATCCTCTGTACAGACAGTTGGTGAGACCACATCTGAGTACTGTGTCCAGTTCTGAGACCCCATCTCCGCATGGACATAGACAGGATAGAGGCAGTCCAGAGGAGGGAAACTAAAATGGTGCAGGGTCTGCAAGAGAAGCCGTATGAGGAGAGACTAAAGGAGCTTAATATGTATACCCTTGAGGAAAGAAGGGAGAGGGGGACATGATAGAAACTTTTAAGTAACTCAGTGGAATCAACAAAGTCCAAGAGGGTAGCATCTTTTAGAAAAAGAGACATGCAAGAACAAGGGGACACAATTTAAAGATGGGGGGGCAGTTCAGGGGCAATGTGAGGAAGTATTATTTCACAGAGAGGGTAGTGGATGCATGGAACAGCCTTCCTGAGGAGGTCGTGGGGTCTAAAACTGTGGAAGAATTCAAGAGTGCATGGGACAGACATAAGACAATTCTTGTGGGGGGGTAGGAAGAAATAGGCTGTTGGTTAACTAGGATCTGCGGCCTATCCTGTAGGTAGGGAAATGGGCAGACTAGATGGGCCAAGCAGTCCTTATCTGCCGTCAAAGTCTATGTTTCTACGGATAATACACCACTGAACAATATTACCAGGCCCACTCCTCAACTATGGTAAACCAGCAAGACCTGCTTATGGATGTGACCACATCAACTAGCAGCATCACTCAGCAACCCACTTCTTTAGCTGATCTCAACCCAGACCAGATTACCCCCACCACAAGTAGCAACACTAGGTCACCCCCTCCAGGAAGTAAAGGACAATCTTTTGTGCTGTGAGATTCCATCTTAAAGCATATTGATAGGATTATATTTAATCCTGACAAAATAAATCATACATGCAGTGGTTTCAGGGGATCCAGAGTTAAAGACCTAATACCTATGGTTAACAACATTCTTAATAATGCTTGGGATCATCCTTTGGTGGTTATACATATAGGAACAAATAATGTTGCAGATACAGAGGAGATTAAAAATGATTATATAAAGCTCTGTAAACTTCTTGAGAAAGAAGCAAACAAATGTCCGCAGTCCTCTGTTGTAGTGGTAAACAGGTTTTATTACAAATTAAAAAGCTCACCACCATAGTAGATATGGCTGGTTACATTAACAGAACCCCAAGCTTCTTGAGGACAGAGAATGTGAAATTTATATATCAGAAATCTTGCCTGTACCTAGGGCAGGGTACCTGAGATTAAGAAAGATCAAATGCTTAAATGAGTGGCTTAGAAAATGGTGTTTGAACAAGAGGTGCACATGTATACCACACTGAGAAACCTCTGAAGTGGATCAAGGCCTTTTTTGCTGGGATGGGCTGCACCTTAACAGGCAGGGTTCTACAGTCATTGGGCAACAACTGGAAAAAATTATTTCAGAACGTTTAACCTAGCTTCCCTGGTGGGAAGGGCAAATAACAACACTCATATATCACCAGTACCTGTAGATACTCACATCTGTTCTTTTTTATTAGCAAATGCAAGGCACTTAAACATCAGTAAAAAAGTTGAACTTGAGTATTTTTTGGTAAATGATAACATCAAAATGGCCATGATTAAACAGAATTAGTGGGACTCATCCAATGATTGGATGAATGCTATCCAGGGGTACTAGCTTTTCAAAAAAAACAGGACTGAAGAAAAGGGGCGGCATTTGTTGTTATATAAGGGAAGATATCTGTTGTTATCAGATTGATGTACACAGTGAAACTTCTGTACACACTGAATTTATCTGGATGGAGCTTAGGTTCAAAAACAGGCAAACATTGGCATTAGGCAACTGTTATTGACCCCAGCCAGCACCAAACAGTACAATGACGAACTAGTAAAGGAATTGGAAAATGCATCTAGCATAGGGAACGTACCGATAGTAGGAGATTTCAGTGCTCTGGGTATAAAATGGAAATAATTCACTGGCACCATAAAATTCAAAAAAGATCTCCTTAGAGTGATGAACTCTAATGGCATAGACCAGCATGTTAATAGTACGATTAGGGGTACTAACATTTTGGACCTAGTACTGATAAACCTTGGTGGTAGTTTATCCAACATAAAGGTGCTCAGTCCTTTGGGCACAAGTGATCATTGTAAACTTACTGCATCAATTATATCCCAGAAATACACCAACATTAACCATTCGATTTTTAGGGATTACACTAAAGCAAACAGGGAGGAAATACAAAATGACTTAATATTAATTGGCATGAAATATTATCAAATAAAAATGCTGCAAATATATGGGAAACCATTAAGGAAGCAATGTTGGAGTTAGAGGAGAAATTTGTCCCTTGTATAAATAAATATAATAATAAGGGGTGTATACCCACATGGTTCATGAAATCTATTTAAAAACAAATTAACGTTAAAGAAAAATCATTCAGGAAATCAAAAAAGTAACCAACAGAAAAAAATATATCAAATTATAAAAGGGAGTTAAGAAAGCTTAAGAAATGAGTAAGAAGGAGAGATTGAACATGGAATGCAGATTATCCTTTCCAAAGATAACAATAAGTCTTTTCTTACATATATAAATAATAACAAAACTTCATCCCCGGTTATTGGTTGCTCAGAAAATGGTAAGACTATATTCTGTCAAGCCAGCCCAGTGGTGCTGAGGGTGGAGGTGCTGGAAGCCACACCTCACCTCTGCCTGGGGGGGTGGGGGCAAGGGTGTACCACAAGCTACCAGAAACCCTCCCAGCCTCCTGATGGGTGTCAGAGGGTCCAGGGTTGCCAGCCTACCATGCCCAATGTCAGTCTCCTCCTCTTTCTTCTCTCATCTCCTATATCTCAGGGCCATCTGATTGGATTATAGATAGAGCGCCAGGAGGAGTTTCTGGCAGTCCCACCTTGGGGGACTCAGAGCCGGGACACTGGGTGGCCGTTGGGAGGGGACGGAGGGTCCGATCCCCAGAAGAACGAGAGGGAGATTCAGGTGGGTGGGATCAAGTGAGACCACTCCTGAAAGAGTTCAGGAAGGTAGAGTGATAAATAAAGTAAAAAAAAAAATAATATATTCTGTCTCCTGATTGGCTAAAAGCACCTCAAACCTTGGCATCTATTCTCCAATAGATGCCCAGCTCAAAATAAGTGCCAGTCCAAATGCCACTTCACCACATACCATTCTACAGTAGTTCCCAGATTGCTTTGTAATTGGCTGAAAGCACTCTAGAAAATTTGAAATGCCTGCAATGTTTTTCTCTTGCTTAGCAAGAGCTACTGGTCCTCCTAAACACCCCTTAGTTCAGTGGCAGCTGCCTATTAATAACAAATAAAAAAGAGAAAAAGAACACAGCCCAGTTATTTTGCAGTGTGGAAGAGTGAGAAACTAGCTATTTCTCATAGCCATGTTTATTTACAATGGCATCACTCTACTGACCACGCTCTCACACTCCGTCTTCCAAATGTAAGCGGGAGTCCAAAGAAAAATGAAGCCATCGGTGTGTGCATTTCAAAAGAAAATAAATGCACTCCTTTTTTTATTTTCCAGTTGGGGAGAGAGACGATTTATCATTTCATTCAACCACGCTCACTTTCAATGGCAGCTCTCTCATACCCCCTTCTCCTGATGGCAGTCTGCTGTGATTGTTAGCGAGTGGCCTCCACACTGCCACCCACTCGGTTTTAACTCCCAAAAAGAATCTGCCACCCAGGACAAAGTCTTTATGTAAGTATGTGTGTATTTTTTTTAAGGGGGGCAGTAAACTTTCTCAAACAAACAAAGAAGTCTGACTAATGATCTCTACCTGTAAGGCAGGGCAACCATGACAACCAGATCTAATGTAGGCGGAGGAACTATTTTACTACAAAAAATAAGTTTTAACATGTATATATATAAATAATGTTTTTTAAACATAAAAATTACACTTGCCCATTTTCTAAGCTCAATAATACCCTCCAGGGTAGGCTTTATTGGGAAATACCGGACCTTCCAGGGTCCGTATTTCCATCAAAGCCCACCCTGTTGGGTATTATTGCTTACTATCACATAACACAACTGACATATCAGACTTTAAGGAAATGGCAGATCTGTTTAATGACTATTTTGTTTCTGTGTTTAATGTGGGTTTAGGCTATGGAACTATCCTACCTAATAATACCCCCAAATAATTTTATGACAAATTAGATTTTGGATCTGCTGAAAACACTAAACCTAGCACTTCCACTGGACCTGATGAATTGCATCCCGGTTCTTAAAAAAGATGGCTTAATACTTGGTACTTCCCCTGACTATACTGCTCAATGAATCATTGAGGAGTGGAGTCATTCTAGATGACTGGATTAAAGCTGTTGAGGTCCTTATCCACAAAAAGGCAGCAGGAGAATGGTGGAGAATTATAGACCCATTAGTCTAACCTCCATTTGCTGCAAGGTAATCGAGAAATTGTTACAACAACTAATTGAGGATGAGATTGTCAGACTTAATCTGCAAGCCATAGCAAAGCATGGATATAGAAAAGGGCTTTCATGCAACACTAATCTAGTATCTTTCTATGAACATGTCAGTAGGAGAATAGATATGGGGAAACCATATGATGTAATAATGCTAGACTTGGGAAAGGCTTCTGACACCTTGCCACATGAGCTTCTAGTCACTTAACTGTACGATATGGGCATCAACACCTATATTGTAGCCTGGATTAAAAACTGGTTGTCAAATAGAACTCAGAGAGTTCATATAAATGGTGAATTGTCTGGTGATGGGAGAGTGGGCAGCTGTGTACCACTGGGGTCCGTTTTGGTGTCAGTACTCTTTGGATTATGCATCAGTGACATGGGATCTCAAGCTACCTGTCAAATAGCAAAGTTTGCAGATGATGCAAAAATTGGAGGAGAGGTGGATTCAATTGAAAAACACAATAACTTGTGTAATGATCTGGCTTCCATTAAAAACTGGGCAAACAGAAATGGAATGAACTTTAACCCCAAGAAATGTATTTACTACATTTTGGGAAAAATAATCCAGGGAATACATGTTACATGGAGGGGATCCCATTAGAATCAGAATACAAAGAGAAAGATCTGGGAGTAAATGTCAACAACACAATCCCACTCTGTCAATTGTGTGCAGGTGGCTAGGAAGGCCAACTATTTGACAAGGGCAATAAAATGGTATTTTGTGACCAGAGATTCAAAGTGTATATTGCAAGTCTACAAAACATTTGTTATCGCATACTATAATTATGGTTTCCCCTTTTGGTGTCTGAACCTATAAAATGATGTAAACCTACTGGAAGGTCCAAAGAGAAGGCTAATTGTTTACGTGATATGGCCAACATGGAGTATGATGACAAACTTGGAAAATTAGGTCAGTTTAGCCGAAAAGAAAGGAGGTTTAGGGGAGATTATATCAGTTTAGCCTAAAAGAAAGGAGATTTAGGGGAGACCTCCTGTTTCGTTACAAACTCTTACAGAATGAAGACTTGATGGAGAACTTGGGAATACAGCATGATAACAGAACATTACATTTACGATTGCACAATAAGCAACTATTAGTGCAAAGAGCTAAAACTAATAAAAGGTTACTTTTTTCAGCATCAGAGCAGCCCATAGATGGAACTCATTACCAGCCTCTGGGGTAAAGCAAAGGACAATAGACAGATACAAGAGAGAACTGGACAAATACGTCCTCTATTTAAGGATGGTATGATAACCCTCCTGATGGTGTGAGATAATCTAGATGCACTAATGGACTGCTTTTGTCTTAATTATACCCAGATACAGTACCAAGAGTAATAACAATGACAGTAGTACCAGACAGACGGTCTTGTTGATGTCTGTTGATTTGGCCACCATGTGAGAACCCAGTTTCATAAGCATGCATCCACAATTACCATGGCAACTGCAAATGAGCAAACTATGCAAAATACATGTGCAAGGACAGTGCCACACTGGAAAGACAAGACATGTCACTTTCATGACAACGCACATACACCATGGGCACCACACCTTTTGCTTGCAGGAGCCACCAAATGAACAACACACAGCATGTACCAGTATGGTGCTGCAGCCGCTTGTTACTGCAAGGGCTTAGTATTCTGTCATCTTATGTGAAATGCAGGACTGATATGTAATAATTTAACATGGAAGGTTGAGTTCTTTGGTGACACTGAAAATAACCTCACATATGCATAACATATCAACTTATCCCTACTGATCAAATCCTATGTGCACAACTTAACCATCTTCCAGCCCAGTGTGATGAACATGATGCCAGGGATAGTACCATGATGAGATGTCATACAAATTGTTGTGATTGCTGAACAGAGGCAATGTGTTTATCATATGCAGTAATGTGTTGGAAGCACCACAGAGCAGCGCCAACCACCCGACCGACATCTCCCACAGTCACACCGTGGAAATGCAAGAAAGTGGCTCGATGCAGTGGACAGTGACAGATGGGTCAATGGCACAACACCCCGACGGTGCCACCCCAACAGCAACCGACTCGACAAGCCATGGTACGGTGCACCACTGACTACCACCAGCAGGAGCGCCACAGTAAGATGAATGACCCCCGACGCAAGGTACCACACCAACACTGTTGGAGGCAGGCGGACAGCAGTGCGGTGTTCCACAGGGTGAGGACACAGGGCTGACAGGTGCAAAGCAAGGCAGGGGAAAACACAGCACCACCCACGGAATGTTCAAACACCGGAGGGGAGATGGCTGCAAGAAGCGTGGTGCACCAATACAGACGGATAGCAGGGATTCCATGGGGCACAAATACAGGATCCCTGCTGGCGCACGGTGGTGGCGATGCTGTGGAACCTGCCTCAGCCTGGGATGGCATGACATGGACTGGCGCTGATGATGGGGCAGCCGATGGCAGGGAGGGGGTATACAGGCGGGTGGTACCAGTGGCCCCAAACCCATGCCCCAGTGGCAGACCTGGAGGCTAATGTTGAGTGCCAGCCCCATCAGGTAGTTCCTATGGCTATGGGTGTCATACTGGGTGATGAGGTTGGTGACCTGGTGGGTGCATTCCTGCCAACACCTACGGGACTGCCCCACAGGCTGGCTAGACATTGCCTGTTGCCTCTTACCCTCGATTAGCCACTGCTCCCCCCGCAGGACCTCCACGAACCACCATAGGGTGGGGTGCATAGCTCCCAGCAGGTGCTGAAGGCTCTGTGCTAGCCCTCGATCACTTTGTTTGTGCAGGGCATACTCTTGGACACAGAGGTATGACAATTCCCCACTGTTATTGGGAACAGTGGTTTGCGCCGGTGGCCACTGTGGACAGGGTGCCCCAGCCATGTGTCCTCGAAATAGTCGAGGACTGGCGCAAGGAGCTCCTCATGCTCTGTGAAGTAGTCCGATCTGTGGAGCTCCTTGTAGGTGGCCACGACATTAGCGGGGGACACAAAGGCCAGTGCAGGCAGCATGTGGAGGTGCATGGCACAGACATTGTCAACCCTGTACAGGCGGACCAGCTCTGCCATCTGATGGATGTGCTGTCACACATACTGGCAGAGGTGGAAGAAGCAGCCATGCATCTCCACCAGTGGAAATACCATTCGCAGTGCCCTATAAGTGGACATCTTGTTGTCAATAACCATATGCTGTGGACTGCCTGCTGGACAGAGCTCTGCCACCTTTGTGAACACTGCGGTGTAGGTGGCCACGGTCTTCCTGGTCATCAGCACATACACGGTGGGTAGGACCGTGGTGCCATTGACCCCATGCAGGGTGTACGGCTGCTGGAATAGACGTGGGCAGCACTTGAATGTGCCATCACAGAGCCAGATGTGGCAGTGGGCCAGATACTCCATGTTGTCTGCGGTGCTGTACAGTAGGAACCTATGGTCACCAGTACCCTCCGAATCATGTAACAGGAAGGGCTCCCCCCCTCTGTTGTGCAGAACTCCTTTGGTATCACAAGCTCCGTCAACATCTAGGGGTCCACCAGTGCCCCACGGGCACCACGCCACATGCATTGGGCAGCTCATTTCAGGAGGGGTACAGGTGGTAGGCTGCCCCCCACTGCCTCATTCACCCCTGAGCAACATTCGATGATGATCTGTTGGGACATCTCATTGGTGTCCTTGTCTCACCTCTTGATGGTTGCACATACCAGTCGGACACCCACCGAGGCTGAATCCAGGACATGATTGTAGATGCCTGATATGGTGGTGTCACCCTCCGTGATGGTGACTGCTCGGCCTTTGTACCGGGTTGCTGCATAGTTGCAGCACTTCCAATAAGTTCTTTCTCCATGGCTCCTCTCACGCTGATACGTGTAGCCCCCCCATTACTAGCAGTTTGTTACCCTTCACGCTCTCGACATATCCTGTCTCCATCCTCCCTGGGTTTGCTGAGCTGTTGTCTGTGGAGCCGGCCCTAGCTTTTCATCTTTGCCGGCTCACCTGCTGACACTCCAGGGGCATGTCGCTCAGGCTTCTACCTCACTGCAGCGGCTGTTGGCATTCTGTAACGCTCCATAGCAGGGTTACTGTAGGGAAGTCACCTTCCTTACATGTTTCCTAATGTGTCTATCACTCTGGTTGCTGTCTGCACATTCGCTGTGCCACATAATTGCAAACTGTTTCCATGGACATTACCAATGACCTAGTGACACTCCATGTCATGACACATTGATCATGACACCACAAGATGTTTCTGAGGTACACCAGCAGAGTCACTTGCTTGTCCACAAACACACAATTATATGATGGATCAACATTTGTCATCCATCTGCAAACCTGTCAGTGTGTTCTGCAAAGAAAATGATGTTTTGGTGTGGCAGAGGGTCATGGAATGGTTCTCCTGTTCCTTTGTCAATCTTTACTGACAGTTTACAACAGCTGAAAGAGCTGCACCATCACGCATGTTCACAAATTTGATGGGTCATCTTCATACCACACAGCATGCAACCATTAATGCATACATGCGTTGCAGCAAGTAAGGACTTGTCCTGTGACACAATGCTGCAGTCAGTGTGACATGGTTTGTTGTGTCTGCAGTTAAAGCTTGTCTGTGAGAGTGACTCCAGATTCTCGAATACCGCCATGCACCTTGCCAGTGCAGAAATCTAGATGCATGACATAGGTAATGTACAATTACTCTTTGTTACATTTGAGAGTCAGCATATCAATCTCACATTAAAAAAAAAACTTACACATGAATTACAGTTATGCACCCCGGTGCCAGGACGATACTGACCACATATCTTACCTTTAGCCTTATGCAAAACATCAAAGTAATGTTTGGCATCCTCCATCAGTGGAGTCATAGCTAACCACAAATTTATGTTGTGGTGGCAGTCTGTAATGATGGAGTGTATCTTGACGTGTCTGTCCTAGACAATAAAAGTTTAGGATACCTTCAAACCCTTGATCTCCATCCATGCAAAGTTTTTAACCTCATTGCTCTCTGACAAAAAGAACAGAATGTCAGATTAGGTTATGGTTGATGAACAGGAATAATCATTGATGATGTAACAGTGAGGTGCTACATGATGTCACATAATGGGCTGCCCTTCAACGTGAATCGCATTACCATGCTACCTACTGTGATGTTCCGTAGACTGTAACAGGAGCACAGTGACCCAATAAGCATATTACTGACATGTAGCTCTCAGAAATAGTGATACACTCAGACATGTGAAGTTTTGATGTCACAGACTGTGTATAATTGGCACAGAGTTACAAACTTTGGAAGCGTGGGAAGCCTTACCTTTCAACACGCTGGCAACTCTAGCTTGTGAAATGTAGTGGGTTGCCCATGGGTGGTGGTGGAGAGGTGAGGGGTTTCAGTAGGTAGACTAGCCAACATCTCTCTGAGCTGACTGGTGTATTTTTTGCTGGCCTCAGTAACTCCTGACTGCCACTAAGCAATGGGTTACAGAAGCCTCGCAGCCAAGATGAGGAGGTAGGTCACGCAAGCTCAGCACCCTGTTAAGGGCAGATGACATATGTGTAGTGACATAGGACTGCGACATTTGGTAGGTGCCATGTAAAACACATCACACTGATGGTCATGAAACTTTAAAGATGGAAAATTGTGAGTGTGTGGTGTGGAGAATAATACTGAAATATGACCGAAGTGAAGAAATTCAGCCAAGAAAAGGGACTATCACGTGATGTTATTAATACCAACATAACTGTGGCATGACCAGCTACCTGGACAAGCCACAGGTTGATGGCCTTGTTAATCTGGTACTCAAACATTGTGTAGGAGACCTATTTTGCTGAGTGTCTGAGCTGTCAGTCCTCCCATCACCACCCAGTATCAATTCACCACCAATTTCTCGCAGTCTTTCAAAGAGGGTACTCTGCTCATTGTGCCACACAGTTCATATAATGGATGAAATAGTACTCTAAATATGCTCTTGCACTGTTGAGAGTGTCATACAGGCAATGCACATGTACTTGAACAGACTTAAAGCCTTGGAAATAGGGCACCCTGAAACAAGTATGGCTGATGATAGCATTATATTCCCCAATGGGTGATGCTGTATGCAGGGCTGATGCTTCAATGTCTTCCTGTGTTGACAGTCATGACACACAGATGTCACCTTAAGGAATGTGCCTTGCTTGTGTTTTGAATCATTTGTTGAAAATTGTACATTGTTGAAGCCATGGCACAGGTCGCATGTCTGAAAAAGCTCCTGTAGGCTGGATCTAAACACAATAAATTTGTCTTCATCATGTGCCCCTTGTACATTAGAATTTTTAGGCATTCTACAGAGAAAGAGAAAGACAGTGACAATCAGTTACTGCAATGACCATAGAAACAGTGCCAGGCTTTCCATCCTGCCATGTCTGAATAACTACTTCTCAGTGCAACGTTGTGCATATGCCACTGTAGTGTGTGTGTCTTGTCAATTTTAATGATTGAACAAGATGTACACTAGTGCCATGTGGTACAATGCGAATGCTTCAAGTAATGTTAGAGGCAGGTATTACTGGTTGTGTGTCATTTAATGATTGATACCAGAGAATAAGTGATGGATGCAGCATATGATGTGATAGCTGTACCATTCAAGTATGTGCATGCATAATAATAATAATAATAATTTTATTTATAAGGTGCCTTTCCAGTTCCAAGGCACCTAACAATTTAAGAACAATTAAAATACAATCAAATGACAGAACAATACAACTAAGAAACATAAACAGTAAGATAAATAATTCAGTTAACTAAAAACGCTTTATTCCACAGAAATGTTTTTAAGCCCTTTTTAAATTCCTCCACAGATGTGCACTGCCATAACAGATGGGGTAGAGAGTTCCAAAGAGTGGGAGCTGCAAAAGCAAAAGCTCTGGAACCCAATGATTTCAAACTCACCCTTGGAATCTCTAGCAACCCCTAGTCAGCCAAGCGGAGTGATCGACTGGGACAGTAAGGAACCAGAAGCACTTTCAGATAGTCCAGGCCCTGTCCATGTAGGGCTTTAAAAGTCAATAAACTGACTTTAAAGGTGATCTGCCACCGTATTGGCAGCCAGTGCAGTTCGCACAGCACCGGGGTAATACGGCAGGAGCGACTAGAACCTGTCAAAACTGGGCTGCCACGTTCTGCACCAGCTGCAGGTGATGGATTTCAACCCCCGAAAGCCCTAGATAAAGGGAGTTGCAGTAATCCAAGCATGAGGGCACAAAGGCATGGACCAAGGTTGAAAGGTCATCAGACAGAACCAGATGTTTAACCCTGGTGATATTCCTAAGATGGTAAAAGGACGTTTTGGTGACAGCCGACACCTGCGAGTGCAGGGTCATTCCATCATTAAAAACTACCCCCAGGTTATGCACCCGTTCAGAGGTCAGGAGAGAGAGAAGCCGCCAAGAATAATTCCGAAGGGCTCACCAGCACCCGACCCTCCAATCTGACTACCCGGGTCCACAACCATTACCTCAGTCTTTTCTGAGTTCAACCTCAGCCAGCTAGAATCCATCCATTCCTGGATTTCTTTCAGGCAGTTGTTAAAGACTGAGAGAGCTCCATCCTGGTCGAGCGCAAAAGAGAGGTAGAGCTAGTTATCATCTGCATAACAGTGAAACCTCAGCCCATACCTTCTTACAATGTCTCCGAGGGGTAGCATATCACCGTGAACAACATCTGTGACAGCACAGAACCCTGAGGCACCCCACAAGACAAAGCAGTTGGGCCTGAGGAAAAAACCCCAGACACAACTCTTTGTGTTCTCCCCATGAGAAATGATGTAATCCATCTGAGGACTGTCCCCAACATTCCACAGATATGTCTCAGGCGTCCTATCAACACCATGTGATCCATGGTGTCAAAGGCTGAAGTGAGATCCAGAAGAACCAAGATGAAACGGCTTTTCCAATCTCTTGCCATTAGGAGATCATGAGCACCTGAACCAGCACAGTCTTGGTACTATGTCTTTTACGAAAACTGGACTGGAGGGGTTCATAGATGTCATGGATGGTCAAATGGTCTTCCAGTTGTGCTGCCACTACTATCTCAATCACCTTCCCAACAAAGGGAAGGTTAGAGATAGGTCTGTAGTTTTCGAAACAGTCTGTGTCCAAGGTAGCTTTCTTCAAGACTGGTGTCACCACTGCCTCTTTCAGGGAGCTAGGAAACTCTCCTGATTCCAGGGAGCACCAGACTATCCACACAAGGACTGGACTGATGATATCACTACAACCCAAAATTAAGGAGGTCGGTCCAGGATCCAAACTACAGCATGTAGGGCGCACACTCAGGATAATCATCATGACATCCATAAACTCCAGTCGACTGAGGGTACTCCAGGAAAACTGAGGTACAGTGATCCCATCCTGATCAACAACACCCCCCTAGAGTGTGCTGGCTGCAGTACAGCCCTGATGTCTGGCACCTTATTTGCAAAGAATAGAGCAAGCTCATCACACTCTAATTGCAAAAAGGCTTTCCGAACTTGAAGGCAGGCTGGGTTGCACAGTCTCTCCACAGTTTGAAATAGCTGAACTGGTCGATTCTGAGCAGCTGCAATCTCCCTGTACAAGAATTCTGTCTTCTTACGGGTGATTGCAGATTGATAGACTGAATAATGGTCCATCAATCTAAGGCAGTCAGCATCAAGGGCGGACTTTTGCCAGCAACGCTCTAACCTTCGCCCTTGTCTCCGCATCTCCCTCAAAGTCCCATCAAACCAAAGGGATTTTGGGCGAAGGGAGAGCGGGCGAACACGGATGGCATACAGGGTGTTTTTCTGCATTGCTATAATGCTTGCATATTTTTAAACCTAATAGCGTTTCACCAGTGTCATAACGTTCATCCATGTAATGTGGAAAACAAAATATATGCATTTGTTGAGTGATTTGCACAGCATCCTGTGGGTGAGAAAGTGGCATGCAAGTACCCATGTTGAGTGTCTGTCTTCAAACTGAGGTATTTGTCAAAGAGTGGCACAAATAGGTGTTGTACAAAACATTGATTTAAAAGGTATATTTCTACACAGACATGCCTCATATGTTCCAGGTCAGTGTCATCTACTGCTTCCTGTAGGGAGATATCAGATGGTATGTATTCAGACTCCATTATTTCCTGTATGATTGTATTTGGACTGGGCTCTGATGTTGACGAGGACCTGCTGTTATCATCTAGTAAGGTACACTGCGCACCGACCGAGGTGACACAGGGTCATTTCTCCATGACCCCTGCAATGTACATAAGGAATATGTTAGTGTACCATGCCAACAAACTGGTACTAAGACTAAATAGCATGACATTATTACATATTCACCATAACTCTTAGTAAAAACCCTATGGTTTGCATGAACTTTCACTGACTGCTTGAGAACTGAAGGTAGTGTCAGACTGGTGGATGATGGAAGCGAGACTTCACAGTGTGTTGGTATTGTGATTTCCTGCTCACATGAGGGTTCAACAAATAGCAGTTGATATTCCTCCACCTTAGTGTCTGGTAAGAGTGGTTGCATCTCTGGGGGTGTTTCGCCATCGCCATGTGCAACAAATTCATGGATGGTGTCCTACATGTAAAACTGGAATGAACATTGAGCCATAGTATGTGCTGAAATATCACAAGGCATATTAATAAACACCACTGTTGGATTACTATGTATACCAGTGTAATGACACAGAAGCAGTGTGATGCCTCCTGTGGCTTCAGTAGACATGCATTGGAATGGATCACTGGAGTCCAGCCATGTACATCTCCTGTACTTTACAGCAGTACCTCGTGTGGAAGTGGAGAACCACAATAAGGGGAAAAGAGAAATCTGAACCCAACTTTGGGAAAGTTTTCAAGCTGTTGAACCAGCTTGTGTGTGGTAAGGGAGTCTGACCACATAAATGTCAGCACACTTAAGGGTGCTGTCAGAAACAATGAACTATAGTTGTGAGCAGTCCATTATATACTGCAAAAAGCAGTACATGTGGTGCATAAGGGTTTGCAATTACTGCCATTTCATACTTGCTTCCATCTGCAACATGTCTGAACACATTGCTGTTATGTCCCAAAGCGGCACCAGGTATACCATTAAATTTGGGTCAAGACAGTGCTGTGTGTCACTGTGCAATGCAGAGCAAGACTGACCCAGAATGCAGACATAAGTGATATGAGTGTATAATGTAACCCTCCCTTAACTGAAGAAAGTTGCACAGTTAGGACATGCCAAATACCTGAGTAGTGGGGCTGGCCATGCAATTCCCTGCCAAAGAAACTTCTGTTGATATTGATAGGTTCTCAGTCATGATTGATGTAGCTAACTCTGATAGTAGCTGTCAAAAGGAGGATCAATCACATAGCATGAGATCACCAAGTCTGACAATGTGGATTCAATGATACGTATTGTGACGTGCCCTACTACAAAGGAGGGGATACATCAGTATTAAACAAGCATTTGTCAATGCTGAATGTTTGCTTGCTGGTATTGGCATTGGTAGTGCAGGAGTTAGAGAGATGTATAATAGGAATGGCAATGAAGTATTAAACTAACGCCAACCCCCACCCCCATCCTGCAGAAACTGACAGGCATTTGGGGGTGTGCCTTTGGGTCATCGGCCATGACGCTCATGCTATTCCACCTCACTCCACCCTGCAAATATTGACAGGTGTTGCGGTGTGCCTTGGGGTCTTCAGCCCTTGCACTCACCCAATTCCATAAGGAAATAAGCTGAGATGTGTGCAGTAGAGGAGAATGGGGTGAACGTTAGGGTCGAAAGCACCAAGACACATTTCAATGACTGTCACTGACTGCAGGGTGAGTGTGGGGCTGGAATGGCATGAGCATTACAGCTGACTACTCCAAGTCACCCCCTGATGCCTGCCAGTTTCTACAGGGTGGGGTGTTACAGTTGAAAACCCTAATGCCCCAAGTGTTTGTTGGTATTTTCACTCCAAATTTTCAACATAGGCTTTTTGGGACTGCACCTCATGAACAGTGGCACTATCATTTCGTTACTCAATCCCAAAAGGTGATTTCACACAGTGACTGCACCATTCACCGCCACAGCTGCAAAAACACATTTTGGGCAGGATGTAAAAAATGACAGCTGTACTGTTCATGAAGAGGTATGAAAAAATGACAATGTTGAAAATCTGGGGAAAATATAAAAATTGGTGAAGTTACGAGCGTGCATAGAAACTGCATAGAACATTGCTGCTCCTGACCTCCGGAGGTAAGTATGGGGCAGGGGGGCGGGAGGGTGGGTCCACAGAGGGAGGGTGGGGATGGGGAGGGGATATGGAGATGACAGGAAATTTTTCTTTTACAGTGGAAAAAAAGACTTTGAGGATGGTTTTCTTTATTTTACAGGTTACAAAAATATTTAGGCACACTGGGGTGGACTCAGTGTGCAAAATAGTGTGTGTGTGTGGGGGGGGGGGCATGCCGACATGGGGATTGGGCACCCCAATGTCGGCACTTGAAATATTTGGGTGAGTGGGGGGATCATCTGACACCAGGAATGGGCATCCTGGCATTGGAAACATAAATAAAAAAATTCTTTAGCACACTGGAGTGGACTCCCAGTGTGTCACATTAATGGGGGATACATGCCAACATTGGAATTGGGCACCCCAGTGTCGGCTTTCTGGGGAGTGTGTGGTGGGTGGCAGGAGCCATGAATGCCCTATACCTTGGGCTACCGGGGGCTGATATACACCATTTGCAGCTAGTGCAGAATGTGGCAGCCAGGCTTTTGACTGGGACCTCTAGGACCAGTCATATAATGCCTGTGCTCCATGGACTGCACTAACTGCCAGTACAGTTGCAGATCACCATCAAGATCAGTTTGCTGACTTATAAGGCCCTACACAATCAGGGACCTAGTTACCTGCAAGATCTTCTTCACCCCTACTGTCCCCTCTGCCCTCTCTGATCCACCGACGAGGGATTGCTAGAGATTTCCAGGGTTCATTTACAGACATCTGGGGCAAGCTCATTTAGTTTTATTGCCCCTACCCTGTGGAATTCTCTACCTCGTCAAGCGCGAGATTGCCTGACCGTCCAAAGTTTTAAAGTTGCCCTGAAAATTTATCTTTTTAGCCTAGTGTTTTCTGACTTTTAATGTCGCTGCTGTATTTAATATTTTAATTTCTTGTGTTGTTTATTTATTGATGTGTTTTAATTGCTGTTGTACAGGTGCCTTGGTTTTAGAAAGGTGCCTTTTTATAAATAAAAAATGATTTATTTATTTATTGATTGATTGATAGAAAGTCATGCCATGGCTCATTTATTTATTTATGGAAATGGTTCACCAAGGAAGGCACTCTGAACAAACAAGGTGCTTGGTGGCAGGAACCGACAAGAGCCGTAATTTCAGCCGTCCGCATTACTGTACACTGTAATGCACATGGTCGGAGTCTTGTCAGCTGCTACCAACAGAGAGAAGGTATGTTGTGTGCCTTGTTGTGAGGAAGGGGGAAGGTTCCGCTGCAATGAGGAAACTGTCCCTCATTGTAGCGGCAGATTTCTTTCAAGTGTGGTCCTCTCTCTCAAATTGCTGTCATAGACAGCTTGCCGAGTCATTGGTGCCTGAAGGACGAGCTCCATAAAGCATCAACAAGTAACCATCCCTGATTGGAGTGGCACTTTTCTTTCAAGTGAAGACCGCTTATCTCACACTGCTGTCATAGACAGATCGCCAATTCATTGGTGCCTGAGGTACGAGCTCCATAAAGTGTCAACTGCTTTGGGCAGAAACTCACACACCTCTGAAATGTTGTACTGTCCCAAGATGATTCTTGTGCATGTGCAGTGTGCATGCACACAAGCAAACATAAAAATTATAGTTTTGAAAACCCAACATAGCAACAGTTTATATGGGGAACAGAGTTGCAATGGACTTTTCATGAGGTCATGAAATGAATGATCAACCGACCTTTCTTCATAATTGTTCAACATTTCCACATGTGGAGTCACGGACCGTACTTTGATTCCCGATGTCTGTTTACTTCAGTATTGCAGATGCATTAATAAGGAGGACTCACATGGTGGTTGAACTGTAATGAATAGTCATGGACCAGCAAAAAACACATCCTAGTACCCCAGGTGACATCATGTTCAAAAGAGCATGCAATACACTGCTTGGCAGTGCCTATGTGCTGTTGTCTTGCCCACTAAAATAACACACAGGTATCCAAAACAACCCATGATGAGGAGTCACATCTTGGAATTGTGATTCATCTGAGGGCAGTAAAGAGCTGTCTGCTGTTGTTTGACTGACATAGCCACTGTTGTGAGAACATGGAGTGCACTCATGGAGCAATCTGCAACAGTGGTGATGGACAACCCCAAGTTAGAATACCTTGTCAGAGACAGTCCACGGATGTCACACTCCACTAGATAGGACTCACAAGTAGCCACACTTGTTTGACTATAGTAGCATGAGCATCTTGATACTAAGCAATGCAGTGCTATGGTTGCAATACATGACATTGCACACACTGAAGCCTATGGACAATCACTGCATACTGTGAAGTGCTGCCAAGTAATGAAGTCTGGCTGTAATGGAATATGGATGTGGTGTTGCCCTTGGAAATGACAGTACCAAACGGGAAGACTCATGCCAGTGGGAGACAGTCATGGTAAGCGACCACAGTCGATGTACTTCAAGGTGCCACTCATGATCAGAAATAGGTAACATTAGAATAAAGAAGACATATTGCCAGCTGGCCCGGTGTTGCTGAGGGTTGAGGTGCTGGATACCACACCTTACGTCATGCCAGGGATCTGGGTTTGGAACAAGCCCAGGACATTGGGGGTCAGCTGGGAGGGAGAGGATTGAGCATCCAGAGCACAGCTCTCCTCTCCCGAGAGGGGAGGGGGTTGCACTCCTGCCGAATGACTGCCTCACCAGCTGGAGGTCTGGGGAAAGTGTGGGTCTGAGGGCACACAGAAGGGGTTAGTGCTGCAGGACTTCCGAGGATGTGTGCGCACCTCCACGCATGCACGTCTTGCATGTGCACCCCAGCAACTGGGATCAGGGAGAAAAATGAAGGAGAAAATCAATCCTCCAGCCACAGGATGAAGTCCGACTCTCCACAGGCTCCCCTCCTGGGCCAGACAGAAAGGTAAGCCCCGGTAATTCCGGGATGTCGGTGCTGGGAGAGTCGGTTGGAATGGGGCACGGAGGACAGGAGTGCAAATAAAATATGGAAAAAAAAAGAAGACATATTGCCATAGACTTGACAGTCTGATAGTGTTTGGACATGTCATGTCCCTGAATGCCATAGCTGCCAGAGTCATTCAAAGACATCGAAACATCTGATGCACTTGGTGTAGGGCCCACAACCATGGATGAAGGAACCTCATACAGTAGCTGAAAAATGTGAAAGTGCACAAATGAACACTGATGAAATAGTTTTACCCTTTTTTTGTTTGAAGAGACCATGTGCCATACACTATTGTGGAACTAGCAAGAGACAGGCAGGTTCTATACTGCATCATTTGACCATGTCTTGTAACATTAGTGGCCAAAAAATGAACTGAGAACCACCTGTCCTCAATTACAGTATGCACTGAATCACAGTATCATAGTGTACCCTTATCACAGAGAATTCTGCATCTGCAGTGACAATCAATAGATCAAGCTGAAATCATGATTGTTTCAGACACATTATTGTTAAGCCCTCAGTGAGGCTCAAATGCTTGGGGTACAACTTCAATGAGCATATGATCTGCATTGGACCCCCCTCTCCACACCCACAAAACCACTGTAATGGCCCTGACTGTAAACAATATATGATAAGTGGCTCATCAATGTCTATCTGTGGGACACTGTAATATAAGACCAAGACGAGGAAATGAAACCATTTGCAGCATGCCAGCTCCAACATGCAGGGTGCACCATCCTCCCTCCCCAGGCAGGGTCATAGTACCTGAACAACTGTGAAAAATGGAACAGTGCCTGGAATTTGCATCCTAAGTGTCGAGGAATGGCCAGGCCCCACAGTGAGTGGCCTCATCATGCAGTGGCCAAACATGGTGGACTGCCCTCCCTCCCCAGAAGGGGTCAGGGTACACTGACCAACAGTGAGAAAGGGAACTGTGCCTGTATTTTTTCTCTTGAGTGTCATGACATGATCAGGAACCACACTGTGGTGCCTCACCATACAGAGGCCATATATGCTGGACTGATCCCCTACCCAGATGGGGTTATGGCACCCTGACCAATAGTGAGAAAGGTAACTGTGCCTGGATTTTGTATCCCAAGTGCCAAGGCATGACCAGGACCCACAGTGAGGGCCTCACCATGCAGTGGCCATACATGCTGGACTGCCCCCCCTCCCCAAGTGGGGTCATGGTACCCCGACCAACAGTAAGAAAGGGAACCATGCCTGGATTTAGGATCTTGAGTGCCATGACATGAACAGGAACACACTGTGGTGTGTCACTATGTAGTGGCCATATATGGTGGAATGCCACCCCTCCCCACATGGGGTCGTGGTACCCCAACCAACAGTGAGAATGGGAACCGTGCCTGGATTTTGTATCCTGTGCACTGAGGCATGACCAGGACCACAGTGAAGGGGCCTCACCATGCAATGGCCATAGATGCTGGACTGCCCTCCTTCCCTAGGTGGGCTCATGGTGCCCCAACCAGCAGTGAGAAAAGGATCCATGCCTGGATTTTGTATCCTGAGCACTGAGCCATGATCAGGACCCACAAAGATGGGCCTCACCATGCAGCAGGCTCACATGGTGGTGTTCCCAACCCCTCCCCAGGAGAGGTCATGGTACCCCGACCAACAGTGAGAAAGGAAACCATGCCTGGATTTATCTCTGAAGGGTTGCGGCATGATCTGAACCACACTGTGGTGCATTACCATGCAGTGGCCATACATGGTGGACTGCCTCCACTCCCCCATGGTGGTGTCATGGTACCCCTACCAACAGTGATAGAGAATGCTGCCTGGATTTTGTATCCTGAGCACTGAGGCATATCTGGGCCTCACAGTGAGCGGCCTCTCCATGTAGTGGCCATACATGGTGGACTACCTTCCCTCCACAGAAGGGATCAGGGCACCCCAACCAACAGTGAGAAAGGGAACAGTGCCTGGATTTGTTCTATTGAGTGCCATGGCATGATCAGGAACCATACTGTAGTGTCTCACCATGTAGTGGCCATACATGCTGGACTACCCCCCAGGTGGGGTCATGGTACCCCAACCAACAGTGAGAAAGAGATCCATGCCTGGATTTAGCATCTTGACTGCTGTGACATCTACAAGAACCACACTGTGGTGCCTCACAATGCAGTGGCCATACATGGTGGACCGCCCCCCTCCCGGGGGGGGGGAGGGTCATATTATCCTGACAAACAGTAGCAGAATGTAGTTCATTGTTCAGCACAGAGATATTACAAAAGTACAATAAAGACACAATAAAAACACATTATCAAGAACAGTATTTCATAATTCCAATTGCTTCACAGGTTATCATAAAATATGATTATTACACTTTAGAGTAACTTTAAAAATACATAAATACATCATTGTATGAGATTTGACATAGTACAAGTATAAGATGGAATAATTTTATTGTATTCTGCTTATTGGTAATAATATTTGCTAGGCAGTTCTGAGGTAAGCAGATTAACTGGTTATTATCTCGTTATAATTTTAATGAAATCAAAAATTGTGATAAAGCATTCCAAACTTGACAGTTATTAGACTTGAATAGTTAAATTAGTGCTTGTTCAAGAGGGAATTGGGATTAGAAAGTATTGGACCCAGTTAAAGTCTGCGATTTTTTCCATAAAGTGGACATACTAGAATCACAAGCTTTAAGTCACCATTAACCTTCATGTTACATTTACAGTATTCAGTTGCAGAACGACTTTGAATAAGTGTGATTTGAGGCATATAGCTCTAATCCAAACCGTGTGATAATTCTATGTTTTTTGGGTCATTAATGACTTTCAAATAACTTGACAGTTTATGGTCCTTTTTATGTTGTCTTGCGCCTGTGCAAGAAACATGTTGCGGTAACTTTGGAATAGCAGGTTTTGGAGGTGCGGTCCTGTTGTGGCCTGTGGTGCCACTGCTTTTTGGGGCTGGGCTCTGTGGCACAAATTAGATTGCATGCTGTCTATGACAGCAGTGCAGAAGCATGCCACCACCCTGAAAGGTTTTAGCTGCTGCAATGAGGGAGCTCCACCCCATTGCAGGGCGTGCCTTTCCCGGTGTAACATTTCAGTGCAACATGGCAGTGGCTGTGCAGTCCACCTCGCACATTTCCCAGAAAAGCCAATGGGGGATTTCAATCCCTGTCTGCATCCTCTCCCCCAAAACACTCTTTTATTTGCCGACAGGGTGCCCAATCTCCATCAGCTCCAGTGCCCCTCCCAAAAAAAACATGCAGGTGATATGCTGGGAGCCCTCCACAGCTTGTCAAACGTACCTGTAAAAAAAAAAAAAAAACTTCCCACAATGTTTTTTTGTGTGTTTTCCCTGTAAAGTAGAAAATGGTCTCTCGTAGTCTGCAGCCCCTCCCCAACCGCGACTGCCTGCATGCCCCACCTCCCACACCCCTCACACCACACTTACTCCGGAGCCTGGCGTGATGGTCTTTTGTGGATCAGGAACATGTCTGCACTCTTCAAAGCTGACCGCAAACTGAACAAATGCCAGTAAGCTGTATAATGGCATAAATAGGGTTTTTTTCAACTGTGTGGCATTTTTAGGAATTTTGCCACCAAATTTTCAACATGGGGTAACTGGGACCCCTCCTCATGAATTCAGTTAATGTCATGGAGTTATTTGGTCCCAAAAGGTGATTTTGCAGTCACTGCACGGAATCACCCTTCAGGACCGATTAATGAAATGACAATGCTACTGTTCATGAGGTGTGCTCTCAAAGGCTATGTTGCAAATTTGGTGAATAAAATCCCCAAAATGACTGTTTTACGAGTGTGCTTTGCGCAGTTTCCACGCATGCTTGTAACATCACGAATCTGTAATATTTTCACTCCAGATTTTCAATATTGGCATTTTTCCACACCCCCTTATGAACAGTACAGCTGTCAATTTTCGCATCCTGGCTGAAATGTGTTTTTGCACTTCTAGCGCCGAATAGAGTGGTCACTTTGGGAAATCAGTGTTTGGGACAGAGCAATAAAATTACAGTGACACTGTTTATGAGCAGAGGCCCTAAAATGCCTATGTTGAAAATCTGGTGATGAAATTCCATTAAATGACTGTGCTATGAGGGTGCAATGCTCAGTTTTCAGGCACCTTCGTCATTTTTCACATCCTGGCCGAAATCTGTTTTCACACTTCCGGCGCAGTATAGCATGGTCACTGTGGGAAATCAGTGTTTGGGACAGATTAAGAAAATTACTGTGACTATGTTCATGAGCAGAGGTACTAAAATGCCTATATTAAAAATTAGGTGACAAACGTTCATAAAATGACTGTTTTACAAGCGTGCGTTGTGCAGTTTCTATGCACCCTCGTAACTTCAATAATTTTTAATATTTTTACTCCACATTTTCACCATTGCCATTTTTTACACCTCCTTATGAACAGTACAGCTTTCATTTTCCACATCCTACCTGAACTGTATTTTTGCATATCTGGCGTGCAGTGGCGCAGTTGCTGTAGGAAAACAATGTTCAGAACAGAGTAAGAAAATCACAGTAACACTGTTCATTAAAAGAGGTCTCAAAATGGGTATGTTGAAAATTTGGTGAAAAAATCCTATAAAATGACTATGTTACAAGCGTGCGTTGTGCAATGTCCATGCACAGTCATAAGTTCAAGAATTTGTAATATTTTCACTCCAGATTTTCAACAGTCATTTTTTCACACCTTCTTATGAACAGTATCAGCTGTCATTTGTCACATACTGCCCAAAATGTAGTTTTGCACATCTGGCGCACAATTACGTGCTCACTACGGGAAATCAACGTTCAGGCACATTACGATAACCATAGTGCCACTGTTCATGATCAGAGATCCCAAAATGGCTATGCTAAAAATTTGGTGAAATAATTCCACTAAATGACTATGTTACGAGTGTGCGATGTGCAGTTTTCACACACACTCGTAACTTCGAGAATGTTTAATATTTTCACTCCAGATTTCCCACATTGCCATCTTTTCACACCTCCTTATCAATGGTGCAGCTGACATTTTCATGTGGTACAGAATGGCACGGTCACTGTGGGAAATTAACGTTCGAGACAGATTAACAAAATCACAGGGGCACTGTTCATGAACAGAGGTCCCAAATGCTTTCATGAGGTGGGGTCACAAAAAGGCCATGTTTTAAAATTTGGAGTACAAATACCAACACACGCCCAGGGCGTTAGGGTTCCTAACCATTACATCTCACCCTGTACAGACTAACAAGTATCAGGGGTGTGTCTTTGGATTGTCTGCTGTACTGCTCACACCACTGCTCCTCCACCTCCACCCTGTAGCCACTGACAGGCATCAAGGTGTGCCTTCAGAAACAAAGTTCATCCCATTCTCCTATGCTGCACCCATCTCAACGTACTTCCTTATGAAATGGGGTAGGCATAAGGCCAGATGACCCTAATGCACAACGCAACACTTGTCAGACGGCAGAGTAGGCTGAGGTGAAATAGCATGCTAAGGCCAGTGACCCAAATGCACACCCCAATGCCTGTCACTCTCTGCATGGTGGGGTGGGGTTGATGTTGGTTCTATACTTCACTGCTACTTCTATTATGTGTCTCTCTAACTCCTGCACTACCAATGCCAAAACCAGCAAGACAACATTCGGCATTGACAAATGCTTGTTTAGTATTTTGTACCACTAATATAGTTTGCGAGATTCTAGAGTTTCAATACCATTGGCACAAGAAACGTCTCTTATTCTTTCCTTTATTTGAAAGACAATATCTTCAAATTAGCTATAATGGATCTGATAGAGGAGGTGGCCCGAGCCCATTGGATACAAGTAGGCGATTATATTTTCCATCATTGATGAGGTAAAACCCTGTGCATTGCATTCTATTTCTTCTTTAAGACACAGTGTGGAAAGTCTGTGCACTGGGAGAAGAAAGAGTTTCAGAAGAAATGTCAATTTTCTTTCAATACTTGTAGCAGACAGAGGTAGCTGACCCGATTCTATCCTCAGGATCTCGGGGGAACTGACTGAGGTACCCATAATATAGATCGAAATAATTTGTTCGAGTTGTACCTGAAGAACTTCCGTATTGTTTTGGGCCCATATCTCTGCTGCATACATGATCCTGGCTCAAATTTTGGCATTGATCATTTTATGAATGGCGTCAATAGAGCTGTCAACCAATTGGGCATTAAATATTTTGAATGTGTTAATAGCGGTAATGAATCTATGCTTCATTAGATCTATGTAACTTGTCCATATTATATTCTGGGAAAATCATACTTCTAGATAATAATATCTCATAAGAGCCTGCAATTTTGTGCCCCTTATGTGCAAAGACAATGTTTTTTTTTACTTTTGTTTCTAAATATTATCATGTTTGTTTTAGACAGGTTAATTACCAGGTTGTCTGTATTGTATAATTAAAAAAAAAGTGATTAACCTTTCTTTGTAGACCCAAAAAGGAGGTTGATATCAGCACAAGATCATTGGCGTATGCCAGGGCTGGTATTCTTTTTTTAAAAAACCTTTGGTGAATGAAAACTGTCCACATTCATTTCTTCTAGAATAGAGTTTATGTATAGGTTGAACAATATACGAGCAAGAAGATAGCCTGGCACACTCTGAGGTTAGTATTTATTTGGGAGGGGATATCACCTTGTTGATTAAATTTGAATTTTATCCATATAGCTTGATGGAGTCTGATTATTATTTCTAATAATGTACAATCAATATTATAGCCATATAGTTTGGTCCACAATTGGGAGCGGCTGATTCTATGAAAAGTGGATTTCAAGTCAACAAAACAACAGTAAAGTTTTGCTTTCTTTAACTTAACATATTTCCTTATCAAATAATAGAGTAACAGTGCTGTATTGTTGAACTGGTGGGTCTAAATCGGTTTTGAAATCCATTAAGTATATGATGGCCTTCTTTCCAAGATTGTAATCTGTTTAGTATAATTTTGCAGAAAATCGTTTGTGAATTATCCAAACTGATTGGCCTGTACCTAGAAGGGTCCATTGGGTTACCCTTTGTTTATATATTGGGCAGATAATGCTGCCCTTCAAACTGTGGGGTATTTGTAAACCCTGTACAATTCCATTAAATTCAATGTGAAATATTGGGGCCCACCATTCAAGGAAATATTTATATACATCAGCAATAATAAGGTCTGGGCCTGGGGCTTTGTTGTTTTTAAGTCAGCTCAGGATATCAACAATTTCTTTGACTGTAATATAAAAAGGTTTAGGAGAATAAAGATTCTTTTGTTGTTAATGCAGTGGTTATTTCTTCTGATTGTGAAACATTTGATGAGTGGAAGTAGTGTTTCCATATCAAGGGTGTGATTGAAGCATCTATAGAATTTGAGTATTGTGAATATCCATGGCTCACTAGTGTCCAAAATTGTTTATTATAAACTGGCAATCGTAAATGCAGAAAACTGATTGACTGAGAGCTCTTCGAAGCAGTGATGATATTGGGCTACATCATCATGACTTCAAAAAACTTCTGGCCACCAGCCTCCTGACCCAGAATAAAATTATCCGATGGGGATATTTTGACCCATAACAGCAAGGGTAGCAAGACCTCTTCAATCCCACTCGACTTGCAAGGGCAAGTGTCAGACTCATCTCTAGAGACCCCCCGACCACCACAACAGCCGCTTGCAGCAAACTGCTGCACATCATTCAAAACCCTGCTTCCACAAACCACATTTCTATGCATTACGGCATCGAAAAAAGAAAAAAAAACACATCCATCATGCCACCCCGCCACCCGCTACATACTAACACCAAGCAGACAGAAACAAAAGCGGGAAAGTAGAAGCGCGTAGTTCTAAAAAAAAATGTCATAGCATTTGAAAAGCCAGTGTGGTGCAACATGAAGTACCAAAAACAACCAATTGCTTAGATAACACCTCATTCTTACAAGAACACCACGGCCACTTGCCTCCACATATATCAGCTCCTCTAACTGCTGACATGAATACCTAAAAAATTATAGTGCCAAACAAAAGCTACAGTGGCAAAGAAACAAGCAGAAAACTTACTCCAACTATGAAGAGAGCAGGCAGCCTATACTGTATTTAACATCTGAGAGTGGTGGTGGTAGAAGAGTTCAAACAATCACAAAAGTTTCGATTAGCTTCATTTCAACAGTGCCACCTGCTGCCCACAATGGCACAACCACTGAAGTACTATTTTCTTAAAAGATATTCCTCCAATACACAAAAAAAGAATTTTAAAAAATTTTAAAATATTTTGTTTTTGTTATTTTTAACTTATAAAAACATTTAGGCCAGTTCATAATAGCAATAAGTCACTCCAGGGTGTGGTATATCATGAGATATTGTCACCTCTCAGTTGGTTGGACGCACTCGGCCTGCGGTCTCATTCCCAACCACCAGAGGCGTGACGATATCTCATGATATACCACACCCTATCGTGCCTTATTGCATAATTGTCTTTTCTTAGCATTGCTAGTCTGATTTTATCACATTGCTCTATCTGATACTTACTCATTTGTTGTGCTAGTATGGATTTGTATGCTTTCCTGGCGTTGTTGAGGGTTCTATGATTTTCTGCTGAGGGTGAGATTTAAGCTGTCAGACAAGTCTGTTCAGCTGTTTTTTTGCTTATTTACAAGTTTTGTAAACCAAGGGCAAGATATTCAGAGGAGTTGTTCAATGCACTACTGACTTGCACCACTACAATCACAGAAATGCGCCCTGAAGCCATATTCAACCAGCGGGAATGCACAGCACAATATCCATTGTGCCACTGCACACCAGTAATGTATGTGGCACAAGTACAGGGGTGTGTGCCCATGAATATGCTACACAATGACATGTTCAGCTGAAACACATGATGCAACTGAGGAGAAACTCAGAGAATGCGCCACACAGAGTTGAGCACATAAAAGGAGGCTCAACCACACACAGCAGATGTGTAATCCAGGGGAGCATAGGCCATGGATGCAGGACCATTCCTTATGGAACAGGTGATGAGGAGTGTGAGGAGGAGGGAGGAACAGCAATGTTTCCAAGGAAGGGCCAGGCAGCAGTATGCCCAGCACAGACAGTACCATGCCCGGCTCACAGTTAAGGGCTACAGGGACACCGAGATAGTGGGCTGGTACCATCTGAATAGGACAATTCTGAGGCAGCTATGTGAGCTGTGCCATGATGAGCTGCAGGCACCCACCAGAAGGAGCCATGCCATGATGGTGGAGACCAAGGTGGCAGCAGTAATGTGCTTGCTCACCACGGGCACCTTCCAGACACCAGTGGGGGCAACCACTGGCATATCACAGTCAGCCACATCCCACCTCCTCACACAGGTCCTCGATGCTCTGCTGCCACATACTTTGGAGTACAAAAGATTCCCAAGAACACAGGCAGAGCATATAGCAAAGATGCAGGAATTTCACAGGGTGGCACACATGCCTGGCATGATAGGGGCCATTGACTGCACCCATGTGGCCATATGCACACCACCTGGCCTAGAAGGGGTGGTAAATATCTACAGAAAGGGCTACTCCTCATCAACTGCCAGGTACTGTGCAATGCCACTGGGCACATCATCAATGTGTGTGCCACACACCCTGGGAGTACATATGATGCATTCCTATGGCACCATTCGATTCTGTGTCAGCAGTTTGAGAGTGGGTTGAACCCCACAGGGCACTTAGTGGGTGAGCAGAACATGGGATGAGGTGACAGAGAGGCCATGCTGGGGTGTCCAGAGCCAAGGCACACATGGTTGTGGGGGGGTGGCTGTGTGAAGCACAGGGGGTGGCCGTGGGAACAGGCAATGCCAAGTGGTAACCAGTATATGTATTTCCCCCCACAGGTGAAAGTGCATACCCCCTTCAGCCCTGGATGCTCACCCCCATCTGGTCACCATCCAGTGCTTCGGAGGAGTGGTACAATGAGGCACACATCTCAACATGCAGCATCATAGAGTGAGTCTTTGGCATGCTAAAGATGCGATTCCATTGCCTAGATAGATCTGGTGGTGCCCTATAGTACAGTCTTGCAAAAGCCTGTGGT
The DNA here is from genome assembly GCA_016271365.2 of Neoceratodus forsteri. Classification (NCBI taxonomy): domain Eukaryota; kingdom Metazoa; phylum Chordata; order Ceratodontiformes; family Ceratodontidae; genus Neoceratodus; species Neoceratodus forsteri. The sequence goes on from CM028132.1 coordinate 629,751,145, forward strand.
ATATTCCTGGCCTGCTGTATGCTGCACAACATGGCCATTGACCATGGGATAGCTGTCCAGGTGGATGAGGGCAACAGCAGTGAAGATGATAGGGAGGACAAGCCAGACGGGGGGTGTGCAGCCACCCATGGAGAGGAGGGACCCCAGGCTGGTGGCCCATGCCATGAGGCACTGAGACACCACTGTAGAAGAACACTATGGGAACCACAGGTGAGCAACATATATTGCAGCCGTGTATGCATGGCACACCACACACACACACACACATGCACGGCCACACAGGGATGCATGCAGGGACACAGGCACCCACACAGCACACACAGGTAACACACAGTCATGCAGACACATGCCCACACCACAGTGAAGCAGTACAGGTGGAGGCACCCACCCAAGTGCTATGTGTTGGACACACATGTGGCTGTACCCTGGCTGGCACATGCAGCACTACCACCACAGAGCACACAGCGGGCACAGAGGAGCAGGTGGGACACACAGACAGGTGCAGTAGGAGAGGTGTCAACAGACACAGTGGTACAGCAGGCTGTGGCATGGATCAGAGGAAATGCACCAGCACACAGTCAAGGCCAGCATGGTGCTGCTGTCATCACACCCACACCACATAGTCCAGCAGCACTGCCCACACACATGGTAGACATGACACAGGCCACACGTAAGTGGCAGCACACACACAGGGCCACACCCAGACAAGTGCACAGCAGCCTACAGCAGTGGGTAACAGGATGGGGCAGCACAACCAGCAGGCATACTGTGTGGTGCCATGGCCACCACTGCCACGTAAGCAGCGCACCTGGATTATGTGGCAGGCACTGGCTGCTCAACAGCCACTGGTAGTGTCACCAACACATTGATGGGTGTAGAGGCCTGAGAATATGACTGGGTCCTCACAGGTGTGTAGAGACTGGCAAGCAGACTACTGCCGGGTGTGTTGGGGATGGGCATGTCAGTGGTCAGTGTCAGCCATGCTGGGATCGCCAGTCTCGGTGACCATTGTGTGGACATGGCACTACAAGGAGTCCTGCATGCCCTGCTGCACCCAGTGGATGCCAGCAATGCAAATCAGGCAGCGATGGTCCCGGCAATATGGTCCAGCGATGTGGTTATGGCCTTTTGCAGCTGCCAGATTTCACCAATTAGCTGAGCACGTCTAATGTACCTCACTCAGCCAGTTGATGCACCTCCACCTACAGCTCACGTATTTCTTCCCTGAGCATTGCCTGGTTGTCCACGGAAGCCTGCAGCAGCCTGGTGTGGTCATCCAGCATGTCAGCACCTGGTGTATCATGGGGGTGCTGTTGACATGCTGGAGGGGTGGTGGCATGCCGTGCAACATCCCTCACCTGGGAATGCTGCACAGGTGTCCATGCAGGTGGTGGGGATTGAGTGTGTGCTCCAATGGTGGCTCCTGTGGAGGGCTTCAGAATGGTCCCTGCAGCCTGCTGCTGCATGCCAGCAGTTTGCTGGACCTGCCTCATGGCACCTGCACCCACACCAGCACCCTGACCATGGCTGGCTGGCACCAGCAGCAGTGCAACACGCCACTGTGCGACCATGGTCTGGTGGTGCCTGCGTGGGTGTTGTACCACCTGTGCTGGCATCAGCCACTTGTGTAGATATCTGTTCCTGGGGCAGCGTGACAATTCCAGTGCTGCCCAGGATCAGGGGTAATGTCATAATCATTGTTGTAGGTGCACCCCTCCAGTGTTGTTGGTGAAAACACCATTAGTGTGTCCATGAGCAGGAGGTTGGCCAGTGTGTCATCATCACCCAGTCCTAGAAACTCCAACAGCCCCATACCACTATGGCACCCACGGTTTGTGGCCCGAATGCCAGATGACATAGTTGGCACAGCCTTCATCAGGTCCCACATCATTGGTCTCATCTCGCACTGCACCTCTCAGGCATGATGGAGCTGGAAGACAGAATGAGCTGCATAAGTGTTGACAGTGGGACAGTGCATGCTGTGCCGTGTACTGTGCAATGTACTCATGTGCGTCACCGACATGACAGGCCACACCAGCAGACAGCTGTGCAGCACCGCATGACAGTGCTGTCATGCCATAGGTGTGGCACAGGACATGTCGATCACATTGTGTAGCCACAGAATGAGGAGTTACACTGGCACATGGCTGGCAGGCATGACACCCCCCCACTATGGCTCCACCCCCAGGCTGTGCCCCATGCAGTATGTTGCACTTCAGCCTGAGGCCACAGTGGCCCTGCCTGCACAAGCACCTACCATTGCACATGCACAGCTGTAGGGCATGTAAGGAGTCATGCACACCCTGGATCCTGCCCCACCCTCTCAGTACACAGCCCAGGCAGCTGGCACTCTGCACACAGGTGCTATGGACATGCACAGTGTGCCCATCCGCTGCCTGCACCACACCCTGCCGCACTGGTCATGGGTATGCAGCACACCTGTAGTCACCCAGGCATGTCAGTGGCATGCATACTCCCCCACCTCATAGTACCCACCAACATACTCACAGTGCTGTGACAAGCTGCCACCTGTATGGAATTCACCACCCGGGACACCCTCGATGTCTGCCCTACTAATGGTGTCCGCAACAAGCTCTTACCCCACCATCAGGACAGGTTCCATAGTCGATCCACCTCCCATCCTAGTGTGTGTGCCACCATGATGGCAGCAACCTTTTCCTTTTCACAGCTCCTGTCAGTGCCCATCTTCTTTTTGCATTCCTGTGCGCTGCAGTTGTGATGGCCGTAGGCATTGACATATGTGGCTACCTCCTCCCACCCAGTGGCACAGTCCGGCATAGTCCCAGTGGTTACACTCAATAGGTCCTCCCTCTCCAGGTAGGCAGCAAATAGAGTCTGCTGCTCATCCTTCATGAAGTTTGTCCTACGCTTCCATGGAGGCACCTGCTCCTCAGCTGCCTCTGACTCTGACATGTTGTGACCTGTGGACAGTCAGACAGTGCACCAATTAGCAGCATTGTAGCAGTCCATGACACAGTGCAGCATTGACCCCCAGCACAGCAATAACAGTAACCAACACAGTGTCGACAGACCTACCTTAATTGCGGCAATACCTGTCAGTGACCTGTGCTGTGTTGTGACACTTTTATGGCTCAACTCATGCAAATGAGTCTCTGCGCAATCGGTAATGAGATGCTAATATGAGCAACTGTGCTTGGCATTGGCTTATGAGGCTATTTGCATACACTGGCTGAATACTGTTGAATTGCATCTTGTACAACAGACTGTGTTATGGGTAACCTGAATGCACAGAAGCAATCCTTTGGCACACTTCTGGTGCATGCTCGATGCACATATGTGCACATGCCACATGCAACAGTGGCAGGGCACTGTTCCATGTGGCATATTGCTCATCTGATTGCACTTCACATGCCTGTTCTGTCGTGCATACATCTGTGAGTGTGTGCCGCACATGCAGCACAGATGCACTGTAGTGCCAGGCCGTGCAACTGGGACTGCTGCTCAATGATGGTGACCACATAAGGACGGTCACTGCACCATTGATGTGAGGCCTGTGTGGCACTGCATGCCCTTCACAGCATGGTGGCTCTGACGGCCAACACGTACGTGGGTCACGGATATGACTCTGAACTCCTGGCTGTACTTCTGACATTGTGCATGTGCAGTAATGCATGACAGGCCACAGTTGTGCATGTCAGTCGTGCATCTATGTGCTACATGATCGTGGACTGTGTGTTTTTGTTGTGCATGTGGTACAGCAGTGCTACATGTGCTTCCAGTGCATGCCACATTATTCTGCGCTACTGGTAGTCTGTGCAGCTAGTATGGTGTGGCTGGCAGGGTAGGGGAGACTGGCCAGGAATTGGTCAGAGGTCGAGATGGCTTTGGTGGAACCCCTGGAGGACCAGCTGTTGGGGGAAGGGGATCTGAATGTGGCACGGTCCCAGGTGTGGGACCGTGTGGCAGAGGGCCTTGAGAGGTGAATGGGTGTTGCCTGGATGGGAGAGCAGTGTCATCACCAGTATGGGGACCTGTGGGCCATGACCCTGAGTGGCTGAGGAGGCTGCAGGACTGTGCCAGCCATGGATCTGTCCCACAACCAGGTAGGTATCTCTGTGCATTGTGCATGCTGCCAATGTCCAGTATTTGTGCTATTGGGTGTGCTGCCTGTACTTCTGCACCTGCACACAGGGTGGCCCGGCACTGGTGGGTGGTGTGTGTCCAGTGGTGCAGAACTGCGTGCCTGTGTGTTGCACGGTACCAGGGGCCCCAACACCATACCCTGCACATGGGATGGGTTCCCTGCATGGGATGCAGCAGCGCTGTGCACTGTGTCTGGCCTGCAGATGGGGCTCTTCATGGCATGCCACTCATATCCATTTCTGTCTATGTTTCATCCTCAGAGCCAGAGGTGTGCAGGACAGCCAGGGAGGACACCTCTCACGGAACCAGCACCATGATGTTGGTGCTGCAGCAGGGCTAGTGCAACACCAGGCAGGTGAGTGTGTGCGACATGGTTTAGACAGCATTGAAGGGCCTGGGATAGGTGGGGCCAGTACATCTCCAGGGCACTGCTGCCATGCAGGGCTATGGCATGTGTTGGCGCACTGGCACCACTGCCTGTGTTGGGTGGTGGCGTGGGTGGCAGGGACATGCACAGGGCCTCTGTGTGGTGGCATTCTGTTGCTGCCACTGGTAGTGTGTGTGTCCCATAGTGCGTGCATGCTGCTGATGGATGGCTCTTGTATTGACCAGAGGGGCATTGCTCCAACACTGTGGGGTGCCTGTGCACAGGGGTGGGTGCATGGGCTCTATGGCATGCCACCCACTATGTATGTGGATGCTGTTAGGTCTGCTGTGGCTGTCCGCTGTGTACATGCCATTGGTGGCTTCATTCATGGGAGGGCACCACAGCTGTCCTATGCACACACAGCCCTCGGGGGGAGTTCTGCTGTGTGGGGCCTGTCACTTAGTGGCTGTTCTGTGTTCCTCTTTCATAGGTCATCCTGGGCCAGGTGGTGGACAGCAGCATGTCAGTGTCCTCGGCAGAGGTCTTCTGCAGCTACAGCGCCTGATACTCTGGCTCATCATATACATGACAGTGCACATCAGGCTCAGCCGGCGACACCTGATGGCCTCAAGAGAGCTGGTCTCAGAGGCACACAGGATGCACGTGACATTGAGATGGCTGCAGCGATTGCCAGTGGACTTTGTTCAGACTACCCTTTCTTCCCTCCCTCCCCTACCCTCCACCCGCCTGGACTGTTGTTTGTGTTCCCTTGTTCACCCTGCATTGTCCCCTGCCCATTCAACTTGGTGCTCCTCATTCAACATTTATGGTTCTGCTTTTCTGATCTGAATTTTTTAGTAAAGAGTGTTCTGCCTTCTGCCCATGTGTTTCTGTGTCTCCTTCACATGCATGCTGCTGCACTGTGCTGCTGTTGTTCATTGTTGTGGTTGGGCAGATCCCTGTCTGTGCACGTGCTGTCTCCACTGTGCAGTTCTGTTGTGTGCACAGTGGCCTGTGTGCCACATCCCTCTGTGTCACTGACCCGTAGGTGTGGGCTGTGCACCTCCCCTGTGCTTGGCATGGTGCCATGTGTCCCTGTCTGCCTGTGCTGACCTGTTCACCTCCAGCCATGGTGCCCATCCCAGTGCCAGTGTGCTGTGTGGTATTGTGTCCTGCTTCCATGTGTGTCTGCATGGCATATTCATCATGTGGCCTGGTACATGTGTGACAGTGTGGCTGTGGCACACTGTACATGCATGGTGCCCTCACACAGTGGCTGCAGCATCTTTCTGTCCCATGTTGGCTGTTGGGACAGTGGTCGTGGGGTGCCCAGACCCTTCAGCCGTCCATTCCATGGGTGTTCCTTGCTTCGTCACATTGGTCACTGGGGTCTGTGTGGGGCACCAGGCATTGTCCATGGCACTTTGGCCTTGTGCCTGCCCTGTGCCTCTTGCCCAATGTCCCCTTGTGGTTCATCTCTGCCACCCCTGCCTTGCTCCAGTGCCCTTGTGCAGCCCTGCCTGAGCAAATGTTCACATGTGCATGGTGGGCCTTGCTTCACCTGCTAGTTTCAGCATGCTGTCTTGCTCCTGCGCAGTCCAGGCTGCTCCGATTCATGTCTGGTTGTGCAATGGTGCATTTGTGCTATTTTCAGTGTGTTTTGAGCAGGTACATATCTGTGGCGCATCCACTGAATATGGCATTGTTTTGCTATGGTGCACCTGGGTTGCACTGAGCATCCCATTGCACACATTCAGGGTGCACATTTGAATATCTAGGCCCAAGTGTACCTGTAAGTTCTGAAAGGTTTATTTTGAAACAGAAATGGTTTAAAACAACTGTTAATCTGATGCCATTTAGGCATCACATCCTCAATAGCTGTTGTGTTATTTAGCATATAATTCTGAAGATTAGTGACAGAAGAAAAATAGAATACATTTAACATATTGTAGTTAACATCGATCTACCATCTGACTCTATGAAGATTTAAGAGTTCTAATCTATATTCTTGCTGGTTGTTATATTTTGAAATATTAGTAATATTGGAATTGATATTGATTTCTAATGGATGATGTGCTGATTCTGAATGTTCCCTTATTTTTAAGGAATTTAAAATCTTAATTGCCTCAATACTGGCCCATAACTGGTCTATTGTTGAGAAATCCACTGGCCCATCAAAAGTGTGTACTGCCTCACTATCACCCTTCAGTCTGCCATTCATTAAATTGCAGCCGACATTAAAGAGCACCTTTCAGGATTGTCCAGAAAGTTATCTCTTGTAGTCATTACTGTATATGCAGTACTAGACCTGAAAGGGTGTGTGCATTTGTTATTTTTGGCCAATGTCTACTCTACTCTCTATAATTTTGATTTGTTTTTGAGCCTTGTTTCTCCCTGCTGCACTTGCCTTAGCTATTCATCTGCTGGGCTGCTGGCTACCGATGACATCGCTATAGGGCAGAGGAGTGACTCACACAGTACAGTAGAGCATAGTACAGTACAGTGCAGTCACATCAGTTTTGCAAGGGAAAACTATCACTACTCAGTGTGCATACGGTGTTCCCCCTTCTCCGAGACACCCTGTTGGCAATGCATTGTGTCAAAATCCAAATGCCTTGTCAGTATGTTTTTTGTAAATTGATGTACTTCTGCCTCTGAAACAAAGAGTGGGGATTCAGAGACAACAGAGTTGCTGTCAGCACCTTTCCCAGTCCTTTTGACTTCTATGCATAAATTACCCCATTTTATGAAAGCAGGAGATGAAACTTACAAGAACAGGAGGCACAGTTTCAACTGCTAGGAAATTACATCTTATAAAAGAGAGCAATATTTTACTGAGAGATGGAGAGAGATTGTGATTTAAAGAGCACATTTCCCAGTCCTTTCAACTTTCATGCATAAATTATCCCTTCTTGCATTGATTCTGGAATTGCATTTCATTACTGTCCTCTGCAGTTAGTTTTTACACTCTGAACTGCTAAAAACTGCAGGGTGTACCAGAGCTTCTGTAGCAAGTCTGGTGTTGCTGTGGACCCAGGGCTGTACTGCTCACATTACTATATGGCAGAGGAGTGACTCTTACACAAGTTAGTTTTACAAAAAGTACATACTGACAAGACATTTGGATTTTGGCATAATGCATGCTAACAGGGTGTCTTGGGGGAAGGGGGAATTCAGTATGTACATCGAGTGCTGGTAGTTTTCCCTTACAAAACAGCTGTGACTGCATGGTACTACACATTGTGAGTGACTCCTCTGCCCTACAGTGATATCATCAGTATAGCCCTGGGTCCACAGCAGCACCAGGCTTACTATAGAAGCTCTGGTATACCCTGCAGTTTTTAGCAGCTCAGAATGCAAAACCTAACTGCAGAGAATAATAATGAAATACAATTCCAGAATCAATGAAAGAAGGTGTAATTTATGCATGAAAGGACTTGGAAAGGTGCTCTTTAACCATTGTTTACAAAAGAAGCTTACCTTGTTTATTACTTTTTTTGATCCTTTGTCCTCCTTGTCAGTCTTATATTAGGGTTGATTTGAGTGAGGCAATGAAGCAGCTCACATTGTGAGTTTTCTTGACAATCTTCTTGGGGTACCCTGGCACTAAGTGCCCAGTTATCAACATTGGACATTACCTTTAAGTGTCTGGAAGTGATTCTGTATATTTTGTGACCTCTAACCAGTCGTGAACAAGTAGGGCCATTTTTGTTAATGGTGGTATAAATATTAAAAAGAATTAGCTTAAAATCACAAGTTTTTAAAAGAAGTGGAAAGATTGTTTTAAATGAGGAGCTCAATGGAGATATTACCATACTTAACAATATCTCAATATATGTTACTATGCCTGCCAAGTTTCTCCCTCCTTTTCTCAATGTCATTGCCAGAATGGCATATCCTGGGTAACCTGGAAGAAGGGGGGGGGGGCTTCTGCACTAAAAGTTTCCTGAAGACATATAATATTATGTTTTGTTAAGAACTCCTTACATTCTAAATATGCAAGTTTTTGTACCAGTACCTCTATGTTCCAGGATATAACTAACAGGGTATTCTTTATCTGAAAATGTTCATGGGTTGATATCGGCTGTCAGTCAGTGTTTATTGAGATAATTGGCTCAAATCTATTATCTGTAGTTGTCTGATATGTATCCTGAGGGGCCCTGTAATTTGTGACCAGTGTCTTTACATCTGTTACATAGAGCCCTATTTTATCCAAAACTGGAGCCAGATCATGCACTGCAGCAGCTATCTCTGAATTTCTAAATGGTATTTCTATCTGAGGATATGAGCAGAAAGCCTCATGTTTCTTAACCAGTTCAATGGTATTTTTTCACCAAGGGCTTGTTTAAAGTTCTGGAAAATAAATTTGCCAGATCCTTTTTTATTTTGCCATGTGTCTCATTTTTGAAGACATTCCAGCCAAAGATCTTAATTGTGTATTATCATTCCAATTTGCTTGTTGTAATGATTCAAAATATGAAATTGAGTCTAATATTTTATTGTACAATCCTATTTGTTCCTTTCATGGCTTGGTCGTCTCCTCTATATTTTTGGGGACCAGCTGTGGGGGAAGAATATTTACATCTTTTAGTCTTAACTCTGGTTTCTTTTGCCAGATCATTTCCACTAAGTCCTTAGATTCACAACATACTGTAGAAGGAGACAATTGGAGTAATCCAAGTTTGGTGCACATGTAATATACATTTCCTTGTGATTAAAAGGTAAATTTAATATTTTGCTTAGCCAATCCTGGAGCTTTGGTATTGTTTCTTGGTATAGATAATGAACCCCATACATCTTTATAAATTTTCAACTTCTTCCTGCAATTTTTCATCATTATGTTGTATTCCTTCCTTCCTTATTGTTTTGCTTGTTCTACTTGTTTTGAGTTCTACAGTTACACAATTGCTGGGGGATACTTCTTCCCTCGATTTCTCTCCAATTCATTTTAACTGCATTTATTGACTGGTGATCCTCCATAGATGGAAAATAGTAAAAAACTTGGCTAATCTCAGTACCACCTGGTTTATTATGACTTTGATTTTCTCTAGGTTCAGAGGTAGGTTGTTGTAATAACTTTCCTGCTCCTAGGTGTCATGTTTCTGCTAAGATAATGTTTGAGAATTCATGGTATTAGTTGGTACATCTTGATTCCATTGCCCTTACCCTTCTGGCTCCTAGACTTCTTCTTTTTATAATTTTGTATAACTTAGTTTTTGATTTTCTTTTTAATTTATTAACACAGTTGTGTGTAACTGACTCAATTAAATCTTCTGAGTCAGCTGATTCCATTATAAAGGGTGTTGGAAGATTTACCTGTATACCCCTATTTATTTTACAAAGGTTGTCAGTATCCATTGTTACAGTTTGCTTCCTGAGGGACTTTCTTAAGTTATCCAAATTAACTTTGTTATAGAACACATTTGTTCTAAGGTTTGCCAGCTCTTCTTTGAGTACCCATAGGTTCTCCAGTGTAACCACATTTGCAAAATAGAGATTTTTATTGTCTCAAACATTTGCTTAGAGAGGGATGGGCATGAGGTAAAATTCCCTTATTCAACACAGACCTCTGCATTAGTATCTATATTGTTTTGCCTCTTTTGCTTTGTACTTTTTCAAGGTGAAGTATTTGATTCAGCAGTTGCTGGGGAGAAATTCAGGGATGGAGTATAACTAAGTCCATAGGGTACCTGAAGTACTATCACTTTGAACTTCTGCTAGTTTTTAAGTCCTGTGATTGTGTGATCTAATTCTTGAATAACTAAGATTAAATCATCCTAAACTGGAAGAGCTGTTGCTCTAAGTGAAACCCCAGTTCCCTTTGTTGATTCATTCATTGGCTTATATGGAGGGTTAAAAACTTGTTCTCTCAGGGTGGTCTATGATTACAGGGGATCTTAGATGGGAGTCAAAGTTTTTATATTGTGGGGATACAAAAGAGTTCTCTCCAAAGAAACTCAAATGGTATGATTCTAAAGACAGTGCCTCTATATGTGCTTTGAATCTGTTACAGTTATGTGCATTCAAGTCCGAGTTGATCCCTTCCACATTTCTATTACCCTGACTGCATACAGGTGTGGATTGCTGTATAAAGTTTCTTATTTTAAGTTGTTTAGTAGTGTTTCCCCCATTTGATCCTATCTTATTCACCTGACCGTTATTGTCTTTATATTTACAGGTTAGTGGTTATAAATCGCTGCCAGCGAGTGCCCAACAGCTCCACAAACCACATATGTGGTTTACGGAGCTCCATAAGCCACAGGCAGCACAGTACCACAATACTGCAAGAAAAACCACTGAACAAGCTGTCTTCACACTGGATGTTCACAAGCACCACACAATCAGTAACTGAGCTCGAGACAAGCTTGTTGGTGATAACAATTGCCCTCTCAAAGTGACAAAAAAGACAATTTTAACCAAAAAACACCAAAAAACATAAATATAAAAAATAAAACATAAAGAAGCCTGGTTCTATGGGGATTTTATTCACCCCTTCAGTGTTTGATGCCCATATAAATCCTGCAGGCTTTGCCCTCGGGGTTTATAGGGCATCACACACCCTGGGGTGTATAAAATCCCCGTAAACCACACTTCTCCATGCCTTATTCTATATATCTATTTCCTCTGTTATATTAATACTCTGTAATTTGCTGGGGCTTTGGGTATCTATAGATTTTTTTGGCCTTTTTTTTATTTTTGAATTAAGTGGTTTGCAAACTATTTGAGATGAATTTGCCGCTTCTTCTATTAACCATTTTCTTTCTTAATCACCCCTGTTATGCACTCCCTCTTCTCTCCACCCATCTTCAAGCTTGGCAACTCCCACATCACTAAACCTTCTAAAGCATCTGCTTTTGTCAACTCCTTCTTCACCACCTGCTCTCTATCTCTCCTCCCCCTCCTTGTCCCACCATTCCCATCTTCCCTTACTCTCTTTCTGCTTCTCTCCTACCAATTTCTTGGCCTCTTGTAAGGCCCCTCTAGCTCTTAACTCCAACAAGGATATGAGCCTAGATGACCTTGACCCCAAGCTTCTGTACCTCTCTGCACCAGCGTTAACCTTCCTGGTTTCCCTCAGCTTCCTTATTAACCTCTACTTCTCCTCCACCTCTGTTCCCAATGCCTGAAAGAGGGCTACTGTCATCCCCTCCCAAAGGAGAATAATTCTTCCTCTACTGGAAACCTTTGTCCCATTTCTTTCTCACCACACTGACCAAGCTCCCAAAGCATCTTGTCCTCTCACAACTCACCCCATTCCTTTACTCCTTCTCCTTTTTCACTCCCTTCCAGTTTGGCTTTAGGAAGCCCCATTCCACATCTACAGTGCTTTCCTCCTTCAGCTCACTGACTTCTTCCTGTCTGCTATGGACCAGGGCCAAATTACTTTTGCCATCTTTGTTGACTTAGCCAAAGTTTTCAGCTCTGTGTCACAACTCTTTCTCCCAGACAAGCTTAAGGCAGTGGGTATCTCTACCTCCTCAATCAGCTGTTTCTGTTACTATCTAGTGGGAATGTCACCAGCTGTCCATATTGGAGACAGATATACTATGTTATCTGGAAACTCGGTATCCTGACACTCAGGATACCCGAGCCCAGATAACTGAAATGCACAATCAGAGCGGCACCACACTGCACGACCTAATGTCAGGGCAACATGGCAACAAATGCCAGCTTCTTTTAATGCAGGCTGTGCCCTGTGTCCCCCATGCATGTGGGGACTTCATCTAACCACACCTCAGAATTAAATATCTAACTCCAAGGGAGTGAACCCCAGAGTTAAAACTAACAGTTATGAGGGAGGGGGCAAAAGTATGTGGCTGGACCAGAACCTGGGTCCTAAGGGGCATGCTGGCCAAGCTGCCTGTGCTTCAGTCCTCCACACCTTAGGGGCAACACAGCCAGCTTCCAGATCTGACAGTGTTTTCAGGGGTAAGGTAGCATGCTGTCACATCTGCTACCTTACCCCATCCTGTAACACCATTGGGCATGTCTCCATCAGCACAGTAACTATCAGGACACTGCACCTGTCAGGCAATAGTGCCCGGGCAGGTGTGTGTCAGGATAGTGAGCCATGGGACAATATAAGGGTACCTTGGAGACATCCTTTCCCCTCTACTCTGTATATGCTCATGTATACCTCAAGGATCTGTCCTTGACCGCATACCATTTTCCTTCAACTGCCCAACTATACACACCACTGCTCCGTCTTCTCCTCCCTCTTCCTCACTTCCCTTGATGCCAGATGCCTCATACACTGTGTCACCTTCCTAATTTTGTTTTTGCTATCTCACCCCACCTCTCTGCCCTCCTTTCTTCTTTCACCTCCCTTATAACCTCTCCAGGACACTGCTTCCCATTCTTTCTGCCTCACCCCAGGAAAACTTTCTTTGGCCAAACTGCCTTTTTGTATCATTTTCCTAAGCTCTGTTCCTCTCAACCCTGTCTATCCACTCAGTCTCGTTCTTTACTTCCCTTAAATCCCTTTGTCTTGATGATGCCACCCCTTCTACAACTGTTCCTGATTCCTGACCCTTGCATATGCTCCTCCCATGTTTCTGATATTACACTTGCCCCCCCCCCAGCTGTGAGCAACTACTGTCCTCCCCAGGCTATTGCACCCAAATCACTAAATCTTATCTGGTGATATTTTGCTCCTAAGTGTATCTCCTCCACTTGATTTGTCAGATCACACATTATCAGTCTTGGTGGTTGTAATCTGCTGCTGGCTGGCATTGATTCCTGTACTGTGTAGCACTTGTATCTTAATTTAGCATTATATTTAATCATCCTGAATATTCTGCCTGTAAATTGAGACTGTGCACTGTTAATTACTTTTACATTCCTTTTATTGTTTGTATTTTATATTGTACTTTATTTTATTACTACCATTATGTATTTTCCTTTGTACATTATGTACTAGCATACTGCAACCTTCTGCATCCCTCCAGGACACATCTGGAAATGAGCTGTTACAAGCTTAGTATGTCTTTCCTGATGAAACTTTCGAAATAAATAAATAGCGCAATAAATAAATAATTTAAATAAATTATTTGTAAAACCTATTAAGATGCTATGTGTGAAAAACAGTGCATAAACAAGAATTCTATAATATTTTAAAATTCATAAACTACAAGTAGTTAATCAAAATGCCAGTGGTACTGATAGGTACCAAATAAATACTTTATATTTTACCTTAATATTTTCATCTCTCTTTACATAGAAATATAGAATCTGATAGCAGAAAAGGACCTCTAGGCTCATGTAGTCTTCCAATTTTCTCTGCCCACTACAAAAACTGCAGACCCTACTTGATCTCCAGCTTTACCCTCTTTTTCCTATCGCAATGGTTCCCCTGTGCTTGTTCCATCCATTTTTGAATTCTTCTACCGAATTTTCCCCACCACCTCCACTGGGAGGCTGTTCTATGCATCCACCATCCTTTTCGTGAAGAAATACTTCTTCATGTTACCTGTTAGTCTTCCCCCTTCCAGCCTCATGTCATGTTCCCTTGTTCTAGAACATCTCCTTTTCTGAAAGATACTACCCTCCTGTACCATATTTATGCTCTTTAGAAATTTGAAGGACCCTATCAAATACTCCCTTCTCCCTCCTCTCTTCTGCTCCAGGGTATACATATTGAGGTCCTCCAGTCTCTCCTTATATGTCATTTGTTGCAGTCCCTGTATCAAATTTTTTGCCCTTCTTTGAACTGCCTCTACGTTGTTTATCTCCTTGCAGAGATGCGGCCTCTGGAACTGGACATAGTACTCCTGATGAGGTCTCACCAGTGATCTGTACAATGGTATCAACACCTCCTTTCTTCTAGTGGTGATACCTCTCCCAATGCATCCTAGTACCCCATTGGTTCTCACCATAGCCTTGACACATTGTTTGGCCACCTTTAGGGCATCAGATATGATTACCCCTCACTCCCTTTCCTATTTGGTGGCTGTCAGTATCTACCCCCAACGTATAATTCTCTCCTGGTTTCCTGTGCCCCAAATGCACGACTTTGCACTTTTTTGCATTGAATCTTAACTGCCACACTCTTGACTATTTCTTTAGTATACCTAGGTCCCTCTTCATTTTTTCCACCCCTCCCAGAGTGTACACCCTGTTGCAGATCTTAGTGTCATCTGCACAGTGGCACACATTTCGTTCCAGCACCTCTGTGATGTCACTTATGAAAACATTAAATAGGACTTGGCTCCAGAACTGATCCCTGTTGTATCCCACTGGTTACCCTCCTTTCCTCAGATTTTGTTCTATTTACCACCACCACCCTCTGTGTTCTGTCCCTCAACCAATTTCTAACTCAGTTTACCACCTTTGGACCCATTCCTAGGTTTCACAACTTGCTTACAAGCCTCATATGTGGAACAATGTCAAAGGCCTTGCTGAACTCCAGGTAGACCTCATCCACCTCTCCTCCCTGATCCAGTTTCCTGGTAATCCAGTCAAAAAAATCTATCAGATTTGTTTGACATGACTTTCCTGCTGTGAATCCATGCTGCCTCATATCCTGTGCTCTGTTGAATGCAAGATGTCCCACAATCCTTTATTTTAGCAGTGATTTCATAATTCTCCCCACCACTGAGGTCAGGCTGACTGGTCTATAGTTTCCAGCCTCCTCCCTGCTACCACTTTTGTGAAGAGGGACTACATCTGCACCCCACCAGTCCTCTGAAACTACTCCTGTTTCCAGTGATTTATTGAGCAGGGCTACCATACATGCTGCCAGCACCTCCCTCAGCTCCTTTAATATTCTAGGATGTATCCCTTTTTGTTCCATTGCCTTCTCCATTTTTAGTTTTGTGAGTTCCTTAAGGACTCTCTCCTTTGTAAATGGACTAGTGTCCATCTCCCTCCCATTATTGCTCCTGCCTCTTAATTGTGGCCATTCACCTTTCCCTTCTTCTCTGAATACTGAACAAAACTATTTGTTCAGGATTGTTGGTTTTCCAGGTCCCCTTCTGCACACTCCCTTTTCCCCAGTAAGCCTTACAATCCCACCCCTGGTCTTTCTCCTTTTAGTAACATACCTATAAAACATTTTGTCCCCTTTCTTTACTGCCTATTTTTTCCTCTGTTTGCACCTTTGCATTCCTGATTGCCTTCCTTGCCTTCCTCTGCTTATCCAGATGCACTACTCTGTCCTCCTACTTTTGTATTTCCTTATACTTTCTGAAAGCTAGCTTTTTTCCTCTTACCTTCCCAGCCACTTCCTTTGAGAATCACAGAAGTTTTCATTTTCTCTTGCCTTTGTTTATTTCCTTAATGCAATGGTTTGTTGTCTCTACTATGGCTCATTTTAGATAGACCCACTGTTCTTCAAACACCCCTAGTCCTCCTTCTCTACTAGGGCTTCCCTGACACATACCCCCCAACTTTGCAAAGTCTGCCCTCCTGAAGTTCAGGATCCTCGCTTTTGTGTGACTTGACTCTGCCACTGTACTCATATTGAACCAAACCATACGATGATCACTGGACTTCATGTGTTCACCCACCCTGACATCTGCAATTCTATCCCCATTGGTGAGTACCAGGTCCACAATTGCCCCCTCCTGGGTGAGCTCTAACACTAGCTCTGCTTGAGGCATGCCCCTTGCATGAAATCCAGAATTTCCTTTATCCTGGCTGATGCTGCAGCTAGGATGCTACCATACACAAATGGCAGATTGAAGTAATCTACCAGCAGTACTTCCCCTTTAGTCACCATCATATGGATGGCTTCCACTAGAACACTGTTCAACTCCTCCCCTTGTGCTGGAGGTCTGTAGATCATGCCCATGCAAGTAGCTGTGCCATTGTCCATTCTACGTGACCCACAGGGCCTTCCCCTCCATCTGCAATCCTTGTACCTCAGTTGCTTTAATACCATCCCAGATGTAAAGAGCCATTTTTCCACCACTGTCTTTCCTGAATAGAGTGTAATCTGGTATAGCTATATCCCAGTCATGGTTCCCATTATACCATGTTCAGTAATAGCTACAATGTCCAGGTCAGCCTCTGCCATCAAAGCCACCAGGTCAAGGATTTTATTAACCAGGCTGTGAGCATTCACACACATGGCCTTCCATATTTTGCTACTACCCCTGTGAATCTTCTTGTGATCCCTTTGTTTATTCCCTGGATGCAGGGAGTGCTGGCCAAGTTCCCATCTGTAGCATTGGTACTGATAGGTTCCCTGGCCTTAAACTCCTGTTCCCCTAGTTTAAACATCCAGTAAAGATATCAAGCTTCTGTCTGAGCACACTTACCCCTTCTTTGGTAAGGTGTGTTCTATCATATTGGAAAAACTTCCTCTCCCAGAAGTCACTCTGGACACCTACAAAGTGGTATCCTTTTTCTAGACATCAACTCCACAACCACAAGATAAATTCTTCAGTCTCCTTGCTTCTGATCCGGTCAGTACTTTCACCTTTGCTCCAAATGAAATGAACCTCGGAGAAGGCCAGGGTGGTTGACCAAGCTGCCAATCAAGCACCCAGTTTTACTAGGCTTTGCTTGGACTCCACAACTGACTGATTTGCTAAGTCATTTGTTCCAAGGTTAATAAGAACTCCAAGGCCTTCCCCCACTTTATCTGCTATCCTCCCAATGCGTTCGGTGTCATGTTTTGCTGAGGCCCCAGGGAGGCATCTATCACTTTAGACTGTGAACCTTCACTCAGTTGGGTCTTTATTCATCTTATCATGGAGTACTCCACAACGAGTACTTGCTTACTCCCTTTTAGCTGTGTTTTTCTTTGTTGCAACTGGATGCCAACACCTTGTTCTGCCTAGGCTGCTCAACCAGCATGCTGCCCCTTTTTTCACAGTCAGGATTCTGTACCTTTGTTAAGGGGTTTATAGCAGTTAGCAGTTGAGATGACCAGATGGCTCTGGCCTGAACAGGACTTATGTGGTTTTACATCCTCTCACAATCACCTTCAATCCTCCTAGACTGGTTGATCTCTGAGGGAGTGACTTTGAGGAGGGGGAAAACTTGGAGTAGGTAACTACAAGTACAGTTGGTGCGGCAGCCTTGCAATCTCCTTCCAGGCTACATTCAGCTGAGCCCTCAGTTCACTTATAGTTCTAGACATGGGGCAATGACTCACCCTCCAGAGAAGCCCCCTGACAATGAGTGCCCCACACCCATGGCAACTCATAATATCCATATTGACTTTCTGGATATTGTTGCTTACCCTGGGATGGATTAAGGCTGTTAGGAGAAGAGTGTGCAGCTCTTCCTACAGTAGCTCCTGTGCTATTATCACTCTGTGGTCCTTATCCTGACACTGGGGTGATAAGCAACTGCCCAGCTCTTTTGTGCCTGGTGCTCTTATTCCTGGCATGGGGTCATTATGTTGCAGCAAAAACTGCACAAAACAACAATGCCACACACAATATGGCATGTGGTAAAATAACCCCTATCACTGTAATTCATTCCACACTTTAGACAGCACAGTTCTTCATGTGCTGTTTCATTTGCAACATATTGACCCAGGTACCCTTATTCCTTCTCTGCACTTGATAAGGAAAACCTTGCCCCCAGTCAGCTGCAGAGTATATATTACTATGATTTGATCCAGTGTGTGGAATGGCTATGTCACTTCCTGTAGTAACTCCATGTTGTGATCCCTTGGAGGTTCCTGCCCTTCCTGTTCCTGACAGGAAGTACCTGGCTCACACTCACTGCAGTGCCGCTATATATTTGACAACACCTGGGTGGGTGCAAGATTTACATAGATACACAGATACATAGAAATTGTCAGCAGATAAGGACTGCCAGTACCATCCAGTCAGCCCGTTTATGCTACCTGACTAAGCGGCCTGTGACCCTACATGGTCATTGGCTATACCGTCTCCTTCCCACCTCTAGGATTTCCTGATACCTGCCCCATGCATGTTTGAATTCTGCCACAGTATGTTCTGCCACCACCTCCTGGGGCAGGCTGTTCCATGCATCTACCACCCTCTCAGTGACAAAGTACTTGCTCACATTTCCCCTAAAGTGGCCTCCCTCCAGTCATGACATCTTGTCCTGGCAACTGGAATACATTGTCCCTTTTGACCTTGTTTATGCCCTTGAGGTACTTGACTGTTTCTATCATATTCCTTCCCTCCCTCCTCTGCTCCAGTGTGTACATATTAAAGCCCCTTACTCTCTCCTCATAGGGCTTTTGCTGTATAATGCTCATCATTCTAGTTACCCTCCTCTGCACTGCCTCCATCTTGTTTATGTCTTTATTATGAAGGTGTGGCCTCTAGAACTGCACCCCATACTCCAGATGAGGCCTCACCAGTGTTTTGTACAGTGTCACTATTATCTCCCTCCTTCAGCTCATCATATCCCTTCCAATATGACACAACATCCCACTAGCCCTCCCCCACTGCCTTGGCTGCCTGACTGCTAGCCTTCAAGTCATCCGTGATAATGACCACCAAGTCCCTTTCCTCCCTAGTGACAGTCAGCATCTACCCCTCCCATTTTGTAGCTCACCCCAGGGTTTCTACTCCCCATGTGCATAATTTTGTACTTTTTGGCATTAAACCTTAGTTGCCACACTTCAGACCATCTCTCTAATTTCCTGAGGTCCCTTCTTAGCCTTTCTACCCCATCTACCCTTTTGCAGATCTTGGGGTCATCTGCAAAAAGGCAAACCTTTTCCTCCAGCCCATCTGCAATGTCGATGATGAAGACATTGAAGAGGACTGGTCCCAGGACTGATCCCTGAGGTACCCCGCTGGTCATCTCCCTTTCCTTGGACTGGATTCCATTTACCACCACCCTCTGTTTTTTATCTTTTAACCAGTTAACAACCCAGTTCATAACCTTGTGGATGACCCCGAGACTACCCAGCTTGTTGAGCAGTCTTCTATGTGGAACGGTATCAAAGGCTTTGCTGAAATCAAGGTAGGCAACATCTACTGCCCCCTCTTGATCCACTGCCTTTGTCATTCAGTCAAAGAAATCAGTCAGATCTGTTTGACCGGACCTTCCTGCTGTGAAGTCATGTTGCTGGGATCTTGCACTCCTATGGCTTCCAGGTGTTCCACTATTCATTACTTTAGGAGTGTCTCCATGATCTTTCCCATCACTGACATTAAACTTACTGGTCTATAGTTCCCAACATCCTCTTTACTGCCACTCTTGTGAAGAGGGATGACATTTGCCCTTCTCCAGTCCTCTGGGACTACTTCAGTGTTCAGGGACTCACTGAATGGGTCTGCCAGAGGGGCTGCTAGCTCCATCCTCAGTTTCTTTAGGATCCTGGGATATATGCCATCTGCACCCATGGATTTCTCCATCTTTAGCTTAGTCAGCTCTCCCAGGACTCTCTGCTCTGTGAAGGGACTGGTGTTTACCTCCTGCCACTCTTTGCATTTGAGTCCGTCTGTGGGCAGCCATTTCCCTCTCCTTCAACAGTGAAGACTGAACAGAAGTACTTGTTTAGAATTGATGCCTTCTCCAGATCTCCCTCTATACACTCTCCCTGGTCCCCTCTAAGTTTAGTGATTCCCCCCAGACTTCCTTCTTTCACTAATGTACCTATAGAATGTTTTGTCTCCTTCCTTCACTGATTGAGCTATTTTGTCCTCTGTCTGTGCTTTTGCCCTCCTTACAACATTTTCTGCTTCCTTCAGAAAATTCTAGTGCACTTCTCTGTCCTCATCCCTTTGTGTCTTCTTATACTTTCTGAGGGCTACTCCCTTGTCCCAAACCTTTTCTGCCACCACCCGTGAGAACCAAAGTGGTTTTCTCCTTCTTTTCATCTGATCATCCTAACACATTTGTTTGTTCCCTAACTATAGCCTCCCTTGATATATACCTATGTATCCTCAATGCCTCCTTCTATCTCCCTTTTTGCCAGGTTTCTTTAATCTGTATTCTCATCCTGGCAAAGTCAGCCCTTCTAAAATGCTAGAGCCTTGCTTTTGTATGGGTTGACTGTTTCCCTGTGTCCATTTTGAACCTTACCATATGGTGGTTGCTAGACCCAGGTGGTCTTCCACTTTGAGATCTGCGATTATGTCACCATAGATCAGTACCAGATCCAGGATTGCCCTGTCTCCGGTGGGTTCCTGTATCACTGCCTTAGTCCTGCCCCCTGTATGGAGTCAATGAAGTCCAGTGCCCTGGCTGAGGCCCCTACCACTGCCATATCATGAATGGTTTTCAGCATTATCTTGTCAACCTCCTCTCCCTGCGCTGGAGGTCTATAGACCACCACCATGCAGATAGCTGTCCCATTGCCTGGCTTGAGTGTGACCCATACTTCCTCTGCCTGCCCATATGTGCCCTGTATTGCAGTTGTGTTGATGTTTTCCTTTATGTAAATGGACACCCCTCCCCCCTTTTTGCCTTCCCAGTCTTTTCTGAACAGGGCATAACCCGGTACATTTGTGTCCCAGCAGTGGTTACTGGTGTACCATGTTTCAGTTATGGCCACTATGTCCAGATCAGTCTCTATCATTGCAGCCACAAAATCTGGGACTTTGTTCCCCAGACTGTGGGCATTTGTGCGCATGCCTTTCCATGTATTGGCACCCCCTTTCTCCCTGCTCTGTGTTTTCCCCCCTTGTTCTTTCCCACTATTTTCCATGTCCAGAATGTATTGCTTTTCTTTCCCTGCCTCACCCCTTACCCTTTGTTCAGGAATTTGTATTAAGAATGCTATATATTGGCTCTGTGTGCTGTCTGCTGTGCTCTGTGGTTCAGGTGCATCTGCCACAGACCCGACTCCCCTGTCTTGCATGTTTCCTTGTTTATTCAAAGCTGTGCTGCTGTATGTGAGTCCTGTGCACTCCCCGCTATGCTGGAGTGAGAACTAAGCTTAAGGCAGGACCATCAAAACAGCAAGTCAGAGCATATGCCCCACTAGATGAAACAAGCAGAGAAGCAGCAAGCCACATGGATGAAAAGTACTTGCAACTTAGGTCTCACTGCAGATGAAAAAGTGCTCCTGACAAATGGCACCCTGTAAGGGCTAGTCAGTGTTCTTGCAAACAAACAAGATTTAAATTCAATTAATGCTTCTGCAGACAAACTAGGTTAGAATTCAATCAGTCTGCCCCCTTCTGACTGTTATTCCCTGTTGGTGACAGACTGGCAGTGATACAAAAGGCAGTGGTATTTAAAGGGCAGGTCTCGGTGTTTAAAGCTGGTGCCTTTTTGTGCTGTTCCATGATCGACTGGCTCCTAAGCTGCTGCAAGCTGTGCTGCTGTATTTGAGTCCTGTCCACTCCCTGCTACACCAGAGTGAGAACTGAGTCCAAGGCAGGACCAACAAAACAGCAAGTCAGAGCAGTTGCCCCACTGAATGAAACAAACAGAGCAGCAGCAAGCCATATGGATGAAAACTCCTCCCGTAACCTGAGTCCCACACCAGACTAAAAAGCACTCCTGACAAATGGCGCCCTGTAAGAGCTTGTCAGCACTATGCAAACAAACAAGATTTAAATTCAGTTAATGCTTCTGCAAGCAAACTAGGTTAAAATTCAATCAGTCTGTCCCCTCCAACTGTTATTCAATCTTTTTTTTCCTTTACTCCTACTCCTGTATTGTAAGAGTACAGGAAGCATCAATGTATTTGCTTAACAGAGGCCTACAAAAAGCCATATAATGCAATGTGTTCGATAGCTTATAGACTCACCAAGGCAATAAGGCAGTCTCTTTCTTTGACCACCCTCATTCTGCCATCTTCTCCCATTGCCTCCCACCCCTCCCCACCCTGCTAGCCCTAACTAAACCCCTGCCTTTTCAACTCTCCTATCCTTCGTGAGGCAATTATTTTTACCCCATCCCCATTTCCTGCCCCCTCTCTCTGATCTTAGACAAAGAAAAATTCCTCTGCCTACTTCATGTTTTGTAACTCTGTACTCAAATCATATGTAACTATGTATTCTCTTATATGGTTAACTGTACCCTGTAACACTGCACTTATACCATTTGCTCTGTTCCAGTTATGAAATGTATTTATTGTGTTACATTTTGTTTGACGTGGAACCTTTGTAAATGAGTTTCCAGCTCAAAGGTGTTTTCCGAGATGTCACTAAATAAACACCTTTTTCAACAACACAGCTGTCCATCACAGACCACTTCATGAGGCACCTATTACAGTCAGAGATGCAGTGCTGGACATAAAAGGTTTTTCTCTTTCTGCAGCATCTTATGACTAATATGGGAAGATTGATAGTTTTCACATGGTTTGTATTGTGCAAACCTTGCCATGTCATACACATTCATTCTAAATACTAAAACCCACTAAATAACATTACGGGTATGGAAATCCAGGAAGGGGTTGTATAACAAACTTTTGATTCATTCTTTTTTTTTTCTTGTTTGTTCCTTAAAGCTCAGTGTTCTACCATCACCAAAGGAGCACAAATTTCATGTTCAACAACTTCCCATCAATATGTCTGCAGGGAAGCTTGCTTGTTTAACAAATGCCACCCCAGTGTGGACCAAAGCAATAATACACACAATGCAGTTCCTTTTTAAACAAAACAGACATACCACTACTGGCCACTGCTTGAGGCACCTATTACAATCAGAGATACAGTGCAGCCTTCCAGTGATGTCCACGAGGGAATGGCTGCCTAGATCGAGAAGCTCCTGACACCCTCCATAGAAACCACCTGTCTGGTGCATTACAAACATTGAAAACCATTATATCTGTGATGAAGAAAGGGTGAAAAGACAAAGGACTGGTACTCACCCAAAAATAGATGAGATGGCAGACGATGGCTATGGGTACCCTTCAGAGGCCTTGGACACAGAGCTGGCAGAGTCATTGAAGTCTGCACAGCAGTTCCTGGATGTGCCTAAGTCAGCTTGGGTTCCTAAAAATAGAAAGATAAAATTGGACACAATCTATCAGGAGTTGCTCTCATTTAGAGCTGAAATAAAACAAATATATGGGGAGCTATGGAGGGATGTGGTGCAGATCGAGCAGTGGGCAGAAGAATTAGAAAGGCAACTAGCAGTTATGGAAAACTGGGTTGATAATCTGGAAATGGCCTTACAGGAGCTATGGGACCAGCAGGATTTCCTGTCAGCCAAGCAGGAAGATGCAGAAAACTGGGCCAGGTGGATGAATATCCATCTCTACTGTTTTCCAGAGGGCTCAAAGGGTCAGAATATAAAAGACTTCTTAACTACTCTCCTCTGAACAGCTTTAGAATTATCCTCCAAACTTCCATTGGATTTTGAGTGAGTACATAGAACATTGGGCCCGAAGCTGACCTCCTCCATGACCCACTGACACTCAATTATAGCCTGCTTCCATAATTATGCCACAAAGGAACATGTGCTCTTAACTGCATGGTGCAATCAGAAGGTATTCTAAGGTCAGACCTGCATCTACTTGTACCATGATTATGCCCAAATACCATGCGACTTTGGCAGGCGTATCTGCCTTTGCTCCCAGTACTCAAAGCAAAGGGATACAAATTTACTACCCTTTACCCGGCTCACCTGGCCATCACCCTCCTGGATGGTAAAAAAGAATATGGATCCATGATGGAGGCCAGGAAAGACCAGAGCAAATATGGCCTGCAGTTCCCGGAGTGGAAAATCCCTATGACAGACTCTGGAACCTGATCATCCAGATGGCAAGCAGGCACGGCCACAAGACAGCACCAGACTGGAGCTCTTAGTGGGCAACAGGACCCAAAAACAAAATTGGAAGCTTTCCGAAGATCTGACTCAGCAACAGCTACCTAAAGCTTTATTCGGAGGACTCTAGTTGATAACTCTGCATGGTTTCCCACACCGCAGTAAGGGAAGACTGTTCCTGTTGTGTAGGGAGCTGGGGGGGGAGGAGTAGGGGAGTCTCTGTGCTCAAATCAGCAGAGAACCTACTAGACTGACCTGATAAATATTTATTTAGTAAGCTCATAAATGTGGAGTTCCTTCTTTTTCTTTTCAGGCTATTCTATAAGCAGAGCTCTGACCCCCATCATCCTGGATTGCTCCACTAAATCTGAGAGCAGGTCCCTGGCGATCACCCATAATAACTTTGATGGGCTGGGGATTATTCACCTATTAACAGATGGTGTTTCATTCCAGCTGTCTTTGGTAGTGGTGTCTTTCAATACAGAGTCCCAATCAATTGAATTAATGTAGTTGTTAATTTGGTTGAAATTAGCCTGGTTATAGTTTCTGATAAACTGTGGTTTGGTTGGTTTCCTGTTATTGTGTTCAATTCTGCAATTGTTGGAATTGTGATTGCTTCCTCCTAGTGAACAATTTACATTGATGCCATCTACTAGGTCATGATTATTTGTTAATATTAAGTCTAGGATATTCTCCCCTCTAGTGGGGGATGTTATATGCTGTATAATACCTGCAGTGGATATTTCACCTAGGAAAGTATTTTCTCCAACAATGCACCATGACTGCATTGCTGGAGTTCACCAGCTTCATTCAAAGTTCCCTAGACCTTAACATTTTGAACCATTAATGAACACAATAGAAAAGGATTTATAAGTATGGTCCCAGTCACAATTATATTTATACAGTTGCATAGATGTGATCTGAATGAACATTTCACCCTGTCTCCTTTATCTTTTTCAAACACTCCCCTTTACTCCTTCTCAGTTTTATTTTAAATTCTGGAATAGAATACCATCGAGATTTATAGGGGATGGGAGGCGTCCCCGCATCAGATGAAAATTATCACACTTGCCCCTCACTAGGGGGGGATTAAATCTCCTGAATGTACGTCTGTATTATAAGGCAGTTATGATCCGTATAATTCTGTTTTGGTTAAACCCCAATTACTAGGCAGTCTGGAAACATAGAATTTATTATCAGTGACCTGCACAACTCGGCAAGGTCCTGTTTGCTCTGCTCACATTACTCCTAAACCTTAGAGAATTTAGTCAGTTTACTTCACAGATGCTGCAGATCTGGTACACATTAAGAGCTCAACCACTTTTAGCCTCGCTCTTACATTATCTCAGGCAATTAGCAGAAAAAACAGAATTCCTCCCTGCCTGATTCAATATTACTTTCCAGAGATAGCAGCAGCTTGGCTTAATATATTTATTTCAATTTCTAGATAGCTAGGGAGTCTGACCATCTGCAGCACTACAAACACAATACTCCCTAATGAGCAAAGAGCACTTTTGGTACCTGCAGGTCTGTACTTTTTTGTATCATAAGGGACCACACAGAAGTCACCTACCAGAGCCAATACCCATTGTATTGAAACTGACCTTTGAGTCCTTAAATTGATCACAAGGTGCCCATTTGATTGGTAGCTTACTGTATATAATGGGTTACAGGAGTTCTTGGGAGACACAATGGCTTCTATTCTAAAAGCATGGGGTAGCGATTTGAATGTGGCTATTTTCTATGATCTCTGGTTAAAGTACATCAGCCATTCTGTTAAGGTGTCATGGGCACCCTATTGGCGAGAGTTCTCACAGAAATGCTGCAATATATATTTTTATGTGCCAGTGGCACAGGCAAAAATCTTCTCCCCTCAATTAGGCACTTGTTGGTGACATTGTGGTGACCAGATGGCCAGACATTCACATATTTTTTGATCATGTCCACACATCACTCCCTTTGGGTCTCAGACTGGAAACTGAATAGCTCAGGTCTCAGATTTTGCTGGCCCACTGATGCCAGAACTAGTTTTACTAGTTATTCCTCTTCTGGCCCTCCAAAAGTCCTCTAACCAATTGCTTAATTTATATATTTTGGCAGCAAAGAAATCCATTATGTGTCTCTGGCATCGACCAGCTCTTCCCACTGTTGAAATGTGGCATGATATAATTAATATGATTTATAGAATGGAACAGATAACAGCAAAATTGGAGAATCAAGAAAAACAATTTGAAATTAAATGGCACCACCGGGCACTATACGTGTCCCAAGAGAACACTAGTTTTGTCGCATAACAGAAAGGCTTATTGTGGTCTCCTAGGGATTTCTTTAATAGTTCATTTCTTTTCCCTCCATTGAGAGGGTAAATTTGATGTGGGGGGAGCTAGGTAGTCTGGATTTCCTCTTCAGATTCCTACTGGAAACGATAATATGTTAGATCTTGTAATAACCGATATGGAACATAATATCTCCAATATCTCCAAACAAGACTCATTGGGAAATAGTGACTATATGTCAAATTTCATGTGATTACCAACCCTTCATTAACCAATTGAAGTTAAAACAATACAAAAAAGCAAATTTCGTAGAATTTTTTTTTTTTTTTTTTTGTATCTTCTATTTTAGCACCAACCTTATGAGGAACTCTCTTGGGCATCCTTCAGTGCCCCAAGCTCTACTTCCATGCCTGAGAGACCTCTATCTTCCTGGCACCAATTTGGCGATGCCCGTGGCTCTGAGCCCCTTGAGGTAGGGCTGCCCTCTCTGCCCAGTGTTCTCTATCTAGAATTTGGCAGGCTGGGTTGGGCTCGACCCATGAGAGGAGGGCGACTGGTGGTGGAGTGTGGCTGAGTGACTGGAGGTGCCGTCGCCTATCCCCGAGGTTGGGGATTTTCTACTTTGTAGGTTTCCCACGGGAGTGCTACATGCACTGATGTCCATGCACTGCTGCCCTGCTGATGTCTGCTGCACTCATGCCCCAATGTTCTGGCTGGTGATCCTGTAGTACCCCCAATCTCCCTCAGGGGTCACAAGGATACAGAGCAGCCCCAGAAACCCTCCCAAGGAGAGGACAGGAGAGCAGTCCTCTGGGCACTCAATCCTCTCCCTCCCCTGCCGACCCCTGGCTCCCAGAGTCCGTCTCTGAACCCAGGTTGCCAGAGTGGTGTGAGGTGGGCCATCCAGCACCTCAACCCTCAGCGCCACCTGGCCAGCAAAAACTTAATAGAAATTAATAAACACCTAAACAACATCCAATGGGAAAGTATACCACCCCCCTCCCTCAGCCCGAGGAAGCCTAGAATTATCTAAAAACAAAAAAACTTGAATTAGAAGACATATACATCCCTACAAAAGATAAATACAACAATAAAGAGAAAATCCCCTTATGGTTTAATAAAGCTATAAACAAAATTACATCAAAAAGAAAACTCTTTTCATCCTTAAAAAAATGTTGCAATAGCCAAAAAGAGAAGGCCTTAAATTTGTATAGGGAAGCAATCAAGGATTTAAAAAAAAAAAAACTAATTTTACTGGTTAAAAGAAACACTGAATTTAGACAGCCCACTTAAAAGACTGTTGTAAGCCCTTATTTTCTTACCTGAATGAAAAGAAAGGGAATAATAGATTAATATATCCAATAATTACAAATGATTCATTAATTACTTCAGATAAAGAAACTGCAGATACCTTTAACAATTACTTCTGTTCGGTCTTCTCTAAAGATGTACAAAAAAACTCATTGATTATATCAGCACCCCCATGGATTATATAATTAGTATTACTGACACTATAAATGTACTTAAAACATTAAAAAAAAACTACTAGTCCTGGTCCAGAAAAATTACTTCAAAAATTCCTAATGGCAACATCTGATGCATTAACCCTCCCATTAACTATTCTATTTAATAAATCACTTCATGAAACAACTGTCCCTTCAGATTGGCTCACAGTAACTGTTACATCAATTTTCATAAGGGGTAATCACTCAAAAATGGAAAATTACCAGCCCATCAGCCTCACATTGATCCCATGCAAACTTATGGAGAAAATTATTAAAACTCTAATTGAAACAGAAGTGGAATCCCTGAATATTCTCGACTTCTCTCAACATGGATTTAAGCAGGGCCACTCATGTACAACCAACTGTACAACCAAACCTTATATCCTTTTATAACTATATTAGTGTAGGGTTGGATTCCAATATCCCTATGGACATCATCTTATTAGATCATAGCAAGGCATTTGGTAAAGTTTCACACATCAAATTACTACACAAATTCCCTCTCTCTTGGGATTCTCTGCTACCGTAGTCAAATGGGTCAATGGTTGGCTTAGGGGAAGAACCCAGAGAGTTTAAATAAATGGAATTTTGTCAGATGTTGGAGAAGTCACCAGTGGGTTCCCCCAGGGCCCAGTCCTGGGACCCACACTCTTTAACATCTTTGTAAGTGATATGAAAATCATCCCTATAAACATATTATCCAAATTTGCAGACAACACCAAACGGGGGTGAAAGTTAACTGCCCCACTAATATGAGCACCGTAACAGATAACCTTGCCACTATCGAGCACTGGGGTCAAGACAACGAGATGTACTTTAATATTCAAAAATGTGCAGTATTACATTTAGGCAAAAATAGCCCTAAACAGACATATATCCTAAATAATACTACCTTAAGTGTCTCCCTAAAGACTTCGGCATTACAATAAATAATAAGCTGTCGTCTACCGACCATTGTAATAAGGTAGCAAATCTTTCTAACGCACTTCTCATACATTTGTTTCTAAAACTGAAGAATGTATTGTTTCCCTATACAAAACCCACATTAGACCATAGTCTGATTAGAAGTCACCTTTTTGGAGCCCATACTTGGCCAAAGACATAGATAAGATCAGATCAAACAAATTCAGCATAGGGCAACTAGAATGGTCCCTCACCTATCACATATCAGATATGACAATAGACTAGAAAAAACAGGGCTTCATTTACTAAAGATAAGAAGATGTAGAGATGACCTCCTGCTATTATATAAAATTCTTCAATCCCCCACACTGGTGCAACAATGTGGCATTACTTACACTCCAAGAAAAATAGTACCAAGGTTACATAATAGACAGCTCAATGTTGGGAAAGGGAATACCAACAAAAGACTACACTTTTTTACCATCTGGGCCCCAAAAGTGTGGAATAAGCTTCCCCAAGAACTAGCTGGCTGCAATAATTTCAATAAATTCAAGACACAGCTAGATACCTGGTTCTCAGTTAACTTCCCTTAGGTTCAATAGCCCACAACCATGGGGGACAATCTCGATGGGCTATGGCTCTCTTTTGTCCATAATTACCAAGTTACCAAGTTCTACTAGACTGGATTAGTTCTTATGGGGTTTACTCTATATGTAAAAATGGTGTAGTATATATTCACAGAAAGTAGCATTAAAGCCATTTCTTAGATGTTGAAGTTTTAAGATGGTTAATAACTATGCCTGGATGTCTGTAATTTAATGTATTGAAGCCATGTACAGTAATTCAGTGTGAATGATGTAATGCTAATGTACAATGTGACACACTATGTTACTTTTTTTAAATAAAAATTATGAAAAAAGAGATACAGTGCAGTATACATTGTACATGCACTATACCACAGATTGTAAGAAAAGCAACTTGTACTACACATTAATGATATGAAAAGACAGATCAGTTCCACATTGTTTTTTGTTTTTTTTTGTTAATCCTTTTTCAGCCTTGGCCCCGGCATGCTTATCTGCATCCTGGCATCCTAAGTCCTCTGGCCACCATCCCAAGGACCCCAGCTCCTATTCAGACTGCTCACAGCTTCTACCCCGATGGCTTGCCCCCCCATGGCAGGCCGGTGGAGAGCCCCACCTATGCTCATCCACCAGGATCAGATCCAGTAATGTGCCGCTATGCCCTCAGGGCTGGGCACCCCCCACTGAGATGGCCATCAAGCAGCCATGACCGTGCCATTTTCCCTGTTCTGGTCCCCCTTGCATATGGGGCATGCAATGATGCCAAAGAACAGAATATGCATGCTTCTGCATGTGATCCTACTGGTGTCATGCCCCATCTCGCCCATGTACATTGCCTGTGCAGCTGCATTGCTCCCACCCTCTGCTAGAGGCCACCAGCGCACTGGCAGCCGCACACCCCCCCCACCCCAGAGAAGGAGAGCAGTCCATCGGACGCTCAATCCCTTCCCCCCCACCAACCCCCGAGGACCCGAGCTCTTTCCCGAACCCGACTTGCTGGCGTGGCATGAGGTGTGGCGTCCAGTGCCTCAACCCTCACGCCACCAGGCCAGCTACATTGCTTGTTTTTTATAAATCTTTCCAACACATTCATTCAATGTCCTAAAACCCACTGCAAAATATCATGGATATGCAAATCCCCAAGTAGGAGGAAGCTGTATAGAAAATTCTCAATCTTGTACAACATTGTGTTGGCCATATCATGACTTAGACCTTTCTACAGACTACTCACACAAGTTACCTTTATTTTCCTAAATCTTCAAACTCATGTCAGACAATTAGCACTCAAAGTATCACTTGATGCCTAAAAGCCAGTACACTATTCAAACAAACCAGTATGTCTGCTCCATGAACCAGTATATTTGAGACACAGACCAACATGATGCAAAAAAAAAATGAATAGCCTACTTAATCAAGGGCATACAAAGTTTGCCTTATACACCATCAGTTTCAGAAGCAGCTGGGGGTTCCCTACTTACTATATAGGGATTCAAGCCACAAGCAGTGGAATAATAAGTTTTCAAAATATATATTTTTTTTATTTATTTAGTTAGTTCCCTGCATTCAGATATAAAAGAAACAATATCCTATATCATCTGCTGTTGTTTTAAACGATCTTCTTAGTGCCAAAATCTTGTGTAACCACCCAGTCCCCTGCGGTTACTAGAATCACATCAGTGTCAGTGCTAGGTAGGGAAGGCAGCTGGTGAATAACTAGTTAAATGTTTTTTTACCTGCTCCCTCTCTGTTTACTTGGTCTCAGCTGAGAGGAAAAAGGTGATGTCATTTAGAACTCTTGCAGCAGCCATATGCCACGGTAGCTAGCTTTGAGTGGGGAACTTTAGAATTTTTAGTTAGATGTTTAGTGAAACCAGAGTGAGCAGTGGAGGAGTGAAGAGCTGCAGTGTGGGCTCTGAGGAGAACCTACTTTTTCTCACCCTAGTGCTGAGAACCATCTTCATGCCTTGCAGAAGTGGTGGAAACCATCTAGAAGGAGATCCATATTTTCTTCTCATCCCCAGTGAGATGAAAAGGACTGCAGAATGGATCTGAGGGGCAATCCCCTGACTTTGATCCAAGACATTGAAACTGTATTTTGTGTACAACTGTGAGTAATCTGACTTACGGTATCCCAGGAGGAGTGTACCTGTTTTTCTTTGGGGGTCTACACTAACAAAGGGACATATACACCAAGTTATGTTCTGTTTTAGACTGTTCTCATCTTTTCCTAAAGTTGGCTGACAATCATGGAGTCCCCAGTAAGACATGACACATTGTTCAGGACTTTAATTTACACTCAGAAGTAGTTTTTTTTCTAATGCTGATTGTGCCAGACATCCCAAGATGTTATTTCTACTGTTTTTACTAAATGTTGAGGTGTAACTCTGAAAGAATAGCTGGATATGGACTGTGGAAGCAAAAGGTGGTCAATCCCCCATCTGGAGTGACCAGTTCAGCATTACAGTTTCCATAAGGGCACCTGCTTTTTTTCAGGACATGGTGGCCAGTACCTGAAAAGAAGGTTTACCCCCTGGTGTGGGTTCTGCTAATTTTGAGCACCAGTGTGCTCCATAGCAGCCAGTTGCCACATTTCTAAATATTTAATCCTATGCCATATGGGAAATGTTCTAAGTCGTGGCCCTTGTCACTAGAAGAAATTGTGTGCTCCATTGTGGCCATTGCCACCAAAAGAAAGATGTGTGTCAGCTGAAGCTTTGCTGCTGAAAAGAGTTTGAAGTCCTATGCAAAATGTAAAGTTTAGGGTTTCTCTCTACAACAGATGTTATTCTGCATTGCCTAGTGCCACAAAGTGTAAACCCTTGGGGGTCCACCTTTGCTTTTGTGTACTATTTGTTGACGTAAAGCCACACTTTGGAACCCCAACCTGGTTTGGAAATTGTTGTTACTGCTTCCTGTGTGGAATTACTGGGTACCCCTTCAGAAGTTCAGACCTAGCATAACCCCTAACAAACATTCTCTTTTCAGGACCTGAGTTTAGTATGGTCATTTGTCTGTAATACTGTTTCTGTACTCCCACCCCTCTCTTTCCCTTAGACAGAAAATATGGGAGATGTCCTTACTAGTTAAACAAGTGGCCGGTGGGGGGGTTACATTTGCAAATAGTCATCCACAATGATTGCAAAAAACACACCACAGACACCTGATTCATCCTTATTAGGGTCCAGTAAAGTGTTCTGTCTGTAAGGCACCTAATCCATCTGCTTTTAGGAACACACATTCTGGCTCAAAAGACAGCAATCCCTTTAGGAACTGCTTATGCACAGTTCCACACAGATAAGGGTCACTTTACCACGTGACCATAGACAAAGGTTCTGGGTATCCTCTATGCATAGCACAGCACCACCATGCATACTGGTGCCTTAATTATCTAAGACTCCCCCCATCCCTTTCCCTCTGTGGGTGCACTGACATTTGCACTAGCACAGGAAAACACTTGCAATTTGTTTTTGTTCATAGCACAAAGCAGTGCAAGTTAGGAAAGTGGGACGAAGTGGTGCACAATTGTGACTTAGTATAGGGCCCCTAGAGTTTGAGGGCCAGACAGAGACCTTTGTTGGTTTGTCAAGATACTTCATGCCTCTGATTGTATTACATACAGAATGTCACTGCTTGGAAAGACAGACCTCTGTTATCTTGTTATGGTACTGCATGTCTCTGAGAGAGAGAGACCTCTGTTGTGCAGTCACAGAACTGTGCACATTCCTGATACACAGCACCATGTTCAGTCCTTAACAAATATTTTGAAAATGTTGTAATATCTAACTAATACCCAGGAATGTGTTTTATTTGTTGTCTTAAGTCACTGAGTGCTTAGAAGTAGAAACATTATATATTTTTTTATCCATATAGGAGCCCTATGAACAAAAAATAACAATGCTTATACATCATGTATCAGAAGCATGGAGGCATCCCTATGATCGTGAGCCATACATTGGCATGAAATATGCGTGCACCCCTTCCATGCTTTATCCCCTGGCTGTTCTTGCAGTTACATGTGGATGGTCCAGGGAAGTGTTCAGGGGTGTGTCTGCACTACACACCATTCACAAAAGCATAAAGTGTCAGGTGTGGGGTGCTCAAGATGTGTGGGCAGGTACCTGCTGTAGCTACTGGTACCCAAAGACTGGAGGACAGCAGATGTAGTCCCCTTATACAAAAGTGGGAACAAAGAGGAAGCAGGGAACTACAGAGCAGTCAGCCTCACCTCAGTAGTGGGGAAGATCATGGAAGCACTACTGAAGGAGAGATTGGTGGAACATCTGGTTGTCAATGGACTACAGGACCCAAGGCAGCATGGTTTCACCAGGGGGAGGTCATGTCAGACCAACCTTGTTGAATTTTTTGACTGGGTGACTAGGGAGGTGGATCAGGGGAGGGCAGTGGACATGGCCTATCTGGACTTCAGCAAGGCCTTTGACACTGTACCACATAGAAAACTATTACACAAACTAGGGAATATAGGTGTGGGCAGGACAGTAGTGTGGTGGGTAGGTAACTGGCTGGGTGGCAGGACACAGAGGGTGGTGGTAAATGGCTGTCACTCCACAGAGGGAAGAGTGACCAGTGGGCTACCACAGGGATCAGTGCTGGGAACAGAGTAGACACACCAGAGGGTGTAGACAGAATGAGAAGCGACCTGCAGAAACTTGAAGAATGGTCAGGGGTTTGGCAGTTGAAATTCAATGCAAAGAAGTGCAAGATAATGCATATGGGGCACAAAAACCCTGGCACAATATATCAGTTGGGGGGTGAGGATATAGCATGCACCAAGCAGGAAAGGGATCTTGGGGTTATCATCTCTGATGACCTCAAGGTAGGAAACAGTGTGACAAGGGCAGCAGGTAAAGCAAATAGGATGCTGGGATGTATAGGCAGGGCATCACCAGCAGGAAAAGGGAGGTCATAATTCCACTATACAAGACACTAGTGAGGCCCCACCTGGAGTACAATGTACAGTTCAGGAGACCATACCTACGTAAGGACATAGACAGGGTACAGAAGGTTCAGAGGAGAGCAACAAAGATGGTGCATGGATTGCATCACAAGTCTTATGAAGACAGGTTGAAGGAACTGAACATGTATTCCCTGGAGGAGAGGAGGGAGAGAAGGGATATGATAGAGACATACAAGTATCTTACAGGGAGGAACAGGGTGCAGGAAAACACTATTTTTAAGCGAAAAAGATGTTACAGGACTAGAGGGCATGGGATGAAGTTGGAGGGAGGATGATTCAGAGGAAACATGAGAAAGAATTTCTTCACAGAACGGGTGGTGGACAAGTGGAACACCCTGCCAGAGGAAGTGGTGGGGGCTGAAACAATCACGGGATTTAAGAATGCATGGGATAGACATAAAGGAATTCTGGAGGTCAGGGGTAAGGGGCAACAGACTTCTAGGAAAACAAACTGAACTTACAAGCTCAAATGGGCAGACTGGGTGGGCCATAGGCCCTTATCTGCCGACACTGTCTATGTATCTATGTATCTATGTACTGCACATCCCCTATATAATACACTTGCCAGCTGCAGTGTGACCTAAACTCCCCACCATGCTGCCCTAGCCATCCAATCAGGTAGCAATGGCTGGAAGCAGCCATTCAGGCAGTTGCCAGACATATGGAATTTTAGGGACTCATGTCATCCCACAATCTCATGCTCCACACACAGCAGAGGATCCACTAACAGACTAGGCTGAGCTTCTGATTGGATGCTTGCCTATGTCCATTGATCCGCCTCTTCGTGGAACATTGCACCAAGGGTGGGGACATAGAAAGGCACCCTTTAGTGGCTAGCTGTAGTAAATAACATGCTCTACATGCCTGTCTGCAGGTTCAGAGCTGTATGGGCCGGCTACACACCTTCTGTACATACCAGGCCCCTAGTAGTGCATAACCCTGATGTTGAGTGTAACATAGTAAAATAATTTAATTATCAGAACCACCCTGCAAAAGCTCTGAAGGATGGCTTACCTGGTAAATCCAAAATCAATACAGCTGTTTCTTAAAGAACAACAGCATAAGACACACTGCCTGCATTTCTGTATCAGCAGATTTGGTGAATCTGGTTTTCCTGATATCACTATGCATTTTGTTCAATTGGCCTATGCAACCAGTGTAGTGTTATGCTTGTGTAAGTGTGATAAACTGTTTGGCAATTCGCATTCTCTATTCCATGGGGAATTACCACCCTGTAGGGGTACCAAAGGCAAGGAACCCTCAAAGAGTGTGCCATCCCTATAGGTGTTGTGAGAAGGATTCCCTAGGCTAAAGGTACATTAGGAAGGAGCCCCCCTAAGGAGACAGGTGTACCACTGGAGAAGGAGTAGAGGATGGTGGGGCAAAGAATAAGTGCTTCTGAGGGAGGCTGGAAGGAACTGCTTATATAGCTTAGAAAGGGGGCATGCCTGGTTGCTTCACCCCATTGAACTATAGGCATTGCCTTTCAATTTAATGGGCCTTTGCAACCAGCATAGTATTACGCTTGTGCAACTGAGATAAACTGTTTAGCCATTCACACTCTCTATTCCATGGGGATTTACAACCCTGTAGGGGTACCAAAGGTAAGGAACCCTTGAAGAGGGTTACGCCCCTAGATGTGCCATGGGAAGGATTCCTTTGGTTAAAGGTACCTTAGAAAGGAATCTCAATAGAAGTATTGAGCAGCAAACTTGACCACGAGGCTGAGGAGCACAGACTGGCAGCAACTAGTAGTATTTATTTATTGATTGGTCATTTGACCGTTACAAAAGTAGCATATAAAAAAAGAACAGTCATACAGTCATATCATTAAACAAAAGGAATAAAAGACAATTCCATATTAAAAGAGGCAACATATAAATCTTTTGTAGGGACATCAAATGACATAAGTCCTAAAATTTTAACCATCATGGTAGTAATAAATAGTAATAATTATAAAAGAATTATCATTTTCAGTAAGAGTCATATACAAATATAGTTACTTTACCAAATCAGCAGAATATCAAGAATAAAACCCCTGACATATATTCTCTATATGATTGTAAACCCATAAGGGTACAATTACAAATGAATCACATCCCGCTTTAAAGTACAGAGAAAAGTCTATTCCTTTACCCAACCAGCATTTTTTCTTCCTTCTAAACTGGATTTATTTTTTATTAAATATGAGGCCGTATTCTCTATAATTAGAGATGCAGTGAATTTAAAATCTGCTGGCGAAGTACACGCGAAGTGAGCACTTCGTGTTGCCAGTCCACTATGCGTAGGTACATAAAGTGCTCACTTCACCTTTCATTACCACTTCACATTGGGCTGAATGACAACATTAAGGCTAAGTCATTGATTTCAATGGACTTCGCGTTCCTCATTATGATTCTAAGTGATCCACTTGGTATTTCAGACTTGAAATCCCCCCCACACATCACATGGCTTACAGTACTGTAAGCCACATGCTCTCTAGCCAGGCAGGAAGGAAGTGAGTCACTCAGACAGTTTCACTTTCTCCTGTGCAGACTGAGAGAGAGGAGTGTGTACTAGAGAGAGTAGTGTTTTGATTGCAGAGGAGGAGAGTTACAATTTGATAGTTAACCCAACAGCTTTTTTATAAAAGCTACATTTTTTTGTCTTTTCTGTACTGTTTTTTACTGAATTTGTTCTTTTTGTAAATTTTATTTTTCTTACCTGCTTACTTAGTTGTTTGTCTGTGTATGTGTGACTGTGTGTGTGTTGTGCTTGTGTCGTGAGATGGAGCAGGGTGAGGGAATGTCTGGGGTGGGGGCAGCTCTGGGAGAGCGTGGTAGTACACATCGTCATACCGTGCACATGTGTGGGGGGCATGGGTGCCCATTTGTGTTGGACCGCTCTAAACTTGTGAGTGTCCAACCACCAGAAGCAGGACCAGCACCACCTCCTGACTCTGAGGCAGTTCAACTACCACCACCACCACCACCACTGAGTCCAGCACAAGGTCCTTTGGAGCAGGATGTGCCTGTTCCCCCCAGGCCCAGGAGTGGATCCCATCAGTACTGTTGAGCAGTGTGAGCAGCCTACTGCCAGTTTATCTGGCCCTCCCCTGCCTGTGCCTGGTCCTCCCTGCACCTCCATTGTTTGGCAGTTTTTTGACTGTGTCGGGGGGGGGACAGCAGTATGGTGAAGTGTCGCCTATGTGCAGTGGAGGTGCGCCATGGCCGCTGGGGGAGTCACTTGGGGACTAGGGGCCAGCGCACCCATATGCTTAATCACCACCAGTTGGAGTGGCAGGCTGCCACAGAACGGACCATGTCTGCACCTGCTGGCCATTCTGTGGCAGAGGGTGCCACTGTGCATAGCGGCATCCCTAAGAAGAGAAGGGCCACAGCAGCACCTGTTGCTCCACCAGCACCCCCACCGCCACCACCACCACCACCAGCAGGTCAGCCTGTCAAAGGAGTGGACACCAGAGAAGTGCGTGTAATGCTGTTTGACTTGGCAGTTCTCTGGAGTGCTGTTGAGAAGAACAGCAAGAGGATGAGTCCTGTGGAGCAGCGGCTGGATGACATAGAGGGACATCAGCTTCAAATTATGTCCATGCTGGAACTGCTGCTGGATCACCATAGGATCCCACTTTAGTTTTGTTTCCTCACACCATGTTCCCCCCCCCACACCTTCCTTGCAGTGTCATAAAATGTATTCCTCCATCATCCCTCACTCTTGTATGTAATTATGCCCTTTTTTTGTTGTCTTCAGTATGCATTACACTTTGTATTCTGGGGCCCCTTCCATCTGTTAAGTGTCTGTGTGTTTTGTGTGTGTGCGCTGTTTTAGAAACATAGTAACATAGAATTTGACGGCAGATAAGGACCGCTTGGCCCACCCAGTCTGCCCATTTCCCTGCCTACTTGATAAGCTGCAGATCCTAGTTAACCAGCAGCCTACTTCTTCCTACCCCCATCCCCTAGAATTGCCTTATGACTGTCCCATGCATGCTTGAATTCCACCACTGTTTTTGACTCACGACCTTCCTCCGAAGGCCGCTCCATGCATCCACAACCCTCTGTGAAAAATACTTCCTTAAATTACCTCTGAGCTGCCCCCCATCTTCAAATTGTGCCCCTTGTTCTTGCACACCTTTTTTTTTTGAAAGATGCTACCCTCTTGGACTTTGTTGATTCCCTTGAGGTACTTGAAAGTTTCTATCATGTCCCCCCTCTCCCTCCTTTCCTTGAGGCCATACATATTAAGCTCCTTTAGTCTCTCTTCATATGTCTTCCGGTGCAGACCCTGCACCATTTTAGTTGCCCTCCTCTGGACAGCTTCCATCCTGTCTATGTCTTTGCGAAGACTGGGTCTCCAGAACTGAAAGCAGTACTCCAGATGGGGTCTGACCAGCTGTCTGTACAGAGGGATAATTACTTCCTGTTTTCTACTGGTGATGCCTCTCCCTATGCATCCCAATATCCCCCCAGCCCTCATTGCTGCCCTCTCACATTGCTTGCCCACCTTTGGTGCCTCATTTTTATACATCCGCAAAAGGCATCTGTCTTGTGTCCAGAAAATTGACAAGTGATAATACAGTGAAATGAGAGTGTTTCAGCACATACAAAGTCCCCCAGAATTAATGGCGCACTCAGTCATGCACACAAAAGTGGTATAGAGTCCCCAGATTTTTTTTGCAGGCCCAGAATGTATCCTCCATATGTCCAGAAAATAGACAAGTGGTAACAGAGTGAAATGAGACTGTTTCAGCACATATAAGGACCCCCAGAATTAATGGTGCACTCAGTCATGCACACAAAAGTGGCACAGAGTCCCCAGATTTTTTCTTCAGGCCCAGAATGCATCCTCCATGTGTCCAGAAAATTGACAAGTGGTAACACAGTGAAATGAGAGTGTTTCAGCACATACAAAGTCCCCCAGAATTAATGGCGCACTCAGTCATGTGCGCAGTGGTGGCACAGAGTGCCCAGATTTTTTCTGCAGGCCCACAATGCATCCTCCTTGTGTGCAGAAAAGTGATCATCTCAACTGGATTGAAAGGTGTGCTTTGGATGTACAGTAATAGTAGCCTTGGTGAGTAGATATATATATATATATACAGTATATATATAGATATATGGTTGTGTATTTTGTAGGAGATGATGAGGGGGGTTGAACTTGACATGGACATGTACTCATGCTATTGTTCTGCATCACACATAGGTGACTCCATCTCCGAACTGTTGCTGTGCACCATCCATAGCTCAATGAGAAGTTTTTGTACTTAAATGGAAATGGGTAACTCTTAAGTAAATGAAGGTAAGTATTTCTTTTTTTTGGGGGGGGATCATATTTTCAGTTTTGTCTGTAATGGTTTCTTATTTTTTTATTTCTTCACAGATTTCATCAGCATCCTTCTGGAGTCCGGTTCTTAATGATGGTCATGGTCATCGAATGAAATGACTTCTGCGTGTTGCATGTGTGCCCAAGCTCGGGTCGGGAAGGGGAGTGCCTAATCATGTTGACAAACCTTTTTGGATAAGGCCCCTTTGACAGAACAACAAAGTATCGCAAATTTTCCTAAAAAAAGAAATGAATGACTTCTTAAAAGTTACAACTTCATTGTTACATGTCCCTTCCTGGTTCTCAAATCTCAATCTCTATTGTCAGCTAAGTCACATTTCAGAGACACATCTTGTCAACTATTAAGACAACCTGTTTGCAATATTTGCAGCAGTCTTTACAAAGCAATGAAACAGATGAAATAAAATCTTCATACTTACCAGAATGGGTTTTTCATGTACATTACATTGTTTCCTCTCTGTACAGTATAGCTATAGCATCTTTCCCAATGAGTAATATTAGCGATGGAGCCTGTTTTTGTTCTCCTGTAAAAGAAACAAATTAAGTGTACTGTATGTGTTTTGCCACTGCGGCTCTGAAAAGCTACAGAAAACAAAACAGACAACTTAAGGAAGTGAGGGAGCATAACAAACATGAGTGCACATACTCACTTTTATGGTTTAAATATTAAGAAGCTGGTGGTGGTGGTGCACTGGTAGACTGGTGGTCCGCGGTGGGCAGACAGACTCATGGTGGCAGCAGACTTGAATAACATCAGTCCCAGTGGTGGTGGTGGTGGTGGTCCGTGTGGGGCAGACAGACTCATGATGGCAGAAGACTTGGATAACATCAGTCCCGGTGGTGGTGGCCTGGGGTGGGGAGACAGCAGATTTGGATAACATCAGTCCCGGTGGTGGTGGTACGGGGTTAGGGGGGCACACCGCCTTTTAAATACTGCAGTTAAAACCTGCCAACATTAACCACATCATCATCCTCATAAAGAAAACTGCCCTCACAGTCATTAATGTCTGAAGTCTGACCACTGGGAAATTCTTTCTCTATTTTGTCATCATCTACATCAGTGGTGGGCCGTTTCAGGCAGCCACTGACAGTGCCACCAGGATGCTCCATTTCCACATCAGCAAGACCACAATGACTAGGCTGGGGTATGAATACCAAGGTTGCAGTATGTGCTAGTATGTGCCTCTCATTCATTTTAATGAATGTTAGCAAACTAACATTTGCAGGAGACAGGTTTGTCCGACGATCCCTGACTATTGCACCTGCTGAACTGAATATCCTATCAACACTTACACTGGAGGGTGAGCATGTGAGGTACTTCAGTGCCACTGCAGTTAGCTCTGGCCATTCACTGACCTTTCCACTCCAGTACAAAAGAGGATCTTCACTTATTGTCAGATGCCTGTTTTCAGACAAATATGACTCAACCATTCTCTGTGCCGCACTAAGTGCGATTGTTGATGCATCAGCCTGTTCCCCGGAATCATTGATGTCACAAATACCCACTTGGGACAAAGTCTCCCAAAGTGGGTTGACACCAACCACTTTGGATGACAGACCACCAGGAACTACAGTCCCCTTACCCTTGCATGATATGTTATGCTGGTCCTCCAGCTACACCTTCAGCTGGATTATGCTGCTGAGGTTTGCAAACCTTGGCACGCGGACTTCTGTGCCCCATGAACCAAGCGAACCAGTTGATCACTGATATTTTTTACCTGTTCAGGCCCTCCCTCCAGTACTGATGCAATTCCACATTTATATCGTGGGTCCAGCATTGTTGCCATGGCAAAGTTGTCATTAAGCTGAATGCTCACAATGTGACAATTCTGGTCGAATACTGTCAGCATGTGTTGCAGCAACATACTGCTGCCACCATCTCTGGCAACATCAAGGCTATGCTGTACATTCACCAATGTCTGCCTCAGCACCCGCAGCAGTGGAATTGATTGGCTAATGGAGGCAGACTCTCCACTCACTGCCTGTGTGGCATGTTTAAAAGGCTGCAAAATTGGTATTACAGAGTCCATGAGGCGCCACTGTTCAGTCATCATAGACATGGAGGCCCCAGAACTGTCACGGCTAGTGTGCATAACAAGATATTCTGTGATGGCTTTGTATTGTTCATAACCCCTCTGCCATGTATAACGGGAATTCCATCGGGTGACAACTTCCAGCTTCAAGCGGTGCTGAGGGCAGCTGTTTTGTATCTGCAACTGCGCGGTTGGTCAGCGGGCCTTTCAGATCTTGAAAGAGAGCAGATATGTCGTGCAATGGTCAGCATGTCCTTTATGTCAGGGTGCTGCAGAAACTCCTGAAACACAAGATTTAAACAGTGGGCCATGCATGGAACATGAAAAAAAACATCATTCGTGATGCATTTCACCACATTTGACCCATTGTCACTTGCTATGAACCCAGCTCTCAGGGACAGAGGGTTTAGCTATCTGTCAGTTTCAGTCAGTACCATGTCCAGCATGTTCTTACCAGTGTGTGAACAGGTCACACTGTGCATATCAATTGTTTCATGCTGGCGAATACCAGGAAGATTGCTACCACAACAATCCACCTTCCTGCACTGATTATTCGCACTACCAGCATCAAAAACAACCCCCAGCACCTGCGCCCAGTGTGCAGTTATACACAGATGTGAACTCCCTGCTGTTTTGCCACTTGTCCACATATCCATACTTAAATGTATGAATGGAGAGACGGAATGTTGAAGGGCATGTCTTACTGAGTCTCAGACAGTGCGGAACAACTCGGGAACAGCACGGGTAGTAGTGTATGTCTCCTGGATGGGACTTTCCATTTTGACAGATATGGGCAGCAAAACCACCAGAACTCTGAATTTCCCACAAAGGAGAAGGTGGTCGTAAAAAGATCAATTGCTGTGCATTTCTGCGACAGCAAAATAAATTCATACGACACTGTATAATTGGGGGTACTTCCAGCATATGTACAAACACTCTGTAATGTGGGCTGACTTAAACGTTTTACACGTGTGTGTTGTTGGTCACAAATGGTTGTGCTCTGTGATGAATGGCATTGGTAGGTGGAGTGTGGACATTTGATGAAGACGGTTGCACAGGTGATGATGACAAACCCAGAAATTATGTTATTTTTCT
This sequence comes from Neoceratodus forsteri, assembly GCA_016271365.2. NCBI lineage: Eukaryota > Metazoa > Chordata > Ceratodontiformes > Ceratodontidae > Neoceratodus > Neoceratodus forsteri. Next base: position 629,793,953 of record CM028132.1, read on the forward strand.
GGATTTGCCAACTGAGTTTGATGTACCACTTGCACTAGACATACTGCATTCACCACCACCACCACCACCACCTCCACAAAGACTGCTACTCTCACCAGCACTGGGACAACATTTCAAAGTCATTATGGTCCTCCACCTCATCATGCCTGTAGCAATCCTCTGCTTTTATTACCGCACTACTGCACACGTTTAATTTCCTACGGGGCTTAACAGTCATGAAAGAGGATAACATGCTGGCTATGGTTGCCTCCGGTGATACGGGTGAACGCCCAAGTCTGGTATTAGCTGCCAGCTTGTACTAGATCCACAGAGCCAAGTGCCTATACTTAAGATGCGTATGCTGTCCTCCTGTCCCAAGATGGCTCCCCTTTTTATCTTGACTGACACGCACATGGCAAACCTGGCAGATTGCAACTGAATCATCATTTGCATATTGAACAAAAAAAATCCCAAACAAGGGACTGTGATGCTCTGCTTTTAACATGTCCATGATGATGTGGCTTATTTAAGTCTGTTATTTTAAGCACTGAGGTGAGGGGGCACGTGATGTTTCTGGCATTGCACGCCTGGACTGCAACTGACCACCATGACTACTTGTCATACTGAGTACTGGGTCGTCATCATCATCATCATCATCCACTAAAACCAGTAACAGTGAATCACAAGTTTTTACGGGGGGGATTCCTGCAAACAGATTCAGACACAACCACTTTTAATTTCTTTTTCTCTGGTTCTCAACTGGGGTCAATTAAATCATCATCATATTCATCAACGTCACTGTCACTCACATCCACATCTTCTGCTTGGATGGTAACATGTGGACTGCATGATGCAACAACAGCATCATCACATTCATCATCAGCATCTACACCACCATCACCTGATATTTTTTCTCCACACTGTGAATCACATTGCATGGAAAATGAGTGACGCTAAGTGTCACGGTGGATGGAATATCACATTGTATGCTATCGTTGACATGATCATCAGAATCAGGTTCAGTTAATGGGATGTTACTGGGAAGCATGACATCATCTACGCAGTCACTCATTTGCACTGCTTCACACTCAATATGTTTGGATACGGTACACTGGTCGGAATTAGAACTTGACGCAACAATGCTAATACTACCTCCACCACCACTAACACCAGTAACACTAACACCACCAGCTGGGAAAACATTATCTCCTCCAACTATGAGTGAAACTACTGATTGGGCTGTAAAAAACATTGCAAGAGAAATACCTTTCCTCACATCAGCAATGCACTACTCCATCCTCTTACTGCCAACATTGCCATGGCCAGAAACAGCTTTACTTGCACATCTCTTTGTAGGCATTTTGGGGGATCAACCACAAATATTATTACCAAATTCAGATTTTGATACGTTCACTTTCTGACTGGAGGGTCCCTACTCGCTAGCTGGATGTGAAGCAAAATAAACAACTGTGGCTTCAGCAACAGATAAGGGACTACTGTGTTTTGACACTGTCACGGAATTAAAAGAACTTCAGTAACCAGTGGTACTGATGAGGTCACAAAAACAATCCAGTCAGGTAAAAATTACCTTTTCAACTTCAAGACCCATAGCCGATTTATTCATTTTATTGGAAGTTGATTTAATATGTTTATTCCATTTTAAGTTTGCAGAGAATGTGACACCAAGTAGGTAAATTCTTTAACAAAATCAATAGATGACCCACCAACCATAATTTACTAAAGTTCTTCCTTGAACCGAAAACTATTGTTTTGGTTTTTTGAGGGTTGGGTTTTAAACTTAGTTGTTTGCTAATGGAATCTAATGTATTCAAGTTTCTCTGGAGGCACAGTCTAGAAAGGGAAATAATGGCTAAATCATCTGCATAGGCCAATACAAGTGTAACCCCCCTGTTACCCAGGGTTACTAGTATCCCAGTAAGACCTAATGGTAGGCAGAGAAGGCAGCTTGTGAAACTCCAGTTAAATGGATTTCACACTGTCTCACTCTGTTCTCAGTTTCAGCTGAGACTGAGGGATGACATCACCATAGAACTCTCTCTGCTGCATGAGCCACACAGGAGTGCTGCAGTTGGAAGTTAGGATAGAATGTTGGGAATTTTTGAACAGAGTCTGTGTGCAGTCTTGAAGAGAGGAGCAGCACAGCAGTCTGAGTGCAGGCTCTCAGAGCCTTAGGCTCTGTTTTAGAGCTACTGTAAGGGAGGTGTGTGTTTCCACCGAAAGAGGAACACAGTAAGCTGATTGTGAAGTGGTGGAGACCACTGTTACTGGTCCATGTGCCCCATCCCTGAGGGGATGGGGGTAGAAAGGTTTGTCTGTCTTCCAGTGGCAACCCTCCTGGTTCCGGCTAAGGAAGAAGCTGCCTTATTTCAAGTTGTGCTATGGCACCAGAAGCTGTGGGAGAGAAATTCCTGTGAGGAATCGCCTGTGGGGCACCTGCAACCAAAGGGTGAGTTCGCTCTGACCGAGGGCCTATATTTTCACCTGAACTGTTGGAACATGGGGATTGGACTACTTAATTTGTAGGAGGTCTAGTTTAATAGACATTGCTGGTTAATTCAAGTAGGTTCAAGTCCAGCACAAAGAGTGAAGTAACGTGGGGATAGGACTACTTAATTTGTAGGAGGTCTAGTGTAATAGACATTGCCGGTTAATTCAAGTAGGTTCAAGTCCAGCACAAAGAGTAAAGTAAAGTAAAGTGGGGATTGGACTACTTAATCAGTGGGAGGCCTAGATGAATGGGCTAAGCCAAGTAAAAGTATGTTCAAATCCAGCACAATGGGAAAGCAAGACAAGTAGAGGAAATGTGACATACATTTAACCTTAATCTACATTGCCAAGCTTTACAGAATGAGATGTTTAATGTCCAAAGAAATGGCCGGGTATGAATTGTGGAAGTGAGAGGTGGGAGGCCCCCCATCGTTAGTAACCAAATTCACCTCTACGGGTTTGCTCTGTGGCACCTTTACTTTCTCTCAGGTACTTGGCTAGTGCCTGAGGAAAGTACACAGATGTGGGGTTAAGAGGAGAACTCCCTGATAGAGCTGAGGTGCTCTTAGGTGGTTTAGGGAGCCACCAGAAAAGGTCTCCATGACATATGGAAGATATCCAAGTGGCGCAAGGGAGCCGAGCCTGGGAATCCCAAATAGTGTACAAGTTCGGCTGTGTACCCAAAGCAGCGTGCAAGTCCGGCTGTGTGCTGTGGGTTCAGAGCCTGAGGGCTGAAGTGTTGAAGAAGGATTCTTATTTCTCTTAATCTGCATTACAGAAGTGTTGCCCCATGGGGATCCATCTATGCTTTGTTTGTTCTGCTTGGATGTGAATAAAAGCCACACTTTAGAATCCCATTCCTGGTTTTGGACAACACAGTTATTGCTTCCTGTGTTCAGAATTACTAGGCCAAACCTAGCCCTTGTACCAAGTAACCTATTCCTCCCTGAACCCAGTCCCCACCTGGTACAGCTGTCAGATTCAAACAGCATACCACTTGTCATTTGCAAAAAGGCAGGGGGGGTAGGGGTTACACAGGTATCTTCTGTAAGCCAATATTTGGTGAATGGAATTCCTCTCTCTCCAAGTTCATAATCAATTCATTAATGTATATATTGAAAAGTGTAGGTGCTAAGACACATCCTTGGTGGACCCCTAGCTTAGTTGGGATCCCCACTGTAAGACAGCCATTATTGGTATACTGAATCTTTGTCCAGGTGTAAGAATATAGACGTTTGATAAGTATAATCAGAGTTACATCAATATCCATTTTAAACATCTGGGACCACAAATAGTCTCTATCAATGGAATCAAATGCAGAACTAAAGTCCACAAATGTAACAAATAGTTTCTGTTTCTTAATTAAGCAATATTTTTTGACTAAATGATTCAAAAGAAAGATCTGGAAGTTAGTTCCGCAGCCTCTTTTAAATCCCAACTGCAGGTTAGTAACCCCATTATGTTTGTTCAACCAGAGTATGAGTCTATTTAATAGCACTTTTGCATATATCTTCACCATAGTATCAAGGAGACTTATCGGCGATAATTCTCTGGGGATATTTTGTTTCATTTTTTATATATTGTAATTATGTGGCTACCTAACCATGAAGTTAGTGTATATGCATACATTACTGCTTTGTTATAGAAATCCAAAAGAGTACCAGACCACCAATCAATATCAGATGTATAGAGATCAGCCACGATCCTATCTGGACCCAGTGCCTTGTTTTTTTAAAGCTATTTAAGGCAATATTAACCTCTTTAGGGAGATCCATATAAATTCACTATTTATTTTTTTCAGAATTTTTACGTAGACTTCCTTAGCATCTTTTGCAGATTTTTTGTTTAAGATCTCATTGTAATATTGAATCCATTGATCAGGCATAATATGGGCATCAGTTTGTGTTTTATATTGATTTGTACCTTGTGCAACCATTTTCCAGAAGGAGGAATCATCTTTCTGTTCAATAGCAACTAGCATTTTTCCCACAATTCTTTTTGATTTATTACTTTCTGAAGAATCACATGCTCCTTATATTCCCTTCTACATTTAGAGATTATTAAGGTTGGTTCTTGTTAGTTGCTTCCTAGTTATCCTAACAACTTTAGCAAGAGCTCTCTTTTTTTAGGCATGTTTTATAGAACCAGTTTTAATTTCTATAAGATCCAACCAATTTGTTGTGACTATATTTTTAACTAAACTTTCATGGGTCTTAATTATGGCCTCATAGATATTTCCTGGATCCAGCTCTTTATTTACCTGAGGTACATACAGATCATGAAATTGATTCATTAAATGTACAATATTCTCTCCTGAAAGCCCATTCCGTCTAATTTGCTTTTTATTTCTTATTTCCAGAGTCATATCTGTAGATTTAGATCTTTCTATTTTAATTTTTCTTACTACAGTAATTGGGAGATGGTCACTATCAGACCTCATAATAATTTTCAAATCCTGATATTTTGAATAATCATACAGGGTATGGGACATTATCAACCAGAGAGCTGCCTTTGGCACTAATACAGCTATACCCCCATTATTGTCTGCAACTGATCTCCTGTTACAGATCAGTAGATCCGAGTCCCTCAGGAAGTTTTTAAACCTCTGATCAGTATCTGTATTCCTTTTATCCCTAGAAGCCTACTTTGGATTCCTAAATTAGTTTCTATTTCTGCAAACTCATTATCTGGCTTCAAAATTAGATGGCCAGTTCTAATATTAAAATCTTCAGTTATCAAGGTTTCCATGTTTGGATAAGTTTGCTGGTAGTATTCTATATCCATCTGACGTTTACTAAACAAGTTACACTCCTTGTGTAGTGAATTCTTTGATGGGATTATACACATTTATAATTATTACTGTGTCTTGTAATTTTACAATTACCACAACAAAGTTCTTGTACATCCTAGAATGGAGAAGTTTTAAATTGTCCCCCACTCTGAGGTATACAATAAGACCCTCTGCAGATCTTCCCATTTTATTTAGTTTTACTGCTGGACTATGTATAGTTTTAAATACGGTTAAACTAATTAAGTCCTCTTGATCTTTACTGTGCCACATTTCCACAGATTCACTATATCAAATTGCTTAAGGAACTTCAGATAATCAGTATCAACCAGTTTTGAACAATGTCCAGCAACATTCCAAGTGATAAGCCTAAAGTGTGTTTCATATTTGATTATAAACTCATCCAGTTCATTGGTTCAGAAGCTATTTACAGTGTTGGAATCTAAACTAGCGACTGCTTCCGGATTTATTTTATCATGTTCCCTAGCCAGTCAGCTATCCTTATCAGTGAGCAGATTGTATCTATTACTGTCTTCCACATTGTAGTACAGTTCAGGATCCCCATCAGTTTCATTTAGGGCTAGATTGTTCTGCAGATTAACAGTCTCATCAAAATTTACAATCAAGATGCCCAGCAAATCAAGTTTAACTGAAGCAGCCAATATATACTGTGCTAGTTTTTCATTAACTAAGGTGGCATTGATTTGACTTCCTTCCAAACCCTTGCTAAATGCCCATACTACTTTAGATATATAATTTTCATAGAAATTGAGGCTCATAATGTTTGCAAAAAGATGGGTAATTAGGGATTTTAGATTACCCTCTTTTCCAGTATAGCCAAGTCCAAAGACTGAAAGTACCACATCCATAGGGTTATTCATTTTTTCATTTTGGAAAATAATTTCCTGTAAATTGGGATAATTAACAAATTCTAGAGCCAGATTCCTCATAGAGAGCCAAGACCATTTCGGATTTTGTAATAAGTATTTTGTACAAGTTGGATAATCAAGTGAAACATTGTGATCCAACAATTTCTCAGAATTCCTCCAGATAGAGTGTGCAACTTGTGTGTTCTTTAAAAGACCAACAAGATATAATTTTCATTTCCATATTCATATGTTCTATCAACTTCCAAAATCTCATCAAAGGCTATATCCAGCTTCAGGTATTCATTGAATAATAATAATATAAGAATTTTTAAAACCTCTGTATTTTCTAGAGGATCAAATGGAATACCCTTATTGTAGAAATTGCCTGTACATCTTGGAGCTGGCAGACCACTGTAGCATTTAAAACTGAATCAGAGCCAGAACAGGGGATATTTTGAGTTTGGGCACTACTCTTAGTACAATCTATGACTGAATCATTTAACCCAAGGTCTGATATTTCTTGTCTACCACAGACCTGTACAAAGGTTAAATTACACAGCTTATTGTCACGTCCCTTTAACTCTTTACCATCTGTAAATTTAGACATGAGTTTTTTTTCCTTTTTATTTCCTTTTTGTATTTATTATTCACCTGCACCTGCACCTGTTCCTTTACCTTAGTGACACATTTCTGCTCCCCCCCTCCCAGGATTTATTCTCACTTTTTTTTTCATTGTTTTATCTTTGTTCTTTCCCTTCTGAGCTGAGTGATTACCCTCAGTTTTAGTGTCCATATTGATCTTATAAAGGGGATCCTTAGTAATATCAGTTTTAATATCAGGAGGGATATCTTTTGGAGTGAGGATTTGTTGAATTAAATCACAAAGAATCACTGACTGTGTGTCACTTACTGCCAAATTCCTTTTCTGAGTAGCTAAGAGTTCCTCTAATTTGACAGCATTGAGTGCAACTTCCTCTCTTAAATCAGTAATTTCTCCTTTAATCATTATCAACTGCTCCATAATAGCCACATTAGCAACATGCTGATTTTTTAGAGCCTTAATAAAGTTTTCATCAATAAAAAGTGTATATGTAATTTGGGGGCTTACATCCCCATTACTTGTTACATTTTGAGTTACCAATTCTCTCAATCCAATGGTGATGTCCTGTAATTCATCCCATATTTCTAAAAAAGTCCTTGCCTGAGCAGTAGTCTGCTCAAGCAGGGTCGGACCTCTGTAAACTATTATATGATAGGAGATCACTGGACAATCAGATATACTATCACAAGGATTAAGAGAATCCTCAAAATCAACCCTTTTACTCCTTTCTTCCTGTATTTTCTTTACTGGAGATACAATATCAATTTACTCAGCATGAAATGCAGCAGTCATTTTCTAAGTACATCAGAGTCACAGCTATCAGCTGCATCTCTAAGCATAATATTTGCAGTATCTTCCTTACTCTATGTAGTTGTTTGCCCATTTTCCTATATCTGACAAGGAGTTGAGGTTATTCTGTTCTCTTCATGAGTTAAACCTACTTTTTCTACTTTTTCTAAATGTGAATTATTAAAGTCTGTGTGAAATCTCGGGAATTAGTTCTACTAGCTTTTTTCTTACAATTGCTAGTTTTTTTTTTATTCTCAATACTCATTTTTCTATTTTCTTTCATTTTCCTTTTTTTTTGGTTCCTCCTATCCTTTGCAGGGGTGTGAGTATTCTCATTGTATATTGTTTTGCCACTTCTTGTCATCATCTGTGAAGCTGTTAAATCATCCGGTTGTTTTACTTGTTTCCCTGCCATCTTTACCACAGACAGTTCAAATTTAGAGAAACAACAGACGTAAAAAGGTACACAAATAAAGGAAAAGTTGTAAGGAAAATATATCCTGCAGTAGAATCAGTTAGAATGAGTATTAATTCAAATAATTTCTTAAAGGAGGATCACTAATCACTAATCAGTAAACGCTAGGTCCTACTACACTACTATCAGTAATGTTTACAATAGCAGACAGAAAAAAAGGCCGAGATAGATAACTTGCTTTACTAGTAGAAAACAGAGCTCCTCTGAATAATAGCTGAATAATAGCTTTCTTGCTGTAGCTTCGGGAGGAATGTCAAGCTAAATCCTGATTCCAGCCTTGTGGTGTAAAAAGCTCCAGACAAGAATCAGCCGCCGCTCAGTGGCCAATCAGGAGCTTCTCATGTACTTAGGACTAAATGCCAGTAACCCAATAGCTCAATAGCCCAATAATCCAATAACCCAATAATCCTCTATGGATATAAAAACGACTATTGCAAGCAAGGCACTCAAGTAGTTCTTTTAATCACTTATAATTTTAGGTAGATGTGTTAATTGCTTGACACCAAAGAAATCAAGGGGAACTATGACTCAGACAAGGTCCCACAAGTTTGGGTACTGTCAAGTTTTTTAAGTGCTCAAGATAGAGATAGATCCCCCAGAGTTAATTTAATGGCAGATTACTTTTTAACCCGTAGCTCGTAGCTCTGTCTCTATCTGTCTCAATTATCCTGTTACCCCCCCTTACTCAACTTTTTTTTTTCAAAGATGATGCTTACTCTGGTTGCTAGCATCTCATAACTAACATTTAGCAATACTAAATAGCTACTCTCATAGGTTTCCTCTAAATGCTGAAGTTTTCACAAGCACTAATTCCAATCTCCCTTTTCCATATGGACCACAAGACTCAGAAGAATCACAGTTCACAGCTCACAGCTCACTATTCTGGTGAGAGCTGAATAACCATTGAGTGCAGAACCACTTTCCCAAAATGGGACAATAACAGGAGAAACAAAATGGAAGGCAGGAGCAACTGCAATAAAGTCCCTATAGCTTCAAGGTACAAATATAAATGTATGGGTATGGGTATGTAAGGCAAAGATAAAAACAGAAACAAACGGACAAGAATCAGTTAGTGCAGCAATATAGCAGTCAGTATATTTCAATGACAGTCAGGTACAGTCTAAAACACTCTAAAGAGCTAAATGTCAAAAAATCAGTTCTTTAAAAAGTTCTTTAAAATAGCTGTATCAAACAGATGGTAACCAGATGGTGTCCAAGTTTATGTTTCTTTGTGCTTCTTCTCACCTTTTCTCACTCCTATTTTACTCTCCCACACTCTCTGATCTGACTAACTGGATCCAGCTTTTCCTGCTTCACAATTCTCAAATCACCAGAAAGTCCAAAATGCTAACTAGTTTGTTCATTCGTTCAATTTGTTCGATTCATCCAATCACTCCAGGCAATCCAGTCACTCTGGGCACAGTGCCTTCTTTTCTCAGACCCTCTGCATGGTCCTCCAAACACCTAAATGGTGGCAGCTCCTCCATTGCAAGGACTCCAGTCAACAAACTGTGGGGAGATAAATGAGAAAGAAAACACCCTGAAGACCAAGGGCAAACAAAGTCGGTCTGGAAAGAGCAGTAGAGTATAGAAAACTAATGTGATAATGGTGGCATACCTTTTCATAAAATAAGATAGGCTTATCACTGCTCCTGCTTATGCAGCTCCTCAGCAAACACAGCGTGCGGCCATCTTGGATCTTCCTCTCTGTCCTAGAAGTGACTAGTGATAACTGAAGAGACACAATTGAGATGAGCAGGTTGTCAGGCTTGCGCTGATAAAATAGTGGGTCTTCCTAAGTAGAGAGGAATGGCAGACAAGAGGGCCCTCGTCCAATTCTGCCCAGCAGCAGAAACTTAGCTAAGTAAACTAGAGAAATGCACTACATAATGAATACCTAACTTTTATTACCATCAGCATGGAGGAGAGGAATAAATGCCTATGAGGAGGAAACCTATGGGGATCTCCATCCATTCAGGCTTGGGATACTTTTAGTGACACTTGGCTACTGCAATTTAGAGAGCCAATTCAAGGTTTTGTTTGCAGCCAGCCAGTTGACACAGTGGCAAGGTGTCGACTTGTGATGCCGATGCCTTGAGTTTGGGAATGGACCCATGGAGTCAGAGGACTGATGTGGGGGAGAGGAGGATGGAACATCCCAGGATAGCCCTTCTTCTCTGGGAATAAGGTTGAGAGAATGTCTGGCACATGATCATTCCCTAGCAGAGGCTGGGGAATTACCAGTTACGGTGCGTTGAGTTGGGGATGTGGTGATGTTACACTTAAGCACTTATGTCATTGCACAATCTGTCTCCAGGGAATATAGAAGCAAAAACATTTGTTCCGCTGCCATCTATGACACCCAGTTCACCAACCTTGAGCTAACTGCTGTGCATCTCCACTGATGGTGCAGCTATGGTAGTCCATAAATCTGGCCAGTTCCATAGCCCCACCTTGTGGGTGAACTCAGGGACTCTTCTGGTGCTTCATTGCCACTGGGGTTCCAAAGGAGTTCTGCTGAGCCACCCCATCCAATGGCCCCATCCAGAGGGGTAAGCCTGGATTGATCACCATATCCGTAAGTCCTGAGGGTGGGCAGAGGTTCAGGTGGGTAAGAGGCTAAACCTTCACGAGGGTAAAAAAATTAGGAGTCCAATTCAAGGCACTTTTTAATTTGCAGGATGGCTCTCACTCTATCCCTTTAATGGGAAATGCCATGAGGGTGGCCATGAGTAGTGCACTGTAGCAAATGGAGACTTGAACTCAGGAGGCCTTATCTCCAGGGCAAGAGGAGGAGAGCAACAACTGCTGAAAGGCAATCACCCAGCCACCATTAAGGAGACCTAAAGGTGAAGGTGGACATCCAAGGGGCTTTCCTGGGGACTGTCTGAGAGTAGAGACCAGGCAGGGAAGGGGAGGACATGGAGACCAAGTGAACCTTATGCAGTTGTAGGGAAACCAGCATTTGAAGGTGCTGCCAACATGGCTTGCACAGCCAAAGAAGCCCCCTTGGGCTTAAGGGCCATACCCTTCGGTAGCTGAATTCTTAAATTCTGCATCAGGAGGGATGAGGAGGACCATGTGATGCAGCTTTCTAAGTAGCAGCCTCCCAAGTTTGCTCCAGCCATCTGACTACTGAATTTGGCTAAAAATCCCCCAAAGTCTAGTCTATTCACGTGAAATTGAGCATTTTTGTATATCTGAATACCCTCTCTTCCTCGGTACCGTAAGATATTTGACTGGATGGATGAAGGCATAAAGAAATCAGTGCTCAAACATATGCCGCCATCTACCCCAGAAAAGGCTCCAAAAAAATCAAGGGCTACTGGAATGGCCAGCTCTGCAAGTGCTATGCCCATCGATCCTGAAATGGAACTGCTTACTTTGGCCTGATTCCTGGAAGAATTTAAACCCTTCCGGTTGGAACTTAGGGTGATTTCAGAAGAAATAAAATCTATGTCTCAGGTGATAGAAGATGTTGCCTCTCGTACCTCTGATAATGAAGCCCATTGTTATCAACTGAATGAAAACAGCAGAAAATGGAAACGGATTTAACCTCTACCCGGCAACGAATAAAAAGTCTGGAAAATAAAGTGTAAGATTTAGAAGGTTGCAGTCAGCGTAATAATGCTGTTTTAATCGGGTTACCAGAGAAGGAGGAAGGTCCTGATGCCATTGGCTTTGCCCAAAAGTTTATAGAATCTGTTGCTGGGCCATCTCCTTTTGAGGATAAATATATTAATGAGTGAGCCCACCGAGCCCTTCGCCCACCTCCACCTCTGGGGTCCCTTCCCTGTACATTTATTTTCCGTTTTCTAAATTATCAGGAGCGTCAACATTTTATTACTAAAGTGAAAGGGCTTCAAGAAATCAAATGGGCTGATGCGAAAGTCCAAGTGGCCCAGGATCTGCTGCTTTCTGTGAGGCAAAGAAGAGCCTCATTTCACCAGCTGGTGATCAAATTAATTGCTGCCAGAATAAAGTTTCGGATGGGTTATTCAGCGAGATTACAGGTCCTTATAGCTGGTAGCTGGATCACCTTCGAAGATGCAGATTATGCTGCAACTAATTTAAAAATCGCATCTCCTGAGCTATTTCATGATCATTGATAAAATGTGGTAATTTCCTGGTGGAATAGGTTCTACATGTGGCTGGTTAGCTATGGATTCGTCTGAGCTTCTTTCTAATCCTCTGTTTATAAGGAAATGGATGTGAATACCCTTTTGTATGCTCAGAAGAATATATTTCTTTGATGGTCCTGTAAGTTTTTGTGCCTGAAAAGACTGTTAACTCTAGTTATCAGCTTGAAAGAAAGATGGTGTTATTCCCTATCTAACTAGTTGTTCTTGGGAATGTTGAAAAGTTTGTGGCCAACGCCCCTGCACAGAAGACACAGAACAAAGGAGCATACCTTTTCATTTGTGTAGCGTAAACAAGTGAATGCAGTATGTCATTCTCGCTCCTGGCCACTAGAGGGACTCACAGACTGCTCTATGGGCATCCCCTTCAATATCTACTGCTTCGCTTGCACATACTTTTTCAGGACTAAACTCTACAACTGATGGTTCTACTGTTTGAGACATTCATTTGTTCAATTGTGATGTAGTACGTAGTTTTCTTTCTTTTGTTTATTTCCTAAGCCACCCTATTTAGGGCAGACTGTTTTGGGGTTATAAGATTTCAATTAATGCTCTGATTGGGAATTTATGTTTAATTGAATTAAACTTCTATTTTCTCTCCTTTATTTCCCCCTTCTTTATTTTCCCTTCACCTACTTTGTTTTTATTAGTTTGAGAGCTTGTATTTTGAGATGCTCATTGCTATAATAGTTTGGTAACTTCAATCCTCATTTAATCTATACTTGAGGGGGGTTTCTGGTATCAAGTTACCTGTATAATAGTTTAATTTTGGAGTTTACCTTCCCATGTATGATATATAACAGATACAGAGTCATCAAGACCCTGCTTAAGCTTCGTTTTTCACTGATGTCATACTATAATCTAGTGTCCAAGCTAAGTTTGCAATTATTTTTGGTTGGTCAGGATGGCTGGGTAGGAGGGTTACTGTTTGGTTTAGCTATTTACTAGGGCCATAATAGTAAAGTCGGGATTTTATATTAAATTCGGGGTTAGAATATCACGTTCTTTTAAATGTTATAATGAAAAGACTAAATAAGTAGAGGTTATTTAAAATTTTAAACAACTGAATTATTAATTATTTTATTAAACAGTGTCATTAAAATCTATATATTTATTTTCTAACTGGTCTGTTTGAACGCCATGACTGGTTCAGTTAAGTTTGCCACTTGGAATGTAAAGGGAATTAGGCAACAATTGAAACAGTATAAAGTTCTTAAGCACTTGGCACTATTATCTTCAGACATTATTTTTATCCAAGAATCTAATTTGATAGACTCTGAGGCTCTCCGTATGTGGAGACAACAAGTAAGCCATGTTTTCTCCTCTGGAGGTACAAACCAAAGTTGTGGGGTTTTAATATTGATATCCAGAAAAATTCCCTTTACACTTATTCAGCAACTTAATGATTCCCAGGGCAGATATGTCTTTATTCATTGTCATTTATATTCTATTGAATTGATGTTAGGAAGTGTGTATGGACCTAATGCTGACTCTCCAGGGTTTTTAGCAACTGGTGAATGTTTTAACTCTTTCCTATCACTACCTATAATTTTGGGTGGTGATATGAATATAGTTTTTGACCCTATGATAGATCATTCTTTGGGGCATTATAGAGGACTTTCACCTGCTCAAAGGGCATTCAGAGAACTTATTGATAATCTAGGCCTATGTGATGTATGGCGAGTCCTTAACCCCACCGACAGGAGCTATACCTTTATCTCTCCTGTTCATAAGACAGCTTCTCGAATAGATTACATATTTATTTCTAGAAATCTATTGGTTGGAGTTTTGGAGACATCTATTCAACCAGGTCCTTCATCTGATCTCTCATTGGTAATCTGCCACTTGTCTATAGCCTCTATCCCCGGTAGAATGACACGTTGGAAATTTAATAACCAGCTGTTAAAAGATAATGCTATGGCCACCACTATTACTAAACATATTGAGCAGTTTATTGAAATTAATACTGGATCTATAACTAGGTCTGACTTGTTATGGTGTGCATTTAAAGCTTATATTAGAGGGGTATTGATTAGTCTTTCCTCTCAAAGAAAAAAGAAAAAAAGAACAGGAATCAGCCTCCCTACTTACACAAATACTTTTGTTGGAAGCACAATTAAATCCCTCCTCTTCGGAAGAAGTTAGATTAAAACTGTCTAAATTAAAAGATAGATACTTAGACATTTTAAGAGAAAAAGTGGAATTTGCTATACTGAGAACCAAGGCCTCTTACACAGATCAGGGAGAATAAGCAGGATGTCTCTTAGCACTCAGAATTAAACAACAGGAAACTGCAAAATACATTCCTTTTATTCGTTCCCTGAAGATGACACACTGAAAATATCCCGCCGAGATAGAGTCTCAGAGTTCAAGACCTATTATTCCAATTTGTATAGTTCAATGTTAAATCCACTTTCTCCCCAAGAATTGGATTCTTACTTAATGTCTTCTAATTTATCAACTCTTACCAATATACAACAACAGCTACTTGTACTTCCTATCTCTTCTGAAGAGATAGTTAGGACAATTGAAAGTTTATCTTTTGATAAATCACCAGGCCCAGATGGGTACTCTGCTAATTTCTATAAACAATTCCAGAAACAGTTGACCCCCTTATTATTATCATTATTTCAATACATTCTAATGGGAGCTGAGGTAGATCCCACATTATTTGAGGCCTTGATTGTGTTGTTACTCAAATCTGGTCGTAACTCAGAGTTAACCACTAGCTATCGTCCCATTCTTTACTAAACCAGGACATTAAAATTTGACTAAATTAATAGCTGTGCGTCTCAATATGGTATTGCCCACTCTTATTGGACCAGACCAAGTTGGTTTCATGAAAGGTTGTTCATCTGTGGACCATCTTCAAATGCTATCACATGTTCTTTCAATTTTGAAGGATGCTCATTTCCCAGGACCCCTTATCTCTCTGGATGCAGAGAAAGCCTTTGATAGGGTGAATTGGAATTTCCTGTTTTGTGCTCTCAAAGCCTATAATTTCCCTCTTATCTTTCAACAATGGATAAAGACTCTATATCATGCTTCTTCTGCATGGATTATGGCTAACGAGGAGATGTCAACCCTTTTTTCACTGCAATCTGGCACTAGGCAGGGTTGCCCTCTATCTTCCTTACTTTTTTAATCTGTATTTGGAACCTCTGATTCGCTGTCTCAGTGGCTGTCCACAGATTAAAGGCATACATGTCCATGATCAAGAAATTAAGGTCTCGGCTCTTTTAAAAATATCCTATCCAGATAGTTCGATCCTCCCTGCTTACTCTTATTGATGAATACAGTCACTTATCCAATTATAAACTAAATGTAGATAAGACTATCATATTCCCTCAATCATAAAGTCCTGAAAAACTTTGTTATGGTGTTCGGTCTTGCCTGGGTGCAAGAATCTCTAAAATATCTGCAAATTACTATTTCTAGAAATCCTGCTCTTTTACAGAAACTTAATCTGGGCTCTTTAGTCAGAATTATTAGCATGGACCTTGATATATGGTCTAAACTTCCTATTTCTTTATGGGGGAGAATTAATCTAATTAAGATGAATGTTTTTCCAAGGCTTTTCTACCCCCTTTACTTATTTAATATTTGGCTACCCCTTTCCTGGTTCTGCAAAGTCCATGAAATCATTACCAAATTTATATGGGTGAATAAACAGCCCAGTTGGCCACTTCAAAAGACAGAGGAGGCCTACACCTCCCTCATCTCACTTTTTATTATTGGGCCGGACACATTGCCAAATATTTGCATTGGCTTTCACACAGGCAGGAAGTATTTTCCTCTTCTTTCTCTCCTCTGTGGCTTAAAATTGAATTATCTCTCATTGCCACCCATGGTCTAACTCCAGCAGCACTTTTCTATATTAAGGCTAGCTCATTGCCAGCAAGTTAAAAAGCCACGCCTATAGCAATCTCATTAAAGTCCACTCCACAGCTATGTAATTTCCTTAAATACAATCATACATGGGATTTAATGCAACGTATTAGGGGTAATCCCAACTTGAAAATAAATAGTAATTTACTCTCTACCAATTGGCTTGCAGCTGTTAATGACATGTCTCCTGCTTCCTTAATTTCAAATGACCATACTTGGCTCTCCTCCACCGAGATCCTAATTAATCTGAAACTACCTACAACATGTATCTTTAAAACCTATCAATTAAGACACCTTGTTGTAAAGGTATTTGGGACAACTCCTGCTCAAAGAAACCCAATAGCATTTAGGAGTGAACTGGATATTTTAATTGGCTTCCAACAAATGGTGTCTAAATGTTATAAAATTTTATATAACTGGGCATACCCAAAGTGCTTTGCCCCTTCCGATTACTGGACTTCTTTTTTTCCCACTCAAGAATTACAATGGGAAACTTTGTGTCGGAAATGTCACAAATATGTCTCCCAAGACAGACTATGCCTTACTCAATTTCATATACTGCACAATTTATACTATACCCCACAAAAACTATTTAAATTTGGTCTCTTAGCTACCTCTACTTGTACCCGATGCCAGAAAGAAGAAGGTTCTATATATCATATTTTCTGGACTTGTTCCAAAGCTGTGGTCTTGTGGGACAATATTCAATAAATATACAGACCCTTTACTAGGTCTGAATGATTTATTTACCCTAAAATTTGTGTATTAGGTGATTATAGCAAAATTACTGTTCCCATCAGATGATATCATATGGCCATTATCTCTATGACTGTTAAGAAACAAATTCTACAACATTGGAAAGATGGTGATGACATTGCTTATTCTGAATGGCTAAATGAATTGTTGGCTAATTTGAGGACAGAGAAAACTATTGCCAGTCTTAATAATAAACCTGAGAGATACAAGAAAAATTGGAATTGTTACACACGTTATTCTCACTCTAATATACCACTGTGTATATTCCTAGCTTATTCCTTTTAGATTCACTGGATTTATTTATTTTTCCACTTGTTTGAACTGTGTTGTAAGGGGATGGGTGGGTGGGGATTTTTGTTATTTTTGGTTTTTGTGTTTTTGGAGTTTGTTAGAAGAGGGGGAAGGAGAGAGGGTATGAGAATGGCTCCTGTACAGTGTATCCCTACTCTTGTTACATTTACAATGTTCTGTTGGATCCTTTCTCTCTTTTATTGTATGTATGTATGTTTTTGTTTGTTAAAAACTTAATAAACTTTAATTGGAAAAAATAATTCTGCATCAGAAGGTGCCACTGAAATGTTGGCATAGCAAAATGGGGACAGATGGGGACATTCCCACTATGGGCCAGATGTGAAGGACCTCATCCTGAGTTTCTCAAGCTCAAGACGCAGACTTCATGGGTGCAGAGTGAGACCATCAGCTCCAGGGAAGCCCATGTGCCAGAGAAAGTAACAGCCCTGTTTGGCAAGCCTCTGACTGACGAATGAGAGTATTTGGTCAACTGTGAGAATTAGCTAGGAGGAAGCCAGGTGAAGCCAGTGGCTGTAGGGTAGGTAGTGGGATGCCAGGTGAAGCCAGGGTCTGGAGGTTAGGTAATAGCAGAATTTGATAAAGCAGCAGCAGCATTTGCAACAACAGTATAATGTGGTACAATACATATGAGGAGCAAAGCCAGTGGAAGGCAAGCCAACCAATTTGTTAAGTAAGTCTAATATAGATGATGTTTAAAATACTCACATGAGATAGGTACTACTGATGGAGGTAGGTGGCAGAGGGTCAGGAGAAGCCCGTGGCCATATGTTAAGTAGTAGGAGAGAATGTCAGTAAGGAGTCAATGAGGTTTAGGTAGTTGAACTGATACAGTTTATGTATGATTCCCCATTTTGGTGGAGTTGGATTCCCCATTTTGTGTGAGCAGGACTAGGAGAATCTGTTTACTGAAAGATTTGTGAGTGTTTGAAATTGGCAAAGGTTTGCACCTTAATTGCAGGTATCACATTTCAGCATGGGATTAGAGAGAGTTGAAATTCAAGTGTGTGCCTAACTGACATTCAGTTGGATTCCCCATTTTGTGTGAGCAGGACTAGGAGAATCTGTTTGCTGGTATGTTGAATTAGAGCTGTGTTTTTGCCACATAGTTTATGGAAGTATTTCTTTTTTTACCTGATTCTTTTTGTGGAGCTGCACCCCATCCACCCCAATTCCCCAACCACCCCAGGTGCTCTGCCTTTATAGTGGAAGGCCAAGTCACACCTACTTAAAGAGGCAGGAACAGTTAGACAGCACAGCATAAGCAGTAGCATAGCTTATATATAGGCACAATTACCATGGGTGTAGCCAGTAACTAGGTCCAAAGGGCACATACAAGAAGAAGAGAAAGAAGCTGTAAGTCCCTACAGAAGAAAGGAAATAAGAGTTTTGGGGCAGTGCTACAAGTTTACAGCCCTTATAGAAATATGGATGCAGTTATAAAGAGTTGTTGAATATTTAGAGACTAAGAGACACAGGGGATGTGAAGGCCAGGGCAAGAAGGCAGGTGGGCAAATGAGGGGCAGTGGAGAGGTAGAGATGACAGAGGTTGGGGACACAGGGAGGATGGGAGGGTTGTGTGCTGCAATGGGTGTGGGGCAGCACTGTTTCTGGGAAGCTGATGGAAGGTGGGGGGGTTGTGCAGTGTGCAGGGTGTTCAGATAATGTACACTGAAAATAGAGAGTTTGAGAAAGAAACTGTGGGGAGGGGACAGGTATGAGGGGGTGAGGAGGAGATGGGGTAGAGGGGCAGGAAGGGCTCCATCATAAGATAGACCAGGGTGCCATGGGCCAGAAGGGGGAGCTTGACCAGGGGGGCCAAGTCCAGGGTCCTGGTAGCGCCAAAAGCAGGTGTTGGCAGGTGGAAGGGAACATGGGTAGACAGAGAGTAATTAGGAAAGAGGTTCAGGGTAAGGAGAGACAAGAAGTGATTTCAGGGAAGGGCAGGGGCAGGAGTTTGGAGACAACAAACAGCTATGCAGTACTGGTTGATGAAACAGAGCAGGAGGTTGGGGAAGCCAGCAGAACAAGAGTCAGATGACCAGGAGGGAAGGGGGGCATATAGAGTACAAGGAGAGAGGGAAGACAGTGGGGTGAAAGTGGGGAAGGGCAGAGAAGTAGATCAAGTTGGCACAAGCACAATAAACAAAGGGAGAGGAAGGCCGAAATATGTGGGGAGGGGGAAGGGGGATGCACAATGCAGGGGATAGTGGGAGAATATGAAAGTAGTGAATGGGGAGTGGTTGTGGAAGAGAGTGAGCACAGAAAGGACAGAGGAGGAGTAGAGCAGGTGGAGGTGCAATTGGAGGGAATGGAGGGGAAAAGAGCAGGGTATGAAAGGAGAGGACACTGAGAAGAAGGGGCTTGTAGGAGGGCAAACCATGGGGAAGTGCAAGGGATGGGGGACTAAGTACTTGTATTAGGGGATTCTATGTTCAGTGGGGTGGGATGGGAGGTAAGGCATCAAGGAAGAGCTGAACCTGAGTGGCATGTGTGCCAGGTATGACAGTGGGGAGAGTAGGGCAGTGCATTCAGAAATGCATGGAGAAGGTGAGAAGGAAGCCTCATATCATTATGCACCTAGAAACAAACTACCTAAAGGGCAGTACAGGCTCTGAGGTACTCCCGGTAGCTAGGGCAAGGACAGCAAGAAAGCTAAGAATACAGGAGTTTATTGGATGGCTGAAGCGTTGATGTGCAGAAATAGGGTATGGGGTAGTACAGGAGTGAGGCGAGACATGTAACAATAAAGGACTTTATGCCAATGATGGGCTGCATCTCAACATCGAGGGTATAAAGAGATTGAGACAGGGTCTGGAGAAATACATTAAAAGCAACATAGATTTAAACTGAGGAAGGGCTGAGTTGGCTAGCAGGAAGGAGCCATCTTCCAGGTGAGACCGGAAGACCTCTCCCCAGAGAGGAAGGAGGAGAATGAGGGAAGCTACTAAGACAAAACTGAAGGGTAGAGACAGGAAGATGAGGGGTAGGACACAAGGTGAACTGTAGTATCCTTAAATGCAAGGAGCTTAGCAAACAAGGTGGCAGAGTTCAGACAATTATGGCAGAGGGAGAGGTAGATATTTGTGTCATCTCAGAGACCTGGGCCACAATACCATGACTGGGATCTGACAATCCTAGGATACAAGGTGTTCCACATAGACCGGAGGGGGAAGGGAGGGCTATTATGTCAATGAGGGGATTCTATGTACCAGAGAGGAAGGGATGGGGGAAGCCAGAAGCCACATGGGTATTGCTCCAAAGCCCTAAAGGTAAGACGCTCAGGATGGAGGTGGTGTTCAGGCCACCCTCTCTGAGCAAGGAGGTGGATAGGGAGCTGGGGAGCAAATCAGGAAGTTCAGTGGCAAAGGGAATACAGTTATAGTGGGAGACTTCAGCCTACATGGGGTTGACTGTCAGACAGTAACTACAGTACACACCAGGGAATAGGTGCTGCTGGAGGCTATCCAAGACAGCTATCTAGTGCAAGTGGTGATGGATCCTACTTGGGAGGGGAACATACTGGACTTGGTGCTAACAAATGGGGACCAAGTCCAGGATGTGGTAGTACAGGACCCTCTAGCAGGAAGTGACCACCACTCAGTGTGGTTCCTCCTCAACACAGGAAGGGTGTCAGCTAAGACCAGGACAGGAGAGTTGGACTTCAGGAAGTCAGATTTTGCCAGAATGAGCAGTATCCTAGAGGAGTATTTAGCAGAAATTAACCCAGGGATGGATGCTAAACAGAAGTGGGCAATCATTAGGAAGGGGCTAAATGAGGCCATGAACACACGTGCCAAATCTCAGAGTAAGCAGTCCAGGTAAAAAAAAACTATCTGGATCAGCAAGGAAGTGGAGGGGAAGGTGAGAGAAAAAGGATTGGCCTTCATTAAGTTCAAAAAATCTGGGCAGGAGGAGAATAGAGACGTGTTCATAAAGGCAACTAGAGGGGTGACCAGGTCAGTCAGGGCAGTGGAGGCACGCAAAGGAGAAGAAGTTGTCTCAGGGGACCAGAGATGGGGAAAGAGGTTCTTTAAATACATATGGAAGAAGAGGAGTTGTAGGGATGACATTGTTAGGATCAAGAGAGAGGGAGGGAGGATGGGCAGAACAAGGGGAAGATCAGGCAGAAGTACTCAATGTGTATTTCTGCTCGGTGTTCATGAAAGAAAGGGATGGCTCAATACCTTAGGGGAAAGGAGGCAAGGGAGGAGAAGGAGGGCAAAGATAACAGACGGTGTCATCCAAGAGGATAGAGTTCGGAAGGACCTTAAAGCCTATGGGTGGACAAGGCACCAGGACCAGATGGTGTACACCAAGGGTCCAGAAGGAACTGGAAGAGGTGATGGCAGGGCCTCTGACAGCTGTTCAGCATCTACTTGAGATGGGGGAATGTACCAAGGGACTGGAGGATGGCTCACATGGTGCCCTTCAGAAGAGTGGACCCAAGAATCAACCAGGTATCTACAGACTGGTGAGATTGACTTCCATAGTGAGGAAGTTGATGGAGACCATTCTGAAGGAGAGGTTAATAAACTTTCTCGATGGCAATGGTCTGCAGGATGAGACACTGTTGCACCATACGCAAACCACTGATGTGCCCTGGTGCGATATTCAAAGGGGGATGGTGTGCTGCACAATTCCCGATGCGCTGGGGTGCACCAGTAATGTATGTGGCACAAGTGCGGGGGCTGTGCCCATGCATAAGCAGCACATCCCGACATTCAGCCCGGGATGTGCGGCACATATGCAGGCACAAACCCACCTTGCTCTGCACAGGGGGGAGAAAAGATCCACCTGTAAAAAGCAGGAGCAAGCCAGGGACACCCACAGGTGGGCTGCCATATTGCTGTGCGCAACACGGCAGCAGCCTGCTGTGGATGGCCACCCCACCTCCTGGGACACAGTCCGGGTGTCGTTGCTCCCCTCACCCAATCGTAGGCATAGGGTGTCCAGATATATCCCTGGTGGTCCAGTAGACCCTGGCCCATCGCCCGATCGTGGGCATAATAAAACCTATCCTCGTGGTCCAGTGACTTATCCCCAGCTCGCAACATGGATAAATAATACACTCCCCTACAGTCCAGTGGACCTGATTTTAGTTAGCCATCATTTCTGTTGCCAGGTTTCTCCTCACCTCCACCAACCTGCACCCACCACCTCGCCTTCTCCCAGTCAGTGGCGGGCAGCAGCCCCTACCTGCAAGCCGCCCAGCCACCCAGACAGCGTACAGTATAGCTGTACCATTTATCCCCTCAGCGAGGCCAATGGGCTGCAGACCGTAGATGCACCGCACAGTCCCTAAATGTGAATGGTTTATTCACATTTTGGGATTCTGTATTTAGTACGGTCTGCACACCCATTGGCACATGGTGGGGACCAATGGGTGTACAGCCGCTCTGTACGCTGTCAGTCGGGTGGGCAGCCGACGGCTTAGCGGTGGGAGCTACTGCTCGCCACTGACCGTGGGGAAGTGGGTGGTGGGTCTGAGTGGGTGGTGAGGGGGTACCGCTGGCCCACCAGGGTATTTAAATACAACTAAAGCCCACGATCGGGTCCACTGGACCACCAGGGAATTATATTATTCATTTGCCCACAATCGGTCTGGGGATCAGCACCAGGGACTGTACCTTCAACTACAGCCCACAATCGGGCAGGTCCACTGGACCACCAGGGTATGTAGTTTTTGCTAAAGCCCGCGATCAGGCAGGGGAGCAGGTCCACTGGACCACCAGGGTTTTATTAATTATACTCCTGCAATCAGGCGATGGGATAGGGTCCACTGGACCATCAGGGAATTTACACTTTACAAAAGCCCACGATCGGGCATTGGGGCACTTTGCCCATTGAAGGGCAGGGGGTGTCGGTCCCCAGTGGCTGCAGCCTGGCAGGGCGCCAGGCACAAGTTGCTGGGGATTGGTGCGCCGCATGCAAATGGGGCCATAATGACATGCAAATGGCCCCATTTGCACCTTGCATGCATAATGGCCTCATTTGCATGCTCAGCACTGAATATCACATTTGTCACACCTAGCACACCTGCACTTGTGCTGGTGCATCCCCCTGCTCCTCACTTGCCACTTGCGCTGGTGCAGTGTCACTGCGTCATGTACAGTGCGGGTGGCCCAGTGCCATATTCAATGGAGCTGAGCAAATGGCACAGCACCATTGAATATCACCCTGGCCATGCCCTGGCGCATCCCAGTTGTGCAGCACTCAGGCTTGCACCCCTGCCTGGCGCAGTCTGAATATCCCACCCTCTATATCTTTCTTCCTCACTTAGAGTATTAAAACCTTGCAAAATAGGGAGCATAACATCATTGCCAAGTATTTGCTGAAACTTAAGTGTTTGTGCTTTAATGGAAGCAATATCATCTCTATTCCAAATGGACATTCCTAACATAAAAACATAGAATTTGACAGTAGATAAGGACCGCTTGGCCCACCTAGTCTGCCCATTTCCCTACCTGATAGATAAGCTGCAGATTCTAGTTTATCAACAGCTTACTTCCTCCTACCCCACTAGAATTGTCTTATGCCTGTCCCATGCATTCTTGAATTCTCCCACTGTTCCTGACTCCACAACCTCCTCAGGAAGACTGTTCCATGCATCCACAACCCTCTCTGTGAAGAAATACTTTCTAACATTACCTCTGAGCCGTCTCCCCTCTATCTTCAAATTGTGCCCCCTTGTTCTTGCACATCTCTTCTTCTGAAAGATGCTACCCTCTTGTACTTTGTTAATTCCCTTGAGATACTTGAAAGTTTCTATCCCTCCTTTCCTCAGAGGTATACATATTAAGCTGCTTTAGTCTCTCCTCATATGTCTTCTGATGCAGACCCTGCACCATTTTGGTTGCCCTCCTCTGAACAGCCTCCACTCTGTCTATGTCTTTGCAGAGATGGGGTCTCCAGAATTGCACGCAGTACTCCAGATGGGATCTCACCAACTGTCTGTACAGAGGGATGACAACTTCCTGTTTTCTACTATTGATGCCTCTCCCTATGCATCCCAGTATCCCACCAGCCCTTCTTACTACCTTCTCACATTGCTGGCCCACCTTTAGGTCATCTGATATAATTACTCCTAGGTCTCTTTCAATTTTTGTTGTTGTTATTAACTCACCCCCCATTGTGTACTCTTCTCCTTGGTTTTTGTTTCCCATATGCATTACCTCGCATTTCTTTGCATTGAATCTGAGCTGCCACATATTTGTCCATTCTCCAACCTTGCTAAGTCCCTTTTCACCCTTTCCACCCCACCTTGTGTATCAACCCTGTTGCAGATCTTTGTGTCATCTGCAAAGAGACATACCTTTCCTTCCAGGTGCTCTCCAATGTCACTTATAAACACATTAAAGAGGACCGGTCCCAGTACCGAACCCTGCAGTACCCCACTAGTTACCCACCATTCTTCACTGTGGACTCTGTTTACAATTACCCTTTGCGTCCTGTTGTCCAGCCAGTTTTTTATCCAGGTTACCACCTTAGAACCCACTCCAAGGGTGGCTAACTTGTATGTTAATCTTTTGTGTTAGACTGTGTCCAATGCCTTGCTAAAATCTAGGTAGGCATTATCCACAGCCCTTCCCTGGTCTACTACTTTGGTCACCCAGTCAAATAAATCTATTAGGTTCATCTGACATGACCTTCCTGCTGTGAAACCATGTTGCCTTGGGTCCTGTGCCCCACTGGCCTCTAGGTACTCAACAATTCTTTCCTTCAGAAGTGATTCCATCATTTTCCCTACCACTAGGGTTAAACTAACTGGTCTGTAGTTTCCTGCCTCTGCCCTGCTCCCACTTTTGTGAAGTAGAATCACATTTGCCCACCTCCAGTCCTCAGGTACCATCCCATCCTCCCATGATTTGTTAAAGAGAGTAGTCAGTGGTGTTACTAGTTATACCCTTAGTTCTTTTAGAATTCTTGGGTGAATCCCATCAGGCCCCATTGCTTTGTCCGCCCTCATTATCAAGAGTTCTTCCAAAACGCTTTCTTCTATGAATGGACTGGTATCGACCCCCCTATTCAGAGTTTCTCTCTTGTTTGGTTTAGGTACCTCCCCCTCCTCTTCTGTTGTGAATACTAAGCAGAAATATTCATTCAGTATCCCTGCTTTTTCACTATCACCTTCTGCCCACATCCCTTCCCCTTTATTAAGCCTCTGTATCCCTCCCTTGGTCTTTCTTCACTCCCTAATGTACCTATAAAAGGTTTTATCCCCCTTCTTAAAAGAGTTGGCTATCTTTTCCTCAGTTTGTGCCTTTGCTATTCTGACTGCCTTTCCTGCCTCCTTCTGCTTTAACAGATAAAGTTCTCTGTCCTGCTCCGTGTGTTTCCTTATATTTCCTGAATGCTATCCTTTTCTCCTTAACCTTCCCTTCCACCTCTTTTGAGAACCATAGTGGTTTTTCCTTCTTTTTGTTTTGTTGATTTGCTTCACACAAAGGCTTGTTGCCTCTGTGATGGCTGTTTTGATGATTCCCCATTGTTCCTCCACCACTCCTTCTTGTCCATTTGCTAGTGCTTTTCTGATGGCACTATCATTTTCCCAAAGTCAGCCTTCCTAAAGTCCAATACTCTTGTTTTTGATGGCTTGACTCTATGGCTTTGTTCATTGTGAACCACACTGTTTGGTGGTCACTTGTTCCCAGATGGCTACCACTTCTAAATCTGAGATCCTTTCTCCTTCCCCATTTGAGAGTACCAGGTCTAAGATTGCTCCCTCCTGAGTGGGTTCCAACACTAGCTGTCTGAGGCATGCCCCTTGTAGGGCATCAAGAATGACCCTGCTCTTGGATGTGCCTGCAGCAAAGGTACTCCAGTTAACATCTGGCATATTTAGGTCCTCCATCAACAATATATCCCCTTTTTCTGGAATTTTAAGGATGTCTTCTATCATTTCCTTGTCCATTTCCTCCCCCTGAGATGGGGGTCTGTAAGCAACCCCCATGTGGATTGTGGTGCCATTTCCTGTCTCCAGGGTGACCCATAGTAACTCATCACCTTCCTGTTTACTCTTTAGTTCTGTTGCTTTAATCCCTTCCCTTATATAGAGAGCTAGTCCTTCTCCTCTTTTACCCTCCCTACCCCTCCTGTAGACTGTATCCTGGTATGCTGACATCCCAGTCATGGTTCTCTGTGTACCATGTTTCAGTGACTGCCACAATATCCAGGCATCCCTCTTCCATCAAGGCCACTAGTTCAGGGAGCTTGTTACACAAAATGCGGGCATTGGTACTCATCACGTTGCTTTTTTTTATGGCCTTACCCCTTTTAGCTTGATCACTGTCCTTACTGCCTTTTTCTGCATTTACCCCAGTCCTGCTCCCTACTGACTTCTCTACCTTGGTGTTTACCTCTCTAACTACTGTGTTTTGTGGGGGGGGGGGGCTGGGATTTCCCTGCTCCTTTTCAGTGCCTTCCCCTTGGCTAGTTTAAATGATTGCTAATGAAGCATTTACACCTATTACCCAGAATCCTGGTTCTCCCCCGGACAGATGCAGACCATCATGCCAGTATAGGCTTGCATCCCTCCAGGTGGCTCCCCAGTCCCCAATGAAGCCAAAACCCTGAGCTCCACACCAGTTTTTCAACCATTCATTGAATCCCATGGTGTGGAATACCCAAGCATCATCCTTGCCGTGGACAGGCAGTACCTCCAATAAGGTTACCATACATGCTACTTGTCTAAGGCCCTTCCCCAACTCTACAAATTTTTCATGCACTGCTCTGATCCTTCCACAGCCAGGTCATTTGTCCCTAGGTGGACAATGACATCCAACTCCTTCCCTCATGCAGCTGCTCCCGCGATCCTGAGGATTCACATTCTGTCCCTCCAAGCCATGGTGCCAGGCAGGCACCATACCTCCCTATCCCCTTCCTGTCCCACATCCACCCCCCTAATTATCGAATCCCCCACCAGGAGTTGTTTCCTTCCCCTGTGGGATCTCATGCACCCTCCTGTGGGTCTCCATTGTGGAGGTTCCCAGCACCCTCCTTGATCTACACTGCAGGTGCCTCCATAGAGGAACCACTCTTAGCCAGAACAGCATATGAATTGTGGAGATGTTCAACTGGAGGGATGCACCTCTGTTCCACCACCATCTTCCTTCCTGAGCCAAAAAAGCCAATAACAGTGCTGGCAACTCTGGTAATACCAGAGACAGTACCAGCATCACCAGTGGCATCTGAGGCTGCATCCCACTTGGTGTGTTTTGATCTGGATTTATAGTATTTACGAGCAGGTCTAAACACACTTGTATGATCTGTGGTGTGGGGCCCAGCAATAGTATCATTTGTACATGTTTGATAAGCAGCAACAATATCAATAAGCATCATACCGTGAAATTTAGAAGTATTAGCATCTTGATATAAACCAAATTCCACGATATTCCAATGCAATAAATTGAAAATAACTGGGACATGCATAAATTGTACATTGTTAATAAGGGATCCTGGGAGTGATGTGGTGGTCAAACCACTAGGAAGTCCCTCGTCAAGATAAGGGCAGTCAAGAAGTTCTTCCTGACTGGGTGGGATTACAGACAGGTAGACAGATGAGGAAGCAGCATGGTTTTGGGAGCAATAATCATGTGCCACCTGTGAAGGGAGTTGTTCACAAAAGGCTGGGTCTATAATGGCAGTAAGGTTATACTGACCAGTGTGTCTTGGAGTAGCCTGTCTAATGGAGAGAGTACCATTTTGAGATACGTCAATATTAGGCCAACCTTGGAATGTATCATTGGCTAAGCGAGCTATGGGAATTTTGTAGCCCATAGCATCAATTTCCCATTGTATGGAGAGTGAAGATTTGTCTGGAGCAACACCAACAGCATCTAATAAAGCATCTTTTCCTTGAGTAACTTTAAAATTTTGTTAGAATATTAATTTTAACACCCATGAGAGAGGTGCAAAGCAATTGGTTCAATCAATCCTTGTGAGGCTGTGGAAATGGTGGAGTAAGAATGTTAGAGGTAGAAATCCCACCAGTAGGAGAAGAGAATACAAGATAGCCATCTTGCCAATATCTGAAAGAAATAAGAAAGGGTTAATTAGCTGAGAGTACTATTCTTCCCTATGGGGTTAGGAAAAGTAAGTCTAGTCACCTTTATATAATTTGAGTTGGTTATCATGGATCCACTTGTCAACAGTCTTTTTCTGCTTTTGCTGTTGTACTCTGACCTGATACACACAGCAGGGCTGAGCTTATTAACAATGGGATAGGGACCTTCCCATTTGCTGGCAAATGAGTGAGGGGTTGTGTGTATTGAAAAGCATCATTTGATCTTCAATTTGCCAGTCGACTTCTTTAACATGTTTGTCGAAATGGGCTTTGGCTAGCTATTGAGCTTTGCTATTTGGTTGGCAGAAAACAGATGTGTTTTCATGATGTCATCATGAAGCTTTTCTACATACTTATCTGCAGATACTCTATCTGCAGTGGGGGTGTGAAGATCAACTAACAGGTGCTCAGGTAGTGTCTTAGCTCTACCAGTCATAACCTCATAAGGGGTACAATAAGTAGTGGCTGTAGGTGAGGCCCTAATTGCCATGAAAAGTAGTGGCAAAAGGGAATCCCATTCCTTAGGATTATCATAAATGAATTTAGATAACATCTGTTTGATGTGTCTGTTTGCTTTCTCTACCTGGCTTGAGGATTGAGGGTGGTAGGGGATGTGGAATTTTTGATCAATTCCAAGAAGCTGGAGTGTTTGTTGCATCAGTTCAGCTATGAAGCTGGAGCCCTGATCTGAGTCTACCTTGAGGGGTATACCCCTCCTGGAGAATAGCTGACCCACCAGGATTCTGACAGTGGTCTTTGCAGTGTTGTTCGTAGTGGGAAATGCTTCTACCAACTTAGAGAACAAGTCTGTGACAACAAGGGCATACTTGTTGTTCTTACTAGAATTAGTAAGAGGACTACTGAAATCAATTTGAATTGCATTCCATGGTCCAGATTGCCTTTGGGGTAGCAATTTTGCATTTTTCTTTGCAGGAGTAGGATTGTTCTGGGCATACACTATGCAGTTGTCAATGTAGTGCTCTACATCTTTGGCCATGCCAGGCCACCAGATGACTGTTTTGAGTCTCTGGAGAGTGTCCACGAGTGGTAGTGTCATGAACCTT
Source organism: Neoceratodus forsteri (assembly GCA_016271365.2). Lineage (NCBI taxonomy): Eukaryota > Metazoa > Chordata > Ceratodontiformes > Ceratodontidae > Neoceratodus > Neoceratodus forsteri. Next base: position 629,823,183 of record CM028132.1, read on the forward strand.
ATAGATAAATTCAGTTTGCAGTGAGTGTGGTGTCACCCACAGTTTGTCACCTGCATTCTGTTTGTGATACCAGATGAGCTTATGATCACTGGACAGATGTAAATTGTCTGAGTGTCTTTTGTAGGGGCTGCCTGTTGGCGGAGCTTGCTCAGTTCCTTTGTCTAGGAATTTGAACACATCTCTGAGCTCTGCATCTGCTTTCTGCACAGCAGAAAGATCCAATGGGGGTTCTGGTACTGGCTTCTTGGTGGTAGAAAGTATAGATTTATAAATTGTACAATGGCTGCTATACACTGTGGGTGGGTCATTTCCCATGCCCCCCTGAGCACCTGCTTTTGCAAGCGAGTCCACTTGTTCATTGAATACATAGTAAGGGTCAGATTTACAGTGGGCTTTTACCTTTTGTATGTACAGCTTGTACGTGAACATCTGGGTGAGGGTGTGTATGTACACAAACAGTTCCCTATATTTGACAGGGGTACCATCAGCTGAGGTAAAGTTGTTCTTTTGCAAAAGGGAAATAACTCAGTGAGAGATGAGCATACCCAATTGGAATCTGCAAAGATGATGGTGTCTTTTTACCATGGGGCATAATCTCTAATGCACAGGCCACAGCTGTGAGTTCTGCATACTGTGAGGAGACAACAGTGCATTTCCTAGAAATGCATCTGTAATCACCCTCATGATCCAGTAAGAGCACTCCAAGGCCTGCTACCTGTTCCCCATCTAGATAGGATGCAAAGCCATCTCTAAATGTGTAACATTGTTTTGTCCTGCAGGACCTCAGGTGTGGCTGGCAGGAAGGACCCTGGGTCATGTAGGTCAGGTGGTTGGAGGGTACAGTCATGAGGCTTACCTGTGTATAGTAGGTCATGGGCCAAGATGGATGGCATTTTGGCAGGTAGTACTTTGATGTCTCTATCCTGCAAGAGCAAAGACCAATGGGTGATTCTAGTGTTAGAAACTGATTCATCTTTTATTCTGATGGAAAGCAAAAAAATTAGTTGGGGTATGACAGATGTGCAGAACAATGGGAGCATATCCAATAATATAGAGGAAGTGCTTGACAGCCCAAAAGGTTGCCAACAGTGTTCTTTTGCAGAGACTATATTTTCTCTCTACTGGGGATATCATCTGTGATGCATAGGCAATGGGCCTGAAGTACCCATTGTACTTTTGTGCCAGCATTGCAGACATGGCCACATAAGAGGTGGCAGTTTCAAATGGAAGGGCAATCTTGGATTTGGGTTAATCAGGCTGGGACTGAGGCTATGGCTTGCTTGAGCTGGGCCACAGCTTCAGTGTGTGTGGGTCCCATGTCCATGGAATGCCCTTTTCAACAATTCATATGGGAAGCAGCCTTCAAGGCAATGTCAGGTATGAAATCCCTGGAATAGTTTACCATACCTAGAAAGCACCTGAGTGTTGCCAAGCTTTTAGGAAGTGGTAGATCTTCCAAGCCCTGAATCTTCTCAGCAGCTGGGCTTCTACCTTGGTCTGTAATTCACAGGCCAAGGAACATGACCTCCTTCTGACACAGTTCTGCCTTAGAGAGGTTGCACTTGAGGCCTGCTCTCCCAAGGAGAGTCAGTAGTTCATCCAAAAGAGTCAGATCTTCTTCTTTGGTGGAAGTTGCCAAAAGCAAGTCATCCACATACTGCAGGAGACACTGGGGTGTGGAGAACCCCTGCAGGACATCAATCATGTGCAGATGGAAGAGGGAAGGGCTGTTATGGAAGCCCTCGAGTAAGCAAGTCCAGGTGTACTGCCATCCTTCGAAGGTGACAGCAAATTTGTATTGGCTTTCCTGGGCTAATGGGAGTGACAAAAACCCATTAGAGATGTCAAGAGCTGAAAACCACTTTTCACAGGTGTCAGCAGCTTGAGCACATTGAGGGCTGATGACACAGTTGGGGCACAGCTAGGGGTGACTTGATTAAGCTTCCGGTAATCAGTTGTAAATCTCCAAGCTCCATTTGGCTTTTTCACTGGCCAAATAGGCAAATTTACAGTAGAGACACAAGGCCTAATCACTCCTTGCTGCAGCAGTGACTGGATAGTCTCCCTCAATGATGGCAAGGCCTCAGCAGGAAATGGGCATTGTTTCTGCCTTTCAGGATTGTGTCCTGGGATCTCAATAATGGTGTGCATCCTACCACAATCATGCTTGTTGGTAGCAAGCACATCAATGTGTTTCTGCAATAAAGGTGCTACTTCAGAAAACAGGTCATGACTTTTGAACAAGACCATGACGTCATACTCCTTGTTGTTATAGGAGATGGCTGCCACCACGTGAGTATATGGTATGGTGACAGCATGGCATTGTCCTTTGATCTGTAGCAATAACCTGTTAGCTAGGTCCTCCACACAGCCATGCTGTGCAAGGAAATCAGTTCCTAATATGCTGGGTTGATGACGTAATACCATGCCGTCAAAAGTATAATTTGTTCTGAGGTACCCTATCTGCACAGGCAGTGATACAGATCGATAGGTTCACAGTTGGGTGCCATCTACACCCTGTCACTAGTCTCCTGCTGGTAGACCAAGCAGGCATAGCTGGTTCTCATCGTGGAGAACAGACATGGCTGCTCCTGTATCCAGAAGCATGTCTAGGTGGCGGCCCCCGACCACGACCCTTACACAAGGCCGTCTGTTTGTGTCGACAAGCAGATCACTCACAATCTGGACTGGGGCCTGTAATTGTCAATCTGAACAGTTCCCTGTATCTTCCTCATCCTCCTATCTCTGTGTCCTGGAGCTACTAGAAGGCCACTGGGCCTCCTCTCGGTGCTTCACAGGACACGAATATTGTACCTCTGACTTCAGGGCCGAGATCTCAAATTGTTCAATTCGTGGTTCCCTGATCACCACATCGGCCTGGCGGGTGTCTGATGTTGTGAAGGGGTTTGTCCCTCGACCCCTGGATCTTGTAGTAATCAAGGTCCAAAAATGGTTAGTCTCACTGAGCGGTGTGACGGCCGCTACAGTGTGGTAACCCGAGGCATCCATTCCAGGACGGGCTTCCTCCAGCTGTTTACGAAGGACCTCGTTCTCATCCTTCAGATCCTGATAGCTAGGTTCAGTGCGGTACTTGCTATTGCAATTTGGATTTTGCCAATTTCTGTTGTTGTTCTGGTTAGTCTTATAGCTAGTTCCCCCTTCTCTGACTGTCAGTCGGCAGAAGGGTATCCTGCTGACATTGTTACCCTCCACTGTGTAGTGGGTGGGGCTGGGCTGACCATGGAAACCTGGGCTTGATCTGCCTGGCCATCGAGGTAATGGCGGAGGCCATCTTGTTGTAGTTTTTGCCAGAAGTGAGGCTACAGAGGTAGACCTGAAAGGCACACTCTGTCTTGGTAAGGATCTGTTCAAAGGTGTTAGTCTGGGGGTAGACGTTGAGTTCAACTCTTTCCCAGAGGCCTGGGGTCATGTTTTAGATGTACAAATCCTTGTACTCAATTTGGTCATTACTTGCGTTCTCTTTCGCCAAGGCCTTGCCTGCCTCGTAGGTGAGCCACAAGCATTGATGGTAAGCCGCGAGGCTTTCCTTCACATTTTGCTTAACCTTGTAGGCCAAGCAGGCTCCAATGATACCTGGGTAGTTGGCTAAAAGAAGGGCCTGGGTGATATTGTTGAAATGGAACATGTCACAATTGCGAACAGCCTCCGGAAGCTTGGCCCTGAGAGTCGGCTCAATGGTCTGTTTCAGGACTTGAATCTGATACTTGAGTTGGAGAGAAAGCTTCTCACAAAGGGAGCACACCCTCTCTAAATGACAGCTAAGGTTGTTGGTAGGACCCATCTGTCCAATGCCTTGGGCAATTTGTTGAACAGAATGAACAACCTGCAGTTGGTTGGATGTCAGGCCTCGTGGAGTGATGAGTGTTAGAGCACTGCATAGGGTGGCTTTCACCACCATATCAGCAACTGCTCTGAACGCACTATCCTGGCTGACACCATGCTCAACCATGCATTCAATTTGACTGTGCAGGGTCAGTGATGCATCTCCCACCACCATCCCTGGAGATGGGAGCCAGTGGGGCACATGACCAGGTGGTGGTTGGCCTCCCGTATCATGGAGGCAGCCATGTTGACTTTGATTTGGCAACGGAAGACAGCCCACATGGCTGGATTGATGTGGCAGTGTAGGAGGCATGCCAACATGATGAGGGGGTGAGGTGATGTAGTTGCCATCTTGGGAATGGCTGGTGAATGCCACCGCCCTGTGGGGCAGGCATTTGGATGTGATGAGGCAGCCAATGTCCTCATGATCAAAATTGTCATCACCCAATGACGTAATGTCAGTGAATGTGTACTGAAAACCATTCATAGCTTTAACATGGCTGGCAAAAAACTCTCGCTGATGGCGTAATATTGCCATCTTTTTTTTTATTTCTATTTATCCCACCTGCCATCCCCACTGGAGCTGCACCATCGGGAGTCGCTAATCAAGCCAGTCTCTGCCAATGTCTTACCTGTTGGTCTCAGTCCCTCCATCCCTCCATCCTGCCTCGGATACCCCAGGCGAGGTGAGGTGAGGGCAAACCCGAATCTTGCATGCGTCAGGGTCCGAGATCACAGGCAGGCACCAGCACATCGAAACCTCAGCTCAGTGCTCCATCTTCTTGGCTCCAGTGGGGGGTGTTTCCACTTTTCTGTGGGATGCTGCAAGCCCTTACATCAAGGCGCGAGTGCCGATGTTGGCAACATCCCTCCTCTAGTCCCTGTGGCTGATTGGTTGCTGATTTACACCCTCAACCAATCATGCCCTCAGGACCCCAGCTTGCCATCACACCCCCAGCCTCTGCCAGGGGTCGCCACCTGCTGGATTGTGAAACCCTACCTCCCCCAGGGAAGGTGAGCTGTCATCGAACGCTCCAGCCTGTCTTCCCCACCCCTGCTAACCCCAATGGCCCAAGGTTGCTCCCGAACCCGGGTCGCCGGCATGGTGCGAGGTGTGGCGTCCAGTGCCTCAACCCTCAGTGACACCAGGCTGGCCCAATTTTGCCATCTTTGCCTTACACCTTCTATGACAAGTTTTTGCAGTGCCCTGCTCAATACCTTTCTCAACCTCATGCTGCAAAACTCTGTATGTGGTGCCCAATTAAACATTTTCCCTAAGCTCTTTGTCTAGCTGATTCATCAACCTTTCATTCTCCTCATTCAATTCCACGTTATCATCATGCAAACTTTCATTTGTGTCACTCAAAATATCATATAAATAGGACAACTGTTTCTTGTCACATTTCAACCTATCAATGTCCTCTTTCAACATGCAATTTTCATGTTTTGTTTTCTGAGCAGTACAATGCAACAGCCTGTTATTGTGGTCAGAGGGACTGTGCCTCCTCTGCCAGTTTCTTGTCCATCTGCGCTAACTCCTGTGCCTGCAAGCCCACCTCTGTTTTTTGAGAGGCGTTTTGCAGTTCAAGAGAAGCACAATGTGCTAGCAAACTGCCTACAGCAGTATGTAGGGCTACAACCAATAAACCTTTGGAATGGTACATTTTTACTTTTTGCTTGGACTCAAGATATTGTTCTGAGATGGCAAGCATCTCAGAATTTAGCTTATTTGGCATCCAGCGCAAAATCAGTCCACCATCCATGGGAGGTGAGGTATTTTGAGACATCCAGTCTCAATTCTGTGCACAGTTCAGACATAAGACATAAAGGGGTTAACACACAAACAAAGAATGCAGTTGAAAGACTGGAAAAAAATCCTTGGCACTGTTACCCAACGACTTTCCGGTCCCCAGTGGGCAAATAGCGTAGGCAAGGTGGTACGCTGCTACTCACAAAGGGAGTGTACCAGAGGTCTGGTGTGGGTCTGCCACTCCCAGGACCAAAACAGAACAAGTCTGTAAAAGAACAATCACTGTAAGTACAAGCAGGTCCAAGTAGTCAAAGTGCACTACACTGCTTGACATTTAGTTTAAAAGAACTTAGATGGAATCCTCACTTTGTACATTCCAAGGTGCATGCGGTCGCCAAATGTAATTGGGTAATAAATCACCCTTCTCAGGATCTTGTTTGGAATTGCACAAAGGTGAAAAAATGACACACAGGTGGTCTCCATTGCATAAAGGGATTTATTACTGGTAAACAAAGCAGACTTACAACCAAATCACAATGAGAAAAAGTCACTGGGGAGAAAGCATTTTCAATCTTTCATAGCTTACCTAAACAAAGCAGTAGTTTTGCCTCTTCTCAGAGAAAATGCCTTATGCAACAGGTCTTATACCCCTGATAATTACTATGACAACTACTAAAAAGATATATAAAAGGCACATTATTGGAAAATAACACATAGCTTGATATCTTGCTAGCCTGGGAACATATGCTGAGCTAGCATAAAATTAGACATCATGAAACAAAGAACCTGTCTTATAATCAAGGTCATTATAGTTACTTTAGTAATAGCTCTTCTGCACTAAACCTAAAGATGGTAGTGTTGCCTAACTAATAATTATACAATGGTATAAATGAAAATGCTTCCCCAGTGTTACATTAGAGACAGCAGAAATGATTCTTAGCAAACACATCATAACTATAGAAATATCAGTAATAAAAGCATTATACTTGCATTATAATACTTATACAAAGCACTGCTATAGTAGCAAAAGTGCAGTAATAGATATATAATTATTTGGTAAAAATATAATTATTGGCAGCAATGCAATAAAACAGTAGAACTCAGATCCTGACACTTATGCTTATACGATAAGTTCCTGTGCCCTAAATATTACTGTCTGCGAGGTATGGGGACCAATCAGGGTGCTGATCCATGGATAACAAGACATCTGTGACAACTATGAGGTGTTGTATGGTGCAGAGTACTTGAAAACCCTGGTGGAGGTCAAGGCCAAGACATGGCTAGCTATCCAGTCAACATAGTTAGTCCAGAGGCATGGACACTTGCGGCAATAAAACACAAATGATGTGACCACCCATTGGCCGTGAAGTGTAAGCTGGTTGCCATGGAATGGGCACAGTGTGCTACAGGTGGGGGACCTCCCATGAAAGTACCAACCACTCTCATCCATCAAGAGGATGATGGCTGACACCTTCATTGAGACTGACTTACAATGGGAGTTGGAGGGCATTAATATCTTGCTTGGTATATGGCACAGTTTAGTGACACAGAGTGGGAGGTATATGACTGAATGGCATAACCAACATGTCTGTCTCACACCAAGCAGATTAGGACACTGCGGCCAGCACCCATGTGCTGATGGTGATATCCATGGTAGAGAAACTGCAGGGAGACACAGAAACAGGAGATGAAGGTATGTGGACCATGTCATGGCCAGCAGAATGCATGTCAGCACCTGACAATGCACAAGAAAGTAACCATGCAATGCACTCTCACCCAGAGGTTCAGTGCAGGGGACACAGAACATGGCGATGGAGATGGGCACCTTGTAGGACACTGACTGAGAGACCCTGCTGAAGACACAAGAGGCCATGGAGAACCTTGCCCAGATACCTACCAGGAGCCAGAATATGCCCCCCAAACCAACCCCACATTCACCATACAGCTGGCTGCCTAGTGCTGTGGAGCTGGGAACTGGGAAGCAGCCTGCACAGCCCTACATGCCCAGCCACATAGAATGATCACCCATCCCACACACAGACTGCCCAGGGACATGGGGGACACTGTGCCACTCCTCAAGGGCATGCAGACAATGGGGAGTAGGGGCCCTCAGCATGACTGACCCACCAGGTGCAGAGGAGGATACAATAGTCTGTCATGTAGAACTACTATCCCATACTGCACCAGTTGGAATGGAACCACCAGCAGGCCCAGCAGGAAAACACTGAGGCCCTGAGGGACCTGACAGCAGAGGTGTGGGCTGTGTTGTGCCCATAAAAGAGGGAATATCATGGAGCAGATAGCAAACCATCTGCTATCCAGGGCCAGCATAACCAGCCAACCTATCCCTTGGCAGGCCAGAATGTTGCATCTCAGATGCCGCCAGATGGACACACAGGGCCTGGGGCACAGCCACATGGACCATCCTGCTGACATATGCATGCACCTCAGATGCCATGGCATGCAGTACAGTGACACATTGCAGCTGCCCACCAGCCCCCAGGCCCAAAGACACTAATGCAGGGTGCTGCTGCTGCTGCTATGGATGTATCCATCAGCCCACCTGGGACACAGGAGGCATGGATCACACAGGGACAGAAAGACCTGAAGCCATTCAAACACAACAGGCTACATGAGGTGGCAAGGTGAAGGTACAGCATACCACCTAGGCACACACTCCTATGCCTAACTGGGGTGGGGTAAAACAGCTAGTAGGCTGTAAGGCAGCCCACACACAGTGTACAATGGACCCTATGCACCTAACAATGCCCCTGACACTGCCCCACCACACAGCCCTACACACACACACACACACACACACACATATCATAGCCCCCCTCCCAGGATTGTACTGCACACCCATGAGCTCCCAGGATGGAGGCCACATCAATGAAACCTGTTGGGTGGCAAGGGGTGTACTCTGCAAACTGCAGTGGGGTGTTCTCAACCAGGTATAGCAATAACCTGGGGGGGTATTTGGAATGTTATTGAGCCAGGGGAGGTAAGTGAATGTGTTTTTACCCTACTGTGTCCTACTATCATGTTCATGTCCCACAGGACCAGGCCGTACTGGGTACCTGTGGTGTGTATACCTGTTACTTGTTGCATGTCCACCTGTGGTGTACTCCTGTCTACCACAGGTACCCCTGTGTATTGTGCCCTCTGTTGTGCTCTTATAGTTGGTTTCTGTATGTGTATTGAGTGCTGTGTACTGTACTGCTAACCTGTTGCTCTCCCTTGTGTATCCAGAGAACTTCCATGGGTGCACAGATGTCTTCATGCTAGAGAAGCAAGTTCAATAGAATTTGGCTGCTTCTCTGGTGGTGGTAAAAGCAGTGGCATAAAATACCCTTGTACCACCCTTATCACCTGTCCTGGCAGGTGGGCACATCAGATGCCCATAAAAGGACAAGGAGGGGAGTTGTGGTCCATGGCTGAGCCCTCAAGGTATGTCGTGCAGTCAATTGTGGTGCATGTGTGTGTCTTCTGTTGTCAGTGTCATCCTGCCATGTATACTTCACTCAAGGTTGTCCTCTCTCTTCTCTCTTATAGGAGTATTGTAGACCACTGAGGCAAATGATGCTGCATCTGAGGGGCTACACTGCTGACACTCTTCCCGGGTCCAGTGGGGATTCACGAGATGCCGAGGACTGGGGGGACCTGGTTACATTTGTTTTGGTTTTGGCCTGTGGGGCCCCTATGTCACTGATGTGGTCTTATTAAAGACTTATTGTACACCGGTGTCCTCATCATTCAATGTATCCACCATCCAGTTGGGGGTGTCCTGCAATACACACTTCTACTGGCAACCTGCTGCACCTGGCACTGCCTGAGGCATGTCCCTTCGTGTGCTGCCATGGGATGCACTGTCCCTGCATCTATCCCTTTGATCTGTGCTGTGCTCACACCATTGGCACATATGGTGGCCCCACAGTGGTGTGGCCATCCAGGCCGTGGGGTGTATATGGGTTCTTCATGGTGTTCGCCATGTGTTGCAGCAGCCTGCACTGGCTCTGTCCTGGGTCTGTGCATGGCTAGCACTCTTGTGTTGGAGACTGTGTCCCTAATGGGAGGGGGGCTTTGCATCCATGATTTCCTGTTTGCCACCCTACCCTGAATTACAGGAACACTATCCAGGAACATGGGTGTATTGGGGGATGGCCACACATGCCCATGGGTGCTGGCACCTCTGTGTGGATTTCACACAGTGTCCACAGCACCTTTAGTGGTGCTGCCCAGTGCATTCTTATGGATTATGTGTCATACTGTGGGTGTCATATTCCATTTGTGCCTATTACACTATATTGTGCTGGATGTCCTGCACATTCCCTGATGCCAGTGTGTGCCACATCCACCACTGGGTGCCCTGTGGGTGTTGCCCTGCACCCTGTTTCTGTGGGATGTTCTCTCTGTGGCATGTGCCTAGTGCTGTGCCTGTGGAGCTGTGCGTGCCATCTGTTTTCTGCTGCATCTTGTGTGCCTATGTCATGTGCCTGAGGTTTGCAACTGCTGTTCACTCATTGTATTGCTGAACATCCTGGTCCATTCGTCTGAGTGATGTAGTACACATTGTGCATATGTGTACAGTGCCATGCTCTCACCGCTATGCAGCCACACCCCTCAGGTGGGCATATACTGTGTGTGTTGCATTGCTACATGTATACCCTCACTGTGCAGCATGCATTATCATTCATGGATGCTGCCATGACATAACATGTACAATATACTGTCATATACCATTGCACACATCACTTACACACTGAGCATCTGCAGATGGGGCTTCATGAATAGACCCAATAGCAGAAAATGGTAACGTTTTTTCATGATTAGAACCTAAAGCTCTTTTAAGCTTCAACCATACAGGAATGGAAGAAAAGCTGAAATCTCCTTCACTAAGTGATATGTGAAGTTTACAAAATTGCTGTTTGTAGGTGAAGTGGCTGAAACATGTCTGCAAACTTGACATGGCCAGATTCCCATGCAGCCCAGATCATTTATACTGACCTGACATCTGAAGCAGGGCTGCAGTAGTTTTAGTGACCTTTGGTGGTCAGTGGTTATAGACTGATAAAACAGAAAGGTTTTATGGAGCAGATCATATGCGCAGAGAAATAAAGCCTGTGTGCAAAGAAGCTACATGTCCTGTTCTACTTGCATCCCAAGATCCAGTAAGGATATTTCAGCCTGTTCAGAGGCCTGGTAGCATTAATAATCAAAGTCTCACTGAAGTAATAGTGAAAGCCTTGGCCGGTGTAATCATCCAGTGCTGTATGCACCAAGTATATCTGTAGCTGGTCTGCCATTTTGGAATCCTGCACCTACAGTGACACCTGCTAGGATCAAGTGCAATGTCACAGTTTCCTTGCAAGACAAAGGGATTAATTCCCATTGAAATTGCATTGTTCCTGCAGTAACCCTAGAGCAAAATTCTGCAGAGTTGGGCTTGATCCTGGTGAGTTTCACTGTACTTAATTCAGTGTTAGAAAATGACTGTGATGTTTGCAGGCAACATGCTTGTTCAGGGTGGAACAGTTATTCCAAGGACTTCCTGCAATTCAGCCCACTGCTACCCATATCCTTTAGCACTGTTGGGTGCAGGAGAGTTATAGGAAGATAGTAAGGCACTTAATGATTGAGGTATCAAGTCCTTAATGACAGGGCTTGAAAATGCAGCATGTTTGTATAGCCCATCCTAAATAATAGTGCCTTTCCTGATTCAAAGGTAGCTGTACATACGCATGATGGTTTAGATAGATTAATGGTTTGGTGCTGTTTGCACTCAGCATGACTGTAGTTGTTAAGTTATTTAAATAACTTATACCATCTCCAGCACAATGTTGGAAAATTAGCTGTGGCACTTGCAGGTGCTGGGAGTGCATTCATTCAAAAGGCAGCAGCTATTTAAGGATTTTCCCACCTGCAAACCCCGTTCATACACATGCCCCCAAAGCATGGTTGGGGGTGGGGAGGGTGAGAGGAAAACAGACCCACAACCAAGATCTGGGATGTAGTAAGCAAACTACAAATGGGCTTAGAGGGACAGCAACTCCTTTAAAGGAGCAATACAGTGGATTGAATGTCTTCCATTGCTCCAGGAGGGAATCCTCCTTCCTCCACCCACTAAGATTAAACCTATAGTTTGAATCCTTGGTTAAGCAGCTTCCACCCCCTATGTACTCAACCCAGTGCAGCCTCGATTACTCTGAAGAGTATTTACATGAACCCTCTTATGGTTTTGGGTCCCTAGGAGGAGTTCCCACATACAGGAAAACTGTGTGTATTTTACTGGTCTACTTGCTTAGTGCCCTTTCGCCACCATTAACCCTGAGTCTTTAGCTTAGGCATATAAAGTGATAAGTCATACCTTGGAACAAATAAGGTGCCTTGGGAGTGGGACAGAACAGACATTTAACATCATGTTGCGACCCAAAGCCTTAAGTCCATGTCTCTCATAAGTCCTAAGAAATTATTCCCATTCATAGAACAACATTGGGGCAAGGGCCACAGCTCTGACTTGTGAGCAGCCCTCCAGAGCTGTCATTTTCTCTTCCAAAAATGTTTTCCAATTCCAGGTGATTTGTGAAGTAGTGTGTGTGTGTGTGGGGGGGGGGGTGGTATCTGGACGATCGGCAAGAAGTCTGGCTGAGAAAAAGAAGGCACAATTCCAGTCCATGGAATGTATTTTAGATTTTACGCCATTGAATTTCTGCCATTAGGACTGCAGCTCTCTGCTGTAGTCCTGAAATATCATGACCCAGTCTTTCTTGATGGAAATTGGACCCTGAGCTTTTGCTGCTTGTAGCCACCCCTCTTTATCTATGTATCTTAAGCATTTGATGAACACTGCCGAGGGCGATCACCAGACTTGGGTTGGAGGCCTGTCCAGTGTGCCAGTTCTGTTTTTTTATTTGAGGGCTGCTGGGTCCAACTTTAGCTGCATGATCAGCCACTGCTGGAGGCCCTTCTCCAGATCCTTGTCTTGGGTATTCTCTGAGAGGTCCACAATGTGGAGATTAAAACTACTGGTACATAATCAGTTTTTCTGATTGTCAACTTTAAACCAGAGACCATCAAAAGTTTCTTTGATTGAGCTGCAGTCTCAGGTGACATCTGATATGATATCCTCAGTTCACTTACTCTATTTTCTAACCCAACTAATTGAGTCAAGTTGGCCACCAAGGTTTCTGTGAGGCCAGTTACAACATTTTGAATATGTGAAATTTGTGCAATTAGATTGGTGAAACTGGCCATCATCTCCACTTGCATTGTGGCTGGGGTGGCTGGAACGCCTGCCAGGGACTTTTTAATCTCAGTCATACTAGATTCTTGATCATGTGCTGCTTTGGTCTGGGATCTCATTTGGACCACATGGATCATGAGCTACTCTCTTGGTTGCTCTAAGTTTTCAAAGGTTAATTTGAGTTGCTTGCTCTTCCACCTGTCATTATACCATTGACTTACTGAGTGTTTAATAGAAAGATTGTCATTCTCCTTTCTGTTTAGATAGCCGTACAGCTATTTTTATTTATTTATTTGGTTTTTGTTTACCGGGTAGGTACACTAGACAAGAGTATTGCCTATAGTCAGGTACGACCCGGGGGAGTACAATCAGGAGAGAGCAAGGGACAAAGAAGGTACAAACATTAGTGACAATTGTTCATGGCACAGCATGAAGTGGAAACAAAACAAATTTGAAGATTGCTGACAAAAGCAAAAAGCAAAACATATTTCTGTGGAAACTGAGAGTAAACAAATACCCTTACATTAGCTACTTGTACTGGATGAAACAACAATAATAATTAAGGACATACGACAACCGCTAAAAATAAATAACAGTTTTAACTAACAATTTTATAGTGTATGGTGGGCGCTGTTCCGCATGGAAATCCATGCCTGGAACAGCGTTGTTGTTCTTCCTTTCGGTCGCGTCATGATCTTGTTGTACTGCGCAGTGCGTCACAGTGCCAGCACAACAAGATCGAACACATTCGCACATGCTCAATAAGTGGCACACATGGCAACAAGGAAGGAAACTGGTGGCAGACACAGAAGTAAGCTTTTTTTTTCCCGAGTGTTCAAGAGTGCTATTTATGGTTGCCCATACACTATAAAAGATTGTGTATGAGCAACTATACAAACAAGGCAGTTGTGCGATCTTGAGGTTTCTGTGGTAACGGACTCTCTAGAGCTATGTTTCGAGGTCTCAGGTTACCACGGAAACCCTCCCCTTCATCGCAACTGTTTTGTTGTGTATGCTTTCGCATACACAATCCTCTATGTGGAGGGAGTGGGAACATGCAGATTTTATACAGTGGAGGGAAACAGTAAGTGCCATGTAGGAAGATGTCTGACAGAGCGTAGCCAAAATGCATCCACAATTGTGCCTAGCTGGCCACACACCCCCATATGCAGACATAAAAATGACAAGTAAATATAAAATGGTAGAAAAGAGCTCTGCTGAAGTGAGGATCAAAGGGGTTATTTAAAATGTAATAAGAAGATACAGGTGCAACATTTTGCTGTAACTTGAATTGCTGGTTTAATAATTTGTATACTAAATCATGCTGCTCAGATCTGTTATTTAATTTTCTACAACTTATATCTTAAGCAGTAAAACACATTAAGACATACGTACACACCTGAAACTTCCCAAACATATTTTTTGGAATAACCCTACTTTCAGAATGAATGTCTCAAGTTCCTGTCAGTAATGTAAAGCATTTAAACATTCCTTATTTTTACTGAAAATTCATAAGTAAATTTAATCACAAAGAAAGGAAGTTCCTCCCTACTCTGTGGACTCTTGTACCAAAATCTCTTATAACATCCCTGTGGCATAATACATGTTGACAAAAGTTACCTTTATATAACTCTACCTTTGCATACTTTTCATATTTCAGAGGTGAGTGAGTGACTGAGTGTGATAGTCAGCATGGTCATCTTGCTCTATAGGTGGTTTTATTGGCAATATACAGTATATGCAAAAGTAGAAACAGCTCTACCAACTAGTTTTCATACTGTATTTCAAAATGGAAATCTGCTTCAACACACAGATCTAAATTGAGTTCACCTTAAAATTGATCATTTTTGGAAGAAGATATGGACTAATAATTTACAGCTCAGAGACTTTATAGCTCCCATGTGTTTCCATTCTGAGACCTAGTGTAGATGGTCTGACAGACCAACTGTGCTGTAAGCTGACTGTGCTCGGTGAACCCATAAGAAATTGTGGCTGTGGTATTAAAATTCAGTTGAGCTGTCAAGCGTCTTTAATAGAACAATGCCAACTGTTTCAAAGCTATTTTTTCCAAATCACAGGAGACAAGAAATTCCCATCTTCAGTTTGAACAGGTGCTCAAAGTACCTGGAAGGAATGTCTGTCACACTAATAGTGGAATAATGCTTTTTTAATGAGGGCTGAGAACTGCTTACCTGGGTGAAACACATCAATACATATGGCATTATTCTGCTACTGCTGATCACATAAATCAGCATGTCAGAAACGTTAGTAGCTGAGCCTTTAAATTAAGCCTTGCTGTGGGATCATTTAGTCAGGACACAGTGGTAGTACATTATTAGCAGAAATAACTTTCAGATTTTGAGAACAAAAATAATTTCAAAATTCCACAGTAAAACTTACTGTAACTAATAAATACAAAGAGTATTGAAGATATTGCACTGCAAACACTGAGCAGCAGCCCACTGATCTACACCTGTTCTCTGACATTTTATTTTACTTTGAAATATGTTCTTACAACTTTTTTAATGTTTTGAATATATTTTTATCTCAAGCATAAACCATTATAATTTGTTTATATTCACAATGTGTAGACTTTTCTAATGAAACATGCAGTTATTGCAATTTTGAGAAAACTCTTTTAAATTTGATTAAGTAATAGTTAATATACATGTATGCCAAATTGCATTAGATAATCTAGTGAAGTGTTCCTGCAGTAGTGGGTAAAATACTATTGATTTTTTTTTCTCCGGTTCAAGTCACAGCCCTTTCCATGTGTATAATTTCTAAGGAACCTGTTCTTGGGCATAAGTGACTGCTGCCTCTGGTACAAATAATATTCAGTTCCAGTACACTGTTCTATGAGTCATCCATTTTGCACTTGAATCTATGATTTGTCTGTTCTCCTGTTTTGGTAATTCTTTAATGATTATATATAATAAATAATTGGTACGGGTGATATACAAAGATGTATACCCATCAAGGGGGCTAATTAGGGCTATAAGGCCACAAGCCCAAAGGGCGAATGGCTTTATTGCCCAAACTAGCCTCTGAGACGGCTATACTTCAAAGTGTACCACCCTTATCCATTACTTGTTCAATGTAATACATTAGGATGGTTATCGTTATGGAGATGGCATTTGTGAACACATTATAGCACCTAAAGGTTTCTTACAGCAAGGAGAGAATTATGTGCAGTGAATGCAGTGGGAGATTTCTGGGTTTAGGAGGGTTCTGTGTAAGTATCCTTTTTTACAGGTTCTTTTGCAGTTTGTTAGTTGATTTGGTTAGCTTCCTAATGCTGTGTTAAGTGTGCTAGTAGTGGAATTCCCATGGGGTTTAATGTAGTGCTGGTGTGTACTTCTTATTAGTGCAGCTACAGGTACAGTATATGCTGTTAATTGATTTATTAGTGTAGGTACAGTATATAACTTTAACTAGTGTAGCTATATAGCAGTAATTGTTTGATTAGTGCAGGTATACAGCTGTAACTAATTGATTTGTGCAGGTATATAGCTTTAATTGATTAATTAGTCAAAGGCATAAAGGGAAATAAATGATGGCCATTTCTATGTGAAAAAGTCCTCATCCATGTATTGTATATCTATATATCTATAGCTGTATCTGTATCTATCTATCTATCTATCTATCTATCTATCTATCTATCTATCTATCTATCTATCTATCTATCTATCTATTATAGGGGCACAGTTGCACCCCTATAGTTAGGATTGAATGGTCATGTCTATGTTAAACTCACAATTTTGCTATTTAATAACTTCACAACCACTCAAGTGAGTTGCATGACATTTCCATGTGCCATCAGGGACCAAAGATTTCTTTATGTTGCAAGTTTTGTTCCGGATGGATGAGTTGGTGCGTAGATACGGTTTGTCAAAAAAAGTGGAAGTTGCAGTTTTATGTAAAATGTTTTGTCACATCTCTGTGTGAAAACAGTGTGGAATTTTCATCTGAAATTTTTAGGGTGGAAGGGTCCCTGTGTCACAAATGTGCCTTTTGAAGATTTGGAGAAAAAATATGAATCTGTTCCAAAGTTATTAAATTTAAAAGTTTCCCATTATTTCCAATATGTTCAGTTAGATGTGAGCTTTAAAAAAGGATTCTTTATCACAAATGCAGAATTCTTTTTTGCAAACACGGGATCCATTGCTGCAAATGCGGAATCTTTTTCTGTGCTGCTGCCATCTTGTTTTCAGTTAGTGGTGAGAACAAAATTAAACAACTAAAAAAATACATTGCTGGCCAGCTCGCCAGTGCAGTGGCAAGGCATCTATCTGTGGCACCGACAACCAGTGTTTGGGGAGGGACTCAGGAGTTGGAGGGCCAGCTGGGGGTAGAAGGACTGAGCATCCCAGGGACTGCTCTCCTTCTCTGTGGGGGAAGAGTGTCTGGCACTATGTTGACCTCTGGCAGAGGCTGGGGTACCACCATGGCAGGCGCCACATGTCAGGGCACTGGGCAGATGCTGGTGTCATTGCATGTCCCCACCCCAGGAAAAATTCAGTAAAACCACTGGGACGCCTTGATGGCCCCACCTCTGCTCCCACTGCACAGACAGAGAGGTCACTGGGGGTCCGCTCCCATGACCCCTCTAGGGGCAAGCCAGGGCTTAGAAGACAATGTTTCCGGAGGGGCACCCACCTGGCAGCTCCACCCAAGGGGACAAGCCTGGGGATGGGGGAGGTGAGCAGAGTGGGGACCAGAAACCAACAGGAAAGAAGAACTCCAGCAGGAAGAAAAAAATAAATATGTGGCTTTAGTAGAGACCAGCAGTTGTCTTTACATAATTGGGACCTGTAGAATCATATTCTGTGATTAGTATTTTGTTAACTTACTTAGAAATGCATTTTCTTAACATGTTGAAATCCTTTTTTGCAAATTGTGAAAAAGTAATCGCAAAACAGGATCATTTTTCATGATTTGCGAAAAAGGATTTTTCTTTTTCCTTCCATTCAGCATAGTGGTGTAAGTCACTGCCCCTGAAGCCAGCAGACGTGGTTTCAGGTCTGGTTCTAGGGGAAATTTTTTTCCTCTTTTTTTGAAACATTACTTTCCTATGGGTCTGCGCCCTCCATGGAGTTGATTATTTTAAGTTTGGGATGGGAGGTCTTGCACACCTAAAAGGGGCTGTGTGGGTGCATAGATCCTCACATAAAAATTGTTATTTCGGTTGTTGTTTGTGACGGAGTAAGCGACATTTGCTGTTTGCAACAGTCGCTATAATATTAGACACCCTTTTGACGTTGGGTTCTTTTTTCTTCAGTTTTTGTGATCAACAGAGTTTAAGACTTGCTGTTATCACATAAAACCAAGAGGTAATCCTGAGCTCATTGAGGGGACCAGATGTAGAGGAAAGATGGCATCCAAAGGCAGCAAGGAAACATGTGGTAGATCCAGGAATAAGCAATTTCTTGTTCTGGGGGACTCAATGATCAGGGGAGTTGAGTCTCACCTGAGTAAAGGTATGCAACCTAAGGTTATGGTGAAATGCCTCCCTGGAGCTTCAGCACAACATGACACTAAATGCATTAGGAGGTTCACAGACAAAGCAGAGAAAGGAACCAATGTTCTGATTAATCTCAGTATGAACTACCTGTCTGTTCAAACAGTAGAAGAAACCAAGCAAAATGTTATTAAGCTGGGTGAACAGCTGAAGGTTAGAACAACTGCCCTGACATTCTCAGAGATCCTCCCAGTGTAGGGCGAAGGGGATTGCATAGACAAAATCAGGAATAAGAACATTGAGGAATTCAATGCTTGGCTACATGGATGGTGATGTGAAAAAAGGGTGTCACATCATATGCTCACGGGGAAGCTTCTGGGAGAGGAAGCTATTAAGGTTTGATGAACTTCTAACAAAGGAAGGAATGAGTGCATTTGAGCAGAAATTTGACATCCATTTTGATCATTAAACTAAGTGAGGGGGAGTCTAACACTAGGAAACTTATCAGAAAATACAATTCTGATAGGAACTTAGTCGTCACTCCCCATGAGCAGGGTTTCTTTCCCATGACCTAAGAAATTATGTAGAAAATGGTTAGAAACTATTGGGAACTAAACACAGGGCCACGCATCTGCAGGCCCAGGAGCAGAACCAATATTAGTGAATAGCAGCAGGGGTACCAGATTATGGCAAGGGGTATGCATCAATGCCAGAAGCCTGAGAAACAAAATAAGTGACATTCAGGCATTTATTGTGGATTCCCAAGTGGAACTGGTGGCCATCAAAGAGACTTGGGCCTCGGGAAAAAAAATGACTGGGACCTTTTGGTCCTGGACTTGCCCTGTTCAGACAGGATAGAAGTGAAGGTGGGGGAAGGGTAGCATTATATGCAAGGATGGGATAATTGCCATCTCATTAAACAGCATCAAAAGGAGGATGTGGAATTCCTGTGGCTGCTCTTTAGCTTGGCAATGGGGACAGGATCCATATAGATGTGGTATAGTGGCCTCTGGGGCAGGCTGAGGCAGGGACAAAGAGATTCTAGAGGAGATCAGAGGTGTAGCACACAAAGGGATAGAGTGATGGTGGTTTGAGACCTGAACATTTCTGATATTAACTGAAGCATCCCAGTTGCAGGTTCTTCTAGGAGCCAAAGGTGGTTGTTGCCCTACAAGACTGCCTACTTACACAACTGGTTAGTTCCCCAACTAGGCTGGACACCTTCCTGGATGCAGTCCTTACTAACTTGGAGGTAATAAGGCTACAGGTTGAGAAGTCAATGGTCATCAGTGACTACAACTCTATGTGGTTTAAGTTAGCCCTAGGGGTATAAAATCCAAGACAGAGGTTTTAAACCTTAGAGGAGCCAATTTTGACAAAATGGGAGATGTAGTCAGAAGAAAGCTGTTAAGGATCAAGGAGTATTTAAATGTGTGAGAAATATGAGGTCTGGTTAAGTTCCCATTTTAGAGGCTACTGGGATGTACGTAAGAACTGTGACCATAAAGAGCAAACACACAAAGAAATAGATTCAGTAACCACATCAGGACCACAATCAGAACCAAAGGGAGACCTATTGGAACTATAAAAGAACTCAAGAAGACAGCACATGGAAAGCCTACATTCAGAAGAACAAAGATGCAAAGGTATGGTGAAATCAGCTAAGGCCACAACGGAGCTTTGGCTTAGGAAATGGGTTTAAGAAGGAACAAACACACACACATATATATATATATATATATATATATATATATATATATATATATATATATATATATATATATATATATATGGAAGGAATAGTTAAACTCAATGCCAATGACAGAGTAGTGGAGGCTGATAGGAGAAGTAGACTCTTCTGAACAAAATTTTTGCTCAGGGTTCACCAAGGAACACAAAGGCCCAGTACCAGACAGTGGCATCAAGGCTGCTGACAAAGATGTTCCACAAATGGAAGCACCATCAGTCACCAACAGTATGGCTAGAGAGGTCATGGATCAACTCAGGGAAGACAAGTCACCAGGTCCTCATGAAATATACCTGAGGGTGCTAAAGAAGCTAATAAGTGAATTGGCAGGTCATTTAGCACATTTATGAAGCAGATCACTTCAGACACAGGTAGTGTCAGAAGACTGGAGAAAAGCTGATATAGTACCTCTCCACAAATCAGGGAGTTGGGAAGAAGCAGGCAACTACTGACCAGTCAGCCTTATGTCAGTAGTGGGAAAACTGATGGAAACCTTAATAAAACAAGACATGGTAGAGTACCTAGATAGGAACGGTCTGCAAGATGACAGGCAACATGGGTTTGTGGTGGAAAGTTCATGCCAAATGAACCTAATCATAATTTTGACTGGGTCACTAGGGAACTTGACAGAAGCCACCCAGTGAATCTTCTACTACTCAATTTCAGTAAGGCCTTTGATTTGGTGCCACTCAACCACCTGCTAAAACAGCTGGAGGACATGGATGCAGCCAAATGCATAGCAGATTCTGGCTTAGAATCAATACAAATAAGTGCAATGTAATGTGCCTGGGAAACAAAACCTGGGGAAGAGTACACAATGTGGGTGAGATACTGACAAAAACAAAAAGGAAAGTGACCTGGGGTAGTCATATCAGATGACCTAACGGTGGGCCAACAATGTGAGAAGGCAGTAAGGAGGGTTGGGGATACTGGGATGCATAGGAGAGGCATCACCAGTAGAAAATAGGAAGTTGTTGGCCCTCTGTACAGACAGTTGGTAAGATTACATCTGAGTACTGTGTACAGTTCTGGAGACCTCATTTCCCAAAGACATAGACAGGGTGGAGGCTGTCTAGAGGAGGGCAACCAAAATAATGCAGGGTCTGCATCAGAAGACATATGAAAAAAGACTAAAGGAACTAATGATGTATAGCTTCGAGGAAAGGAGGGATGGGGGAACATGATAGAAACTTTCAAATACCTCAAGCAAATCAACAAAGTCCAAGAGGGTAGCATCTTTCAGAAAAAGAGATGTGCAAAACAAGGAGGCACAATTTGAAGAAAGAGGGGAGATGGCTCAGAGATATTGTGAGGAATTATTTCTTCACAGAGAGAGTTGTAGATATTTTTTATTTATTTAGTTTTGTTAACCAGGTAAGGCACTAGCCAGCAAGGGACTGTTTTCAGGCACGACCGGGAGGTAAAATTACAGAACATAACGATACAGTAAGGATAACGAAAATACATGATGCACAGAATACAGGAAGATACATATGGCAGGATACAATGCATGACAAAGGAAAATACAAGGCAAAATACATTTCAAGGACATTTTCCATTGAGCATACATAAAGTGCATTGAAGGACCTAGGAAAGGAGAGGATAGGTGTGGGGTAAGCCAGAAACAAGATGGAAAATGACAAAGGGGAAGGTGAGGAGGTGAGGAAAGGATGGGGAAGGATAGAGGCAAGGGGCCAAAACAGAGGCTAAAGAAATGGCTAAGAATATAAGGACAGAGAGCGGTGGCAGGAATAGGGAGGTAGGAGGGGGTGAGGAGGGATGGCGGGAGAGGGAGGGAGGGAGTGAGGGTTAAAAGAAGCGGCAAATACGGCAGCGGCGATACAAGGTTCCACCTGCGGCCGAGTCAGTGGAGCGAAAGGCGGCAAGCGGAGAAAGGGTGACAGGGGGTTACGGCAAAAGACTGCAACAGTGGCAAAAAGGTAGCAGAATGCGGCTGGGCTTGGTGGAACTGAGTAGACGGCAGGGCAAGGGTGATGTGATGCGGTAAGAGGAGGAGAGAAGCAAAGAGTTATGGCAGTAGCAGAAAAGGTAACAACCCCAAGCGAGCCAGTGGAACCGAGGACGGCAGGGCAGGGAAGAAGAGGTCGGTAGGAGGAGGTAAGTTTACTGGCAAGTGGAGGTAATAGGGAACAATGCTCAGCTGGGAGGGTGGGACGAGGAAGGGCAGGGGTGACTCAGGAGGAGGTAAAGACGAGGCAAGCAAGCAGAGAAAGGAAAGGGAGGCAGAGGGAGGGGGAAAGGAGAGTGCAGGAGATGTGGTCGGGGGGAAGAGAGGAGCAGGGGAGTTGAGTGAAGGAAGGCTGAGAGGTGAGGGGAGAAGAGAACAGGGATCAAGGGAAGCCAAGTGGTGGCAGGAAGTAAACAACTTAAATGGCAAAAGCTAATATTTGGCATACAGTCAAACAGATTCAAGCAGCAATTATAGTAAAACACCACATAAAACAACCATTGGGAAAGGCACAAGTGCTAGCAATAAGGAAGTGGGAAAACAGGTTAGAGCAAGGGGATCAGGTAGGATCAAAGCAAACACATTTGTCCAAAGCAGTAAGAAAAGTCCTGAGTTTGCCCTTAAAAGTTGCATGAGTAGGGACATCCCTTAGTTCCTGAGGCAGCAGGTTTCAAGGTGAGGGCAGCATAATGGAAGGAGCCATGCCTTTTTTGTCCGACAGAGGGGATGGATAATAAGGTCTGATCTGCAGATCTAAGGTTCCGTGTGGAATAGCTGGTCTAAGGAGTTCTGATAGGATAGCAGGTTTGGATGTCCTTATGATGGTATCTGATAGATTGTACAGGTAGTATTGTCTGGTAGAGGAGGGAGAGCCAGCCAGGGTCTTGATATAGTTGGCAGTGATGCTGCAGTCGAGGTGCTTTGGTTGCATACCTGCATACATTATTGAAAGTAGGTCCCACAGATGCAGTGCAGATTTATTGGCCAAAGACAGAATGGGACAACCATATGTAAGGGTTGGCAACAGTATACCTCTAGCTACTGCCAGTTTAGCAGCAGGGGTAAGGAGGTAGTTGGTCTGTAAGCAGCCCTAACTTGCAATTGACTGACTTGCAAGTATCCTGGATGTGTGTTTTAGGTCCAAGGTTTGGTCGAGGTGGATGCCCAGGTAACGGAAAGAAGTGACAGGTTCTAGTGGGTTCCCATCAACGCCAGGAACAGAGAGAGTCGAAGGACATGATCTGATCTTGTGAGTGGAGCCAAATAGCATGACTTTGGTTTTGTTTGTGTTTAAAACAGGCTGAGAGTTCAGCCAGTGTTGTACTGAGGAAAATCAGCAGTGAGGGCAGCATTCAGTTCCAGAACGTTGTCAGAGTGAGCATAAACAACCAGGTCATCCGCATACAGCAGTGAGTGACCAGTGGTTACCATCTCTGGCAGATTATTTACGAATAATGAAAATAGAAGAGGGCCAAGTATGGACCCCTGAGGGACACCAATGTTGATGACAGCACTGTCTGAAATCGCTAAATTAAACTTCACAGCCTGGGTTCTGTTGGTGAGGTAGCTTTTAAACCAGGTAGTTGCTGGAAGGGAGAAGCCCAAGGTACTGAGGGTAGAGAGTAGTAATGTATGATCAACCAGGTCAGAAGCTTTGGTTAGTCAATGAAGACTGCCCCGTTAACTTCCTCTATCCATGTTTGTGACAATGTCAGAAGAGAATTTTACAAGTGCAGTCATGGTGCTGTGATGCTTTCTAAAGCCATGTTGGGCTGGACTGAGCAGATTGAAGTTCTCAATGTACTCTGTGATTTGTGTTGATACTATTTTTTCCAGGATTTTGTTCTGGACAGACAAAATAGCAATAGGCCGGTAGTTAGATGTGTCATTTTTGCTACCTTTCTTAAATACTGGAGTGATTCTGGCTGCTTTCCAGACTTCAGGGACAACGCCATTGGAGAGAGAGAGAGAGGGTGAATATTCTTGCTAGGGGGCCAGAGATGTAGTGAGAAGCCATTTTAGTAGCCTTGGTTCCAAGCCATCGGAGCCAGTGCTGGTGTTGTCAGAGGGCTCTGAGCAGCTTGAGAACTTGATGCCTAGACACTGCCCTGAAGTAGAAGGGGTTAGGTAGGTTAGATGGTTTGCCAGGTGCGGAGAAGTTAGGTTGTGAGGCAGGAGATTGTGATTGAAGGAAGCTTTGTAGGCAGATAAGTCCGAAAACTGTTGATTAAATGCATTAGCAATTGTGGTAGAGTCATTGCAGTGTACGCCATGTAGAACCATATCAGAGGGAGTGACATCTTTAGCAGATCCTAAGAAGGACTTAATGTGACCCCAAAACTTACGAGAGTCATGGGAGGAATTAAACAGCAGGTTTTGGCAGTATTTATGTTTGGCCTGCCTGATGCACCTTTTGCAGTCATTTCTGTATTGCTTATACAGAATGAGATCAGGCTGAAGTCCAGTCTGTTTGTATCTCCTCCACTGCTTGTCTCTGACTTTAACTTGTGCAGAAGGTCTTTTTCAGCCATCTAGAGTGCTGGCCTCTAACTCTCCTTTTGGCTTTTGGGAGCTGCTTCTTTGAACATTACCAAACTTGGTTAGAAATGAGTTGAGGGCAGTATCAACATTGGTAGTGGTGAAAATGTCAGTCCAGTCAATACAGGAGATATCCAATAGGAAGGCTTTGTTTATCCAGGGCAGCATAGTTAAGTAAAAGTGATCAGTCGTGGTTGAGGAGGAGGTGGTGGACAGGAGCGCCAGTGACAGAGTGTAGAGGAATGATCAGTAATTGAATCAGCCAACACTGAAGCACTTGAGACATGGTCTGGTCTATTAGTGAGGATCCAGTCAAGTAGTGACCCTGAGTGAGGAGTCGTAGCTCTGGTACAGTCTGTAATAATTTGATGGAGATTATGCTTCTGGATCAGAGATGCAAGAATATTGTGCTGTGGACCCAGCCAGTTAAGGTTCAGGTCCCCAAGCAGGAGTGCCTCATTTGATTTTGTATTCTGAGAGACATACTGTAGTAGGTTCTGAAGACACTCAGCCAACTGGTTGGTGGGTTGTATACACTACGATATGCAGCAGTTTCAAACCCAGTGCCAGGGTAGCATGCAGCATTTCACAAGGTATGGGGAATCAGGGCAGGGTAGGATGTTGAGGACAGATGATTTTATAAATAATCGCAACCCCCCTAGACCCAGCACGGTCTCTCCATAGAATATTATACCCAGGTATAAGACTTGAAGCATCAGGTACAGAAGGCTTCAGCCAAGTTTCTGAGAGGCATAATATGTCAGGGGCAATCAGTTTAGTCCAGGTTTCGAGCTCAGCCAGGTGATTCGCGAGGCTTCAAATATTCATATGGGCTATCACCAGTCCCTTTTTTGTGCCAGCCGTTGTGGGGGGTAAGGTGCAAACTTTAGGGCCAGGGTTAGGTTCAATATCTCCAGCTAGCATAAGGAGCCGCCAGGCCAGGTGAATAAGTAGTTTAGCAGAAAGAATGCCTAGCGGGCATTCTTCAAAATGGTTGTTGGATAGATAGCCCTTAGAGACAAGTACATTAAGAGTTGCTTTCAATTCAAAATGTTTGATACCTGGTGGTTAAGTCAAAAGCTAAAAGAAATAATCAACAGCTGAGGTCCACAGTCATAGAATGTGTTAGAATTCCTGAAAGGATGAACTCTGCCTGTACATTTGCAGGATGTGAAATCCTTTGTCTGTATCGTCTTTGTCATTCAAAGAGGTCTTGAAAAGCCCAACTACAGATCATGGGTCAGGTCAGACGAGAAATGTGGATTCAAGCAAGGCCCAGTGTCACTGAATTTGTCAGACTTCCTTGCTTCACTTATGTTTTGCTTGGGACACCTTCCAACAAGTTGATTTTAAAATGATTTTAAAATGAAAAATGCAGATACCTGGTAATGATGCTTTGTAGAAATCCAGTCCAGGAGACTTTCAAGGATGTAGTGAGCAAGAATGGTGTAGTTACTCCAACTAGAAAACCATGTAAATCCACAAAAACTAAGCTACAGACACAGACAAACACAGGCAGCCACCACCAGGATAGTATAGACAGCCTTCTTGAGGAGGTTGTAGAGTCAAAAACAGTGGAGGAATTCAAGAATGCATGGGACAGACATAAGGCAATTCTAGTGGGGGGGGCAGGAGGAAGTAAGCTGTTGGTTAACTAGGATCTGCAGTTTATCCATTAGTTAGAGAAATGGGCAGACTAGGTAGACCAAGTGGTCCTTATCTGCTGTGGTAGATAATTGGCTTAAAGACAGAAAACAGAGAATAGTGGTTAACAGGGTGAGGTCTAATGAAGGCGTGGTCGCTAGTGGTGTGCCTCAAGGCTCAGTGTTGGGGCCAGTTCTGTTTAATGCCTTTATCAGTCACATCAGCATAGTTATTCAGGGCAAAATTGCCCTACTTGCAGATGATACCAAGCTAGGAGGAATGGTTGACAGTAAGGAGGAGGTGAATGACCTACAAAAAAACCTTCAGAGGCTGGAAAAATGGTTCAAAGTCTGGCAGCAGAAGTTCAATGCAAAGAAATGTAAGGTGATGCATTTGGGTAAAGGGAACTCAAAGACAGAGTTCCACCTCAATGAAGTCCAGCTCAACAACACACAGGAAGAACAGGACCTAGGTGTCATCATAAGCAGCACCTCTCCTATTAATGTCAATGGAATAATGATAAATAGCAGGCATTTTGCCTGTATTTGGTACTCTTATGCTTTGATCAGTTATTCCTAATTGATTATTCTTTTACTTTGGCCATATATCAAAATTATGAAAAAGTCATAATTGTCACATGATCAAATCCAAGATGGCCACCATGATACCCTCTAATTGTATTACCTCACTGACCAGGACCCCAGTGAATACTCGGGGCCAACTTCTAAATTTCAAAATATAGCTTTAGCAGTAAAATGTCTATTCCATAAAAGAAATACGCAAGTATGACCAAAATACAAGGCTTTTTGCTCAAAGATGTATGGAGTGCATCATTTCAGAATGGGTGATCAAACATTGGTATTCAAGCTGTATCTGCTGCTTAATATGTAGAGATGTCTAACATTTATGATTTTCCATAACTGGTAATAGGTAGGTATCTTGGACACAAAACTGTGCCATTTCACATTTTCTTAAGATCACATGACCAATTCAAAATGGCCACCATCAAAACATTCTAAATTTGAGAAATGTTATTGTTGGGTATATGGAGCTAAGAATGAAATATCAATAATAACAATGGTACAAATTTGCATTGTGTGTCATTGACTCAGGTCTCCTGCACCAATTTACCATAATGTTGAATATTTTCTAATGATACATATTACATGCAGGGGACCATAGCTCACTACCATGGGCGTGACCAGCTTAGGCCAGTGTGGTACCACCTATGGCACTATTGGCTATATGTCACTTAATCCCTAAAGGAACAGTAAGAAATAGTCAGATTTGCTTGTCTGGGGAGCTGAGGAGTATATCAAGCCAAAGAATGCAAAAATAACTAAATGCCTTGGGTCATATGGCTCAAAAAAGATGGCTGACACTTTTCAGTCATTTACAATAGCACAGCACTTATGCTACACATTTACTTGAAAAGATCCAGAATTGCTGAATATTTGTGATGTTTATACTATTTTGTAAAGATATAGGGCCTCGATACAGTTTCTGATCTGAATGTTATATTGCAACCCTGTATATCAGAAACAGGGAACATATCTCACTACCATGGGCATCACCAACTTAGGCCTGTGGGGTACCACCTATTGTACTATGGGCAATATGTCACTAAATCCATGAAGAAATTATCAGAAATAGTCAGATTTGCTTGTCAGGGTAGTTGAGGAGTGTATCAAGCCCTAGACTGTGAAAATAACTAGATGCCTCAGGACACCTGGCCCAAAAGAAGATGGCTGACACTTTTCAGTCATTTACAATTACAAAACACTCTTATACATTTACTTGGATAACGTCATGAGAACTGTTGAATATTTGTGATGTTAATACTATTTTGTAAAGATAAAGTGACATGGATGCAATTTCTGATCTGGAATGTTACATTGCAATCCCAGTTTATCTCTAGCAGGGGACCATATCTCACTACAATCGGTCTGACCAACTCAGGCCTAAGCGGTACCACCTATGGCACTATGGGCTATATGTCACTTAATCCATGAAGGAATGGTAAGAAATAGTCAGAATTGTTTACCAAGATAGTTGCGGAGTATATCAAGCCCAAGAATGTGAAAATAAGTAGATGCCTTGGGTCACCTGGCCCAAAACAGGATGGCTGACACTTTTCAGTCATTTACAATAGCAAAACACTCTTTATACTCATTTACTTGGATAATGTCATGAGAACTGTTGAATATTTGTGATGTTAATACTATTTTGTAAAGATAAAGTGGCATGGATATAATTTCTGATCTGGAATGTTACGTTGCAACCCCAGTTTATCACAAGCAGGGGAACCATACCTCACTACAATGGACATGATCAGCTCAGGCCTGTGGAGTATCACCTATGGCACTATGGGCTATATGTCACTTAATCCATGAAGGAATGGTAAGAAATAGTTAGAATTGTTTATCAGGGTAGTTGAGGAGTATACCAACCCAAGAATGTAAAAATAACTAGATGCTTTGGGTCATCTGTCCCAAAACAAGATGGCTGACGCTTTTCAGTCATATACAATATCAAAACAGTCCTGTAACACGTTTACTTGGATAAAGTCAGGAGAACTGTTGAATATTTGTGATGTTTATACTACTTTGTAAAGATACTGAGGCCTGGATATAATTTCTGATCTGGAATGTTACATTGCAACCCCAGTTTGTCATAAGCAGGTGACCATACCTCACTACTTTGGGTCACAGGACCCAAAGCAGCATGAACTCACTAGCAGGAAGGTTATGTCAGATGAATATAATTGATTTCTTTGACTGGGTGACCAAAGTAATTGACCATGGAGGGCTGTGGATATGGTCTATCTAGACTTTAGCAAGGCATTTGACACAGTCCCACCCAAAAAATTAATAATCAAGTTAGCCAGCCTGGGAGTGGGTCCCAGAGTGGTAGCCTGGGTAGCAAACTGTCTGCACAACAGGACACAGAAGGTAATAGTGAATGGAACACATTCTGAAGAAAGGGGGGTTACTAGTGGAGTACCTCAGGGCTCAGTACTGGATCCAGTCCTCTTTAACATCTTTATAGGTGACATTGCAGAGGGTCTGGAAGGAAAGGTATGCCTCTTTGCAGATGACACAAAGATCTGTAACAGAGTTGATACACAAGGGGTAGAAAGGATGAGAAGGGACTTGGCAAGGTTGGAGGAATGGTCAGACATATGGCAACTTAGATTCAATGCAAAGAGTGCAAAGTAATGCACATGGGAAATAAAATCCAGGAGAAGAGTACACAATAGCAGGGAGGTACTAATGACAACAATAATGGAAAAGGATCTGGGTGTAGTCATATCCGATGACCTAAAGGTGGGTAAGCAATGTGAGAAGTCAGTAAGGAGAGCCAGGGGGATACTGGGATGCATAGGGAGGGGCATCACAAGTAGGAAAAGGGAAGTGGTTATCCCTCTATACAGACAGTTGGTGAGACCCCCATCTGGAGTACTGCGTGCAGTTTGGAGACCTCATCTATGCAACGACATAGACAGGATGGAAGCAGTCCAGTGGAGGGCAACTAACATGGTGCAGGGTCTACATCAGAAACCATAAGAGAGACTGAGAGCTTAATATGTATACCCTTGATGAAAGGAGGATGGGGGACATGATAGAAACTTTAAGTACCTCAAGGAATCAACAAAGTCCGGGAGGTAGCATCTTTCAGAAAAAGAGATGTGTAAGAACAAGGGCACAATTTAAAGTTAGAGGGGGATGGCTCAGGGGTAATGTGAGGAAATTCTTCTTCACGGAGAGAGTGGTGGATGCATGGAACCGCCTTCCTGAAGAGGTTGTGGGATCTAAAACAGTGGGGGAATTCAAATATGCATGGAACAGACATAAGGCAATTACAGTAGGGGGGTTGCAGGAAGTAGGCTGTTGGTTAACTAGAATCTGCAGCTTATCCAATAGGTAGGGAAATGGGCAGACTTGGTGGGCCAAGTGGTCTTTATCTGCCGTCAAAATCTATGTTTCTATGTTACTACCATGGGCATCACTAACTCAAGCCAGTGGGGTACCACCTATGGCACTATGGACTATATGTCACTTAATCCCTGAAGAAATTGTAAGAAATAGTCATATTTGCTTATCAGGGTAGTTGAGGAGTATATCAAGCCCAAGAATGGAAAATAACTAGATGCCTTAGGTCACCTGGTCCAAAACAAGATGGCTGACACTTTTAGTAATTTACAATAGCAAAACACTCTTTTACAAATTTTCTTGGATAAAGTCATGAAACTGCTGAATATTTGTGATGTTTATAATATTTTGTAGAGATACAGGGCATGGATATATCTTCCCATGTCCATCCAACCTCCATGCCACCCTCCAGAAATCTGATTCCACTATAGAACCTGCACGCATCAGTCAATGAATCGTCCCCCTCCCCACATCCTGGTGCTTGTTCCTGAAGTTACAGGCACGCCCAAATGAACTCCCTTCATAGGTCTGTCCAACCTCCCTGTATCCCTTAGGAAGTAGGATTCCACCATGTGACCCTGCATGGCCTCAGTCAATAAATGACCCCACCCCACAATCCGGGGTGCTTGTTCTTGAGATCACAGCCACAGCACAACTGATTCCCTTCCCATGTCTGTCCCATCCTCCTGCTATCCAATCAGAGTTATTATTCCACTGTGGGAGCCTGCACAGCCTCAGCCAACAAATGCCTACCACACCCCCACACAGTCCAGGGCACTGGTTCTTGAGATCACAGCCACATCACAACTGTCCCCTTCCCATGTCTATCCCACCTCCATGTCACCCTCCAGAGGAAGGATGGGGCCACATCCTGGGCACTGGTTCCTGAAGTCACAGGCACGGAACAAATGACCCTCTTCCCACAACTGTCCCACTTTCCTGCCACCCTTGAGAAGTAGTATTCCATCATGTTACTCTGCATGGCCTCAGTCAACCAATCTCCAACCACAATCTGGGATGCTTGTTCTTGAGATCACAGGCACAGACCAACTGATCACCTTCCCATGTCTGTCCCACCTCCCTGTTACCCACCAGAGGTAGGATTCCACTGTGGGACCCTGTGCAGCCTGAATCAATGAATGCCCCCACACACAATCCAGGACATTGGTTCCTGAGATCACAGCATTCATCTCAACTGACTCCCTTTCCCACATTTGTCACACCTCCCTGCCACCCTTCAGAGGTAGGATTTCACTGTGGGAACCTGCACAGCTTCAGTAAATGAATGCATCCCTCCCCAAATCCTGAACACTGGTTGATGAAGTCATAGGCACAGCCCAACTGAACCCCTTCCTATGTTTGTCCCACTTCCCTGCCTCCCACCATAGGTAGGATTCCCCTGTTGGACCCTACACAGCCTCAGCTAATGAATGCCCCCACACCTACATCCTCGGCACTGGTTCCTGAGATCACAGCCACAGCCCAACTGACCCCCTTCCCACATCTGTCTCAACACCCCACCACTCTCCAGATGTAGGATTCTACCATGGGACCCAGTACAGCCGCAGTCAATGAATGCCCTCCAACCCGTACACTGGTTCATGAAGTCCCAGTCACAACACAACTGCCCCCTTCCCATGACTCTCCCATCTCCTTGAAACCCACCAGAGGTACTGTAGAGATATAGATGTTTATATTATTTTGTAAAGAGGGCCTGGATATGACTTCTGATCAGGAATGTTTAATTGGAAACCCAGTTTATCTCAAGTAGGAGAACATACCTCACTTCCATGGTTGTGATCAATTCACTTCAACTCTGTCATTATAGGGTGATTACTTTTAATCAAGACCCTGGTCTGCATTTTTGATCTAAAAACAGATGTGTATAACAAAGCTTTTCAAACTATATCCTGCATCTCTTTCTAAGACCAACTAAAAATATCACTAATTAAAACTGTAGTTGCTCTTCATAGCTTTATTTACATTAAGATCAAATTATATTACCCATTTGTACCCCATTTTATGAATTTATTTCTCATAATTAGAAGTCAATATGGCTGCCTGCTAAATTAACTTCATGCCAAACAGTCTTAGTTCAGATTATAAGGTAGAGAGGTTAAAATGGTTCGTTTTGCTGCACAGTGCATCAAATGGCAGTTGGTATTTGAAACTAGGTTTTGCACAACATTCTTAGCTGGGAACTGTGGAGCTTAGTTGAAGTTGAGGTCCTACAGTCACTAAGCAAATAGCATTCACACATTATATCTTCTCTGTACAATATCTAATCATTTTCTGTACTTAGAAGTCCCTTACTCCATAGATCCAGAGCCAGAGGGCTGGGCAGGGGTCGTTGTCACTCCACTTTTAAAGTTGGGGGCCATGCCCTCACTTTTTCTGAATTTTTTAAAGTCCATTCTGTGCTCGGTGAGCCCACAGTCATGCTGTACTGTTGCTTAAATCGCGTGGTGCCACTGCAAACCGGCAGGTGGCAGCACAGTCCAGCAGACTGAGACAGACAGAGTCAGATGAGAAGGAAGGGCCAGAAGTTGCACTTACTGTTCTGGCTCCGGAAGATAGTGTTGCATTAGTGCAATGGGGAATCAGGACTGGATGGAGGGAAACTGGCGGGTGACTAGAAATGCATAGCATCGCCGTGTGTTGCTGTGTTGCAGCAGGAGAGACTTTCTCTCCCTCGTCACTCTCTGGGTCCAGCTCTCTGATTTCTGGTCTCCACCTGTTCTTTGGAAAAAAGAAAGTTTGTTGCTCATTTTTGTAACTTCACAGCCATGCTGGGCAAATGGGGTGGCTGGCTCAGCGGGTACCATAGTAATATCCTTTGGCCGAGTGCACTTTGCACGATCATCAGACTAATGAGTTAGTTGTTGAGGCCGCTAAGCCAAGAAGAAACAAAAGTGAGTAAGATTTGTAATTACAAATGATTTAGCAGAAAAAAATGTAATGCAGTGGAGACTATGAGACCTTTTTTTTGTTTGGTGCTTGCTCAAAGATTAATTAAAAAATGTTAATAAAATGGGTAGAGACATCCTGCTTCCTGATTGGTGAGGGTTCCAAAGAAATGTGATTAAAGAATATTAATGGCACTGCTAAACTTATCTTTTTTTTTTTGAATCATAGTATGATTCCAGTCCTGGTTCTGATTTCCATCTTGCAGGTTCCTGCCCACTGCCCGTCCTCCCTTTGCAGTTGTCAGGGTTCTCTGAGAGTTTCCACTGATCAGTGTACAGTAATTACAATACATGGCTGCACATTTACAAGGTTAATATAAGGAAAAAAGAGCCAGAAGGGATGGGCTTAACCTTATGGGACTTAGACTAGGCAGTTGGAACACCAAGGATTTGGGGACAGATTCAGTTTCAGGGGTGTGGAGGTGGGCACACATTATGTGTTTGACACTGTGGCAAGTAGTTGCTTTGGGACTGGGAGGAGGTTATTCAAGTAAGTAGTATGTGCTGTGAAGATTTTTTATATAAAGGCTGGGGGTCTGGGGTCATTAGGGCCTAGTATTTCCCAGACCCCCAGCCTTTACATAAAAATCTTTTACAGTACATTACACTCATGATTATGGTGTGGGTTGTTAATGGCATTGTTCAGGCAGTTGTCCACCCCAGTTGAGGCTGCAAACTGTAAGGTCAGCCAGAGTCTCCCAATTCCCTGACTCCAGGAGAAAACTTTATTTTTACCTGGAGTCAGAGGTAGGGAAGATGTGACAAAAATGTGTTTTGTCTTCAGTAAAGGCCCCCAAAACTCACCACACAGCATCTAAAATCCCAGAGCATCTGGGGGCTGCTAGGCCCCCAGACCTCCAGCTTTTTATAAAAATGTTTCATGGCTGCCTCTCAACCCCACATCTTGCTCCCTCCCCCTACTTTTAGAAAGGCTCCGGAGCCCCACCTTATTCAAATTAGTTAATGCATGCTCATAATAAAAACAACTGATTTTTCACTGAGCTTCATATGACTGAGTGTTTTTTACACTGTCAGCATGGAGATCAAGACAGTCTGGATGGTAGGTTCATCATGTATCAGAAGGCTACAGCAATTCTGCAGTGGCATGCTTTATGACAAAGACTTGAGCTGTAAAGATTGTCAGGCCATAAGGCTAAGCAAAGGAAGGATGCCTTGGAGTCAGCTTATACCATGGATAAGAAGACAGTCCAGCTTTCAGCCACATCCTGACATTATTGTTATCCATCTTAAAGGTAATGATCTTGGTCCTGTGAAAGGGGTGGATTTAATGTGTAACATTAAAAAGGATATTCAGGAAATTAAAGAATTTTTCCAAACTGCAGGATAATTTTCTCTGAGATTAAGCAGCATCTGAAATGGTTAGACAAGCTTGGGATGGCTTGTATTGAACAGGCCAGATGTAGAGTTAATTGAGGATTAGCTCCGTTTTTTCAGGCTATGGCGGTTACCAGTACACGACATTGGCAAACTTCTTATAGAAGATTGACTGTTTAACAAAGACAGGGTGCATTTTCCAACACAAGAGAATACAATATTCCTCTCGAACCTCCTGGATGGAATAAAAAGGCCTTTGTGAACAAGTCAGTATTTACAAACGGTCCTTATCAGGACCACCAAATGTACACAAAAAGAGCTGAAATCATGTGGGACAACAGCAGCACCATTCACCTATCTTCTCAAGTATGATGGCAGCAGCACTACTGCATCCATACCTTGCATTTGATTGCAGCAGTACCATATTAGAAACCCCTCAAGTGTGTCTGCACCAGTACCATCGACACACCTCATGTTAGAATGCAGCAACACTACCTATATCACTGAGGTGTGACGGCTTCAGCACAGTAACACCTGCATATCTTGTGTATTGGCTGCAGCACTACAATCCCCACCACTTGAGCTTGGTGACAGCTGCACTACTGCCCCCATCACTCGGGTGTGAAGTGAGCAACACCAATCTGTAGTTGTGACATCTGTCAGGTGTGAATGCAGCAGAATTATAGCTCCCATCCCTTAAGTGTGAATGCAGCCGAATTTCAGCATATACCCCTCAGGATTCCACCGTGGACCTTGAGCAGCCTTATCAAGTAATGTCCCACCTACATCCCAGATGCTGGTTCCTGAGATCAGAGCCACATCCCAACTGAACCCCTTCCCATGTCCATCTCACCTCCATGCCACCCCACAGAGGTAGGCTTCCACTGTAGGAACCTGCACGGCCTCAGTCAATGAATGCATCCCCCCACATCCTGGGCACTGGTTCCTGAAGTCACAGGCACAGCCACACATGACCCACTTCCCATGTCTATCCCACCTCCCTGCCACCCTCAAGAAGCAGGATTCCACTGTGTGACCCTGCATGGCCTCAGTCAATGAATGCCCCCCTACCCCCACGATCCAGGGTGCTTGTTCCTGAGATCACAGCCACAGCCCAACTGATCCCCTTCCCTCATCTGTCCCACCTTCTGCTACCAATCAGAGGTAGTGATCCACTGTGTCACCTGCATGGGCTCAGTCCCAGCGAGCCCCACAATACAGGGTGCTTGTGCCCCTGCGATCAAGCCACAGCCCAAGTGATCCCTTCCCACGTCTGTCCCACTTCCTTGCTACCAACCAGAAGTAGTATTCAAAATGGTAGGCTGCACAGCCCTAATAAATGAATGCCCTGCCCCACAAAATCTGGGGGGCTTGTTCCTGAGATCACAGCCACATCACAACTGCCCTTCCCACATTTGTCCCACCTCCCTGCCACCTTCCAGAGGTAGGATTACACTGTGAGAACTGCACGGCCTCAGTAAATGAATGCACCCCCTACATCCTGGGCACTGGTTCATACAGTCACAGGCACAACCCAGCTGACCCCCTTCCTATGTCTGTCCCACCTCCCTCCCTCCCTCTCACCATAGGTAGGATTCCACTGTGGGACCCTGCATGGCCTCAACCAATGAATGGCCCTACACCCACATCCTGGGCACTGATTCCTGAAGTCACAGCCACAACCCAACTGACCCAATTCCAACATCTGTCCCACCTCTCTGACATCCTTGAGAAATAGGATTCCACCACGTGACCCAGCACAGCCTCAGTCAATAAATGACTCTCCCCACACATACAATCTGGGGTGCTAGTTCTTGAGATCACAGCCATATCTCAACCAGCCCCCTTCCCACATCCATCCCACCTCCCTGCCACCCTCCAGAGGTAGGATTCCACTGTAGGAACATGCATGGCCTCAGTCAATGAATGCATCCCCCACCACATCCTGGGTACTGGTTCATGAAGACACAGGCTCAGCCCAACTGACCCCTTTCCTAAATTTGTCCCACCTCCCTGCCTCATACCATAGGTGGGATTCCACCGTTGGACCCTGCATGGCCTCAGCCAATGAATGCCCCCCCACCCACATCCTGGGCGCTGGTTCCAGAGGTCACAGCCACAACCCAACTGACCCCTTCCCATGTCTGTCCCACCTCCCTGCCACCCTCAAGAAGTAGGATTCCACTGTGTCACCCAGCACAACCTCAGTCAATGAATGCCCCCACAATCCAGGGTGCTTGTTCATGAGTTCACACCATAGCCCAACTGATCACCTTCCCAAATCTGTCCCACCTCCCTGCTACCCATGAGAGGTAGGATTCCACCGTGGGACCCTGCACAGCATTAGTCAATGAATGCCCCCCACACACACAATCCGGGGTGCTGGTTCCTGAGATCACACCCACATCCCAACTGACCCCCTTCCCATGTCCATCCTGCCTATGTGCCACCCTCTAGAGGTAGGATTCCTTTGTAGGAATCTGCATGGCCTCAGTCAATGAATGCCCCCCTCCACATCCCAGGCGCTGATTCCTGATGTCACAGGCACAACACAACTGATCTCCTTCCCACATCTGTCCCACCTCCCTGCCACCCTTGAGAAGTAGGATTCCACCATGGGACCCTGCACAACCTCAGTCAATGAATGTCCCCCACACACACAAACACACTTCAGGGCTCTGGTTCTTTAGATCACAGTCACAGCCCAACTGATCTCCTTCCCACATTTGTTCCAGCTCTCTGCTCCCCAGCTATGGTAGGATTTCAATGTGGGACCCTGCACAGCCTCAGTCAATGAATGCCCCCCAACACAATCTGGGGTGCTTGTTCCTAAGATCACAGCCACAGCCCAACTGATCCTCTTCCCATGTCTGTACCACCTCCCTGCTACCCACCAGAGGTAGCATTCCACCATGAGATCCTGCACAGCATCAGTCAATGAATGCCCTCCCCCACACAATCCAGGGCACTGGTTCATGAGATCACAGCCATATCCCAATTGAACCCCTTCCCACATCTGTCCCACCTATGTGCCTCCCTCCAGAGGTAGGATTCCTCTGTAGGAACCTGCACAGTCTCAGTCAATGGATGCCCACCCTCCACATCCCGGGCACTGATTTCTGAAGTCACAGGCACAGCCCAGATGACCCCTTCCCACATCTGTCACACCTCCCTGCCACCCTTAAGAAGTAAGATTCCACCGTGGGACCCTGCACAACCTCAGCCAATGAATGCTCCCCCCCAACACACACACAATCTGGGATGCTGGTTCCTTAGATCACAGTCACAGCCCAACTGATCCTTTCACACATCTGTCTCACCTTCCTGCTACCCAAATGAGGTAGGATTCCACCATGGGTCCCTATGCAGCCTCAGTTAATGAATGCCCTTTCACACAATCCCGGGTGCTTGTTCTTGAGATAATACCCACATCCCAGCTGACCCCCTTCCCATGTCCATCCCACTCCCCCTGCTACCCTCCAGAGGTAGGATTTCACTTTGGGAACATGCATGACCTTAGTCAATGAATGCAACCCCTCCCACCCACATCCTGGGTGCTGGTTCATGAAATCACAGGCACAGCCCAACTGACCCCCTTCCTACATTTGTCCCACTTCCCTGCCTCCCACTATAGGTAGGAGTCCACTGTTGGACCCTACACAATCTCAGCCAATGAATGCCCCCCCACCCTCATCCTGGGCGCTGGTTCCTGAGGTCACAGCCACAACCCAACTGACCCTCTTCCCCAATCTGTCCCACCTCCCTGCTGCCCTTGAGAAGTAGTATTCCACCATGTGACCCTGCATGACCTCAATCAACAAATGCCCCCACCACATACAATTTCTGAGATCACAGCCACAGCCCCACTGACCCCACTCCTATGTCCAATCTCATCTCCCTGCCACCCACCCACCAGAGGTAGGAGTCCACCATGGGACCCTGCACAGCCTCATGCAAATGAATGCCCCCCCCCCACATTCTGTGCAGTGGTTACTGAGGTCACAGAAACAACCCAACTAACCCCATTCCCTTAACCGTCTCACCTCTCTGCTACCCACCAGAGGTAGGATTCCAACCTTGGGAAATTGTACTACCTCACAGTTACCATGCATGTCAGTTCTACTGGTACAACCATCAGCAACCCTTCCTTTCCTGGGCTGATTACAGTAGAGACTAGCCCTCCCTTCCCAGACATTCTACTACACTCACCAGTACACCATCCCCAACTGGGTACAGTAATCACCTTCCATCCCTCTCTAGACGAGGTATAACAGACAGTAATCTCATCCCCAGCCCAGGTACAACCATCACTTGCTCTTCCTTTCCAGACCCAAGTACAGTAGGGAACTGCCCTCTCTCCTGGCCTGAGTAATATTGTCACCAGCAGTCCAGGTACAACAGTCACCAGCTGCCCCTCCCTTACCCAGATTTATGAAATGGCTTGTCAATTTCAAGACATCTCATTGGATGTCAGGTGTGTGTTAAAGTTTCTAACACACACAAGCTAGATCAGGTCATGCCAGCTGGGCACTGATCCCAGTAGAATGCCAAAACAGAACGTTAACAAAAGTAAAGTCAGCCATCTTGTTTAATGCCATCAGTAAATAGTCAGAATAGTCAGAAATAATAAAATTACTGGCCAGCATGTCTGAGACAAATTTTGAAATCAGTTTTACTGAGGAAGACCTACTTCTGTTCCTCGATCCTCAATGCGAGCCAATAGAGCCAGAAATAGTAAAACAAGACATCCAGTGCTGCCAACTGCCGACTAAGCGAGGAGACTATGAGTAAGCGTTTTTGAAGCGTTAAGCAATGATCAATTAGACAAGCCTAGAGCTTCAAAAAATGAAAAAATACATTAAGAGCTACTGCTTGGGCATAAAAGTAATAGGCGAGTGGTCAGTGGCAACAAATACTGAAATAAAGTGGAAAACAGCATCTAAAACTGAGTTAACAGCATATTCAGAAAGTTTTATGCAGAGGCAAGAACCACCGCTGGCCAAGAGTATTCAATATCAGCTTTTTGTGGTCTACGTGCAGCTGAATAGACACCTGGGTTCGCTGCTGTGGGCCGCTCGATGAACATCATAACTGACAGTGACTTTAAAACTAAGTAGCGCCATGTTTACAGCAAAATGAAAAATTACAGGCGTGCACAAAAGACATCACAGCACCACTGAACCCCTCACAGATGTTGATTTATTCAAATTAAGAAACCTCCAGCACTTTCCCTAACCGCACTTCTTGTTTAGTCCGAAAAGTGTGGACTGATATTCAAATTCACATGGCAAGGCGGTGAGAAGGACTCCGACAACTAAGCCTGAACACTTCACCCTGCTAAATGGCCAACTGGCCAAGAATACATAATGCTGAATTTCAACGACACACAAAACCATGGGAACCAGCTAGAGAGTGACAAACAGGGACACAGGGGTACATGTACTCACAGCCTGGCAATCCCCTGTGCCCTGTTCACAGCTCAAACTATACATCTCAAAGCTCCCTTCTGAACCCAAGGCTCTATACATGCACCCTCGCAGACTATCACAAGAAAAGTTAAGTGAGCAAAAACATGGTACAGTTCAGAGCCAATGGGAGTTAATTACCTGCCACCATGATGCCCGACTCAGTAAAGCATCCCTCAGCGCGGTATACCAATCATTGCCTCCGTGCCCTGCAGTCCAGCTCCTCTCAAATGCTGGTTTGGAACTCGGAAATAATGACAATCACAGGCCACGAAATGAATCAAGTCTACACAGTTACTGGAGACCTACAGCAGACGAAAGAAAGAAGTGGTCCGATATCCTGGCACCGAAAGAAAAGTTCAGCCCATATCAAAAGAAGAGTAAATTTTGTCCCTGGCTCCAAAACAAAGTGTGCTCTCAGTTGCAGAAAACAGGAAATTAGGTAATTTCCGAACATCAGTGCCCTACCAACAGCGCAATCTGCAGAACCGGAAAACCCTCCACCAGCATTGAATATGGGAAGCAATATCCAATTGTAAGAAGAACCAAATCTGAGCAGTCTCGCAGCAGCAGAAGGCAGTCAAGCGTGCAGCTGGATAGAATCAACATGCAGCATTGCCAGCTAACTTTCAATGGCCCTGTCTACTTTGGCAAATGAATCCGCAAAAAACGGTAAAAAAAAAAAAAAAACCTAAATGAAACTTTTAAAGTGTTATGATAAAAACGTTACTCTGTGTTGCAACTTTGACAGTGTTGTTGTAGTTTCTAGCCCTGTTGCACGTAATTAACAGTATTTTATATTAATTAATTTGGTTGCTAGTGGTTACACTATTCTGATACTTAACATGCTTGCTAGTCGGTGTGTTTCTACTTTGTGCTGAATGTAATAACACATTGAAATGAATAAAATGTACTGTTGAATTCATTTAATGTAAGCAAATGGAACTATTTTTCACAGCGCAGTGTTATCTGATAGAATAAATTAAATTTTATGCAAAAGAAACCAATCTGTATTTTTTAATTTCATGCCACTAATTGACAAGCCATTTCATAAGTGCAATAAGCCACAGAAGGGTGTGTGTGTTAGACACTTTAACACACGGCTAGGAGGCTAGAGACACTCGGCCGTTGGCCTCGTGCCTCATTACGCCTCCTAGCCGTGTGTTAAAGTGTCTAACACACACTCTTCTGTGTCTTATTGCTTACATAACAGTAACCAGTCCTTCCTCCCTGGCCTGGGTACAGTAGCCACCAGCCCTTCCTCCCTGGTCATAGTACAGCAATCACCTGCCCTCCTTCCCCAACTTGGAAACAACTGTCATATGGCCCCCTTAAACAGCTTGGTTACTCACATCTCCAGCCCTCCCTTCCCCTACAGAGTACAGCAAAAACCTGCCCTGAGTCTCTGTGGCCCAGGTACACATGTAACTGTCCCCCCCCCTTATATGACCCGTTACAACAGTTACCAATCCTCTTTGCTTCCCTGGACCAGGTTCAACAGTCACCAGCCCTTCCTATCTGGCACGGATGCAGCAGTCACCTGCCCTCACTCCCCGGCCTGGACACAATAGTTATCTGCACTCCTTACATGGTCAATCTACAGCAGTCACCAGCTGTCCCTTCAGAGCCAGAGTATTGCAGTCTCCAGCCCTCCCTCCCCAGCCCAGGTATAGCACTCACCTGCCACTACCTTATCAGCCCTGAGTAAAGTAGTCACCTGGCCTCCCTCCCTGAGCCAGGTAAAACATTCATCAGCCCACCCCCCAGCCTGGTTACAACCATCACCAACCCTCCCTTTCTGGCCTGAGTACAGCAGTCACTAGCCCCTCCTCCCCCAAGTATGGTTACAACAGTCACCAGCCTTCCCACTCCAGCCCAGAAACAACTGTCACCAGCCCTTCCTTTCCAGGCCCAAGTACAGTAGTTTACTGCTCTCCGTCCACCCCTGGCCTGAGTACAACAGTCACCAGCAACCCACACATAGCCCGGGTACAACAGTCACTAGCCCTTCCTCTCTAGCCAAAGTACAGTAGTCATCTGCCTTCCATCCTCAGATTAGGTACAACAGTCCCATGCCCTCCCTCCACGGCCCTGGTACAACAGTCACATGCCACCCACTCCACAGCCCAGATATGCATGCCACCAGCCCTCCCTTCCCCTTCATGGTATAGCAGTCACCTCCTTCACCCCTGTGGCCTTGGTAAACACATAACCAGCCCCCCATCTCATCATTTACAACAGTTCCCAGACAATCCGTCTCCCCGTGCTGGGTACAACAGTCACAAGTCCTTCCTATTTGAACTGGATTCAGCAGTCATCTGCCCTTAATCCCCCGGTCTGGGTTCATTAGTCCCCTGCACACCCTCTCCAGCCCATCTACAGCAATCAGAAGCTTTCCCTTCATGATCAGAGTACAGCAGTCAACAGCCCTCCATCCCTAGCCTGGGTATGGCACTCACCTGTCATCCCACTTCCAGGCCTGAGTAGTAGTCA
This sequence comes from Neoceratodus forsteri, assembly GCA_016271365.2. Lineage (NCBI taxonomy): Eukaryota > Metazoa > Chordata > Ceratodontiformes > Ceratodontidae > Neoceratodus > Neoceratodus forsteri. The sequence goes on from CM028132.1 coordinate 629,865,566, forward strand.
CCTGCCTGCCCTCCCCTGACCTGGTAAAACATTAGCCAGCCCCCCCCCCGGCCCAGATACAATCGTCATCAACCCTCCACTCCTAGCCCGAGTACAGCAGTCACCAGCCCTCCTCACCCCGGCCTGGTTAGAAACGTCACTAGCCATTCCATTCCAGGTCCAAGTACAGAAGTCTACTTCCCTCCTTCCCTCCCAGGCCTGAGTACAACAGTCACCAGCAACTCACCCACAGCCCAGACACAACAGTTACCAGCCTTTCCTCTCTGGCCTGAGTACAGAAGTCACCTGCCTTTCATCCTTGGGCCAGGTAGAACAGTCCCATGCTCTCCCTCCCCATCCCAGGTAGAACAGTCACCAAGCCCCCCCCCCCCCAGGTACAACAGTCAACAGCCCTTCTTCTCTATCCCTTTTACAGCACTCACATGCCCTCCCTCCATGGACCAAGTAAAACAATCACCAGCCAACCCTTCTCTGGCCTAGGTACAACAGTAACTAGCCCTCCCTCCCCTGCCTGGGTGGTGCAGTCACCAGCCCTTCCTCCCTGGTCAGAACACAACAACACCTGCCCCCCTCACCAGCCCAGGTACAACTGTCACATGGCCACCACTCCCTGGAGATTGACTAAGCAAATTCGAGGTAACAACTGTATGGGTTCATGCTTACCCAGAAATTGGCTTTGAAATGCTGCAGTGTTGTGCAGATTCTCTTATTAGTCCAGCTGTCCCAGACCCAATACTTTACCTATTACTCAAGTTACCTTTTTTTATCTCCCAAACCAGTCCTGAGCCATTTTCTGATCACTTTACAATGTGTGGAACAAGAAAAGCAAGTAAGAGTGTTGTTCAACTTGGAGACAGTTACATCAAGTTGGAGCTTTCTTTCTTACTTTTTTTCAGATTCATGTCGGGAGGCTTTCCGCCACTAAGCAGCGACCCAGTATAATGGTTTTTGGGAAACAATTGAAAGGTGATTGGGACAGAAATTATTAGGGTACAAAGAAGTGATTGAAAGTGTTTTTCAATGGATAGGGGTTTTCTGTGAGTTTAAATACTCTTTCTTTTTTGTCAATAGTCCTCCACTACTCAGTTTTCTGGGGAAACCAATACGGTGGATTTCGTGTTTGTTTTGGTGGGGCAATTGATTTGTTTTGGAGTTGCAGCTGGCTGGCACTTTTACCCATTGGTGATACTAGGATTTACCATGGGTAAATTGTGCAAGCCAGCCAATCAGCTTTTACTATTTTCTGTTCCGTAGTAGTCACCTGCACTCCCTCCCCTGCCAAGTACAGCAGGTACCAGTCCTTCCTTCACAGCTAGAGTACAGCAGTCACCAGCCTTCCCTCCATGATCTTGGCACAGCACTCACCTGCCCTTCCTCCCCGGCCCGAGTACAGCAGCCACCTGCCCTCCCTTCTAGACCAGGTAGAAGAGTCAAAAGCCACCCTCCCCTGTCCTGGTACAATAGCAATCAGCCCCCCCCTCCTCCCCGGCCCAGGTGCATAGGTCACCAGCCCTCCTCCTGCCTAGGTACAGCAGTCACCTGGTCTCCCTCCCCAGCAAAGATACAACAGTCATCAGTCCCAGTCCTTGGACCTGGTACAGCAGTCACCAGCCCTCTCTCCTTGGCCAAGGTACAGCAGTCACCAGCTCTTTCCTCCCTGGTCACAGTACAGCAATCACCTGCCCTTCCTCCCTGGCCCATGTACAACTGTTACCAGCCCACCCCTGGACTGGGTGCAACAGCCACCTGTTCTCCCTTACCCTACAGATAGAGATGTGGCAAAATACAATTCTGTGGGCAAAATTCTCATGAAATTTGCAATTTCGCAGTGCAGAAAATTTAGTAGAATTCAGCTGCTCCTGCAAAGTATTTTGTGGGTGTCTGCAAAGTATTTTGTGGGTGTAAAGCTGTGAAATTCTGCCATGAATTTCAACAAAAACAATGAAATTGTGCCTGCTAGCAGCAAATTTTGCCATTTTGAGGTCAAAATTTAATGCTCCGGCCCAAGTACAGTAGTTACCTGCCCTCCCTCCCTGGACCAGGTACAACAGTCACCAGCCCCCCGGCCAGGGTACAGCAGTCACCAGCCTTCCCATACTGTACTGAGTGTAGCAGACACAGAAGCCTCCTCCTCCCTCCCCGGCTTAGGTACAGCAGGTCATTAGCCTCCCTCCTTGGCCCAGGTACAGCACTCAGCTTTCCTCCCTTTCCAGCCTGAGTACAGCAGACACCAGCCCTCCCTCTCTGGCCCGGGTACAACAGTCACCAGTACTCCTTCCCCGAACTGGGTGTAACAGTCACCAGCCACCCCTCCCGAGCCGTGGTACAACAGATCATCCCTCCCTTCCTCCCTCCCTGGCCCAGGTACACAGGTCACCAGCTGTCCTTCCCTGGCCTATGTACAGCAGTCATCTACCCTCCATCCCACGCCCAGGTGCAACAATCACCAGCCCCCCAATCCCCAGCACAGATACACACCTCACCAACCCTCCCTCCCTCCCTGACCTGGGTACAGCAGTCACCAGCCCTTCCTCCCTAGCCAGAGTACAACAGTCCCTTGCACTCCCTCCCCGGACTGGGTACAACAGTCATGAACCCCCTGTCCCCAGACCAGGTGCACATGTCACCAGCCCATCCTTAATGGCCCAGATACAAACATCACCAGCCCCCCTCCCAGGCCTGGGCACAGCAGTCACTAGCCCTTCCTCATTGGCCCAAGTACAACAGTCACTTGCCCTCCCTGGACCAGGTACAACAGGAACCAACCCCCCCCCCATCCCCAGACCAAGTACACTCATCATCAACCCTTAATCCATGACCTGGGTGTAAAAACACCACCCCCACCCCGGCTAGAGTACAGCAGTCCCCAGCTCTTCCTCCCTGGCCAGGGTACAGCAGTCACTTGCCTTCCCTCCCCAGATCGGGTACAACTGTCACCAGTCCCTATTCCCACCCCAGGTATAACAGTCACTAGTCCTTCTTTCCAGGCCTGGGTACAACAGTCACTTGCCCTCCCTCCTCAGCCAAAGTACAGCAGTCAACTGCCCTCCCTCCCTGGACTGAGTACAAGAGTCACCAGTTCCCCCAGCCCATGTATAGCAGTCATCAGCCCTTCCTCTATGCACTGAGTACAGCAATCACCGTCCCTCCATCCGTGACCAGGTACAACCGTCCTCTGCCATCCCTCCCCAGCCTGGCCACCAGCCCCCCCTGGCCCAGGCACAACCATCACCAGCCCTTCCTTCTAGGCTCAGTTACAGCAGTCACCCACCCTCCTTCTCCAGCCTGAGTACAGCAGTCATCAGCCCTCCCTCCCCAGACTGAGTACAGCAGTCAACAGACCTCCCTTTATGGCATGAGTAGAGCAGTAACCAGCTCTTCCTCCCCGGCAGGGGTACAGAACTCACCTGACTTCTCTCCCAAGCCACAGCAGTCACCTACCCTTCTCCCTGGACCAGGTTCAACAGTCACTAGCCCCCTTCAGCCAGAGTACAACCATCATCACCCTCCTCTTCCTGGCCTGGGTACAACATCAGCAGTACTCCCTTCCTGTTAATTTGTTGAATTGTTACTTCTGTGCGGGTGCCATATTTGCATAACCTGACTGGAGTGTTTATCAGTGAAGGTAACAACTGTCTTATTGGACCCTAGGAGGTAGTCCAGTTCAGTGCAGGAGGGTGGGTAGATATTGCATCCAAGGGGGTGCTACCTCACACAATATTTGGCACACTTATTTTCTCTGGCAGGAGCCACTTCACCATTTCTTATTTGCTCTGGGCTAACCCCCTACCACAGAGAAAGAATGAAACCTACACCCTCAACCAGGTGGTCCCTGTACAGTCACCTGGTAGGGATATGAACCAAGACACGGTGATATGAGGGTCACACATATTTGTGGAAATAAGTTATGCTGTTTGGCTGACAGTTGGCACTTACAGAAAGATCTGATTATGCCAATGTTTTCTTTTTTATTTATTTAATTTTTTTATTTAATAATACTTAATAATGATTGTTTATTATGCGCCTTTCAAGTACCAAGGTGCAGTACAATTAAACACAATAAAAACAGAATCATCATCATAAAATGTACCATACAGATCAGAAATCATCACTACCATATGCTTTGACCCAGAGAAAAGATTTTAGAGCCTGTTTAGTTTTTGAGTTAAAAATTCTACAGGCAGCATAACAACATACAAGTGATACTTGGTAAGCATCTCACCAAATTTCTCATACAGACATTAGTAGGCAAGGAAATAAAATAAAAAAAAGGAAAGGTATACATTGTCTGCTAATTTCTTAAATGCAACGAAGAAGTATAATACATAAGTTGAGAATCAAGTCCCAAAGTAATTAAAATACAAATGTGCATACATATATATGGCATGGCATGGACTTGTCTCACCTCTCCAAAGTATTGCACATTAAATTGGCTTTATTTATGTCCACAAAGTAACTTCCAGAGTGTTCTATTGACCCACAGGAAATGGAGATCAGTCACATCCAGCTTCCTAAGGCACAAAGTCTGCATATTGGTTTAATTGAAAAGTTACCCACTTCCGCCATTGTGTGCCAAATTTTTCTGTTTTATCCATCATTTTAGCCGAGAGTCGATCAAGGGCATATATTTCCCTGGATAGGGATAACCAGGATTCTTTAGTAGGTAGCTTATTTGTAAACCACAGTCTGCTTATAGTTTTATGGGCTGCTATTATAAATTTGATGATTTGTTTTAGTGTTTTTTTTTGTCAATTCGGATACCTTGTGGTTTAATGAATGTCAAAATGAATGTGGGTGTGAACAGGTCTGCAATATCATATATTGCTCTCAGCTCCTCGAGGGCCTCGGTCCAAAACTGTGTTATCTTTGGGAAAAACCAAAGAACATGGCTCTGGTTTGCCATATCTCCCCCACAATCCCTCCAACACTTTTCCTCTCCCAGTTCTCCTATATTCACCAGCAAGGCAGGAGTCCTAAAGAATCTAGCTTGGAGTTTCCACGTGTATTCCCTCCAATATAAGGATGTGAAATTTTCTAGGACAGGTAATGCTGAGTCATACCAAACTGAGGCAAGTATATCTACCTGTAATTCTGTAGCCCATCTAAGTCTAATGAAATCAGTGGTGACTCCCCTCCAGTCACTTAGGGCCTTGTAAATTTTGTTAATTAAGGGGTCAGAGGTGGTACCCTTAATGTGGGTCTGGATTAATTGCATTAATGGGGGGGTGTTTTCTACTAGTTCCACCAGAGTTTCCTCAAAAGGTTGCAGGTAAGACTTAATATGTAACTAGGAAATAAAGTATTTATGGGGTAAGTGATATTCTCTTTGTAGGGAGACAAAGAGAAGCAAGGCAGTACCTCCCACGAGTTGGAAGATATGGGACACCCCATGTCTCTGTCACTGTGCCAGGTATGGATTCAAGGGACCCATTTTTAAATCAGCATTGTGGCTCAGAGTTCCCAGTGACAGTCTCTCTGGGAAGGTGAGAAAATCATCTATTTTAAGCCAAACTTTTAGAGGTTCCCTTGAGAATTTTGGGAAGCTTCCCAGCACACGACACTTGGGGGTCGAAAAGGGAGCTCTTGTACATTGAATAAATCACCCCAAGTTAATTCCAACTCTTTCTAATGGGCCTCATAATGTGTATTGATCCAGTTTAAGACTACCCTAAGCTGTGATGTCAGGGCATATTTTCTGAGATCCGGTAGATTAAGCTCCCCTGACTCTCTAGTGAGCTGCAGGACCAAGTATCTGATTCTGGGTGACTTTCCACTCTAAATAAAATGCAAAATCATTCTATCCCATGCTTGAAAATATGCTCTAGCTGATAAGAATGGCAAAGACTGAAGGAAAAACAGGATGCGAGGGAACCCATTCTGCTTTATTGTGTCAATTCTACCTAAGAACCGTAAAGGGAGGTGGGACCATTGGGAGAGGTCTTCTGCCAACTTTAGGGTCAGGGGTTCTAGATTTAATAATTCTGCATGTATGGGGTTTCTAGTGAGCGTGATACCCAGATATCTCATCTCTTGTCTATGCCATTTAAAGGGGAAGTCTTTCATAAGTTGGGTGGGGGGGTGAAAAATTGTAAGTCAGGACTTCTGTTTTTTTTTTTGTTTATTTTATACCCAGTTATGGTACTAAATTTATTTAATAATTCCCAGATTTCTGGGATCGATAAGTTAGGATCTATAAATGTTAAGAAGATGTCATCTGCAAAGAGTGAGATCTTTTGTCGACGACCACCCGGGGGGATACCCTCAGTTCCAGAGGCAGCCCTAATGGCTATAGTGAGGGGCTTGAGATACAATGCAAAAAGCATTGGAGACATAGGGCAGCCTGGGCGGGTTCCCCTAGAAAGTTGGAACATGTCTGAAAGTGCCCCATCTACATTTACATTTACTTTAGGGGAAGCATATATATTTTGTAGCTGTCTTATAAATGGTTCCGGGAATCCAAAGTACAATAGGGTCTGCCTAAGAAAGACCTAGCTGACATGGTCAAATGCCTTTTCAGTGTCTAGTCCTAGAAGGACTAGTGGAATTTTCCTCTCCATAGAATAGTCTACCAGCAGGTGGGTAAGTCTAATGGCATCATGGGCCTGTTGGCCCCGAATGAAGCCCATTTGATTTGGGTCGATAATGGCCAGAAGTAGGTAATCTATTCTTGAGTCCATAGCCAGCATAAATAGCTTGTAGTCATAGTTCAGCATTGAAATGGAGTGGTAGGAGGAGGGGTATTTTAAATCCTTCTGGGGTTTTGGGATGGCTGAAATAGTGGCATACTGCTACGAGGGGGGGGGTCACCTTCCTGGACTGCATGCAGGGGTGGGAATAATATGGCCAGAATAAGTGTCTTGAATTTAGAATAAAATTCTGAGGGGTACCCATCAGGGCCCAGGTCTTTGAGGGTTTGGGCCTTTTTAAGAAATTGGGTTAGTTCTCCTTCACTGATGGGAGCCAGGAGGGCCTCTGCTTGTTGTGAGATAATACATGGTATGGGGAGACTCCCTAAGTAAGATTGTATCTCCTCCAGGGGTATTTCTTGTTCACTGGTGTATAAATCTTGGCAGAACTGTTTTAAAATTGCCCTAATTTCCTGTCTTATTTTTGCTAAGCTCCCTGTTTTAGGGTTCAACATGCTAGTTATATTTGCCCTGGTTCTTCATTCCCTCAGCTTGCATGCTAGGTTTCTTGAGGCTCTAGGCCTCCCTCATGAGATCTGAGCTTAAGGTAGAACAATTTTTGTTCCATGCATCTTTTGTTCAACTATTCTCAGACGCTGATGGATGGTTGGGTCATTCTGGTCTGGCCAATGTTGGAGGTGTATAACTTCTTCCTGAAGCTCTGCAAAGGCTTTATCCCTTTGTCTTTTTTTTCTGGCAGAAAATTCCGTAGCCTCCCCCCTCAGTACTACTTTTAAAGTGTCCCAAAGAATAGTTGGGGTTACATCCTGGTTTGTGTTCTCCTGCTCAATTCTGGATATGGCCTCCTGGATTAAACTGAGAAACTCAGGGTCCCTAAGGTGTGCCAGATTTAAGCACCAACTAGTCCTCTTATATTGTGCCCCCAATTCCAGCTTGATATATAATGGGGCATGATCCAAATGAAAGGTGGCCCCATGTCTCACATCTCTCATGTAATCTAAGTGCTCTATAGTAGTAAAAAATAGTCCAATCTAGCCTGACCCCCCCCAAGTGTGGGGTCTAGTGAGTGTACTCCCGTGTTTTAGGGAAAAAATGCCTCCACACATCCACTAAACCCAAAGAAGGAATAGTTTGTTTGATGTATTTTGTTATACATTCGAACTGTGGGCAAGTGGGGTGGCTGCATCCAAGGAGAGATTCAGGGCAATGTTTAGATCCCCTCCTGTTAACAACCATCCCTCTTATAGTGATAGCAGATCAGTAAAGAATTTCACTGCCAGGGGCTTTCTCAAGCCAAGGGGGGAGATACACTGATGCCAAGGTAACAGGTCTTGAGTACAGCGTGCCAATCACCATGGCATAGCATCTCTCTGGGTTGACAACTTCCATTTTTTTTCTTCAAAAGGCACCCCTTGTGGTAACAATATCATCCCCTCTCCATCCCCCCCCCCATAAGCTAACTCAGCAGCAACAGTGTACCAATAGTGCTGAAACTTCTTATGTTCATCTGAGGACATATGGGTTTCCTGTAGAAGGATGATCTCTGATTTTTCCTTTTTACAAAACTGAAGAAGGGAGAAGCATTTAATCGGATTTCCTATCCCATTAATATTTAGAGACAGGATCGATGATTATTTATCCATTACTATTTCTAACTGAACACTGATTGAACTTTCCCTGCTTATGTCCAGTAAACGTCCATCCTCTCCCCCCCGTGTCCATGCCATGTCATTTGCAGAGTCAATATAACTAAATATTGAACTGCCATATACTGTATCTGCTCACTATTTTAGACAATTTATGTTGGCTGTCTGTTTTGCTATAAAAAAACTTTAAACCATTCCATGTGCTCTTCACTACACATGCATTTCCTGTACTTGTTATTAAACATATAACATTAAACCATATGAGAAACTTATGGAACACAATTCTGTTCACCTCATAAAACATTTAAAGGTCAAATAAAACAAAAAATTGCCAACAAGGCTTTAAATGGAAGAAATAATGTAGGAAAGTCAATTGAAAACACCTCCTCGTACTTCCCTAAACTTTGAGATGGCTCCAAAGGTAGAGGTATGGAGAGGAAATATACCTCTTCTATGAAGGGGTAGATGGAAAAGCCCTGTGGGAGATTTTCAAGGCATGGCCAAGGGCTCCCAGCACCACTGTTTCCCAGGCACCAAGTGGCACATGTAGCCGCACTGGAAATAATTATGAGGAACAAAGACCCCAGAAAATGGTCCCCACAGTCCTCATCTACAGTAGGGCCAATGGAAAGAAGTCAACCACACTTACAATGAGATCTTACCTTCTGCTGGTCAGGTGAGCATGTAGCTCTTTAGAGAATGCATGAAATTCAATTATCCTATCCTGGGCTATGTAGTTTAAAAATCCAAAGTTGCTGGTGGCATATCTAGTCAATTTGTGGGGGGGGGGGAGATGCTATATAAGGGGCTACATATTGATCTCCTTAGTTTTTAGGCCCTCTTTCCTCACAATACCTAGGAAAAATAGAAGAGCCCACATTGACCCTTGCTCCCACCATGAACTCATTCCCCTCCACATAATGTTATGCACCCTCAATAAACAGATAAACTGCTATATTAGCAGTTATTACTTCAAAGTCTCTCCTGGATTCCTCTCACCAGTCACTCTGGAGCAGATCTCTGAAAACATTGCAAAAGCTTTTTAATGTCCTCTACAGTTGCCTGACTCTGCTTTTTCCTCAAGCTGGACTCTCTGGTTGTTTCCCATGCAGCATCTCGCAAATCCTGTTTTGCCTTTCTAGTCGAGGAATCTCCCATCTCATTGTGGACTAGTCCCTTCTTATGGAGTGTTTTTGTGGCTTCCTCTGGAGTCTCAAAAGTCTGTGGGCCATCTGGGAACATAATCGTTAGGCGGGCCAGATAGAGGGTGGTGAATTTAAGCTGTTGTTGCTTTTAAGAGGTGCAATATTGGAGCATGGGCCCTCCGTTTGGCCCGAGATGATGGGGGAGTAATCATTGTCGAAGTAAATACACTTTTATTTGTATTTTGTGTCCCACATTCTCCAAGCTCTGGTGAGTAGGGTTTGCTTTGTTGCAAAGTTTAAAAAGCGCATTATGATTGATCTGGGGCACTTGTCTGGCTGGGTTGGTTTTGGCGTGAGGGTTCTGTGTACTTGCTCTATATCAGATTTGAAAGCGGGATCCAACTGAAGTGAGTCTCTTATCAGGTCTTCTACAAATTTCAAGACATCTCTCTCCTCTTCATTTTCTGGGACCCCATGGATTCTCAGGTTATTTCAGTGTGATCTATTTTCAAGGTCTTCATATTTGTCTCTGAGGGTATGCTGTTTGTCTAGGTGGTGTACGACCATTCTTTCTAGTCTATCAGTGCGATCATCTATTTCAGTGTGTTGTGCCTCTATTTTAGTCACCCGAGCTGTGAGTTTGCCCATTTCAGGTGTTAATTCAGTGCGAAATGTTCTTGCCGCTGTTCTAAATTCTTGAACCTCTGATAGGATTGTTGCATTGCTGGGCTGCAAGGTCGAGGTCCCATTGGAAGCCACCATTTCTGTTTGTCTCTCTGCAGGGCTAGCTGGAGGACAAGCAAATCCAAAGGAATCCTTAGTTATATTGGTGTGAGTAATTTGTTTTCTGCCACCCATTCACTATTGTGACTCTCCCTGATTAGTTTTGGGGGTTATTTTAAAGTTATCAGCAGTGGGAGAGTCCAGTTTTAGACCAGGGTCGATGGAACTGTTGTTCACCCTTGCATCGTGGGTGGTGACATCACCAGAAGTCACCAGTGTTTTCTTTCCTGTTTCATTTGTATGCATAATCAACTTGGATCACATAACTAACTGTTCATAAAAATGCTGCACCACTCATAATTATTCACTACTCAGGAGTTGGTTGTATATACATCTTTTGATAAATTGAAATCTGTCAGTCTGTTAGCTTTAACTGAGAACACAAAAGTATAACACTGATTTTAAAAAGTTCCTAGTAGAAATTTGTTCAGCCCAACAGTACGTAGGAAGAGTGACACCTCAGCTCAGATTATGAGAAAGAGGTTAAAAAAATTCACACTGTCAGGTAGAAGCACATGCTAGCTACCTTCGTGTTGGATACAATGTTTAGCATAACATTTTATCCTGGAATTTTGGAGAGCAGGGTTACCATAGCAATTAAAGTAGAGGTTACATAATCTTTGCAAAAAAGGCATACTGAACCCAGCCAAACAGCATGTCTAAATTCAGGCTTCTTTGTGAAACTCAGATCTTTTTCTGGCCTGAAAAGACTCACGAGGCTGAGGCTTGTTTCCCGTTGTGTCCTGGGAGCACCAGGGAGTGACTTGTTCATGATAGCATAGTATGCCACTAGTGGAGGTGGGCTTCAAAGCCAGTTCTTCACATTTGTAGCTCTGCTGTTAAAGAACAACTGATGCCTTCAGGACAACTTTAACAAAATATATTATTTAGACCCAGTTCAGCTCATATTTCACATTATTTCTGTATTTCCCCTCACCATTACTTACTGCTGTGGTAATCTGCATGAAAACAAGATGTTTGTTCCTGAAGAGTTCATCCATTCATGTTGCTGTCTACCTACCTGAGGTCATAATGTACTGCTTGTGACATCACACTTACTCCCATGGAGACAGATTGTGATGTCACATCACAGTATTATGATTTCAAGTATGGAGTAAGCTATAGAGGCAGATGAACTCTAAGGGATAACTATCATGTATTCATGCAAATTTACTCAGTAAGAAATAATGGGAAGGAGAAATCAATAGAATGTATACTAAATGCAAGCTGAAGCCCACCCAAATATTATAGAAACATAGAAACATAGAAACATAGAATTTGACAGCAGATAAGGACCGCCTGGTCCACCCAGTCTGCCCATTTCCCTACCTAATGGTTAAGCTGCAGATCATAGTTAACCAGCAGCCTACTTCTTCCTACCCCAACCCCCTAGAATTGCCTTATGACTGTCTAATGCATGCTTGAATTCCACCACTGTTTTTGACTCCACAACCTCCTCCGAAGGCCATTCCATGCATCCACAACCTTTCTGTGAAAAAATACTTTTAATTACCTCTGAGCCACCTTATATCTTCAAATTGTGCCTCTCGTTCTTGCACACCTCTTTTTGAAAGATGCTACCCTCTTGGACTTTTTTGATTCCCTTGAGGTACTTGAAAGTTTCTATCATGTTCCCCCTCTCCCTCCTTTCCTCTAGGCTATACATATTAAGCTCCTTAAGTCTCTCTTCATATGTCTTCCGGTGCAGACCCTGCACCATTTTAGTTGCCCTCCTCTGGACAGCTTCCATCCTGTCTATGTCTTTGTGGAGACATTATGTTTTTCAAAGTTTTCCTTGAGGCATCAGCTGCTCTTTAACCACTGTGCTTTAGAAAATGTGTTTGAAAAACCCTGCTCCCTGATTGGCCGAGAGCACTCGCTACCTGTGTGGGTATCAGGCAACAGAGACTGGTAAATTAGCAGTCCTTGTGCCAGGCTGCCATTTTTGAGTAAAATCACTGCCCCATAGAATGTTCAGAGTCATAATGTCTGCCATTGTTTAATCGTTTAGCTAGCAAGAGATGGCCCACCAGGACAAACAGCTCTGTGTAGCCATGAATACAGAAATATTCAAGCCTCAGTGCATCCTTGGATGGTCTAGTATAGCCCAATACCACTCACCCTGTTGGGTATTATTGCTTACATACTGCCTCCCTCAGACTAAATATCCATCATATTAAAATTCGTACCAACTGAAATTAACCTAACTGCAACATTTAATCATGTCACTAAATGATTGGGTGACAGTTAATCACACCACTGGAAAAAACTGCTTAAGGCATTATCTTTATAAAAAGCACTCATATTTTACATTGGAACCCCACTTTCAGGTAAGTGTAGCCAATTATCCAACAAAACCAAAAAAAGAAATAGCTTAAATGTGAATATAATATCATTCCAGATGCCAATTTACCTCATAACCAAGAGCACCGCTAATTTATTATATGTAGATATATGTCTACAAAAGGGGCAGTGTGGATCACAGTTTATGCCAGTGCATGCAGGTGACTATATCCATATTGACCTTCAGTGCACCATTAGAGGCATATAGCAAATATTTTGGGAATTCATGGAGTGCACCACTAATTCATCAAAAGTTGCAAACTATGGGGTCAATTCCAAAGGATCGGCACAAGTCATGGCAAAGGTGACTTGTGCCAATTGCCAATGTGGAGGGGAACCTGCACCCAATTCTCTATTGTCCAGGGTCTCAGCGGCTAAGTCCTGCAGCTTGCAGCAACCCTAGCAGTGAGCCAAACAGAGGGTGCACCTGGACAGGTTGCCACAAGCCTGTGGAAGTGTACAGAGACAGAAAGCAAGCACCCCCAGCCCCAATCCCCGATCAACATAGGTAAAATGCCCTGGTGGGCTAGCAGACCCCCTCAATCTGATCTCCACTTAGTATTATGACATTACTCTGGTGGGCTAAGCACCCCACCAAACTCCAATCCCCCATGTTGCCAAAGGAATCTTTCACTAGTGGTCCAGTGGAGCCTCTGATCCAGATCCCCAGTAAACTAGATACAGGTATCTAGAGACAGGGAGGGAAGAAAGGTAGGTGGGGTGGGGGCCAGTCCTTTTTAATGTCTTTAGAAGTGACACTGCAGAGAGACTGGAAGGGAAAGTATGTCTCTTTGCAGATGACACAAAGATGTGCAACAGGGTTGATATGCAAGGTGGGGTGGAAAGGATGAAAAGGGACATGGCAAGGTTGGAGGAATGGTCAAATATATGGCAGCTTAGATTCAACACAAAGAGGTGCAAAGTAATGCACCTGGGAAACAAAAACCCAGGGGAAGAGTACACAATGGGGGGTGAGATACTGACAACAACAGAAATGGAAAGGGACCTGGGGTAGTCATATCAGATGAGCTAAATGTAGGCCAGAAATGTGAGAAGGCGGTAAGGAGGGCTGGGGGACACTGGGGTGCATATGGAGAGGCATCACCAGTAGAAAACAGGAAGTTGTTGGCCCTCTGTACAGACAAATGGTAAGTCCAAATCTGGAGTACTGTGTACAGTTTTGGAGACCCCATCTCTGCAAAGACATAGACAGAGTAGAGGCTGCCCAGAGGAGGGCCACCCAAAATGTTGCAGGGTCTGCACCAGAAAACATATGAAGAAAGACTGAAGGAGCTTAAGATGTATAGCCTCAAGGGAAGGAGGTAGAGGGGGGACATGATAGAAACTTTCAAATACCTCAAGGGAATCAACAAAGTCCAAGAGGGTAGCATCTTTCAGAAAAAGAGATGTGCAAGAGTAAGAGGGCACCATTTGAAGTTATGGAGGGGGTGGCTCAGAGGTAATGTGAGGAAGTATTTCTTCACAGAGAGGGTTGTAGATGCATGGAACAGCCTTCCTGAGGAGGCTGTAGAGCCAAAAACAGTGGGAGAATTCAAGAATGCATGGGACAGACATAAGGCAATTTTAGTGGGGGGGTAGGAGGAAGTAGGCTGTTCATTAACTAGGATCTGCAGCTTATCCATTAGGTAGGGAAATCGGCAGACTAGGTGGGCCAAGTGGTCATTATCTGCCATCAAACTCTATGTTTCTATGTCTCTTTTCGTCAAGGAGTTTATAAAGGTGACAGATGTGCAAGGAATGCAGGGGGAGGCAGAGGCACTGTGGATCACTCTGGGGATGTGCAATGGCACAGTCATTCACACAGGCATGATCTACAAACCCCCAGCACAAGTGGAGGAAATGGACAGGGGTCTACTGCAAGTCATCCATATGATGGAAGCTAGAGGGGAAGTACTGCTGATGGGTGACTTCAAGTTGCCAAATGTTAATTGGAGCATACCGGCAGCTGCCACAGCCAGAGGCACAGACATCCTGGACTCCCTGCAAGGGGCATGCCTCAAGCAGCTAGTACTTGAGCCAACCTAGTAGAGAAACACAATTCTGTACTTGGTACTAATCAATCAAGATAGAATTACAGATGTCAGGGTGGGTGAACACTTGGGGTCCAGTGACCATCATATATTGTGGTTTAATATGAGTACTACAACAGGGTCAAGCCACACAAAAGCAAGGCTTCTGAACTTCAGGAGAACTGACTTCACTAGTATGGGGTACAGTATGTCTCAGGACAACCCTTAAAGAAGAGGAAAATTGGGAGGGGGGGTCAAGGAACAAAGCGCCCATCTGAAAGGATCCATAGTGGAGGCAACAGACCTCTGTGTTTGGTTTATAAACAAAAGCAATAGAAAAAGAAAACCACAATGGTTCTCAAGGGAAGTGGCCTGGAAAGTATGGGCAAAGAAGTTGGCTGCCAGGTAATACAAGAAAACATAGAAGGCAGAGGACAGAGCAGTAGATCTAGAACAGCAAAGTGAGTCAGGAAAACTGGACGGGAACATAAAGGCAAAGACAGAGAAAAAATAGCAAAAGATGTTAAACAAGCTTTTGTCAATGGCAAACATTCACTTGCAGGTATTTGCATTGCTCCCTGCTCCCTGAACTCTGGTCACGGACAGAATGTAAAGAAAGTGGCTGCAATCTCACATCTCTGTCTCACTCTCTCTGTTAGTCTCTTTGTGTCAGTTGAGAGTGAACTGTGCTTCCATCCCATGATGAACATTGCACCTCTGTCACAGAAAGAGACACTGTGAGCAGCTTGCTGGTCCTCTGACACTGCGAGTGAGAGAGAAAATGGGGGAGAGAGAGAGTGCTGCAGGTGGCAGGAGTCACCAATAAGTAAAGCCGGACAGGGTGGTACTGCCAGCACCACTGGCAGCCCTGTTTAACAGGTCACAGGATATGGAAGTGGTTCCAGAGGGTTGGAGAAGGGCTGTTGTAGTCCCTCTCCATAAAGGTGGGAGGAGGCTGGAAACTATTGGCCTGTAAACTTGACCTCAGGGATGGGGAAACTTATGAAATTACTGCTAAAAGAAAGGACAGTAGAGAACCTTGAATCTTGCGGAGCACAAGATCAGAGACAGCAGGGATTCATGTCAGGAAAGTCATGTCAGATGAATCTGATAGATTTCGTTGACTGGGTGGCTGGGGAAGTGGATCAGTAGGGATCAGTGGATGTGCTTTACTTTGACTTCAGCAAGACTTTCAACATTGTTCCACATAGGGGGCTTGTAAACAAGCTGGGCAGCCTGGGATTGGGTCATATGGTGGTGAACTGGGTTAGGAATTGGTCAAGAGGTAGAACACAGAAGGTGGAGGTAAATGGAGCTAAATTTGAAGAAGTGAGTGTGACCAGAAGGGTGCCACAGGGTTCAGTTCTTGGAGCAGTACCATTTAATATCTTCAGTGAAATTGTAGAGGGGCTGAAGAAGAAGGTATGACTCTTTGCAGATGACACTAAGATCTGCGAAAGGGTAGATACTCCAGGAGGGAAGGAAAACATGAGGAAGGACCTAGCTAAACAGGATGAATGGTCCAGAGTCTGGCAGCTAAGATTTAATGCGAAGAAGTGCAAAATCATGCACTTGGGGCACAGGAATCAAGGGGAGAGTTATATGATGGGTGGGGAGCTATTAACAGCCATCAAACAGGAATGATGTCTGGGGGGGGGATCATATCTAATGACCCTAAAGGTGGTCAAACAATGTGCTAAGGTGGTGGGGAGAGCCAGTGGGATCTTAGAGTGCAAAGGGAGAGGTATCACCAGCAAAAGAAACAAACTCTTGCCAGAGCCGATAGGGCTGCAGGAGACTAATGTGGGTCATCCTTAGGATACAAGAAGGCTCATTTAGTTACAACTGGCAATAAAGGTAATGAAAAGTATAACATCAAACCTGGTATTAACTGCCCACAAGGCATATTTTCAAAAGTTGGTTAGTAGAAGAAAATATTAAAAAATACTTTATATATAAGCCACAATAACAGTAAATATAAATTTATATCGAAGTCCATTTTGCACATGTTGGGGTGAAGCACTGAGGACATAAAATGTTTAGCTGTTCATCCATATGTATTCCTTCTCTTGAGAGACATTTTCTCTTGCACTGTGGATCCAATTAACTCTGTATTACAAAATACAGATGTCAGGCATGTATTCTAAAAAAAACAATAAAAAGCAGGATATTATTATATCAAATGGTCATTTTGTCATAATCCTACTGTAATACAATAACAAAAACAAAACAAAAAACACTTCTGTTGCAACATATGCTTGCCATCTTTATGTACAGGAAACAAAGATTGTCTATAGAAATCATTCAGATCTGGGCTATAGCAAGTACCCAAGGTATAGATCCATTATGGCTGAACATATGATATAATAATGCCCTACTTTTTATCTAATGCTTTTGAATAGATTCCTGATGTTTGGAATCATTGTGCTGCAGAGTTCATTGGTTTCACAGTTCTAAAGAAAATGTCTCTCAAGAAAAGTGACATATAAATGAAACCCTGTCAATTTTATATCCTCATTGCTTCACTCCAACATCCACAAAATGAATTTCTACACGGTTTGTAGTTCCTGATATCGTAGTTTATATGTAATTTTTTTATATATATAAATACATGTACTAACCCACTGAGAAATTTGCCTATTGGGTAGTTTAAACCAGGTTTGATATACTTTTCATTGCCTTAATTGTCGGTTGTAATTTGTTAAGTGCCTCCACCTATCCTGAGGATGCATCATATTCATTGTTTTAAATGTTTTATTTGTACACATTACTGGTGGTGGATAATGTAATAACCAGATACAATAGTGCTGTAAATGTAGCATAAGAAAAAACAGCAATATCCGCATAGCGTATCACAGCAGAGATGGATTAAACAGTGCTGTGCAGTAAGCACTACCCAGGTCACTGTCCATAGTACTAGGAAGAAGACAAGGGACGGGAAATCAAAAATGATGGATGAGCTGCTCCTGTGGCAGAGAGGACTGAGACATGGAGCTGCTTGGCCATAATGGTGGTGAAGATTAGGGTTCTAATCCTGGCATTTAGAATTTAGTTTTTCTCCCATAATCTAACTCCAACTCAGAATTGATCATTTTAGTTAAGAGGTGGTGGGGGGTACAGCCCTCACTAAAAATACGTGTTTGAACTGGTAGCAGTTGTCAGTGTCCTTTGTGACCACTACTAGTGGCAGTGCCTTTACTTACCCCATTTGTTCCTGCCACTGATCTGCATAGTGCTGTATGGTACAGTAGGTGCTGTTATTGACAGTGCTGTTCACACATATGCTATTCAGACCTAGTGACAGATAATATGAGGGCATTTCTGCATTATATTACTAACTCTGATAAAACTCTGCTTCTTGAGTGAAACGTTAGTTGTTTTTGCCCCATTATGGCATAGCATTGCTCCCTGATATTCACTGCACTGCTGCACTTTTGTTGTTTTTAGTATTAATTATATGAATTCCCATGAGCTTTTCTATTAAGCGGGTTAAAGTTTTACTGCTGACTATGGAAAAACACTGCTTTTTATTTGATATACAAGTGACAAGTACACAAATGTGCAATAGTTCAATGAATAGCAGGGAGCAATGCTACAATAGATTAATGCAGAAAACAACTAATGTTTCTTTCTAAAACATCACTGTAGATGTGTTCCCATTGTCTGCTTACTTGTTTTCATTGACTCTTGAACTGGGGGGAGGCTGGACACCTAGTGTTAGAATGGAGGATAGGCAGCACTGGACACTGGAGTTTGGCTGTCATTGTTTGATTATATTCTTTATTTACTGTCTGGCTCCAGGTTTAGGCACTTTGTGTTAGAATTGGGGAAGTCTGGGGGCACAGGGTTGAGCAGCAAGTGGCTACTTGCTTTCATTCTATTTTACCACCCTACCCCATAATTGGGCACCCAGTGCTGGGGCAGGGAGTTGCACTGCGGCTTGACTTCTGGTGACTGCCAACTGCCTGAATCAAGAATCACCCAGGTAATCATGCCCACCAAACCAGAATTGCATTGCTATTGCTTGCAAGCTACAGCACAGAAGTCCCCAACCCAGTAGTATAGCTAACCTTAAAATAGCTGTACCATGCTATGCTTTTTTTATAAAATACTAGAGCAGTCCATTCGGTAATGAGAGAGTGCAGCACCAGCTAGCCAACCTGCCCAGCCAGTAGCTGCAGCACAGACTCAGACCCTCAAGTAAAAGTCCTGCCACAGCTAAAACAGCCAAGGAAGAAACTACCTGCAGAACCAGAGTGACAGGGTTCGGACTGCTTGTACCTTTTCATTAAGGTAAGTGGATGGGTTTATTTGAAAATGCCTCAGTACTGTGGAGCAAGATGGGGAGAGACTCAAATAATAGAATGCATGGCCCTCAATCTCCTGGCCTGCCACTGTGGGTGGCCAATCCATTAAGGACCATTTTAGTAGATGTGTAGCTGCTGCAAAGGGTTGGGATGGCCATTTCTTCTTGTTTAAGTCAATTGCACATGGTCCTAAAGCTGCAATCAAATCAGACTGTGAATAGGGGCGAAGTTAAAACAGAAATAACTCCTGTAAAGCTGCCCTGGCCTGGATCCAGAAATAAACCTCTGTAATGGATAACACTGCTGCACTATAGTGCAGTTCACAAAGCCAGCCATGCAAATGAACCCACTGGGCATGCAAGGTACTAGTAGGCCATTTGCATGCTCATTATGGATCCATCTGCATTGGCTGCAGGGACTTAGCATGACCCCCACCCAGCCCATGGCTGACATGCAGCCATAGTCCACGGTGGCCAGAGCCCCCCTATTATTGATGGACATCCAGTAATACAATAATATTATCCCTGGCAGTCTAGTTGTTCCCTCCCCATCCCTGTCCACCTATCACCATCCTGAACATGTAAAACATATTCCCTGGTAGTCTAGTGCTGCCCTCCCTCTCCCTGATCCCAGATCACCATCCCCTACATGTAAGTAATATCCACTGGTAGTGTAGTGGTACCCTATCCCCTCTTCTATCCCTGATCATCATCCGGTACTTGTAAATAATATCCTCTGGTAGTCTAGTGGTGCCCACCCATTCCCCAACATTTGGTCAGCATCCCATACACTTAAAAATATTCCAGTGTAGTCTATTGGTGCCTTCCCCCCCAGCTGAGCTGTCAATCACTGTAAATAAGCTGTGCTGTATACAGTATATGCTCATTGACAGCTCAATCAGCAGCCAGCCATGGTCATGAGAGGAGGGCTATGTTGGTCACTGGCTGGGATTTGGGTTGCAGAAAGAGGGAGGTGAGGGGATAGTGTTGGGTGGGGGGGTCCACAAGACCACTGAGGTTATGGATTTGCATATTTCATAGGATGGGATTTGGTGACAGGAAGGGACCACTAGACTACCAGGGATTATATTTTTCTACTACGGGATGGTGATCTGAGTTTGGGGAGGAACCACTGTACTACCAGGGATTTCTGACTTTTCCAATGAGGACCAGCTATCAGGGATCAGGGAGAGCACCACTAGACTACCATGGAATATTTTTAAATATGTATGAGACAGCATTCAGGGGATGGGCAGGGCACCAATATACTACCAGGAGGTATTATGTACATGTACATGAAAACAATCGGGGATTGAGGTGGTGGGAAACACCACTAAACTATAAGGGAATATTATTTACATGTACAGGATTGCGATTAGCAATTGGGGAGGGAGAGGGCACCACTTGACTACCAGGGAATGTTTTTAAATATACAGGATGGTGATCACAGGATGGGGAGAGGGTGGGGAACTGCAATACCTCCTCCAACAATTAGGGTTGGGAGGAATAAAACCAGGCCTTAATGAGCAGAATTTTCTCCATAGAAGGTGGGCCTTTGCAAAAGGCCCTTGCATGGGGAAAAAGCTTTGTGTATGGCACTGCAGGAATATTCAGGTCCCTTCCCCCAATTTGCTTTGCAGCCTCTCATACAATTGTGCCTGGTGCAAACTCAGTTTGTGGATGCAAACTGGGCTTTGTGAATACAACTATGGTGCAAAACCCATTTTACATAGTGCAAACTGGGTTTGTGCAGGGGCAATGTTTTCTGAATCTGATCCCTGGCCAAAGAAACATCTTCCCAATGACTCCAAGATTCAACCAAGAGTATTGATTAGGAGATCTAAACATTGAAGTAAGGGCCATGAAAAGTGTCACCCAATCAAAAACAATTGACACACATGCAGTCAGGTATACCGTAGTTACACAAAACTGAACACAATGAGCTTGGCTTTCTATCTTATAAAAGGAAAACCTCAGTACATTAGGACAAACATTTGACAGAAAGCCCACAGAGAACAGCCAAGTACTAACAGAAAAAAAATTGATTTATGTATGCTGTACCACCACAATCAAATGCAGTTTATATGCAAATGGCCATGCAGGCACTTACTGTGAATGCCTGGACATGATATCCACAGTTTGTATTTTTGAGCCTTTCAAAACAGTACCACTAAAGAAAATCGTCATAATGAAAAAAAATACAGCTTGATATCCTCACTACAGTATTAAGGCTTACATGAAAATAAGCAAGACTGGCAGCCTATTCTTCACTCCTTCCTTCACCTCTCATTTACTCACACAACAGTCAGCATCAAGAAATGCAAACAGGAAGCAGGGGGGGGTAACAAATACAACAGCTTTGATAAATGATAGGTAGAAAGAAAAAACAGATAACAAACAAAATAAAACTCAGTCCCCTCTTCTTACCATTCAGAACAAAATCAAAACCAGATGAATTTCTTGCCAACAGATGCTGATCATTAGCAAAATGAAAGTGATAAACCATGTCTAAACACTGAACTTCAAGCCCCTTCATCAAGAATGAATAATCAAAACAGCAAACACACACACACACATATACATTACCACACAAAAAACACCAGCAACAAATTACTTTTACTGAACTTAATTTCAAAAAAGATCCTCATTGCCAAGTAAAATCCTTTGATCCACTTAACAGCACAGAAAAAAGTGTGTGCTACCACACAGATGCTGGGCTGATCTAATGCTGGAATTTGTTATCAATATTCAACTGTGAAACAAGGCAGAGCTCCCTCTGGTGCTAAGCAGAACTGAAATTGCATTTATGTAGCAAAACTCAACTGTGAAAGGCAAAACTTCAGCTCCCACAACAAGCTAGAGAATGCTGCAGTGTTTAGCAAACATAAAGCTTTAGTATGAAATGATACATCCATTGGAGGAAAAATGATGTCTTTTGTTTTATATCACTAAATCACTGATCTGCTATGTGGAGTGATGGTGGATGGTGCTGGACAAACAGGCAGGGACCCTCCTTTAGCCATTACATGCCCTTCCCACTAGCTGAATGTTGTGGCTGCCATGGCACTATCCTTCACATCAAGCGGCCCCAGACCTCTGTTATACCATGAAGGCTGGGGGCAAGGTGGTAAACATGGGTGGAACAGTAGGTCCCCTTACTGGAAA
This sequence comes from Neoceratodus forsteri, assembly GCA_016271365.2. Lineage (NCBI taxonomy): Eukaryota > Metazoa > Chordata > Ceratodontiformes > Ceratodontidae > Neoceratodus > Neoceratodus forsteri. The sequence goes on from CM028132.1 coordinate 629,887,631, forward strand.
GCAGCAGTAATGGGAGGACCCCCCCATAACCCACACTTCCCCTCTCCACACACAGTGCAGGATCTAGTCTGCTCCTGGTCAGTCCATCTGGATGGCTGTTATTGATTACTAGGCCTGGGAATGCACATTTGATGCCTTCCCTGCCACCTGTGTGGATAAGGTGCAATATTAGATTGCATGTTCAGTAAGCAGTACGTTCATGAGGGAATGATTTCTGAATGAGAACTTACATCACAGCTTCAGTTCTGACATTTGGTAAATATAAGTGTGTGCACCTGCAAATACATGTTGCCTAGACATCGACTGTGAAAACAGTACCATTATTTCTTAGCCACAATATTGTTATAGTGCCAATTAGTAATTACGCAAATGAAATATTTTTGTGTACAGTTACATATCAAGTCATAATATTAGACTGCATATTTTCTAATCTGTACTATCATGAACAATTGGAAAACAGACATGGAACATCATCTAAGGAGTTACCATTCAGTGCATTTAACTGTAGCAGACTGCAGTTGCATTGTATTCATATTTTAGCTACCATTCTGATAACACTTTAATATTTTTCTATGTGATTACCTTTTAAAGAAATGCAAGATAGACATAGACAGTTGAAACAGTGCACAAGACCCGCATTTTCATGTGGTTACACTTGTAGGGAACAGATTTAATAACGCAAAAAGTAGAAACATAGTAGTTATATGATAGATTTGCTGTTACAATTTGCAATAGCTATTGCATGTGTAGTTGCCCTTATAAGAACAAATAACATAATGCTAAAAGCGATACAGTGGTAGTTGCACAATAGATTTTCTGTTACACTTTGCAACAGCTATTACATGTGTAGTTGCACTTGTCAGAATGAATTGATTTGTGCCAAAAGGGAGTCAGTAGAAGTTGCACATGTATACACGTAGTGAAACTACACAACATGCAAACGTGAAACTAGTTGACAACTACATAGTAGTTACATGTAATTACACCATAGTTAAAGTGCAGTTACAGTGTAGTTATACAGTAGTTACACAGAAGTTAAGGTCACCTAAAATAAAGTGTTACCACCTATTAGAATTACCACTGCTAACATGTAGGTGTGGCTTCTCTACCAACCACAACGGATTCATACTACATCACAAAATAATCCCACACATTTTATTTAAAAAACACAGAGCTTAAACAAAACATAATAAAATCCACTATGCAATGGAAAATGAGTGAAATACAAGATTTATCTGCATTCGAGCAGTTTGACCTCAGACACCTCACTCGTGGCTTACATGACTCGTGAGGTTACCCAAGGTCATACTGCTCTTGTGCAGATAAATCATGTATTTCACTCATTTCCCTTGCATATCCCCTATATCATTATATATTTATGGTTATATAATTCCCTGGTTATATAAATATATATGGAATACACTACCCCCCCACTGGAAATATTGTCAATATTTTTTGTTCAAGTGCCAACTGACCTGATTACATCCTGAGAAGTGAAGCCACAAGTGATGTCATCAAGTCAATTGGCAAGAGAACAAAAAATATTGACAATATTTCCAGAAAGGGGATAGTATATTCCATTTATGACATACCTCCAAAAAAGGAAACAAATTAATTTTCTTGCAATTTTTTTGCTGATTGTACAAAATCTAAAAGGTATCTATAAATGAAACACTACTAATTTTGTAGATATATTCCAAGATATTCAGAGGTATTGCACCTGGGGCAGCTGAGTTGCACCAGCGCAATCCCAGAAATGCATCCCAAGATAAAATTCAAAAGGGGCACTTGGACAGCACAAGTCCCAATGTGCCAGGGTGCAAAGATAATGTATGTGGTACATCCCCATGGAGTGTGCACATGCATATGCGGCACATCACAATATTCAGCCCAGGATATCTGACGCATATGCCTGCACAACCCTGGGATGTCCACTATATGGGCCTCATTCACATATTTGTGCATGACTAGTGCAGTATGCACTGCAAGCCCATTGGTCCACACTGTGGACCAATGGGTTTGCTGCCCAAACTGTAGCTCTCACTCAGCAGGCAGCCACAGAGGTATGCAGGTGGGCATGATGCTTCCCACCGCTGATGAGGGGGGAGCAGTGTGGGCCGGGGGTCCTGTGTGGATGGGGGTGCCACTGGACCACCAGGTAGGGGGCAATTACCGTACAATCAGCAATCTTGGTTATAGGTGGGGTGGAGGGACCATTAGACTACCAGGGATGTACAGTCTTGTACTTGTATGGGATTGCAACATTGGGAGAGGTGGTGGGTACCACTGGACTACCAGAGATGATTTATCATTACATTCTAGGTGATCAGGCTATGGGAAGGGAGGGGGTGCCACTAGACTACGAGGGGTCATGTTATATATTGTATTACAGGCACTGGCAGCTATGGGAAGGAGGGGGTTACTACTAGACCACCAGGGTTTATTTACAATATTAATTTATCTGTGATGGCAGCTACAGGAGGGTGGGGGTTACCACTAGACTACCAGGAAGTGCTTGACAAATTATTTTGCTAGCAGTCGCATGTACGGGAGGGAGGGGGGTGCCACTAGACTACCATGGACATTTTCTACATGTCATTCCCAGCGATCGGGCTACAAGGTGAGAGGGGGTACTACTAGACCCCCTCTGGTAGCACCACATGTTGTGTAGGGCATCATGCACTTTCAGCTAGCCAGACCTGCACAACTCATGCAAATGGGGCCATAATGAAATGCAAATGGACTCATTTGTGGCTTGCATACATTATGGCACATTTGCATACTGCCAGCTGAATATCAGGATTTTGTGCACAGCATAACTCTGTTGCACTGGCGCAGTTCCCATTCATGGTATTCAGTCCTGTCGGGGGGGATGTGACAGCACATGATATTTGAGCAGTGTGCATTATCTGTTATATTCAGTGGAGATGTGCAATTGCTCACCTCCTTTGAATATATACCTGGGTTGCACCAGCTTAGCTCAGTTATGCAGCACCTCCAGTTTCACCATTGCCTGGCACAGTTTTGATTATTGGGGCCACTGTGTCCTGATCAACTTTTGTGCTCAAAATACCATGCTATCTTTGTTCGTTTTAAAGTTATTCACATTTGTTTGTTGCAAAAAGTGAAAAAAAATAATTTTCTGCAGTTTTTGCTAATTATATAAAAAAAAATTAAAAGATATCTATAAATAAAACACCACTCGTTTTGTAGATAGGTTTGTGCTGAAAAAATTTCGTGCTCACAGTACCATGCTATCATTTTTTGTTTTAAATGTATTCTCATTTGTTAAAAAAGTGAAAACAAATTTAATTTTCAGCTGTTTTTTTGCAATATATATATATATATATATATATATGTTAACTAAAAAAGAAGCACCACTCATTTTGTAGATATTTTTGTGCTGAACAACTTTCTTGCTCACAGTACCATGCTATCATTTTCCTTTTTAAAATTATTGGCATTTGAATATGGTTAATACTGCTACTGAGGCTGAACATTCTAAATGAGTTCTGAATGAGCCAGTTGGGACCTACTATAAGTATTTTTGGACCTAGAGTGACTATATCTCCATATTCTAACTCTCGGTCCCAAGGAAGGGAAAAATATCAGCAATATTTGCCCTTTAACATACTAATTGTTAAAGCTTGTCTCCCTAGGTAGTAGTCTCGGTAGTAAGTGCGGTAAAAACCAACATAGAGATGTCAATAGGGAGAAGCGCTGGGGTGAATGGAGAAAGTGAAAAAAGCAATAAGAACAGGGATGGGTCAAAAAGGGGTAAGGTCATCAAGAAATGGAGGGTAATGAGTACCAATGCCCATAGTCTGGGCAACAAGCTCCCTGAGCTGGTGGTCTTGATGGAAGAGGGATGCCTAAATATTGTAGCAGTCACAGAAACATGGTACACAGAGAACCATGACTGGGATGTTAACATACCAGGGTACATAACCTACAGGAGAGACAGGCAGGGGAGCAGAGGGGGAGGAGTAGCTCTCTATGTAAAGGAAGGGATACAAGCAACTGAACAAAAAAGTAAACAGGCAGAAGAGGAGGCACTGTGGGTCACCTTGGAGACTGGAAAGGGCACCACAATCTGCACAGGGGTTGTGTACAGACCCCATGTCAGGGGAGGATGGACAAGGATATGATAGAAGGCATTCTTAGGATGGCAGAGAAAGGGGAGATACTGTTGATGGGAGACATGAATATGCCAGATGTTAACTGGAGCACATTTGCTGCAGCCACATCCAAGAGCAGGGCCATTCTTGATGCCCTACAGGTGACAGGCCTCAGACAGCTAGTTTCAGAACCCACTCATGAGGGAGCAATCTTAGACCTCATACTCTCAAACAGGGGTAGTGAGAGGATCTCAGATCTAGAAGTGGGTTGCCATCTGGGAACAAGTGACCATCAAACAGTGTGGTTCACGTTAAACTCAGCTACAGAGTAAAGCCATACAAAAGTAAGGGTACTGGACTTCAGGAGGGCTGACTTTGGCAAGATGGGAGAGTGCCTCAGAAAAGCACTAGCAAACAGGCTAGAAGGAGGTGTGGAGCAACAATGGGGAATCATCAAAACTGCCATCACAGAGGCAACAAGCCTTTGTGTGAAGGAAATAAACAAATCAAAACTAAAGAAAAATCCACTATGGTTCTCAAAAATGGTGGCTGTGAAAGTCAGGAAGAAAAAGATAGCATTCCGGAAGTATAAGGAAACACAGAAGGAGCAGGACAGACAGCTGTACCAGTTAAGGCAGAAGGAAGCAGGGAGGGAAGTCAGAATAGCAAAGGCCCAAACTTAGGAAAAGATAGCCAACTCAGTTAAGAAGGGAGAAAAACTTTTATAGGTACATCAGCGAGCGTAGAAAGACAAAGGGAGGGATAGTGAGGCTGAATAGAATGAACGGTGGGTGGGCAGAGGGGGACAGTGAAAAAGCAGGGATACTGAATGAATATTTCTGCTCAGTATTCATAAAAGAGGAGGGGGAATTGCCTAATCCAATTAACAGAAGCACTCTTGATAGGGGGGTTGATCCCAGTCCTTTCACAGAAGAAAGGGTTCTGCAAGAACTCCTAAAACTGAAGGTGGACAAAGCAATGGGGCCTGATGGAATTCACCCCAGAATTCTAAAAGAATTAAGGGGGGAACTAGTGAAACCAATGGCTACTCATTTTAATAAATCAAGGGATGATGGTGTGGTACCGAGGGGACTGGAGGAAGGCAGATGTGATTCCCTTCATACAAGTGGGACCAAGACAGAGGCAGGAAACTACAGACCTGTCAGTTTGAACTCTGTGGTAGGGAACATGATGGAGTCACTTCTGAAGGAAAGAATTGTTGAGTACCTAGAAGCCAGTGGGGCACAGGACCCAAGGCAGCTTGGGTTCACAGCAGGAAGGTCATGTCAGATGAATCTAATTGATTTCTTTGACTGGGTGACCAAAGAAGTAGACCAGGAAGGGGCTGTGGACATGGCCTACCTAGACTTTAGCAAGGCATTTGACACAGTCCCACAGAAAAGATTAATTGTCAAATTAATCAGCCTGGGAGAGGGTCCCAGGGTGGTAGCCTGGGTAAAACATTGGCTGGACAACAGGACACAGAAGGTAATTGTAAATGGAGTCCACTCTGAAGAAAGAGGTGTTACTAGTGGGGTACCGCAGGGTTCAGAACTGGGTCCAGTCCTTTTTAATGTCTTCATTAGTGACATTGCAGAGGGACTAGAAGGAAAAGTATGCCTCTTTGCAGATGACACAAAGATCTGCAACAGGGTTGATATACAAGGAGGTGTGGGAAGGATGAGAAGGGACTTGTCAAGGTTGGAGGAATGGTCAGAAGTATGGCTGCTTGGATTCAATGCAAAGAAGTGCAGAATAATGCACTTGGGAAACAAGAACCCGGGGGAAGAATACACAATGGGGGGAAGGTAGTAACAACAACAAAAAAGGAAAGGGACCTGGGGGTAATCATATCAGATGACCTTAAGGTTAGCAAGCAATGTGAGAAGGCAGTAGGGAGGGCTGAGGGTATACTGGGATGCATAGGGAGAGGCATCACCAGCAGAAAACAAGAAGTTGTTATCCCTCTGTATAGACAATTGGTGAGACCCCATCTGGAGTACGGCGTCCAGTTCTGGAGACCCCATCTCTGCAAGGACATAGACAAGATAGAGGCAGTCCAGAGGAGGGCAACTAAAATGGTGCAGGGTCTGCAAGAGAAGCCATACGAGGAGAGACTAAAGGAGCTTAATATGTATACCCTTGAGGAAAGAAGGGAGAGGGGGGGACATGATAGAAACTTTTAAGTACCTCAGTTGAATCAACAAACTCCAAGTGGGTAGCATCTTTCAGAAAAAAAGATGTGCAAGAACAAGGGGACACAATTTAAAGATGGGGGGGAGGTTCAGGGGCAATGTGAGGAAGTATTATTTCACAGAGAGGGTAGTGGATGCATGGAACAGCCTTCCTGAGGAGGTTGTGGGGTCTAAAACTGTGGGATAATTCAAAAATGCATGGGACAGACATAAAGCAAGTCTTGTGGGGGGTAGGAAGAAATAGGCTGTTGGTTAACTGGGATCTGCAGCCTATCCTGTAGGTAGGGATATGGGCAAACTAGATGGGCCAAGTGGTCCTTATCTGCTGTCAAAGTCTATGTTTCTATGCTTCTATGTTTCTAGGTTCCCTTTTGGATTGTTAGTTTTAATGAAGAGAGGTAGTGTGCCACAAATAGATAAATCTCAGAATTTCAAGCAAGGTTGTGGTCCTCTACCCCAAAGATAGGATATAGAAAAAATATCTGTAAATCATATTTATTAGTGAAGTCTTCTTTTTTTTCTCTTTTATTCTTATTTCATCTTTTCAAATTCAAATTAATTTCCAGGGCTGTCATATATTTTTTTCCAAAATGTTAGTTATGTTTCTGGACTTAGTATGTCCCTTCATCAGACTCTCTGAGATGCCATAAACTAAAATAAAAAAAAAAATCCCATATCAATGCAAAGTCTATATCCTGTTATCAGTATTCTGAATTTCAACATAAGAAATGAGTGTGCTAATTGGTGGGAACAAACCTCTGCCTTAAAATTGCATTTATTGTCTGAACAACCAGTATAGAAAGTCAGAACTCTCGATTCCTCCTGTAAACACATATATAACATCACCGTGTTAGAAAAAAATGCATTTCTATATGAAGCACAAAAGACATTCTCCTTTGGAGAGCAGTGTGATCTAAAATTGGTTTTGTATTTCATTTTTTGAAATTTGCCCATTACCTTTCTTTCTGAAAAAAATTCATCATTTTGGAATTTTGGGGGTGATGGGTGGAAAAGTTTTTTCTTCATCTGCTTCTTATTTCTGCACTCTGCTTTCCCTTGCTAGCTTCCTTATTCTTCTGCTAAGGAAAACACATTCCTTTAGTGCATTCTAGCATTTCTTAACCTGGGAAGTTTTCTGTTATTTTAATTTGTAATGTGGAAACTTGTAATTAGCTTTTTTTATTATTCCACTTGCTTTCCATAGTGTTTACAGAGGCACAAAGTACCGCTTCCATGGACTGAATGTTCCGACTATGTTTATCCACACCATTACTCAGCACATCGTTTACTTTCAACTCAGATTCTCCTTAACTTCCTGGAGTTTAGAAGGGGCCGGGCAGTTCAAGGGATCATGCAAATGCATGCCTACATCACAGGATGACATGTTAACCCCCTTCCTGCCCAGTCCTAGTGGAAACCCTCCTATAGCCAATGGGCTATGTGTCTGAGGTCCCCCTTCCACAAAATATTTTAAAATATTTTGCGTGTATCATGGATTATATTCCCTATAGGGAAACAGAACTGGTTCTTCACCTTACTCAGTCTATATTTGTGAATTTCTTACTGATGTCAGTTCAAAATATGCTTTGTTATATAAAAACAATTATGTCAAATTATTTATACTGTCCTGGACTGATATTCTATTTGAATTTGACTATTTAATGTGGGGAATTGTGAATGAATTGTATTGGTATATATTCCAAAATAAGTGGGTCTTCCCTTATTACTATACTAAAATGGTATCCTGTTAACTATTTCCCTCTGCATTATATTAAGTTTTTATAATTTGTCTTATTTTACCTTGAATTATTAACTCTTGAGAGGTCATTATGTACTCTAAGCTGGACAGTCTAGAGGTATTATGAGAAAATTTGGTTTATATGTAGTTTTTATGGTTTGCTAACATATTTCACCTATGTTTTTAATGTTCTTTAGAGGTTTTAATTTTATCCTACTATATTTGAATAAGATAATATGTATTGCAATATGTTTCAGCTTTTTTATTCTTTCTATTAGCACTCTGTCATTTCTATTATGATAAGTATCTCAGTTAAGTCAGACAAAACCAAGTGTCATGGGAGGTCACCCAAATGTGCATGAGGTCACAAAACAAAATTAACCATATTTCAAAATTCTCATATTCAAATGTCCATTTCAGTTATACTCTTTGCATTTTAATGTTGACCAAATTAAGTTCTCATTTGCCCATAACATTTTTTACAGGTCTGAAGGGTATAGATCCACCATGCCTGTCTCCTGTCTAAAAGTTAGTGTCTATTTCCTCCACTTTTGGGTTCAAGTACTTTTTCAAGTGCAGAAAATTTCAAGGTAGACACTTGGGGCCCTATTCTAGAAGCTTGGCGCAAATCGACGCCAAAGTCGACTTGCGCCAAAGGCCATTGTGACATGGACCCTGCTCCCTATTCTAGAAGGGGCAGGGCCTCTGTGGCTAAGTCCTATAACTTGTGATATGCGGACAGGTATGCTGACCTAACAGCGTACCCAAGGGGCATGTTGCAAGTTGCAGCCCCCCCAAGTGTAAGTGCCCCCTCAAAGCCCCACAGGACAGCTGTGTCCCCCATCAAGTCCCTGACCAAATTGTATTACTGCAAATGTTTCAAACTTAAATCCCCAAGATCCCTGAAAGTCTAGTATCTCCCCACCTGCCCCACCCAGCAGTGCCAGCCCACTTGCACCCCCCACCCATCCCCAGTCGGCAACTGGCACAGCCCACCTTTTAGCTCCATGGCCAGCCACTGACTGAGCTCCACATGAGTGCTTACTGTATAGACATGCTCAGAAATGAATAAGTATTCATTCATTTCTGAGTGCATCTATACAGTAAGCGCTTATGTGGTGCTCAGTTGGCGGCTGGCCATGGAGGTGAAGGTGGGATGTGTCAGTCTGCTTCTGGGGATGGGTGGGGATGATGTGGACTTGCACTGCTGTGTGGGGTGGGTGAAACTAGCAACATTATCAGGAATCTCAGGGTTTTATGTTTGGAAACATTTGGCAGCACACAGTCGGGTCGGGGACTAGATGGGGGGACACAGCTGCCCTGGCAGGACTGCTAGTGGTATGGAGGTTTGGGGCATGATGTGTGTGTGGGCTGCCCTGCAGGGCATTTAGGGTTAGGGGGTCTGGAGGTTGGGGTGTGAGATGCCCAGCTGGGCACCTCTGCTATGGGGGATCAGGGTCTGGGGGTTGTTGGCTGCCCTGTGGGGCACCGACAGCAGCATTCTGGGCATAGGGGGGCACATCCTGAAGTGGGTGCAGCTGGTCTACAGAACCTTCAGAGGATGTATGTACAGTTATGCCAGCTAAATGATGGTTTAACTTATGTTGTGGTTCTCCTCTGAGGGTTCTTGTAGAATCCTGACATTGGGGACTTTGTTGCTGCTCTACTAGAATAGGGTGCAACTGCTGCCATAAAACCCCTAGAGCCATGTCGTAGGGGGTTTATGGTGCAACTGCTGGTGTAACTGCTCTTTGGCTCAAGTGGCCTGCGGCATCTCACAGGCCACATTGTAGAATCCCACAAGTCACAATGCTGGCATAAGTTGCTACTTGCACCATTCTTTGTGGTGCAAGTGCTGTTACGTCAGGTGTCACTCTTTTAGAATTCAGCCCTTGATGTCTACAAGCTTCAAAGTGTCTTGCTACTGGTGATCTTTCATCTTCCCTTCTTATATAGCTTTTAGGTTCCATTATTCTTTGTTTTAATGGGCATGTGGTTTGTCCTATGTAGTACAGTGAGCATGGGCATATGATGCAGTATATTATGTAATCTGTGTTGCATGTGATCGAATCTCTAATATCAAATTGTCTATCCTGTCATGTGCTCTTGATCACCTTCATTTTTTGCCATTATTGCAGTGAGTGCATCTCCTACAAGGGAAGAAGCCCGTGACATCTCTTTGGAGCCATGTGGATGGGGAAGGGGGGGCAGTGTTGTGTTTTCACTAACTTTTGTCTTAGAGTAGTGGTTTTCTTGGCTGTCACCCAAGTTCTCTCTCTGAAGATTTTATTTCCATGATCTGTGGTTTGTAATATATGCCAATTGCGCAAAATGGTGTTCTTTATCTTGCTAAAGAATTCCAAAAACTGTGTGGAGATGGTTATTTTCTGCTCTTTCTCACTACTGTCATGATGGTCTTGTAAATTTTGTTCTCTTGGTTTGTTATTACATCGTGTTTCAGCTTTATCTAAAGTGTTCAGTGAGTAACCCCTTTCCACAAACCTCTGTTTCATTTGCTTTATATTCTGACTGTACCTCGTATCAGTCCCACTGTTTTTCTTTATTCTCAGCATCTGGCTATAAAGGATGATGTCTTTCAGCTGTTATAGATGAAAACTGTTACAATGTAAAATGGTATTTCTGCTAGAGTCTTTTTGCTACAAATCAGTAGTTAGTTTTGGACCTCCTTTTATGATGAGGAAATCCAGGTATGGGATTTCTTTCTCTTGATAGTTAAGTGTAAATCCTAAATAGGAAGTGACATTGTTGATGTAGTGAAAGAAATTCTGTAACTGATCTAGTGAGCCACTCCCCATAATATCAGAATATCGTCAATAAAGCGCTTGTAGAATTTCAAATGGCTTCTGGATTGTTTTTTGCCCAGAATTTATAAATGTTTCCTCAAAGTCTGTCATAAATATATTGGCATAAGTGGGAGCTAATATCGCGCCCATTGCTGTGCTCAGTAGCTGCCGGTAGCTACTTTCTTCAAACTTAAAATAGTTGTTTTTTTAACATGAATCCTGTCAGTGATATCAGGAGTTCTCCATCTGGTATCTGACTTGTTCTTTTTTTCCACGGTCTTTCTTAGGGCATCCAGCCCCTTTTGATGAGGGGAGGAAGTGAATAGATTTTTAACATCAAATTTTACTAAAGTGACGGTTTCCATATTAGTGGTTCATTCATATTTTCTAGTTCTTGAATGCAATGTTTACTGCCCTTAGATATGATGGGATCAAAGGTATAAGTTCCTTACAGTAATGGTCCACAAAGATGGACAGAGGTTCTGTTATTGAACTAATTCCATATATTATTGGTCACCCAGGTGGATTTCTTTCATCTTTGTGTATCTTAGGAAGGCAGTAGAATAGGGGAATTTGATGATATTCATTCATCAGTTCTGTCTTCACCCATTCTTCTATCTGATTTCTGTCTAATGCCATTGGTTTGACACCCCCTAACATCACCACATACGTAGAGAAAGTGAATCATGAAGTGGAAATCATAGTTAGGAACAATAATACATCAATGATGCATCATAATTTGAAAAAAAAAGAAGAAAGAGAAGCTACAGAAACACTATCACAAGATAAAAACAATAATAATAGAACCAGCAGATAAAGGGGGAGCAATAGTCATACTAGACTATTATAATTACAAAAGAGAGTGCTTGAGACAGTTAAGTGATACAAATACATATGAAAAAGTTTGAAACATTCCAGTTACTGAATTAAAAGAAAAGATAAGGGAGATTATTACAGAGGCATTAGACCAAAATCAGATAGAAGAATGGGTGAAGACAGAACTGATGAATGAATATCCTAAACTTCTCCTATTCTACTGCCCTCTGAATATACACAAAGATGAAAAAAATCCACCTGGGTGACCGATAATATCTGGAATTAATTCAATAACAGAACCTCTGCCCATCTCTGTGGACCATTACTGTTAGGCACTTATACCTTTGTTACTATCATATCTAAGGGACAGTAAACATTGTATTCAAGAACTAGAATGTATGAACAAAACCACTAATATGGAAACCTTGACTTTAGTAACATTAGATATTAAAAATCTATACACTTCCATCTGTCATCAAAAGGGGCTGGATGCCAAGAGGAAGGCCCTGGAAAAAAGAACAACTCAGATACCAGATGGAGAACTCCTGATATCCCTGACAGACTTCATGTTGGAAAACAATTATTTTAAGTTTGATGAAAGTAGCTACCAGCAGCTAATGGTCACAGCAATAGATGCAACATTAGCTCCCACTTATGCTAATATATGTATGTCAGACTTTGAGGAAACATTTATAAATTCTGGACAAAATCCATACAGAAGCCCTTTGACATTCTACAAGTGTTTTAATGACAATATTTTGATATTATGGGGTGGGGCTCACATGATCAGTTACAGAATTTCTTTGACTATATCAAAAATGTCACTTCCTATTTAGGATTTCCACATAACTATCAAGAGAAAGAAATCCCATACCTGGATTTGCTCATCATAAATGAAGGTCCAAAACTAGTTAATGATCTGTATCGAAAAGGCTCTAGCAGAAATACCACTCTACATGCTAACAGTTTTCATCCAAAACAGCTGAAGGATAGCATCCCTCATAGCCAGATGTTGAGAATAAAGAGAAACAGTGGGACTGATATGAGATACAATCAGAATATAAAGTAAATGAAACAGGTTTGTGGAAAGGGGTTACTCACTGAACCCCCTGGATAAAGCTGAAACATGATGTAATAACAAACCAAGAGAAGAAACTTTACAAGACCATCATGACAGTAGAGAGGGAGAACAGAAAATAACTATGTCCACACAGTTTTCGGAATCCTTTGTCAAGATAAAGAACACCATTTTGTGCAACTGGCATATATTAAAAAACCACAGATCATGGAAATAAAATCTTCAGAGAAAGACAATGGATGGCAGCCAGGTAAAACACTACTCTAAGACACAAGTTAGTGAAAATACAACACTGGATACCCCTCCATCCACATGGCTCCAATGGGATGTCAATGGCTTCTTCCCTTGTGGGAACTGCACCCACTGCAATAATGGGCTAAAAATGAAGGTGACCAGGTGCACATGTTAGGATAGACAATTTGATATTAGAGATTTGATCACATGCAACACGGATTACGTAAGACTGTATACTACATTATATGCTCATGCTCACTGTACTAAATAGGACCAACTACACGCCCATTAAAACAAGGAATAACGGAACATAAAAGCTGTATAAGAAGAGAAGATGAAAGATCACCAGTAGCAAGATACTTTAAAGCTTGTAGACATCAAGTGTCTACAATTATTTTTTTTGGGACTTGAAAAAGTACTGGAACCCAAAAGAGGAGGAAATAGAGACTTCCTTATAGAAAGGAGAGATGCGTGGTGGATCTATACCCTTCAGACCCTTAAAAAACATTATGGGCTTAATGAGAACTTAATTAGTCAACATTAAAATGAAAAGAGTGTCATTGAAATGGACATTGGAATATGAGAACATTGAAATATGGTTAATTTTTTTTTTGATCTCGTGCACATTTGGGTGACCTCCCATGACACTTGATCTTGTCTGACTTAATGGAGATACTTATCTTCTCATAATAGAAATGACAGAGTGCTAACAGAAAGAATGAAAAAGCTGAAACAGATTGCAATACATCATATTATTTTATTCAAATATAGTAGGTTAAAATTAAAACCTCTAAAGAACATTAAAAACATAGGTGAATTATGATAGAAAACCATAAAAACTACATATTAACCATATTTTTTCATAGTACCTTTAGACTGTCCAGCTTATAGTACATAAAGGCCTCTCAAGAGTAATGAACATTAATAATTCAAGGTGAAATAAGACAAATTATAAAAACTTAATATAATGAAGAAGGAAATAGTTAACAGAATACCATTTTAGTATAGTAATAAGGGAAGACCCACTTATTTTGGAATAGTCTTATACCAATACAATTCATTCACAATTCACCACATTAAGTAGTCAAAAACAAATATAATAGTCAAAGATAGTATAAGCAATAATTCAAAATAATATTTTTTTTATATAACAAAGCATATTTTGAACTGACATCAGGAACAAATTCACAAATATAGATTGAGTAAGGTGGAGAACCAGTTCTGTTTCCCTACAGGGAATATAATCCATGGTAAACGATAAATATTGTAAAACATTTTGTAGAAGGGGGACCTCTGAAACATAGCCCATTGGCAAGAGGAGGTTTTCCTCTAGGACTGGGCAGGAAAGGGGGTTAAAACATCACCCTGTGATGTAGGCATGCATTTGCATGATCCCTTGAACTGCCTGGCCCCTTTTTTACACTCGATGAAGAAGGAGAATATGAGTTCAAATTAAATGATGTGCAGAGTAATGGCATGGATAAACATAGTCAGAACATCCAGTCCATGGAAGCGGTACTTCTTGTCTCGGTAAACATTATGGAAAGTAAGTGGAATAAAAAAAAGCTAATTACAAGTTTCCACATTACAAATTGAAATAACAGAAAACCACACAGGTTAAGAGATGCTCGAATGCACTAAATGAATATAATTTCCTTAGGAGAAAAATAAGGAAGCTAGCAAGAGAAAACAGAGTGCCAAAATAAGGAACAGATGAAGAAAAAACTTTTAACCCCCCCCCCACTTCCCAAACTTTCAACATTACAACTTTTTTCAGAAAGAAAGGTAACAGGCACATTTCAAAAAATTAAATACCAAACCAATTTTAGGTCACACTGCTCTCTAAGGAGCATGTCTTTTGTGCTTCATATAGAAATGCATTTTTTCTAACACAGTGATGTAATATATGTGTTAACATGAGGAATCAAGGGTTCTGACTTTCTATACTGGTTGTTCAGACATTGAATGCAATTTTAAGGCAGAGGTTCGTTCCCACCAATTAGCCTTCACATTTCCTATGTTGAAATTCAGAATACTGATAACAGAATATAGACTTTACATTAATATGGGATTGTTTGTATTTTTTTATCTTAGTTTGTGGCATCTCAGAGAGTCTGATGAAGGGACATACTAAGTCCCAAAATGTAACTAACATTTTGGAAAAAATATATCAGAGACTTGGAAATTAATTGGAATTTGAAAGGATGAAATAAGAATAAAATAGAAAAAAATGAAGATTTCACTAATAAGTATGATTTACAGATATTTTATCTATATCCTGTTTCTTTCTTTGGGGTAGAGGACCACAACCATGATTGAAATTCTGAGATTTATCCATTTGTGACACACTTCCCCTCTTCATTGAAACTAACAATCCAAAAGGGAATCAATGCACCAAACTTTAACAATTTGTTTGGAGTATAACCCGTGGATGGGGTTTTACTGTCTCCCTTAAGATTCTATGTTAAGGAATACAAATAAATTTATTAGAAAGTGCATTGTATGCAAGTCTAGAATTTTAAAAGAATTATCACGCCAATCAGGACAAATGTTTCTGATTTGGGAAATTTAAACGTAAGATCAACAGCCCTGAGTATAAATGAGACTGAGGCAGAACGTATCAAGGGTCTAGTTAAAGTATAAGACAAATAGACAAGATAGAAATCCCCAAAGCATCAGTAAATGAACTGGAATCATTAAAAGAAAGAGAGATCCATGTGGACTGGCATGCTGTAACATTATTAGAGTACATAAAGCAGAAGAGGATACCAAGGGGCCTTAGAGAGTTATTGGAATCACACCTGGGTTTTTCATTGGAAGGCTTCCAGCTAAAGTGGGATGGATTCTAAACTAAATGTTCATTTGACTACAATACAAGATATTAGAAGAAATACAAACATTGGAGACACAGCTCAAAGAAACTATTGAAACATCCTAGTAAAACATTTTATTGGAGCGCATAGAAAAATCCTTAGTGGAATATGACAATCATATTAAGAATATAAAGTTGCCGGCCCGGTGGCGCTGAGGGTTGAGGCACTGGATGCCACACCTCACACCACTCCGGCGACCCGGGTTTGGGAACGGACTCGGGTCATCGGAGGTCGGCCGGGGGGAGGGAGGATTGAGCATCCCAACAGATGCTCTCCTCCCTCAGGGGTGGATTCTCAACCCTGAGAATGCTGGTGAACACCGGCACTCCAGAAGTTGTGACTCCGTCCTCAGGAGTCCGAGGAGGGGACATCGTTAGGTGCTTGAGGGAGGCATGCGTCAGCACGTCACCCCTCTAGGACGTACGTCCTTGTGTGCCGGCATCCCAGGGGTTGGGGGTAGTGGGCAGAAAAGTGGAAAAAATAGTCTTTGGTGTCCCTAGATGAAGACTGCCCCATCCAGAGACCACCTAGGACAGACCCCGCTGTGCAGGAGAAGGAGAGGACAGGAAAAATGGCACTCTAGGGGCAGGTCCTGAAAGGGGGCTATGTGGATATGTGCAGTCGGAAGGAGGGGGACACTGAGGGCAGGAAGGAGAATAAAGAAATGAAGCAAAAAAAAAAGAATATAAAGTTACAAACATTCAGATGGGATATTACAGATTACAAGGAAGGTAAAATGTTCTCTTGGAAAAGATCAGAATACCAAACCACAACTTTTAACCTAGATGACATGAACACATCAGTACATACATCTGATTCAGAAAATGTGGAAAATAGACCAATGGGAGATAGCATACCCAAAAGATACTTCCAGAGAAATTTCAGGAGATACCAGTTCTACATGTCTTATCCCAGAAACTACACATCTTACAGAAATCAATATAATCAGGGTTATTATAGAGAGGAGAATTATCATCCCTATTACCAAAACTGGTCAAGAAGAGCAAGATCAACAGAACAGGGTTTTCACAGGGACAGAGACATCCAGGAGCTCTCTAAATCAGGGACAAGACTGAGAGAAAGAGAAAAGGAAAAAGACACAGGATAAAAAGAAAAAAGAGGGGGAACCAAAGTTCATGAGACCAGGAGCAAAACAGGACCGAATTAGTAATATACAATCTCTCTAAGAGAATATTAACATCAACAGAGAAGGAAGAACTAAGTAAAGGTTTATCATACAGTTTAACAGAAAAAAAAATCAATCCATTCAAACTAAAATTACATCTAGAGAGATTTTACAGAAAATTAAGGTTAAAATTTTTCTTTCACTCAAAGAACAGACAGCAGGAGATCCAGTGAAAGAAATAGAAAAATATAAACTGAAACTAGCATTAGGAAGCATATCAACATTTCAACCCATTGGGATGACACCCCCTAGCATTACAGCATACATAAAGAAAGTGAATCGTGAAGTGGAAATCATAGTTAGGAACAACAATACATAAAGGATGCATCATAATTTAAAAAAGAAGAATAAGAAGCTATAGAAACACTATCACAAGATAAAACAATAATAATAGAACCAGCAGAAAAAAGGGGGAACAATAGTCATACTACACTATGAAAATTACAAAAGAGAATGCTTGAGACAGTTGAGTAATACACATACATATGACAAAGTTTGAAACATTCCAGTTACTGAATTAAAAGAAAAGATAAGGGAGATTATTACAGAGGCAGTATACCAAAATCAGAAGAATGGGTGAAGACAGAACTGTTGAACGAATAACCTAAAATTCCCCTATTCTACTGCCTCCCTAAGATACACACAGATGAAAAAATCCACCTGGGTGACTGATAATATCTGGAATTAATTCAATAACAGAACCTCTGTCCATCTTTGTGGACCATTATTGAAAGGAACTTATACCTTTGATACCATCATATCTAAGGGACAGTAAACATTGTATTCAAGAACTAGAATGTATGAACAAAACCACTAATACAGAAACCTTGACTTTAGTAATATTAGATGTTAAATATCTATACACTTCAATCCCTCATCAAAAGGGACTGAATGCCCTGAGGAAGATCCTGGAAAAAAGAACAACTCAGATACCAGATGGAGAACTCCTGATATCCCTGACAGAACTTGTGCTAAAAAACAAATATTTTAAGTTTGAAGAAAGTAGCTACCGGCAGCTAATGAGCACAACAATGGGCGCAACATTAGCTCCCGCTAATGCTAATATATTTATGTCAGACTTTGAGGAAACATTTATAAATTCTGGACAAAATCCATACAGAAGCCATTTGAAATTCTACAAGTGCTTTAATGATGATATTCTGATATTATGGGGTTGCGCACAAGATCAGTTACATGCTTTCTGCGACTACATCAACAACATTACTGCCTATTTAGGATTTCCACTTAACTATCAAGAGAAAGAAATCCATACCTGGATTTGCTCATCATAAAAGAAGGTCTGAAACAAATTACTGATCTGTATCAAAATGTCTATAGCAGAAATACCATTCTACATTCTTAGTTTTCATCCAAACAGCTGAAAAGACAGCATCCTTTATAGCCAGATGCTGAGAATAAAGAGAAACAGTGGGACTGATACGAGATACAGTCAGAATATAAAGCAAATGAAACAGAGGTTTGTGGAAAGGGGTTACTCCCTGAACACCCTGGATAAAGCTGAAACATGATGTAATTACAAACCAAGAGAAAAAACTTTACAAGACCATTATGACAGTAGAGAGGGAGAACAGAAAATATCAATGGCAACACAGTTTTTGGAATCCTTTGCCAAGATAAAAGCACCATATTGCTCAATTAGAAAATATTACAAACCACATATCATGGAAATAAAATCTTCAGAGAAAGACCCTGAGTGACAGCCAAGAAAACCACTACACTAAGACAAAAGTTAGTGAAAACACAATACTGGACCCCCCCCCATCCACATGGCTCCAAAGAGATGTCAAGTGCTTCTTCCCTTGTGAGAACTGCACCCACTGCAGTAATGGGATAAAATGTAGGTGATCAAGAGCACATGCCAGGATAGAAAATGTGATATTAGAGATTTGATCACATGCAACACAGATTACATTATATACTGCATCATATGCCCATGCTCCCTGCACCACATAGGATGAACCACACACTCATTAAAATAAATAATGACGGAACATAAAAGCTGAATAAGAAGAGAAGATAAAAGATCACTGGTAGTAAGACACTTTAAAGCATCAAGTGTCTACCTTGATATTTTTGGGACTTGAAAAAGTACTAGAACACAAAAGAGGAGGAAATAGAGACTCCCTTTTATACAGGAGAGAGGCATGGTGGATGTATACTCTTCGGACCCATAAAAAACATTATGGGCTAAATGATAATTTAATTTGGTCAACATTAAAATGAAAAGAGTATAACAGAGTGTAATTTAAATGGACAATAGAATATGAGAAAGTTGAAATATGGTTAATTTTGTTCTGTGCCATCATGCACATTTAGGTGACCTCCCATGACACTTGATTTTGTCTGACTTAACTGACATACTTACCTTGTCATAATAGAAATAACATAGTGCTAATAGAAAGAATGAAAATGCTGAAACAGATTGCAATACATAATATTATTTTATTCAAATATAGTAGGTTAAAATTAAAACCTCTAAAGAACATTAAAAACATAGGTGAATCATGATAGCAAACAAAAAAAAACTACATATTAACCATATTTTCTCATAGTACCTTTAGACTATCCAGCTTATAGTACATAATGACCTCTCAAGAGTAATGAACATTAATAATTCAAGGTAAAATAAGGTAAATTATACAGACTTAATATAATGCAGAGGGAAATAGTCAACAGGATATCATTTTAGTATAGTAATAAGGGAAGATCCACTTATTTTGGAATAGTTATATACCAATACAATTCATTCACAATCCCCACATTAAGTAGTCAAAAACAAATATAATATCAGTCCAGGACAGTACAAAAAATAATTCCAAATAATTGTTTTTTATATAACAAAGCATATTTTGAACTGACTTCAGTAGGAATTTCACAGATATAGATTGAATAAGGTGGAGAACCAGTTCTGTTTCCCTACAGGGAATATAATTCATGATAAGTGATAAATATTGTAAAACATTTTGTGGAAGGGGGACCTCCGACACATAGCCCATTGGCAGTAAGAGGTTTTCCACTAGGACTGGGCAGGAAAGGGGGTTAAAACATCACCCTGTGACGTAGGCACGCATTTGCATGATCCCTTAGACTGCCTGCCCAATTCTAAAGTCCAGGAAGAAGAAGAATCTGAGTTGAAAGTAAATGGTGTGCCGAGTAATGGCACAGATAAACATAGTCGGAACATCCAGTCCATGGAAGCAGTACTTCATGCCTCTATAAACATTATGGAAAGTAAGTGGAAAAATGAAAAAAGCTAATTACAAGTTTCCACATTACAAATTGACATAACAGAAAACTTCCCATGTTAAGAGACACTAGAATGCACTAAAGGAATACGTTTTCCTTAGGAGAAAAATAAGGAAGCTAGCAAAAGAAAGCAGAGTGCAGAAATAAGGAGCAGATGAAGAAAAGTCTGTTTTACCCCCACCCCCCCAAAATCTCAAAATGTCTTTTCTCAGAAAGAAAGGTAACAGACACATTTCAAAAAATGAAATACAAAACCAATGTTAGGTCACTCTACTCTATAAAGAGCATGCCTTTTGTGCTTCATATAGAAATGCATTTTTTTTCTAACATAGTGATGTTATATATGTGTTTACAGGAGGAATCGAGGGTTCTGACTTTCTATACTGGTTGTTTAGCCAATGAATACAATTTTAAAGCAGAATTTTTTTTCCCACCAATTAGCACTCACATTTCTTATGTTAAAATTCAGAATACTGATAACAGGATATAGGCTTTACATTAATATGGGATTTTTTGTATGTTTTTATTTTAATTTATGGCATATCAGAGAGTCTGATGAAGGGACATACTAAGTCCTGAAATGTAACTAACATTTTGAAAAAAATATATGAAAGCCTTGGAAATTAATTGGAATTTGGAAGGAGGAAATAAGAATACAAGAGAAAAAAGGAAGATCTCACTAATAAATGTGATCTACAGATATTTTATTTATATCCTGTTTCTTTCTTTGGGGTAGAGGACCAAAACCATGCTTGAAATTCCCTTTAACATACTCACAGGTATTGCTACACCCAAAATGGAAATATTGTTGATAGATTTTGTTTGAGTTCCAATTGACCCAATTAAATCATGAGTGGTGAATTCATGAGTGATGTCACCAGATCAATTGGTACAAAAGCCAAAAATATCAACAAATTTCCAGTAAGGGTAGCATATTTCATTTATACCATACCTAAAAAAGTAAAAAATAATAATATCCTGCCATTTTTTGCTGATTATAAAAAAAATATAGAAGATAAATGTAAATGAAACTCCATTTGTTTTATAGATCTTTTTGTGCTGAACAACTGTTGTGCTCAAATACCATGCTATAATTTTTAATTTCAAACTTATTTGCATTTGTTTGTTGCAAAAAGTGATACAAATTTAATTTTCTGCTGTTTTTTGCTAGTTAAAAAAAATAAATGGTATCTGTAAATGAAACACCACTCATTTTGTACTGTACATATTTTTGTGCTGAACACATTTCATGCTCACAGTACCATGCTTTCATTTTTTGTTTTAAAGTTATTCACATTTGTTTGTTGAAAACATAAAAAAGGATTTTCTGCTATTTTTGCTAATTAAAAAAAGTATCTAAAAACTCAACTCAACTCATTTTGTAGATATTTATGTGCATAACAAATTTCATGCTGTCAGTACCATGCTATCATTTTTGTTTTAGTTATTCTTATTTATTTATCGAAAAAGTGAAACAAATTGTTTTTTCTGATATATACTGTATATATAGATATATATATATATATATATCTATATATATAGATATATATATATGTACTGTAGCTATAAATGAAACACCGCAAATTTTTTTTAGATATTCTTGTGCTGAACAAATTTCATGCTGACAGTACCATGTTATCATTTTTCATTTTAAAGTTATTCACACTTCAATGTGGTTAGCACTGTTACTGAGGCTGGACATTCCAAATAAGAATATCACTGATATATTTTGCCACACATGGACCTACAGTGAGAATATTAATTCTCACTGTAGGTCTATGCATTGTAAAACATAGCACTGGTTTTTGCCATTTTGTTTTCTCACAGGTATGGCACAAATGGGGAATGCATGATGGTTTGCAGTGGAATAACACATGTATCTCTACTACTGAATGATAAGACCCATAGCTCATGGGGGTGATGACACGAGTTAGTTATAAAGGTCTTATCACTCATGTGTGGAGATAAATGTTTTATTCCACTGTAGTCCATTATGTATTTGATATATACCTCACCAATTGTATAATTTTTACTGGTGTTTTACCTTCTTTTATCTCAAAACTGCCTTTCTTTCCATTGTAAACTCTTTATCTGGCCCATTGCTCTCTGTGTTCTATTTCCAGATTCTATGTCGAAATAATGGGCCAGATATTCAAAACTTTGCGCTGGGCACAAGCTGTTTGCACCGGGTTTAACTCCTGATATGCGTGGGTCCGCTATATTCAAAAGATCAGATTGCATGGGAAAACTGCATTTGCACTGGGCAAAATTATAATGTATGCAAGGCGCAAACTGAGGGGGGCATGTACATGAGTACACGCGCAATGCTATATTCAGTGAATAGCACCACACAAAGTGTTTTTGCGTGACTTAGCACAACACTGCAGGGTGCAGAAAAGGTAGTCCTAACTCTGGGCAAACCACCTTTGCATGACTATGTGGCTTTTTGTGACTTTTACATGGCTTTGCACGACTCTGACTAGTAAGGATGAAACATAGAAATAAGCCAGACATAGAAGAAACATGCTGCTCATGGATGGCATCCCTATGATGCCATCATCTGCCACCTGTCCCAGCCATGGCAGGTAGTAAGTGGTGACCCAGCTCCCAGCGAACACCATGGCAGTACAGGCATACAGCACACTCCTGCAGACCACCCTTCACTAGATACCAACAGATGCCAGCACACACATGCAGCACTGTGTGCATGGAGGATGTTGAGGGGAGAGGGTACAAGTGGCCAGGCTGCAACACAGACTGGGTGTGACCACAAGGCTGGGACAAGCCATGAAGCGCAAATGTGCCAGTGTTGGCAATATCCCAACACCAGTGTGCCTTTCTTTTTTTTTTGAATATTCTGTTTATTAAAGTTTTCCATCACAGAACAAAAAGATAACATAATACATGCTACATCTGACAATAAACAAAAAGCAGATACAGACAGACAAATGAAGAAAAATAACCCTGGTTATTTCATTAATACATCACACTAATTCAATTTATAATGATGTGACCGAGTGTGTGGGCTTATCTCAGAAACCCTATAAATTGTTAGACTCAACCTCCCCAACCTTGCGTTTCATGCTATTAAACACAGAGGATAGTCCTCCGGATTAGCAGCTGCTCTTGATGCATGGGGGGGCCAAGGTCACAGTAAAGAAAAGCACCAATAACCGGTTGTTCATTCCAAATGTTCCTACCCCATGGGGGTATCCTCCCTGAGTTCATGCAACCTCTCTATGCCTAGAGATCCCTTCCCGTGCGGAGCATTATGTTTTCAGAGATGCTCAAAGTCACCATAAAAGGGGTACAGTCCCTCATAAACCTTTTCTCCCCATCTCTAGCTACTCACGTGAACCTCTCCAGGGCTAGTGACCGCATAACCAACCTCCTCCAATCAGCCATTGTGGGTCCATTTCCAGTGACCCAAGTATTCTGGATGCAGTGCCTTGCCAACACAAATAGTATTCTCACCCACCTAGGTAAAATTTGCCACTCCTCTTCTACTATCATTTCCACCCCGAACAGACAAGTCAGGGGATCACAGGTCAAACGTCCCCCTATCCCTTTATTTACCTCCTGTACTACATTTCCCCAAAACTTAACCAAAACTGGGCATGTCCAGAAGCAATGATAAAAAGTGCCCAAACCCCTACCACATCTCTTACAATTCGGTGATACCGCAGGGTGTGCACGATGCACCGCTACTGGGGGCCAATAAATTCTGTGCAGGAATTTAAAAAAGGCCTCCTTAAATTTGTTACATATCATGATTCCCTCTGGCATTCCCAGTACCAACTCCCAGTTTCTCTCCAAAATTTGCAGGCCTAGGTCCCTTTCCCACAGGGATTTTGTGGGGGCCCGTCAAATCTGGCAGATTCAACTTATCTTGCTTAGTGACCTTTCCAATAAACTCTTTCGAGTCTTTCTTAGCCTGACTTAGCATCTGCTCTATTCTATTTGGGTACAATCCAACACTTCCCCCCTTACTCAACCCCCTTACATACGCTTTTACCTGAAGATACTGGAATAAATGTGAAGCCCCTAATTTTATCTCTCTTCTAACCTTGTTAAACTCACTCAACTCTCCCTTCTCCAGCAAAGTTCCTGCACATACCACTCCTCCCTTTTCCCATTCCAGAAACCCTTTATCCTCCATTCCCGGGATAAAAAAGGGATTCCTTACAATTGGGAGCAAAACCATCTCCCTCTGGGCCAGTCCCTTTCATCGCCATAAATGATCCCAGGCCTCCAACGTCTCCTGCACCAAAGGATTAGCCTTCAATAAGCTTCTATATGCCCGTAGCCCCTTACTATGAAGGTACACTGATAGCCTCCCAGGAACCCCTTCTTGTTCCAGCCCCACCCAGCTAGCTACTTCGGGCCTATGAATCCAATCCATCACACTCCTAAGTTGCACCGATCTGTAATAGATGCCCAAGTCAGGGAAATTAAGCCCACCCCTAGATCTATCTGTCTTAAGCTTTATTCTGGGTTTTTTCCCCTGCCATATGAAGTCCACAAACCCCCTCTCTAACATTTTCACGTCCCCCTGTATTAATCTTACCTGCAGCATTTGCATTGGGTATAATATCCAAGGAATAATGTTCATTTTGATGAGATTTATCCTCCCAATCCAGGATATTGGCAAGTGCAGCCATCTTTTCAAGTCTGCCAATATCATTTTAATTAAGGGGTGATAGTTCAACTTATACAATTCTTCCCACCTCCTTCCAATACGTATCCCTAAGTACTTGAAGTCTGATTTAACCACCCTAAAACCTCTCTGTCGTACCCCCGAACTAATATCTGGGAATCCCATGACTTCGGACTTCTTGACATTAATCTTATACCCAGAGAAATCTGCAAATTTCCCAATAATATCCATCTGGTGCCTTATAGAGTCACCCATGTCCCCTAAAAAAAGAAGCATATCGTCGGCATAAAGTGCCACTTTGTGTTTCCTCTCTTCCTCATCTCTTACTCCCACCACACCCTCATGCTGACGTATTGCGGATGCTAGAGGTTCGATTGCCAGGGCAAACAATAAGGGTGAGAGTGGACACCCCTGCCTCATTCCCCTCTTCAGTTCAAATTTCTCAGAGAGGCATCCATTTACCATTACCTGTGCGCTGGGCTTCAAGTACATGGCCCTAACCCACCCTATGAATGAGTCCCACAAACCAAACCGGCCCATCACCTCAAAGAGGTAATCCCATTCTACCCTATCAAACGCTTTTTCCGCGCCCATAGAGAGTACCCCCATCCTGGCTGCAGCCTGCCCTGCCCTCCATATAATGTTTAACAGTCTATGTACATTATGATAAGATTGTCATCCCTTAATGAACCCGGTTTGGTCTGGGTGAATCACCTCCGGCAAGAAATTCTCCAGCCTCATTGCCAAGACTTTAGCCAGAATTTTCATATCCACATTGAGAAGAGATATCGGTCGGTAGGCTGAACACTCCGACTCCTCCTGCCCACTCTTATGAATCAGATAAATATTAGCCTCATAGCATGAGTCAGGTAGTGTCAGAATCTGTCCCTCCTCCCCTCTCTCAAAGACTTCCTTCAACACATCTGCCATTTGCCCCCCCAAGATCCTATAGTACTCGATGGGGAATCCGTCCGGTCCACAGGCCATTCCCTCCTGTAGTTTCTATATGGTGCTTAATATTTCCATTCATGATATAGGCTGACTTAATATCTCCCTCTGCTCATCTGTAATCCTCGGTATGGGTACTTCGTTCAAGAACTCCTGGATACTCTTCTCCTGTCCCACTTGCTCTGCCCTATATAACTTTTCATAAAAACTCACAAAACAACCTGCAATATACTTTGACCTTGTAATAACTTGCCCCCCTCCCCCTTTATTCGTAGGATCCTAGTTGGGCACCTCCCCCCTTTTATCAGTCTCACCAACGTAGGTCCAGGCTTATTTTCCCACTTAAAGACATTTCTCTCGCAGAAAAACCACGCCTTCCCTGCTTCCTCCCTCAGGAAAGAGTTCAGGGTTTCCCTCGCCATTGTCAGCAACTTCAGAGCTTCCCCCTTTTCTCCTCCTCCTACTACCCATTTTTCCAGCTTCTTCACTTGCCTTTCCAGTTCTATCCTTTTACCTACATACGCTATTATAGCCCCTCTCATGTAGGCCTTACCCACCTCCCAGAAAGTACTCTTAGCAACATCGCCTGTATTATTCGTCTCTACATAAAACTTCCATTGTTCTACCAGGTGTTCTTTGAATGCCCGGTCCTTAGCCAGGTATGTAGGGAACCTCCAGGTTGGTGGACCTCCCTCACCTCCTCTCCCTGTAATTCTCAGTACCACCATGGCATGATCCGAAATAAAAATGGGACTGTGACTAATCTCCCTTATCCTCCCCACCCAGCTCCAAGGCAGAAATATATAATCTAATCAGGACCACATCTTATGGGGGTTGGAGTAGAATGTATACTCCCGTCCAGTGGGGTTAGCGGTCCTCCAGCTATCCACCGTGTTCAGATCTGCTATACCAACTTGCCACTGGCCCATAGTCTCCGTTACCCGCCCCTTCCCTGTCGAATGATCCATCCTCGCATCCATCGCCCAATTGAAATCCCCTCCCATAATGAGACCAGGAAATTGTTCTTTGAAAAGCAAACCAAGCAAAGAGGAGTAGAAACCTGGATCATATACTTCGGGCACATAGACACACCCAAACGTGAGTGTTTCACCTTGCCAAACCCCAGTAGTGAAGATATATCTACCATCCTTAGGGTCCCTCACTATCCTTTTCACCTCAAACAATAGGTTCTCATGCAAGAGTATTGCCACCCCTCTTTTATGGGACGAGTAGGAGGCCACAAAGCACTTCCCCACCCAGTTCCATGCCAGCTTGGCATGCTCCAGGTCTGTCAGGTGGGTCTCCTGCAGCAAAGCCACTTGCACCCCCTTACGTCTCAACGCCGTGAAAAGTGCAGTCTCTTTACTGGGCTTGCTATGCCTTTTACATACCACGATGTAACATTTAGGTTTATCAGGTCACCCATCCCATCCCACAGCGTTTTCCATTTTTATAAACATTTCTATTTAACCTTATGTTGCAGGCATCTAATGCACCACAAATCTTACAAGCACATATACATCTTTTCTCTTGATTTCCGCACACTCAGCTACTCTTCTTCAAGTATAACCAGGTAACTATCCTATTAACAAACACTATATGAAATCTATCTATTTTAACATTTAGAACTATCCCCCTCCACAACTTCCCTCCCTGCCCACCTCCTACCTCCCTCCCCTTCCCATCCTTTTAGTTGATTCTCCTTAACCACCCCCTCTCATTTACACTAATTGCTAACATAGCACAAGTGTAAGTTAAAAGATAAAAAAGACAACAAACGTTCAACATTCTCCACCACAACTGAGATGCGTGTCCCGCCATCCCCACCAGGCTCCCAGTTCTCCCTTCCAGAGCCTTCCCACTCCCGAAGTCCCCACCATGCTCCATATCAGGTCTGAAACATCTCCCCCTCTCTATACCCTTACCTCAGGATTCTCACCCCGCACTTCGTTACCCCCTAACTATATCCCTATCAGGCCAGTATCCCCTTCCCTTTACCCTAACCCCTCTGAACTACCACTGCCCTCCACCTCCGCCCTTCACACTCTTCTTCTTTTACACCATTCCATCTCTTTAGTTCCACTCATTGCATCCCAACCCTAACCTCCCATCCCCTTTCTCAAACCAGCGAGCAGGGATGTAACAGAATTTCTAATGCCTTCGCTCGCCCGGTCTGGGGTGGGGCCCATTCAGCATATTCTCTAATATTTGCACATTCCTCCTCCTATCCTATAGTCATCCCTCCATATCTTCCTCTCAATTCCATGAGCCCCCATCCCCATCACACAATTCCTGATGACCCAGGCCAACATGGGCCTGTATGGGAATCCTGCCCCCCCTCCCCATGGCTAATCCAACATGCCCCTCAACCCCACATTGGCACACCCCCTCTCACCCCCAGGCCCAACCCACTAACCTTCCTCATCCCCTCTCCTCCCTATCATGCCCCCCCAACTCTCCCTTAACAGCAACAGGTGTAGTTTTCATCGAACCCACAGTCATATGATCAATGTCGGAGAGGATAGAGGTGCGGGGGGGCTAGGCCACGCCATCATATAACACGCACAAGGCCCTCCCCCGCTCCTACCTTATGAGTCACAGCACTCTTCTGCAGTTCCACAGTCCTCATCCCTCTGGGCTTTTAGCAATCCTTCCATAGCTCTCCCGTTAGGTAGGAGCGAGTGTGCATCTCCGTTTATTCTCCAGGCTGCTCACACCCCACTAGTCCAATTCTCTACAACTCTGAGTAGGCCTCCTACGAGTGTTCTCTTCATAATAACAAAGTGCAACGGCGCCAACCAGAACAGTTTGAAACTTCTTCAATGTAAAAAACCAATTAGGGAACATCACAACATTATAACACCAAGGCAACAGAGGACACCTCATGTTCAGCTTTCCGCCTCTACATGCTTCCCTTGTCATTACTCAGCTCACTTTCCTTTTAAGGCCCTTGACAAACTTCTCTGCTTTCTCAAGCTCCCAAAATGAATAGGTTGCCCCTTCATATTTAATTCGGAGTGTAGCAGGGTAAGTCAGGAAGTTTTCCACCTTGAGGTTTCTTAACTGAATCATCACCCTGTTAAAGGCTTTCCGCTTTTTAAGCAGCCGGGCCGAATAATCCTGCGAGAGGAACAGCTTGTGGTCTTCAAAGCTCAGAGGACCTCGGGACCTATATGCCTTCAGCATTGACTCCCGATCCTGAAAATTGTGAAACCGTATGATGATCTGGCATGGGGGCTGATCCACAGGGGGCCGCGGCACTACCGCCCAATGAGCCCGCTCCAACTTGACCCTGCAATTTTTCAACTTCAGGCCCAGTAACTCGGGTAATACCCTACTGCAAAAGTCTAAGGCATCTTTTCCCTCCAATCCCTCAGGGAGCCCTCTGAGGCACAAATTCAGCCTACGATGATAATTTTCTTGATAGTCGTAGGCCTCTTTGTACTCCTCCAATTCTCTTTGCAGCACACGGACTTGCTCTGGGACTGTCAGTACCTCGTCCTCCAGCCTGGAAATCCTTTCCTCTGCTTCCGTCAGCCGAGAGCTCTGGTGTGACTGCTGTTCCAGAACCTCCTGCAGTTTGCCTTCCAGTTTATCCTCTAACTTGAGTAGCCGTGGTTCCAGGGTTGCAATTACCTGCCCCATCAATTCCTTCCCCAAGGCCACCACTTCTGCTGCAGAGAGTGAGACCAGGCCTGAATTTTCTCCTCCAGAACTCGCCATCCCTTTTTTACTGGCCTTCCCGGTTGTTCACTGACTTTTAGAGGGCATGGATGTTAAATATTTATCCATGATTCTTTCTGCCACCTATTACTGCTGTTCTTTTCACTCCGGGTTGAAAAACTCTGTATTTTAATGTTTATTTACTGGTTACTGCGGCGGAGCAAGTGGGAGACACGTCTTCTCAGTTAGCTGCTCATTAGCGCCCCCCAGTGTGCCTTTCTGATGGTATGTGACCCCCCAGCCAGATACCACACATTTGTACAGACACCACAGCACACACAGCCAGCTGTGTATATGTTACTGTGAGTATCCCATGCCAGTGGTCTGGGGTTCTCACAACAGCATAATAGTAATGTCCACTACCAGCAAACAACTGCAAATTGAGCCTGTCACTGTGTACAGTGCAGTGGTCATCACTGCCCTACACACCATAGGCATTGCTGTGTTCCTCACACTACTGGCCACCTTACTACTGTTGTGCACTGTAGCAGGAGATACAGTTTAACAATTGCATGCAGCACCATCACCTGTGCCTGTGCTGTGTAGTCCCCTGGGGCGTAATATTCTATGCTGTACTATTCAGATCTAGCCTGAAGCTACCACCATGCACTGCCAGACTGACCTACAAGTGGAGCTGTGGGCAGACCCAGCCAGTCCCTGTACTTTCAGACTGACCTACAGGTGGAGCTGTGGGACCCTGTAATATCATTTGGCAAACTGCATGCAAATCAGGTCATAATGAGATGCTAATCTGAATGTTTGCCCACAGAATACCTAAGTAGGCTCATTTGCATGTCACTTTTGAATATAGCAAAGTTTTGCCCTGGGCAAACATGATAGCGCCAGGCAAATGGCTTAGCTCTGCACTAAACCTGTGCAAATGTATTTGCGCCGAGCAGACGTTTCAGAGTCATTGTACAATTCTACACAATGTAATTTCACATACGCTGATGCTTGCAGCTTTACTGACTCCACTCCTTTGCTAGCACACACATTGGCCACATAGTTCACCTCTACCTTCGTTCACATCGCTGTGATCTGGGATGCTGTTGTGGTTTGAACTTCCTGGTTGTTATATTCAGAGCAGTCTTATTCCCAGGCTATTTTTGCACTGCACTCACAGCCCAGTTTGCCCGGATTCCTTAACATGCTATATTCAGCAGGTTTAGTACTGAGGCTATCCCTTTTCAATATAGTAGGCTATTGGTTCTAGGCTAATTTACCATGCCGTGCAGTGCTCATTTAGCCCCGAGGCAAAGTTTTGAATATCTGGCCCAACATGTTCAAAGTAAAATAAATTTTGTTATAAGTGAAATAAATTGTGTTCTAAGTGAATATAAACATTTATTCCAAAATAACATGATTTACAGTATTTACCAAATTTATTCAGCACTGGTGTGGCACTGTGAAATCCATTAGGATGAAGTGCAGTGTCACATGTTTACTGCATGACAAAAGGAATTAACTCCCATTGAAATTACGTTATTTACTGCAGTAACTCTACTGCAGAATTCTGCAGAGCTGAGCTCCATCCTGGTTGGCTTCACTGTATATATATACAAATATTGAAATATATGTTATATAACCACAGATTAAAGATATTTATTTACTACCTTCATAGATCCTACTAAAAATGTGTCTTTTACTTGTGGCTTGTATTTGAGGGTGGCTTGCATTGCAAAATCCAATGTTTAAGTGCTAAAAATAAAATATCACACATCTGGCATCTAATCAAGTTTATTGTTATTTTTCTATTTCATATCAAAAAAATAAAACAAACATCAACTCTGATAAAAATGTACAATCATGATTATATTTACAGAAAGAAAAATCACAAAGAGCCCTACATGCAGTGGTTTATCTGACATGACTTCAAACTCTTACAAGAAGCTACAGCTTGTATTTAAATGCAGCTTTCATTAAAAGTACTCATTGTGACTTACAGCTTGTATATAAGGGTGGCTTCAATTTTGGGGTGGTTTCTATTTGATGAAATACTTTATGTGTTTTTTTAAAGTGAATTGAACTCATCAAAATAATATTTCATTAATAATTTCAAAATGAATTAAGAAATTTTTAGCCAAACTGCCTAAAGTGCCAATTTCTCCATAAGATCTAACAAACCTATAAGATTCATAACATAGCTGTCTAATGGTTTCTCTATCTTTTGTCAAGGTTTGGGTCACAAATGGACAAAAATATATAGATTCAAAAGTATAACTCCAAAATTCCAAAACCAGACAAACAGATTTATATAAAACTTTCCACATTAGTAGACTCAAGAACTGAGATGATGCATCCTGGGGTCTAAAACAGCCAGACAATAAGTTTTTGAACACAGGAGTTTAAAGAGGAAACACCAACACAGCCATATTAAAAATCATGACATAATTTGTAGGCAGCCAATCAGGATTTGTTATTTTTAAACAGTCCAGATTCTCTTATAACCATAAGAGGATGTATCATACA
Organism: Neoceratodus forsteri; assembly: GCA_016271365.2. Lineage (NCBI taxonomy): Eukaryota > Metazoa > Chordata > Ceratodontiformes > Ceratodontidae > Neoceratodus > Neoceratodus forsteri. The sequence continues at coordinate 629,919,737 of CM028132.1, forward strand.
CATAGCTCTAACATTCTGAAGTTCAAAGTTCAGCTGGTACAGTCTGTATTTCAAAAAGGGGATTACTTAATATTCTGCAAAATAAAACATACTGGCCTTTATGCAGGATGCCACGCAAAGCTTAAATGCCCTGGATACATGGTGCATAGGTTGTGTTACAGCAATAAGCTATGCATTGGAGATGGATCTCATACCCCACACATGTATGTTGGGGTTTCCATTCCATTTCAACAGCCCCGACCCATACTACACAAGCTACGGGCATGGTCTGGTGGAGGGAGTGGATGGTGCATGCCATGACTACCTACCATGCACAACACCCTTTTTCCATGAAGAAGGCATCTGCAGTGAAGGCTCCAGCTACACTAGCAAGGACCTTGCTGTAACATTCTATGTGTCCCCTGCTGCCAGCTACATGGGATTGAGGACAGTATGGTACCCCACCCAAACTACTATAGTTCCGCCAGCCTTCAAAACATACCAGAAGGGATGGGGTATGGCCATGTTAATGGACTGAAAAGCCCATCTGTTAAAGGGATACACCAGTCTCTGGAGGACTGGTGTATTCCACAATCTCCCACACTGCAAAGAGCAGGGATTCACTCACACGGAAGTGGGGCCTTTTGATTGGATGGCTACTGTTGATCTCTATGCTGCACCTACCATGCCTCATGCAGGTAAGCAGATGGATGGGCAGCACCAATGATGCACCCACTGGGTACAGGAATATGGCATAAGATGTGCATCACTACTGATCTGGTATAATGTGGCTCACTCTCCTTTTAAGAGTAACTGAGCCACGTTCAGGCATAGAGGCCACTGATTTTAAATTAAAATTCCATTTTTTTTAAAACAGTCTTTAACATAATTTATAATATCTGTATATGTACACTTTCTGCATCTCTTATAGTTACAAGATTCTTGTCAAGTCCTTTGTTTGCCAGTAGTGATCAGCTTTGCTTCACAGTTCCCTCACCCAAAGAACTTGAAAGTGCACTATTATAACCATAAGAGACACAGTAACTCTACATATAAACATATTTATGTATTAATTTATGGTATTTTGGTAACTGGGTAAACCCACTGAGACCAAGGGTCCCTTTTTAAGGGGGGACCTGGAATTGGCTAAATACAGTAATTTCAGGCATATACAGTCAGTGAAATCCATGACAGTAAGTCATTGATGACTGCACAACTTACATACAGATGCATAGAAGTATTAGATACAAAAACAGTTTCACTAACAGAAAAATATAGATAAATATAGAAGAACATGATCAGTGCTAAATAAGTACACTGGTTCTCAGACAGACAAAAATACATGCGTTGATGCAAACAATATACCATATGTCAAGTCAAAGGGGTAAGAGGACACCTAAGTATTAGGTAGTATCAGCAATAACAGTTGAACTGGCAACATTCAAATAGATACATTTTAAGCCCAGAATTGAACCCTTCTGTAGAAGTGGCATTAGTTAGGTTTTCAGAGAGACAGTTCCAGTTTAGGGGCAGAATATTTAAAGGATCTTTTTCCAAAGTTGGTCCATACCTTGGGGATCTTAAGTAGACTGGAGTTTGTGGAATGAAGGAAATACCTCAGAGACTTTGTGGCTAGTAGTCCCATTAGTGTAGGGAGGTATAGACATTAACAGGTTTAAAGGTCAGGCAAAGAAGAGGGTAAGTGAGTCTATCTTCCAGTGTGGTCCAGTATAACTCAGAGAAACATTGCAGTGGTGTGTCCTTGGTGGTGACCCAGTTGTGAAGTGATTGTTGTTCTCAACACTCAGTTTGTAGGCTTCTGTACCCCTGAGGAATTGCAATACTGAGGCACCATAGACCAGCGTAGAAAGCAAGTCATCCGTTGCTATGGCAATCTTTGAGTCTGCAGCCAAAGAGTCTCTCAACCTGTGGAGAAGGCTGTGTTTTTGATGAATAGTTTGGTAATGTGATCAACATATGGTTTGAACTTTATGTCTTGATTAAGGTAAACACCAAGGGATTTTACCTTTTCTACCACTTCAATCAATGACCCAGACATAGTGAATAGGGAAGCAGATATTGCCTGTTTACTTGCAGATGTTTGGGTCCAAATAGAACTGCTTTTGTTTGTCTATCATTCATCACTAGCATATTGGATTCTAACCATTTTTCTATAACTTTTAAACTGGCAGAGAGACTGGTAGTGATTGAGCTGGGAATGGGATCTGCATCACTCCAGTAAAACACAGTATCATCCACATATAGAATTAGTTTCCCTTTATCACAGTTTTGGCTGATGTTATTAATAAATGTTGAGAACAATAGCGGATGTAGTATGGAGCCCTGGGGGTCTCCATCAGTGATGACAATGCAGCTGGAGTGTGCCCCTTTCCATTTTATCTTTTGTGAATCTGTCAGTTAGATAGCTGGAGAACCAGGGCAGTGAATGCTTGTCAACACGTAACAGTGCTAGCATACCAAGGAGTCATCTATGGTTGACTAGGTCAAATGTCTTGGTTAGGTCAATGAACATGGCCTCTGTCATTGACCCTTTACCCAATGCACTCAAGGTGTCACTAGTGAACTTGACAAGTGCTGGGACCATGTCATGACATTTTCTGAAGCCCTCTTGATATTCTGCAAGAAGGCGGTGTTGCTCAAGCTAGTTCTGAGCTGATGAAATACCAGCCTCTCCTGCAGCTTTGCTAATGAACAGAGGATTGATATAGGTCTGTAATTCTCCACAGTGTCTCTAGGCCCACTGTTGTGTATGGGGACCACCACAGCCACCTTCCACTTGGGGCAGGATAGACCCTTCTCCCAGGGAAGCATAACAACTCAATTCAATTCACTTCAATTTAATTTCTTTATTTTACCAGGCAATACACCATTAAGAAGAACTCATCTGCAAGGTGAACCTGGGAGGTCAAAAAAAGAAATTACATCAATAAAATATAAAAGACAGTGACAGTATATGTACAGAAAAAGAAAAACATTGCCAATATATGTACAGAAGTGTATATAGGGTAACATTGCAACTATGATACAAATAGGCTACCATATAATGTGCTAATGATACAACAGGTCTCAGAAGCCAATCAACAGTTAGTCCTAGTACAAATACCGTTTTCAGTGCTTCATGAAAGAGGTAGGTCTTATGCTACCCAAGAATAGCCTCACCTCTAGGTGAGTGAATCGCCAGAGGTCATGCAGGTCTGGAAGGGGAGAGATCATGCAAAACTGAAATGGGGAGGTAGAGAAGGGTGGAGCAATACACAGCCATTGAGAAGTTGGGAGGACTCAGAAGATGGGAGTAGAATGGGTAATTGGGTGCCGTCAATGGAAACAATCACATACCTCCTTGAAGGAGCGCAAGTACAGTGTTTTGAATATGGATAGGTTCAAGTGGCTCGTAAGCTTCAGAGCTTTCTGTATGGAATTCCATAGAGCTGGAAGAGTGTGGCTTATAGCAGTTTTACCAAAATGTGTTCTAACCTTTGGGACCAACAGAGAGATGTACAAGAGGCTTCTCAGTGGTCAGTTGCTGGCTCTGCAGACAGACAAGCAATCTGAAATGTACTGGGGGAGAAAGTTAATGATCAATCTGTAAGTCCAATAAAAGGCATATCTTTGTCTTCTGGTGCTTAATGAGCTCCAGCCTACCTTGGCATAGAAAGAGCAATGGTGGGTAATGTTCGGTAGTCTGGTAATAAATCTAAGAGCACTTTGATAAAGAGTGACCAGTTTGGACAAGGCAGTGGTCGGTCCGTGGCCATCGATGAAGTCAGTATAATCCAGTAGGGGCAAGAAGCTAGTCAGGACTAACCTGGTTTTTGCTTCCTGGCTAAGAAGGTACCTGATTCAAAAGAAGAGACTGCGTCTCTGCTTTAACTTTTTGGATAGCTCCTCGATAAGATCAACGAAGGACAGATTGATATCTATCCAGAAGCTGAGTTATTTAAATTTAGTCACAAACTCCAGAGGTTCATTCAGGAGTGTGCTTACTTAAGGAAAAGTGCCAGAAGCGTAGGACTTAGAGGTGTTGGCAGAAGGAGGATGCAGCATAGCTTTGAGGTTTTTTTGCATTCAGCAGTAACTTCAAATGCAGCAGGTTAGCTTGTAGTTGGTCAAAGTTATGTTGCAGATCCCTGAGGGATAATTCTGACGTGGGTCTGTCAATGTACAGAATGTACAGAACCGTAACATCTGCAAATAAGTGAATGTCTGCAGATTCGTTGCCCTTGTTAATGTTATTGATATAGATGGCAAATAGTAAAGGGCCTAAGACAGACCCTTGGGGTACTCCTCTCAGTAGGTATTTTGGCAAAGACAAGACCCCATTAGCCCTGACCAGTTGTTTGTGATCAGTCAAGTAGCTGTTAAACCATTTTAGGGCTGATTTGCCCACTCCAATGTTTTCCAGCTCAGTCAGGAGCAGGTCATGGTCCACTGTATCAAAGGCTTTGCTCAAGTCAAGGAACAAAGCACAGGCATAGTTCTTGGCATCCAGTGCTAAATGCCAGTCATTTGAGACATTAAGCAAGCTTGGATATGGTACTGTGGTGAAGTCTAATACCTGACTGTGCTCCATTTAACAGACTGAAAGAACTCTAGGTGGTGCCTGAGATGGGCATTGACAACCTTCTCAAGTAGTTTCGACAAGGTGCGGAGGAGGGATATTGGCCGGTAGTTGTTTGGGTCACTGGTGTCACCAGACTTGAGTAGGGGAATGATGTGAGCTGTTTTACAGATAGAGGGGCATGCCCTGGGCAAGAGCTAGGTTGAAGAGATGTATGATAGGGTGGGATAAAATGTTGTAACCTAATTTGAAATAGTAGGGCTCAATGTGATCTGCACCAACAGTTTTGCTTGTGTCTAAGTCCAGCCTGGGAGGGCAATTGCTGAAGTGGCTACTTTGAGTAGTCTGAGTTCAAATGGGTCAAACCCTGATGGAGAGTCTGGTTTCAAACACTTCAGAAGGGCTAGTACCTCATGTTTTCTGACAATCCGAAGGTGAAACTGAGTGCAGTGGGTTTCTTTTTCTACTATAATAGCACTACCATGCTCTTATTATGCTGCAATGATAGCTAGCTAGATAGATAGATAGATATGTATTTAGAAAATAAGTTCTAAAATGCATTAATTTCATTAAAAGAGGCTATCAGACCATGTTACATCTCTTTAAACTACAAATTTTATTTAGCCGGATATGCTTTTTTTGTGCCAGCTTAGCCTGTTTACCTGTCAGAAGAGAAATATCACTACACAGCTTTGTCACCTAAAAACAAAAACAAACTGTAATCATATTTGATTTTTGCTTCAGTGGACAGTAGAAAAATGCCACACAATGGACAACTTGCCATCTTCCCAGTCTGAACTGCATGACAATGCCACACATGAGGACGGGATTGAGCAGCACTTCAAGAACCATTCTCTACCCAAAAAGAAAGAAGAACAAAAAAGTAGAGAAAACGATAGTGAGAAGATGTGTAGAAATTACTGTGAGAGACATAAATGAAACTTTGTCAAATAAGGGTGAACAAAACAAAACAAAGACAACCAACTGGGCAGTAAATATAATAAAAGATTCATTAATACACAAAAGTGTCAAACTGATTTTAAAAGTATTTCTGCAGGTGACCTCAACTCTCTATTAAGAGAGCTTTACAGTACTGTCAGTAGCTCCTTAGGTACTGAATACAGGATTAAACCATTATGTAAATACCACAGAAGTACACAGAACATGAATATAATTACAGGGTTAGAATTCAAAATGGCAAATAACATCTTTCTGGATATTTTGAAGAGGTTCCAAAAATCCAATAAAGATAAGGTTTGCCACTACAGCCACATCAGCTATGACGGTTTAGCAACTCTGCATCACTCTAGCATAGATTTTTGGTTGAAGTGCAGTCAAATTAGAAAGGAAGGTCTGGCAAGATCTGCAGATGCAAACAGTGGCAGAGAGGGACTGATGGGTCTGACAGTTGATACATTCTGAATGAATAAAACTGAAACAGATCATCAGTGCATATCTCATAGTTGTAATGAAAACATTAAAAATCATAAAATTCCTGCAGAATCAAACCAGGAAATTCTGTGAGGATTCATGTTTGGACTGGATTGATGCGATATATGCCCAGTTAATTCATTATTAAAATATGTATCCAAATGTTCCCCAAATGCTAAAGTATTCTGTTTACTGTACATTCTAGAAGACTGCCTCAAGATCTTTTAGATAATGAAGAATATTGGAATTCTGATGAGCTGACGTGGTAAATGACCCCAGAAATATGGGGTTCAATTTTCAAATGATGAACTATGATGCAAGATGCCTGAGCCAAAGGTGTATGACAGGAGTGGCACCTTGTATCATAGTTTGTGGCATTTTCAATATTTAAATGCTGGCTGAGATAAAATCAGGATGCTATGTGGCAAAATCCCCCTGCACCACCCTTGCAGCAAATGCACTCATATGCTAAGTCACATGCGCCATGGCAGGACTGTACCATCCCCTTATTTGGGATTCCATAAGCCCTGCTGTGGCTGCAACAGGAGGCTCATGTTACACCAGCGAGAAGGTAGTCTAATGGCCCTGCACCACTGCCTGGTAGGGCAGTGAGTGAACTGTGGGACCTGAAAGGTGGGGAATGGGGGCTAGTGGGGCAGTGATGGTGCCATGGGGTACAAGATGGCACAGCAGCAGTTACAAGAAGCAGAGGAGGCACATGGCAGAGGTGATATACATCATATCTGACAGCAGACAGGACCAAAAAGGGGTCTTGGCATGATGATATTATTTTGACACAGACCCAGGTGGAAGCAGCCTTGGCACCTGCCCCACAGGACTGTGGGTTTTGTGGGGCAGGTGCCAGGGGTACTTCCACCAGTGGTCATGCTAGAATAGTATTGCCATGCAAATCCTTTCCCCCCGGTCCACTCAGCTGTCAGATATTCCACATGGCACTTCTCCCAGGTGCCGCCTCCATTCCCTGTAACTGCTGCCATGCTCCTGCATACCATATGACTCTTAACTGCCCACCTTCCCCTGTAGCCCAACTTCCAGCCTGAGTCCCCCCACCTCCAGGGATCATGTAGGCCTGTGCAGTGGGGGTTGACAAACCGTCAAACCCCACTGGTGCACTCAGTGTTTGACACTGCCCTACGGCTGTGGCAGATCCTAAATCTTTGGTGCAAGGACCCCTAATTTAGCAGAACTGAGTGCAGGGAGGCCAGCCCACTGGTGCAGTGGCAAGGTGTCTGCTTGTGGCAGCAACATCCTGGATTAGGAGATGGACTTGAGAGTTGGAGGGCTGCTGGGGAGAAATATTGAGTATCCCAGGGACTATTCTCCTTCTCTGGGGGAAGGGGGGGAAGTGTCCAGTGCATTGAAGACCTCTGGTGAAAGATTGTGGTACTGCTGCTGCCGGCACCTCATGCAGGGAAGGTGGGGAGGTGAGGTGAGGTGGATGCTGGCATCATTGCACATCCCCACCCCGGGGATCTCCTGAAATAGAAAAAATCCGGCCCTTTTCATAATGCCCTTGCCTCTGCCTCTGCTCCACTGCAACTAATATCCACTGGGGGGTCCCACTCCCATGAACCCACCCTTGGGGGTAAGCCAGGGCAAGAGACTGTTTACCTTGATGAGGGGGTACTCACCTGGTGGCCCCACCTGGGGGGGTAAGCCTGGGAATGGTGGGCGGTAAGCAGGGTGGGGGGTCAACCCCCCCAGCAGGGAGGGGAGGGGGGGAGAACTGAAGGGAAAGAAAAGAATTGGGTGCAGGGTCCCTTATGTACCCAGAATTTGCTGCAGCCCTAGACCACTGCAAATTGTAACAATATAAGGGCTCTCTGAAAATCGAGCTCATGATATCCAGATTGTTTACTGAGGCTAGACATCCAGCAAAATACACCAACCACTATCTGAGAAGCTTGATTATTCTTCTTTTATCTGATGCAGGGTTGGCATCCAGAGAAATAATGTCCATAACGGGACAAAGATGTGAGCAGCCCTTAAAAAACTACTGGCATGCTTCCCTATTAGATTGCAAACAGTGAAACTCAATCATTGCAAATATAACACCAAAAAAAAGAAGAAAAACTTAGATCAACCCTGAAATTACCAATATCTCATCACAGAGTGCTAGTGCCTCATATAATGCACAGCATAAAACTGTTATGCAACAAGATCTATCCCTGCCACAAATTCTTCCTTCAACATTCAAAACTTGAATATAACAGGAGGCACAGTAAACTTTGTATGCAACTATGACATACCGCCATATATGCCAAATATAAAACAGTTGTTTTGCAAAACTCCAAATTCCCAAATCACTCCCACTCACCCTGCAACCACCTCCTTACTCCCAAACACAGTACAAATTATTAATTTTTTTGCCCCGTTTTAACAGTGCAATCACAGGGAGACACAACAGAACAGAAGATAATCCTGAAAAAATGTAAACAGATGCAAGAAAGTTCAGTAAGTAATACTGATAATCAATTTCAAGTTTCTATATGTCAGTACTGAATAACCCAGCTTTACCTCTGCTATGTGCTCTTGGCGCCATGTGAAACTGCCCTCCCTCAACTCTTCCTCTATCCACGAATTCAACTCAGCACAGGAATATAATACGGAAACGCATACAACACCTGTAAAACAACTTAAAAACACACACAAAAAAACTCATCTGTAAAGCCAGATTGATTTCTTGAATGAAGAATAAAGCAGTTGCTATAAAAACAAATTGTGGTCAGAACCAAAACAGATGCTAACGAGTCTGCCGCTAAAGGGCAGACCAGGTTGCCCTGGTGCACCCCTTCCCTTTTCATCAGGATGGTGTGTTCAGAAGGGAAGGGGGGAAGGAAGGGGAGGGGCCTGGGGATAGAACAATGGACAGGCAAGTGGAGGTACATAAGGAACAACACAGGAATGGTTCAGCCACATTTGCTGGAGTTTTGATTATTCTGAACAGCAGCACATCAGATTGGCATTAGAACAAAGGTTGGGGATTTGGTCAGGTAAGCAGTAACAGATTTTCCCCAAAAATAAGGGGGGGCTTTAATTGTATGAATGATAAAGACAAGTATATCATAGTTAGGCAGTGCAATGTTGTAGGTCTTTTTGAACAGATGTTAGGAATTACCCTTCTTGCTTTAAAAAAAGCTGCCCTTGTAGTGCAGGGGTAGTTTCTCTGATTACAAACTAGAAGTTTTGTGTGGTATGAATCTTGTGGGGGTCATTATGAGTAAAAAAAAGAAAAAAAAAGAAATGAATAGGTAGAAACCTCAGATTGTGTACTGTTATGGCTGCATTTTAAGGAAAGAAAGCATTGTGGTAATGGATAAGTGCATTGCTAGGGGCGTTGGTGCCTGAGAGTTTAACAGACTTGTAGGCTGTTTGTAAGGCTGAAAGGAGGTTGGGGGAGGTGAGATAGCACCACGTGGTGGACATGGCGTTTTTCTATTGGCTGGGGCAGATGCCCGTGTTTCACAAGGCATTAGCGGCTAGTTGGGGGAAGAGCAAGAGCGCCACACATGCTGGGTTAGTCTCGTTGGCAGGGCAGAATGCCCGTTTTGTTGGGGAAAGGTTTGGGGGACCATGGGAAGGCAGAAGACAGTGCATGGAGTAAAGCAGGCAGAAAAGCCATTGGCGGGGTGAGAGTTCCACATGGTTTGGAGCATTTTTGTTTTGGATAGCAGGGCAGTCGCCTGCCTGGTCAGAGGAAGAGGAAGGAGCAGCAGTGAGCAGATGGGAAGGAGCAGCCTGAAGGGCTGGAGACTGGTAGCGTGAAGTCTGCGTTGGCCGTGAGAGCACTGCTGGGGGGGGAGTTTCTGCATGGGAGCCTGCATGGAAAGGGGGGGAGGGAGGAATGCTCAGGGAGAGGGGAAAGGATGGCATTGGTGGGTTAGAAAATATGTGCCATGAGGGGTAGCAGGCATTGAGGCCCTGCAGGGCACAAGGGGAAAGCGGTTGAGCCTGCAATTTTTCTGGGTGGCATGGGACACCAATGGGGATGTTCGGGAGCAACACACTGGACTGCAGGGAACAGCGGGGGGATCACAGGGACCCAAGGGGGCAGGTCAGAGCAGTGCGGCCTTACCAGTCGCACGCTGGCGACTGCATGGGTAATAGGAGGACTGAAAAGGGGGCTGACCGGGGGGGACAGCATGGAGTTCATGCCCTATGGCCCAGTAGGGCTAGCAGAGTGAGAAAGGGGCCCCCCACCTTTGGTTTAAGGGCCTAAAGAACAGGCCAAGAAAGTAGGGGGGATCGACGCAGTGGACAGGTGGGTGTGACGCCACGCACTGGGGAGAAGTAACGGGGAGGATGCCTGGAAAGAAGGAGGGTTTTTTAATAGAAAAAAAAAAAAGAAGAAAAGAGAAGCCATAAGCAGCCACATGGTGTGACGTCATACTCCGAGGGAAGAGGAGAGGGGGAACAGACCAAGAGGGAGCAGGGGCCCGAGTCGGAATGGCAGGAGGGCCTAGTGACAAGAGGCCTAGCAATCCGGATGAGAGAAAACCCGGAGACCCGGAAATGAAAAGGGGACTTGATGGGGGGGCCTAGCAAGGGGCAAGGGGGAGTGACCAGAGGACCAGGGAAACCAGGCCCGGACATGCAGCAGGATGCAGTGTGTCATTTCAGGCCAAGGCCAAAAAAAAAGGCAGAGGGAAGAGCAGGTGCATCTCAGTTGGAGGCTGCCTATGGGGGGAGGTGGGCCTGGCTTCTCAGAGGTTACGGCCCCCAGATTGCTGTTTAAATCAGTTTCTTTTCTTTTCCAGTGTTTTCACAGGTGACAAAGCAGAGCATGGCACCCAAGAAGAGCAGGCCTTCAAAGAAAGGTGCCTACAAGGCAATAGTGGATTTGGTTGAAAAGGCCAATAGGATGTGGGAGTTGGTGGAAGGGGAGCAACCAGGGAGGTCTGGGGAGAAAAGGAAAGTGGGGAAGGGTAAAGGGGGAAGAGGGAAGTGGCCAGCAGGGAAGCCTCGGAGCCCAACCAGGGCACAACCACAGATGGTTGGGCTAACCAAGGCAGCTAATCCAGTACCTCTGCACCCAGGAGATCCTGCCCCATCAGTACCTCCCCAGGGACAGGTGGTGGTTCCTCCAGTGGAGCCCAGTCTGGACCCCCAACATACGGTGGTTCCTCCACAGCAGCTAGTAGGCCTACCAACCCTTCACCCAGAGGGAAACGTGCTGGGGCACCAGGATGCTAGCAGGCAGCAAGGAACAGACAAGGTCACAGGTAATGCACCCGGCTCGGTTGGTGACAACATCAAGGAGTACATAGGTCAAATCATTTCGGCACTTGGTTCGGGGGGCTTGAGCCAGACGGAGACTGCACTAGCAGAGATTAGGGCAGGAGAAGAGGTGGTGAAGGAGAAGGAAAGTGGAGTTGAAAAGGAGGGAAAAGGAACAAGGGAGATAGGAGCTCCAGGGATGAGAGTGGGTGAACACATACCGCTGACCACAAAAGAAAAAATATGGAAGGGAGAGTATGTGGATATTTTCACTTTAGTAAGCCGGGACGCAGTGGCAAAATATGAAGAAACAGAGAATATAGGGAAAAGTGAAATGGCAGCAGAAGTGGTTTTGTTAGGCAAGAAAGAGGAGGACAAATTCACAAAAGGGAAGACTTGGGAGGGGTGGTTCGTAGGTTTCACCACATTCTCAGCCATAGTGTTGGAAAGAAGGCCTGAATTGGGCATCCCACTTATCACATACCCCCTAATAATAAGGAGAGCAAAAGCAAAAGGGGGTGTGAGCTGGATATATTATGATAAATTCTTCCTGCAAAGGATGGCCACATATGGGGATGTACAATGGGACACGAAACAGTTAGATTTATGGACAGATTACTTAACCGATCAGTCCACGCTGGAGGGAGAGTTTGGGAAAAAAGGTACCATGCTACAAAGATGTTGCTGGGCCTACAATAGGGCTTTTTGCTCATGGACACAATGCCATTTTTGGCATGCCTGTTCAAAGTGTGGGGGATCACATCCGATGATCAGATGCAGGACGACATGGGTCCAAGGAACGCAAGGAACTGGGGGGTTCGGGTCGGGTCAACAGTTCTTTCTGGAAGGGCAGGGGTATAAAGGCCAGAGATGGAATGGGAGGGAGGGAGAGGGGCATGCAAATAGATGGAGTCAAAATCATTGACCAGCAAGGCCGGGCATCAGCCGGGCCGGGGAGCTGGTGGGGAAAAAGAAATGAGGACAGGGGAACAATTTAGAGCAGCTAGAACCCCTATCAGGATAGAGGCATGGAAGGAATGGTTGGACAGATACCCAGATAAGAAAATGGCAGAAATGATTAAAGAAGGTTTTCACACATGCTTTTCTCTACAGTGTGAGGGACCAAGACAGGCCAGAGAGGCAAACAATCTGGGCTCAGTGAGAGGGAGGGAAGGCATGTTACAAAGGAAGATAGAGAAGGAAAGACAGCAGGAGAATAGAGGTACCATACATGACCCCGTTAGAGAACATGAGGATTTCCCCATTAGGTTTGGTTCCCAAAAAAACAAGAAGGGAATTCAGGGTGATTCATCACCTATCCTTTTCCGAAGGTGAGTCAGTCAACGATTTTATTAGTGAAGAATACAGTAAAGTGACATATTCCACCCTGGAAGATGCAGTCCGGATTATCCGGGCAACTGCAGATGCATAGATGGCTAAGACAGACATAGAGTCAGCTCTCAGACTACTTCCGGTTAGAAGAGAGGATTGGGTCCTGTTGGGGTTTAAAATTGGGGGACAGTACTATTTCGACAAAGCCATACCCATGGGATGCTCTATAGCATGCGCCACATTCGAAACCTTTAGCAAATTTTTGCAGTGGATATTCCAAAAAAGGACTGGTTATAAAACAGTGATTCACTATTTGGATGATTTCCTTTTCATAGGCAGTGGAAAGAGGGAAACTGAAAGAATGTTAGCCAGTTTCCAACAGCTGTGTCAGGAACTGGGGGTCCCACTGGCACCGGAAAAAACAGAAGGGCCCAGTAGGGTGTTAGAGTTTCTGGGCATCGAGATAGATGCTCTGGGGGAAATATTTTGGTTACCAGACAAAAAAGTGAAAAAATTGAGGGAACTGATTAAGATACATATCAGTAGAAGGAGGGTACAGCTAAAGCAGGTACAACAAGTATTGGGGCATCTGAACTTCGCGTGTAGGGCTATTGGGCCAGGGAGGGCTTTCACAAAGAGGCTAGCAAGGGTCACAGCCAGAGTGGCCAGGCCACACCATTGGGTAGACATAACAAAGGGAGTCAAGGAGAATTTCAAAGTATGGTAGGAATTCCTTAAGGAATATAACGGCTGCTCTTTCTGGCAAGAGGAATGGGTGTAAAACACAGACCTCGATCTTTACACAGACATGGCCGGAGGCCTGGGCATGGCAGGCTATCTGAGGGGCAGATGATTTGCAGATCCCTGGCCTTCAGATTGGGTGAGGGACGGTAAGGTGAGGGACATAACCTTGTTAGAGATCATGCCCATCTGAGCATGCACCCTGGTTTGGGGAGAAGAATTATGGGATCAAAAAGTAAAATTCTGGTGTGACAATAGAGCAGTGGTAGAGGTCTTGAACAACAGGGGAATCATGACAGAAACAGTCATGCAAGTTTTGCGACTTTTAGTGCTAAGGGAATTGCAACTGAACATGTCATTCAGAGTGAAACACATAGAAGGGGTACACAACACCCTGGCTGACAGCCTTTCCCGTCTGCAGCTGGATCGTTTCTGGGGGCTGGCACCAACAGTGGAGGAACAAAAAACGCCCATACCAACGAACATATGGGATGTTGGCAGGAGGGAGTAGAAATGTTGTTCTGCAGTTCATGGGTGCCACGGACTCTGAGGGCCTATGACGGGGCCTGGTGAGTGTTTCAAACATTCAGGGCAACTCACCACATGGAGGTAAGTAGGCTGCTCACAGAAGAACAATTGGGGGAAGTTCACCATGGAGCAGTGGCAGAAGGGGACAGCCCACGCCACAATGGGGGTCTACTTGGCAGGGATTTGTGTGATCTACAGTCTAAACAGATGGCAGGACCCAAAGAAGTCAATGTTCATTAGAAGAATGATGCAAGGTTGGGGTAGGTTAAAACAAGGGATGGTGGATAATAGGAGGCCAATAGGGGAGCAGTGGCTGGTGAAACTGAAGGGAGTGTTGCCAGCATTATGCAGATCAAAGGCCGAGGCCCAGTTACTCCACACAGTTTATGCGATAATGTTTGCTGGGGCCATGTGAGTGAGCGAAGTGGTGGGCCAGGGCAGGCAAGACAGGGAAGGGGGACTGGAATGGGAAGATATAAGTTGGGGGATCAAGAAAATACAGGTCATGATTAAGAGATCAAACACAGATCAAAGGGGTCAAGGTTGAATGGTAACTCTAAAGAAACATGTAGAGGGCACAGTGTGCCCAGTGCAGGCTTTGTGGGCTTTCGCCGCAGAGTGTGAAAATAGGACAGAAAAATTATCTCTGCACGGGGATGAAAGCAGAGTCACAAGTTATCAAGTCACTGCATTACCCAAGAGGGGCATGCAACTCCTGGGGGAGGACCTGGTGAATTATTCCTCCCACTCTTTATGGATAGGGGCTGCCTCACAGTGGGCAGCGGCAGGGGAGACGGTGAATAATATTTTGGAGAAGGGGCGCTGGCGGTAGGCCAGTTATAAAAGATACATCCAAATGCTGCAGTGTGGAGATTAACATATCACTTAGGTTTGTAACAGACAGGGAGCCACGGGGGGGCAAGGGAGAGATGATATGATGGTGGAAACTAAGATTATAAATAAAATATCTATTCTGTTTAAACCCTATAGGAAGAAGGAGGACCATGGAAGTCTGGATCTGCGGCCACTTCTGTATTTATTGGGCAGAAAGGAGAGCTGATAAAAAGGCTGGGGGAAAGCAGCTTTACCAGAAGGTGAAACAATGTAAATTGGTATGTCACGGCATCCGTGGGATGAGATGGGCTCAGCTGCTCCCCACTTTGAAAGAGCTGAAGGAGAGGCGTCCCACTCCAAACTTAATTATTATTCATCTAGCGGGTAATGACATTGGGGGCAAACCATGGGTAGACACATATATGCAGATAAAAAGGGACTTAGAGATAATACAGCAGTGGTGGCCTAAGGTATGCCTGGCCTGGTCGGATATGATTCCAAGGAGAGTTTGGAGATTGGAGCACAGCCATAGAGCTGTGGATAGGGCCAGGAGAAAGATGAACAGAAGGGTAGGGACACTAGTGAGAAAAATGGGAGGACAAGTACTATTGTGGGGGGTGGAAGAGTGGGTAGAAGATTTCTATAGGCCAGACAGTGTCCACTTGTCAGATCTGGCCATAGATATGTTTAATACGGAAATTATGGGTTTTATAGAAGCATGGAGGAGACATGCAGGAAATATATAAGAAAAAAAAAGGGGGGAAGAGATGGCTTGAAGGGGTCCCTCTAAGGTAAAAGAGGGACAGGACCCTAAGTGGGGGGAAGCCAGTCATCCAACGCAAGCTGGAGATCGGCTAGTGGGAAAATGGGGAGGAAGGGGGGAAAGAAAAAGGAATAAGATGAAAAGAGGAAGAAGCAGAAGTAGAAAAGCGGTCTCGGTTTTTACCATTACCTAACTAAAAAGGAGAAGAAGAAGGCACCCAGGTTCTCACCTGGGGGGAGAAAAGAGGAAGAAAGAGGGATGATCAGAGATGGATATATGGTTGAAAATAAATGAAATTGTAAAAGATACAATAAAAGATGATAAATGGAACATGGAATTATGATATCTAAATAAATTAATTGCCAAATCTGAGCACAACAACAAACAATGGTCTCAGTCTTTTGTGAGGGAAAAGGGGGGAATCCGGGACAATGGAGATTGTCATTTAAGGGGCAGACCAGGTTGTCCTGGTGCACCCCTTCCTTTTTCATCAGGATGGTGTGATCAGAAGGGATGGGGGGAAGGAAGGGGAGGGGCCTGAGGACAGAGCAATGAACAGGCAACAGGAAAGGGAGGGGCAAGTGGAGGTACATATGGGACAACACAGGAGTGGTTCAGCCACTTTTGCTGGAGTTTTGATTCCTCTCAACCACCCTACAAAACAAGGCAAGAGGAAAAGACAGTCAAAGGAAAGGGACTGTATAGTAGGACTGTACAGGTGGATGACGGATTAGTCTGGTTGGATGGTTATGGGACTGCCAAAGGTGGATGGCAGGTAATAATACGGTTATTGGACTGCCAAAGGTGGACGGCAGGAAAAAAAGGGGGAAAATGGGGGGAGGAGGGGAAGGGGGAAAGAAAAAGGAATAAGATGAAAAGAGGAAGAAGCGGAAGGAGAAAAGCAGTCTTGGTTTCCACTGTTACATAACAGAAAAGGAGAAGAAAAAGGCACCCAGGTTCTCACCTGGGGGGAGAAAAGAGGAAGAAAGAGAGATGATCAGAGGTGGCTATATGGTTGGAAATAAATGAAATTGTGAGAGATATAATAATAAAAAAATATGACATATAAATAAATGAATTGCCAAATCTGAGCACAACAACAAACAATGGTCTCTGTCTTTTTGTGAGGGAAAAGGTGGGAATCTGGGACAATGCATTAATCTGACAAGTGATATAGAAGTGATGTGTAGATTGGATTGCAGTGAATAGTCATGTAGACACACACACACACACACACACTAGTCTTTATTACTCCACCTTAAGATCAAGACAAGTAGAATTTTTAAAATGCCATCTGAAAGCTGATTTCCCAGAGGGACTGCAAAAACATGTTTTGGATGGGATTTGAAGAATTACACCTGCCTTGTTCAAGACGTGGGTTAAAACAAGCTTATGTTAAAAATATGGTGACTCAATTCTGGAAAAATAGTAAAGTTATCAGTAAATGTTGAAGAATGTCATTGTTGCCTCATAACTTGGTTATATTTTTTTAGATAGTCACCCTAAATTTTCAACAGTCTTCTTATGGCCACACCTCATGAGCCTAGTAGGAGAAAATTTTCCAATCTCAACCAAAGCATCATTTCATCCAAAAGTGTAAAAATACATGTAGGCCATGATTTGAGAAACAATACCTGTCACATTTTTGAAGTACATACGAACATACAAATTTGCCAGCAGAAACAGACAACCCAATATACTTAAGTCTGCTCGAGTGTTCAGCCAACACCCCTAGTTTGCAACTGCCCCACCCCCCTTTGTCATCCCACTGCCACAACCCACCTTCCCTACCCTCACTCTCCCCTGTTCCCTGTCCCATGCCCATTTGAATCTGTTCACAGATTTACATGATACCACCCATTCTGTTAGGGTGTTCCATTTTGCTACCACCCTCTCTGTGAAATAGTGTCTCCTCATTTCCTTCCTAAATCTTCCCCCCTCTATTCTTAGCTTGTGCCCCCTGGTGACCCTCCCCTCCTTAACTTAAAGATCCCATCTGCCCCATCCTTATTGATTGCCCTCAGATACTTGAATGTCTATATCATGTCCCCCTGTCCCTACTATCCACCACAGTGTACATATTCAGGTCTCACAGCCTGCTGTCATAGTCTCTGCCCTCCATTCCACATATCATCTTTGTTGTTCTCCTCTGTACCCCCTCCAGTAGCCTGATATCACACTTTAGGTATGGCCTCCAAAACTGCAAACAGTACTCTAAGTGTGGCCTTACCAGTGACCTGCAGAAGGGCAAGATCACCTCTCTTCACCTGGACGAAACCCCCCTCACTATGCACCCCAGCATTTTATTCACTTTTGCAGCCACTGTCCTGCACTGGGCAGTGTTGTTCATGGTCCTTGTTATCATTACCCCTAGGTCCTTCCCTCCTCAATGATACCCAGTTTAACCCTGCCCAGCCAGAATTCTCACCTTGGGTTCTTCACCCCAAAGTGCATAACCTTACACTTCTTTGCATTGAACCCCAGCTGCCACCTTTCTGACCACTCCTCTGGCTTGTGTAGGTCCCTCTGCAGCTGCTTCCATCCCTCCTCTCCATCCACCACTGCTCCGATTTTGGTGTTGTCAGTGAACAGACTTACCTTGCTCACCACCCCGTGTGCAATGTCTGATATGAAGAGCCCAAACAATACTGGCCCGAAGACAGAGCCTTATAGCACCCCACTTGTCACTGTCCTTGGAGTTGAGAGCTCCCCTCTCACCACCACCCGTTTCAGTCTGCCACTCAGCCAGCTTGTAATCCAGTTCATCACTTTTTCCCCCTTCCCCAGTTAGCTTATCCCCAAGCCACCTGTGAGGCACCAAATTGAAGGCCTTGCTGAAGTCCAAGTAAAGAACATCCACCACATGACCCTTATCCAGCTCACCTGTCACCCAGTCATAATATTGTATGAGGTTGGTTTGGCAAGCAAGACTTCCCTGAAACAAATCCATGCTGCCTCACATCCTGGAGGCCATTGTCCTCCAGGTATGACACCAGTCTTTCCTTTAGTATTGTCCATGAGTTTGCACACTATGGAGGTGAGACTTACCTGACGATAATTACCCTGTTCATCCCTAGGCCCACTCTTGTGTAATAGTACTACATGTGCCATCCTCCAGTCCAGTGGCACACATCCCAGCTCCAGTGAGGTGCTATACAGATCCTCCAGCGACTCCACCAGCACCTACGCCATCTCCCTCAGCACCCTGGGGTGGATACCATCCAGTCCTGGTGCCTTGTCTACCTTCAGTGCCCTCAGTCCCTCTAGGACTCTACTTGCCTCAATTCTTCCATCTGTTGCCTCCTGTCCCCCCTGTCCTCACACTCCCAGCCCATGCTGGTAGCGGTCCCCTCCTTTCTTCTGTGAACACTGAGCAAAAGTATTCATTCAGTGCTTCAGCCTGCTCCTGCCCATGTTTCGTCCACTCCCCACCCCTTTTTATCCTCATTATTGTCTCCTTGTACTTCCTTTTCTCCCTGATGTATCTGAAAAAGTCCCCCCCCCCATTAATTCCCTGTGCTAATCTCAGCTACCTCTGGGCCTTGGCTTCTCTCACTTTTCTGGTCACCTCCCTGGACCATCTTGCATATTCCTCCCTGTCCACTTCCTTCTCCATCCTCCTAAACCTCTGGTGTGCCACTTATTTGGCCCTCACCACCTCCACAACCTCACTGTTAAACCGGCATGGTTTTCTTGCTCTGCTCCTCTTACTCTGTGCCTTGGTCTTCTGCTGCCTCTGTAACCCCCGTTTAATAAAATCCCATTTCTGCTCCATGTCCATCTCATGCCTTATGCCTTCAGTTTCCCTTTTAGTACTTTCTGCATCCTACCAAAGTCCACCCCGCTGAAGTTTACCACCCGAGTAACTGATTTCTCTGGCTCCCTGCACATTGTGATATTAAACCACACCATTGGGTGATCGCTGTCGGCTAGTGGGTCCTCTACCTTTATTTTCCTCATTGCCTCCCCATTTGGCAATACCAGATCTAAAGTGTTACTTAGCCTAGTAGGTACAGTAACCAACTGTGTCAGGAGACCCTCCTGGATCGCGTCCAGGAGCACTTACTCCCTAGCACTGGAGGTGACCAGAATGCTCTAGTCAACCCTCGACAAGTTGAAATCCCTCATGATGACCACCTTCACTTTTCCAAATACCTTTTTGATTTGTCCCACTAACTTCCAGTCAAGCTCCTCAGACTGGGAAGGCGGCCTGTATACCACCTCAAACCTCAATTTCCTACCCCTTGAGTCCAGGAGCTGCAGCCAGATTGCCTCTGTTCACCTTTATTCTCCCTCATCCCTTGTGCATTTGAACCCATCCCTCACATAGACTGTCATCCAACCCCCTTCCCCTCCTTACTGTCCTTCCTTTTTTTTTTTTTTTATTTAATATATTTTATTAGTTATCCAAACAATACAAATGACAAGCAGTTAACACTGAAGAATTATCTAACTATTAAACACGTATAGAATATTCTGGAATAGAAAAGAAGTAAGAACCTACATGGTTTATCATTGCAGGGTTAAATTTGAGTTGAATAACAAACCTCCCTCTCCCTTTCCTCCCCCTTTAGAGCCCCCCCCATTGTGGTGCATATTAACTCAGATACACAAAGCCATGTTATCTGTTTAGGTAACGGAAAAGAAAGAGAAACGAAAGGGAAAAAAAAGGTATGTTATGGGTCATTACCACATGAGTCAAATCTCACCAGAAAACAAAAGATTGACCCTAAATTAACACTTTGTTCTCTCCTAAACAAAATTAATATAATAAGCAGCAATATAACATGCAGGTCATGGAGGAGCCCGCAGCCTAACCCAAATCCAGGTATCATTTGAGGCAGAGGGCATACAGCTTACCCCATTTCTTGGTAAAAGAAGGCAATCGTTGGTTAACCCGAGCCATCAAATTCTCCACCCGGAGTGCAAAAGAGAGCTCGTGTAACCATTCTGTATAGGTAAAGGCAGTTTGGTCTTTCCGATGTCTAAGTACTAGCTTTTTGACCGCCATGGATACTAAAGCCAAATGAAATCTTCTTTCCCCCACATGAATGCCGGAGTAATCCCCTAAAATACAAGCTTGGGGAGAAAATAATCCTTGCAGTCCTAACATTGGATCAAGGGTATTTTCTATTTGTTTCCATAATGGGGCTACTAATTCACATGACCAAAGTATATGTAATAATGAACCTTCTTTGTTGCCACATCTGGAGCATATTGACGAGGAGGTACGTTTCATTTGAAAAAGTTTGACCGGGGTATAATAAAGATTGTTCAATATGCAGTACTGGGTAACCCTATATCTATCTTGGGTATGGTAAATATATAGATCCTTCCAAATACACTGCCAGTCAATCTCACCATCTGGATATAACCTTTGCCAGATGTTGGGGCCAGTACCCGGGGGAACTGCTGGAAACATATGAAGTAAATTATACAACCTAGATATGCTGTGCGGTTTATCAGCTAATGTGGAGACTTGGTGAAAGAAGTCAGAAAGACTGGAGGTCTTATTTATATATCCAAACTTGGTACCCAGAAGATGCCTTAATTGGAAAGCCTTAAAGGTCATTATTGATGGCCACTTAAATTTGGTTAACTTCTCCTCCGTCGTTAAAATCCGATCCGATGAGTAAAATTCACTCACTTTAAACCCGGAAAGGGACGGTAACCAATTTTCAGTTATTATAGAGTTGCCAATCCTAAGGTTTGGATTTGAACAAATAGGTTGAGAAAGTCCTGACCTGGAGAAATCTTAAAGTATCTGAATAACTGGGAGACAACCTGTAGAAATCCCTATCAGCAATGACTGAAGCGCTTTAGAATATTTCTCCGGGATATAAAGGAAAGCTGCAGGAACAATATTATGAGTATCCATGATGTCCAATTCGGCCTGTAGCCACATTGGTTTATATCCTTGACAATCCTGGGGCTTGATAGGGGTTAGCCATTTCCCACATTTACTCAAATGTGAGGCCCAATAATAAAAGAGGAAATTAGGGAGGCAAAGCCCCCCATAAGCTTTCGGTTGAGATAATTTCTGATAAGATTTCCTGACAGATTTATTACCCCAAATAAATGAATTTATCCCAGAGTGAATACGCTGAAAATAGGATATAGGTATCCACATATTCAGCATATTTAGAGGATAGAAGATTCTAGGCAGCACATTCATTTTAACAGTACTAATTCTACCCCACAACAATAGGGGGAGCTTAGACCATCTCGTTAGGTCCTGTTGAATGTCTCATATAGATTCTCTAAATTTAACTTCGAGACAGCGATGCGTCAAGGGCAATATGAATCCTAAATATTTAATGGAGCGCACAGTCCATTTCATGCCAAAATGAGCAAAGTTTGAACTATGGGCCATATAGTTAAGGGGGAAAATCTCAGTTTTACTGACATTGAGCTTATAGTTGGAGTACTTACTGAAATTCTCAATTATCTCCATAGCCGCTTTCAATGATGAAACTGGATTTGAAAGATGAAGAAGCAAATCATCCTCAAATACTGAAATTTTCGCAGTACTGTTAGCTATAGGAATGATTCTATTTGTGGGGATGATTTTAAACATCTGAGGAGGGGTTCAAGGTATAAATTGAACAGGAAAGGCTAGAGCGGGCAACCCTGTCGTGTGCCTGAGGTGAGTGGGAAGAAATTTGATAGTATCCCATTACAGTATAGTTTGGCTCTGGGAGAAGAATATAATGCTTGCACCCATTTTATAAATAAAGTAGGAAAGCCCATGGTCTGTAATGTTGCCCAGAGAAAGGTCCAATCCACCCTATCAAACACCTTTTCGGCATCTAGGGAGACTAAAACCATAGGGGCAAGGGATGATTTAGCTGCGTTAATGAGGTTTTGGAGTTTCCTATGATGATCTGCTGGAGTTCTACCGGATACAAATCCTATCTGTTCTGGGCTGAGAACTCGTTCAATCCTTTTAGCTAATATTTTGGCTAAAATTTTGACATCACAATTTAACAGTGAGATGGGGTGATAACTGGCCGGGAGATGTGTAGGTTTATCCGGTTTGGGAAGGAGGGTGATAATAGCCTCTAACAAGGTTGGGTCCTGCGCACCCCCTGAAAGTATATACTGGTACAAATGGAGCAAGCTCGGCACCAAATCTTTGGCAAATTGTTTATAAAAGTTAGAGGACAGGCCATCCGGTCCAGGTGCTTTATCCGGAGCCAAATCTTTAATCACTGTTAAAATCTCCTGCATGGAAATAGGCAAAGTCAAAAATGATTGCTGATTAGAAGTAAGTGTGGGTAAAGGAATGGACGCTAAATAGCTTAGCATCTCCTCCAAAGAGGACGTAGGAGCAGCCCTGTTATATAGCGTGGAGAAGTATAGTCTAAGTACCGCAACTACCTCTTTTGGGCGGGTTTTAATCTCACCGGTTTGATCCTCAATTGAGCTTATTAATCTAGAGGACTCCAACTTTCTTAGCCTAAGGGCGAGGAGATGGCTAGCCTTCTCACCATATTCAACATATTTTGCCCGAGTTTTCAAAATAGCGAACTCAGCCTTCTCGTGAAGCAAGAAGGAATATTGATTCCTTAAAGACAGGAGGGTTTCTAGGACGTCTGTTGAAGACGAAGAGGACAGAGAGTGTTCGAGTGTTTTAATTCTAGCCAAGATTGCCACGGCTTTTGTCTCGTTCTTTCTCTTGCGGGTAGAGGCCAAACGAATGAATTTGCCTCTTAAAAAACATTTCAGTGCACACCATTCATGGTCTGCTCGCACAACTGAGCCCTGATTAGAAGTTATGAAAAGTTGGATTAATTCCGGTATCCTAGCAATAATATATTCTTCTTTAAGTAATTGATTATTCAGTCTCCAAAGCAGATCCCTACGGAAATTATTATCAAACACCATGGAGATCCATGCCAGAGCATGGTCCGATACGACTATAGCCCCATGCCTGAATCACATATACCTTGCATCAGAGTATTACTAAGCAATATATAGTCCAGTCTGGACCACATGGAGTGTACCATAGATTGATAAGTAAAATGGCGGGTTACAGGATTTTGCACTCTCCATGGATCATACAATCTAAGTGAGTTTATAAAGTCTGTGAGAGCCCTTTGTGCAGTGGATGGAGGCTTGAGTGGAGAACCAGATCTATCTAAGTCCTGTGTAAGGCGGTAGGTTCCAGTCACCCCCAAGTATTATCGGTACAGTCATAAACACTTTCAGTTTATCCATTAAGGTTATGAAAAATTCTGGATCCCCTCCAATAGGGCCATAAAAGCTCCCCTAACATGACTTCAGTATGATTTAGTATACCATTTACTATCGTAAATCTACCTTTAGGGTCAGCAATAACATTTTTAGTATGGAAAGTTATTGAACGGTGAATAAGAATAGCTGTTCCCCCTGCATTCGATGACCCTCCTGAAGCAAAAACCTGCCCGATTCCTCCCCTACGTAGACTCGAAGCTTCACTTGGCAAGAGATGAGTCTCCTGAATAAAG
Source organism: Neoceratodus forsteri (assembly GCA_016271365.2). Taxonomy (NCBI): domain Eukaryota; kingdom Metazoa; phylum Chordata; order Ceratodontiformes; family Ceratodontidae; genus Neoceratodus; species Neoceratodus forsteri. The sequence goes on from CM028132.1 coordinate 629,943,651, forward strand.
GAGATCTTCACTTGCAATAAATCTCAATGTTTTAGAACCTGCAGTTTCTTGGAAGGCATGTGGGCTCCTCTTACATTCCAAGTAACAAGCTTAGTGAGATTATGTGGCATTCCCTTTTAACCATTGTCGCATGGCTACTAACCTAAAAAGTTCCAAAGTATGCACCACAAATTCCACCCCACCACCATAAAAACATAGAGAAATACCACTGACATAAATCCCAGTTATCCCCCCAGCTAAAGAGAAAGGGTGATAATGAGGGCAGTTATTGCTTACAAATTTTCTTAGAGTCAAGACCACGGTATTTGCCAAGGTTCCTCTGTGCTGGTTACCGTCCCCCCCCATTAATTCAATCCCCTGACAACTATATACAGTTAGTAAGCAAAATCTACAAACCTGTAGCCGAAAACTGCTAATATATATTTCCATTACCTTTTCCCCAAATATCCTAGCATATCCTACCCTCCTAAGTGCCACCAAAAGTCCCTCTCAGGATAGCATATTGTGTACAAATAGTAAGAGACAACCACACTAAAATATTGATCCCAGAAAATGCTGCAATAATTGGCAACGCTATCCTTATTAGGAGAATGAAATATCTCTCCCATGAGTAGGGCTAGGATAATCCCCTATTCTCCAGTGCGCGTTAGGCATGGCTAGTGCTATCCCACCCCTCCCGCCCCACCCTGAACCTGCCGTTAGAACCTTATTAAATTTTGACAGGAAGGAGAGAGGAGAGTGTCTGTGCTAAACAAAGAGATGGAGGGAGAAAAAAAGGGGGAAGGGGGGAGAGGGGGAGTACAATAGAGTATTTACTTTAATGTTAATCACACACCTCATCCCCTTTTCCTACTCCCCTCCTTTGTTTACTTCAGTCCAGTCCAAATTGTAGCTGAAAAAAAAACAGGTCTGTAATCCATGTATAAGTATAAGTGTAACACCATTGATATCCAATGTAATCTTATCCAAGCTTATACGAGTAAAATAAAATGACAAAGGACAGAAAGGCCCCTCCAGAGGTAGGTGTTGTTCCCACAGGGGCGAATTTACTGTGGACCTGTAGCGTGGAGGTGTAGCACATAATCATGTTCCCCCAGGAAACAAACAGTCCTGCGCACACAGTCCCGCTGCGTGGATGGCTGAGACTTGTTAGCATGGTATACTGTTCAGTCCCATTGGCAGACTCCAGGATTACTATGTCAGCCAGGCTAGGCCTATGGGTAGCGCTTCTCAGAAATCATCGCCATCCTCCCGACAGGTCAAGGTAATTAAAGTCAGCATACAAGGAACTCAAAACACGAAGTGGGAAGGGAAAAAAAAAAAAAAAAAGAAGGGGGAGGAGTGGAGAAAGTGCTCACTTTGTGGACATTACTAAATGTAGGTATCGTAGGCCAGAGTTCTTTATGGTGTTGAGATGTAGGGATTCATTCACTATCCTTCCACCAACCTTAAGCAGCCTTAAATAAGGAGGGTAGCTTCTGGGCTAGATCTTCCTGAGCCTGGGAAACTACCTCATATGAAAGCCATTTCCCTTCCAACGAGACCTGGAGGCATGCAGGGTATAGCATTCTAAATTTAATGCCCGCTGCTATCAACTTGGTAACCACAGGGTGGAAGGTAGCTCTTCTTTGCCGCATTTCCAGTGGTAGATCCTGAGTGAGACGCAACTTCTTCCCTTCCCATGTGATTGATTGCATTTCTTTAACTTTGGAAAGGATGTGCTGACGCTCCAAATAATTGAGTAATCTGATGATCATAGGTCTGGGGGGGAACTGATGTATCAGGCTTTGGTCGCAGCGATCTGTGGGCCCTCTCAATTATTTAGGTAGGGTTATGAGGCGAGGGGCCTATAATTTTCACAAGCAGAGATTGAACAAATGTGATAGGAGAGGAGCCCTCTACCCCCTCTGGAATACCATGAATCAAGATATTATTTCTTCTGGAGCGGCCCTCCAGGTCCTCTGTTTTTTGCTGTAGCTTTGCGATTTGCTGCCTTAATTTTACTAACTCAGGGTCAGCTCTATCTCTCCAAGATTCTAATGAGCCCACGCGGGCCTCGCTATCTGCTTGCCACTGTCTTACAGTGGTCATCTCTCCACGGAGGTTTTTTAACTCTGAGGTTAGCTCTGCGATTGATTCCTTAAAGAGATGCATCTTCTCTAAAAAGCGCTCCTCTGTCAGAGGAGTCACCGTGGAGAGGGATATCAGTTGCTTGGCCGAAGATATCTGTGGCTGCTGCTTGGCCTTTTTTGGATTGCTTGTCTGGAGAAACTGGCGGAGTATGTTTAGGCATGGCCGCCTTCATCTCCAAATCCATGCCTGTTTCTTTTCACTCTCCTCTTCCTCCCTTCCGGTTTGCCGATTAGCGCCCCGACCACCTTAAACGTTTCCCTAGATATTAAGAATGCTGGCAGATAGGTGTATGAACGGCAAGTAAAATTAAAAAGGAGCGAATTATCTTGGGATTTCGGAGTTGTAGCGGGAGCCCGGGGAATCCGCTGTTAACCCGCCAGATGCATCACGTGGTCTCCTTACTGTCCTTCCTGTACAATTTGTATCCTGGGATTGCCAGATCCCAGTCCTGGTGCTCAGTTGCCCACGTTTCTGTAACAGCTGCAATATCCACCGTCCACACTGCTAAGATGGGAGGCAGTATAGCGCAGTGATTTAAGGCTCTGAGCTGCAAATCTGGTGATATCCAGCAGACCATACCTGGGTTTGAATCCCACAGCTTCCACTTGCATACTGTGTGACCCTAAGCAAGTCACTTAACTTCCCTGTGCTCCCAGGTCACACCTGTAAAAAAGCTTTCAGCTTAGTGTGCTACTCCCGGTTAAACAACTAAATAAAAAAAAAAGAGTGCCTGTAGCTCAGCGGATTTCTTTCCTAGGCTTCTTGCATTCAATGAGACCACCATCCATAATGCCCCTTCCCTTCACTAACCTCCATCTCCTCTGTTCTACTTCCTCCTTTTTTGGTGCTGTAGTAAGGTTGGCCCTGCACTTTCTTTCTCTCACATCCTGACCCTCTCTACCTAGTACTACAGCCAGCCAGCACTATAATAATTTGAAAAAATCACTATTTTTAAAATTTGGGATCAAAATATTAAAAATTACCAAAGTTATGAGCGAACATTGAAATATTTCAACAAACATTCCTAACTTTGTTGTTTTTTAATATTTTGACCTCACATTTTCAACATAGCTTTCTTATGATGTCTGCTCCAGACCTGCCTCCCCACCACCCATGTTTGTATTCCAAACCAGAAACCAGATATAAATTCAGAATGTGATCCAGACCAGAAATAGAAGTGGAAATAATAAGGAGAAAGGCAAGGAAATCTGCCCCAACTATCAACCCCAATTCCAAACCATGTTGAACATTTATATTTTTTTAATTCAGTTTTTTTTATTAAGTAAGATTCCCCCATTCCAGTGAAGCCAGCAACTTTCTATTGCCAGAGAGACCATTCTGAGCACATGTCTGGAGTGGCTACTGTTCTTTTAGCCTGCATATGAGGGGGTTTAGAACCCCTGAATTATGGTGCTGAGTGGCTGTAGTACTAGTTAGAGAGGGTCAGGATGTTAGAGAAAGAAAGTGCTGGGACAACCTTACTACAGTGCCAGCTGGGGGTGGGGCCTTGCAAGGCATCTTTACTTTTTCAAGCTGGCAACACAGAATAATCTAGTGCTGCACATAAATACTCCCTCCCCTTCTCAAGTGGTGGCAAGACTAAGTCAACACCATCTCCAGACAGATATTGACATCCTCCTCCTCTGCTATGCAACAAAAGAAAGTCTCATCTCTCTTATCCAGATGTGCAACAATGAGTGTAACCTGAAAGGACATGAACTAAGTGGAGGTAGACAGGCAAAGGAGGGAACTCAAAGGGGCAGGGATCCAGGGATCACCACCTCACTGCTGGCACTGAAGTTGGCTGCACACTTATATCTATGGCTGCAGATGTCAGGAAAGTCCCACTGTTCAGGGCAGGGAAGGGGGCTGACCTTGTTGAATAACTCTGGCCCCTGTCTAATCTACAGTATCCTACATTGCTGATACCTGTTGCTTGGGTGAGGGAGGTGAGCTGGAGCAGCCTTCTCAAATGTTATGAGAGCTCCATACAGCTAAACTGTTGAAGATGTAAACCAAGCCACATGGTTGGTCTTTCAAAGCAATTGTATTTTACCCCCTTGCCCCTTTTAGCAAGCTGCAGTCGGTCATCATCAGAAGCAACCAATTCCATTTTAGCTTGCAATATAGAGAAAGCTTGGGCTCCCTCATGCTCACCTCATCCTTCCAGTTGCTACTGAAATGATTAGACTGGGCTGTGGAGTTGACTTAGAGGGCCACAACTTAGTGGGACCAGGCCAGGCCAGGCAGCGACAGTGTCTACACTAATTAACATTTCACTTCTTAATGTTTAGCCAAGAACAAAAAGAAAACACTTGCAAGTTTAGTGCCTCAAAGGTTTTAAAGCAGTGGTACCCATCTTCCACCAGCTCGACTCAAGACTCACAATACATGTTGTCATATCAGAAACTTAAACTTAATAATTTCAGACTAGATGATTGTTTTTATTATTTTAATGTAGGTTGAATTACAGCCATGATATGGGTTAACAGCAAACTGATTCAAGGCAGGGTGTGGTCCTCAGGGGAGACAAAGGAATTGAATGAATCATTTTAGACAGAGACTGAACCCCTATTTTTAGTACTCATTGCAAGGGGGACCCTACCACAGGGGAAAACTCATTGATTTATATGTTCTACTGTCTTTAAGTTTCCATCCAGCCTGGTTTAATTCATGATGTGTTTGAAGAGGGTGAGAAATAAGGAATGGCAGACAGTTATAAAGTTCCTCATTACATTTTTTTTACCCTCTTCAAATGTGTCATGTTTTAAACTAGACTGAAAGTTAAGGGTAGTAGAAATAAAAAATGTTCCCCAGTGGTAGGCTTCATTTCATTTTGTCTCCCGCACTCCCTTCCTTGATGGTCCTGCCAAGTTTCCCTTGCTGAGTTGCCTCAGAGTCCTCTGATCTAAACTCAGATTTAATCTTCTGTCTTTACTCAACCTAGGCTGTTCATGATGAGGAATATATATTCATGCCATTGTGCAAAACATAAAAGTTTCAACTTCAGGGTCAGCTATCCAAGTCCTACCATCCATCCATAGCACCAGATGTTCCCTCCTTCCCTCCTCCTGTGCTGACTGGTGATAGATACTTCATTGTGCTTGAAAAAGAAATTGATGATGTACCTGCACCTTCAGTTTTCTCTAGTAGTCTCCCTTACAGAAATATAAGTCTGCTGCATATATGCAGAATCTATGTCACATGCTTAATTGTGCAATGTTCGCATGAGGTATGCATACACTAAGTGAATCTATGTGAACCAGGTCTAAAAAGCACATCAGGTTGGCATGCTGCAAGCTTGACATGTGTGCTGCAGGTAAGCTGGTGCAAACATCTTCAAAAAAATCACATCATGTGTTCATGTGTTGCACGTTTGACATAAGTGCAGCAGTTAGGCTGTTGTGAACATCATTTAAAAATTGCATCTGGTTCACATGTTGAATGCTTGCCAGAAGTGCAGCAGCTAAGCTGGTTCAAATTTCATTTAAAAAACAAATCAGTTTCTATTTTCTTATACTACTGCCAGCAATTAGAGCCATTAAAATGCCATTTTCATTGATTTTCTATTAAAATTTGGTAAACCCATTAATTTGGATCCTTTTGCAAGTTATCTAAAGGGACACTGTCAGCTTTTTTACATCATATTACTTCTGGTTAAAACTCCACATTTTGTGAGTGCTTATCTACTCTAAAATGGGATACCATTAGGACAGCAAAAAATATAGCATGATGACCATTATAGCGGCAAATCTGACAGTACGCTGTAATGATCGTGTGGTCTCTTCTGGTCTTGCACCCCTATCTCAAAACTACTCCTACCAAGAGTTGATTATATTTAATTCTGGAGGGTGTGGGTGGCAGAGCCCTCCATATGGGGTGTTCAGAGGGCACAGCCCCCACAAAAACACTTTTACTGACAGCACAATGCCAACCACAATAATGGACGACATAGTGCTGTCGCTGTAAAGGCTTTAGACAGAATTTCTATCAAGGTGGCTTCGTAGAACCCTTTAAAATCCATTGATGTTGCTGTTTTTGTATCTGCCTTTTTGTTTAGTAGGACTGAAATGCATGCTAATGTATAGGTATAAACAACTTTGTTTTGAATCCTGGATCTATTTTAATTACATACTTCCTGAACAATAAAAACACCCCAAACATTGCAGCCACCCATTATACAATAGTGTCCTCAACTTCCACTGCATAATGAGTTGCTAGACCATGTTGGGTGTGTTTCTAGATCCAGCAACAATGCAGTGGGGATGATCATGGAATGCAAACAATCATGTTTTTGTGAGGTAACTCAACTATGGTGGGTAGTAGGTTTTTTTGTCATTAAAAAAAAAAAGAATCAGAATCAAACAACCAGCTACATCGCCAGTCTCTACAGAATGTGAACAATCAGAATATGTGTTTTTTTAAACTAGGGACTTTCCAAGATCAAAGGAGGTTAACAAATGGCTTTTGATTTTTTTCATTAAATTGACATTAATTTGTAAAGTATTGTTTGCTTACTGCATTAAATGCCTAGGATATAGTCAGCCAGCATCCCCCATTCCTGATGGTATATCTTTGCCGCAGCGACTCCTGGATGGCGAAGACCATCACAGTGACAGGATTTGTCCAAAATCCACATATCACTGTGATGGTCTCTGCACGGCTAGGGCATTGCCTCGCAGGGTGTTTTGCCCCCCCCCGGTCGAACTCCAAACTCAGAGTTAGAATCCTAGAAACAGAGGCATGGGGAGGGTCTCAGCCACCCAATGGAAACACGGAGGCATCCTCGACACCACATTGCTGACACTCGGCAATGTGGCTGTCACTGTCAGGGATGTCTCCATAACCACTGTTGCTGCAGTAAAGTAAAACCATTCCTGATATGCAAAGAGTGGACTCTGTGTTGTAAAGCCTGACCTTTTTGTTTTGGGCCATGCAAATCCCCTTATGCATATTTAGTGCTACAAATGTGTTTCTCCATGACTGTTACAGCTCACTTATTTTCCCTTTGTGATTCTGTATGGAGAATTTACACTATGGCCATGCTCAGCACTCTTTGTGCTGAGTAGGGTCTTGGAAGCATGCACTATACCTCACATTTTGTCACTAAAATGAGGGGCATGGGTGCTCAAAATGAGTGACAATGAGGGACACTAACCCTCATAATGATCAGGACACATCCTGAAAATGGAGATACAGTACTTCAGGACACAGTGGAAACCATTGTATTTACTTGTACTGATGTTAGCCCCTGAGCATTAATTTCTATCATAAAGCAGGGGTACCATTTAGGTAGGGCAGAGAGGGGGACAGTCCCCCCCCCACATTTGTACCTAGGTTGTTCTTATGGAGTGGCAATAGTGGCATTAAATTCTGATTTAATTTTCTGCACAAGTGCTCCCCTGGCCTGTGTTGCACTCACACTGTAGGTGCAGTCCTGACTCAACTGTGTCTGTACTGTGTTGTCCACCCTCTCCACCTATTAGCAGCAATGCCATCACTCATGACATGGAGTAGCTTCAGCCAAGCAAGAGCACATGAGTCACATGAGTGGGACACTATATTTCCTGCCACAGAGTAGACAGGCTGCACACTCAGCTTGGAGGAGTTGGTGAGCCCTGAACTCTGAATAACGGTGTTGTGGTGGCATATCTTTGTTGGTCTACTCTTAGTGAGTCTCCATGTCTCTTGGTGGCTGAAGGGACTGGGGGTGAACTAGAAGCTAACACGAGACTAGGCTACCTACTTACTCTATTAGAATTGCTTCACAAAAAAAAAAATCAGTGTGGGCCCTCTGCAGCAGCAAGCTAGGCCTCACAGCAGCAGTGACAGTGGTGTGGGCAGCCTTCATAATCCTTGATCAGTGAAGTGCAGCAGCAGCCAGGCAAGAAGCAAGCAATACAGGTTGGGTGGGTTCAGTTGGTGAGGTGACTTGGTTGCAGACCACGTTGGGGACTGGGATGGTCAGTTCTAGCATCCAACTTCTGGCAGAAGGACAGAGGAGGAGCAGATCAAAAACTGGGCTGGGCTGCAGGTTCTGGCCAGATTGCCAGGTAAGTAAATGTAAACATGTTTTTTACATGGGGGAAGGAGGAAGGAGGAAGGACTGAAATATTGATGTTTTTCATGTTTCTGCACATCTGGGTGACTTCACAACCCATATGGGATGGGTATTGAATGGAATGGAGTTCGGGAGAGAAACTGGAACAACTTTTTTTGGAGGGGGGTCAAAACTTCAGCTAGCAAAAAAATTGGTTATTAACTGGGTGTGTTTAAGCCCAAATCTGATGCACAGCTCCGGGGTATAGACAGATGAATCTTATAAATTTAAATTTTCTTGGTTTGTGTATCACGTTTCGGTCACAACAAGTAAGTTATAACTTTTAGAGACATTCCAGACATTCCAGAGCTTGCCACCTAGGTGCTAACTAGCACCTGGCCTCCACTGGTTGTTGGCTCCCCCCTGCTAAAATCTGAAATGGCACCACTATCATAAAGTCTAAATTTACAGGACATCCTCTGTATGGGCGGCATGTTTTCCATGAGGCATGGATGAGGGGCAGCGCAGATTTCAAGGGTAAAATGAGGGCTGTCCCTTGCATTCTGGGACTGTTGAGCAGCACAGACTGTTGAAGCCCGATTATAGGCAGGCTTATGTCCCACCTTCCCTAGTGAAGCTGACCTCTACATCGTCAAGCTCAGGCACATTATGACACAGGGCAAGGGTGAGTTCAGGGGCATGCCCCTCTGAAATGAATGAGGGTATTTTTTTATTACTATTTTATATATTATTGATGGAGAGTTGGAGATTAATGAAGGTCACTGTGCAATTAACAAAGGACTTATTTGTAAAACAGTGGACTTCATTATTCTCCCACTCATCATCATAATGTAAAAAATAGCAACAAAAAATAACTCCATTCATTTCATGGTGGTATTCACCAGTACTCTGACCCATGGGTATCATCTCTTAAAGACTCCTACCTCTGGATCCCTAGTACTTAGTTAAGAGACTCTTGACTGATAGCTATACTTTGTGGGTTGTCTGTAGCAGCTTGGTCACACCCACTACAATGTGTGTGTATGGCAGGGGGTGGCCATGTGGGTGAGTGTCGAGTTATTGCTACTTTTGTGTTTGCCCCTTAAAGTATGTTTGTGTGGAAGCATTCAAAACTATGGAGAGAAAATAGTAGAAGTACCGGCCAGACAGAAGTAGTTAAGAAGTTTTGTGGGTAAGTGTGTGTATTGGGGATGGGAAGAACCACATATATTTCCATTGGTATGTGTACTACAGTTCAGCTGTGCAGCTGAGATAAGGGGGGCAAGAAAGCTAAAAACTATATCAGTTGCTATAAGCATGCCACATGCATGCAGATGTATGCAGATTTGTATTGAAGTACAAGCAAGCCATATGTATGCAGGCAGTATAGCTTAGTGGTTAAGGGCACTAAACTACAAACCAGGAGCCCTGAAGACCTGGGTTTGAATCTCATCAAACTCCCACTTGTATACTGTGTGATCCTGAGCAAGTCACTTAACTTTTATGAGTAAAGTTATTAGTGACCACTTGATTTTTGTACGCATACCACATGCATGCAATCTGTTCCAATTTAACATAAAAAGCATTCTTTCCACACTTGCTTGGTGCATGCATGCCACATGCATGCAATTGGTTCCAGTTTAGCATTTAAATCACGCTTGCAGCAAACATTTCACATGGGTAGTTTAACGTGAGCTGCATGAAAACATTTCATATAATTATTTCTGTAAGGGCTACTTCCACCAGTTTGGTCCTACTATAGAAGTCACATCTAAGTAGTGTGTCGGAGCAGAAGAAGTCAGAGTCTGCTGCTGCTAAATAGAGGTCTACCTTGCTTTTCTTCTGCTGCTTCCCCCACCTTGTTTGTGAGCCTCTGAACTTTTTGGAATTGTGTTTCCATTTTGGGTGGATTTGCCTGTATATTGTGTGGAAGAGCTGAATTGTATCTTCCTCAGTCTTTGCCATCTACTGCCTGGTTTATTTGGGAGCCTTGGAATTCTTTGGCTGGCAGTTGTTGTGGGCTATGATTGTTGCCACTGTCAATGACCATTGGTGTACTTGGCTCACTCACGCTGCTGTTGCTGCCTGGGTTACTGCAAGATGGGGCACGAGGCAGATCTGAAGTTGTCCTCCCAACATAGCCTGGGAGAGAGAGTGCTATGCTCTCTGATCCCAGGGCAGGCAGCAGGGTTGGGAGCAAGACAATAGTTCAACAGGGAGAGGGGGAGGGGTAGAAGAAGGAAGGGTCAGGAAAATGCTCTTGCAGTGAACGTTTACAGTGCCTAAGGTTGCTTTTGATAAGGAGCTTCTTTTTTGAAACATTTAGATACATGTTCATTCATGTCAGTGGGATTGGATTTCCCTCTGCTTGGAAAGATATTGGGTTTTATGGTATTTGATGTTGCCACATTTCTATTTTCTCATTCTCATTTTTAGCTTTCTCATATTTATATTCAAATCACCCTAAGTCTTTTGACTAGGTTGACATTTTATAATGTTTTTGTAAACTATAAATATGATATAATAGTCCACACTTCCACAATCACCTTGCTTTTTGGCATTAACTGCAGCCTATAACTCCATTCTATGAAGAGTATTATTAAACTGAGATTGTAAGAGACTGACTGGAGAAGAGAATATCTTTGCCTCTGCTGAGTTTGTGCAGATTGGGCATAATCAGGAAAAACAGTGCAGCTTAGACTTCTGTTTTTGAATTTGGAGCAAAATTGCATGTTTGATGAACTGGAGCCAACACTTCTACAGCTACAAGTACACATGCACTCTGTATGATACACACACCTTCTTTTGGCTAAAGAAGCACAGGCCCCTGTGTAACCTGCACTTCTGCAGCCACAGATACAAATCCACAAAGACAGCACATCAGTGCCACAGTGCCACTGTATTTCTGTCATCTGAAAACAATTGCATGTTGTTTGTCTTACCTGATGATGACTGTCTGTGATTGCTTCTGTGATCTAGCCCTTTTGCTGCTTGGGGAGGGGTGGGGAGATAATGCTGGAAACCCTAATGCCTCATCTTCCTACCTGTGGGGTGTGATGTTAAACCCTAACTGGTGCATTAATGCAGTTATTTTCTCAATTATTTGTTTTTGTTTTTGAGAATGTCAATAAACTATTACATCAGCACTTCTGGCTGCAACCACAAATGCACATTCACAGTGCAAGAAATATACAGTTACCTCAGTTTGAAGATGTGCAGGCCCCATTGGGGCTTGCTTTTCTGCAGCTGAAGATAGAAACAGTACTTCTGGTAGGGCCAGTGCTTCTGTAGGCAATGATACACATTGACATTGCAAGAGGAGAGATCAGTCAGCCAAAGGCCATGTTAATAGTGAACAGGCACTGAGATGGATTTTAAAAGACTTTTATGAACAGTTAAATACATGAAAACAGAATTTATAATTTGTAATGCAATACACCACTGAGAACATAGCTTATCTGGACTCATTGAATAAAAAACAGCAGAGGTAGCCCAGTGGTGCTGAAGGTTGAGACACTGGATGCCACACCTCATGCCATGCCGGCGACCTGGGTTCAGGAGTGAGCTTGGGCCACTGGGATCTGGCAGGGAAGGGACAGGATTGAGCAACTGAAGGACAATTCCCCCATCCCAGAAGGGAGGGGGATTTCAATCCTGGGCTCTGGGGACTCTTGATAGAGGCTAGGGGGATCAGCTAGCCCAAGATATGACCTACAGGGGATTGGCTGTGGCAGCTACTCAGTTGGCACACACGGAAGAGTGCATGCCCGTGTTGGGACACATTGCATGTCCGAGCCAAGGGAAGGGACCAATGCAGAAAAACCCCTTCTAGTGGGGATAGGTGAAGGTTCTTCCCCCAATCCACACTCCCAATGCTGGACACTTCCCTCTCTGTTTCTTCCCCCCGTCCCAGAGCTCAATATTGTAGATAAAGTGCCCTGGGTGGTAGAGAAGCCCTTCCTTGGAGGGTTCAGACCTGGGGATGTGCCAGGCTGGGGGTTTTGGAGCAGGACAGGTGTCACAGCGGGGGGTAGAGATCACAGTGGAGCTCGCTGGAGAGAGTTCCGCAGCAGTAGGCGAATAAAGAAAGTTTGAAAAAAAACAGCAGGGGAAACTAGAAACTACTGTATATAGGAAAACTACAGACAGGAACAGTACTTCATGGAACCAGCTGTCACGAGCAGCAACTGAAAAACAGTATTCCGTATTCCAAGTTACTTAGGGTCAAGAGGAAGTGTAGCCTTGAAGAAGATTTTGAAACTAATAAAAATGACATGATTCAAAGGTTCAGGGACAGAGGATATGCTGAGATTACACTTAGGACAGCGAAATATAGAATAGAAAACAAAGAGAGAACTGATCTACTAACAGAAGAACATTCCAGAACCACATCAGATCAAGTGGCGCTGGCCATTAAATACAATCACAAAATAACTGAAATAAGAAAAATAATGAACATAAATTGGCACCTAGTGACTATAAACAACCCCCACATCACAGGTTTGCAACAAAAACCCATAATAGCAGCTAAATGAGTGAGGAACTTGAAGGATAAACTTATAAAATAACAATTTAAACAACAAACACCTAAGTGAGCTCAACTGTTGTTGGGCCCATTGCAGCCTGGAATGAAGCCCTGTGGATGATGTTCTGTATGTGGGCATGCAAGTAAGAAAAAAACATTTCAACATCCCCATATAAATCAGACATTTGATATAAGGGAGCACATAGACTGTTTGACAGAAGGGGAGGTGTACCTAATTCAATGCCCATGTGACCGACTGTATGTGGGACAGACAAAGAGGGCACTTAAAGTGAGGATGCAGTAGCATAACGTGGATATAAGAAGAAATGATAAGAGATCCCCAGTAGCACAACACTTTATTCAGGAGGGACATACAGGAGCATTGCTCAAGTTTTGGGGGTTAAAAGTAGTTACTCCACCAGAGAGAAGAGGAGACTTTAAAGAGAAGTTGGAAAAAGTAGAAATGAAGTGGATTTTCAGCTTAAAAACACTGGATCCAATGATAGAAATTAACACTTAAAGTAACATTCAAGTACTTCAAGAGAATCAACAAAGTCCAAGAGGGTAGCATCTTTCAGAAAAAGAAATGTGCAAGAACAAAGCGGCACAATTTGAAGATAGAGGGAGGATGGCTCAGAGGTAATGTGAGGAAGTATTTTTTTCATGGAAATGGTTGTGGATGCATGGAACAGCCTTCCTGGGGAGGTCATGGAGTCAAAAACAGTTGGGTAATTCAAGAATACATGGGACAGACATAAGGCAATTCTAGTGGGGGGTAGGAGGACGTAGGCTGCTGGTTAACTAGGATCTGCAGCTTATCCATTAGGTAGAGAAATGGGCAGACAAGGTGGGCCAAGTGGTTCTTATCTATCATCAAATTCTATGTTTCTATGTAATTGGCATTCTTGTACTTAGGAGAGTAGTAGGGGTGGACAACAGGGACATTAAAAATGTTAGGTCATCAGTTTAAAATGATGAAATGTTTGAAAGGATTTGTAGTGGATAGGTGAGACAGGAAACAAGTCGATGAATTCATATTAGCAATAAAGTGCAATTTCTTTTTCTTTTTATGAAAAAAGTATAAAACAAGAAAACGAGAGAGTGTATGGTACTGTTGCATTTATTGATGTTGTTTGTTGTGAATTGGATAAAATAAGATCTCAATAATTGTAGTGAATAATCTCTTTCTCCAAAACCCCAACCCCCCAATTGCCTGGAATGACTCGGTCTTGTAAATTGCACTTTGTAGATAACAATATTGAAAATATGCATAACGGACCAGTAACAGACTACCCTGTACCAGGACGGCATATAGCTGAAATAAGGGAACTCTGTTTTGATTGATTTGTGCAGAATTAGCATGTCTGTGAAAGCCGATTATGGCTGTCAGGCTGTGAGTGCACAGTTGCTCAGTAATGCTTCTCCTGCATCACAAGAGTTCAGGGAGGAGATACATCACCTCCTTGGTTTACACAGATGGACTTGAGAGGGTGAAGCAGTACTGAATCTTTACGCTTTCAAGTGGCTGCCATAACCATGCATGGGATAGACATAAAGGAATTCTGGAGGTCAGGGGTAAGGGGCAACAGACTTCTAGGAAAACCTAAACTGAATTTACAAGCTCAAATGGGCAGACCGGGTGGGCCATAGGCCCTTATCTGCCTACAATGTCTATGTATCTATGTATCTATGCTACACAGCAGCATTTAGAACACAAGGTAATTACTGGATTCTAAACAACGTTTATAAGCATACAAAAGTTAAACCAAATTATCAGAAACTGTTACACATTGGAAACTAAGGAGTCCTTCACCTTTCTGTATCTACAGAAAGGAACAGTAAGAAATGAGGACAAAATGAAACATATAAAAATTTAAAAACAGGAATTCTAAAGACTGCAGGTGACTGAAGTGTTGAAAATTTTTGTTTTGAAAAGGCTCTCAATAGAACCAATATTGCAAGGGGCTTAGCTAACCCTGATGATCACAAGACAAGAAACATTTTGGGGGGATAAAAATGGAAACGTAGGTCTTGGAGAGATGGGATGACATGGCAGTTTTGAACAAATACTGAAGACAGACAGTAGGAGCAAGGAGGCAAAAAATACTATAGACAGAAAAAACAAACAAAATTGTGCATCTGTAGAGTGCATTGTAGGATTGACATCACACATGCACACACACACATGCATACACACAGACACGCACACACACGCACATACTCTCTCACAAAGTGCTGGTCACATTTGGCAACCACAGTGGTAATGAACAACAAGCATTTGTCAATGCCAAATGTTTGCTTGCTGGTAGTAGCATTGGAAATGCAGCAGTTAGAGAGATGCTGAAAAGGAATGGCAGTGAAGTACTGAACTTCACGCCAACCCCACATCAACCCTGCAGAGACAGACAGGCATTAGGGTATGCATTTGGGTCATCATCCATAACGTTCATGCCATTTCACTTCACCTTATGCTGCAGACATCAACACATGTTGAGGTGTGCCATGGAGTGTTCAGCTGTACAGTCACTTCATTCCATAAGAACATACGTTTGGGTGCAGTATAGGAGAACGGCATGAACTGTGGTGCTGAAGTGTTCAAAGCACACCTCGATGCCTGTCACTGGCTGCAGGGTAGTGGGGTGGGGATGGAATGGCATGAGCATTACAGTCGGGGGACGTTATGGTTAGACACCCTAACGCCCTGAGCGTTTGTTAGTATTTACACTACAAATTTTCAACATGGCCTTTTTGTGACCCCCTACCTCATGAAAGCATTTGGGACCTCTTCTCATGAACAGTGGCACTGTGATTTTGTTAATGTGTCCCAAACTTTGAGTTCCCACAGTGCCCATGTCATTCTGTGCCAGATGTATGAAAATACAGAGCGGGCAGGATGTGAAGAATGACAGCTGTACCATAGAGAGCTGTGAAAAGATAGCAATGCTGAAAATTTGTAGTGAAAATATTAAAAATACTCAAACTTCCAGGCTTATGTGGAAACTGTGCAGCGCATGAGTGTAACACTGTCATTTAGTGGAATTTTTTCATCAAATTTTCAACATAGGCAATTTGTGACCTCTGCTCATGAACAGTGTCACTCTGATTTTCCTAATCTGTCCTGAACATTGATTTCCCACAGCTACCATGCTATTCTGCGCCAAATGTGTAAGTGCATGTTTCGTGCAGGATATGAAAAATGACAGCTGTACTGTTCATAAGGAGGTGTGAAAAAATGCCAATATTGAAAATCTGGAGTGAAAATATTACAAATGCGCGTGATTACGAGGGTGCATGGACACTGTGCAATGTACACTAGTAACACAGTCATTTCATTGACTTTTGTCACTAAATTTTCAACATGAACATATCAGCACCTCTGCTCATGAACAATGTCACTGTGGTTTGTTTTTAATCTGTCCCAAACACTGACTTCCCACAGCAACCATGCTATTCTGCGCAGGAAGCGTGAAAACACATTTTGGCCAGGATATGAAAATGATAGCTGTACTCTTCATAAGGAGGTGTGAAAAAATGCCAATGTTGATAACCTGGACTGAAAATATTACAAATTCTCAAACTTACGAACATGTGTAGAAACTAACATACTAACATACTATTTGCCAGCAGATTAGGCCTTGCAGTCTATCGAGTCTGCTTGAACTTTAGATCCTTAGTTGGGTGCTGAGACCCTCCCATCCCTTGTGCTCCAGAAACCTGTATCATCCATCCCCACCCCCCTGGGACAGGCCATCATCTGATACATCCACTTTCTGTGTCTGTCCCATCCTCTCTTGAAGCTCTCCACTGTGGATCTCTGAACTAGCTCACCAGGCAGTGCATTCCAAGGGTCCACCACCCTCTCAGTGAAAAACCTCCTCCTCTTTTCCCCCCTCACCGTTCCACCTACCAACTTCAAACCATGCCCTCTGGTGATACCTCCCTGCTTTAGTCTAAAGATCCCCTCCATGTTTACCCTATTTATTCCCTTGAGGTACTTGAAGACCTCAATCATGTCCCCCCTGTCTCTCCTCTTCTCCAATGAAAACAGGCAGAGCTCCTCAAGTCTGTCCTCATACTTCAAATCCCCTAGCCCTCGTATCATCTTTGTTGCCCTCCTCTGTACCCTCTCCAGGAGCTGTATGTCCCTCTTCTAGTGTGGTCTCCAGTACTGTACACAGTACTCAAGGTGTGGTCTAACCAGTCCATTGTACAGCGGCAGAATCACTTCCTTGCTCCTAGAGGTGATCCCCCTACGATGCATCCCAACATCCTGTTTGCCTTGCTAGCCGCCTCCTGCACTGCTCAGAGTTATTCATACATGCATCCACCATGACCCCTAGGTCTTTCCCTATTGAGGCCTCCAGCCCTCCCAGGGTGTATCTGTGTTTAGGGTTTCCCACCAAGATGCAACACCTTGCACTTGGTGATATGGAAATTTAATTCCATGTGTGAGCCCAGCTTCCAGGGTGTCCAGGTCTCTTGCAGGCCAGCCTAACCTCTTCTCCCTCAACTACTGCTCCCATCTTGGAGTCATCCGTGAAGAGACTTTATTCACACCCTATACCCTCCCTGATGTCCGATATGTATGCATTAAACAGGATCGGACCCAGGACCGAGCCTCCCCAGGTACCCCACTACCAACCTCTAGGGTTCGAGAGCTCCCACAGACCACTACTCTCTGAGTGTGTCCAGCTAGCCAGTTTTCAATCCATCTGACCATCAAAGGCCTACTCCTAACCCCATCAGTTTCTCCACCAGACCATTGTGGGGGACAGAGTCAAACACCTTGCTGAAGTCCAAGAATAATATATCCACAGGCTTACCCCTGTCCAGTTCTGATGTTACCCATTCATAGAACTCCACAGGTTGGTTTGACATGATCTACCTGGCACAAACCCATGTTGCCGACTATCCAGACCTCCCACCTCCTCCAAGTACACCCCCAATCGTTCCTTTAGTATACTCTCCATTAATTTTCCCACCACCGAGGTCAAACTGATGGGTCTATAGTTACCTGGTACTTCCCTCGGCCCCCCTTTATGGATTGGCACCACATGTGCCTCTCGCCAATCCCTAGGTACCCTCCCTGTCTCAAGTGATCTGCTGAAAAGCTCCGCCAGGGGTGCAGCCAGTATGTCCGCCAATTCCCATAGTACTCTTGGATGAATGCCATCCGGCCCAGGAGATTTGTCTTTCTTTTGGGCCTTGAGGGCTAACCACACCCTTCTGGCGGAGATAGCATCATCCGTCCCTCCAGCTTACTGGCCTTTTATCTCACCCAGATGCGACACCCCTGGGGTACCTCTCTCTCCCTCTTGCTCCATTTCTGTTGCTCCCCTGATCCCACTTACTGACGTTTCTATCCCCTTCATGCCTTGCTTTGTAGATATACCATCCCCCTCCCTAGTGAACACAGAGGCAAAGTACTCATTAAATACTCTGCCTGGTCCCTCGCCTCTTCCACCCACCCTCCTTCTGATCTCAATCTGCTGAGATGGCCCTTAGTTTTTCTCCACCTCCCCAATGTACTGGAAGAACCCTTTTCCCTCCATGTATCCCCTGTGCCAGCTGCTGCTCTTTACTGGACTTTGCTCCCTCACCATACAGGTGACTTTTCTAGATGCAAGCTGGTACATTTCCTTATCCCTATCCCTCTTGTTGTTTTATATTTTTTGTAGGCCGCCTTCTTTTCTCTGACTGCTACCTGTACCTCACTGGACCACCAGCATGGTTTATGTGACCTTGCTCCCTTACGTTTCAAATTAGCGCAGATCCTGACTGCCTCATGAAGTCCCCATTTTATGACCTCCCATCTCCTTTCCACACTTGTCATTGAGGTAGTCCCCATCAAGTGATCCTTGAGAATATTTCCCATGCCCATAAAGTCAGCCCCCCTGAAGTCCACTGCCAGTGTCCTAGATCTCACCCCCCCCCATGCTTATTTGAAACCAGACAGTATTGTGGTCACTCCCAGTCAGGGGGTCTTGTACAACCATGTCCCTTACCAGATCCCCATCTGCCAGAACCACATCCAGGACATGCCCCTCCCTTGTGGGCTCCATCACATGCTGTGTTAAGAACACATCCTGGAAGCCATCCAGCAGCCTCTGCTCCTTGGCCACCTTAGAGGACATGGTTCCCAGTTTGTACCTGGCATATTAAGGTCCCCATCAACACCACTCCTTCCCCTTTTGGTCCACACTGGGCAATGATGTTGTCCAGCAAACCATCCTCTAGAACATCACTCATCCCGGGGGGCCTATATGCTACAACCAGCTTGACCTTATCTCCTGCTGAGGATCGTAAGGTGACCCATAAGGCCTCCACGTTTCCCTCTGCCTCTTCTACCCTAGCAATTTCTATGTCATCTCTAATGAACATAGCCACTCCACCCCCTCTGCCCTCCTTTCTATCCTTCCTGAGCATAGTGTACCACCGTATGTTTAGGTCCCAGTCATGGTTTTTGTTGGCCCACGTTTCCGTGACCGCCACATCCACCCCCAAACAGCATGGCCTAGAACTCTGGCAACTTGTTTCCAAGCTCCTGGCATTTACTAACACCAACCCCCCATTCCTGATCCTCTTTGTCGAACCCCACCCAGATTCCTTATACTTCCATCCTCCCTCTGCTCCTCCTGAAACCTCCATCCCCAATCTGTTTCCCCTCCCCTTGGGCGTGAAGGCTACTCCTCATCTGGAGGAGAGGGCTTCTGGTCAGCCCTCCCTATCCCTTCCCCCTCACAAGTTTAAACCCCACTTTCTTGTATGTAGTCAGCCATCCCCTGTTTAAGGACTTCCTTCCCTAATGGGCAAGATGAAACCTGTCCTTGGCATATAGTCCCTTATCCTCCCAAACTCCATTCCAGTTCCCTAACACCCCCAACCCACTCTCTTCACCTCACTTCCTGAGCCAGTCATTAACCTCTGTGAGCTTCATTTTTTTCTCCAATGAGGCCTTTGGTACTGGCAATATCTCCGAAAAGGAAATGTTACATCCATTATCCCGACAGACTCTGGCAAGTTCTTGGAACCTTGCTTGGATTTCCAAAATGCTATTTCCCTCTAGATCATTAGTTCCCAAATGCACCAGGAAATCCGGTTTCCCTCCACAATCCCTAACCATTTCATACACCATGAACTTTGCTCTGTGCACTGTCAGCCCAGAGATACTCACTACCTTCAACTGGCTATGGCATCCACCCCCCTGTCCCTTCCACTGGATACCCCTAATCATCGAGTCTCCCAATAACAGAACCTTAACACCGCCATCATCCTTATGGTTACCTCCACTATGCCCTCTCAGCCCCCCTTCCCCCCCTTTATTCATGATCTCAATTTTGTGGGAGTCTTCCTGCCTTATTAGGGACCCTTGTCACCCTCCCCTTCTGCCTCCTTGCTATTTTGCCCACTTAATTTAAACTCCTCTGAATAGGTGTCCCTTTAACCTCTCTTATCCGAACCATTTATCCTGGCCCTGATGGTTTCTCCTTCCCCACACCGCCATCCTCCCCTTGTAATAGTACCCCTGCCTCCAGAGGCTCTCTGTGGGTCCTTCTTTAGCTAGGGCCCCATCCTTGGTACTGACCCCTGCTGAAGGGGGCTCCTCCCACCTCCTTGTCTCCCAGTTTCTCCAATCATGCTCTCTCTCATGTCTTGAATATGTTGCATCTCCCATTTGCTTAACATATATGTTTCCCCTTCTCCCTCTGGGACTATTTCTATCCTTTCCATAGCTGGTCTGTGATGCCCTATGGGTATCAGACTCCCTCCTCCCGGCCTCTGTATAAGTTTCCTCATTTCTACCAACCCCTTCCTCCCCCTCTAGGTTGCTTAGTAGCTCAAATTTATTGTGACACTCTATGTCAGCCTCCATCAAGTAACCCGAGTTTCCCCTGACTGCACCTCTAAACTGCCCCTCTTCTTCCCCTCTTGCTCTGTTCACCTTAGGAGCTCCCTTCCCACAGTCTGCTGTTTTAGGCTTCCGCACAACAGCCCCTCCTGACTCTTCCCCCTCCACTATCTTTGTATTCAGAATGTTCACCCCGTACGCTTTCCCCTTGGCATCAACTTCCCTATCTAAGGGTCCTCTGTCCATAATATCCCCCCTCCTGCTTGCTGTAACATAACGTCCTGTAATTTCAGAGCGTTGCCCCAGCCTCCCCTCAGCCCCACCCTTCTGCTGCCCATATCCACACCCCTTATCCTTGGAACCCCCAGCTTACTCCTTAACCAATATACCTCACTCCTGATACAAGATAGCTGTCTACAGAGTGGGCAGCCTCCCTCTCTCCAGGCCCAATTTAGAATTATTGCCATCCCACAGCCTGTGCAGCCTACAACCCTTCCGAAGATGCCTGCCATGGTGGAATATGGCCACCCTGTTTATCCCCTCTGTTTATAATGGCACACCCCTTTTCTCAGTCCCTTTCCTGGAATACAGTTTCTCTATACTGACTGTAGTTATTTACAAACCCAATTTCAACCCCACCAATAAAGTTCCAAAGTCTCAAACACATACAGTCCAGTGTGTGTTCGGTCCCACTAACAGTGTGTGTAAGCAGACATCAGGTACCGTATGATGTCACAGGCCCACCAGCTCCTGTTGTTTCGAATTTCAGTCCTAAAACAGAAATACTCAGCCCTTCAATCCCAACCCCCAGTGGTTTTTCAGTATTTAAAAAGCCTACAAAACAGGGTGGGTGGGAGGGCTCTTACCAAACACCAGGCAAACAACACATTTAAATTTCCCTCTAATTAACCCTGACAAACAACAGTCTCCAAACCTCCAAAGTTACAATATCACAGCCCAAGTAACAGTTCTAATTCAAGGTAATAATTTTTACCACATAGAGCTAATTTCACTTACAAACTATTTAAATATTTCAGTTAAAACAGAATATAACCCCAGACCTCTGTCCAACCAACCTGCTGCTTTGAGTTCCCAAGTGAACAATGGAGGCCAGAGTAATTCCTGTTTAAAGACAAGGTAATTGCAGCTAATGTCCCTTCCCCCTAACACCAGGCAAACAACACATTTAAATTTCATTCTAATTAACCCTGACAAACAACAGTCCCCAAACCTCCAAAGTTACAATATCACAGCCCAAGTAACAGTTCTAATTCAAGGTAGTAATTGTTACCACATAGAGCTAATTTCACTTACAAACTATTCAACTATTTCAGTTAAAACAGAATATAACCCCAGACCTCTGTCCAACCAACCTGCTGCTTTGAGTTCCCAAGTGAACAATGGAGGCCTGGGTAATTCCTGTTTAAAGACAAGGTAATTGCAGCTAATGTCCCCTCCCCCTAACACCAGGCAAACAACACATTTAAATTTCCCTCTAATTAACCCTGACAAACAACAGTCCCCAAACCTCCAAAGTTACAATATCACAGCCCAAGTAACAGCTCTAATTCAAGGTAATAATTGTTACCACATAGAGCTAATTTCACTTACAAACTATTCAAATATTTCAGTTAAAACAGAATATAACCCCAGACCTCTGTCCAACCAACCTGCTGCTTTGAGTTCCCAAGTGAACAACGCATGCTCGTAACATAGTCATTTTATGGACTTTCGTCACCAAATTTTCAACATAGGCATTTTAGGACCTCTGTTCATAAACAGTGCCACTGTGATTTTCTTAATGTGTCCTGAACACTGATGTCCCACAGCAACCACGCTATTCTGCACTGGTAGTACAAAACACACATTTCCATCAGGTTGTGAAAAATGACAGCTGTACTGTTTATAAGGAGGCGGGGAAAATGCCAATGTTGAAAATCTGGAGGAAAGACATAAATTCGCAGTGTTACGGTAGCGCAAGTAAACTGCGCACAATGGACGCTTGTAAACAGTAATTTTGGGATTTTTTCACCAAATTTGCAACATAGGCTTTTTGAGAGCCTACCTTATGAACACTGGCACTGTCGTCTCATTAATCGGTCCCGGAAGGTGATTCCGCACAGTGACCTCAAAATCACCATTCGGGACCGAATAAAGCCATGACAGTGTCTGACTTCATGAGGAGGGGTCCCAATAACCTCATGTTGAAAATTTGTACCAAAATTCCCAAAAATGCCAGAGTTATGCACCAAAGTTGAAAAAACCCTACTTATGCCATTGTACAGCTTACCAGCATTTCATCAGTTCAAGGGTCGGCTTTGAAGAGTGCAGACATGTTCCCAGTCCACCAAGATCGTCCGCGCCAGGGTCCTGAGCTAAGTATGGGTGAGGGGTGTGTGGAGGTCGGGTACAGTGGTGGGTGCGGTTGGGGGAGAGGACAACAACCAATGTGGGGCCGTTTCCTTTGTTTCAGGGAGATAAAAAAAAAGAAAACGATGAAGCAGGAAGGTTTTTTGTTTCCAGGTTTGCTTCCAGTATACTGAGGTGGGATCCCAGTGTACCTCCTACCTTTTTTGGGGTGGAGATACTGAAACTGATGGGAATTGAGCCCCCACCCACAAAGAATGACTGTTTGGGGGGGCCATGATGCCGAGGGGAATTTGGCACCCCTCAGCACACAACAAATGGAGGAGGGTGTTACATCAAGCCAAGAGGGAGTGGGCTAACCCATCAGCAAATTAACTGGGTTGGGTGCTGCTGATAGGGGGATTGGCCACCCCCATTCATCTTTCAAGGGGCTGAGAGGTGGCGGCAATCCACTGCCATGTTTACTTAATTGTTAGACATGGAAAGTCTTGGAAACTGTAATGACGGTTGCTCCCTCATTGCAACGGAATGGCTGACGCTGCAATGACAAAGCGGCCCATCATTGCAGTAGCAAAATCATTTCTACTTGGTAGCACTTTTGGAGCCCAGTGTCATCGGCACTCTGTGCCTCCATTGGTCCACCAGTGCCAAGCCCCCAGATGCAGTGCCTCCTTTGGCTGCCACAGTGCCACACCTCTACAACCTGCTTCTCTCCTAAGCTGCCGCATAATGTTTCTTGCACATGCGTGCAAGCAAACATAAAAAGTAACACATGCATCTATCACATTGTAATTTTCCATACACAGGTGAGTGGCCAGTATTCCTCCCACCCACGTCCACCATCAAACTGACAAAACCAGGCTATACACAAACAGTGCCCCTTTAAATATCTGTCCAGAGTTAGTACTTACAAGTAAAGTCTTTTATATTCAATCTACGCAAAGTATGAAGACTGCTATTAAAAAGAAAGTGCATTTATGTTGCTCATTTCTTGATAATATATATAAAGATTACCATTTTGGGTTATGGTATGGCACTGACTTCAATGTACTAGGCCTGAGTACAATCAGCATCTAGTGTTTTGTGATAGTAAGAAACATCTCTGTTTCTGTAGCCAGTCCATTTCTGATAGTCATATATAAGCCCTTTGCAGCCCTGTATTACTTACCCTGAATTAGCTTAGCATACAAAAGTGAAATGAAGTTCTGCACACTTTGTAATCAGTCTGACACTCAACACTGTACCGTATTTTTATTTCAATGTCTCCCAAGTCCCAAGGTCTTACATCTAGCAGCCTGCCATGTACTGTTACTCCTTACCAACAGCTAGTTACCCTACAGTAGCTCCACCCTGTAACCCAAAGCATTCTACTGTCTGTAAGAGGAGCCAAGTTAAAAAAAATTGCTCAGCATACCAAAGAACAATTAAGTTTTGTTCATATTGTAATCAGCCTGACACTCTACCACGGTGCAGGATTTTCAGTGCACTCTATCATAGATGCATATATACATAAATACATAGTTATTAATTGCAGATAAGGGCCTATGGCCCACGTAGTCTGCCCATGTGTGCATGTACTGTGCTTCTTCAAGCTTCTCTAGAACTAGGTTGTCTCCTTCCACCATATACCAGAATTCCTGATGCCTATACCATGCATTCTTAATTCCTGTAATGCTTCATCCTCCATCACCTCCTCTGGAGGTCTTTCCATTTGTCCACAACCCTCTCCATGAAGAAATTCTTCCTCACACTGCCTCTGAACCTCCCTCCCTCTAGTTTCATCCCAAGCTCCCTAGTCCTGAAATATCTTTTTCTATGAAAAATTGTGTTTTCCTGCACCATGTTCCTCCCTGTGAGGTACTTGTATGTCTCAATAATATCACCCCTCTCCCTCCTCTCCTCTAGGGAGTACATATTTAAGTCTTTCAGCCTGTCCTCATAGGTTTTGTGATGTAATCCTTGCACCATCTTGGTTGCCCTCCTCAGAACTGCCTCCACCCTGTCTATGTACTTACATAGGTAAGGCCTCCAGAACTTGACAGTGTACTCAAGGTGGGACCTCGCTAGTGTCTTGTATTGTGGAATTATGATCTTCCTTTTCCTGCTGGTGATACCCCTGCCTATGCAACACAGCATCCTGCTTGCTTTTCCTGCCACCTTGTTTCACTGTCTCCCTACCTTGAGGTCATCAGAGATGGTAACGCCTAGGGGGAAATTGTTTAATCAGGAAAGGCACACTAAGCCAGAGCTTGTTTTCAGATGCAGCCTGGGAGTGCAAGGACGTTAAGTGACTTGCTCAGGGTCACATAGTATGCAAGTAGGAGCTGATCAGATTCAAACCAAGGTCTTCAGGTTTGCAGCTCAGTGCCCTTAACCACTATGCTATACTGCCTCCTAGGTCCCTTTCCTGCTTGGAGCATTCTAAAGCCCCCACAACTGATATGTTGTTCAAGGGATTTTGTGCCCCATATGCATTATTTTGCATTTCTTTGCATTAAATCTCAACTGTCACTCCCTTGATCAGTCCTCAAGCTTCTGCAGATCTCTCCTTATACTATCCATACTCTCCGGTATGTCCATCTTGTTGCAGAGCTTTGTGCCATCAGGGAACAGGCAAATTCTCCCTTCTAGGTCTTCTGTAATGTCACTGATAAAAATGTTGAAGAGGACTGGACCCAGCACTGATCCCTGTGTCACCCCACTGGTCATCCTTCCCTCTGTAGAGTGACAGCCAATTACCACCATCCTCTGTGTCCTACAAATCAGCCAGTTCCCCACACACTGCACCACTGTCCTACCCACTGTCATGTTCCCCAGCTTGTTTAACAGCCTTATATACAGGCAAAGTGTCAAAGGCCTTGCTGAAGTCCAGGTAAGCCACGTCCACTGTCCGCTCCGATCCTTCCTTTTCACCCAGTTGAAATATTCAATGAAGTTAATCTGGCATGACCTCCCCCCAGTAAAACTGTGTTGCCTTGGGTCCTGTAGACTGTTGGAAACCAGGTGTTCCACTATTCTTTTCTTCTGTATTGTTTCCATGATCTCCCAACTACTGAGGTCAGGCTGACTGGTCTGTAGTTTCCCACTTCCTCTCTGTTCTTGCTTTTGTATAGGGGGACTACATCAGCTGTCCTCCAGTCTTTGGGTACCTCTCCTGTTTGCAGTGACGGGTTAAACTGGGTTGCTAGAGGTTCAGCCACCATCTCTCTTAGCTCCTTCAACACCATGGGGTATACCTCATTTGTTCTGTTAGCACCCTTTGCAAACTGTGTGAGAGGCCTTTCGGCACCATGCAATTCTGCTTAAAGTTGGACCAGCATAACATTCTGTGGTGATTTGCATATGCAGCCCATGATGCTTTGCATTGTGGGAGCATGTGTGATTTTGTATATACCTCATTTGGCTCCATATCTTTATTGACTCTTATACCTTCCAGTTCCTTTAGGACCCTTTCCCATGGAAAAGGACTTGTATCCACTTCCATGCTCTTCCTACCATTTCTACTCCCTTCAGACCCATTACCCATCCCATACTCTGTAAAGACTGAGCAGAAATATCTGTTTAGTATGTCTGCTTTGCTGTTGTCATCCTCCACTCTACTCCTGCCCTCTGCTTTCAGTCTTACTATCCTTCCCTTTGCATTCCTTTTTTCACTTATGTACCTATAAAAGTTTTGTCCCCTTTAACCACTGATTTCACAGTACGCACCTCTATTTGTGCTTTGGCTTCCCTTACTGCCCTCTCTGCCTCCCTTTGTTTTCTACTGGTACCTATCCCTTCCTTCTGTGTCTTTTTGTATTGTTTGAATGCAATTTTTTTGACTTTCACTTTCCCCACCACCTCCCTGGAACACCTTAATGGTCTCTTCCTCTTCCAAGCATTTCCCCATATTCCCCAAATCTGCCCTCCTAAAGTCCAGGATTCACATTTCTGTGTGGCTGAGTTCTGTCCTTTCAGTTATGCTAAACCACACTGACTCATGGTTACTGTTCCCCAGGTGCTCCCCCACTGTGATCCCTGCCACACTATCCCTATTTGTGAGCAGCAGATCCAGTAATGCCTCCTGCCGTGTGGGTTCCATGACCAGTTGTTTAAGGAAGGCTCCTTGAAAGGAGTTCAGGATAAACCTCCTTCTGGCTGACACCATTACTGGGAAGCTCTAGTCCACATCTGGACTATTAAAGTCACCAGCCAGCACTACCTCACCCTTGTGCACCATACTTTGGATAGCCAGCATCATCTCCCTATCCGTCTCCTTCCCTTGGGCTGGTGGCCTATAAATTACTTGTTTTTATAAAGTGCTTAAGAGCACAGTGTTTTTTTATCATACATTTTAGAACTCTATGTCCTTCATCAGTGAAACACAAATGCTCATTTGCTCATATTCTAAAAATAAACAAAAGTCAAAATATAAGAAAAAAAAAATATTTAAAATGCTTATCATGATTATGGTCAAAATGTATTTTCAATACGTTTCAGTTCCTGACCAGGTTTGTGGTCCCCACATAGTTTATATCTTTATCATTTCATTTGATAAAATCAGACTTAGTGTAGACATTTTTTAATTTTATATCCTGAACAAAAATTCTTATGGCTTCACTTATTACTTGTATTGAATTACGATAAATGTTATATAATGCATACCAGTTTTCATGAAGTGCTTGGTCATCATTCAAAAGTAACTGTGACAAATTTCCAAACCCGAGTTTCACACATCATTTCTAAAAATAAAAGAACAAAGTACATTCCTTTTAGTATTTCATTCTTATAGTGATACTCTCCTCAACTAGGTTTTAAAAAAAGTGTTTCATTCAATGTCTGTGTAAAAATTTCACTTGAAGAAAAAAAGGATGTACCTTAATATTGAGTTCGGGAACTTTTGGTCTTTTGAGTTCTATGGAGCAAAAAATTGTTAGTTTTTAAGGTAAAATCACATTGTCAACATAAATCCAAAAATGAATTCAACTTTTTAAAAGTCAGTGTCCTTGAAAGGGTTTAAAGTTGTAGTGAAATTTACTTACAAGTATGAAGAAAGTGTAACCGAGACCTTTGACTCTCTCTCTTTCTGGAGGTGCAGTGGGCGTCTTTCACAGTAGCTATATACTGCTGGAAGCACGAGGAAGAATCAGGCGCACAGCTGTGAGTCTGTATCAGCTGACAGATTCCAATGACCTGTGTGCACAACCCAAAGGAATGCGGCACCTAGCAACCAAAAACAAATGTGCTAGGTGTCTCCAAGTGCTAGAATTTTGTATGAAAAAATACTCGCTGAATGTTTTAAACAAAATCCAATTCTGTTTTTTAAAGAAAGAACATGAACTATGAATAATACCATGTATTATGTGTCAAAAAGGACACTTTTATTGTATAGACCATATTGAATCACTGATTTTAAATCATCGTTGAACAAACTGAAATGTTGGGCATACAAACCCAATATAAAATGTCATGTGAACGTGAACAACTCTGCCTTACAAAAACGATGACTAAGATGTCAATTAAATGTTTAAAGTAAGAAAAAACATTTAACTTTACTTAATACCAAACTCCTACAAGGAAAATATGTTATTTATTTGTACCAAAGGTCTGTGCAGGTGTCTGGGGGGGAGGGGTGGAAAAGACTTAGACAACTGCTATGGAGATTCATTATTGTGATAACAAATATAATGTTTTCATATAATCAATCTAATGATACCCGATGTCATAATGATGTAAAAATAAATAAACAGAAAGGGTCTCCATGTCTCGTGAAGAGATTGGGTGAAGGGAAAAATTAGATGGGCTGACTAATTTATAAAATAGGTTATCAGTCTATGGAGTCATTAAGCCCACGTCTTTCATTAGTTGCATAAAATCTATTAATATAATTTGCTTCCCTTAGTAACAAACATTTTCTGTAGTTTCCTCCTCTTGGTTTGGGGTCTATTTTTCAATCCCAAAAAAGGTGAATGAGGTTACTGATTTTCCTTTTCTATGAAGTGTCTTGCTACCAGTGAGGTCATGTCCTTTATTCTGATATCCGATTTGTGTTCCCCAATCCTGGTCTTCAACATTGTTTCAGTTTTTCCAATATATACTTTGTCGCAAGGACATTTTAACATGTAAATTACCCCTATGATTTGACAATTAGTACATTTATTAATAATAATATTCTTATCTTGAGCAGTATTCCTAACCTGCTTAACCCTATAAGTATTATTGCAGTGTACACAATGGCTGCACTGGTAATTGCCCCGAATGTCTAAATCTGATTAAAAATGTTTTAGGTGAATGTCTGGGATTTTATTGTCTGTCTGCATAAGTCTACTGTATCTCCCATATATCTGTTTTTTTTTTTTTTTGGCAACTACTAATGGTGTCTCCTGAAAAGTTCTTACCCCTATATCAGTGGTTTTAAGGACTTCCAAATATTTCTGAATTATATTTTTGATTGAAAAGAAAGCATCATTGTATTTGGTAGTTAAAAGCATCCTGTTCTTAGTCATCTCGGATGTCATTTCTTCCAGTGGATTTAATAGTGTATCATGTTCCCTTGAATCTGCTTTTGTCTTTGCCTGGGTAAGATCATTTACCTACCTTGTACCTCCTCTGTTCAAATCTTTCTATCATTTCACTAGATGCCTGTTCAAAGTTTTCATGTTAGTACGGTTTTGTTTCACCCTTATTAACTGTCCATAAAGGATGGATTCTATCAATCTTGTAGGATGAAAGCTATAA
Organism: Neoceratodus forsteri; assembly: GCA_016271365.2. NCBI lineage: Eukaryota > Metazoa > Chordata > Ceratodontiformes > Ceratodontidae > Neoceratodus > Neoceratodus forsteri. The sequence goes on from CM028132.1 coordinate 629,973,282, forward strand.
GCTCTCAAAATAGAATTGTTATCTGTAGGTTTCCGGTACAATTTTGTTTGTAACTTGTTGTTATGTTTATATATTAATAAAACCAGATAGGGGATTTCCTCACTACTACAATTCATTACAAAAATTAAATGATCTGTTCTAGAATTTAAGTAGGCATTGAATGCCATAAGTTGTTCCAAAGTCTGTGTCCAAATGATGATCATGTCATCAATAACATGCTTCCATTGTCTAATATGTAACATAAATTCATTATGATTATGGAATACAACCCTTTTTTCATAGTAGTCCATATAGAGACTCGCATATGAGGGAGCCATGCTCGACCCCATTATCGTCCCCTTAATTTGAAGATAAAACTGATTTTCAAATTTAAAGAAATTTTGAGTCAAAACTATTTCTGCCATTTTTAAAAGAAGAGCATTTGAAGATGTTATCTCTGTCCTATGTTCCTGAAGTACCTCCAGTGATGAAAGTGAATAGGAATGCACAGGAACTCAGTTCCTGTACCTTTTTTTGCTGCAGGAATGGAGTTCCTGTACTTTTTCCCACTGACTCTGGAACTGAAATTTTTAAATCAGCAACATAATAACAGTTTCTGAGCCTGTGACCTGAAATCAGGGTTTCCATAACAGCATTTGACTTGTACAACAATGTTGTTTTACTAGAAATACTTCAATATCTCTAACTGAATCTATTAGTGTCTAAACAGACAGATGTGTCGCAACACAGCTATCCTTCAGACTGAGGATCTTCATTCTGTATTTCATATTTGACAATGCCAGAGTTCCTGTACTTCTTGCCAACCACTTGCACCACTGAGCACCTCCTGTAATACTTCACATCCTCTCCTGTGAGGGATCGATGTGTACAGGTTTTTTAAGTCCCATGTCATTAAAATACAACTTTTTATATCCAAATTGGAGTAATTTTCTGATTCAATGAGTCAAATTATATCTTTAGAGTTCTTGATATATGTTTGTGTTCTTTCTACCAGTGGACATTGGTAATAGTCCACATCCACAGAAGTTCAAGGACAGAGTTGATCCCTGACACTATGGGTCTCCCAGGTGGATTTCTTAAAATCTTTATGAATTTTAGGAAGGGTGTACAATAGAGGGGTGGAGGGTGTAGCTCTAAACAGGGCGTGTCTTTCCCATTCTGATATCTCTCCTTGTTCTAATGCTCTTGATAGTAAATTGCTCACCAGATCCTTAACCTGATTTGTAGGATCCTGATTCAATTTAAAATAGTTCCCACCATCCCCCAGTAAATTTTCACACATGTTCTTATACTTTGTGTAGTCCATAATTATATTGCCTCCCCCTTTGTCAGCATCCTTAATAATGATGTGTGAATCATTTTCTAAGTTTCTTAAGGCTACAAACTGTGCTGCCATGAGGTTAAATTTTGATCTCCTCTCCTATTCCTTTTCTTTATTAAGAAGTACCTCTCTGTTTCTATTCACCAATGTGATGTATGTTTCTATGGTATGAGGGATGCCAGGTGGCAAAAGGTAGATTTTAAAAGTAATCTTTGTCCCAAAATGGTCCTCTTTTCTTGTTCTAGAATATCTCTTTTTGGATTGTCCACTTGTGTGGCAAAAAAATTTCTCAATCTAATCTTACGAGAGAACCTATTTAAGTCTAGCTTTAATTCAAATTCACTAATACGACTATGTGGGCAAAAAGTTAGGCCTTCAGCAAGAACCTTTTTCCAACTTTGTTAAATTCCTACTTGAAGTACTAAAGATCAGTTCAGTTTCTGTACTTGAGACCTCATTGTTTTCTACTCCTGGATGGTTTCTTGTTGTTTTTAGTTTGACTTTTCTTTTGTCTCCTGAGCCTATATTTCTGTCTGTCATGTCTGTTCCTGCTGGACCTTGGTCTGGATGTTCTCTTATCCCTTCCTGTTTCATATCCTGTTGTGTATATTGGTAACCTTTATTCCCTCTGTCACATGATGGTTGTCTCCTCCTGTAACCTTCTCTCCTCCAAAAAAATAAATGCCCATCTCTACCTCTCGGAATGGACCTCACTCTTTCTGAGTCACTTCCCGAAGTGGGTGCTGATGACTCAGAGTCTAAGTTGTATTTGTAACCAGTATAATAACCAAACATTTTTTTATTGTAGGTATATACTTTATGTTCCCTATAGCCATTAAGATCCCTTTAAAACATTTTTCAACTTAGTGGCTCGCAATTCTTTCTCAAATTCTGAAATGTGTACATTAGCCTTATCCAAGTAATATTTAACTTCCTCAATAGAGTATTTTTTCTTAATAGCAATCTCATATTGTTGTAAAGCTACTTTAACTTTGTTGAGTTCCCTAGTAATGGAATCTATTGTTAAGAGCATAAAGTCTCTAAAGCAGTGAATGTGGACCCAATCCCATTTTGTTTCTATTTCCATATCCACATATCCCATGTTAGTCTCTACAAAGATACGTAAACCTCTAGGTATTCTCTTTTGTTTGATCTATTGTGACACGGTGAGAGCATACCACTCCAACTTTACCTGCTTTTGCTTTAAATACTCAAACTGGTTGGTAATTGATCTCATTGGGGTGGAGCCTGCAAAAACTCTGCTCATTTTGAAACTCTGAAGTAGCTTCTGCTCTTCAGTGTCCGTAATCAATAATGGTATAGATCTATTGTCCGTTAATTTGTTCATTTCATCAAAGATCAACATTATCAAAATCTAATAAAAAAAGAGTCTTAAACAAGTCCTTGAAGTTCTTGCTAGTGTAGGGTCTGTTTCCACCAATAAAACATGGTATCCCAATGGTCTGTGTCCCTTGATAGTAAAAAATCCCATGCAGGAATGTCACAGAAAACCAAAGTCAGTAGGAACTGGAAAATGTCCAATATCTGTCAAATGGGTGTCCCTCTAGAAGAAGCACCTGCTAAGGGCTGTAGTCAAATGCTTGTACAGATTCTAGTTTAGCCAATGAACCATATTTTGCTAAATAGAACCCAAAAGACCAAAGGTTCCCAAACTCAATATTAAGATACACCATTTTTTTCTTCAAGTGACATTTTTACACCGACGTTGAATGAAACACTTTTTTTAAACCTGGTTGAGGGGAGTACCGCTATAAGAATGATATTTAATTTTAATTTTTATTTTATTTGAGTCTAGGATTACAAAATACCTTTGAGCCAAGGCTCTTTTATAAGAGTAAGTACAGACAATTAACATACAATAAGTTAAACGATACAGAATATCAAACCGTTACTTCAGTGTCATAATCATTTTTATAGTGACAGTACAATTCAACACTAGGAGGAAGAAGGCAAGAAAGGGAAAGGGGTTGGGAGGAGGAGAGGGCGTAAGCGAAGTGGGGCAGAGTAAAGCAGCCAAAGGGCTTTGTCAAGACAGACACTGGGTAAAAGCAATTGAAAGGGCATAGGACTGACAAGCGCTAGTAGAGAGGACAAAGCAGACAGCTGAGGTGGTCAGCAACAGTGTAGGAAACAATCTAATTAAGCAGTACTATAAGGAATGTTCTTTGTTCTTTTATTTTTAGAAATTATATGTGAAACTTGGGTTTGGAAATTTGCCAATTACTTTTGAATGATGACCGAGCACTTTATGAAAACTGGTATGCATTATATAACATTTATGGCAATTCAATACAAGTAATAAGTGGAACCATAAGAATTTTTGTTCAGGATATCAAATTAAAAAATGTCTACACTAAGTCTAATTTTACCAAATTAAATGACAAACATATAAACTAGGTGGGGATAACAAATCTGTTCAGGAACTGAAATGTATTGAAAATACATTTTGACTGTAAGCATAATAAGCATTTTAGACATTTCTACTCTTACATTTTGATTTTTGTTTATTTTTAGAATATGAGCATTTGTGTTTCACTGATGAAGGACATACAATTCTGAAACGTATGATAAAAAACACTGTGCTCTTAAGCACTTTATGAAAACAAGTTCTATACAATAAATGAATTTTATTGCATGATCAAAAAATCTTTAGGTGAGTGGAATCATCTGTTAACCAATCTGATATTTCTATTTGATTTGCTCTGATTGGTTCTGGGCTACTCCCACTTAATTAGAAATTGTCTTTGTACCAAGGCTGGCTGAGCTAGAATCTCTACAAACAAAGGTCTACAAATTACCCCTTTGTGGATGGCTGACCCTGTTTTTCTGTCAAGCATAACCCACAGTATCCCCCTCTTTGTTCTCCTTGAATCTCTGTGGCATTTAGGTTATCTCTCACATAAAACACCACTCCTCCCCCCTTCTTGCCTGTCCTGTTCCTCCTGAATAGATTGTAGCTTGGAATGGCCATCTCCTAGTCATTGTTATCATTACATCAGGTCTCCATGATGGCCACACTGTCCAGGTCTGACTGTGCCATGTCTGCCTCCAGGTCTTCCATCTTGTTACTAAGGCTCCAGGCATTGGCACACATGGATTTTCAGATGTGACTTCCTTCCCCTGTTTTCTTGCCCTAATACCCATCCCTCTTCTTGGGCATTCTTTTTCTCCTGTCCTCTTTGTCTTTTATCCTTATGATGGATTCTGCCCTGTGTCTGTCATTCCACTGTTTTGGTATTTGTGTAGAGCATGTGCTTGGGAGGGGGGTACTAAGCCTCCTGACCTTTATGGCTCTTCCCTATTGGCACATTTAAATGCTTGCTGCAGAAGCATTCAAACTTCTCACTTAGGACTAAGGTCCCCTTCCTGGATGGATGCATGCTGTCATCCTTGAACAGGTTAGCATCCCTCCAGGTGGGGCCCAAATCCCCATTAAGGCAAAACCTTCCTTTCTGCACCATTCCTTCAACCAGGAGTTGAATTTCTAGATACGGAGTGACCTAGCCTCCCCCATGCCATAGTACCTCTGAGAAAGAGATGTAGAGTGCTGTCTGCTTTAGGTCCCCCCCAGCTTCCTGAAAGCCTCTTGGAGTCTGGCAATCTCCTGCCAGGTCATGTGTTCCCAGGTGGACAATAACATCCAGTTCCTCTCTCCTTACTATTACTCTTGCAATCCAATGGATCTGCATGAAATCCCAGTCTCCTACCAAAACCATTCCTCTTCCAAGAGCATATTCATACAGCTGCTCTTGCATGGTGTCATCCCCTTATAACTGACTGTGTCTACAACTCACTCTCTGTGGAAAGGCCAGATTTTGAAGAATTTCATGACTGTTTTGCTCAGATTGAAAAGGGGGGAGGTGATTGTAATAGGAGATTTCAATCTAAATTAGTTAGATGATAACACAGGCAGACTCAAATCTGCCTTTGCAAAAAGCTTGTCTCATGCAGATAATTGCTGAGCCTACTTGCCTTAATGTGAAGTTGGGTAATCACTCTCTGCTGGACCAGATATTAGTCAGCAGGAGTGATAGGGTTAAGGGAGCTGACACTGTGGTTGATGCACTCAGCAACTATGCACCCCTTTACTGTTTTTTGGAGCAACTGTCTTGTGAAGCCCCTCTCCATGGTCAGTCTTGTTAAGACATTATTCCTGGCAAAATTGTGATGTCTTCCTTAAAGACCTGGGGCTGGATTCACAAACGTGTCAGGAACACCGCAAGCCCCGGGTGCACCAAACATATGGCACACAGGGCTTGAATCTTTCCCCGACAGCAATCAGGATTCATAATCCCATGCACCAATTGCCACACAATAGACCACCCTTTTTATGGTTTAACTTTGCAGCAATCTTGGGACCCTTTGTATGAGGCTTGTGCCAAACATTTGGTGCAAGCTGCAATAAAGCATGAAAAGTGTTGCAAATGCACCCAGTCTTCATGAATTGGGTACAAGTTGTGGCAATGTGTTTGGTGCAGATGTGCAGCAACATGGGTTTGACACAGGGCTTGATGCAAGCCCTGCATCCACCTTCATGAATTGAGCCCTTGGTCTCAGTGCAAGGGAACAACTAAGTAGGTGTGGTAACGTAAATGTGGCATTAGACATTTCAATAAATTCCTTACTGTGGTGACCAATTATGTACCCTTGGTCCAGAGCAGAGATGCAGTGAAATTTTACTTTGCTTGCAAATTTCCAATGAAGTTATCAAATATACCTCCATGGAGCAGTTCACAAAGTCACAGCTGTATACTGAAAATTAGCCATTTGTAACATCGCCTAGCTTTGTGGATTTTTACAAATTGCACTCAAAAAACACCCAAAGCAAGGAGAAGTTACAAATTGCAAATGTGCCCCCCCACTCTGCTGATATCCAGATACAATATATAAAAAAAATCTAAATCCCTGGTGCCTAGTGGACCCCCCACACCTCCAATCACCAGCCCCAATAAAAAAAATGTCTGAAATCCCTGGTCTCTAGTGGACTCCCCCCCAAACCCGCCGATCGCCGGACCCAATATAAAAAAAAAAAATTAAATCCCTGGTGTCTACTGGACCCCCCCACCCCACCGATTGCCACCCACACTAATGAAAAAAAAAATAAACAATCTAAATCCCTTATTTCTAGTCAACCACCTCCTCTCTGCTGATTGACAGCCCCAATAATGAAAATAATGAATCTAAATCTATGATGTCTAGTTGACCCCCACCCAGTCTAGTAATGCAGCTCCCAGCTACCACTTTGCCCCCCACCCCCACCTCAAACCCGAGGGACACTGGCATAGCCCTCCACTAACCTCCATGGCCAGCAGCCTGACTGACCTCTAAATGAATGAGCCCATGCTTGTACAAACACAAGCTCATTCATTCAGTCAGTCAGCCAGCACATCATTGTAGGGGAAATTGTTCAGGGGGCTAGAAAAGGGAGTGTAGCTGCTCTGATCATCCTTGGGGAAGTGGGATGGGGGAATGGTGTAGTGGACCTCAACTGACTGAATGAATGAATGAGAGCATGCTTGTACATGGACGCTCATTTATTCAGAGGTCAATTGAGCTGTTGGCCACAAAGGTGAATGAAGGGCTGTGCTGATGGCCTGCTAGGAGTTGAGGTAGAGGCCATGGGGAGCAGAGTGGTGGCTGGAGGCTGGCACTACCTGATGGGGTGGGAGGTCCACTAGACACCAGAGATTTACATTTTTTTTATTATTGGGGCCGGTGAACAGCAGGGACGGGAGTCCACTAGACACCAGGGATTTATATATATTTTTTTTTATTTGGGCCAGAGATCAGCAAGGTGGGGGCACCACTAGACACCAGGTAAAGGGGGGGGAAGTGGAGTGGTGGGGTAGTACCAGACAAGCTGTTTGGGTCCACTAGACAACAGGGGTTTATTTGATTACATTTTCTTTACATTTGGTCTGGCAATCAGTGGGGGGGGGGACAGTAGTTTTTGCGTGAAGTGTGAAATTTCACCTGCAAAATTCTATACTTTGCTGTTGATCCATGCTCTGTGAATTGGCAAATTTCACAAATTCACTCCATGAATTGAGAGCAACTCTCAAAATCTTTTACAGAGCAAATATTGCCAAAATCGCACACCTCTACTCCTGAGGCATGTTAATGGACTCTGTGCTAAGTTGCTTACTTTATCCCTGCCCTATATCAACTGATGAACAATGAGACCTAATGAGTGATCTGCTTCCCAATTCCACATTTTCACTTTGTTTGCCTTTTCCTGTTACTGCTTATTCTTCTCCCTTAATTTGTATTACATTTACATTAGATTAGTACATTATGTATATATAAGTGAATCATTGTTATAGTATGAACCTTTTTATTGAATTAGGTTCACAAATCAATGATGGATAAGTACCATTGTATATGACTGAAGCAGAGGAAGCAAGGATTTGTGGAAATGTGATAAACAGAAAACAATTTGCTACAGTCAATCCCACCAAGAACTTGCTGAGAGGTTGGAACAGTTGAGGCATAAGGAAACTTGACTAGATTGGCACAGTTTCACTCTAGTTAAGTATATTAAGCAGATAGGTATACAAAGGGGTTTATGGGTACTGGTTGAACTCAATCTGGGTTTACCAATCAAGTTTTAGAAACCAAATGGGATAGGGTTTATTAAATATTCATACACCTTCATGCTCATCTTGGTAGAGTTTATTGCAATGGAACAACATAGCATCACCATAGGAATTTAAAAGTTAAATGATGATCTGAAGGAAAAATCTGGAGATGAGAATCTTAAAACATACCTGTAAAAAGTGAATAAGACGAAAGAGGAGTATGAAGATTTCATCAAGGGTCAGAAAATTTAAAAGAAAATTAGGTGGGATCTTGTTGATTATAAAGAGAATTAAGTTTACACTAAAGCCTAACATCCTTATATTCAGTACAATATTGGCTCAGATAGTGCACTTTATTGTAATGATTCTAGGTCAGATTCAGAATACAGGATATGGTTTCAACAGAGGGAACATCCTTTTTTGGCAGGGCTGAGGCAGAGGAGAGGGTGGGGCTATGGAAGGGGGAACTACAGACCAACTGATACACCAAGACAGGGATAGAAGGAGATGGAGAAGGTGAGGTGACCCAGGCCTAGGTCAGAAGGAGGAGCCACAGGAGATCAAGAGGGACAGACAGGATGAGGAAAAATGAGATAGCAGCTAACACAGGGTGAAATCATGTCAACATCACAAATCCCAACAACCTTGAAACCAGAGTATATAATCTTGCTGACTTCAAACTGATGCCATTGGAACATAGGGTCCTTAGTAATGGACTTCTTTTTGTCCACACCAAAAGTGCACCTTTTTTGAGCTGAAGCTTGAGTAACAACACTTTTACAAGAAACTAAGATTGAAGGCATGCTTTGATAATCTTCCAGGCAAAGACCCAGAGGCCCTAGTAAAAGTAGAACAACATGCTAAAATAGCTAAAGCTCCAAAAGTTAAATCAACATTTATTCCACTGTGACAAATACCAGCAGCCACTGAAACATATATAATACTAACAGACAATGAGGTAGAAAAAGTAATAAAGGCAGACATGAGTATAGATTGAAGAAAAGTCCTGTATCTTACTACTGAAGAATTTGCAGTGCAAAGATGCGGAAAAACAATCCTTCTCTGGAAATTAAATCTGTAGATAAGGATGGAGCTGTAGTTTTACAGGTCTTCAAGACCTATACCTAAGAATGTATTAGACATCTGCAATATTTTATTAATTCTTCCCGTATTACTTTTAATCCCACTATAGAAATTACTGAGAAGTTTATAACTATTCTAAATCCGGCTGAAGAGAATGGTATTATCACTGATTGGGAAGGGGAAGATTACTGAATCAAAAAACAATAATACTTTTTTTATTTACACTTTGCTGAAGGTTAATAAATCTCTAGCGCTAACCATTGGTAGATCAGTCATGGCAGGGATAGGTTCCATTTTGAAACCCCTGTCTCCATATGTAGATTTCTGTATAAATTAGCTGGTCTCTGAAAGTCCTACTCACAGTAAGGACACCAGTCATGTTCTTACACTGACAGAAGATCTAAAAAAAGCAACGCTAACTGTAACAATGTGACTTTGGTGTTTTGGCATTAAAAATCTTTATAAATCAACAACCCATGATGATGGTCTCTATACTTTGTGTAAAGCTCTTAAAACTTTAACAGGAATTACACAACTTAACAAAGACTTTATTACTTGATTTGGCATCAAGTATTTTGACATGTAACTACTGTAAATTGAAACATCACTATTTCTTTCATGTTAAATGCACAGTAATGGGTTCCACCATGGTGCCCTCATACCCTAATTTACAAGCAATTAACACTGAGCAATAGTTCATTTTATCTCCACTTTACAACCCTTTCTACAACAACATATTTAGTGGAGGAGATTAATTAATGATGTGCTGTTGTTTCGGAAAGGCACAGTACATACTGTAATTTATTAATGTTCCTTAGTTTGGTTGGTTGTTTGTTTTTATAAATCAGTGCACAGACCATCTACATTTTACAATTGAAACTAGTCAGTTTCTTAGGTTTGGAAATTTTCAAAAGTTGCAACACATTACACACAAAATTGTTTAGGAAGAAAACAGACTGAACTACTCTTTTACACTATCAGAGTTTCCACCCACAACCACAGAAATCAGAAATACCATTTGGACAGTGTGTTCAAGCAAAAAAGAACTGCTGTACAAATGGGCACTTTCAGAATTCAACAAATTCTGGCCAGAGCCAATAGTGCACCAGCTGAGGAATGTGGAGTAAAAATAATGTAAATTACCCATATTATAAGCATGCATTTGCAAAATGTAACATAGGCTCATAAATGTGTTGGTTTGCAATATTTTCACACCAGATTTTCAATACAGCCTTGTTATGACCCTGCTTCATGAAGACGGGCAGGCAAACTGTTGAACTCCTGGCTTAAAGGTGTTTTGTTTTGTTTTTTTGAACAGGGACTGCGAAATCAACTTGCAGGATACAGAAACACATTTTGGGCAGTGTTGAAAAATGACAGCTGTCACACTCATGAGGTGATGTAAAAAAATGGCAGTGTTGAAAATTTGAGGTAAAAATATTGAATATTATCAAACTTATGAGCCTGTATTTGCAAAAATCAACATAGGCTTATAATGGTTTTGTTTTTTAATGTTTTTACAACAAATTTCCAACATAGCCTGCTTATGACCCCACCTCATTAACACGTACAGAGGAAATGTTCAGCTCCTGGCCAAAAGGTGATTTTGTGCAGGGACTGCAAAATCACTTTTTGGGATGTCAAAAAAAAAAATAATCCCCAGGATTAGAAAAATGACAGCTTCCACATTCATGAGGTGCTGTAAAGATATGGCTATGTTGTAAATTTGGGGTAAAAATATTGAAAATTACCAAAGTTATGAGCCTGCATTTGCAAAATTCTACATGGGCTCATAACGTGGTTGCTTTTTAATATTTTTGCACCAGATTTTCAACATAGCCTTCTTATAAACCCCCTCATGAACAAGGGCATAGAAAATTTTCAGCTGGTGCCCGAAAGGTGATTTCATGCAGGGACTGTGAAATCTCCTTTCAGGATGTAAAAAAAAACAACATTTATAACATGATTTGAAAAATGACAGCTATCACAGTCATGAGGTGCTGTAAATATATGGCTATGTTGTAAATCTGGGGTAAAAATGTTGAAAAGTACCAACGTTAAGAGCCTGTATTTGAAAAATTCAATGTAGGCTCATAGCTTTGTAGTTTTTCAATATTTTTGCACCAGATTTACAACATAGCCTTCTAATGACCACACCTCACAAACAAAGGCAGAGAACATTTTCAGCTCCTGTCTGAAAGGTGATTTCATGCAGGGTCCACAAAATCACCTTTTGGGACAGATCTGCCTAATGATAATGACATTGTTCATGAAGAGGGGTCCCAAAGAAGGTATGTTGAAAATGTGGGCCACAAATATGTAAAAATGCCCAAGTTGTGGCACTAAGTTCAAAACCCCATTGAAATGTATTGAACTGCACGCCTGTGCATGGTCCAGTTTTTTAGAATGAAGACAAGTCTGTGGTCAGAGAGGATTATGGCATTGGACCGCTGATGGGAAAGTAAGGGCTTGGGGTGGTGTGGCATGGTGGATGATGAGTAGGAGGATCAGGTGGGGGGGCAATCACAAAAGGCATTGATGGACCATTTTTTTTCAGGTGAAAAAAGAGGCCGACGATCCCTGATCATGACACTGGGGAATTGGGCACCCCCAGTGTCACAAAAAAAAATGACAATTCCTGATCGTGACACTGGGGGATTGAGCACCCCCAGGGTCAGATTCTAGAAGGGTGGTGCAAGTTGACAACAAATGCAACTTGTGCCATCGGCACCTGCAACATTGACCTGTGGCCTATTCTAGAAGGGGCAGGGTCATCGCAGCTAAGTCCTGCGACTTGTGACATGTGGCCAGGTATGTCAAACTGCGGGTGCACCTGGCAAGCATGTTGCAAGCCACAACAGCAGGGTGGCACAGTCAAACCCCCCACCCATGCCCTGACCCCTAGCCACTAGCCAGAAATGCAGCAGATACCCAGGTAGCCCTGGTGGTCTAGTGCCCTCCCCAACACTGTCATACAGAAGCATACCTATTCCCTGGTAGTCTAGTGGCCCCCAAACTGTAAATATTAATAATAGTGATCCCATATCCCTGGTAGTCTAGAGGCCCCCCAAACTGTACAATAATAATCATAGTGATCCCTATATCTCTGATAGTCTAGCAGCCCCCTGAACTGTACATTAATAATCATAGTGAGCCCTGTATCCCTGGTTGTCTAGTGGCCCCCCAATCACCATACAATATATACTGTACACCCATTCCTTGGTAGTCAAGTGGCCCCCTCACCCAGCCATGGCAGCCCACCCACACCCCCACCTGTCCCCAGCCAGCAACTAGCACAGCCCACCTCTCACCACCACAGCCAGTCACTGACTGAGTTCAGTATCAGCATGAACTGTACAGACATGCTCAGATATTAATATCTGAGCGCGTCTTTTCTTGTAGAATCTCAATGAGGGGACTTTGTGGCTGCCCTTCTAGAATGGGGCACAACTGCTGCCATAAACCCCCTAGTGCCATGTCGCAGGGGGTTTATGTGGTGTAACTGCTGTTCGGCGCAAGTGGCCTGCTACATGTCGCAGGCCACTTTAGAATCGCGCATGTCACAACTGCTGGTGTAAGTTGTTGTTATTGCTATTCTACTTGGCACAATGCTGTTGCAGGTAGTAAACCCTTCTAGAATCTGCCCTCAGAGTCAGAGTTACATTAATGGAGGTGGTGCTGCATGGGAAAGATTGGTGGGGAATTTTATAATAAATAAAAAGATACAATAGGCAGTCATGGCGGAACATGGCCCCCTCCACCATGACCAAGATGGTTGCCACAAGCTACTACACATGCATGACTGCTAGCATATGTGCAGTACAGTCAGTGGCCATCTTGGACATGACAGAGTGTGCTGTGTTCCACCATGACTGCCGGCACTCTAAAATATTGCAGTGCTGCACTGATAGGGACAACACTGGTGGACTGCTTCTCAGATTGTGATTGTGACCCAAGTCCAACATGCTGTTTGTTCAGAAAGAATGTAGAGTCCTTTTTCTCAAAGCAAAAGTTCTGCAGAGCTCTGCCCACTGCAGCCTAAAAGAGGCCTTAACCACAAGTTCTTAGGGTTATCAGCAGGCACATTTGAAAAAGGCCGAAGAAAGGTGTGAAGTTTTAGCAAGGGGCAAATTTATGAAGCAGAGATCTGAAACAGGAGCTCAAAACCATACAGTGTTCACTGCCAGTAACTTTGATGTCTTTTATGACATTAATGGAATAGTGCACAAAAGTTGAAAATTGCTACAGGCGACCCTGGAAGGGGCAGAATTCTTGAAGGATAAACCCTTTATAGTTGCCAAGAAGGATAGATCACTGAGAGATAGGCTTGTACATTCCACAAATCAGCTCCCCCAACAGGAACAGGCCACAATTTCCAGTTTAGGATCATAGATCAAGGGCAATTTTACCTGTGATCATTGTTCAGCATACTCTAGTACTATTATAACAAAAACCATAAAGAAATTGGTAAGCGATGAGAATGTTGAAATTCAGCAACTCATCACATGCCAGACTCTGTATGTGATCTATGTATTAAAATGCCCTTGTGATAAGTTATATATTTGTCAGGCCACAAGAGCTCTAAATGACTGAGTACTTGAACATAAGGGATATATATGAAGGAAAGATCTCAAAATCACCAGTGGCAAGACATTTTATAATTGAACAGCATTGCATCCCATCATTAAGTTTTTTTTTGCCTTGAGTACATACCCCATTATGACAGGGAGGAGATCAGGAGAGAAAATATTTATTGAGAGACGCATTCTGGATTGATATATTCAGCACAACTGATCCTTGATATGGCATGAATGAGGAACTGGATTGGTTGCCTCTAATATAGTGAACCTTATCACTAGGAACATCAGCAGCAATATATACAATAGTGTCCTTCGATACTGTCCTGCTTATCACTTTCTAAGCCTCACCAAGACTATAAGACTTGGGTTTCTAACCACCAACTTGATAATTTGTAATACTTTGTTAATGTGATGTCCCATTCCTGCTATGTGTGATTCCTGTGGAGCTTACGTAACTGAGCCAGAATGAATGAGGTCCCCAATTAAGCATAGGACCCATAAGGACTAAAGTTACAATAATAGGGGATCCATCTTTGTTTTGTGGATTTATAAAAAATATAGAGAATATGAATGTTATTCCCCCACTGTTTTAGGACTCACTACTTTTATACAACATTTGTGAGTCTCTTTTCAGGAAGATAAAAGAGATATCTCACTGACCACATGGGGGATTTCATTTATATTTTCATAGTTGGGTATGTCACAATGGATATCTTGGCCAGCTGTGTATGTCACAAAAGGTTCAAAACTCATTTAGAATGTTTGGCCTCATTGCAGTACTTACCATATTCAAAGGTAAATAACTTTAAAATGAAAAACAATAGCATTGTACTATGAGCATAAAAGTTGTTCAGCACAAAAAGATCTAGAAAATTAGTTGTGTTTCATTTATAGCTGCCTTTTAGGTTTTTTATAATTAACAAAAAAAACAGCAGACAATTTATCTTCTTTTCACCTTTTCGACAAACAAATGCGAATAATTTTAAAACCAAAAAATAATAGCATGGTACTGTGAGCACAAAACTTGTTCAGCATAAAAAGATCTACAAAATGAGTAGTGTTTCACTTACAGATACCCTTTTAGTTTTTTTTATAATTGGCAAACAACTGCACACAAACTAATTTTTTCACTTTTTGCAACAAACAAATGTAAATAATTAAAAAATTGAAAAAAAGGGAGACACACAACTGTTATATAAATCAAATATGACATGGGTGAGAGTGAGATAGGAGCAATATCTCCACTCATTGTCATTGAACTCTAGGTAGCCCACTCATGGCTTCACCCCTCCTGGGATATCAAGAGTTCAAAGGCAGCTCGTGGAGATAATTCAGCTATCTTACTCTCACCCATGTCATATCCCATATGTATATTACATTTTTACACTTCCTATATGAGAATGGATACTGTATGTAGGTTTTGTGATATCCCCCACCTAGTGGTGGGTCCACAATTTTGAAGCAGACCAGGTATGGGTGAGTGGTTTTCCATGGCTCTCTATGTGTGAGATCCAGCCCATGGCTGGTCTGCATGGATATCATTTCTGTGCTGTATTTACAATAGACAAAAACATTTATTTTGATTATGATGTGGTTACTAATACTTTGCACTTTAAGAATTTTTCACTGAAAAGTTTGGCACACCAGTTTAGTATAGATAGTAGTAACTTTAGAATACACAAAGATATTGAGTAAGGGTTGTTAAATCCTTAGAGTCTGTTTCTCCAGACATCTTGGTACATTTATATGTTTTTTAACTTCATGAAGAATAAGGATGTATAGCTATCAGCACAGATAGGAGTCACTTTTAGAGTGCAGTGCCTGAGCAGTATGCAGGGTATGATTGTATAATTACATACATTTTTTATTTTTTACATATTTAATCATGACTATTTATTTACCAAAACATACTTAACAAAACAAAACAAAAACATGTTATAAGCTCAATAACACACTTTATGGTGTGTATTATAGTAGATCACTGCTTATCCTGGGTGGTTGACATTACTCATATAAATACAGAAACATAGAATTTCATGGCAGATAAGGACTACTTGGCCCACCAAGTCTGCCCAGTTTCTCCACCTGTTTCATATACCGCAGATCCTAAATGATCTGTGGCTTACCCTGTCTTTCCTCTCGCTAGAGTTCCTTTATGTCTTTCCCATGAATTTTTTAAATTCCCCTACTGTTTTGGCCCCTTCAACCTCTGCTGGAAGGCCGTTCCATGGATCCACCACCCTTTCAGTAAAAAAATATTTTTCATGTTAACCCTAAGTTTACCCCCCTCTATTTTCATATCATGGCCCCTACAGTAGTTCTTGAACATCTTTTTTTTTTTAAGATGCTTCCATCTGATACCTTATTTACACCCTTGAGGTTTTTGAAATTCTCTGTCATATTCCTCTTTTCTCTCTCCTTTCCTCCAGGGAATACATATTGATATCCTCCAGTCTCCCCATATATGACTTCTGGTACAGCCCCTACACTATTTTTGTTACCTTTCTCTAAACTGCTTCTACTCTGTCTATGTCCTTCCGGAGATGTGGCCTCCAGAGCTGTTCTATACAGTGGCATCACCACCTCCTTCCTTCTGTTGGAGATACCTGTGCCTATGCACCCCAGCATTCCACTGGCAGTCCTCAAAGCCTTCTCACATTGTTTGGTAACCTTTAGATCATCAGATATGATCACTTCCATGTCCCTTTCCTATACAGCTATTATTACCTCCCTCCTTCTGCCGGTCTGATTCAGAGGGTTCCCAGTTTGCTACAGCCAGCCTTCCAGAATTACAATCTGTTCTGTGTGATGCAGGCACCTTGTGTCAAATTCAGGCATTTGAAAGCTGACCCCCACAATATTTAAATGACCTCCCATTAACATGTCACCACTCCTCCTTCCAGATGTATGTGGATGACACAGTACTGTATGCCTCCGGACCTACCACAAGCACTGTGGCAACTCTCCTGCAGGAGGATTTCAGCGTCATCCAGGAATGGTTCCAGTCAAACCAGTTATTTCTAAACCCCCCAAAAAACATGTCATTAACCTTTGGCACACAACAAAGACTCTCCCGCCAAACCCCCTGCCCCTCTTTCAAAACCCTGGATGGGACCCTTCTAGAGCAATGCACCAGCTTCAGATACCTAGGCATCTGGCGCAACCAGCACCTCGATTTTGCCACTCATATCGACTCCTTACATAAGAGGCTGCTCCCTAAACTTGGTGCACTATACAAGAACAAAAGCTGCTTCCCCTCACCCATGAGGCACGCTATTGTCCAAAGGATGATACTACCGGTACTCGACTATGATAATATAGTGTACACTATATCTCCCTCCTCCACCTTGGCCAGCCTAGACACCTTGTTCCACTCATTTTGCTGATTCATCCTTGACTGCCTACAAACCACCCACCACTGCACCTTATATAGCTCCCTAGCCCTGCCATCCCTCCAAGATCGTAGACTAATCCATTATGCTAGGTTTGCAGCTAAATTTTGGTCCCTCACCCTACCCCCCCTACCTGGCCTCTACCCAACTACCCCCACCTGCTTACTCCCGCAGAAGCACTGACCCCAGGCTACTCCACGTCTCCTTTATGCGCACAACCAAAGGTCAGGCCACTTTCAATTACCGAATCCCACAGATTTTGAATGCCCTGCCAGCTACCATAAGACATGCACTGAATCCCAGCCATCGCAACCAACTACTCAGCACACACTTCTCCTCCAGCTGCTCCTGTTTTAACTAACAATGTACTACTGTGTTCCCTCAAGCTTAGTTGCATCTTCTAATTTGTATCATGAATTGAAACATTCCATTGTATGTATCTATCTGCCTGTCTGTAGCTATCTGCTGATTGTCTGCAAAGCAGATAGCCATTTCATTTCATTGATGAATTGTTTCTGTAACTAATACTTTCTACTGTATTGGATCTTGGCTCCTAGGTTGCATCTTGAATTGAGCATCACTGGTCAGTATGCCTTCCTGGTAAAACTCATAAATAAATAAATAAGTTTGACAGATTCACGTATTCTTAAAGGCAATATCTTGCTGTCAACATTCTAATCTCCTGTTTAAAACACTAACAAGTGATATAACATAAATACATAAATTCAAATTTTGCAAGTCTTTGAGAACATTGTGGAATTTTTGTGAACTTTCTGTGGAAGTCATATCCATATATTTTGCCCAGCTATGAACATAACTGCCTACAGAGATATAAAAGGCTGGGTAGACACATAATAATGAACAGTGGTATTCATAGGCAGATGCCACATTAAAGGTAACAGGAAAGTTGGATGGGCATTGCAAGACCATGATTCTAGTGCAAGTAAAATGATCTGCCTGCCTGTAGTGCACGTAAAATGAGTGTGACCCATAAAGAAGCATTGCACCTAGAAAAAGAAGCTGACTATTGCTATTCAATTTCCACAAGTTACTGAGGGAGAGCAAGTCATGAGGACAAAAGAAGGTCATTTATAAAACTAGGGATATTCTCAAAGGGAAAGTTATTCAGAGTGAGCTTCTCCAAAATGTTTACAATCCTGGAGTCTGTGAGAAATGGCAGCAGACTATTAGACAAGTTAACTCTGGCTTAGTGTCTGTTAAATGAGGAAGGGTTCTCTTTTCTGCCATGCTAGAAGATCTGTAATTTTTGAATGTTAATAATGGGCTTGATATCCAAAGGGGTTGCACCTGGCTCAACTGAGGTGCACCAGCGTAACCACAAACATGCGCCCTGGGGCAATATTCAAAGGAGGGACTTGCACAATGCAAATCCCAAAGCACCAGGGTGCAAAGATAATGTATGTGGTGCATCTCCAGGGGGCGTGCCCATGCATATGCAGCACATCCCGATATTCAGCCCGGGATGTGTGGCGCATATGCCTGCACAACCCTTGAATGTGCCGCATACTGATGTGCAAAGTTGAGCCTGAAATAAATGGCTCAAATGGTGGTCACCCACAGGTGAGCTGCTGTACTGCAAGGTGCAACACAGCAGCCACCAGCTGTGGGTGGCCACCGGCCCACCCAGTACACTGTGCAGAAGCACCCATATCATCCCTGGTGGTCTAGTGGACCCCCTCCTTACCTGTAGCCAGGATTGCCATAAATAAGATAAGGAAACATCCCTGGTAGTCTAGTGGAACCCCCTCCTTCCCCATAGCCCTGATCACTGAAAATAAAATAGTTCTACATCCCTGGTAGTCCAGTGGTACCCTCAACCCCTCCCAATGCTCCAGTCCCTATAAAAGGAAATATTTGAAATTCCTTCGTAGTCTAGTGGTTCCCCCCACCCCCCGATGCTATGAGCCCCATAAAATGAAATATATGAAATTCCCTGGTAGTCTAGTGGTCCCCACCCTTGCATAACCCTGATCACCAGTGTAAATTAAAATCACCTCCCTGCTGGTCCAGTGGCACCCACCGCCCACCCACAGGACCCCAGCCCACCCAGCTCCCTCCATCATTGGTGGTCAGCAGCGTAGCCACCGCATACCTCCATGGCTGCCTGCAGAATGACAGCATACAATATGAGCTGCAATCTCATTTGGTCCACAGTGTGGACCAATGGACTTGTAGTATACTGTATAGTCATTCACAAACATGTGAATTAAATCATTCACATATTTGTAATGACTATTACAGTATGTACTGCAGTCCATTAGTCCACACTGTGGACCCATGAGATTGCAGCCTATACTGTACGCCATCATTAGGCAGGCAGCTGTGGAGGTATGTGGTGGGTATGCTGTTGCCCAATGTGACTGGGGAGCTGGGTCAGGTGGGGGTCCTGTGGTGGGGTGGGGTAGCCACTGGATCCCAGGGTGGTGACTTTAGCTTATGATCAGTGATCAGGGTTACAGGAGGGTTGGGGGGACCACTAGACTACCAGGGAATTTCATATATTTCATTTTACCGGGATTGGGGCATCGGGAGGGTGGGGGGTACCACTGGACTACCAGAGATATATAATTATTTTATTTTCGGTGATCGTGATTACGGGGCAGGCAGGGGATGCCACGTGATTCTCTCTGGCAGTACCACATGCTGTGCAAGGTGCCATGCACATTTTACTGGCCTGCCCTGTGCAACACATGCAAATGGGGCCATAATAACATGCAAACGGCCCCATTTTGCCTTGCATGCATTATTGTCCCATGTGCATACTGCTGACTGAATATCAGGAATTTGCACATAGCGTAATTCTGTTGCACTGGTACAGGTTCCATTCCTGGTATTCAGCCCTGTCTGGGGAGATGCACCAGCACATTGTATTTGCGCAGTGAGCATTACCTGATATATTCAGAGGAGATGCGACATGGCTCATCTCTTTAGAATATATCCCTGAGTTACACCAGCACAACTCAGTTGCACTGCCCCACCACATACGCCTTTGCCAGGTGCACTTCTGAATATCGGGGCCTCTGTCTCTATACTTTCTCACTGATGTCTGTATTTAAGTTGTTCATCCAAAGAGATATATGTCTTGGGGAGATAATCCTATACCAAAGAATAAATTCTGTGACAAGTGGGTACTTTTCAACAGAATGGACAGAGCAGATAGAAAGGAGTTAAACTAAAGGATGGAGAGGCACCTACTGCAGGGGAACATCAGTGTCAGCAGTTAAATGCATGAGTTAGCCATGGTAAGGACAGCAGAGCTGGGTATCACAAAAATAGCAGACAAGTTGGAGGTAGAAAGCACAGAGGGGCAATGATTCTCCCTTGAAAGCAGGTCATATGAAAATCACACACAGCAAAAAAGACTGGCCAGTGAGATTTAAGCACTTGTAATTATGGCCAGGGGGACTTAAAGGCACTAACTAAAACCTGGTGGTAGAAAAAATGACTGGGACTACAAGAATGAGGAAGCCTGGTTATTCCGTAGGGGTAGGTCTGACAGCACAAAAGGAGTAGGATGCTCTATTTTTAATTCATGGCATCAATTTAAAGAACAAGGCTGATATCATGAGGAAAAACAATTCAAATGTGTCCATCTTTGTCAAGCTAAGAAAAAAAGTAGAGATAAAATAGTCACTAAACAGGGTACTACTGGTCTGCAAACAGTTCAGCTCAGGAAATTAGTAGAGCTGCCAAATTGAATGTGGTGGTCGTACGTGCTTTGTGAAAGAAATAAAAAACATACAGATGTAATCATGGCAGTATTGCTTATTCTTCTTCCACAAATTTTTTGTGAACATTTTGCCAACTAATAATCTGCAGTATTTCTCCTTTAAATTTACAATCGCTGATCCACATTTCTCTATCTTGATCACATTCCAGGATCCACTGAGATTAACTATGCATGTCAAATGTCAGGTTTACTCCTGCAGTGGCAGCAGAAATGTAAGCATCCACATTTCACAAATAATAAAATTATGAAATTATGCATCTCATGTAACTTAAAGGTTAATGATCAGAATCTTGCAATATTTACCATTTGTTAAGAACCTTTCAAAAATGCTGTGCATGCTAATTTTGAGGTACCTAACTCTCAAGGTGACTGAGTTATAAGGAGTGAAATATTTTAACAGAAATGTCACAAATAAATAGAATGTCAGACTGAGCCTTTGTAGGTTTGAAACTACTCAAGTGAATGTAATGGTATTTGGCATGCTGTTAGAGCCCTTAATAGTAAGTGAGCATACAACTCTTTACATCTCTAGATGAAAGGATAGCTGAGTTAGAGCCAAATACACAAAATCTAAAAAACCTTCGTGAAATTAAATGAACTTTTGTGAACTTTGCAGAATTTCATGAATATATTAAAAATTTGCTGTCAGCCCTGTCTATTGGTGCAGCTTGTTAAGGAACCTACCAGGCAAAACAGGCTTGAACTGGCTTTTGGTGCCAGCAACCCACAGTCAGTAACCAAAGTCCTTGACTTTAAAAGGGCAGACCTCGATAGGTTGAGTGAACTGGTCAGGGTTAAGTTAGTAGGAGTTGAGGACATAAGGGGGAAGAGGAGAGTTGGGGGGCAATAAAGGAAGCTATCCTTGAGGCATCAAAGGCAAGAATAAGAATATTATCTGAAAAAAAAAAGATTTAAGAGACCACTATAGTAATCAGCTAGGTCAATGGATGCAGTTGAGGTCAAAAAGAGGGCCTTGTATCAGTGTAAGAAAAAGCAAGGGGAGGCCAAAAGGGAGGATTAGCTACTGAAAAATAGTGACACAAAGAGGGTTTTCAGGAAGGCAAAAGCAGACATGGAGGTGCATATCGCAGAGGGGGTCAAGAACAAAGAAAAACTGTTTTCTAGGTAAATCAGAAAAAAAGGAGGGGCATCACATGGCTAGTTAAGATTGGTAGGGTGATAGAGGAGATGATCAAAAGGCTGCTGTACTGAATGACTACTTTTGCTCAGTATTCACTAAGGAGGATTGCGGGTCCATACCAGAAAGTGGCATCAGAGTGGCAACTACGGGAGTCCCAGAAATGAGGCAGCCAATACTAGCGAGAAAGTCCAGAAAGGGCTGGCAGCCCTTAAAATAGAAAAGGCCCCAGGACCATATGGGTTGCATCCAAGGATACTTAGGGAATTAGCAGCAGAACTGGCCGAACCACTGGCTGGACTGTTCAACAGCTCATTTAGGTCCAGGGAAGTTCCAAGGGATTGGGGAATGGCGGATATTGTACTGCTTCATAAGGGGAGATGGGAGACACCAGGGAACTACAGGCCTGTCAGTCTGTCCTCCATTGTGGGAAGCTGATGGAATCACTAACCAAATAGGGCTTTATGGACTACCTAGATAGCAACTGGCTACAGGATAGTAAACAACACAGTTTTGTGGTGGGAATGTCTTGTCAGACTAACCTGATTTTTCTCTTTGACTGGGTGACCAAGGAAGTGGACGTGGTCCACGCTGGAAGGCTTTTGATTTAATGCCACATAAAAGGTTGCTCAAAAAGATAGAAGACCTAGGTGCAACTAAAATCATAGTGAACTGAGTGGGTAGTTGGCTAGAAGGGAGGCAGCAGAAGGTGGTGGTCAATGGGGTTAAATCAGAGGAAACGGAGGTTTTGAGTGGAGTACCACAGGGATCTGTCCTAAGTTCCATCCTCTTCAGCATGTTCATTAGTGACACTGGTAAGGGAATGCAGAGTAGGCTGTGTCTCTTCACAGATGGCACAAAACTATGTGTACAGGTGGACAATGATGAAACAATAAGGAATATGCAGAGGGACCTAAAAAAAACTGGGAGGGTGGTCAAAGTCTTGGCAGTTAACATTCAATGCCAGAAAGTGCAAGATAATTCACCCAAGGGAAAAGGAACCCCAGAATGCAGTACTGGAAAGCTGGGGTGTGTCTTAGCACTACAGAAGAGGAACAGGATCTTGGAATTATCATCTGTAACTCCTTAAACCAATGAGCCAGTGCAGCAAGGCCTATAACAAGTCTAACAGGATGCTAGGATGTATCAGGAGGGGTATTGATAGCAGAAGAAAAGAGGTAATACGTCCCCCATAAAGATTCCTGGTGAGGCCTTACCTGGAGTGTTGTGTCCAGTTCTGGAGCCCTCACCTCAGAACGGACAGGGATAGGTTGGAAGTGCAGTGCAGAGTAGCAAAAATGATTCAGGGCCAGCAGAACAGATCCTATGAGGAGCACCTCAAGGTACTAAATATGTACTCACTAGAAACCAGAAGGGAGAGGGGATATATGATAGAGACCTTCAAGTTCCTTAAAGGAATTAACAAAGTAAACTGTGGAGAATTATTTACCCTGAATACCAACTTGAAGTCATATGGTTATGAGTGGAAATTAACAGGAGGGAGGTTCAGGAAGGACATGAGGAAGTACTTCTTTATGGAAAGGGTGGTGGAAACTTGGAACAGTCTGTCGGCTAAGGTGATGGGTGCAAGCATGTTCAGAGGATTCAAGCAGGCATGGGATAGAATGAAGGGAATAGTGGTTGTCCAGAGCAACAAGACCAGGGAGGAGAATGGGGATAGTTTCGGGAAGGTTAGTATCCTGGAGAACAATAGATTCCAGAGAAGGTTCCACGGATTATAGGGAAAATGGGCAGACTGGATGGACCTCTGGTCTTTTTCTGCCATCATGATCTATGTTTCTATGTTTTTAACCCCCTTACTTTGTCCCAAAATGTGTTTTGTACACCATTCTTAAGTTTAGCTCCCTCTTCCCATCTATATATACTGGTCCCCCATATTCAAATGGTTAATGCAGTACTAACCAGATAAGTGCCATGCTAAATAGTGTTGGGCAAAGTCCATGCACTGCACTCCACGGAGCACTTCACATTTATAAATAATTACTCAAAGTACTCCACAGTACGAAGCAAAGTAATCCACCATAATGAATAAAGTGAAGAGCCATTGTTTCCAATGGACTTCGCATTGACTTTGCCTTATTTTTGGCCTTTAAGGCGAAGTTTGCATTGAAACATGGGGCATGGCAAGTCACATGTGCTCTAGATTGTCTTGCACAGCCTCAGGTCTGCATAGTGTGTATAGTGGAAAGCTGGAGACAGTGTGATCTCAGAGCTCTGAGAATCAAACCCGTGAAAAACCTTTTAAAAAACATTTTTACGCCAATTTTTTGGGGTAACAGTTTTGTACATTGATTTTAGGAAACCCTCCT
Organism: Neoceratodus forsteri; assembly: GCA_016271365.2. NCBI lineage: Eukaryota > Metazoa > Chordata > Ceratodontiformes > Ceratodontidae > Neoceratodus > Neoceratodus forsteri. The sequence goes on from CM028132.1 coordinate 629,997,476, forward strand.
GTGCTTATATCATCAATTGTTTCTTGGTTTTGTGTGCATTTTGAATGTTAATTTGTAAGATTCAGTCTGTGTACTGACAGACACGGTAGAAGTGTGCTTCAGGGGAGGGGCGTGGTGAAGGGAGAGTCACAGTGACTCAGTGAGAAATGTAGTTTTTGTGTTTTTGGGTAGCTAGTGTATTAGTATTTGTGTGCTCATGCACACACAGTAATACTTTTAGTAAGTTTTGATAATTTTTTGGTGTTTGCTGTGGTACTGTGCATTTTTCAGTTGTTTTAAAAGATTTGGTTGTACTACACGGAAGTTTAACATTTTCTGTGCATTACCTGTAGTGTGTGTGTATGCCATCAAGTCACTCACATTTTATTGTGCCGCACTGTAATCACATGACTCTTATTTGAATCTCTTATCCATCTGTGGTACTTTTTACTGCTTTGTTCTGTCTCGGTCGGTAGTGGACTGTTACGCAGCAGCCCTCCCCCCATAAAGGCATTATTGTTCCGGTTTTGGATCTGTGATTTTGTCCACTGGTTAATGTGGTGTTGTGCCTGTGCAGCTGCATCTCTTAATTGCAGTCTCCATCTCTCTGTGTGTCTGCATATCTTTATGGTCCAATCTCCATCTGTAAGTCACAGTTGTTTGTTTGGCTTCCCTTCAGAGCACTGGTGTAGTACCTATCTTGGCGTGAACATTGTGCTCATTTATGTGCATTTTTAAGTCCGGGCAATCATCACCGAGTCATGATACAAATCACATTCTTCATCTTCACAATCACAATTCATGAATTACTTAACTTTAAGTTTTTGGGGTGTAAGTTGTATGTAACCCCATTTTGTTTAAATCTTCGGTTTCATCATGAATCAGGAAAATGACTGGGGGACACCCAGTTATAAAATGTCACATCACAAAAGGTCCTTAGTCTACTCTGATGCTTCTGTTTGTGTTCACATTCTGTAGGATGCCCCACTTGAATCTTTGTGTTCACTAGACGCCGGCCCTATTTAATCCTGTAGATAGTATCTCAGCTTGACCATTGTACTCATTGATGTTCGTTTTCAAGTCAGGGTTTTTGGGGTGTTACCTGTTTTTTTAAAGTCTTCAGTTTCATCACGAATCAGGAAAATGACTGGGGGACACCCAGTTATATCATGTCACGTCACAGCAGATGGACTTGAATCTTTGTCCTCACAGCAGGAAACCAGCTTTATTTAATCCACAGATAATATTCCAGAGTGAATGTTGTACAGGTCAGGGAAGTACAGCCTAAGGTATTTGTGTACAGTTCATTAATCATGTCGCACCAGTCACTCATCATGAGACAAATCACATACTTCATGAATCATAGCAGTTACATTTTTTTTCAGTTCTGATAATACGCTAAAGACCTGTAAAGACGACCAAAATATTAATGAACCATTTTTTTACTTTTTTTGAAATAATGCCCCCCACCTAAAAAAATACTTACCTTTCATGGGTTGATGGTTTCCATGCAGCCATACTCAGCAGCAGACATCCGAAACTTCTGGTGGATGACTGACACTGTGCATATGACAACCTGAAAAAAAAGTTATAATAAATTATTTTTTTTCAGTGTACCACAGCCCCCCCAAAAAGAAAATTTTAATTTTACAATACCACACTAGTTGTCAAGCTCTAGTCATAACATATGTGTTGCTCGTATGTTCATGTGATTTGATCATTATGCCCACCACAGTATAGTGTGAAGATTCCCTGAAAAGGAGCAACATGATGGACTGCTTACAACACATAACAAGATTATATAGATAGAAATTAAATGGCTGTGTCTCTGGAAAAAAAATTGCAGTGGCATGCACAGTAACTCACCATTGTGGCATGAAGGCAAGGCAGACACAAAGTGCAGCATCTATTGGTGATGCAGCAGGCGTCAACACAGGCAATACTCTCACTTGGGACAAAAAGACACATTTCTGGCATTTGAAACTTCATCTGGACTTTTCATTCAATTACATCAGCAGGAGAACAGCAGATGGTGTCACAACTTAGGCAATGATGTCACTTAGCAGTGGGATAGCAGGCCCAAAAATGCTTAGTCCGATAAATATGTTTCAGTTGTCTGGCAAGCTTCACGTGTGCTTTGCACCAACCTTCTCAGATGTGTGCAGCAAAAGCATTTGACTTAAAGGAAGCATTTTCTCTTTGGGGACACAACACTGTGCAATGCATTTCTGGCATTTAATTTTTAATCTGGGCTTTTCATGACATTAAAACGGGGACAAAAGCACAACATATACACATTTGTGGGGGAGTGATAGGTGTGGTAATGGTATTGTTTGTGATAAATAGATTGCCAATAACAGGCAACCCATGTTGTCAAAATGGCCCCTAAAGAAAGAAGCTGGGGGTAGGGGAGGGAGGGGCAGGGCCAGGTGACATCACCAATTATACAATGGCAAGAGAATTTCTCCTTCTCTGATTGGTCAGTGTGTGCCTGGGACAGTGATGTTATTGAACAATAACATCACTGTATTAAGTCCAGGCACACAAATGACCGCATTACAAACCATTAAATCATCCTCGTCTCCCAACCTGCTGCAGCAGCTCCAGTCAGCACAGTTTAAATGTTTTCACTCCCCCCCCCGACAACATCAGCACGCCGAAACACCATTTCCAGCAACAACAGCAGTCACAGTACAGTAGGATAGAAAACTACTGTCATTCCCTTGTTCGCTAATTTTTTTATTTCCGAAGCGACTGGCTTCATTGAACCGCGATGACGCTAACTGCTGGTCATGCGGTTCAGTGACGCCGCTCACTTAAACACACGTCGTCATTCCAGTAGCAGACCCAATAAAACGAAGTCACAGAAACATTAAAACAAACCTTCTCTCCCACAAGAAACCTTCGCTCCCACAAAAGGAGTAGCATGATGAATTCCTTCAGCGATGCACACTTCATAACGTTACCAGCATACGCACGATCGCTCCTTAGCGGTCCCTTGTTCCCACATGCACAGAAATCGAAAATAAAAGTAAAAGTAACCACTACAACTGCCTTGTGGCCACGGACGTGTGTGTGTGTGTCTGGGAGCTTGGGGGGGTGGGGAACCATGCACTGAAATTAAAACCCACACTGATAGGAAACACTGACGGTGAGGAAGTCAGCATGAAGCAGCAGCACCACCTACTGGACTGCTTTTCCTTGTACCTACAATACATACCTGTAACAAAAAATAAATGAATAAATAAAAATTTAATTTTTTTAACTTTTTTATCATTTAAAAATGAAACCGTGTATAATAGCAATAAGGCCGACAGGGTGTGTGTTGTGTAATAACGTCACTCCTGGGGTGGTGGAAGCACTCAGCTTCGCCTCGTGCTTCGACCCACCCCAGGAGTGACGTTATTACACAATAACACGCACCCTGTCATGACTTATTGCTTAAGTATTATATGACAAAGGAGGACAGAGCCCATCACCCATTGGCCAAGGGGTGGAGCTTAGAGGGGTCTGGGCTGAGGGGGCTGGAGGGGTATAAAAGGTTATGCACCCCTCCAGCAGATTTCTGTTGCTAGGATTTTTTCTTGTAAGATTCTTAGCACTTCATTGGGCAATTTGAGGTAAGGCACAGGACCGTCGGATTTCATGGGGCCTATGGCCACTTGGAGGCTCTTCTGGGCTTGGTAATGTTTTTCTTCTTTTATTATCTGTGGTTGCTGGGCTGAGTCAGGCTGTTTTCTACTTTATATGTTAGAGAAAGTGAATGCAAGCCTTGGCGCTATGCATGGGGAGGGGGTTTACCAGAGGGCTTGTGGCCATGCGGAGCTGTGGCTGGGCCGAGTAAGCCCACCATTTGGTTGATGTTGCTATCTGGTGGTTGGCTAAGTCACGGCACTGAGAGGCTCGGCCAAGGGTGCAGGGCAAGGGGAGCCATGGCTGGGGGCCTGTAAAAGCCGAGGTTTTGGTCTGTGTTTTCATTAAAAAAAATAATAATAAACAGGCAAACAAGCAGTGGTTAAGTTAAGCCTACTGCTATCGAGAAAAGGACTTACATGAAGCCAGCCGGTTTTGTCCTTATTGGGTCGGAAGCAGTGGGAGGGTTCGAGTGGGGCCTAGGACCATGTGGAGCCGAGCTGGTGAACAGGACGAGTCACCAGTGAGAGTGGAAGCAGGGATAGGGTGCAATATGCAGTCTGTTGTCACGGACAGCAGCAACTGTGGATGGGACGGTGCATCAAGTGGTTTTAGGCTGTTTTTTATTGGTGTTTTTTCATCCTGAAGGAGCAGTCCTTGGGACACCTGGAGCTGGGACAAAGGGTAATGACTGTGGTTATGGTTGGGTTTCAGGTAGGCGAGTGCCACGGGTTGGGTAGAGAGTGTTTCTGCAAGAAAGCAAAAGGGAAGAGAAAGAAATGCACAGCCACATGTTTTTGCTTGGATTGGGGTCTTGCCAGCTGGAGCAGAGAGCCAGATTGGACATGGGGTAGATTCGGACTGTATGCCTGGGAACTCCACGTGGTTGGTTGCTCGGTGTCTTCTATGGCAGGTGGAGTTCGGGTATTGGGGAACATGCAAACAACAGAGTGGTATCGGCAATTTCAAGGTACGCCACAGGTGGGAATGCTCAGGGGTGCCCTGCAAGGCATAACCAATGCTTGGTTTATTTTGGGAGGTTTTTGCTCTAGCAGGTTTTTCTGTTTGTGGGGGAGAGACATGGGGGTATGTGGCTTGACGGACACTAAATTGGCCTGTTTTTCATCCCGGGGTGGAATTTAGGAGGGCAGTGACCAGGCAACCACCAAAGGATCCGGCTAAATATGTACTGGGAAGGGGCAAGTGGGGCAGAACAAAACAGGGTGGTGTGACATGTACAGTGGGCCCAAGAGGGCTAGAGGGTGTTCCCGAGCAAGGCAACATGCTGGGAGGTTTAGATGAGCAGACCACTCAGGCCTACCGAGAGAAAAGATGGGTATGGGGCACCAACAAGGGGCTGAGGCCAATGGGGCTTGAAGGAGGAGAATGGCATTCTGGGAGTGGGCCAAGGGCACATAGGGGCCTGAAAGAGCACTGATCCTGATGTTGGATGTGGGTCAGCTAGTAGAACCCCTATTCAGGGAAGGGGGGGTTGGCATGTTAAGCAGGAGCAAGGAACAAGGAAGGCCAGGGTCTGGGGGGCATCCACTTGGGGCCCTGGGGGGCCCCATTGGGATCCAAGCAGGAGAAGGAGTGGACCCTCAAAAAAAAAAGGGGTGTGGAGTGTGTTTTGTGCATGGAAGCTTGCACAAGGAAATGAAGGGCAGGAAAAAGGGGGCCAGGGCCTCCCCAGTTTAGTGAGGCTCACGGTGGGTGCCAGATGGGCACAAAAGGAGGAGGAGCATGGCCCAATAAGGGCCGGGTCAGTCAACAAGGTGAGGGGGCTAGGGATGATTGGTGCAGATGACTCACATCATTCATTCCCTAGTATCACAGCAGAAGAAAGATGGCACCAAAGAAAGCCCCAGCATCCAGCACCAAGCTGATGGAAGAGGCATCCAAGCTGATGAACAAAATGACAGAGCTGGTCAAGGTGGCCAAGCAGCGAGAGGAGGAAGAGGAGGCATCTCAGAAGAGGAAGGAAAGGGACAAATGGGCAGTTGGGGGCAGGGGAGGAAAGAGGCCATGAGGAGTAGGACCCAGCCCCTCACCCACTCCACCACCGGAACCTGTATCCATGCCAACTGGACCAGGTCCGAATGGGGGTAAGGGTGACATAGATGTCACAAATGAAGGGGATTTGAAAGGTTTGGGGAACCATGTACAGTCTTCACTAAAAGAGAAAATCTGAAATGGGGAATACGTAGACATTTTTGGGTTGGTGGATGAGGACACAGCCAAAACATGTGAACAGAAGGAGTCGGTAGGAGAGTCGGAGATGGCAGTAGCATTGGTGGTAGTAGGGCATAAGGAGGAGTAAGCAAAATTCAAGGGGAAAAACAGACATGTGGCAGGTGGGTTTCCTGATATACAGCCCTTTGGTGTTGGAAAAACAGCCAGAGTTGGCAATCCTCCTCTTCATCTTCACAGCAATCATTAGGGATGCGTATAAGGGGAAACTAGGGTACGGTTGGTTAAAATATGATGAGGCATTCAGAAAATGGATGGCAGCAAAGGGTGACCTGAGGAGGGATTGTACACATTCAGAGCTTTGGGTGTGAACACTATCAGGCCCAACTGGGGGGGGACTGGAGGTCTTCACATTAAGAAGGGCACCTCCTCACCAGCAGTGAAGACATGCAGAGGGTACAACAGGACATTGTGCACTTGGGCAAGCTGCATATTTAGGCATGTTTGCTCCTGCTGCATGGGCCCACACCCATCGGCAAGCTGCCAGCAAGGGGGAGGAAAGGGGGCACTGCAAGGGGGCAGTATCAGGAACAGTCCTTTTGGGGGAGGGGTGGGGGAATGGGGAGGGGTAAGGGGAACAGAATAAAGGATGATACAACTCCAATTATGATTGGAACTGATGGGGGAGGGGTGAAGGATGATGGTGTTTTCCCCTGGTGCGTATTCCCATAAGTAGGAGGGTAGTGGATGCCTGGATGCAGGAATACCCAGATATAAAATGGGCGCATTTCCGGAGGGAGAGTTTCAGAAAGGGTTTCCGTTTGGGTGTTGAAGGGGGGCATAAGGCAATGAGGACAAATAATTTGGGATCAGTGCAAGGGAAAGAGGACATAGTACAGGCCAAGATCAAGATGGAGGAGCAGGCAGGCAGGTAGGGCAGAGGGACCTTTTACTGAATCCCCCTGTTCCAGCTTCTGGGTGTCACCTCTAGGGGTGGTTCCAAAGAAAAAGGAAGGGGAATTTTGGCTCATCCATCACTCTCCTACCCAGAAGAGGCCTCAGTGAACTTGGGGATCCCAGATGACCAATGTGCAGTCTCGTATATGTCTCTGGACCAGGCGGTGGTGATGATCGGGGTGGTATAAGGGGTGTGGTTAGCAAAGACAGACATAAAATCTGCTTTCTGGCTGCTACCAGTGAGGCCTGAGTACTGGGACCTATTGGGTTTCCAATTGGAGGGTGGGCTGTATTTTGACAAGGCCATGCCAATGTGTTGTTCGGTGGCCTGTTGACCTTTGAGGCTTTTAGTTCTTGGGTATAGTGGGTGTTTGGGTGGAGGTATAAGCACAAGAGGAAAGTACACTATTTGGACAAATTTCTACTCATAGGTGGGAACGAGGCCGAGATGGGGGGGATATTGGCAGATTTTAAGGAGATGTGTGGGCGCATAGGCACCCTGCTGGTAGAGGGCAAAACAGAGAGCCCAGCCCACCAGATGAAATTCCTAGGGATTGAGGTGGACACAGTTCAAGAGTGTTTTCATCTGCTGGGGGATAAGGTGGCCTGACTCAGGGGTCTGTTATCGCAAGTAAAAAGGAGGAGGACGGTGCCACTGGTATTAGTACAACAGCTGCTCGGGCACCTTAATTTTGCTTGCAAGGCCATTAGCCCAGGCAGGACTTTCACCAGGAGGCTGGCAAGGGCCACAGGAAAAGCAAAGAAGCCACATCACTGGGTAGACATTACCAAAGGTGTACAGGAGGATCTGGGGATGTGGGAAGAGTTTCTCGATGGCTATAGTGGGGTCACATTCTGGCAGGAGGAATGGGCCTACATCATGGACATAGAGCTATACCCAGATGCTTTGGGGGCATTGGGGATGGAGGCCTACTTCAGAGGGGATTGGTTCTTAGAGGTTTAGCAGAGCAACTAGGGGAAGGTGGGGCTGTTGAAAGACATTACCTTCTTGGAAATATTTAGCATTTTAGTGGCCCTGGAGGTTTGGGGGTACAGGATGAAGGGGAAGTGCATACTTTTTTGGTGTGACAATAAAGAGGTGGTGGAAGTAATTAATAGGCAGGGGGTTATGGACACAGTATGGGGGTGCTCTGTAAGATGTTCCTGTTTGGGCTGCAACTGACTTTGTTATTTAAGGCATGACATATTGAAGGGATTCAGAACAAAGTGGCTGACAGTCTTTCCTGTTTACTGTTGGACAGATTTTGGGAGCTGGTTCCACAAGCAGCAGTACACAGGACCAGGGTCCCAGACCATCTATGGGAAGTTGGAGGGAGAAAGAAAGGTGATTATGCTGGAATTCATGAGTACCCAACACGCTGAGAGTGTATGAAGGGGCATGGGGGGCATTTCAGGATTTCCAGGCCAGGTCCGGATGGGATTCGGAGGAGCCGGTATCTGAGGACCAAGTGAGACAATACATGGTGGGGGAGTGAGAAAGGGGGATGGCCCACACCACCATAGGTGTTCAACTGTTGGGCATAGGTTGGGTCTGCTAGGACAGAGGTTCGCTGAATGCCACTGCAGGGAGGGCCGTGAGGCATATGGTTGCAAGCTGGCAGAGGGGACAAGGGGTAAGACAGGATAGGAGGTGGCCCATCATGGTGCAGCTGCTATGGAGGGTGATGGGGGCACTATGACATGTATGTATTACAGCTAATGAGGCATGCTTGTTTCAAGCAGTTTTTGCAGTCATGGCCGGGGTGGGCCTTCATGGTTGGGGAGGTAATGTCCCCTAGGAAGTCTGAGGCAGTGCAGGGGTTGCAGGCCAAGGAAGTTGAGTTGGGGCATGACAGAGTGGTCATTCACCTGTCTCGGTAGAAGACCGATCAAAGGGTACAGGGCGAGGCCGTGGTACTGGTCAGACAGGAGCCAGGCGATGTGTGCACAGTTGCAGAATTGGGGGAGTATGGGAAAATATGGGGAGGCAAGTGGGGGGGCTATGGTTTTGCCACTGGGACTGCAGCCCGGTGATGGGTTTCCAGGTTGGGGGTATCCTCAAGAAGACATTAGCATTTATAGGTGAAGACCCGCATGAATTCACCTTCTATTCCTTTTGCATGGGGCGGCCTCAGAAGCCACGGCCTGGGATGGTGTGAGGCAGAAGTGAAACAGGTGGGACGAAGGGGATCCAGCTTCTATAAAAAATATGTGAGGTGTTGATGGAATGGATATTCATGCTTTTTATGTTCTTTTCCCCGGCAGGAACAAAGCGACAGGTCTGGACTGTGGGACATGGACTTTTTTATGTACTGGGCTGAGAGGTTTGTGGCAGCATGGAGTGGTGAGACACAGCTACGGACCAATGTGGAGTGCACGAAGGTGCAGAGTAAAGGAATAAGAGGCATGAGATGGGCACAGTTGATGCTGTTATTGGAGAAACTGTGGGTTCGTTGGAGCAGGTCGGACCTGCTTGTCATACATTTAGGGGGAATGACCTGGGAGAGACACCTTGCAGGGCATTGGTACAGTCCATAACAGTGGATCTGGAAAGGATAAAGGGATGGTGGCCAGGAGTGGTCATTGACCGGTCTGAGATCATGTCCTGTAGGGTGTGGAGAAGGGTAAAAGAAGTTAGGTCACTGGAGAAGGCCAGAAAGTGACTAAATAGGAAGGTGGCAAGGGCAACGATTGAGATGGGGTGGTACACACATACAACACAGGGACATTTTCTTTGAGATGTTGGATGTGTATAGGTCAGATGGGGTCAGCCTGTCAGAGTTTGGGATGTGCTTATTCCTGAGGCTTGTCATAGACCTGCTGGAAAAAATAGAAGAAAGGGGTCCTAGGTACAAGCCCACAAGGGGGGAGACCCCCTCTTCCATCGCTAACAGGAGATGGGTCAGTGGAGAACGATCAGGGGGGAGCAAAATGAGGGAGAAAATTAGGGAGTAGGCAGAAGGGGAGGGGGCAGAACAGCATGGCTGGGGGCAAAGGGCACTCAGGCATGGAAGTAAATGGGGGCGGGAGAGGGATACAGCCTAAGTGTGTGATCATAGTGTCTGGTCCTAGGGAGGGGTAGAAGTCCTGGTAAGTTGGTACCTGGCACTGTTGATGGTGTGAGGGGTCAGATCTAGGTGTCCGGACCCTAAACGTGAATGCACAGGAAGAGGAGGTTCAGGAAGGAAGAAAGTTATGGAAGAAATGATGGACTGATTTATTTACTGTTTGGAATGTAATGTTTTAAATGTGAAATAATTGGGAATGTAATTTAACTGATTGCCAAAATAAATTGCTGCCAATGAGCATTCAAACTAGCAGGTGTGGAGAGAGTTTCATTTCTGAAGGGAATCAGATGACAAATAGGGTTGCCACTAACAGGCTACCCAAGTTGTCAAATGGCCCCTAAAGAAAGAAGCCAGGGGGGAAGGAGGAGGAGGAGGGGCGGGTCCAGGTGACATCACCAAGTGTCATACAACAAAGGGGGACAGAGCTCAGAGCCCATTGGCCAAGGGGTGAAGCTTGGAGAGATCTGGGCTGAGGGGGCTGGAGGGGTATAAAAGGTTATGCACCACTTCATTAGCTCTGTTTTGCTGGGATTTTTCTCTCCTACCCACCCATAAGGAGGAAGGAAGTAGGGGATGCAGGCCAGGGTAGTAGTAGATTCATAGCAGGGGAGCTACAAAGGAAAGTTTTTGGTGCCCAGCGGGTGGGCCCAGTGTGGGTCCGGCAGGTGCAGAAGGGCAGCAGTGTTTATGGAGGGGCCTGACAGATCCCAGGATTGGGGGCAGTAAGTGGCCCTGGGAGATGTTGAAGATAAGAGTGACGAAGAAAGATCAGGAGAGGAGCAAGACAGAAGAGAAACTGGGAGGGGTAGGCAGAAAGGGGGGGAGGAGGCAGGACAGCACGGGCTGGGAGCAAATGGCAACCAGGCGTGGAATTAAATGGGAGAGAGATAGAGCCTAGGGATCAGATCATAGTGCTTGTACCTGGGGGGGTGGAGGTCTTGGTAAGTTAGTACCTGGTACCAGTGATGGTGTGGGGGGTTGAATCTGGGTGTCCAGACCAGAAGGCGAATCGCACAGGAAGAGGAGGACCAGGAAGAAAGAAAGTTCCAAAAGAAATGATCGACTGATTTATTTACTGTTTGAAATGTAATGTTTCTAATGTGAAAGAACTGGGAATGTAATTTAACTGATTGCCAAAGTAAATTGTTGCCAACGAGTATCCAAACTAGCAGGTGTGGAGAGAGTTTCATTTCTGAAGAGGATCAGATAACAATCATGCTGGTGCTTTAAAGGTATTATAACATATAGGACTACATTTATCAATCTTGTTACCAATGGAAATCTGCTTCACATAAGCTATTTTGATTGAAGCTGTAACACTTTTAGGGCCAGTATTATTTATAATCTATTCATGGGCTTCAAACTTCTGCTCTAGCCACTCCTACAAATGAAAAAACATGATGCCAATAAAAAAAAAAGTGTTTCTGGTTCGGTCAATAGCTTGTGTAAAACAGATTTCCATTGCTAACAATGTTGATAAATGTTGTCCTGCATGTTAGTTTCCTTTTAAGTAAATGTTCAGAAAATTAACAAGAATTCTCATAGTTGTTACTTAATTTGCCTTATTTTTTACATGACTGATGGGCGGCCAACTAACAGATGCTGCATACTTTCATTACAGGTGAAACTCTGGTGCCACTATGCACACTGCAGTAAAAGTTTCTTGAAAACGCCATTTTGGAGACACAATATTTAGTTAAAGGAAAGCACGCAGTGTCCGCAAAGTGGACGGCAACATAACTTATTACATAAAATGAAACTAAGAACAAAACAATTTCTATTGCTGAAAGCATAATGGTATGGGGGGCCTTGAGGGGAGGTAGGGAATGTGATTTACCAGTATGAGGCTGAAGTAATACAGGTTTAACAAAATTAACATAGCTAAGAAAACATTAACTGAACATAAATGTTACAAGTAAGAAAAAATTATGGCTTAAGAAAATAAATAAAAGCAGGGATTTTTTTGGGGGGGATGTTGTTAATACTGTCTTTCTCGATCTTTCTTGTCCCTCATACTTGTAAATCCAAGTCACTATCCCACCTCTCCCAAATGTTCCCCCGCCACACCATTAAACAATTCTGTAATACAATTTTTTTTGTTCTTAACTTCTTACTCATCTCATCAATCATCATCATCTTTACTTTATTTCATGTATTAAGTCATGTGGTTGCCAACAGTGCAGACACTGTGCTTTCATTACAGTTGAAATTGTGCCACCAAAAAGCTACAGTATCTTCAAGACACTTTTATTGAGGCATGCATGACGGCATGACAATTTCACCTGGAATGAAAGCATGCGGCATCCAACATTTTGCCGACCATCACTCATATAAAAATAAATAACAATTCCAAATAAAGTAAATTAAGTAACAAGTACAAAAAATCTCAAACAAAACTTTACCTGAACATACATTTCATACAGAAAAAGAAAAATATTAATTAGGAAAAAAATTAAAAGAAGAGGAGAGAGACTTTTTTGGGAGGTTGTTCAATTTGGAAATCAATATAACTTTCTTAATGGGCCTGTGGGGGATGTTGCTGCTCATCACCACCATACTACTATGCAGCAATTGTAGTATTTCATCATTCTGCCCCTCAACATGTACCAGTCACTGCAGTGCTGCCTCCACCTACATTTTCAGCCCCTGTAGCAAGGTCCCCCTGTGTCACATGCTGATGTGACCTCTCTTCATCATGGACTGCTCTAGGACCTGCCCCCACCTCACCTGATGCCATTTCCCGTCTACTAAGGTGATGCACAGGCAGACGAGCTGGTTGTTCCACCACAGCTGCAGGAGGGGCTGCTACCTCCTGCAGCTTTTCTTTCCACAGGGCATGGTGGTGCACAGATAGATGGGTGCACTGACCATCCATGCCCAGGTGGCTGCCCTTGGGCCCCCAGCAGACCACCACATTACAATGATTGCAACGCACCATTCTGGAGTTGCCAGGGAGGGGGGAAGAAGAGAAAAAGGCCCACACAGGGGAACTGTGGGCAGGGTCAAGTACAGGCAGTGGGGGGGGGGGCACCAGGACATATCTGCTGCTGTGCTGCCAGTGGTTTAGGGCCAACAACCTGCTGTGGTTCCTGCTGCTCTTGCTGCAGCTCCTCCTGATGATCCTGCAGCAGCCGCTGCTTCTGCTCTTGGATGACAACCACAGCTGCCGGGCTCACTGTGGCTGCAGGTGGTGTCTCCAAAGCCTGCTGATTTACTCTAACTGGGCAGCCACCCTGCATTCATGGCCCACAATGGCCACCACTTGACCAACCACGTCCATGCTCCATCAAGAAAGTAAGTAAACAAAAAGAAAACACGAGTACAAGTACTAGTAAAATAAAGTACAGCTTCTAAAAATAACTACACAAAAAATACCGTTCAACATAATAAAAGCCTTTCTAATTAAATAAAACTTTCCTGAAGGACTAGAACAACTAAATACACAAAGGTTTGACACACATAAAAAGAACTATAACTTTTTTTTGAGCTCCGAAACACACAGAACAGAGTCAGCCTGCACACTGCAGAACTGCCTGGACTGCAAACTCTTTCCACTAGAGAAAGTGAAAGTAAAACACTGACTTCCTGCCAGTGCCTATTGAACTGCCTCCCTGAATCATGTGTCCTGCAGACCTGCAGAGACAGTCAGCCATGTAATCAATGATCAGTAGGCTGTTTGCTTCTTAATGACTTCACCTTGTCAAACCGCAACCAAAGTAACGCAAAGTCATTAAAGGAGAAGTAGCTCATTTCAGTGGGGACTTTGCATAGTCCCACATGAATAAAGAGTGGGCTACTTCACCTATACTTCGCTTCATCTCTAACACTAAACATTAATAGCACCAGTGGTTGAGGTGGGGGCTATTTTCAAAGCCACCTGGTGTGTCATGCCAGCCTGACAGCATGACAGTACAGAACATACTGCTGCATCTATGCAAATGAGGCATCCCCCATGCATGATATGCACAAAGTTATATTCAAAAGTTTCAGCACTGTTAAACAGCCTCTACCTCAGTGCTATTTAATGCTGCCAAAACCCTGCCATTATCATGGTGCAATGGCTGCATTCCAATCCCAGAACACTTAAGATGTTGAACGACAGATTACTCAGCATCCAGAGGACCCCTCACCCCACGGCTTGTCCATGCTGTACAATACTGTTCTATTCCCTGTCATCTAATGGACCCCCCAACCCCCTTGACTACCCATGCTGTATTTTACAGTCCTATTCCCTCATGTCTTGTGGACCCCCCTCTCCCAGATTGCCCACTCTGTATAATATGGTCCTTGCTACGTTGTCTAGTGAACCACCCAGTCACCTATGCTGTATAATACGATCTTATTCCATGGTGTCTAGTGGACCCACAACACCCCCAATTTTTCACTGAACCACCACCAGACCCAGACCACTCCAGTCCCTCCACCTCATAGCCCCTTACTGAAAACACCAATCCAACATGTGCTTGGTTGACAGTTACTAGTACAGCCCTCCTCGTACCTCCTGGGTCTGCCCTCATCTGACATGTACCAAGCAATCGGGAGTACTTGTGATCACTGAGTGAATGTCAGCTGGCAATTGGCCAAGGAGATAAGCAAAGGACTGTGCCAGTACGCTTGACCCAGCTCATGTTGGATCACTGTCCAGAGTGAGAGGGGGTGCAGGTTGGAGGGACCACAATGAATGGTTCAGTGGAGACTCAGCAAACAGTCAAGGGTGGGGGTCCTCTAGACATCAGGGACTAAATCAATATTACACAGCAACGGAGCTGGAGGGTGAGGGCTTCCTCCAGACACCAGGGAATAGTACCATATTATACAGTATGGGCAATCAGGGGGTGAGGGGTCCACTAGACACCAAGAAATAGGATCATATTATACAGCATGGGTAATCAGTGGTGGGAGGCTCATTAGACAACAAGAAATGCAATAGTAGTTGACAGCAAGGGGTACTCTGGGGCTGTTAAGGTATACTAATTGTAGTTTAGTTTTGTTTTGTTTATTTAAAACACAATTGTAACTCAGTAAAAAGTGAGTTGAAGTTTCACACATAATTTATTTATTTATGAATGTGTGTATTTATTTATTTATGTAGGTTTTTGGTGACCATTTTCAGTTGCGACCTGGGCCAGACAGTGGCATACAATACAAGATTGAAGCAATAGGCACAGGTTACAATACAGAAGAAGCAATATACACTGAGTAATATGAAATCAACACCAATGATACATTACACAACAAATGTAACACAACAAGTTTCATAACAAATACAAGAGTGCATGCCTGAGTCTCAGATACATGAATAATTACATGTAGAGTGGTCACATTGTTAAATCCACACATGGTTTGATCAGTCAGGATATGCAACAGTGCATGGTGGAAATACATTACGATAATCCATGTGTACCCAGAGATAAGCAAGCAGTGCTAAGAGGTACAAATTAGTGCTCGGCACCCTGGAGGTAAGTCAAGAGATACAGTATGGCTTCAATGGTGGCTGTTTGGTGGGGGGGGGGTAGTTGTCTAGTGAGCATGTACAGGTGGCCTGGGACTTATGCCACTCACTGAGCAGCAATTTGAAGGACTTATGAGAGGGTACCATTCTGATTACAGGTGGAAGTTTGTTCCAGAGAGAGGAGGCAGAAATAGAGAGGGCCCGCCAATGGCCCCTTAGTGTTGTGCATGCCAAATGGGCTCATTAGCATGCAAGCACAGAAAATGGCCCTCAGGAGTTCTAATACTGTCCTGTTGAAGTAGCACTGTCTCCACTGGGCTTGATTGTGACCTATATTCAATGCAGTACATAGTCACTGGCCCCATATTCAGACAGTTAGTGCCTTCTGGTCAGAGCACACTGCCTGAATATCACCCCTCACTGGCTGTGTGTTAACTGCCCTGCTGCACTCTCGGCTGTGAAGCACAAATGGAAGGCTGTGAATATGGAGTCCCATTTTCTCTCCTGACATTTGCGCCTGCCCCATTGTCACCACAAATACATTTTTGCAATGCCAAAAAATGCTAGCATGCAAATCACCTGGCATTTGATCCCTAATAATATTTTAACATTTGTAACATCTGCTCATTTTGAAATGTGTAACCTCTGAGTTATCTCCTCCTAATAGGTGTGCTCCATCATTTCCCAAAATGGACATACCATTGTGTGTAAATATATTTAGCCAAGACCTCCTGTCATTTGTGCCCCACCTTTTCTGACACTTGCATTCCAAGTGCTAAGAGTCAGGTCCTCACTGTGCGACATTTTTTTTATCCCTCCAAAAATTTGTATCATTACTGTGTCCTTAATTTGGCTTTTCATAATGTCCAGAAACATGTGTTATTCAGTCTCTAAGAAAAAATTGAGTCTTACTCCCACCCATGATTTTAATGTTTTCTATCACCAAATATACAGTCTTAAAGACGTTTCAAAATTGATGTACTATACCCATCTCTAAATTGTCCTGAGCAAACTATTTTTGCCCATTGTGGAGACGTTAGAGAGCACCCATGTTAAAGCAGCTCCCCAAATTATTTGAAAATACCGTAGTGCTTTTATGACAGATACATTGCAGTTAGGGTTTCATTGCCATGCTTTCCAAATCAAAAGAGAAATGAAAACAAGAATTCAGCATGATGGTTACGTATTTTTAAAAATAATTTTTATTGAAAATCCCCTCATTATTCCACACGGCTAAAGCTAGCCATTTAAAAAGGTTTAGCAACACTTAAACTATGAATTGTGTCCAATTTTTATTTCATTCACATCATATATTGCTTTATATGCAAGCCTCATGTTTCTGCATTTGTAGAAGTCATTTCTTTAGGTGTTTAATCTTCAGCAATTAGAATCAGTTGTTATAATCTTGATTAACTGTGTATTCTGATAGTTTAAAACATGAAATGAAGTCAAATGTAAGGAAAATCATGAATTATGTAAATTTGCAGCCAAATGTTGTAATACTTTCCAAGACAGCTATTGTAAAAGTCAGTGAAGTGACATAATAAATATTGAGGAGAACCAGTAGCGGTGTGTGTGTGTGTGTGTGTGTGTGTGTGCGCGCGTGTGACTTTTTGTAGCAGTCTTTGAGATTTGCAGTAGATGGTGTATATCTGACATACACACCCAATACAAACATACAACATCATATTTTTACATCAGTAAAACAGCTTGGCATACACCTGCAGCACTAAACACATGCATGACTGACACACACACACACACACACACACACACACACACACTAAATAGTGCATTGCTGAGCTGTCTTTCTATGCTTGTTCAGCAGAGATAAGTGAGTTATAATGTTTCAGGGTATGATTTAGTGAATACAAAATTAGCCTGGATCCTTGTCACAAATCAGAGCTTACAATCATTAGCACTAATCTTGCTCTAAGAAATCTACTTGAACAAGAAGTTCTTTAGCAGTAAATTAGACTGAAAAACATATCTAGTAACTTTTTTGCTGACAAAAAGCAAAGCCTCTGGCTGAGGCTCAACCCAGACAAGGTGGAAGTGCTGGTTATTGAGCCTGGTTGTCTGCAGGGTGCAGAGGTGCCTAGAGAGGTAACTGGTGCAATTCTGGGCTCCCTTCCTACTCATTGCCTCTGCTAATGTAAAAATCTGGGGGTCATTTTAAACAACAGACTGACATTCAAAGCTCAGGTGTCAATGGTTGTCCAGACTGGCTTTTACCATTTTAGGAAATTTGCCCAGATTAAAATCTTATTCCCGCCTGATGACCTGCCCTCACTAGTGCATGCTTTTGTAACTTCCAGACTTTACTATTGTAATGCCCTTTTCCTCTGGGTTAGTGAAGGGGTGCTGCGTTGACTGCAGCTGGTGCAGAATATAGTGGTCAGGCTGCTATTGGGCCTTCTGAGGTCCAGTAATGTTACACCAGTCCCACAGAATCTGCATTGGCTGCTGGTGAGGTGGAGAATCACCATCAAGGTCAGTCTTCTGACCCATAATGCCCTATAAGGACTAATCCCAGGCTACCTGAGTAACCTTCTGACTCCTTACCATACCCAACGCTCTCTCTCCGCTCCTCTGAGTTAGCCCTCATAGCGGTTCCCAGGGCCCAGGTAAAATCACTGGGAGACTGTCCATTTAAGGTAGCAAGACTAGTCCTGTGGAACACACACCCAAGATCCTAGACAGAGGCCCCCGTTGGGAACCTTTAAGTGGGGCCTAAAGGCACATCAGTTTAGGGAGGCATGTGGGATTTAGTTATTAATATTCCCTTTATTGGCTGCTAAATAACGTTTATTTTATATGATATTGTAATTGTTTTTAAGTATGTTTTACCAGTCTTAAATATTTATGAATTGTGTTTATGTTGTACTGTCTGCACCCTGTATATCATCCTGAGCATCAGAGAAAGGGTGCTTAACAAATTAAGTTTTACTTCCTTCCTTCCTTCCTTCCTTACTGTAAATGTATTTGTATTTGTTGATTCTGTGACCCCCTTCCACCAACCTCCATCTTTTTGCTTTTTTTTTGTGGCCTGTGTTTCTCACCCCCATATCTGGAACTCTCTCAGACTGACCCAGCTCACCAGCAGTCAACTGTACCGTCCGCCATAGTCCAGACACCTCAGAGGGTATCTGCCCTCTTCCAATCCCAAGCCAAACAATCCCCCCAGCTCTAAGCCCCCTGAGGTAGTGCCACCTCCACTCTGGCACTCCATCTATAGTCTGGAGTGTCAGATGGCTTGGCAGAAGGACAGAGGGGGTTGAGACAGTGGCCCAATGTTGGACATGTGGTGACGTGGCACTGTGGGGAGCCGTCATCTATCCAGGCACAGAAGGTTTTTTCTCTTTATGGTGTTTCCCCAGGAGTTTGGTCATACAATGATGTCCAGGTGGCAATCTGTCAACATCCGCCTCACTCCTCCCTTTCATGGCTACTTTGCTGCCTGTACCTCCTGGTCTCCACTGGGGGTCTCTGCTGTGCCAGAGGCTCCCTGGATCCCTCCCCAGGGAGAGTAGAGCAGTCCATCAGAAGCTCAATCCTCTCCCTCCCCTGCTGACCTCCAGTGCCCGAGCTCATTACTGAGCTCAGGTCACCAGTGTGGCGTGAAGTGTGGCATCCACCACCTCAGCCCTCAGCACCACCGGACCGGACTCCTCCATCCTGATGTAGACAATACTATATACCCATGGCTAGCATTAGTAATGGAATAAGCCAAGGAGAACTTTAATCTGCAGAACTGTGCTTCTAACACCAGTGACCCAAGATGCAGGATATTGCAGTGGTTAACTTTGCTTGTAGTTCTGGTACTGCTCTTCCTCCCTGTGCTCTTGATAAGCACTCAGACCACCTGTTGAGTTTTCTTTGAATCCTTTTGTTTGCTCCTTTTAATTTATTTCTGGACCACCGAGACCTTAATGTACTTTTTCTTTCGATCAAAGATTTAAGCATTTTCTAGTGCATGTAAAATTAATCATAAAGCATTTTTAAGCCAAGGTGATGCAGTGCCAACTACTGAATGTGTATTTTATAAGATGCTCCCTAGCATAACCTACCTCCTGACTATAAAGGATTACATTTGACAAGAACTTCTAACCTCTAATTCATTATTGGGTGGAGTAGTAATGTAAATCCTAGCTTCTCAGTGGTTTCACATCCCTAAGCTAAAGTGCAGTGTCACCATCTAATTATGCTGCCAGTAGACAGCCTGAATGAGTACATCCAGGAAGGGGGGAATCAGTCATTTGGCAACTGTAAGCAGACTGACCAATCAGTTTACTTAGTGTCATCAAGTGACTCACAGACTGTTCCTCCACAGTGAAACTTCCTGCATGAAGGTTTTTAGCAAACAGCATTAATCGGATAATAGAAGCTCCTTGTGTAGCAAATGTCAGCTTCACCTGACAGCAGCCCAGACAGAAGCCAACAAACTCTGCCTGCCACAGGTAGTCTCTGGGGTTTCCACAACAGCTTCACCTCAATGCCACAAGCTCTCCTACTGTTTCAGCCTGAGTACGTAACCCCAGTGCTGCAGTGGGCTTTCAGATCAATGATGTGCAAGCAGGGGTGGGGCTAACTGCTTCAAAAGGGGTGCCACTCCACAAAGAACTCTGTCAGTATCCATGAAGTAGACAATGACCTCTGCCAGCTGCTAGTAGCCTCCAGTGCTCCCTCAACAGCTTTATGTTGCTGCCCTAAGACCCCACCACAGTTGTTTCAGGCTGCATACTCACTCCTGGTGTTGCTGTGATCTTCCTAGCTGGTGATGTGCTTGCAGGGGCAGGATTAACTTCTGCAAAAGGAGTGCTGCACCAAAATGAATTCTGAAAGCAGTCTAGACAGTAACCCATGAACTCTGCCTACTGCTGGTAACCTCCACTGCCTCCACAACAGCTTCACCTCACTGCCTAAGCACCCACCCCCCAGTGATTTAGTCTGAGTACTGACACCCAGTGCTGTTGTGATCCTCCAGGCTGATGATGTGCTAGAAGGGATGGGGGCAATTGCTTCAAAAGGAGCAATGTGTCACAAAGAACTCTGACAGGAGCCCACAAACTCTGCTACTGGTAGGCTCTGGTACCTCCATAACAGCTTTGCCTCGCTGCCCTAGGCCCCCCTCCTCAGCATTTCAGCTTGAGTACTCAACCCTGTGCTGCCGTGATCTTCTGAGCTAGTGACTTGCTTTTGACGCTAACTGCATCAAAAGGAGTGGTACTCCAGCAGCACTCTGCAGCGTGGCACTCCATGTGAGTGGCTCCCACAGGATTGGTGAGAGTCACTCTGGGAAATACCGAGGGAGAGGCCTGGAGCAGGCTATTTAGAAAGATTTTACTATGGGATTAGGCTTTCTATATATGAAAGTGAATAGAGTTGCTTTATCTACTAATTATAGTTATTTGTTTTTTTTTTTGTTTTTTTTTGTCATGGGTTGTGCCAATGTTCCTACATTCAACGGTGTTCTGAGTGTTCACCTGCTAAGTGTTATAGTAACAGGCTTCTGGATAGGCAAACATGGTTGGCCCTTTTTGTTCATAAATTGAAGCCTCACAGGAGTACTCTCTGCATATGTCTGAATCTAAGTAATGCAGTATGATTCAACATTATTTCAAGTCTAACTACGTCCAACTCTGTTAATACTGGTCTTAAAGAGGACAGGAAATTATTCTAATTGGTAGCTGTTTACAATGTCCTCATTTACAGAAATAATATATGTAAACCTAAATGATCATTATATAACTGTACCTGAATAAAAAGTAATGCAAAAACATGAATTTTGCATTGTTTTGTTTTTATGGGCAACATTCTGTTACAGTTCTCTTCATGGAACTAGTGATCTGGAGCTTTATCTATGTCATGGTTTGTGCACAGGTCTCTAAACATGGTTCTGATAGGACAGTAGCTCATATTTAACATTCTGTACACAAACCATGACATAACAAAAACTCCAAATTACTGGTTCCATGAAGAGAACTGTGCAGAATGTTGTCCATAAAAAGAAAACAATTGAAAACACAGTTTTTACATCCCTTTATATTAAGGTACAGTTAAATACTGCTCATTTGTATACAAGTCTTTCATTTCTCTTACCAGGAACATCAGTAACTGCTGCCAATTAACAAACATTTCTTGTGCCCTTTAGATATATGTCTTTTTTATCCTCATGCTGCTGGTTAAGTATTGTTAACTGAGACTTGGGAACCACCTAAAGGTAGGAACATTAAAATCTGGTGCGCAAACTTAGGATTTTCTAAAAATATGAACACACTGTTGCTTTTCTTAAATGCTGTTTTGCTCATCTATGGTGATGTTCCCCCAAACCCTGGATCACAAAATTCAGTATCAGTGCTTGACACTACAAGGGCCAGATATTCAAACGTCAGGATGTTGGGGACCCTGCAAGAGGTCAGGGAAGGCAAATAGATGGGGGAAGGGGGAAAAGAGACAAATCTAGTCACAGATGGACCACTTCAGGATGCTGAGAACCCTGCAAGGGGATTGCAAAGACTAGGGAGAAAGGAGGAGAGGGTAAGGGGGAGAGGGAAGAAGTGTGAAAACGAACATCTAGGAGTGGCTAGGATTCAACCCATGGAGAGCTTCAGGGACTGAGAGTCCATGCAAAAGTGCAGAGAGGAATGTAGGGGTAGCAGAAGGGAGGAGAGACAGTGGTGGTGGATCTAAGGAGGTGGGGAGTAGTTGCCTCTGGGCAATTAAAATGAACAAGAGAGGCAGCACATAATATGAAAAACAACTAGAAATCTGGTAAAGATCACAATATGGGTATTTTAGTCTGCAGAGAAATCAGTACTTCTTGATACCTGAACTTGAATTATTGCCCTTGAGTCAGTAATCAGGAATCAAGAGGGGGGCTCCGTGATAAACATGGGTCTTTGGGCTTGGGTAGTCAAGCTAGAGTAGTATAAATATAAAGATGCATTTGGGAGCTGGTTCAGTGCCAGTTTGGCTAAAAAGGGTAAAATCCAGTTTTACCTGTATAGAAGGTCAGAGGGGTTAAATGGCAGGACACAGATTGGGGGGGGGGGCGCATTAAATTATTTCTGGCCACCTAGGGAAGGGGAAATGCTATTGAAGCTGTTTTCACCTTTTTATCCTGATCAATGAATACAAAACAATGAATACGCAAATGTGGGCCCCTGAAAATGATTTCATAGACAACAATTCTAATTAGACCAGAGCATTCACATACTCTGCAATATTTAACATTTGGAACAGAAGAGTGAATCGTATTCATGATTCATAGAATTCATAGTTGGAGATGAAAAAAAGTCTGAAAAAGATAAAAAAGCTCCATCTCTTCCTAAGTGGCCAGAGTTAGTCCAGTGGCCATGTGCCATGAACCTCAGTGGTTCCCACCCTCCACAGCTCCATCCATCCTATTCAATACTTAGAAATTAAGTACCTGTGCTTAATAGTGGTGCTGGCAATGTTCCAGCTCTGGAATACATCATCTAAGATGTTCCTCCTCCCCAAACTGACTTCACCCCTGGCCATTTTGGACCATATCTGCTATATAACCCCTAGACATTCAATCCATTTTTATGGGCAATACAATAGCAGGTCAATCAATCAACAATTTTACTGCATGGTTTTCAAAACCTTCACAATTAATTACAAAAATGCATAAAATCACATAAATTAAGAAATAAAACATTACTACTTCATGCTACATAACTTAACATAAAATCAGTCATATGTGCTCCCTTGTACAGCCATGTAGGATTCTAGAATTCATAAGTATGTGCTTACAGTCAATTACATAATTTTAATTTTTCCCCGAATATTTTTAATTTCAGTAAAGTAGTTAGCCAGCCTTTTTATTGTCCATTTATCTTCTGTATGTATCAGCATATCCATAAGTACTGACTTTTCAACATGGTAGAGGTTATCTATATAATTACCCAGCCATAACAATCGTTGCCTGCCATACCATTTGCAGACCCATAGGACATGATAGAGCTTTTCCAGATCTCCACTACCACAATCACATTCCCCTGAACTGATACCTGTATTTTTTTTTTTTTAAACCCATCTTTATTAGATTTTACTTTCAGAGAAGAAAAAAAAGGACAAGACAAAAGGAGAAAGTACAGACAGACAAGCCACCACCCCCCCGGCCAACCGGGGGTACCCACCTCAAAACTGGGCAGGTGAACTATATACAGTATTTATATACAATCACAGCTGCAGAGAACACCCTCCCCCATATCCAAATATTCATACAGTCATAACAATATCCAAGATAAATATCGGCTCATGCTAAGGGAAAACAAAACAAAGACCACTAAACATAAAAATTGAGCCTAAGCCAAAGGGCCTATTGTTCCAAGAGCCCTATAATCTAATGATACCTGTATTTTTATATCTATAATCTAGGACTTTACTTGGGAACAATTCAAATTTGTAGATCATAAAGTTAGCACAGGCACAGGAATCTGTAAGGATACCCAAGTATTTTTTATATCTTTGTTTATAATTATGAGTCGCAAACCATTTGGAGTAGCGATATTTCCTGATTTCCATAAGGTCGCCTTTATTCCAAACATTGCTAATTCTTTTATTTATGTACTTTTTATATTTAGAACTTATTTGTATACCTTGTTCCACAGATTTTTTTAAATGTCCAAAGTTGTACTTTCTTAAAATAAGGCAGAGAATATTCAACCAGAAGCCTGATTTATAGCCTACGGCTTGCCACTATTCTTTTTCTTGCAAACATTTGTTTGCAAGTGTTTTTTCATTGAGGGCTGTCACCCTAATCCAATAATTTACCTTCCTGTATTCAATAACAGTGTTTATATTAACCATACCCAATTCTGACCGAATATAGGATGCTGGACAGGGATGTCCAAGCCTCAGTGTATATCTTAATGATTCATACAGTGGGGACATTAGTCTATTAATCACATTAGATTCCCAAATCTTGCATCTATAAAGAAATTGTGTTTCTATTTTGGATTGTATCACTTTGATTAAGGGTTTTATGGACATACCCCCATATTTACAGTTGAATTTATATAATCCTGCCATATTCTTCCTTATCCCTTCTTTCATTTGTTCCATATGGGCAGTCCATTTGTAATTCTGCTGAATAGTTATACCCAAATACACAAACTTAGGCAACACTTCAACCGTATCTAGTCCTATCAACCAGGTTCCATTATTATTATTTTTACCCATACACATGACCTTAGTTTTATTCATATTGATTTGTAACTTCAGTTTCTTTAATTCTTTATATATAAAATTTAGGTTTTTTTGCAGACCTGATTTGGTTAAGGACAAAACCAGAATATCATTAGTGTAGGCCAGGAGTGGGCAGGGGAAGTCCCTAATTTTGGGGGAATCCACCTTAATTTCCACTCTCTGTTTCAACATGTTATCTATGTATAAAGTGAATAGTAGTGGAGCAAGGATACGACCTTGTCTTACCCCACGGTTGCATTCAAATTCGTTGGATAGCTGGCCTCTGGGCCCAATTCTTATTTTAGCCCAGGTGTTTGAATACAGCTGAGCAATTATACTTACTATGTTAGGGTCTATCCCTCTATCCAATAGAGTCTGTCACAACAAACCTCTTGAAATGCTATCAAAAGCAGTACTCTAGTCCATAAAACACACATATAAGTTCTAACCCCTTATTTTAACATATTTTTCCATTAAATGGTTTAAAACGAAAATATTGTCCAATGTGGACAAACCATGTCTAAAACCAATTTGATACGGAGAAATACCCCCCATCCTATTTACTTCCTGTTGCAATCAATTGAGGATTATTTTAGTAAAGATTTTAAGATTAACGATTAAAAGGCTTATCGGCCTGTACATCCTTGAATCTTTTACAGATCCCTTTTTAAAAAGTGGAACAATATTAGCTCCATGCCATGTATCAGGGTAACACTTTAAAATAATACATTTATTATAAAAAACGGTTAGGTATCTACACCATAATATTCTTTCAGTTAAAAAAACTTCTGCTGGTACCCCATCTGGTCCTGCTGCCTTTTGCCTTTTCAGTGTGTAAATAGCAAGGTAAGTCTCATCTACTGTTATTGGGAGGAATTTATTGAGAGCCTGTCTGGATAGTTGAAAATGCTCCACCTAAGGGTCACAATAAATTCCTTTAAAGTGAGCTTCCCATGCCTCCTCAGAAATAAAACTGTCAATATTAACTTTATATTGGTTAAAATCCTTGGCCACTAGGCTCCAAAATGCTCTGTTATCTTTTTTTTTCTACTGCCTCCAGCATTTTTTCCCACTTAGCTGTATAAAACTTTTGCTTGGAAGTCATAATAAGTTCATTGTAGGCTCTCTTTTTCTCATCCAGATTCTTGAGACTAACCTGACTGCTTCCTTTATTATATGATTTACACAATTTCCTCAGCTCTGGCTTGGCCTTTTTGCAGTTTTTATCAAACCATGAGTCACTATATGCAATCCTTCTCGTAACTCTTGGTACCTCCAGGGCATTTTTAATTTCAGAAAAGAGTACTTTTAATTCAACCAACATTGGTTACATACCCAGCCCCTTAATGATTTCATAGGACTGTGTCAGGACAGATCTGTGAATATTTGGCAGAATATTATGCTGAGAGTTTTGTCTCCAAATGATGTTACGCACAGCTCTTATTTCAGTAAAGAGAAATGGCTCTATATTTGGCTTAATTACTCTTCCTATTTGAGCTTCCATGGTTAGATGATAATGGTCACTCTCTGCTCTTATCAATATTTCACATTTTTTCCAGTAGCAGAGTTGTCCAGTCCAAAGCACCAGATCACTTACAGAAGCACTCCTTACTGAGACATAGGTATAATTTCCTTCTTTATTAGAAACATAGAAACGTAGACTTTGACGGCAGATAAGGACCGCTTGGCCCATCTAGTCTGCCCATTTCCCTACCTACAGGATAGGCCGTAGATCCTAGTTAACCAACAGCCTATTTCTTCCTACCCCCCACAAGAATTGCCTTATGTCTGTCCCATGCATTCTTGAATTCTCCCACAGTTTTAGACCCCACAACCTCCTCAGGAAGGCTGTTCCATGCATCCACTACCTCTCTGTGAAAAATACTCTCACATTGCCCCTGAACCGCCTCCTCTATCTTTAAATTGTGTCCCTTGTTCTTGCAAGTCTCTTTTCTGAAAGATGCTACCCTCTTGGACTTTGTTGATTCCACTGAGGTACTTAAAGTTTCTATCATGTCCCCATCTCCTTCTTTCCTCAAGGGTATACATATTAAGCTCCTTAGTCTCTCCTCATACGGCTTCTCTTGCAGACCCTGCACCATTTTAGTTGCCTTCCTCTGACTACCTCTATCCTGTCTATGTCCTGCGAGATGGGGTCTCCAGAACTGGACACAGTACTCTAGATGGGGTCTCACCAACTGTCTGTACAGAGGGATAACAACTTCCTGTTTCTGCTGCTGATGCCTCTCCCTACACATCCCAGTATACCCCCAGCCCTCCTTACTGCCTTCTCACATTGCTTGCTAACCTTAAGGTCATCTGATATGATTACCCCCAGGTCCCTTTCCTTTTTTGTTGTTGTTACTACCTCCCCACCCATTGTGTATTCTTCCCCTGGGTTCTTGTTTCCCAGGTGCATTATTTTGCACTTCTTTGCATTGAATTCTAGCTGCCATACTTCTGACCATTCCTCAAACCTTGCCAAGTCCCTTTTCATCCTTTCCACGCCTCCTTGTGTATTTCCCTCAAGTCTTCCGTTTAAAGGGTGCATGTTATTTTCTTTAACTATTTCTAGTAATAATTTCCCACTTTTATTGATTACTTTATCTCTAGACTGTTTGTCAAGTAAATCCTTTGTTTTATTATATATAAAAAGAGAGTTATCTACAAGGCCATCAAATAGTCTGATTCAGGCATTAAGATCACCCACCAACAATGTTTCCATATAGGGAAACATTTGTTGAACCTCTTTGAGGTGGTCAGCGATTTCCTGCCAACAACTCGCAGAGAAATAATTTGATTTCTCTGGAGGAACATAACAGTTTATCGAATTATTTCCGGTGAACCGCATTTGAGAATAATGGTCAAGTAGTTCACTGAGTTTTTTTTTGTAGTTAATAAGTTTTATTGATTTGTCTTATTAAGAAGATACACACATTAAAACAGTTGGACACATTGCAAAGATCTTACAGTCTGTTACATATGTCTGTAGAAGCAGAGAACGGAACATGCTGGCCAAATAGTAGCAAACTGAATATACTAGCCAGGTAAGTAATAGGATAATACTCTGTGCCTGGATGTACAACACCTATCCAGCTGGAGATTAACTATGAAAGTATTAGCAGTTGGTGCATTGCATTATGGCTAACTCATACAAACATATCTTACCTGGCCCCATCCTTCTAGTTTCTGCAGTATTTGACAAAGCATCAGAAATTATGAGAGATCCAGGGCCGCTGTCCTCTTCTTTAAGCATACAAAATACAAGACATCACACACACAAAGCAAACAGGTTTTTATTGCTAGCAAAGATGCTATCCTTTACTGATATTATACCATGTCATCCTTAGAGCAGGGTCCCCTACAACTCAGTAACAATCTCTCCAGCACTTGCCCCTAAAGCACCATGAGAGGAGACCATTATAATAGCATAGTTATGCTGATTCCCTTTCAGGTTTCAAAAACAGAAGGAAGGAAGTCCAGAGAGCAGTATATTTAAAGAGAGTATTGGTCACAGTATGTGATATTCTGGCCCAGTTGGCAACTTGAGCCATGGAGGTAAGTACCTCCCCCAGGGAGAAGATTATCTGGGACCACCATTTACACAGTAGGAGTCTTTTAACCTGCATACTGAGTGTCAGAAGTAGTTTCAACTCGGAGAGACAAAGGTGAAGGGCCATGGTCCGGAGTCCTAATAACAGCAACTCAGGGGACTGAAGCACAGGCTTCCTAAGTATTTTGGATCCCATCTCACAGGTAGCCTGCCATGGGGACTGGATCAGCCTGCAGGACCAAAGTATATGGAACACATCACCTGGGAGATCCTGACACCTCCAACATAGATCAGACTGAGCCTGTTTTGCCTTGGTGAGGATTACAGGAGTCTGTACCAGGAGTGAATTATCTTGTTCTGTATTAATTGACTACTGGTGTCAGGATATGCCCCGTGAAATAGTTTTAGACAAGACTTCAACTCCAGGTTCGTAACAGGGGCATGCAGTGCTTTCTCTCATTTATGCTTGGATTCCTCTGCTTGGGACGGGATGGTGCTCTGAATGGCCACATATACCCGGCTTGACTGTCCTTTTTCTAGGGCCAGCCATGTCTCTACCTGAGAGATTTGTTGCTCTTGGTGCTGCTTATGCCTGTACATAAGGATGGTGCTTCTTATTTGATGGAATCACCAGAAGTCTTTGGGAGAGATCCCATAACAGCTCTGCAGGCCCTCAAAGGAATTAAGGGTATCTGTACCAGGAATGAGAATATCTCGAAGCAATGAGATACCACCACTTTCCCATGAGGGTCATGCATTTGGTTGTTTATAGATGGTAATCTCATTATTGCCCCATAGTGGGGTAAGTCTTAGGGGAGGTGGGGAGGCACCCAACTTCTTATGCACCTTGGCTCAATATTCCAGAGAGGGACCTATAGTAGGATGAGAGTGAGAGCCCTTAGGGGGATGGTTAAATAACAATAGTACCAAGTGAGTATGCTGACATATCTTTCTCTCCATATCCAGCCACTGGGGAGCATTGTGTTCAGGGAAAATGAACCATTTTAATGTCTGAACCAGCTGAAAGGCCCATGTATACCCCTCTAACCACAGAAGACCCCAACCCCATTCCGACCAATGAGCTCTGAGCTGATTTCTACTGTACCTAGGTTCCTTACCCTCCCACAAAAAGGATCCCAACAGGGACTCTAACTTAGTGAACCAATAAGGAGGTATTTTCAAAGGAATGTGGGAGAGAAGATACATAATTTTTGGTGCTGTGACCATTTTAATTGTGGATATTTTACCTACAAGCGACAGTCAAAGAGATTTCCATCTGTCCAGTTCTGTACGAATGGATGCAAGAAGTTTCATTTTATGCAGATTAGGAGACATAGTAATGCCCAAGTAGGTAATCCTCTCCAGGGACCATTGGAGCCTATGCTGAGTAACCAATTAAAAGGTATACTTAGAGTTTAAAGGTAGGACCTCCGTCTTGGCCTGGTTAATCTTGAGCCCTGAAAATGTACAGAAATATGACAAGGTGGACAGTAGGGAAGGGAGGGAGGTGACAATTAAGCAATAATACATGACAGGGTGTGGTATATTATGGGACATCGCACGCCGGTGAAATGAGGTCGAGTCGAAAAGGCCCAATCCACCCGAGAAGTGACGACATCCCTACTTATACACTACCCTGGAGTGTATTATTGCTATTATGAACAGGAATACAATTTTTTGCAGTAAAAAAAAAAAGTTTAAATCCTTCTGAAAAAGTATTTTCTGAGGTGGTGGAGGAGTACATTTTAATAAAATAGTCCCTGGAGACCTCTGGACTGCAGATGGCACTGTTGTAAGTCAAATTTATTGGAAGAGGGGTGTTCTTTGTGTCTCTCTTAGCACCAGGAAGTGAACTCTGTTTTTCTTGCCCTTGGCTTGGTGCTTCTGGGTCACAGGGTCAGTGAAGATGTGTGCATTTTTTTTTGAACGTTATGTGTGGTAAGCAGGAAGCAGCACTGTAAAGGGAAGAACATTTCTCAGTAAGTCACCTAAAATCCGAATGTACTGCTTGGCTGGACGTTAATAGTGTTTGCTAAATAAGTTGGGGGCCAGTTTGGGATCCTTTACTTTTTTTTTTATTTTAAATACCGTCAAGGGCGCCTCGTGCCAGTTTGTGTTGTGGTTTGATATGGCGAGCGGTGGTCAGTGCTGGCTGTTGGATGAGATTTGTGTAGGGGAACGGCGAGGATGGGGTACGTGGACCGGCCGGTCTTATGTCAGCTTCCATGCTGCCGCGCTTGGTTACGGGCACAGTTGAGTTTTTTTTTTTTTTTGAATAGCGCACTGCCTCGGAGTGTGGGAGACGAGGAGCACTGCGCCGGTAAGTGAGGAGGCTGATGACCGGAGGTTTTCTGAAGCCGTGATGATGTAGCCCGATATCATCACGGCTTCGAAAACCTCTCGGCCAATCGTCTTTCTCCATTTACGATCGCCGGTTCATAATATTGGTTATAGGAAGCAACAGGTCATCCTCATACATAAGAGTAGGGTATGCCCTTGTTCCCACCTGGACCCCGGAAATTAGAGGATTTTGCCCAATAGTTTCCGCCAGAGGTTCTACTGTCAATACAAAAAGTAATGGGGAAAGTGGGCAGCCCTGATGGGTACCTCTACCCAGTATGAATGGGGAAGACAGCATTGTATTGGTGAGTATCCGTGCAGCTGGAGATGAATATATTGCCCCAATCCAGGTCCGGAACCCCACCCCCAAGCCGATAGTGCAAAGTACTTGCTGGACATAGCCCCACTCCAGGGAATCAAAGGCCTTTTTGAAATCTATTGCAATGGCAGATAATGTTTGGGCCTTATGGATGAAAGTTACCAACAATCTAATATGGTCCTTGCTAAAGCGGCCCTTAACAAAGCCTACTTGGGATGGGTGGATCAAACTAGGAAGGAGAGGATTAAGTCTAGTAGCTAGTATCTTAGCTAGCACCTTGCTATCAGCATTCAATAGTGAAATTGGGTGGTAACTGGATGCTTTAAGAGGGTCTTTATCTTTTTTTGGTAGGATAGTAATAGTCGCCTCCCTAATGGATGAAGGGAGAGACCCTGTTTGCTATGGCTCAGTAAATACTTGTTGCAATATCGGAGAGATTATGGGATGCAACAGCTGCCACACTTCAATAGGGAAACTGTCCCCTCCTGTGGCCTTTCCCTTTTTAAGGGTGAGGATGGTGTCTGCCACCTCCAAGGTTGAGATCAAGGCATCTAGGGCATTAGCCTGGGCTTCCAAGATTCTGGGGAGATGTATATAATGAGGAGTAAAAATCCATGATTACTTGATTAATGCCTTGTACCGAGGTCTGGGTCTTACCTTTCAGCTTGCTGCTTTTTGAGACGATATGCCAGCAGCTTACCCCCTTTTCTCCCCCTTCCCAATATTTATGCTTGAGTCTAATGATCTAAATCTCTGCCTTTCTAGAGACCAGCTCATTCACTTGCATCTTCAGAGAGGTGACCTTGTCACCTGCTTCTGACTTAAGGGAAGGGACTCGAAGGGCCTTAAAAGCAAGCTCCGCTTCTCGGAGTTGTCGTTCAAGCCCCCTCAAATGTTGTTCTCTCCTCTTTCAGCACCAGCTCACATAGCCTATTATCACCCCTCTTAGAGTAGCTTTGAATGCCTCCCATGTGGTACCTGCAGAGGTATCTGCTATGAGGTTATGCTGAAACAATTCCATTGCTTCCTTTTGAAGTCAAGGGGGAAAGTCTGGGTCATGAAGTAGCAATGGGTCCAGCCACCATGCTGGAGACTTAGGGAGAGGGGGGCTCCATGTGAAGGCAAGATGCACAGAGGCATGATCTGAGATAACTAAGGGATGAATAAGGGTATTAACAGTGTTACTAGTAATAGTAGGAGAGGTGAGCCAGAGGTCTATTCTACTAAGAGAACTATGTACTGGGGAATGAAAGGTGTAGTCCCGCTGGGAGGGGTGAAGTATTCTTCAGTTGTCCGTAAGGGCCAAATCTTGTTGTAATTGAGCCTCTGCCATTATAGCCCTGGAGTGGGGCCCCGAATTGGAAGGGGATCTATCCTGGAAAGGGTCCAGAGTAAGATTAAAATCACCCCCTAATAAATTGGGGGTGTCGTCCGGAGCTATGGATCCCAGCACCTGGGCCAACTTGTAAATGAAGGAGGATGAGTCCTCAATCGGAGCGTATATGTTACCCAAAATCAGAGGGCCTTCCCCAGTATCCATGAGTACCACCACTCATCTACCCTCAGGGTCTCTAATTTGTCTCTGCAATTTCCACTGTAGTTGCTTGTGAAGCAGAATCGCCACCCCTCTCTTTCTAGAGGAGGCTGAGGCATGAATGACCTGACCTACCCACTCCCTCTTCAGTCTCTCAGGATCCCCCCACCCAGTAAGTTTGGTCTCCTGCAGGAAGGCAACCCTCACTCCCAATCTCTTAAGGTGGCCCAAAACTTGCTTCCTCTTATTTGGGGTGTTAAGCCCTCTGAAGTTCCATGTCAGACAAGTGATATCACCTGTTAGTAATAGAGAATAAATATTTAATTAAGAGATATATCAAAAACAACCAGCAGATAGGGAGTGAGGGCAGCCCAACCAGAAGAGACAAATTTCTATAGAGCGCCACCAGATATGGAGAGAGTGGGTAAAGCCCATATACCCTGCACCTACCAGATGACCTTACACTAACAAATAATGAAACATCCGTGTGTGTCTCTTGGGAAACAAACATACATAAACACTTTAGCAAACTATATACATTGTGCACAGTGTACAATGCAATTTGGGGATATAGCGGCATCTCTTTGGCCACAGAGCCCTGCTGTAGGCCAGCACCTATTACTAGGATGTTATCAAGTGGTATCCATCCTTCCTTAGCACTACGATGAGTGCAGGATGGTAGGTCCCCCCCCCCGAGAGAATCGAGCAACCTAATAAGAAGGTTGGACCACGTGGCTCATTGCAACCTTAAAGGGTTGAGAGAGCTGCTCCAGTGGTGTAGCTCAGAAGCTGGGGTAGTTAAAGTGGGACTACACAACATTTCTAATGAGGTGGGGGTTTGCAGGGAAGAAAGTGGGGGAGAACTGCTCACTATTTTGGTGTGCCTAGGGTTATTGCTGATGGGGGCCAACAAGATCTCACAACAAAAATCTTAGTAAGGTCAGGCTTGTCACACCTATGAAGAGTGTACTGTAAGTCACCCAATGCAGGGGCTGGGAGATCTCCCCTTGATAGAAAAAAATAATAAAAAAAAACATACAGAGGGGCACAGGCCTGTGCCATTCACCACTTAGGGCCTCAAGTAAAACACATCCTGGCTACCCATTCAGCACAGCAATTTATGCATGCCGACAAATACTTTCATGTTATATGACACAGCTTCTCAATGGACCTCACCCCCTCACACACAAGTAAGCGAGGCAGAACCACCAAAAGTTCTACTGTTTAATTAAATGGTACAAAAAAGGCCTTTTTTGCCACCTAGACATGTCTGGACCTTTGATCAGGATGTTCACTGACAGCTTGTTGGTAGGCCTCATTGAATCCCTCTTGGTACAGGAGTGAGGCACCTTCTCTGCCATATGGCAGTGCAAGTCAGAGGTCAAGGTTGGAGTGAAAAGGGGCTCAAAAGTTCCCTTACTTGGGTAATACGGAGAAATGGTAGCAGATGGGTCAGCCAAGGAGATTGTCCACTGATGATCAATTTAGACACCCCAAACTCACCCCATACCTACAACTCCCTGGGGGATTAAAGGAACAGGAATAGAAAGAAAATAGAAGGACAACTACTTATCTGACCACGCCAGTAGGTTTTTCTGATCAAATGCTCTGGAGATGTAGAGCTCTCAGGACAGTCCACATTGAAGATGAGCTCTCCGCTGGTAGAGGAAGCCTCCCTTGTAGCTTTTGGTGGATGCCGCCCTCTGCTATCTGTAGCTCCGTTCTGCAGCTGGTGAGGAATTGCTGATGGGGACAGGTAGCTAGGCTGCAACATAGGAGTAGGCTTGCCTTCCACAGTCAAATCCACGATACCTGGGTGTTGATCCGGAGAGCTGGGGCATATAGCTTCGTATCTATTAGTGGTGTGGTAGGCCTGTAATGGATCTGGAGCAACAGTTTCCATGCTTGTAGCATCCTCTGTGTCATCTTGCCCTGTCTCCAAAGGATGCTCCCAGTGGCCGTGTTTCTTTGAGGATTGCCTTTTTCAGTGTGCTTTTGGGAGGAGTTCCCAGTGTTGCTCCCTGAGGTCTTGCCAAATTGCAGGTCTGCTCACTGATGGAGAGGAATAGCAATCCAACCTGTCGGAAGCAGTTTTTGCTAAAGGGGATTCCAGGGTAGTGGTGGTGAATTCTTGTGGCCAGTTGCTCCATAAAAAATCCATGAATGCATCAGGAGATTCAAAACTGTTTGGGACCCCATTATGCATAACCCGCATCATGGCTGGGTAACGCAAGGGAAAGGACAGTCCAATACTGTGCATTTTATGCCTTGCCTCAGAGTATGCTTGGCGTTTATCGGACAGATCCTTAGAGAAGTCCTGAAAGATGTGGATCCTATTCGATCTCCACACTACATGTTGTAACTCACAAGCTCTAGCTAGGACCTTTTCTTTGTCCCTAAAATCAATAAATTGTGCTATGATAGGTCGTGGTCTGTCCTGGGCCTGAGACATGGTGGTTAATGTACGGTGTGCGTATGCCACCTGGAATGGTATCAATGGGTCCAACTTCAGCATTTCAGCGATGGCTAATTGTAGAAATCCCTCTGTATCTTTGCCTTCTACATGCTCGGAGAAGCCCAGGAAGCAAAGATTATTACGGTGAACTTGATTCTTGAGGTCATCCATCTTACTGCACAGCATCTGTATGGTCCATTGTTGATCTCTTAATTCTGCCCTTAAGTCCTGAACATGCCCCTCTGTTGCCAAGACCCACTGTTCGGTATGCAGCATCCTGGCTTTTAAATTTTGAACCACTTGGGTGTTTTGATTAGTTGCCACAGTGACTTGTGCCATCTGGGCCATAAGTTGGCGGAACATCTCCTCAACTGACGGTTGCTCCCAGGTTTGTGGCAAGCAGCTTTTAGCCATATTTTCAGGCCTACGTCGTCCAGCAGGCTCTTCAGTAAAATAACGATTTCCACACAGCAAATGAAGGCTTTTTGTATCAATGAAGCTAAATTAGTGTAGCTTGAGTATTACCCCACAAATTACAGTAGAGCGAGGATATAATACCAGCTGGTAGAAAAAGGATTTTAAAGGTTATTTTCCTCTGGGTTGTGGAGCTGATCTTTAAGCTGCTATCCTATTTAGCACCCCTAATGGCCAATGAAGTTCACTGAGTTTTTCAGAAATTCAACCCTACAAAAGCTGCCTAGTTTGACCAGTGTTACAATCCCACCAGAGGATCTCACTAATTTCTTATATTTCCATCCAGGGACCTGGAAAGCTTCAAAGCCGTTCAGGTTAATAGCATCATCTTTAGCTTGCCATGTCTCCTGGAGACAAATGATGTCATATTCCTTTAGAAAATGAATACATTCCTCATCAGCCATAACAGTTTGCAATCCTGCTATATTCCATGATATGAATTTGGTTCTCTGTTGGGGATTATCCTTCTCCATATGCCCATCAGCAAATGAAGAGAGTAGTCATTCATTTTACCCTGCCATCATCGTTAATCTGTTTGCTAAAGGCAAGGCTGTTTTATTCACTGACATAATATCATTGGGCCAGTCATAGATATCTGTTAGGGCAACCATGTGGAGACCTAGATGGTCTAACTTACCAGCCTGAAGCAATATGAGTTCTGCAAGCCTCTCATTAGAGACATAAATATCCACCTGACTCCCCTCATGTTTGCGTTTGGCTTGTATGCTACCATATCAATCTATGGGTAATGCCAGAAAGTTCATCAGGAGATCACCAATTGCTGTAGTCAGCCTACAGTCAGTTTCTTCTAACATATGGTCCATTCCAAAGAGTGTTACAATTATATTTCCTATACTACCTCCATTGCTTATGTTCAGCCCACTCTGTTTTAAATTTATTAAAAATCTCTCTATTGCGATAAGACATAAACACCTCATTATCTAGCATTAGTTCTCTGTTAACCCAAACAAAATTTGCGGTTCGAGGGGAGTCAAAATAAACATCAGTAGTAGTCAATTCTCCATTCAGAATTCTCTTGGCCTCCACAATGTCAGCCATTGTAAGAGCCAGGTCCAAATTATTCAAAAATTCCATAATGTAAGAATCCAGCATGACTCCCTCTAAATTTCCCCAATTCAGTGGAGCGAAGAATCTAATTCTGGGGCTATTATCTGCTTTTGCACTGACATCTGCCCACAATCTATTCATGTCTTTTGATATACTGTCCTCCTCACTATCTTTAACAATTTGTCTCCCATTATGATTATTCTTCTCTGCCACCGTGTAAATGGCCTCGGTTGACTTCATATCATTTTTTAGACCTGCTACTTCTTGTTCTAATTTAGCCAGTGCCTTCTCTAACTTTGATGATGCAGTTACCTTCTGGTTTGTTAGATTTGGCATATTCTCTACCAGTTTTGACTCCTCTTCATCTTTCCGCTTTATTTGCACCTTCTGTGTATTTCTTTTCTTAGATTTTTTCTTAGATTTTCTCCTTCTTCCTGTTTTTATATGCACGGCATCCCTTTCATTAGATAAATCTGGAAAATGTATTAAACTTAAATCTTGTCTAAACTGATCCGGCTCTATTGTCGTCATCTGTTATGGACTTGTGACCACCTCCTCACTCACTGGTTGCACTATTTTTTTCCAGTTTGTCTTGTAAAGAGGCAAATTTATTCCACATCTAATCTATTTTATTTGCATTGTTAACAATTTGCAATTTCAGCTCCTCTAATAAATCCCCATTGATTACCATCTGTTCCATTAATATCACATTGGAATGTTTAGGATTTCTTAACAGTACAACTAATTCATCACTCAGCCTTGAAGGGATAAATGTCACATCTTCCTTGTTACACCTAATATTATTGGTGTAGTCTTTACCCTCACCTTCACCTTCAGACCCTCTTTTACAATGGCATCCTGGGTAATTTAGATTCTGTTCCACACATCTAAGTCCTTCAATTGTTTGCTGCAGGTCCTCTAACACCTCCTTAAATCAAGGTTTCTATGTGCTGAGTTCATGTGTACGGGCTCAGGTTCTTCCATTTCTGGACTTTTTTTGGCTGTATTTTAGAATCCTCTATGGAATCTATGGAATCGTCTATTTTCCTCTGCAAGTCAGGGGAACTTTGAGAGGTTTTTTTTTGAGGTAATTACACTCTCATATGAACAGAACCCCACCCTAACCCAGGTCCCGCTGGATTCTTCAAATTGACTAAATTCATGAATTTTAGATATCCCTATCACAGGGATTTCTGTACAACTTAGGGCTATAGAAACATCCTCTGCACCCACTAGTTGGCTCAATACAGGAACTTCCTTTGTGAGTTCAGATGTTGTCATATTCCCACTCGGGGTGGAGGTGTTGAAGTTTCCAGTCTTTTTTATAAGATGCTCAGTAATCTTTGTCTTTTTTCTGGCTTGTCTTTTTTATCTGTCAAGTTATGCAGTGGGGAGATACTACTTTTATTCAGTCTTTGACGTCTGGTAAAAAACATTTTTCTAAAACCTCCTTAAGAATGCTAATAATAATTTTTTTTTCTTAGTTTGCCAGACCAGAATTTATACAAACACCAGATGACACCAAGCAACAAACTTAATGGAGACGTAAAAGACCAGTTCTAAAACCACCTAATTTTATCTGTAGACCAATAGGTCTGTAGGTCTGTAAGTCAAAGTCCTAAGAATCTTTGAAATAGCTGCCCAGGCAGTGTCACCTCACAAATGTATTCAGTTTACCAAACCAAAAATGGGAAACTATATGGCGACTATACAGCTGGACTGCTTCTTTATACACATAAATTAACTCCGTAAAAGTACAGTTTATGATAAAATCACCATTGTTCCCATATATTAAGAATGAATGCCAAAATAAGGAACTTGCACTGACACAAGCACTAGGATTCCTTAAAGAGGAAAATGATCTAAAAAAAACACTGGTGCGATGGGAATAACAATGGTCAAAACAGTTAGTAAACCCACACAAAAGATTAATAGCATAAACCAGCATAGAAAATGTCTCCATATATAATTCCATCTATAGCAGGCTTTGCAGTCTAGGGAAAGGACAAGCATGCACATGCTAATAGCAATGTGATGTGCCATATGAATAAAGAATAAGA
The DNA here is from genome assembly GCA_016271365.2 of Neoceratodus forsteri. Lineage (NCBI taxonomy): Eukaryota > Metazoa > Chordata > Ceratodontiformes > Ceratodontidae > Neoceratodus > Neoceratodus forsteri. Next base: position 630,035,774 of record CM028132.1, read on the forward strand.
GACATAGATACAAGTTATTTAAGTTTTCCATTGGTAATACTAAAAAGTCAGTAGAAAAAAACACTTAATTGAGCTTAGTTACCAGACAGCAGCATGTAATTTCGCTTTCCTCCAAACTGCGATATTTCAAGTAAATAGGTTTCCAGCTAAAAAACTCCAAACAGTAGCCATGAGTGACCATAAACAGCTGCAAAAACCTAGGGTCCACAGCTTGTCAGTAATGCTCCGCATTGCTATCTTCACCGCCTTTCCCCAGGTGGGCAACCTCTTCTTCGGCACTCCAGCCTGTGGGGAAGAAGAAACACAATAGCAGAGGACTCCAAGACAATGAGCCACACAAGAAGAACCGGAAAGTCCTAAGATTTTAGACAGGTATGGATGAAATCATAGATAGCAAACCTCTTCTAATAACAAAGCTAGCGTATCTTAGGTCCTGCTGTGTCTGCTTCTCCACAGCTGAAACAGCGTGCAGCAGCTCACCTGGAAACAGAAATGGTGGTCAGTAGTGGTGTAAGAGTTCACAAGGCATTAAGCATCCTTGATTTTTGCCAATAAACATAAATATCCTCTGTACCTCTTATCCTTCATAAAGTGGTATTTCATGCAAGAGCATTTAAAGTGGATTGTTTTTTCCTTGAGAGCAGAGGGAGGACAGCTACAGAAGTGTCCTACCAGGATGGCAGTGTAGTGGGATGTGGATAAATCTGCGGCGAGTGCCAAGAAAAATTACAAGTTGTTGGCTTCCCCTTCACCAATGGCTGACAGTAGAAGTCTGGGCCCGGCTACGCATATGGAAAAATAATCTGAGTTCAGCAGACTAACCAGGTAGCTCACTAAAATTAAAACCTTTATGGAGGGGCATTCAATCAGACTTAAACACCATTGCAGTTCAATTAATGGCTGTCCGTCGAGGCCCTGGGACATAGTATGGAGTACGCAGAACAGCGCTTCAGTCAGGTGGAAGATTGGTCAGGACTGGTGGAGCATCGGCTGCACACCGTGGAGCAAGACCTGGCCTCTCTTTGGAATTAGGTCAATGACTTGGAGACTTGCCACCTGAGGAGTAACACTCATCTATTTTCTACAGTAGCAGGTGGCTAAGGGCACAATCTGCAACAAACCTGTGAAATGCCTAGTTCATGTGCATCCAAGCCATGGGACCCTGCACTCTAATGTCAATCCACACTGAATGCATCTAGTGACTCTGGCTGCTACCTCCTGTGAGTACCAAGATTTGCACAAGTGCAGGGGGCATATTGGGGTGGAGCTGTGCCAGAAGCCCCAGTCTGTCATTGAGTGGCTCCCCGTTTAACCCAGAGCAGGGGATTGTTTGATATTGCAGTCAGTCTGCAGAGACTGCAGTGTCTCATTTGGAAATTTACAAAAAATTTAAAAACACGGTTAAGGCCCCCAGCTCAGAGGGTTATGAGCAGGATGTGAGAGGATAACTGGAATCCCTGAGGACACAAGGTAGGCATGTGGAAAGGGATGAACATGCTATGGCAGCATCTCAGTCCATGTAGTGTTCACAATCTCCACTGGCCAGTGCAACATAAAAATCCTTTATTTATTCTTTATTCTTTATTCATTACAAATCGGGTTTACAACCTTTGACTCAGAGACTCATTTACAAAGGCACTTCATTGCAGGGAAAGCAGACATCAAGACAGTTATTTCAGTACAGATTAAAACAGAGGATAACATTACAGGTGTAGTAAAAGGAACATTTAACATAGTTACACTTTGGTTACATAACATAGCAGTTTGTATGTTACTTAGGTTACATAATGTTACAAAATTGTGAGTTACAATAATGGATATAGTAGATCCTCAGAGAAGACAGCGGGTTACATCCCTATTTGGACCTAGTAGGGAAGGAGTGGGTCTTGGGAAGGGAGAGGCTGTCCAGTGGACATTGTCGAGCCAGGGGGCAAGGCAGGCAGGTACCACAGGTTACAACAAGGGATTAGTTGCACCTACAACAGCGAGTATTAAAGATATGGTTCCAAAGGGCTATTTTGAAGGAACCAATATTTGGCAAGTTGGAGATGCAGCTAGGGAGGGAGTTGAACCAGGTGGGGGCTCAGTAGAGGAAGGATCTCTGGGCAAGGGAAGTCTTGGTTCTGGGTACCTGGAAGGTGGCCTTAACAGAGCTATGGGTGGTGACGGATGACGATGACTGATGTAGGGAGGTGGAGACCCCCCGGGGGGGAGAGTCCTACCAGTGATTTCTTAGTGAGAAGGCAGGTCTGGTAGAGCAGTCATTCCTCAAAGTTGAGCAGATTGTTGGTAGTATACAGAAGGCAGGTGTGAGTGTGGCTGGGGGCAATGGTCAGGAGCCTACAGGCCTTATTGATGGAGAGTTGGATTTTGGAGAGGGCAGAGTTGTCAGTTGCAGCATAGATTAGCAAGCCATAGTCCACTAAGGACAAGATGGAGGAGGTGGTGGCCAGCTTGAGGGCAACCTGAGGCAGGCAGTCCCAGTACCAGTATAGCAGGCCAATCCGAGAGTTTATGGCAGCTTACAGGGCATTAATGTGGGCGTGGAAGGAGAGGCCAGTATCAGACATAATGCCTAGGTACTTGTATGTGGTCACTTGCTCTATTGGGTGCAGAGTGTTGGGGATAATCAAAATGGGGGTATTTTTAGCTTTATTTTGGTGGTCAGAGAAGAGCATTGATTTGGTTTTCTTTAGGGATCTAGGGATCCCAGAGCAATTCCGGCACTTCCGCCGAAAAGCGGTGCTCAACGGCTGCCACATGGACTCCTGCCCAGGACTTCAGCCCACCTCTCTGGAACTCACCCCCAGATCCTGAACACAGGGATCCCCAAGCGATTCTGGCACTTCCACTGAAAAGCGGTGCTCAATGGCCACCAAGCCGACTCCTGCCCAGGACTTCAGTCTGCCTCCCTGGAACTCGCTCCCAGATCACGAACACAGGGATCCCAGGGTGATTTCAGCACTCCCACTGAAAAGTGGTGCTCAATGGCTACTGAGCAGACTCCTGCCCAGGACTTCATCCTGCCTCCCCGGAACTCGGCCCCATATCCTGAACACAGGGATCCCAGAGCAATTTCGGCACTCCCGCCGAAAAGTGGTAGTCAATGGCCACTGCGCCGATTCCTGCCCAGGACTTCAGCCTGCCTCCCTGGAACTCGCCCCAGGATCCCGAACACAGGTACGAGTGCCTAACACAGTGGGAGCATACCATTGCAGCTTTTCATGGATTGGTGCAGTGTCGCTGCCAGTGGCCCGTGATTGGATAATACAGCTTCTGCACCTCAACCATTGGTGTGCTCACGGACTGCTGCCAAATCTATATTTTTCTCTGCCAGCCATAGTATTTCTGCCATTTGGGTTATTTTTGCTGATATTTCCTGTCTAAAAAAAAACACCTTGTTTAGCTGCTTTCTGTTAATTCCTAGCATATACATGTACATAACGCTTTGATTCTATGACAGCTAGCCTTTTTTTCAAACAGTTTGAAAAACACTGTTAAACCCTGTATTGTGGTATGCTGTAATTCTGTTCTAGAGCCTATTCATTTGCATTTTTGTTCTCTCTCCTTCCATCTCTCTCTCTATCTGGACTCCCTCTATATGCCCCCTCACTTGCACTGAATCCCTATCAGAACCCCTCTTCAGCCTGGATAACTGTATTTCCAATCCCCACCCCTGGTGGCTTGTGAATTCCTGGCTCGACCCTTTCTCTGCTCTATTGCTCTGCCCAGTATTATTTCACCCAAGCTCTCTCCTCCTCTCCCCTCCCCTTCCCCGATCATTTACAAGTTCTTCTCCCCACTTAATTGTGCTACCTGATTCCTTTGTCTTTCCACCCCACCCTCAGCCATGCTTTCTCTTTCTTATTTAATTTTAGCACCCCGGCCCCCGCTGACAAACTGTCGCCAGCCTCCCTCCTGCACTAGCCAGCTATTAATATTTTTGCTTCTTCTTTTGGCCTCACTAGGGATCCCAAAGCGATTTTGGCACTCCCACCAAAATGCGGCACTCAATGGCTGCCGCGCTGACTCCTGCCCAGGAATTCAGCCCGCCTCCCTGGAACTCGCCCCAGGATCCTGAACACAGGTACGAGCAGGGCCCCAATTTTTCTGCGGCGCTTTGGATCAAAGTTCTGCGGCAGCATTCCCATTTGCCGCAGAACTTCTGTGGTGGAGGATGGTTATTTCTGCGGCAATTCTGCGGCAAATAGCTATGATGCTATTTCCTTTATTTTTAGTCTGTTTTTTTTTTTTGTGTATGTATATACTCATATGTGTGGTTATATATATGTTGTTATATCACTTTCTTTAAGTTGGTGTTTATGATTTTACTTTCTTCATTTCAGGAAAACAATAAAATGTGTTTGGGATGAAAATTAAGCCTATATCAGACAACCTACTTATGATATGCTCTTATTGTAGAAATTGAGAAGGACATTAGAGGAGGGAAACTGTAGTTTGATCACACACAAGAAATGTATTCAGCTGCTAATAAATCTTTTTCACAACTGAGTTTGTGTCTTCTTTGTTATAGTTTTATTGTGAAATTAAAGATGCTAGATTCACTGTACACCACCTTCATAGAGCTCTTGTAAGTTATGACAAGTCATGTATGTCACATATTACTACTGCATTGCCTGGAATACCAGCCTGGCCTTGTGCAGCAGCAACATGGAATGTTTTTTGCTGGAATTCAGCATCCATGCACACACCCTAAACATAATCATTTTCTTATATTTCAGAGCTAGGATTTACATTTTAAATGAAGCATCCGTGGCTCTCTGGGGTCCAACCCACTACAGGCTGAAAATAAAAACTAAAACATCTAGTCCCTTCCTACCTGACACCATCCCTGTTGGGGACATGAGCTTTGCTCTAATAAACTCTATTTACAAGCTCCAGGTCTATACAAGGCTCTCCTGGTGTCTTAATTCTTTTATATAGCTTTTTACTAAGAATGTTGTACTGTGGACTATGTAAAGAAGTCCCCTGCATTAAGGGTGCCAGCTAGGACCATGTTTGGGCCCCACAGCACCACAGAGGCCTCAGTTAAAATTTAAATCCTTTTTGTTTTCTTTCAATAACGGACTGAGCACTGAAGAGCCACCCTCCCATGGTAATGTTAAAAGAGTGTCTCCATCCTGCATTAATTTTCTGTGATACATAATAAGCAGCAGTATTTGTTAGTCAGCAAAAGTCAGTTTCTTTGGCAAAAATGTATTTCTGACATACACTTACATTCATGCACAGTGTATTTTAGTTTTGAAGATATTTTTAGAACAGCTTTTATAGCTGTAGCTAATTTAGTAATTAATGACTCAGCTCATTAAAGATGGCTGCCACTTGCAATTTTAAAAATCAATTCCACTGAGGTTACCTGTTGAATATACACGCTAGATTTATAATGTGGATATATTAGGCTGATGTTACCACATGCTTCTGATGGTAAACTTAACAACACTGCAGCAAGCAACTGTACTTATTTTTTTTTCTTGTCAGGCAAAGCAGAGAAGAGGAAACTTTTAAAAACTTGAAAATCATATATTTTAGTTCAGGAATGAAAGACAAAAATAAAAAAGGGGTATATTTACATTTTTGCTGGAAAAACTTTATTGCTGAAAAAACTATATGTTGACAAATAAATACTGCTGCTTAGAAAAAAAATCTTGGTCTCTGAACCACAGCCACTCAAGTGACATACAATGTTTTTGACTTAGTGTCTGATTCAGTACACAGAACCAGGAAGCAGTTGAGAGGTGTCATTTACATCAAACAAGATCTGGCACATTTTTAATTGGTCAAATAAGGGTTTGTCTGTTAGTTTATTTTTGCCTTGCATTAATGAAGGTGATGGTTATTTTCCCTGCCTTTATCTATTCCCGGTGCAGATCTTTGAAGAGGAGTTTGCTGTCAGTGGAAAACTGTGTATTAAACAACCAGAAGCCATCAATGTGGATTAAAAAAAAAATGCGAATAAATTCAGTTTCTTGAATTGGATGTTGACAGCTTTACTGACAGATGAAAAACAGAATTGCTGTACAAGTTTCGCTATATGTAGGCATATCAGGAGAAATGCGCAACCTAAGCTAAAACAGAAGGCCCCTTTAGTTAGGAAAATGAGTCGGCAGCTACAAAAAAAAAATAGTCATGCTGATAGGGGAGTTCGTTCATTTAACATCTTCCATGCAAACTGCAGAAACTTTAATTAAAAAAAAATTAATTGAAGGCAGTTGGAGAGGCTAACCTAAGTAAGGGGGTACTGGAAAGTGTACGGCACTGCTTCTTTTTTCCTGATATAGCCTTCTGCTCATCACATTTTCAATGCAGTAAGGTTCCAAAATCGCATACCATCCACAAAAATCAGGGCACTGCGTTAATGGCAGGTTGAACCTTCACCATTCTCTCTCGCACTGCATTTGCAAAGTGAGCTATCTTGGCATTGCAAAAAAAAAAAAGAAATATTTGCATTGCTGAGAAGGGGTGCAAAAACAGTGCAACTGTGCCAGTTGCATTGATACTGGTGTTTCTTCTTCTCATTTCTCTTGCATGAGTTCAGTGTGTCTGAAATCCACAACAGTCAGCTCGTTTACATGATGGGTGCTTTCCAATTCAAATGGGATTTTTTCCGTTTTGGATATTTAACTCAAAAAACACCCATCATGTAAATGAGCTAACTGTCAAACACCATGAGTTGTGCTTGTCAGTCTGCAGTCCCCACAAGAATGAGATAAAGTAAGCATTTTACTGTCTTGCATAGTTACTGACTGTGTAATGAACTATACAACTTGCCACGTTTTTTACATTTAACATTAATTTTTTTGTGGTGGTTGGGGGAGTGTTTTTGTGGTACTAAGTCAGAATTTTTGTTTGAAAAAGAACCATTTGCCATTTTGTACATTTAAATCTGGTCAGACCTCATCAACAGATGCAGTAGTGTATTTTCCCTGACCCCTCAGTACAGAACATGAATAACCAGATCCTTAGCGCAGTCTTCTCACCTCAAAGTTGCACCTCCTCACTGTAATATATGGTTTATATACAGCACCCTCTTCATTCATGATACCCTAATCTGCAATATAGGTAACCAGTGTCTGGTATTGAGCTTAGCAATGGCAGCGTGCTGCTTGAAGCACTTTTTATTTCTCTCTGGGCATGAAAGGGACCCTGTACAGGAGAACCAGGAAGGGGCTGGAACTGAATGCAAGAGTTCAGGCTTACGGTGGGTCTCTGGACAAGTGGACACTGCTCTTTTTAGACTAAATTAATTTATTTCTGGTTGGCTAAAACAGAATGCTGGTTTATTTATTAAGATGTGTTTGGCAACAAGCTAAAATGTGGAATTTGTGGAACTCTGGCTGTCAGTCCCACTATTTTGATCTGCGGTTCTCGGTCCCACTATTGGCGGGACATTACAAAAATCATTTTATTTGAACAGATTATTTTTTAATTGATTAGATGCCAATGTTGCTGTGTGGAGCTCAAGCCATGGTCTTAACCTCGAGGATATTTATATAGACGTTTCACCCACAATTTACTCATTGCATTATGAAATGTAGTCATTGTAAAAAAATATATAAATCGCAACTAATTCGTTCTGAGAATATCCAAATCCTCATATAAATGTCTAGTCATGTTTTCAATGACTGGTTTTGTTACTAAATTACTAAACAGATAGTTCAATTAACTCCAGCATCTTTATAGAATTAATAGCGGCACAAAAAAATTCTTACGTATGCTTTAAAGTGAATAAGTTCTTTCGATTAAACCCAATTCAAAAAAATTCCACAGACCCTGGTGACGATAATTAGGAATTCTGAGTCAAATTAGGCATACAGATTCAGAGCTTCCATTTTAAATACAATGTTTCTGAGCTACTGGCTGAAGTAGATTCCTGAAGCCACTTAAAAATGTATGTAATGGAAATACAGACTTTATCAAAGGAGTTAAAGCTCCATAGAGGGGAATTTTCGATATTTCACTAAAACAGTGTTTATGTGAAATTGGCAGCAGGAGTCTGTTACATAAGAAAATCCACATTTCATTTTAAAAGGAATAGGTGCAGCAGGAGTTTAGGCTAATTGGTAATAAACAATAATGCAGGGTCATAACATGAAAACACAGTTACTTCTGTTCATTTTTCAATTAGGGTAATAATTTGACAACTGAAACTGTGTCTAGATTAATTCCTCACAAGGGAGATTTCCCCATGGACAACCTCCACCTCTTGGTGTGGCAGTGACTTTGTAAGAGTTTTGCCCAAAGGAAGCACCAAACATAATGCAAACAACTGAGGGTCCAAAGGTGTAGTCTCCAAGGGGGCCTTTCTCATTTCTCAGACTCATTTTAAGTATCCTTGCAGCATGGGTCTTTGTCCTTTGAATGTTTGTCAGGTCAGGATACCTTTGATTAAGTTATTAAAATCATGTCAACACACACAATATCATGTCAGTTTTTTCTTCTTCTAGGTCTGTCTGGCACCAATCCACCTCAGCTATTCCTGGGAAGGGGAGAACACCAGAACCAGCCACGCTGAGTCACTCCAAAATACATTGCAAAAATAGTAAAGCCAGCTCCTCTGTTTAGCTCCAAGGAGCAGAAAGTATTAAACAAGCCAGACCCTCCCAGCTGAATTCAAACGGACCGAACTTCCATGTACAGTACAACACTTCTGTATTTTCAATGGACACCAAATGGTTTCCACCATGTTTTTGAGGGTACAGAGATATGTTAACATTATATTCTTAGCTATCCTTAGGTCTCCTTCATTTCTGTCCAAAATTTAGACCGCAGGATGTCAAGAAAAGAAACCTAACAGCCGACCAGCATGGGTGTTCAGCAATTCAGCAATGAGCACAGCTCTTTAACATTTACATTTTGTAACAAAAAGCCCATTTCTATGGCTACAGAGCAGAAATAACACACGTTTCATAGAAGAAAATTTAAACTGAGTGAAACTAAAAACCTTTTTAAATAAAATGCTCAGACACTAAACTACACAGTACAGGGCTCCCAGGCAACAGCTAAAGGATGGCAAGCTCTGAGGTCATAGCAGTAACTTCTGTGGTCGTCGGCCACAAATTCCCGCGATCAGTCGCGAATTCCGTGGGTGGCTGCATTTTCTGCGGTTGGCCACTAAATCCACGGCTAATTCCGCAGTTGGCCGCGGCCGCGGAATCGCGGTAAACCCGGGGCCATGGGTATGAGTGCCTAACACAATGGGAGCTCCATAACTTTGTGGCTTTTCATGGATTGGTGCAGCACCGCTGCCAGCGGCCTGTGATTGGATAATATAGCTTCTGCACCTCAACCATTGGTGTACTCACAGACTGCTGCCAAATCTGTATTTTTCTCTGCCAGCCAAAGTATTTCTGCTATTTGGGTTATTTTTTTCCCACCCCACCACCCCTCCAAGTTCTCCTTTAAATACACTCTTGCCCCTCCCACCTTTGGACTGCTAACCCTATTGGATACAGCACACCCAGCCTCACCCAATCCTCCTTGCCAAAAATGAGCACCTAACCTATTGCTCCCTTACTCTCTCTAGTTCTCCCTCAGTGCCCACTCTCAGCCTAACTGTTGATTCCTTCCTACTCCAAAACTTGTCTGTAGATCCCTCCCTCTCTCCCTGCCCTCTGGCAATCTGAATCTAGCCTAAAGCTACAAAGTAAATCACCTATTTACCAGCGAGCAGCTTAAAGCAGGATAGCCACACTAAACAAACTAATATGGGGTACAATTACATACTACTACTACTCCTTTCTACCTCTCTTGGCATTGCTGGCACCACATTCAAATTCAGTTCACAACCTCCACACTCCGAAACCTCTTTGGGTGCATCCTGGACCTAAAGCATGCACATGGCCACTTCCACTTCCGGTAATGTTAGGCCCCCCATCCCCCCACACCTCCCATTCACAGTTATCACCAAGCTAGCCTCTCCTCCCTTAACCTTAACAGTTAACTTCTCCCCATGTAATACATGCTTCTAGACACCCTCATCTGAAGCGCAAGTGATGGAAGACACAAGAGAAGATGAACATCACCCTATCTGCCAGAAAGGTTACCCTCATGCTACTGCTACTCTCTGACAATGGTCACCTAAATCCTGTACCAACAACCCTGAGGAGCAGGGAAGTCCGCTCAGTGACCAGCATAAAGATAGCATCGCTAAACATCTGCAGCCTAAGTGCAAAATTCGACCAGCTCCATGCTTGGATGTCCATTCACACCCCGGACATACTCTGCCTACTGAAACCTGGCTATCAAATAGGATCAAAGATGGTGAGGTGACCATTGAAGGATTCCAAATGTTTAGACTCGATAGAATAGGCAAGAAAGGTGGCAGCTACCTCTTGTATGCCAGAAACACACTGAGTTGCTTCGTCCTCCCCATCTGCAAAGTTGCAGAGGACTATGAGCTACTAGTGGTAAAAACTCAAGACAGCCTAAATGGCAAGACCATTATCATTGCCACAACCTACCTGACCCCCAAAAAAGCCAAGGAAGGCCTTCCTCTGGTTATGCAAGAAATAAGCGGCCTCAAAAAGAGCTCAGAACTCATCTTGACCGGTGACTTTAACATTATCTGGCTTTGTAAAGAGGTGACACCCACCAGAGACCTAATCACCTCCCACAGTCTCTCTCAACTCATAACTCACCCCACTAGGCAGAACTACAAGGCTGGTGCCAGCACCCTAATTGACTGGGTCCTGGTCAGCACACCATCTCGATTCTCTGAACTCAGAGTTCTCCTGGATGTGCTGAGTGACCACTCTCTGATCTCCTTTCTTTGTACCACTAAAATTGCCAAAAGCCCACCACATCTCATCAAGAGCAGGGTCCTGCAAAAAGGCAAACTTGGATCCCTCAAATCAGCTCTGTCTGCCTACAACTGGTCCCCCATACACAAGGCACCTATGTTGGACCAGGCACTCAGCTTTTTCATGGAGGGATTCAAATCCATCTATGATACCTATGCTCCACACAGTAAATGGAAAATTCAGGGAGTGGAGAACAGCTGGCTGGATGGTAAGCTCCTCTCTCTCCTAAAAGAAAGGGACTGCCTCTGGGCAAAAGCCTTAACCTCAGGTTGTAAGCATGACCTACAATGCTACAAAACTGCTAGAAATCAGTGCACTAAACTTATCCACCTCATGAAGGCCAACTTCCATAAGACCAAGCTCAACAATGTTTGGGGAGGTGGAAAGAGGTTTTGGGACAACCTCAAGAACACCCTTGGCAAAGACCAGAAGCTGAATCCTACAATGCTCAATATCAATAACGCACCCTCCACAGATCCATGAGCCATTGCTGATGCCTTTAACCAGGCATTTACTGACCTGTCCCCAGTACTACCCCAGGCTACCTTCTGCCAATGGAGGACCAAGGTTGTGCCAACCTAACCACTACTAACCACCCCGCTTTCTACTTTAAGAAGGTGACGGCAAAGGATGCCAAAACAATGGTCAGGAAAGTCCTAGGAAAAACTAGGGTGGGGAGTGATGGGCTAGACATGAAGTTACTATCTCTGACCCTTGATGTTCTGCTCAAACCCATTACAATGCTATTTAATAAATTATTGGCCCTAGCTCAATTCCCAATTGTATGGAAGCAATCCCTGGTAACTCCAGTGCACAAGAATGAAGACAAGGCACTGGTAACTAACTACAGGCCAATATCTATCCTCTCGCCACTATCCAAAGCTCTGAAAATAATCATGGCAAACCAACTCACAGAATACCTCATCAAGTACAATCTGCTCTGCCCAAACCAACATGGTTTCCGCCAAAAAGACAGTACCATCACTGCACTGCTGGCATACTCTGACTATGGGCACAAGGCGCTGGATGAAGGCAAATTGGTGGGGTCCATCTCCATTGACCTCACTAAAGCCTTCAACACCATCAACCACTCTCTACTTGTACTCCAGCTCCAAAGACTAGGAGTGGCTCCAAACGCCCTAAATTGGTTCAATGATTACCTATCACAAAGGAATCATTGAGTCAAAATTGGTCTGATGTTTTTTTTTCATTTTAGTTTTTGTTGACCGGGAAAGTGCACTAGACAAATCCTGCCTATTTTCAGGCACGACCCGGGGGAAGGGGATACAGATGAATGGCAACTGATCTTGAACCAGATTAAGCTGTTGGTGGTATTTTTAGCGAATGAGGGAAATTTGGCCAGGACACCGGGAAATTCCCCACTCTTTCGATAAGTGCCATGGATCTTTAACATCCACCTGAACTACCACCAATCCAGGCAGATGGGACCTCAGTTTAACATCTCATCTGAAAGACAGCACCTCAGAAGTGCAGCACCCCTCTCATGCTGCACTACAGTGTCAGTACTGGGATATTAACCCAAGTGCCAGATGTGGTAACTGAACCCACAGCCCTCTAATCTCCCGGCCTCAGAGGTGAGTGTGCTACCTACTGAGTCACTGACACGTTATCCAGCTCCAGAGATGTACTCCTAGGAGTTCCTCACGGATCAATCCTAGGTCCCTTGCTTTTCAGCCTTTTTGTTAATGAATTACCCATGGCCTGTGAAACCAGGCTCATCCTGTATGCAGACAATGCTGTGCTGCTGAGTAGCAGTACCTCCCAGGCTGCTCTACAAACAGAACTGCAGACCTCTTTCAACAAACTTGAGGACTGATTCTGTAGGCAAAAGCTGCTACTGAACTACAAGATAACCAAGGCCATGCTTCATTCCAGCCCCTACAATAAACGCAGGCTCACTCCCCTTGAAATCACCAATAATGCTGGTGAGCAGATTGAGCAGGTACAATTGTTTAAGTACCTAAGGGTCACCATTGATGACTCTCTCACTTATATGAACCATATTGACTCCATTGTCAGATCAGTAAATACAAAGATTGGGGTCCTCTATAGACATAAGAAATCCCTCACCCCAGAAGCACTCCAAATCTCAGTCTCCATCTCCATACTCCCCACAATAGACTACAGGCTAGTGGTCTATGGAGCAGCCACTGATACTGCACTCAATAGTGTCCAAATTGCACTAAATAAGGCATGCCACCTGACCCTGTGCACAGACCAATACACTCATACTTGCACCCTATATGAGCATACAGACTGGCTTAACCTAAAAGACAGGATCAAATACCAAACCTGTCTTCTGGGTAATAAGGCACTCCTCATAAAAAAACCCACCCTGAATAAGAAACCTGCTTGAGGCCTCTCTCTCTCATCCCACATCACCAAAGGGAGGAAGAATGGAGCATTGTCCAGCTCATTCTGGTGAACCTCACTTGGTCAGTGTACTTTCTCCTACCGAACCACCCTCTGGCTAAATGAACTCCCGTTGAAACTACAAACACACAGCCTGCCACAGTTCAAAACAGGCCTCAAACAGCACCTAAAGTCTAGCTCACAATGCACTTGTTTCTCAGGCCATACTTGATAGACTAACCTACACCAGCAGTAATACCCAGCGTGGATACTTACAAAAGCCTGCCCTCATCCCATCCTAGCCAGGAGCACTAGTAAGCTATTAATCCTCTTTACCACTCTGTCTACTGCCCCCAAAACTCCACTCACCCACTTTCTCAACCATAGTCTATCAATGAATTTTGGTGGTCTCCAAGGCTGAGGTACCCAGAGTATCATCCTAGACATAGCTTGAATCCTCCTACAATCACTTTGTTTTCCACTGTTTGTCTATAATTCTCATGTACTGCTCTTTAATTGCCTAATGTGCTGAACCCTGTAACTACTGTATTTGTGTCTTGTATTATTTTTCCACCCTGACTTGGAACCTTTGTAAAAGAGCTTACGCTCAAAGGTCTTCTGGTATAACAAATAAATAAATAAATAGGTTAATGACCAGTCTGCGGTCACTGAACCACCTTTTGGCTAGGTTGTAAGCTTGCTGGAAGGATAATTGGAGGGAGGAGGGATTGGGATGTGAGGCAACGAGGACTGCATCGTCGGCATAGAGGAGCATTTTACCAGTACATGAGCTGGGGAGGGTGTTGAGGTAGAGATTAAAAAGTACTGGACCCAGGATGGAGCTCTGAGGGACCCCAGAGCAGATGGGAAGAGTGCTGGAGAGGGAGCCGCTGATCTTGACAAGCTGGGATCTAGCAGAGAGGTAGCTAGAGAATCAGTAAATGGGACCACCAGAGAAGCCAAGTTGGTGGAGAGAGATGATTAGAAGGGGATGACAGACAGTGTTAAAGGCCTTGGAGAGGTCAATGAACACTGCTCCTGCAAGGCTGCCAGAGTCGAGAGTAGCATGCGGGTGTTGGGAGAATTCCAGGAGAGCCATGGTTGTACTGTGTCCTGGGTGGAAACTGTGCTGCTCTGGACACACAACGTTGTACTTGGTTAGGTATTCAGAGAGCTGGAGCGACACCACTTTTTCAAGGGCTTTAGAGAGTGGTGGGAGGATGGAGATTGGCTGGTAATTGTTGGGGGGGGGACTGGTCCCCACTCTTATGTAGGGGTGCGATTTCAGCAGTTTTCTAAGCACTTGGAAACTGACCCTGGCATAGAGACCGGTTTGGAAGATCAGTCAGGGGGACTAGGACTTCGTCCAAGACCATACGGAGGATCCTGGAGTTGAGGGGGTCACTGCTGGGGTTATTTCTGCCTAAGGCTTTTAGCAGGTGTGGCCTGGCTTCTTGGGAGGATAGGGTTCACAGGTAGAATGATGGACGATGCAGGACCAGAGGGAGAGAGGTAGGGATTGGATCAAAGAAGCTGCTGGGGAGAACTCAGCTTAGGTCACAGAAGGCGGTGTTAAGGCAATCGGCTATAAGGAGCGGATCTGTGGTAGGGGTGCCATTGATGGAGAGCTGGGATAGTGGGGGGAGAGAGGGACTTCCCATTTAGTGCTTTCATATTATCCCAGAAGGTCTGGGCTGAACCCCAAGTGGAAATGAGCGTGGACTGTTAGTGTTCTGCCTTGGACCACGTAATGGCCCAAGAGCACTTATTGCATTCTGCATTGTAGGCCTGTTTATCAGATGCCTTTCCAGATTCTACAGCAATGTGCCAGAGATTATCTCTGTTTTTGAGTCTCTGGAGGGGGGGTGGGGTGATCCATGGGGCACTGCATTTTTTGGAGTGGATCTTGGTGAGGGGTGCAAAAAGGTCACAGGCCTTACAGAAGGCATTTGTGAAGTGGTCAAGAGCTGAGTCATTGTCAGGGGCATGCTGTATAGGGGATCAGTCTAGCTGGGCTAGGTATTGTTTTAATTTTCTGAGGCTGCCAGCGTGTAAATGGCAGCGTAGAGTGGCCTGGGACACTGGCTTCAGAGTGGAGGATGACCAGAGACAGAGAACTGGGGAGTGATCACTAACAGAGTCAGGGAGGACAGTGACATCCCGGATTTTGTAGGGGCGGTTAGATATAACAACATCTAGGAGAGTGCTGGTGCCAGTAGAGAGGTTGAATCTGGTGGGCTGGATGGCTAACTGGGACATATCCAGGGTAGCAAAGGAGTTCCTTATATGGGGTTTGTGAGAATTGCATGCAAGTGGGCCACTGCATCAGTGCCGACCCCAAACCAGATGTCTTTGTAAAAAGTATTGATGGCATTGGATTGTGTGTTGAGTTGTGCACATTCATGTTTGTGGATGCTGTGCAGTGATTCACATTTGCAGAAAGACAGAGGGTGTTGGAGATTTGTCCCTAACTTGGCTGCCTCCCCACCTCAACTGCTACAGTACATCTGGGAGACAGTGGGGAAGGAGCAGTTTGCTATCATTGAGTGATGTTAGGCAGACTGTTTCATCAGTGGTCCAGAAGAATCAATGAGTTAGCTTGGATATATTGATTAATGTTGTACCTCCAGTTGTAGATCTGTTGTCTCCCCAATCATGGATGGCACGGGGTCATAATTTCACAAGACATTATGCCACATGGCAAAATTACGCTGCCAATACAGCATGATTTCTGACATGAGGCATAAGTCTTTTTTTTTGTGGGGGGGCTCTGCCCCCCTACAACCTCCATTATGGGGGTCTGTGCCCCTCAAACCACCCCGCTAAAGATTCTCAACTCGGCAGGGGGGTGTTAACTTGGGTAGCACACAATGTTTAAAAAATTAAAAAATTCTGGGACCTGGAACCAAACCTGGTCCCAGATGCAGCACCTGGGTTCTTGCTGCTGTGGCTCAGTTCAGTGAACCATGGCAGCTGCACAGCAGAACCCACTCCCAGCAGAGGTCTTATCCTCTGCCTTGGAAAGTGTGAATGGTACAATACCGCATACAGCAGTAAACATGGTATTGCACCATTCATTCACGGCTGCAGCGCTGTAACAGTTTAGCCATAATGTCATACGCTATTAAGCGTGTGACATTCTGACCCGGAAGGATCATGGATCATATATGGCAGCTACATGACTGATATGGCCCATAGAAGCCTGGGGGATGTCTGTCTATGAAACTGGCATTGTGCTCACTTCACTTTTAAATCTTGATTCCATATTTTTTGCTGCTGTTTTTGCATATGACTCTAGACTGTCTCTGCCCTCTGCTAAGGAATGTTACTCAGTTCTTTAATGTACCTACTAATGTAATATATGGTCCATTGATATCTTGCACCTGTTCTTGTGATGTTGTACTATCTGTTGTTTTGTACATGACTCTGGGCTGTCTCTGCCCTCTGCAATGGAATGTTACTCGTTTTTTTACTTTACCTGCTAATATAATATATGGACTGATAGATGTCTTGCACCTGTACTTGTGATGTTGTACTATGTCTGCTGATGAGGAGCCTTTGCAAAAAAGTCTTTGACTCAAAGGGTGTAATTCTGATTTCACAATAAATAAAATAAAATAAATAAATAAACTTTAACAACAACTTTATAAATATTGAAAAGAAGAGGGTGGAGGCAAGATACTATTGAACTGGATGAGAATAGCCATGGCACTAACTTTGGCCATCTGGGAAATGGTGAAAGGCTTTTCAAAGCCCTTTTTTTTAAACCTTTTCTAACACAAATGGGCACTTAATAACAAAAACCCAACTATGTTGCTGCCTGACTCTAAATACTTGGCCAAATAGTTGAACTAACTTCATTGTGCACCCATAAAAGAGAGTAAATGTTAGGCATGGGATTCAAATGTCAGTGTCCAGGTTCATAGCACTGCAATCCAATCTCTAGACTTCAGGCTCTCTACATTGTTTAGCTGCATTATGTTTAAAGCTGCTAAAAACATTGTTCTTTTTATCCATAAAATAGAAAACAATACTGTTGGTTGGATATGTGGCCAACCTGGCCTAATGGAGATAGAGGGTGAGTCTGCAATTCTAAGGAATTTTATTAAAGATTCATCTAATCTTAAAATTGAAGTTCAGTTCAGAAAAACAAACAAGTATTTGTCATGGACGAGTGTTTTCTAGCATTGATTGTGTTGTTTTGGGGTATAGATAGCACACAGGCAAACACATTAATAACAAGATTTATAATAGTGAAATTGTCATGACTGTGAAATCTTGACAAGCATGTTAACACCTTATAAGGGAAGGCTCCAAGACCCACCAAAGGTGTGTGTGTGTGTGTGTGTGTGTGTGTTTGCATGTGCATGCGTGTGTGCCAGAACACTGCTCTGTCCCTCCCCAGACTGGGGACAGTGTCATATGCTTCAGCACTTTCCCCCCAGCCTCAGCCCATTCTGCTGGCTCACTGAGTTTGCACCTGAACTCAGGTCACTATTAACAGAAGATAACATGTTGCTCACTGGGCCAACGGCCATCCCTGCAGACAACGTTACTTCATAAGTTTTTTTTGTGACACCTTTAATCCAAAATTTCAACAAAGTCTTTTTATGGCTCCACCTTCTGAATATGACAGGTGTCATTTATAAAATACTAGATGATATGTCGTTTCACACCATAAGCACAAAAACACATTCTGGCCAGGATCTAAAAAAACTACACCCATCACATTCATGATGTAAAACATTGCTAACTTGAAAATATGCTGTCAAAATACTAAAAATTACCAAAGTTATGAGCGAATAGGGGTGTGTGAATACATGGTTTTGAATATTTGCTGAGCATTCGTATCTGGGTGTCCCAGTTATTTGTTATTCATGCTTCATTACTTGATACTTTGGCCACTGGAACTGGTTATGAGGGTACAAGATTTCCTGAGACTTTTGCTTCAATCAGGGGCCACTTTAGAAGCTCACTGAAGGCAGGTCATGCGACCAAGCACTCATAGAAGCTTCAAGTAGCAGAGACAGATGACTTGAGTTGTTGCAGAGAAAGAATCTACTTCCATCTAGTTGTTAAAACTGGACAAAAATCAGAAATCTTGATCGTTTTTGTGCCCTATCTAAATCACAAGCTAGACAGAGTAATTTTTGTCACACTTTTGTGTGATCATTTTCAATGTTTCTCATGAGAACTACTTGGACTCCTCCCAGTGTTGCACTCCAATGACATGTCATGAAGAAGAAGAATCAGTATTTATATAGCACTATTCACACACATTGAATCACAAAGCACTTTACAAGCAATGCCAAGCTGTTACAGTTAGACCCACATATAACAGGAACCTCCATGCATCCTGTTTTTGTCCAGTATAGACAGTGTTCATGATGGACCATATGAGAAAATTTTTTTTTAGTTTGCCTGCCCACTCAGTTGTATTTGCATTCCATGGTGTTCCACTGTGATATTATGCTATTTTTATGCTATATGCTGTATACTGACCCGAAATAAGTAAAATGTTCTGTACTATAAATAACCTGTACTGTGTTGTATAATGCTCCGGAATTGTCGCCCACCCGCTCATCTGATCATAACCCATGACTCGTAACCCACAGCAAACAGACAAGGCAGAGAAGCATTAAGAGTTGGTGCAACTTGATTGTTTCTGAGCTCCTTGGGCAGATCGAACTTGATTCAGGAATTGGTCTCAGTTCATGAAGCGGGGATCAGACCAATGAGCTAAGCAAAATAAAACCAAAAAAATTGCTTGCTTTGTGTTGAGTGGGTATTCAATCTACAAGCTGAGAACTGAGTCGGACATTGGTCTAGGTTCATGAATTGGTGTTAAGACCTACAAGTTGAAAAAGTAAAAAGAAAAAAGATTTGCTTTCTTCGTGCTGACTACAGAATTCAGTCTACAAGCTGAGAACTGAACCGATGGTAAGCTAATGATATGAGAAAGGTTATAAAACATAACAAAAAAAAGATTTTGCTTGCTAAGTGCTGATCAGAGGATTTAATTTAGGAGATGAGAGTGAACTCAATGGTTTGAGGTTTACCAGCAGGGATAAGATACAGTAGTCAGTAGTGTAGCAAATTCCCAGAGGGCCTGGGTGCAAGGTGATGTTACAGGGTCCCTCTCCAGTTTTGAATAGACATCAAAATTATGATTTGGGCCCCCTCAAACCTTATGGGCTCGGGTGCCACTGCACCCCCTGCACCCTTGTAGCTATGCCCCTGACAGTAGTCTACGCTTGAAACTACCTGCAATCAGGGGACTGCCAGCCATTAATAGAAGTTTAAACAGCTTGACAGCAGCTTAGACAGTCCTCTGTCTTGCCACAAATAAAAGGTGTGTGAGGAAGGCAGTTAGCACTTCAATTAGTGCTTTCAGTGCTGAAGTTATTGCAGTCAAGTGATGAAGGGCAGGCAACAGAGATAAAAATGTCCATTGTGGATGCAGCATAAAATTCATTGTAAGCAACAATTTTAAACAGGAGACCTATGGAAATGTTTTTTGACTATGAGGTTTTGTCCTTATCAACTGTTTGTCTGACTTAAGGTGTCTGGCTTAAAAGGGACAGGACATTTGTGCTAACTGGCAGCAGTCAGTAATGTTCCTATTTACAGAAATAAAATTCTTACCTCCAAATGATCCCTATTTAACTGTAACTGAATAAGCACTGATGTGAAAAACTGTGTTTTTAATGTTTTCTTTTTATGGGCAGCATTCTGTTACGGTTCTCTTTATTTAACCAGTAATGTATCATTTTTACTATGTCATGATTTGTGCACAGAAAGCAAAAGATGAGCTGCTGATCAATCAGAACCATGCTAAGAGATCTGTACACAAACCATGACATAGTTATAACTCCAAATTACCAGTTCCTTAAAGAGAAATGTAACAGAACATTGCCCAGAAACAGAAAACAATGCAAAATAACATTTCTCACATTGCTTTTTATTCATGCAAAGTTAAATGTGGATCATTTAGGGATTTGAATATCATTTCTGAAGCTAGAAAAAATATAAACAGCTGCTAACTGGAAACCATTTCTTGTTCCCCTTAAGTGGGTTGTGCTGTAGTGAAGTGACTAAATGTGTAGCGGCAGCTGTTTCACAAAGTAACACCCACATACAGCCATGGGTAATTATTTGAATCAGTTTTAGGGGAAGGAGAATATTGGCCAGGGTAACAGGGAAATTTCCCTACTCTCCTGTGGGGGATCCCTGTGGCCGTCAGCTATCTTGCCAAGATGGCTGAACCACTGGAGTCTGTGCACATGGAGGTGCTTGAAGCAGGGGAGTGGGCCTTCTTCTCAGCTTTGGTTTTGCTAAAGGCTACACCAGTCACTGCTGACTTGATTCCTGGATTTGTATTCACCACTTCTATGGATGGTAAACCTTCTTCCCCCATTCTGTCAGAGGGGATACATGATTCTGCGGCTGATACACTGCAACAGGCTGAACTCCAGCTACTGACAGATTGTTAGTCAAGGAAAAGCCGTCTGCTTGTTCTTTTGTTGGAGGAGGGCAGAGTTTTTGCTATCCAAAAGAAAGTTTGCTACTGCCTCTTTTTGCCTCTCTTGTCCCAATGTGGTGCCTCTTGGACAACCAGCTCGTATGTGTTCAGCTTCTTTCCCTTCACTGTCTGGTTTTCAGGCTATAGATATTGTAAGGGACAGCAGTGTGCTGCTCCTGCTGATTTCTGAACATGATACTGCTCTGCTGGAAAACCTTGTGCTTTTTCAGACCTTTACCTCACAGCCTGTTATTAATTCTCCCCCTGATTTCTTCCCAGTGCCCCTGGATGCTAACAACTGTTCCTGAGTTGGATACTGCATCGGGGGGTAGGAGGCTGCCCATTTTTTAGCATGTGGATCTTGTCTGAACAAGAAATGCTTAGACTTTGTTCTGACTTCAAATTCACTGCCTGTTCTGCCTCTTCATTCTTCCCCTGACCATCCACCTCTGACTTATACTATTGCCGTTACCCTTGATTTGCCTGCTGCATTGGGGGGGCTTGTCTGGCTTATGGAAGCTGGATGCTCCACAACACAGTACTGCTACTAATCTACCTGCAGCCTGCAAGTCAGGGATGCTCATACCCACAAGAATTTACAAAAATGGTCTGTGGAAGCTTCCCTGCTGGCAGCAGGGTGAATGAGGGAGACGGATGGATCTCCATGTACCCTCTGACTTTTATTCTGTTTCACTGGGTCCTCCTACTAGTGCCCTTCACCTTCTCATTTGGGATAGGATGAACCAAACTTCAGCTGCTCGTACAGCTGATCTTGAAGAGGCCCCTCTCTCCCCTACTCCTGGCAGCTTTTATTTGGGGTCTTTCTTCCTGCCTGCTACTGACCTCTGTTACTGGTTCTGTGCCCGCAGCTCCTACTTTTTAAACTGTTCTTCCTGATCCAGACCCTTTCACTGCTAATGCATCATTTAAAATGTACAATTTATTTGTCACAGTCAGAGAGACTGTGCAGAGATGCAACATTGTTAGAATTCATTACAGAGGGGGCTTGGACTGTCCCCCAGAGAGGGCCTATGGTATATGGAAATTATTGAAAGAATCTCTTGGGTATGTGGCTTGAGACCTGTATGCTGTTATACATATTGCAGAAGAAAACACATTTGATGTGAGTTTTTGTACCTCTGCTTCGTCAGATCATTTTTGGTTTAAATATGAGAAGTTTAAGGAATCATCCTTGTGGATTCCTTTTCTTGCTATTCCTCTGACCAAGCCTACTGTTAAGACTTTGACTTTTCCATTTCATAATGAATGTGTTAATATTTCTGATTCCCTTATTGGGTAAAGAAACAATGTGAGGTTTTGGATACTCCCAACCAAATTATTGACTCTGAACAAGTTTAGATGGGGGGAGGGCTGGAAGCTTAAAGCCAGATTACAGTAAACCACTGCTTTAATTTGCCATCACCCAGGCAGCTTTTATATAGGTCGGGACAAAGGCATTTGCTTTTAACCAGGCCAACCAAAAACTTGCCACAAATGCAGTTCCTGCACCCATCTTAGTTCCATTTGTGATGCAGGCCAATGTTCTTGCTGCTTAGAGTATGGCCATACTTCTTGAAATTACCCTAACCCTTTTCAATGCAACCTACATGAGGAGCAGGGCCACTCCTTTCATAACTGCCCCTGGGCCTCTCACAACTGAGCAGATGGTCTTAACCAGGATGCCATCCTAGCACAGGGTCAGGCCTAGTAGACAAAGGTGCTCCTGAAGAGACTTCCATTGGTGCCCTCCCCAAGACAGTTGTGGAGTGCCTATCTTCCCAACCTCTGCCAGAGTGTTCCACTACCTTGGCCCCGGCTGAGTTTGCTACTAATATTAAGCTGCCTCTCACTGCCACCCCTACTTCTCTCATTTAACCCCTTTCCTCCATGCCCCTCTGCCCCCCCAATGATAAGGATTACTCCCCAGTCCCTGCAAAAAAAAAAATGGGGATGCCAATGCAGGAGAAAGGGAAGGGAAGACCCTCAACTTTATCTGCCCTGCCATTGCTCATTACGTATTCTTCCCTGGCCTCTCCCTCCCAATGGGGTGACATAGAGGATATAGGAGCTGGTTCTGATGTTTCTCTATCTTCTTCTCAGAGTGAAGCTCCTTCTGATGCAGAGGAAGGACAGGGTTTACAAATAATTAAAAGGGTGCGGGGTCACACTCGCTCTCAGTTCCAGCTCAGAGACGGTGTACCAACTTAACTTTTTTCCCCATGTAACTGTCTTTTTTGTCTTTAAACGCTACTAGCATGAAGTCATATAGAAAGAGATTGTTACATTTTCTATTCTTCAGTCTCCTCCTGGAGACATAATTTTCCTACAGGACATGCATCTTAAGACCGCCTATGAACTCGCTGCAGTTTAAAACATGTGGTGTCAAGGGCCATTGTTTTGGTCACAAGGGTTGGACTTACAGTATGTGGTGGGTTAAGGATACTTATCAGGGGTTATGATTTTAAACTGGCTGGATTGCTTGACCTTTCCCCAGGAAGGGCATTATTAGTACTGTAGATCTGGTTGTGGATCAGATCTCCCTATGGGTGATTAAACTTTATGCCCCTCAGTCAAAAGCTGCCCTGATTCAGCTTTTTCAAACAGTACAACTGTTTCTCTACACCATCTGGTTAGTACTTTTAGAAGGTGACTTCAGTTGTGGACTTGGACTAGCAGACAGGGTTGGGAAAACATCTAAGGTGTACCGTGACTCTGCCTTTCTGAAAAACATGACAACTATAGCATGCTTACGAGACAGCCAAGCAGTATTGCAAGGCCCACTAATTCTATGTTCCTGAGGGGCTCATTATCAACCCATATTGATTTTTAATTTCATTCACAGGAATTGCTGGTTTCTCACTCCTCTGTTCTTCCTGTAGAATCTTCTGACCATCTGGCCATCTCTTGTGCTTATATGATTGGGTCTCCTATCTACCCCCTGCCAGGCTTTGATGACCTAATAACCAGTTACTGTCCACTCCTTTCCTTCATTTCCATTGGGTGAAGGAATTTGTTTTCTAGATGGTCGGTATTAAGTGCATACAAGGACTTTGTTGTTTGGTAAGAAGACTCTAAATTAGCTTTTCAATGTTTTTTTTCATTGAGAATCATGTTCTTTCCATGCATCTCAGTCTCTGAAATATTTGAACTTTGGATACCAATGCAAAAACTCATTTCTCTGATGTATTCATTGGGCATAGATTTAACTTGAGAAATAGTTTCCATCAAATCTCAAATGTTGTTATACTAACACGTCAGAGCTAAATCCATAGACAGAGAATCCAGATTTGGCACCCAAGGGTCAAAACTGTCACTGGATGACTTTTGGGACTATAATACTAGACTCAAGTGCAGACATATGTGTGATTTGTGTCCCTCCACATCTGCTTCTCCCTCTGACAATCTAGCATATATAATGTCTATTGTGCATAATTATGTTGCCCAGAAATTATGATCTCTAGATCTCTCTGGCAGTTCTAACCATTTAGGCCCATCATTGGATATCTTCACCTTCCTGCACATATGCAGCAGTCATTGGTACAACCTGTATCATTGTTGGAAGGTGTTGACACTGTTAGTTACCCTCCAACACTGCTTCAGGGCAAGATGGTCTAACCACTGAGTTTTATAAAACCTTTACTGATTTCTGGGCCCCCACGTGTCAAATTTCCGATATGCAAATCTTGACAATGGGTTCCTTGTCTTCCTCCCTGGATGAAATCCTTCCTTAATTTTTATACAAAAAGGGTGACCAGATGCTGTTTGAAAATTGGAGACCACTGTGTTTACTCAACATGGATTGCAAGATCCTTGCCAAACGGAAGGTGGTTGGTTGGTGCTGGCAGTGGAATTCCTGATTTCTAGGCCTCAATGCTGTGCTATCCCCTCCCACCATATTACTGAGAATCTGATAATAATATGGGAATTATTTGAATGGGGTAACCGGTGACATTGTAGTGGTTACCTTCTTTCTCTTGATCAGGAGCAAGCATTCAGCTGAGTCAACTTTTACTACCTGTTTGATGTTTTGATCCTGAAAGGAATACCATCTTTTTATGACTGTGGGGGAAGCCTACAGCCATATTGCTTTAGCTTGAAAAGGGGTTTCCGTGGAACACAATTTTTAGTAGTTTTCAGTGTATCTTTCTATAACACTGCAAATCCCTAAGGCAGTTAAAAAATGCTTTCTTCTTTCTTTTTAGAACGATGCACACAGAACTGGTAGAGGTGTTGGCAGGCCCTCTGATGGACCTGTTCAACATCTCCCTGGAGATGGGGAATGTACCCATGGACTGGAGGATGGCTCATGTGGTGCCCCTTCACAAGAGTGGACCTAAGGACCAACTGGGCAGCTACAGAGCAGTGAGCTTGACTTCCATAGTGGGGAAGTTGTTGGAGACCATTCTGAATGAGATATTGATTGCCTTTCTCAATATCAATGATCTGCAGGATGAGAGACAGCATGGGTTTGTCACAGGAAGGTCTTGCTAAACTAACCTGATCAACTTATTCAACTAGATCAATAAGGCGGTTGATGAAGGCCATGCTGTGGATGTCCTGTATTTGGACTTCAGCAAGACTTTCAACTCAGTGTCATACAGGAGGTTAATGAGCAAGCTGAGGGACATGGAGGCAGGGGAAAAACTGTTGGGATGGGTAGAGAGCTGGCTGCAGGGCAGACAACAGAGGGTAGTTGTAAGGAAGGAGACATCCAAGCCAAGGCCAGTAACAAGTGTTGGGTTCAGTGCTGGGCCCTGTTTTTTTCAATGTCTTTACTGGAGACATTGCAGAGGGCATCAAACGTAAGTGCAGCCTGTTTGCGGACAACACCAAGATTTGTGCAAAAGTGGACAATGAGGAAGGGAGACAGGCATTCAGAGAGGATCTAGCTAAACTTGAACACTGGTCTAGGGAGTGGCAGTTAGGATTTAATGCTAAGAACTGCAAGATCATGCACCGTGGAGCCAGAAATCCCAGGAACAGCTACTGGCTGGGGTGAGTGCAAGTAACAGCTTCAGAGGAGGAAAGGGACCTGAGGGTAATAGTTACAGGAGACTTGAAGGCATCAGCACAGTGTAGGAGTGTGGCAGAAAAGGCAAATAGTATACTGGGGTGAATTGCGAGAGGGATCATCTCTAGAAAGGGGGAGGTCATCCTGTCATTGTACAGATCACTGGTGAGGCCACACTTGGAGTACTGTGTACAGCACTGGTGCCCATACCTCAAAAAGGATGGGAGATTACTGGAGGGAGTGCAGCATAGGGCTACAAAAGTGATTATGGGACTAAGAGAGTTGCCGTATGAGGAAAGGTTGAAGTAGCTCAACATGTACACTCTGGAAGAGAGATGGGAAAGAGGGGACATGATAGAGACCTATAAGTACTTGAAAGGCATAAACAAAGTCAGGGAGGGAGTAGTGTTCCACTTAAATGGGGGAAGAGTCTCTAGGGGGCACAGTCTGAAGTTGGAAGGGGGAAGGTTTTGGAGGGAGAAGAGGAGACACTATTTCACAGAGAGAGTGGTGGTGGGTTGGAATGCACTGCCAGAAGAGTTACTCACTCAAAGGAAAGTGGATAGCTTTAAGCGGGGTTGGGATTGAGTCAATGGCAGGGTTAGTACAGACAAGAACACAAAGGGTGGAAGGACCAGGAAGGAGAGGGAGAAAGAGAGAGATTTGGATGGGGGTGGGGTAGCTGTAGTGATATAAAACTAAGAGCTGCACAATTGGGCAGACTTGATAGATCTGTGGGACTTTTTCTTCAGGCAATTTTATATGTTCGCAACTCCAAGCTGCTTTTCTCTGAGAGCAAATGTGCACAACTTCCATACAAATCTAAATATCTTTAAAACTATTCAAGCTACACAAAAACAACCAGCATGAAAGTTGTTCAAGGCAGAATGACCTTTCACATGATGGTAGTCACTAATCTGAATTCTTTATATTTTGTAAAATATGGTCTTCCAACCTCATGTTTTTTTCGATCTGAGTGAACACAGTAGAAGTCATGCCAAACAAATGTAAATATCTCAGAAAAAATACAAGTTACCATTATACAACAAACTTGAAAGTTGTTCAAGACAAAATGACCTTTGAAATGAGGGTAGTCACTAATTTGAATTCATTAGATTTTTTTTAAATATAGCCATCCAAAAGGTGAATATTGTGACGAAAAATGAAAATTCAGGTAATCAGATGGCCATACTTTAAAAATTATAATTAGTGCAGCTTAATAAATAGGCCCATTGGAAAGGATATTTTGTCTTGAACAACTGTCATACTGATGGTTTATGTGTCACCTGTATACTTTTAGAGATATTTACATTTGTTTGGCATAACTCCCATGAAAAATGAAAATTGAGGTAATCAGATGGCTATAGTTTAAAAAAATATAATTAGTGCAGCTTAATGAATATGCTAATTTGAAAGGTCTTTTTGTCCTGAACAATTTTCCTACTGATTTTTATCTGTAACCTTTAAACTTTTAGAGAGATTGACATTTATTTAGCATAATTCCTATTGTACTTTTTAACAGCCTCAGTTTTGCAAATTCTACACAATTTAAATGAAGTTCTAAACCAGACCACCTTGTTCATCTCTTGTCATGCTTAATTTAAAGTGGATAGAAACTGATTACTTACTGTATGTGCAGCTGTTTGAAATGCCTCTATTTTCATAAATTACATTTATACCTCTAAAGGATTCATATTTAACTGTGCCTGAATAAAAGCTGAAGCTGCCAGTTATGTTTTGTATTGTTTTCTTTGAATGGACAACATTCTGTGCAGTTCCTTTCACGGAACCAAGAATCTGGAGTTTTGACTATGTCACTTCATGGTTTCAGAACCGTGGGCACTGCACTGATAAGTTCCTACTAACATTTCTGAAACTGTGAAGCCACAGAAAAACATGTTGCCATCTTGGCCCTTGTAACACAAGATCCACAGAAACAGATGACTAGCAGCTTTTATTGGACCAACAGAGTTGTCACAAAGGAACACAGGTGCTTTAAGCTTTTGGATTACACAGACTTCTTCATTAGAAAACACTGGCAGTTGTTTTAGAAGAACATACTTTCTCAAAATCCAGATCATTGAAAAAAAAAAACAGATGAAAGGTTGTTCAGGACCCCACTGGTTAAAACTGCATTAAAAAAAATACCCATATAAAGACAGCAAAAGTTCCATCAAAAGAAAGCTATCCCAAGATCAAATGACACTGACTTGAAAGTTCACTCCCCCAGAAAAGCTATAAATCAACTGAAGCTTCACTATAAAACCCTCTGTGTGTGTCTGTACTAGCATTAGTAAATGACAATGATTAAAACCACAAGGAAAACTAAGCTTAAAGAGCAGCTGATAACTTCAGAAGAACTTTAACAAAACATAATATTTAGATAAAGTTCAGCTTGTATTTCACATTAGTTCTTTATTCCTCCTACCAATTATTTATTGCTGAGGTCAATTGCATGGAAACAGAATTTTTGCTCCTGAAGAGTTTATTTCTGTTGCTGCCCCCCACCTTGAGGTCATAATACACTGCTTGTGACATCACAGTTGCTCTCATGGCAACAGACTGTGATGTCACAACAGAGCATTATGACTTGAAGTAGGGAATAAACTATAGAGGCAGATTAACTTTAAAGTACAGTAACTATAAGGATAAAAATCCTGTATTCTTGCCCATTCCCTCAGTAATAAATAATGGGGAGGAGAACTATAGAATATATATGGATTACAAGCAGAATTTTACATACTTATTATGTTTTTCAAAGTTTTCTTTCAGGCATCAGTAGCTCTTTCAGCAATACATGGTAAGTAACGTTAAAAATCTTCTACATATGAACATATCTATGTATTAAGTACAAAAAATAGGTTAAAAGGCAACCTGTCCTAGTGTAAAGTAAGCATTCACCAGCTGTTTCACACAGTGGTGTCAATCAAATTTTACAGTGTATTGTTCAGATACATTTCTCATAAACTATATACAATAAGTCTAGATTACTCATGAACAGAAAAACTTATACTGTCTTAAACATGATATATCTGCAATTATGTAACACGTGGCTAGTGCATGTGTATATTCAAACCCCAAACCTAACACATACCCCCATGTAATTGAGATACAGTTATCCTAATAAATCCATGTATCAACATGTGTCCATATGTACCTAATCTGCTGTTGCATTAAATAACAGTTCTATAAATCTAAAACCAAAACAAAACACAACTGACGGCTTCAGCTTTTATTTAGGCACAGTTAAATAGGGATCCTTTAGAGGCATGAATATAATTTATGAAAATATAGACATTTCAAACACCTGCACATAAGTAATCAATTCCTGTCCCCTTTAGGTAACATCTTTAAATAAAGCCATATTGCAAAATCACAGTTACTGCTTTGGACATTCGGCTTGTTGCTTCTAGTGTGAATGTTATTGGGGCCCCTCAGAAGCTAGGTCTCGTATATGCCTAGCATACTCTCCCCTAGGCCTGGTTGTGAATAAAAAGGTTCATTTTAGTATGTACCCCTACACCCCATTCTGTAGATAACGAGCTTGGTATACATTCCAATACTATGGGGTGGTACCATGAGCGTAGTTCTGCCAAAAGAAAATTGTATGCCATGTAGTTGGCAGTAGTTCTTTTAAGTGGGTTTCCAGCTAGTCAAAGGTGGCATGGGAGTTACATACATATGCACGATACTCCTGCATACACATTTAAGTCAGCACCATCATGTTGCTCACGGTGGCCATCACTTCCACAGTTGTGGAAAGGAAAAGTAGTGTGCCAGGAAATGAGTATATTTATACAGCCTGCAGAGGGGAAGGGCTGCATAAATAGAAACACTGGAAACTATGCTGGAGCACTGTGTCAGAACATCAGACAGTGGTCCAGGTATGTGCTTCCACAGTGCTCTCATACAAATCTAATGATGGCATAACATTTGTGGTGCTTGGCCCACACAGTCATAAAAATCAGACTCAGGAGGAGACTATTAACAAACTAGAGATCTGGTCTGGCATTTGTTCATCATCACAGTCACTTTCTCGTTCTTTTCTAAGCAGTATTTTCTGGTAAATGTGCCTTAACCATATTGATCTCAGTGCTGGTAGACTACTTCTTTTTTTCTCCTGATTGTATTATGCAGGGGTAGTAGCAGTCTTGACATGATAGCTGCCAGTGGTGCATGCTCTGAAAAATTAAATGGTCCCCATGCTTGTCTGCACATTTTAGAAATGACCCCTTTCCTTGTTTTTGCTGTAAAAAACTCACCCCTTTAACACAAAAACAAGGAGTCAGTTATGGCCTCTACCACCCCCCCCCCCCACCTTTTGCTTCAAGTGAGAAATGTGATTATGGGCTTGCACCAGATGTACAGTGGCAGCCCTAGATTCATAAAATTGTTAAACAGTAATCAACTGTACGTAAACTTTTTTTTTTGACTGTGTGCTTTCTTAATGTTGCCAATACCGCTCCACCTATTTTGTACTCTGTGCTCTAAGTGCATAATTTTACATTTTTGTGTTCAAAAAGGCTTTTCAAATTAGGGTAGTCACTAATCTAAATTCTTTATAGTTTTTTTTTAAATTGACATCATAAATGTGAATTATGTAAAAACAAAAATGGAAATGTAGGTAATAAGATTACCATATTTTACAAAATATAAGGAATTCAGGTTAGTGACTACCCTCATTTGAAAGGTCTTTTCACCCCAAACAACTGTCAGACTGGTTGTTTCTGTGCACCTGGAATACTTTTAAAGATATTTAGATTTGTTTGGAATGTGTGCATATTTGTTAAGAATCTGCACAGTGCCTTAGGAAGATTCTCAATGAAAAGCAGTTTGGAGTTCTGTCTCCGATGTTCTAAACACACAATGGGTCTAAATGAGTTAAAGTAAGGGTGATCCCCCAGAGGTTTGTCATTGCAGTACAGGCACATTGTCTTTTGCAGGACACTTTGCTAGGCAGTACTCTTTTCATCAAAAACATCTCTAGCTCTCTTCCAAAATGTATATCTGTGGGATGTACCACACACTTTAAACATTTTCTTCACATTTTCATTTCCAAAGTGTATATCTGTAGGATGTGCCTCACACTGTAAAATCCGCCTGGCGCATGGTCTTTGCCCAGGGAACAGTGATGCCCATCCACGAACCACTTAGACCTGCCTGAAACTCCAGATGGCGTTCCTCCCACGCTTTGCCCCAAACAGCCTCTGCCATTCCTTTGAGGTTACACCAAACGAGTTTCCAAACCCCAAAGAATTGCTAAAGACTCCCAACTTTAACTTTAAATTCAGCACAGCTGTAGTGAAAGGGGTCCTGACCGGTGTGATCTAGCCTTATCTAGGGCACACACACCTCAGACAACTCCCTCAGAGGACAGTCTCAAATTCTGTACTCACAGATTAGTTGTTCCTTTCTCCTAGTCATGGAAAGAACAAAAAGCACATTTCTTTCTCTAGTAGCTGTCAGATTCTACTCACTGTTCTTCCATAAGACAGCTGTGAACTTCAGGAACTTCAGGGTATTGCCCCTTAGATCCACAAGAATTGCATTCCCTCTCACTCACCCTTGAGTGAAACTAAAGAGTCCTGCAGGCAAACTGAAGATTTTTACAAACTGGGGTGAGAAATACCAGGGTTCCCTTTGACAGATCCCTAATGGCAGACCTCCTGCCACTCTGACTGCCTCACTTGAACTTACTAATGAACATTCTAAGCTCCCTGAGAGCAGCTAACTCTAAAATGGTTATGCTGCTTCAAGGGTTCTGCATGAGATAATCATCCTTCTCTCAGGCTAGCTGAGTAAACAATTATGTCATTATGTAGAAAAACCCTAATGAGCTCCCCACCAGCTACCTTTTCCTACTTGCCTAAGACTAGTACTAATGGGATTCTAATAACCTGAGGGAACTTGGTTGTTACACATAGATATGTCAGCACCACCATGTTGAGCAAGGCTGACTCTGGGGCAAATTGTATATGTGTGAGTATCACACATGTGCAGTACTGTAATTGCTGTAGTATTATGACTGGCTCCTGTGCAACAAGAGCACTGCATATTCTTTTCACTGCTCTTGACACTCCTAAAAGCTCTCCACAGCTATATTGGCTCTGACCAGAGTTTGTTGTATCCTGGATTCAGTTGTTGTATTCTAACGCATGTTTGACCCCTTCTGTTAATTCTCATGTTGGCCACCCAATCCAACATAGATGCAGGGTGCAATAGGATTGCCTGTTAAGCCCCTTACTCTATGTCTTCTCCATAGACCCTTTAATCTGGCTTTTACAAGACACCCCTCTTATTAGGGGCATTTGGATCACTCCCGACACTCCAGAATTATGAGTGTTGGCATATGCTGATGACCTCTGTGACTTTTTAGGGGATTTGGTTTCAGAGGATGAGATTACATCCCTATAACTGATCTTTTCTGAGTTGTTGGGGTTCCAAAATTAATTAAAGTAAGAGTGTGGTGATATGGCTGGGAGACTCCACTAGGTTGCATGATTCATCTTATGCTGGTGTGCCCATACAACTCAATCATGTGAAGATTCTTGGAATCTATTTCGGTCACCACAATCCTCTATCCTTCAATTGGGAATGCCATTTTCAGAGGGCTGAAGGTTTGCTAGCCCTCTAGAAACATCAAAATATGTCCAAAGACAAACAAGTGTTTCTAATCAAAACATTGTTGTTGCCCTGCTTCATGTACCTTAGTTATGTTTTCCCACCCCTCCCTCTTTAGAAACAAGATTATTGAGTCTCTTCTTTTGAGGGTTGTGGGGTTCTTGATTGAATCCCATAAAGAGGGACATTATCTATTTGCCTAGAAAAAACAAGGGCAGTCACCACATGTTACATCATTTTGCATTTTACTTCAGAATATTTTTTTCTAGTAATCTTGCACTGGTACTACATGGGTCCCCAGTTCCCTGGATTCCACTATTTGATGATTGGTTAGGGGCTTTTTTGACTATTTGAAACACACATGGTGCAAGGCTACCTGGTAGAACCTATGCCCACATGGTACCTACCTATGTGACTTATGCCGTGAATAAGTTACTTTCCTGATGCTTGTCTTTTGATGATTGGATTAATTTTCAAAGGAAGGGTTTATATCACAAATTCTTAGTTGTAACTACATTCCCCAAAATGAATTGAAATTTTGCTTGCCAACCGACCTTCCGCTGACACTCTCCCAGCTCACCAATAAGTCCATCCCATATCATATGTAGGATGTTCTTTGGATAAGCATCAATGGTCAGTTGGCAGTTAGGGACTCATTAAAGCACAAGTCTGTATTAGAAAGAATGTGCCCTAGAAACACCTGTGCAGATATCCTGGAGACACAGTCTCATTTTTTCTTTGAATGCCCCCTAAATCTAGCTTTTTGGCTGCAAATTGGCACCATGTGGCACTGCCATGTTTTTACTACTGTCACATATGAAATTGTTGTGCTTGGTATTTATCCCCTGCTTGGCCATATTTTTCACATCAAATCTTGCAAGTTTGTTTTGCCATGTGTAAATATTATCTGTGGCAGGCACGTTGAGCATTTACACTGCAGCAAAATGTGATTATGCCCGCAGTGATTGCAGGAATGGTCCATGCCAATCTTCAATGCCTGTATAAGAAAGATCAGTTATTTTTTCCCTGTACCTTTGTTCCAGAACTTGTGGTCTGGTTTTCATTTTGCTCTTGCTTAGTTTGTAGTGCTTTCCATTTGTAAATTCTGATCTGTACATCTGATATGTATACTGTTTGATAAACTTTGGTTAATAAAATCCCCCTACTCTTGCTAACAGTGTCATGGGTTCTTTTACTTCCACTTAGACAGCCACTAGGACAGCACCAGAAATGGGTAGAAGGGACCTCTGTTTAATGTCATATTCAAAGGATGGCACACCCCGACAGTACAGCATTCCCCAGTACTGCACTCTGGTGCCACCATTTAGGTATGAGCCCACTCCAAGTTTAGGACAAGAACCAATAATCTTCTGGCCCAGAGGCAGATGTGCCACCAACTAATTCATGCTGACACCTGCTTCTGTTGTAGCAGTCTAGATAGAATTAGGTAAGATAAATTCCATCAGTTATTCACATCCTGTACCAACTGATGTTGAGACCCACCAAGTCATTGTTGCACTTCTCTTAGCTGGTTAGTCGCTCTTACAGAGCAAAGTAAATGAGCACAGCTGGAGCATGCTGTGGAGACAGTCTTGCTAACCTCAGAACTGTGATGTAGTGCAGACGTGACCACTAGATTTAAGGGATGGGCCAAGCAGAAAATAGGCTTTTGTACACACCAGTGTGTGGTCAATGAGAGATACAGATGCATGGAGATTGCATCACTCCAGATGTCTGAGGTGCAGTGAAAAAGCATCCCCCATTGCCTCCAAGAGTAGTGTGGAAATTGCCTGTTGCCATTCTGGCTCCATTATCTGTGAAAATGTGAAACTTGATGGAATCTGGTCAGTTGTTAAACTGAAATGTTAAGGAGGTGGAACTGTAATCACTACTTTTGTAGGAGGTGGAACTGTCATCCTTAGGAGGTGGAAATGTCCATATTATTGAATGAAGAAAGGTGCTGGAGGAGATGTAACTGTGTACATGTCCAATTTAACTGCTGGATGTGTTGAAAATGTGGAATGTGAATCTAGTGAAAAAAATGTGGATCATGTCTGTAATGTGTAGAAAATGTGGATTGTGACTGGAATGTATTGGAAATTTGGAACATGAATCTGATGAAAAAATGTGAAACATGACTGTAATGTGATGAAAATGTAGACTATACTGTAACTGTAATGCATTGAAAAGGTGTAACACATGAAAATAAGGGTCACCGCACAGTTTCCTTCTCTGGGTAACTACTGTGCTATTTCCTTCAGTAACTCTCCAGCAGAATTCTGTGAAACTGTGTTCCAGGACCTGGTGGGCTTGTTTCAGTCCCATCACAGGTTACCCAATAGTGGGGTCAGTGTCATGGGATGAAGAAAACACATTCACATAGGTGGTATCAGTTGAGAAAAAGAAGAACAATTATCGCTTCTGTAACATTTCTTATACACATTTGATCCCAAAGCATAAGCAATGTGGGACTGGTAGTGACAAATGTTGATCATGACTGTAATGTGTTGGAAGTGTGAAATGTGGCCAGCCAAGTGGTGTGGAGGGTTGAAGCATTAGAGCCTTACCTCCTACCATACCAGCAATCCATGTTTGTAGTGAGAGCAGCTTGCTGGGGGTCAACCAGGAGGGATAGGATTGAGCATCTGGAGGACAGCTCTCCTCTCCAGTGGACGGTAGGTTGGCAGTCTCACCCAATGAATACTCCCAAGTGGAGGCCTGAGAACAGTGCGGGTCAGGGATGCTAAAGATGGAAGGGTGCTGCAGGACCTTTCAACGTGCATGTGCCTCCACATGAGCATCCTGACATGTGCACCCAAGCAATAGGGAGGGTCAGAAAACTGGAAAATGGAGGGAGAGATGCTGGCAGGCAACATGATACCTCTTCTGTGCGCCTAACTCACAGCTCACCTAGCAAAACTGGACTTGTGCATTGGGGAGGGTGGCCCCCCCCTTCCCTGGCCCCGCCACTGGGGGAAATCCATGGAGGATTCACCAGAGATGGGCTGGGGCTAGAAGCAGTAGTAGCCCCCTCAAGGGTGAGAGTCCTCTGGAGAGGGCAGCCAGCCTACCAGCAGGAGTCCCAAGAAGAAAGAAATGATAAAAAAAATAGAGGAAGTGGAACGTGACTGTAATATGTTATAAATGTGGAACATGAATCTGATGAAAAAATGTGGAATGTGACTGTAACATGCTGGAAATGTTGATCATAAATCTGATGAAAAAATTTGGAGCATGACCGTAATGTGTTGAAAATGTGGAACACCAATCTGTGCGGCTCAAACTGTTTTTTTTTTCTCCAGTCACAAGTGCAATTTTGAGCCAATCGGTAGATATTATTTATTAGCCAAGACCGGCTGATGGGACTTTTGCTTTCAGATATTTTGTTCCTATTTAGGTAGATTAACAATCTTGTACTTGAAATATTAACATAAGAACATTCTCAAAGGAAAAGTTTAATTACGGGACTGAGCACTGATTTTTTAATAAAGTTGGCAAACCCCCTCTTTTCCTGTTTTTTTAGACCCAGAGAAGCAATTAGTGTGGAAGGGGGGTGTATACATTATTTGAACAGATCGGAGAATGGTTCAGATGGAGGATTCCTCAGTCCAGCCAATGGATCATATGGTTAGGAGTGGGTATTTGACCTGGGTAGTGCTATTTTTACAAATCCAGCACTTTGATGTAGTTTGTTGGCAGTTGCAGAAGGAAGTTTTTTTTTTTCTTTTGAGCTTTACTGGGTTGGTGGATTTAGGGTGGAGGGTTCTATCTCATGCACTACTAGGGGGCTCAGGGACATGCTTGTTTTTATAGCAATATCTTATACCTTATGACTAACTCTTTCACTATTGTAACCTGGAATATTAAGGGAGGGAGAGACAACCTTAAAAGATTTGCAGTTCTTTGTCACTTGAACACATTTCATCCCCATATTGCTTTCCTTCAGGAAACCCACTTACCAGACCACCAAGTCAAACACCTACTGTATGTAAAACCTGGGTTGGACAAGTGTTTGGCACAGAGAGCAGCACTCGCAGGAGGGAAGTGGCTATCCTTGTCACCAAATCTGTCCCTTTTGCCTTCTGCAATCAGGTTAAAGACCAGGAAGCACAATACTTATTAGTACATGGCAGGTTGGGACATGTGGAACTCTTATTGAGTGCTCTGTTTAGTCTTAATTTGGACACCCCCTTCTTCTTTCCAGTGCTGGCTTCGGCTCTGGCTCCATACAGTCATTTAGACATACTTATAGGAGGAGATTGGAACTTCATCCTCGCAAATGATCTAGACAGGACATACATGCCTAAGGCAGGGCTGTCCCTGGCTCAGTGGGCCGTTCAAGAATTTCAAGACCATTGAGGCTTACATAGAAACATAGACATAGACTTTGACGGCAGATAAGGACCGCTAGGCCCATCTAGTCTGCCCATTTCCCTACCTACAGGATAGGCCGCAGATCCTATTTAACCAACAGCCTATATCTTCCTGCCCCCCACAAGAATTGCCTTATGTATGTCCCATGC
Source organism: Neoceratodus forsteri (assembly GCA_016271365.2). Taxonomy (NCBI): domain Eukaryota; kingdom Metazoa; phylum Chordata; order Ceratodontiformes; family Ceratodontidae; genus Neoceratodus; species Neoceratodus forsteri. The sequence goes on from CM028132.1 coordinate 630,072,644, forward strand.
ATTCTTGAATTTTCCCACAGTTTTAGACTCCACAACTTCCTCAGGAAGGCTGTTCCATGCATCCACTACCCTCTCTGTGAAATAATACTTCCTCACATTGCCCCTGAACCGCCCTCCTTCTATCTTTAAATTGTGTCCCCTTGTTCTTGCAAGTCTCTTTTCCTTTTTTTTTTTTTAATTTCATTTTTCTCCACCACCTAGCTCCCGGCCTCCCGGTACTTTCAGCCCGGTCATGGGCCGAAGGCTTCAACCCCCCAGATCGGCCTCGGGCCCTCCGATACCCCATGGCTTACCCCCCACGGCGGGGCTGCGGGATGCGGAGGAGGAGGAGGAGACATCCCGCAGAGACCGGGATAGGTTGGAGGGCTGGCCTGGGGGGCTAATTAAAGCCGTGGCGGGCTTCATGAAGGGCAGCCGGCAGCCGTCCATTTTCTGGTTTTCGGGGAGGCGGGGTCGTGCAATGACGTCAGACATCCGCCCCGCCTCCAGAGTGTGTGTGCCGGTAGCTGTGTGACACCCTGGCCTCCGCCAGGGGTCACTAGTGCTCCGAGCACTATCCCACCTTCCCCCCTGGAGAAGGAGAGCAGTCCATAGGATGCTCTATCCTTCTCCCCCCGGCCGGCCCTTCCAGCGACCCAAGTCCGTTCCCAAACCCGGGTCGCCGGCGTCGCAAGTGGAAATCCAACCACTGCGCCGATGGGCCAGCTGCAAGTCTCTTTTTCTGAAAGATGCTACCCTCTTGGACTTTGTTGATTCCCTTGAGGTACTTGCAAGTTTCTATCATGTCCCCCCCCCTCCCTTCCTTCCTCAAGGGTATACATATTAAGCTCCTTTAGTCTCTCCTCATACGGCTTCTCTTGCAGACCCTGCCCAGTTTAGTTGCCCTCCTCTGGACTGCCTCTATCCTGTCTATGTCCTTGCAGAGATTGGGTTTCAGAACTGGACACAGTATTCCAGATGGGGTCTCACCACTGTCTGTACAGAGGGATAACAACTTCCTGTTTTCTGCTGCTGATGCCTCTCCCTATACATCCCAGTATACCCCGGCCCTCCCTACTGCCTTCTCACATTGCTTGCTAACCTAAAGGTCATCTGATATGATTACCCCAGGTCTCTTTCCTGTTTTGTTGTTGTTACTACCTCCCCACCCATTATGTATTCTTCCCCTGGGTTCTTGTTTCCCAGGTGCATTATTTTGCACTTTTTTGCATTGAATCCTAGCTGCCATACGTCTGACCATTCCTCCAATCTTACCAAGTCCCTTTTCATCCTTTCCATGCCTCCTTGTGTATCAACCCTGTTGCAGATCTTTGTGTCATCTGCAAAAAGGCATACTTTTCCTTCCAGTCTCTCTGCAATGCCACTGATGAAGACATTAAAAAGGACTGGACCCAATACTGAACCCTGAGGTACCCCACTAGTAACCGCCCTTTCTTCAGAGTGGACTCCATTTACAATTACCTTCTGTGTCCTGTTGTCCAGCCAATGTTTTACCCAGGCTACCACCCTGGGACCCACTCCCAGGCTGGCTAATTTGACTAATAATATTTTGTGTGGGACTATGTCAAATGCCTTGCTAAAGTCTAGAGTAGGCCATGTCCACAGCCCCTCCCTGGTCTACTACTTTGGTCACCCAGTCAAAGAAATCTATTAGATCTGTCTGACATGACCTTCCCGCTGAACCCATGCTGCCTTGGATCCTGTGCTCCACTGATCTCTAGGTACTCAACTATTCTTTCCTTCAGAAGTGACTCCATCACTTTCCCTACCACAGAGGTCAGACTGACAGGTCTGTAGTTTCCTGCCTCTGTCTTGGTCCCACTTTGTGAAGGAATCACATCCGCCTTCCTCCAGTCCTTGGGTACCACACCATCCTCCCATGATTTATTAAAACGAGTAGCCAGTGGTTTCACTAGTTCCTTCCTTAATTCTTTAGAATTCTGGGTGAATTCCATCAGGACCCATTGCTTTGTCCACCTTCAGTTTTAGGAGTTCTTGCAGAACCCTTTCTTCTGTGAAAGGACTGGGATCAACCCCCTATCAAGAGTGCTTCTGTTAATTGGATCAGGCACTTCCCCTCCTCTTTGTGAATACTGAGCAGAAATATTTGTTCAGTATTCCTGCTTTTCACTGTCCCCTCTGCCCACCCACGTTTATTCTATTCAGCCTCACTATCCCTCCTTTGACTTTCTACGCTGGCTGATGTACCTATAAAGGTTTTATCCCCATCTTAACTGAGTTGGCTATCTTTTCCTCAGTTTGGGCCTTTGCTATTCTGACTTCCCTCCCTGCTTCTTTTCTGCCTTAACTGGTACAGCTCTCTGTCCTGCTCCTTCTGTGTTTCCTTATACTTCTAGAATGCTATCTTTTCTTCCTGACTTTCACAGCCATCTCTTGAGAACCATAGTGGCTTTTTCTTTTGTTTTGATTTGTTTATTTGCTTCACACAAAGGCTTGTTGCCTCTGTGATGGCAGTTTTGATAATTCCCATTGTTGCTCACACCTCCTTCTAGCCTGTTTGCTAGTGCTTTTCTGAGGCACTCTCCATCTTGCCAAAGTCAGCCCCCAAAGTCCAGTACCCTCACTTTTGTATGGCTTGGACTCTGTAGCTGAGTTTAACGTGAACCACACTGCTTGATGGTCACTTGTCCCCAAATGGCAACCCACTTCTAGATCTGAGATCCTCTCACTGCCCCGTTTGAGAGTACGAGGTCTAAGATTGCTCCCTCACAGTGGGTTCGAAACTAGCTGTCTAATGCCTGCCACCTGTAAGGCTCAAGAATGGCCCTGCTCTTGGATGTCGCTAGCAAATGTGCTCCAGTTAACATCTGGCATATTCAGGTCTCCCATCAACAGTATCTCCCTTTCTCTTCCATTCTAAGAATTCCTTCCATCATATCCTTGTCCATTCCTTCCTCTGACATGGGGGTCTGTACACAACCCTGTGCGGATTGTGGTGCCCTTTCCAGTCTCAAGGTGACCCACAGTGCCTCCTCTCCTCCCTGTTTACTCTTTTGTTCAGTTGCTTTTATCCCTTCCTTTACATAGAGCTACTCCTCCCCTCTTCTCCCCTGCCTGTCTCTCCTGTAGGTTATGTACCCTGGTATGTTAACATCCCAGTCATGGTTCTCTGTGTACCATGTTTCTGTGACTGCTCGATATCCAGGCATCCCTCTTCCATTATGGCCACCAGCTCAGGGAGCTTGTTGCCCAGACTACTGGCATTGGTACTCATTACCCTCCATTTCCTGATGGCCTTACCCCTTTGCCCCATCCTCTGTCCTTCTTGCCTTTGTCACTTTCTCCATTTACCCCTGCCCTTCTCCTATCGACACCTCCATGTTGGTGTTTGCCACACTTACTACCGTGATTGTTTGGGGGCTAGGATTTTCCTGCTCTTTCCAGTGCCTCCCCCTTGGCTAGTTTAAAAGCTTGCCAATGAAGCATTTAAACCTATCACCTAGGATCCTGGTTCCTCCCAGACAGATGCAGCCCATCATGCCAGTATAGGCTCAATCACTCCAGGTGGACCCCAGTCCCCAATGAAGCCAAATCCCTGGCTCCACACCAGTTTTCAACCACTGATTGAATCCCATGGCACGGAACACCCTAGCCTCTCCTATGCCATAGATGGGTAGCACCTCCGAGAAGGTTACCGTACGTGCTATTTGACTAAGGCCCCTCCCCAATTCCACAAACTCTTCCTGCACTTCTCTAATCCCTTTCTTAGCCAGGTCATTTGTCCCTAAGTGGACAATGACATCCAGCTCCCTCCCCTGTGCAGCTGCTCCAGCAATCCTGAGGAATCGCTCCCTGTCCCTCCAAGCCATGGCACCAGGCAGGCACCTTACCTCCCTCTCCCCTTCCTTGCCCAGTTCTACCTTCCTAACAATGGAGTCCCCCACCAGGAGTTGTTTCCTTCCCCTGCAGGGTCCCCTGCCACCCTCCTGTGGGTCTCCTTTGTGGAGGTTCCCAGCATCCTCCTTGGTCTCCACTATAGGTGCCTCCATAGAGGAACCACACTTTGCCAGAATGGCATAGGAATTGTGGAGAGGTACAACTGGAGGGATGTGCCTGTGTTCCACCACCCTCACCCTTCCTGAGCCCACTGTGGTCCAACTGCTCCTCTTTCTTGGCAACCTCTGAGGCAACGGCAGTGGCACTGGTGGTCCCTGGATGGAAGAAGAGGTCCCACAAATCCTGGCCAACTCAGCCTGGAGATGAGCAACCTCCTCCCTCAGCCCAGATAGGTGCCTGCAGATGGGAAAACACCGCATCCTCCAGAACATCTCCCGGAAGACTGCTGCTCCACAGCCACTGCACTGCACCACTCCAATCATGTCTTATTTCAGGCCCCTTAACTGATTGCAATCCTTACTCTTTCCTCTGTTTTTTTTCTCTCTCTCCTTACTTTCTGCCTGTGTGCCCTTTAAGCTCCTGATTGTCCTGTTCTGAGACAGGAATATCCTATATTTCTCAGTAGACCGCTTACTTGTTCAGAGGCAGACCTCCAGCAGCTAGAGGGGGCCGGAGAGCTACTCTTACCCTTCTAGGATGGTGGGTCCTTGGTGGTTCTGTGATCACTCACTTCCTGCACCTAAACAGGAAGTTCCTGTTGTCAGTCAAATCCTGTGCCTATAAAAATAGAACTAGCTTTGGGTGGGGGGTGGAGGGAAGGGAAGGAGGGCAATATAGTCCCAGTAGAGAAGTTCAGTCACACAGCAGTCCTTTCTCCTGGAGTCTTCTGCCAAGCTATTAGCAGAATCTTTCTAAGGCAGTCTTTAAATGTAGCTTCCTTCTAGCTAAGCTACTTCCCCTACTTACCAGATCTTTCTACAAGTAATTTAAACCTCACAACAGTTAAGTCCTTTCAGTCACCTAAGATTTACACCTAGATGACTTTTCAGTTACCCATTCAGTTCAGTTAACCCAAACACACACTTTTTTTTGTTTTGTTTTGTATGTTAGTTTTTTTACCCTAAATTAAAGGTCTAAATACAAAAGTTCTTCTAATTTAGTCCCAGCAGAGAAGTTCAGTCACACAGCAGTCCTTTCTCCTGGAGTCTTCTGCCAAGCTTGGTTGACCCTTGGAGGGTTCTGCACCTTCTGACTTTGACTATATCTTTTATTCTACTCATCACTATGCATTCTCCCAGATAGAATATTTTTCTAACCACCAATTATTGCCCTTTTTACTGGACTGTCAGATACAGGCATGCGTCTTGTCCGATCACTCCCCAGTCTTGCTCTCCTTAGACCCACCCCCTGTTTGAAGCCTAGGATCTGTGCCTGTACCCTCAGTTATCTACTATTGAAAGATTGCTCCACCATTTCACATTTCAGATCCTTTCTAAAACAATCTATTCTGGACAACCAGGGCTCAATCCGGGGTTGTGACTATTTTTAGGTGCACGCAAAGCCATATGGTGAGGAAAATGAATTAGGCTGATATCACTTCGTAAAAAGAAATTGCAGACTCAGGTGGAGAATTGACTTCACAACATTTGAGTTTTATAAAAATCACTTTCCTCTACTTCTTCTGACTGTTCAAACTGATCTTGCTAAACTGCAATCAGAGTACTCCACACACTTATTAGAAAAAGTAGATAAAGCTGCTGCAAGCCTTAAAGATGCATACATAGGCCAAAGCAATAAGGTTGGTAAGCTTTTGGCCCTTCCTCTTAAACAGCATACTGCTTTTCATTGGATTCCAACCCTGATTGACCTAAGACTGACTGACACTACCACCAGTGATGCTAAACAGATGACTACCATCTTTCAGAACTTTTACCAACTTCTGAACTCAGCTCCATCCTCTGATCCCTCCTCCACAGTTGCGATCAAATAATTTTTTTAACCATTGATTTACCCCATCTTTTTATGGAGTAGCAAGCCCTCTTGACTGGCCCAATCACAGAGTCAGAGGTTGCTGGAGCTATCTCTTATCTTTCCTTAGATAAAGTTTCTGGATCAGATGGTTTCTTTCCCCTTTTTTATAAAACCTTTAAAGATGAGTTGACTCCCTTATTACTTAGCCAGTTAAATTGTTGAGGTCCTTCTTCTCCCTAAGAACCATCCCTATTCAACGCCCATATTGTCCTCCTTCCTAAACCAGGGAAGGACTCCACCAGAGCATAGACCTATCATCCAATATCCCTATTAAACATATACATTAAAATGTATACTAAAATGCTGGCTACACATTTTGCTGAGGTGTGGACTCCTCTCCTGAGCCCAGAGCATGCTGGATTTGTTGCAGCCCATTGCTCCAGCGACCCTTTTCAGAAACTGTTCCACCTTCTCTCTGCATTTGGAGGAACAAGTAAGGATTCTGTGCTGGTTTCCTCAATGCAGAGAAAGCTTTCGACCATGTGGTCTGGCCCTATTTATTCAAAGTCCTTGGGAAGTATTTTTTTATTTGTTTTATTTATTAATTTTGTTAACTGAGTAGGCCCTCTGAGCCCTGAAAGTCCCCTATTCAGGGGCAACCCAGAGTAGTTGCAAAGGAGAAAACACAAGAAATTGTACATCACATTGAGATACAGATCACAGAGTATAGCAGGAGTTGGATACAGTTAGGTTAAGAAGCCGGGTTATAGAGGTAACATTTTGATTACAATAGGCTTAGTGTTACAATCAGAGTTTTTCAGAAAGGAGTATGGTTGGAGTAGTCATTGTCAATCCTATGGCAGGGCCTAGGTATTGGTTCCAAATGGGAGGGGAGGCAGAGGAGATAGAGAGGAATGCGCCTCAGGGATTTTAACCACCATTGCAAGAGCAGTGACTAAGGTCCATATGACAATCCCACAGGCCCTTATGGAAAATCCCTAGAAAGTTAGCTTCCTGAAGGTGACTGGGGAGCTTATTCCATAGCGGTGGGGCAGCATAAGTGAAGGATATATCACCAGCTGAGCTTTGGGCCCTGGGTTCCTCAAGGAGCCATTGCCCAGTGGAGCAGAGCAGCCTGCTAGTGTGTTTTTTGGTTAGGAGTCCAGTTAGTCCTTTTAACCCTCCAAGGATGAAAATCAGGAGATCCTGCTGTAGGCAACGGTTTCCACCACTTCTCTTGGGAAACTGGAGAATTATCAGGACTAGGGTGAGAATGCAGGGCCCTCACTCAGAGTTCTCAGCTGACCAGTTCTCATTCCTCCTCCTTCTTCCAACTACAGACTCACACTGACTCTCATCTCAAGATTCTAAACTCTCTTCTCACAGATGGCTAAGGCTTATTCTGCTGTGAAAGTTCCAAATGACCTCAGTCCTTCCATCTCAGATGAAGCCAAGTAAACAGAAGTGTGAGTAGGTGAAAACCCCATTTCACTAGTTAATCACCAGCTGCCTCTCCCTGTCTAGCGCTGATACTGAGGGAATTTTAGTTACCCCAGAGGACTGTGTGGTTACACAAAGATATAGTATGACATCTACTGGCTTGTTAAATAGGATGGTCTCATGCTGCTTCAGTTTAATATCTTGCACAATTTATATTATTGTCCCAACAGGTTGTTTTGTATGGGTAAAACATCTTTGCCTACATGTGAGTTCTGTGGTAAAGAAAAGGGTACTCTGTGTCATATGTTGTGGGCATCTCCAAGTGTAGTTGCCTTATGGACATGGGGCTTATTCCAGGATGAATGTCACAACTCACAGGCGTATGTGAGTTGCAACATTCTCCTTAATGCCGGGGACCCTGCACCATATTCTAAAGTGGCAGGGTCCCAGCACTTTTGATGTGTGACTTGTGACATGTGTAGGCTAATGCCACTGGCATGGCATAATAGTCCCGCATGTCACATGTCACAGCACACTGCAGACTGCCGTCCAGAACACCCCACCCCGGAACACCACAGCATGCACCAGGGGGATGGGGGGCTGGACAGGTGGCACAGGAGTCCAGGGGGCTCAGTGGAGAACAGATCCTTGGGGGTCCCCTACATTTGGGGGATGTGGGCATGATCATGTTCATGGGGCACAGGGAGCACAGCGGAATCTTTGCCATGGCACTGCAGAGTGGGCATCCATTGGATGGCACTGATGGATGCCCCTTAGAACATCTCTGAGATGCTCTACAATAGCTCTGTCAGTGTAGCTCCTGGAATTGCAGATGTGGGATATGGCAGCCACCCTTCTGGAATAGGGTGCAGTTGCTGCTGTAAGACAACCTTTCACCATGTCGTCGTGAGTTGCAGTGTAGTGGGTGGCATATCCCATGGTTGACATAGCCCACAGCCAACTTGGTGCAAGGCATCTTTTGGAATAGGGACTGGCATAATGCATGGCGCAAGTTACGAGTTACGACATAAGGTTTGGCGTAACTCGACTAGCGCCAATGTATACCGTCCTGGAATCAGGTCCAATGATACAAAACAAGTTTTCCCCATTCTTTGGGCATCCTCACATTTTCATGGTGGATATTTGCCTTCTGGGTGATTATACTTCCATTCCACGTGTACAGAATAAGTGACATATGGCTTTGATTGCATCAGTTACTATGTTACTTATCCTGAGGAACTGGAGGAGGAGTTGGATACCCTCTTATACTGAATGGCTTCAAGAATTTTTAACTGCCTATAATGCAGAGTGTGCTATTGCCTTATCTAACCATGCCTGGCAAAAGTTCCAGACCTGTTGGCCTCCTTATACTCTTATATTATGGGCGAATCTAAATTGCTTGTTTATCCCCTCTCTCAGGCCATGTCACACGATTGTCAAATGTATGGTTTTCAGAGAAACACAGATTTGTTTCTCACTTGATAATGTCCTGTTTTTTGATACTCAGCTATGATAAAGTAGTGCACAAGATGTGGAGGGGGTGGGTTGAGGGTACGGGGTGGTTGGGAGGGATTGTTGATGGTTTGTCTTGCTTTTTAATTATTTTTGTATCATTGTATTTTTCTTTTTTTCTTGCTTATCTTATAATTTGTTGTTTAATGTCTTAGTTTTTATTATGGTTTTTGTTTTTTCCTTAGTTGTTATCACAGTTTGATAAATTTAATAAAGTGTATTAAATTGCAAACAAAAAGAAAAAAGAAAATGTGGAACACATGAAATACAGTGTCACAGCACAGTTTCTTTCTTTGGGTAACAAAATGAAATACCTACCTTTGAAACTGCATTGTTCCTTTCAGTAACTCTCCTGCAGAATTTGGTTTCAGGACCTGGTAGGCTTGTATCAAACCCACAACAGGTTGCCTGGTATTGGGGTCAGTGGCAGGGGATGAAGAGGACACATTCACATTGGTGGTAGAAGTTGAGAAAAAAAAATAATCATCACTTCCATAACACTTTTTATGCAAATTGTATCATAAAATGTGAGACTGTTTACGAAATGTCTGTAAACCTACAGTGGCAGCCATTTTTCACATCAACAGCCAGACCCAGCCTTGGGCAACTGCATTAACTAGTTTAGTTGGTAGGGTAATTTTGGCTAGGACACTGCATAAAAAATCCTACTCTTGCATAAAATTACTTGGGTCATTTTACTTCTGTCTGGACAGCACCAGAAAAGGATAGAATGGAACTCAGTTTAATGTCTCATTTGCAGAACAGCACACCCTGACAGTACAGCAACAGCACAGCACCCCCTCATCGCACTTAACTTGGATGCCTGTGTTTAAAGCATGAGCCCAATCCTAGTGTGGGACAAAGACATGATATGATAGTATTATAATTAGAATTAGAATCATCTGATATTATAAATAAGATAATTACTATGTTATGTATGTTATGTTACCCTATGCCATGCTATGCTATGCTGTGCTGTGCTGTGCTATGCTATTTTATGCTATGTATAGTATGTTATGTTCTATATATTATTTTGTCAACTTCTATGTTTCTATGTTTATTACACACACTTCCCCATGCGTTATTCTATATATTATTTATAATTGTTATAAGATACACTATATGAGGTATCATTCCTATTTCCCCTTCCCTTCTCCAGTTTTTGCTGCTACTTGTTAGTATTTCTATTGCATATTGTGTTCCACCTGCATTTCCACCTCTCACTGTCTAGTTATTTTATTTATTGTTATTTTGCTTAACTATGTAAATTCCTGATCAGCTGTAGTCTATGTCACTGAAAGGTCTATACTGTGCCTAACAAAATACTGTTGGTTTAAATTTAACTAATATAATTTTGAAATATAGTCACAGTGACAATGTCAGTGGGCAGACAAGTCTCACTCACTAATAGCTGAGCCTGACTGGTAAATAAATGATGAAGAAAAAAAAATTCTGTTTTAAATTTTTTCTTAGGCATGAAGCCACAGACTTACAACAATGTATTTTTTGAGTGCACACACTGAGCACTAACACAGAATAAAATGGTAATTATCTGCCCAGAAGTGGTGGAAGTCAGCTGACTAGTCCCACCCTACCACGTAACAAATAAGGCAGTGCATTCCCAGTTGCACAATTGATTGTAGATGAACTATAGTTTGGTTTCTTCATAGGAGGAAGCTGTCTGCTATGAATAATATAGTGGATTGTGTATAAGCACTCATACACAACAAGATTATTTTCTGATTGAGTGGTTTCCGTGGTGACAAGAGACCTCGACAGCACAGCTCAAGAGGTCTCGTTACCACGGAAACCACAAGATCAGAAAGTAACCTTGTCTGTGTATGAGTGCTCATATACAGTCTTTTATAGTGTATGGGCACTCATTCCTGGCAAACACTGTCCCTCAAAATTTTTTAACATCCTTACTGTGGCACATTACTCTGGCGCCGGTAACTTCCATTCCTTCTCTCACCAATGGCCCCTTTATCACACATGCGTGACTATATTTGATGTTGTTATGCTGCACTGGTGACGTACTCAGTGCAGCATAACAACATCCATGATGTAGCCAAGACAGCACAACAAAAATGTTCTGAGCATGGATTTGCATGCTCAATAGCATTCCACCATACACTATATAGAGAATAATGTATGGGCAACCATACACAACAAGGTTGTGTTTCTATCAAGGGGTTGAGATGACAGCACATGAACCTTGAGAGCGAAGCTCGACAGGTCTGTGCTGCCATCTCAACCCCGAGATGGAAACACACGCTGAGATGTGTGTGGTTGACTATATTTTATTTTATATAGTATATATTTTTTTACACTAGACTGACAGACCCCCACCGAAGTGAAAACAAAAAATCATAGATACATAGATACATAGACAGTGTCTTCAGATAAGGGCCTATGGCCCACCCAGTCTACCCATTTGAGCTTGTAAGTTCAGTTTATGTTTTCCTAGAAGTCTGTTGCCCCTTACCCCTGACCTTCAGAATTCCTTTATGTCTATCCCATGCATTCTTAAATCCCGTGATTGTTTCAGCCCCCACCACTTACTCTGGCAGGGTGTTCCACTTGTCCACCACCCATTCTGTGAAGAAATTCTTTCTCATGTTTCCTCTGAATCATCCTCCCTCCAACTTCATCCCATGCCCTCTAGTCCTGAAATATCTTTTTCGCTTAAAAATAGTGTTTTCCTGCACCCTGTTCCTCCCTGTAAGATACTTGTATGTCTCTATCATATCCCCTCTCTCCCTCCTCTCCTCCACGGAGTACATGTTTAGTTCCTTCAACCTGTCTTCATAGGACTTGTGATGCAATCCATGCACCATCTTTGTTGCCCTCCTCTGAACCTTCTCTACCCTGTCTATGTCCTTACGTAGGTATGGTCTCCAGAACTGTACACTGTACTCCAGGTGGGGCCTCACTAGTGTCTTGTATAGCGGAATTATGACCTCCCTTTTCCTGCTGATGATGCCCCTGCCTATATCTTATATCTATAGTAAATCTTGCCATTTCTTTCTTCTACTCCCATATCAAAATCAAATTTCCAGACTTTTGAAAGGTAAAAGGTATGACTTTGGGCACTGGGTGGTTAGTAAGTAGCTAGGTGTAGAATAAATGAGAAATTTAAAATTGTATGACCTTTGAACAGTGCATAACAACTGTTTGGAATGTGCATAATAACACTTTAGAATGTGCATAATGGTTTAGAATGTGCTTAACAAGGATTTTGAGCAAGCTGATTTTTATACATAACAAAGGGATACCATATCCTATAAATTAATATTATGCTAGTAGTCTAGTCACTCACTGGGATAATGACAGCAAGCAGTGAGCAGTGAGCAATGACAAGTCTATCTCACTAATATTCAAGCCTATTAAAAAAATTATGAACAAAAAATTTCTTCTTAGGCATGAAGCCACAAAATTACAATAATGTCTTTCTTTAGTGCACACACATACATGCGTGCATGCATGCACACACACACACACACACACACGCACAAAATATATGATAATGACAGATTACAACAGCAACAAAAGTTATGACTGTGTCAGAAAAAAAAACATGTAAAATAATTTTGTGCAATGACTACACTGTGCTTATGATCTGCTACTTGCTGCTTTACACCTACTGCAGCTTTGCTGGGGCTGCCAGACCAACAACATTGTTTGGTATATCTGCTGTCTTCCATGGCTGTATTCCTCTTAGGAATCTGAGCTGAAATTATGTTGTTATGAAATATAGTAGAAGTGATTTTCCTTAAATGCTAGGCCTGTTTCTGCTCTACCAGCATAAAAAGAGAAACAGATGTTGACAGCAGATAGGGACCGTGTGGCACACTCAGTTTGCACATAAGCAAAAGCAAATAGTCACTACATGGTTGATAGGGCTTCTTTAGGGGAATGTTACTGTAATCATCATTTTGCTATCCCTTTCTTACTTGCAATCAATTATTGTGAAAGTGCAAGTTACTTCCAAACACTTGTTAAAATTAGCAAAAAAAAAAAAAGAAATATTGACAGTTTTGTTCCATTTCTAAATCCCAAGCTAGAGGAAAGGGTTCATTTGTTCACACTTGATGTGTGATCATATAAATTTTCAGTGTTTCTCTAAGAGGAACTGCTGGGAGAGTGTGGTCCCTAAAAGTGAAAAAAAAATTGTTGTACAGTACTACTAGGTTTCTGCTCTGTAAGCAAAAATCAGTTATATCCCTGGTGCGAATCCTCCTTATTTTGGCATAATGATAAAGAAGATATTAGGTATAGTAGTGTAGAGAGGCCACTACTATACGTGCACCTAATATCTTCTTTATGTATAGCAGTGTAGAGAGGCCACTCACTCAGTCAGCAGTTGCAGTTTGCAGGAAGCTGAAAAATACAGAACATTTCCAGTATCTTTTTTTTTTTCTTTAAAACAGTACGTATTTACCCAGGACATTAAGACATTAATGACTCAGTCTCAGCAGTGGGAGTTGTCTCAGTCACAGTGGCAGGAGTGCTCATGAAACATGTATAATATTTTACCCAAAATGTTCAACATGGCCTTCTTATGACCCCACTTTATGAACCCAGTAGGTGAACATTTCCAAATTCCACTCAAAAGATGATTTCATGTACTGACTATGAAATCACCTTTTAGTCCAGATTTAAAAAAACAAAACAAACAAAAAAAAACTCACCTATCTTGTTCAAGAGGTGGGGTCCAAAAAAGACCATGTTGAAAATTTGGAGAAAAATATTTGAAAATGCCAAGTTAAGAGTAAAAGTTGAAAACTTTTTGAAATACATTAACCACACTTATCTGATTACCTCAGTTTCCAGTCTAGAGTTGAAAAGTGAATTTGAGTCTCCTGTCTAGAAATGATTATAACATCGGAGCCCGATAGGTACATGTAGGGTACAGAGGCATGGGGTGGTGGGTGCTGTGTGGGGGGTCAATTTGGGGTGGTGGGAGGAAGGCAGGCAGTGCTACAGACTTCAATGGACAGTTTTCTTTGTTACATGATTAACAAAACAAAAACAAAGTACAATGTGGGACTTTTTTTTTTTTTTACAGATTCTGACACGGGATTGGGCACTCCAGTGCTGGCTGGATGTTCTTTGGCACCTCACACAGTACTGGATTGGGGAAGGGGGTGATTGGTCCAGCACCAAAGATTGGGAATCACAATGTCCAGCAGTTGGGAGCGATGAGCTGTTTATGTCAGGCAGGGGGTCATTACAAAGGGTGGCGAACTGAACTGGCAGAGCCAAAATGATTTGAGCACTAAAAAGTACGTGATTGCTGGACAGTTTCATGCAGATTAAATCATAGAGCTGCCCTGTGATATGAGCGTCTCATTCTTTCAACTGCGTGAAGTTTCCACCCTGCAAGCACAGAACAGTCCCATGATCAGTCTCACTGATCATTGACCTGACACTGTTGAGTCCATTGCAGTCTGCCCTGCACTGGACCCAATAGTGCTACACCTCTGAAATCCAGTATTGTAACAATATGTTCACTTTGTGCAAGCACAAACAAATATAAAAATTAGTTTCAAGCACTTTTTATAATTACAGACCTAAGCCTGCACACTGTGATTTTGGTATTTTATGTGTTTTGAGTAGCAGTTTATTATTATTATTATTATTATTGTTATTATTAGTAGTAGTATTAAAGGATTTTTTAGAATAAAGAGTTAATGTTATTTTACATAACTTGACAAAGGAAATATAGTGCTTTGAAATTTAATTATTGGAATTCAGAAACATTGCAATAGCGAAGAGCATAATACACCTAAGTGTTACAAATTAATATTTAACAAAAACAATATTTTGTACCCCATCATAAATGACAGTATTCATTTTTCAGTAACAAATATGCTTATGTAGATATCTCATAAAGAGCTTAATGGGGGCTTGTTCCCCTCTGACCTATAGCCATGCCCAAGTGATTTGAGTAAGCACGTGTAATGCAAATGTTTTTTTTAGCAGTGCACTTCTAGCAATTTTCTTGAAGACTGTAACAACTTCATTGCCATTTAAATGTAAATTTGTCAGTAGCCCATGAATAATATATGAAGGAGCTTTTTTAGTTAGTTAAGACAGTTGATTTGGTTATACTACAAGGCTTCTGGATATTGGCTCTATAAAGCTACAAAGAAAAATAAAGTGTTCTAAATATATTTCTTTTGAACAGGAAATGTAGTTTTTTGGAATTCTTACAGACTGTGAATCTCTATTACTATAAAGATTTTATGATCAAAGTACTCTATAATGCAACTGCAGAATGCAGTACTCTGTTGCTTTTCAAAGGCATAAACTGTCATCAGCTTGTAAGTATCATTATCTGATTCCATTGATGGCCACAGAACAATAACAACAGGAATAGGAGAGGGATGTTTTTCCACTGTTTAGTTTGACCCTACATTTCTTTCTTTGGTAAATAGCTGGTGAATGTATTTCCTTTACAAAAAATAAAAGGTACAAAATATTGCTTAATAAACTAGGAATATGGAAGCAATTACAAATCAAACCACTTGTGTTCCTCTGAAAAATAATTCTAGTCTCTGAATGTTTCAACCCGCACCACTATAAAAATGGATGAAAAGCAGGACCCCTCAAAAAACAATAGATTGCATCTCAGTTGGGTTATTCTGAGTTAACACATTTTACAATTAATTCAATTGTGATTTATTTATTCAGTATACTGTGCATATTTTATTGCAATTGTATTAATAATAAATAATATAACATTAAGTATGAGTGGTCTACAAATCATCATGGCATCCTTTACTAACTAGAACAACATTTTAATTTATAAGTTTCTGCATGGGCACTAGGCTTTATAGAGCTGGCAACAATATAATTGTTTATCATTTTTCTCATTAGATTGTCAAGATTCATAGGTGATGGTAATTACACCTTCAACACTCCATGGTATATGTAACACATTAAAAGAAATACAAATATATATCACACCAGTGATAAACACATTGGTTTAAATAAATCTGTATTATACAATGGAAATAAAATTCTAGCAGTCTGATTGGCTGCTAACCCCCTGACACACTGGTGTTATTAGACTACAGCATCACTATATCTAGGGCAGTCAAAAAGATGACCACAGTACACTAAGGCATATCCTTCCCTACAGGACTACCCCCAAAGCTGACATGGCTCCCAATGCATCTAACCCCCCCCCCAACTGAAGACACACACATTTGTTTCCTTGTCCTTTTGATTTTTAAAACAAAAAGTAACCCTCACATATTCACATCCTCCTCGTAGTCTGTCACTGTTATAACAATGTAGGCAGACTTTCTTTTTTTTTTTAAACAATGTTTTTCTCCACAGTGCAGCTACCTGTGGGTAAACACTATCAGCCCATGCACGCTTCACCCTTTTGCCGAAAACCCACAGGCAGTGACAACATGTAAAATAGAAGAAAATCACCTTTTTTATGTTGTTGTTTTGAACAAGCAGTTTCCTACAGTAAAACTCACCACAGTATCTTAATATACTCTGTTTCAATCAGTGGTGAGATTGTGTCACTGCAGACACAAATTGCGCTGTACACTGGTAAACAGCTTCTCAGTGGATGGCTTCTCAGGACACAGATAAAAAAAAGAATAACTGAATTTAAAATAAAAAATGGAACTGTGAAATACTGTCCCTCTCAAGCACCATCCAGTACTAGGTGGAAGCCAATGACCAGGAAGGGCAGAGGGCACAGTAACTTTACACAGCAGGAAATCAAGAAAAAACTTAGCAGCCTAAGCAGGCAGGATCATCCTCCACCTTGTGGTGGAAGAAATATTGGGGACTTTTTTTCTTAAATATATACCTACACCCACAAAAATCAAAGCAAAAATAGATAAAAAATGTTGTTTTGTTTTTTGAAATCACTCTTTAGTCCCCTACATCCTGCAGTCCTGACCCTTCAGGACTGCCAAGGAGTCATCCTCCTGCCTCACTCGCCTACCCCAACCTACCTCTCCAGTCCCCATGTAGCTGTGGCTTCCCCCCAAGTGGGGCCGAGGTGGGGCAGGCAAGCATCCTGATACTTACATCTCGCTGGACTGGAAGTAGTGGGCAGGCAAGGATATATTGGAGACACGCTCCGGGCGCTCCTTCTTCCCGGGTACTGGAGCCATTTTTAAATTTTTCCTGTAGGGGAGTGGCATGCACCTTACACCAAGGTATCACTGCTGCCATCACCACTCCCCCTTCTCTCTATATATGCTCTGCATTTGTCATGTCACCGGCTTCTGCCAGAGGCCAATCAAGCTCCAAGTGCAGACCCCTCTCCCTCCTGGGAGTGGACAGCTGTCCTCTGGATGTTCAATCCTCTCACTTGCCTGCTGACCCCTGATGGCCCGGGTTTGCTTCTGAACCCGAGTCACCAGTGTGGTGTGAGGTGTGGCATCCAGCGCCTCAACCCTCAGCACCACCATGCCAGCCAAACAAAAAATGTTTTTTCTTTCTTCTTTTTTAATTAACAAACGGGTCATTGTATAATAGCAATAAGAGACTCAAGGGATGTGTATTATTGTGTAATAACATCACATGTTGTGTGTTGAACAGACACAGCCTGCGGCCTCATGCTTCAACCTCCCAAGGTTTGACCTTATTACCCAATAATAACTGGTGACCCCCAATATCAACTCATTTTTGAGAGATGTAGAAAGCCATATCAACCTGGTTAGCTGTCAGAACAGGATGATATGACTTTCACAGTTTCACGCAGAGTTATTATGGCTTTTTCAGCCTTGTGCTCAGCTGCCTTTTGTAGCTGGAAACACACTGCATGCCGGTTTTCAAACCAGCAACTGTCATAGAAAGGAGCACAAAAGATTTACTAACTAGGCTGAGCAGAATAAAGAAGTGATTTTCTTACTGATGCCAATAATGTACAGTACTCCCTAGGAAACAAAAAAAGACTAAGAGCAAAGGGGTCCTTTGTGAGCAGCATAGGTGGCTAGTACCATGCCTGCCACATTTTGGGTCAATGTTAACAGGTTCTAGCACCAGTTATTATAAAAAATAAAACATATATAACTGTGTGCTTATAAGTTTTTGTTTTACACTCCCTTGGTGTGTGATGACTGTACAAACCTCTTGAGTTTTGCTCTTGAAGTTTATGAGTCATCACACACCTCGTGAATGTAAAAAAACCTCATATCACACAGTTACCTATGCATTATTCCCTATATAACACACACTGTGTAGTACCTTATTGCTTAAATATCTAATGGGTTGCAATGGAATAAGAAATATATCTCCACTAGTTAGTGGTAAGAACCATAACTCATGAGCGATGATCCCATGAATCTGTTATACAGGACTTGTCATTCATGTGTGAAGATGAATGTGTTGTTCCACTATGACCCATTCTGTATTTGATATATATCACAACATGTGTAATCTTTTTATTTTTTTTTTTACCTTGTTTTCTCTTAAACTTTTCTTTCATTTGTAAATTCTTTATCTGGCCCATTGTTTTCGGTGATTTATTTCAAGATTCTTTTTTTTTTCATATAGATTTTTATGCCGGTTTTTGAGAACTGGCAGGCAAGGCTCTGGTCCTCCCAAGGGGGCTTGCATCCAGCCTTGTCTGCATCCCAAACACCGAGATCACAGCCAGGACCATCACAGAGCCTGCCAGATCTGTTTTTCCCCACCCCTGTTGTGGAAGCACACATGTGCATGGAGGCGCATTGCCACAACAGCTTCCCTTCATACTGCCCATCATCCGACACTGCCATTGGGCCTCCACCTAGTGGCAGTCATATGGTAGGGGCAGCAATGGTCTTTGCCAGGAGGGGAGAGCTGACACTCAGCTGCTAAATCCCAATCCCACCCCCTCTCCCCAGCTGACCCCTTATATCCCAGGCCCATTCCTGAACCTGGATTGCCGGCATGGTGCAAGGTGTGGCATCCAGCGCCTCAACCCTCAGTGCCACTGGGCTAGCATATTTCCAGAGTCTAAAGGAAATAGCATGTTCTATGTGAAATAGCATGTGTTCTGAGTGTAATAACATGTGTCCTAAGTGAAAATCAATATTCACTGCATAATAACATGATTTATTTACCCAATTTACAATGAAAAGAAAGGCAGTTTAAAGCTGTGTCACGGTACAGCAGTAATAAAACATTAAAATAATATGGCATATATCAAATATCATACATAATGCATTACAGTAGAATAACACTTTTATTTCCACACATGAGTACTATGACTTTCATAACTAATGTCTTGTTCCAATAGTGCCCACTCTACATTCCATATAGATACTGTACCAGTGGTGAATAACTGAGCATGTATGTTATTTTCAAACAGGATAACAATTTATTTTCACTTACATCACTTACCAAATCCTGACAACTGACATGCTGATGTTCTTGGAAGCCCTTAACCAGAGCAAAGAAAACTCACCCGATGGATTGGACCCGAAGTTACTAAACCTGTCTGCCTCAGCATTCCTCCCCCACTGACTGCCCTTCTTAATCTCTCATTTAAATTGGCAAAAATTCCCCTTGATTGGAAACATGCAGTCATCCTCCATCTCCCAAAGGGTGGTGACTCCTTTTCCCCTGAGAACTACCACCCTATATCACTCCTCATGATGTGAGGTGAACTACAAGAACATCTAGTCCTAGACCAACTATCCTCATACCTCTCTGACATTAATTTCTTCACCCAATATCAATCTGGGTTCCATAAACATCACTCCACTACTACTTCGCTACTCCGAATCACTGATGCAATCCTGACAGGCATGGACTGCGGTCACATCACCACTGCCATTTTTATTGATTTTGCTAAAGCTTTTGACATCGTATTCCACTCCCTCTTGCTTTGCTCCCTCTCATCTGCTGGGCTTACTGAACGTGCCATAACATGGTTTAGCACGTACCTTAATGGCTGCTCACGGTCTGTAAAATATACAACTACATCTCCCCTCCTCTACGCATATGCTCTGGTGTCCCTCAAGGGTCCATACTAGGCCTGATTCTCATCTCCATTTTTCTAAATGACCTGCCATCTGTCTGTACCTCATCTTCTATACATATGTATGCTGATGATATGGTTCTTTTCTCCACAGGGTCCTCATCTGTGGATGTCACCTTCTGGCTCCAAAATGATTTCAATAATGTCCAGAGCTGGTTTCAATCTCACCAACTCTTCCTAAACACCAAGAAAATTGTGTCCATGATATTTGGCATGCATCAGAAACTATCAAGGCTCCAATATGCCCCTTCTTTCACTCCCTCGATGGGGCAACTATAATTGCCACCAAGTCGTTCAGGTATCTGGACGTTTGGCTGGATCAACATCTCACTTTCTTGGCCCACATAGATGCCATAATAAAAAAGCTTCACCCCAAACTCGGCGCTTTACATGGAAACCACTCCTGCCTCCTGCCCCAGGCAAGACGTGAACTGATCCAAAAAATGATCCTCCCAATTTTTGACTATTGTGATATCAGCTATTGCCCTGCTCCTGCCACCTCCTTAGCTAACTTGGATACTATTTTCAACTCCTTCTTTTGGTTTGCTCTGGCTGCACCTCCACTTACCCACCACTGTCACTTGTACTGAGCTTTAGCCTTCTCTAACAAATAGGTGACTACATCACTGCGTAAATTTCATCTCTAAGTACTGGCTTGGTACACTCCCTCCTTATCTGAATTCCCTAATCTCCCCCCCCACCCACTCCATCTCAACTTCTAAGATCCCACGACCATAGAACTCTGACTGTTCCCTCAAGATCCACCTCTAGTGGACAGTCCTCCTCCTCCTACCATCTCCCTAAACTGTGGAATACTCTTCCTACACAAATCCGATCCTCTTCCTCACCTGGCTCATTAAATCAAGCTCTATATTACTTCCTCTTTGTAAATTGCACTTGCCACTAGCCCCCCTTTCTTGTCTCACACCCTTTCTGATGCCCTGTTTGCCTAACCACAACCAAATTGATGCACTTATAGTTTCAGTGCCTATCCCAGCTCCACTTGTATATGGTTGCTTCATATCATCTATCTCTTTCTCTCTCTCTTTATTGGTCTATCTCCTTAGTCTGCTGACCTAGCCCTGGGCTCTGGCTCACTTCTCTACTACTTTGCTATCTCACCATCATTTGTTTGCTCTGTGCCATTTTAGTCTGAAGTGTGTAAGGCTATTGATCCGACTTGCTGTTATGATTACCCTTGATTCTGTCACACCACTAGTTTATAGCTACAGGATTTTAATCTACTCTACCCTGCAATTATTTGCTCATCTTGCTAATGTGTTGTTCACTCATAACCTATGTTTTTATGATATTTGTAATTTATGTGTGTTCACTGATACTATGTCACTCCCATCACCCTTTCCCCCAGGTTGTACCGGGAGACAAGCAACTTGTTGTTCAGTGTACCTTACCTGATGTAACTTTTCAATAAATAAATAAAGAAATAATAATTTCCACTTATAACATGTTACTTCTAATTAGAATCTGGAAATACTGTAGATCAACAAGAACAATGGGCTGGATAAAGAGTTTACAATTGAGAGAAAAAAAAATAATCAAAACCGCAGTAAAATGCTAATAAAAACATTAAAGTAGTGGTGCATATCCAGTATAAAATACAATATGTTTAGCTAACTAATGTCTTCACCACTCATGAGTTATGGTCTAACCACTCATTAGTGGAGATGCATGTGTTATTCAATGTATCTCAACATGTATTCCCTACAAATCACTCTCCTACAATACAGTATGCAAGAAATAATACCCAACAGACTGGGCAGTGTTCGGTTACACCTGCCTGGGGTGTAGTGAGACCTGACACCATAGGTGAAGGGCCCTACAGCCCCTGAGTGGGTTGTATAGCACAACACTGCCCACAGTCAAATGTATTTATTGTGCTTAGAAAATGAGATACTTTGGTACTTTTTGGTGCTTTGGTGTTTAGAACAAAAGAAGGCAACACGCCCATCACGGTTGTCCTCCATATACATGGATCATTTACTGAGTCCCTACCCAGACATCCATTTATCTAGTTTATTCTTAAATGTAAAGATGTTAGGTGAGTCAACCAAATCCTGTGGTAGCTTATTCCAGATTTTTGGTGTCCTTATAGTAAAATTGTTGACTCGTTTGTTGGTCTTTGCTCTCATAATTTCTAATTGTCTATTATGTAATCTGGCTGTGGTTTTTCTGGTGGAAAATTTAATACCACAGACCTGCATCTGTTCCTGACTGCCTAGTATTTTAAATAATTGTAGCAAGTCTCCTCTGAGTCTTCTTTGAGACAAAGTGTGTAGATAATTTTAAATAAATGAGACTGAGACAAAATGTTAAAGTTACAGTCAATGAAATATGAATATATTTAACAAATTCAAAATGGAGAAAGGACAGTCCCTTTGTGGCATGGATAGGAAAAAAAAAAACTTTAAAAGTGTGTCACACTGTGTAGATGGGGCTCCAGGTAGATGTTTCTTTGTTGCACTTGGTCTTTTTCTCGCACGTTACTCCCTTTAGAGTAGATCAACTATTCGAACACCACACCATCATGAGTTACCACTCCTATGAAATTTGAAGTTAAATACATTTTATGGGAACTGAGAGTGAAACTCACACCTTGTGGATCACAGCCTTGTGCACTAATCATTAGGCTGTGGTTGTTGCTGCTTATCAATCTGGAGAAAAAAAATCAATCCCAAACCAGTTCAGTTAGTAAAAGAGACCACAAAGCAGTGGGAAAAAATAATAAATTGGATCCCAGTACTTAGTGATGTTTATGAAGTTGACAGGAGCTGTAAAAGTATTGCTTACCATGTTGGGGGTGGTGGTGGTGCAGTAGAGGTAGGTGGTATGCTGTTGGCTGGAGGGGGCAGGAAAGAGCTGTTGCTTCTACTTTGCTCAGTAGTTTCTGGATCCTGCTTGTTTAATTTTTTTGTTGCTATCCACTCAGTATAGTCCAATTCTCCCTGTCTGTTGTGGATGCAGACCAGTAATTTGTGATGCTACCTTACATCAGTGTCCATTAATGCTGATCATCTCTTATGTTTGGAGACCGTCTCTTATGTTTAGAGACCAGTGGTGGAGAAGATTTTCATGGAGGTTACTCTAATGCTGTGGTTCATATACAGTAGCGGTGGCTCATATTTGCTTTTGCACTTATTTTGGGCATTTAAAACCTGAAAAATGTTTCTGCATCAGCTTTTTGCTGTACCACATCTGTTTTGTGTCCAGGGAGGTAAGTGGAAGCCAGCACAGGTGCAGGTAGAAGAGAGTCACTTTGGGTGGGATTCTTGCAATGTACTCAAGAAACTAATTTTATCAGCTCCATTGTCATTTTGCTTTCAGCAGCAGTAAATTAATGTGAGCAGAGTGGTAGAGCCAGCTAAAGCTCATCCTCCCCCTTCCGCATTACTCACTTTATGCCTGAGGCAGTGAAAGGAGAGGGAACTGTGACCTGTAAAAGCAGTGTTAGGTTTTCCCCAGCTCCACTATGATTCTGCTTGCCTAGTTAAACTGATTCCCTCCCAGTGTGTCCCATCACACCCATGTCCTGGAGCTGCAGAGAAAGAGAGCAGGAGTGAAACAGAATACTACTGGCATCTAAGGCATCAGCAGACCTTCTCAGGTGACAGTTGGCAAGCAGGGGGCTCTACCAGACTGACAAGGTAAGATAGGATACATGTTGGTTTATTGTTTCCTAAATAGAGAACTGCAAGTAGTGGGATAGGAACTATCTGAGGAAAAGGTGACATTCGTGTAGCTGTAACAAGAGGAAATAGGGGAGACAACTATCTAGCAAAGGGTGTAATAATTGTTTAAGAAGGGCGGAAAGGAGAGGAGAGGAGAAAGCAAGGGGAAAAGGAGAAAGCAAGAAACACTTTATCTAGGATAGGGCAATAAAGTAAATACCAATAGGAGGTGTAAGTGGGAAAGAACCTAACATAGTAAGGGGCAATGGGGCAAGGTACAGTTGATAGCAGTAGGTAGCAATACATGCAGTGAATTATGGCAGTTGTACAGCGCAATGGATGTTGAGCTGCAATTTTCTGGGAGACATTCTGGAGACTAAGGTGCTGCCCCATCTGCATGTACCTCTCTGGGTTAAGGGAAGTTCACCAGATGCTGGGCTGAGTTGGCTAGGATCCAGAGCACCTCATTCCCCCACCTAGGTGCCAACGAGTTTGCTGTCATTTCCTTAGAGATTGCCTAGGAGAAGGAGGGCTGCTGGACCATGTTGGGTTCTGCGAGGACAGGGGTGGCAGATCAGGGACACATTCCTCTGCCTGTGCCACCAAAAAAATTCCTTTGCTGTTCAAGCGGGATGGGACTTTCAGGAAGAGGCACCCTAAGTAGTGATAAAGGAGGATGTAGGGTCCCTCCATAGGGAAGGCCCAAAGGTAGGAGGTAGAGGACACCCGCAGTGAAGGAAGCAGCTTCTGTAGAGGGACTCAGTTATTAGGGGGGAAGAACTGGGAACAGGAAGGGGGTAGACAGGGAGGTAAGGTGTCTACCTGGTGCTGTAGCTCGGAGGGACGGGCAGCTGATCTCTAGTGTGGCAGTGCTGGAAGGGGAGCCAGATGCCATTGTTTATCAGGGGACTAATGACCTAGCAAAGGACAGGGCTAGGATTGTGCAGGGAGAGTTCAGAAAACTGGTGCGGGATCTAAGGCAAGTAACATGGATGATGGCTTTCACCGAGGTACTGCCTATCTACAACCAAAGAAACAATAGGTTACCCTGTGCCAGGCAGCAGCAGATGTAGAATTTTTTCAAGGAGGTAGCAGTTTTGTTCTGGTGTACCACTTCCCCCCAAAAATAAAATGTTACCTTTGAATGCTCAGATTATGTTAAATCAGCTACTTTTTGCTAACCTAAGGAGGTAGCTGGTGCTGTCTTGCTACATAGCTGGATATCCTAGTGAAGCCAGAAGGTTCAACTCATGGTTGAAGGTATGGTGCAGAGAAGAGAGGTGTGGCTACATTGGGGACTGTGGCCTAACCTGAAGAGATATAGGGGACTACACAGGGGTAATGTTCTGCATCTGTCTAGTAGGGAAAGCAGGGTACCGGGTCGATATAGTGCTTCAAAAACAGCACAGCAAGAATCATGCTGTGTGAAGTGGGAATGTATTTACAGCATCAGGAGTATAAAAGCGGTAGTGAATTACCATTAATCCTGTTGCTGACCACAAAGTGGAGGAAAGAGTCAAGAAGCCTGTGCTGCTGTACTTGGTCAAGCTGCTCCCATGGTGGAGTGGCTAAAGCACCAGGACACAGCAGCGATGGAGACCTGGGACCACAGTTCAATTCCCCATAGGTCTCCTGGTATTGCCATTTTTTTATTTTTTTAATTTCTACTTCTCCTTCCCTCCACCCTGGAGCTGCACTTCTTCCTGAGACTCTTACATGCCCCCCCGTGACTTGCCTACCTGAAATCCCCGGCGGTTCCCCCATGAAGCCATGGTTATACCCCCCAGGTGGGTACGGGGTGGGGCCCAGACACCCCGATATCTTCGAGTTTTGTCGAGTCCCCCAGTGGTCAGGCAGGCAGTCACAATGAGGGCTTGCACTGGAGCTCCATCTACTCACACTCCGGTGGTGCTTTTTTCCCTCTTTTCTCTGTGTGATGTGTGCCCTGACGTCAAGGCGTTACATGCCAACATCCACCACACTGCTCCCCAGTGGTCTATCCTGCCAGCTTGCTGTACAGTACCTTGGGCCTCCACCTGGAGTCAGACAAGCCACGGATCTTGTCCCCTCCCTCCCCCCCGGAGAAGGTGAGCAGTCCCTGGGACGCTCAAGCTTTCTCCCCCAGCTGGCCCTCCAGTGACCAGAGTCTGCTCGAACCCAGGTCACCAGTGTCATGAGCAGAAATCCAACTGCTGCACCAACTGGCCAGCTTGACATTTTTAATTTTTATAAAAAAATTAATTTCTTCCTCTCAGTGTCTCCCCATCCCTAAATCCCGAGTTGATTATTTAGTCTGGGGTGTGTGTGTGTGTGTGTGTGTGTGTGTGTGTGGAGGGTCCATCCCAAAAGGAAAAAGTCCTATTGTTTCCAATGGGGTGTGCGCATTTCCTGTGTGTTTGCTGTTGTGCCTGATGTTATGTCGAAGCACAACATTTTGCTTGTGACATTGTTTGCCGCATTGGTTTTGGGCATGATATTATGACCTTGTGCCAGCAAGTAGAGTCCTTAGTGGATGCCTTTAAGGTTACTTTGATTACTTTGATGAACATTTTAATTAGCTGAGTGGATGGCAGAAAGCCAAAGGAAGGCATAAATTGCCCCCAACTGAAGCAGTAGGAATGGGAGACCAAGAAGAGAAAATGACCCTAGGAAGTAGGAAAATGAGAACAGAAAACACCGACTGGTCCTCTATCACTGTAACCACCAATATAAACCATGCCCTGGACTATTTATGCTCCAAATTTTCATTAATTAACTGCTTGCATCCACCCTGTGACGTATGTGTGGAGGTCCCCTCGGGGTGGGCCATGAATCTATGTGGACCACGGTGGCTTCTGGATGACATGTATGTGCCCAACATTGCAGCAGCCAGGATGGCACCCATGTTGTGCCCTGAGGATTACACAATGAGATGGCCCAAAGGGAAGGTGGTTGGTGTGGCTGGGAGGTATGACACCTAACCAGTGGTGACATCCTGGGTGCGTCTGTCATAGTTGCATACTGCAGTACACAAGAGGTAACTGCAAGTGATCCATTGCCAGTTTATGTAGATCAAGAGGGCAGAAGGTACACCAGAGGGGAGTCCTATGCTCTCTGGGCCCAATGTGTGTGTTGCGTAGATGACTCATATTGGCACAGGGGCTTTTCGCACACAGTGGGGGACTCAGAAGTATGGGATGTTGATGGCCAGAGACTGCATGACTGGGGTATGACTGTGGGGGCAATAGGAAGAGTGGTGACATAGTATGGTATAGGGTCAGGGAAGAGGTATCCTATGTGGGGCATGCCACAAAGAACTGACAAAGGTACTGTGTCCACCACTGGCATGGGCGTCAGTAGGAACACAAAGGGCAGGCAGGTGCCACCAGTTGTGGCTGGGAGCTGGAGGGCTAGGCCACATGACACATGTAGACATCCATGTCCAGCATGTCTGTATCATGGAGTTCAAGAGGTCTTTGTGAGGAAATGTGCCGCATGTGTAAGCTACTGTTTGTTTCTGTAATGCACTTGTGGGAAAAATCTGCCACAAATTTCCTGACTGCCACTTTTTCAAGGACTATGACTCTGCCTCTTCTCTTCCCAGTGCCTCCTCCTCCTCTGGCCACCCGCCTTTTTATTTCAAAGCAGTCAAGATACATGATGCCCACAAATACATTACCAAAGCCATCACCAAATCCAGATCCAGCAGTGATATACTTGACCTTAAACTGCTGTCTCTCACCCTTGATGAGGTGTTACAGCCACTGACATATATTTTCAACCTCTCACTTAGGCTCAGCCAGTTTCCTGATAAATGGAAATCTGCCACTATTACCCCTGTCCATAAAAGTGGTGACAGGGCCACTCATGGAAACTACCGTCCGATCTCTATATTGCCACCCCTCTCCAAGGCCCTTGAACGAATTGCAGCAGATCAGCTCACAGATTTCCTAGACAGATACAATATCCTGTGCTCGCAACAACATGGCTTCAGAAAAGTACATATCACCTCATCTGCCCTACTGGAATTCTCTGGCATTCTTCACAGCTCACTGTACAATGGTCAGTTAACTGGGTCCGACTTTATCGATCTGACTAAGGCGTTCAGCACTGTCCATCACCAACTATTGCTTGTGCAACTTCTGAAAGCTGGGCTGTCTGCCGACTCCACTGCCTGGTTCAAACATTACTTGGAGAACAAGTCTCAAAGAGTAAAAATTGCAGATGTCTTCTCTGGTAACAGGCATGTTCACTCAGGTGTCCCCCAAGGATCCATTCTGGGCCCCCTACTATTGAGCTTGTTCCTGAACTCCCTTTGAAATCCTTGCTCTTAAACAATCATCCTCTATGCAGATGATGCTGTAATTCTTGCCTCCCACAATGATCCTAAACCTCTACAAGACAACTTTCAGCTAGGCTTCACATCTGTTGAAAATTGGTTCTCAAATCACAATCTGGTCATCAATAATAAGAAAATAAAGTCTTTGATGTTCAGCAGCTCTCATAACAAGCATAAGCTGCACCCCCTATCCATCAAAACCATTCATGGAGTCACCCTGGAACAGGTTCAAGCCTTAAGTACCTTGGGATCACTCTAGACCCTCATCTAACTTACAGTGCCCACATTGACTCTGTTGCCAGAGCAGCAAATACTCACCTTGGCCTTCTCTTCCGGCATAGGCAACATCTTACCTAGAAGCCCTGACTGTTGCAGTTCAGAGCTCTGTTGCCTCCATTATTGACTATGGGATTATCATCTATTGCTCTGCCCCGCTACCACTCTTAGACGCATGTCCACCTCCCTCAATAAGGCCTGCTGACTTTTCACTGGATCCCACCACCTCACACATACAGTATGTGCGACCTCTATGCACCAACTGGATGGCTACAACTCACCTGTCGGATAAAGTACCTAACCTGCACCATGGCGAAGAAATAACTATGGTCCTTGCGCACCCTGGAGTGTGTGCACTCCTGCACCCTAGCAATTACCCCTGCTCAACCAGGGGGTCTGAATCATAGCTCCTGCAGGTTCCATGTTGTCATACCTCACAAGGTCAAAGATCTTTTGCTTACAGGGTGCCCAGCTGGCTAAATGGTCTAAACAGTTACATCTCCTCCACTCCTACCCTTGGTGCATTTAAATCAAGGCTTCACCTCTCTCTCACTGCCTCTAGATCCTGTGACTGCCTCCACTAGCTGACCCCATAAATATTTCCCTAACCTTATGCAGTTCTCTCTCCTGTTAACAATTGGTTACCCCTTAGCATGCACTTCCCCATGTTATGCCAACGACAATGCCTCTGGCTGCCCTTCTCCTGTATAGCTCTCCACCCCCTCTATTCTTCCTCTCTCTTGTACTGTATCCTCTCGTCACCTCATCCACTATCTCCTTGTAACCTAGCCTCCAAAACTTGTTTTGTTTCTCAGATGCTTTGTAACTCTGTTTAGCTTACACTTTTGTGATCTTGTCCTATGTACTGAATTTGTAATCTGACTTACATGTCTTATGTTTTGAATTGTAACCTGAAGTGGAACCTTTTTAAAAGAGCCCTGACTCAAACATATTGTAATCCTAGACCTAATAAATAAAATTAAAAAAATAAACAAATGTAAGGTGTTTGCGACTTGCACCAGACTAGCAGGAAAAAACAGACGCAGCATGAGTGTTCGGCTAGAAAATGACGCAGTTGCATTTGGCATGCCTACACAGTGTGAAAACATGGATGTGCAGCTGCATGCAAGTGGCGCTTTGAAAATGGGCAATGTGGAATGTCAGCCTGCACTGTGGGGCATTAAAATTGATGCAGTCCCTTATAAAAATCCCTGAGCACTACAGAAGTATGTAACTTGGCTAAAGCGACTGCCCAACTTCTCAGTCTGGTGCAGCAATGGGGCTAGATTCTGCTGCCCCCTGGGTGCATGAGGTTCAGCTCCCAAGAGACTGACAGGATGTGGCACTTAATTGGGGCTCTACATGCAGTCCAGAATCAGGAAGACACCCTGCCAGCTGAAGCACTGCCAGCAAAATATGTCAGTGAGGGACCATGCCATCCTGCAGCAATTGAGGTATATGGTACACACAGCTGATGTGGCCATGCATATCAGTCAGTGTCCAGCAGTAGGTAAGCAGCACAAGTCACACATAAGACAGCTGACATGACGCTGAAATATAGCTGTATTGGGTGGTGCACATTGACTCTGTGTGAGAGGTCTTTGTGTCTTTACAGAAGTGCACAACAGCAGCAGCTGTACAGCTGCCAAGGATGGTGGCCCTGATGCAGCTGAGGCTGCAGACCAAGTGACATCTGCTGGTCCCATTGGACATAGTAAGTGTCATAGGTAATCTGGACCACTGTGGCACATTCAAGATGTGACATGGGCATCTGAACCATGTCATGCAGTCACTATGACTCTGAGGGTGGAAGGTCGCCTCCTGTGTAGTGGCACAACAGGCATTATTGCACATGCATGTCTGTAGGGTAGTGGGCACCTCAGAAAAGGAGGAAAATAGCCACATATGTCACACAAGTGGGCAAGCACACTGGCAGTACCTGCATGGTGGTCACTGGCAGGGTTTTCCTTGTGAGTGGCAGGATTGGATTATCCCACTG
Source organism: Neoceratodus forsteri (assembly GCA_016271365.2). Lineage (NCBI taxonomy): Eukaryota > Metazoa > Chordata > Ceratodontiformes > Ceratodontidae > Neoceratodus > Neoceratodus forsteri. The sequence goes on from CM028132.1 coordinate 630,102,709, forward strand.
TGTCAGCCCCAGGGGGGCCAGCTCCCATGAACAGCAGGTGCCTTTTGTGCCATGGAAGCCAATTGATTACCACACTAGGGGACTGTTTTGGACTTGCACCAGCATTGGGCTGTTTGGGACATGCCCCCCCCAACAGAAACCATCCCTCATCATGGGTACACAAGTCCTGGAAAAATAGTGAGGGGGACATGTGGTCATGAGGGGATGGTGTACTCAGCACCATTGTGGAGGGATGCACAGTGGGGTCACATGGCAGTGTCCCGGGGGCCTCTGTACATCAAAGATATGGAGGAGGTAGGAGGCTTCAACACGTGGTGCACTCTGACTATGTAGCCGTGTGTATTAGTGGCAGATATGGAATGAGGTGCTGTGTATGAGACATGGCACTGCAGCATGAAGGGCAATCTGCTACATCTGTGATAGGGCAGGATGTCCATGCACATTCCATCCGCTTAATGAGAATGGATTGCCAGGCTCAGGAGACCCAGGTGCTTTGTACAGAAAGGGTGTCTAACGTACATATGCAGCAATAGTGAGAATCTAGGGGTTTTGTGCATAGTCCTTCGGCATCCTCAAAGCATGTGCATGTGTCTATCACTATGTGGCAACTGCTGTCCTCAGTTGTGAAGTTGGTGCTGTCCTGACGCTGCCTTGTGGCACTGTTGTGGGGTTTCTCACTGTGCATCACTGTCCTGTGGTACTGTGTGCCACCTAGCAGCATACAAGCTTATCAGGGACATCAGTGCACACATACGCACATGCCCTGGTCCTGTTCAGCCATGACTTATATCTGTTCTGCAGGTGGGGGGAATTAGGGACCAGATCCAGGGCCTCCTGTAGCTACCTGCTGAGTGTGTGCAGCATGCATTGCAGTCTTCCATCCCTATGTTGCCCTCTATGGTCTTAGGATAATGTCACAGGTGTGGCCTGATTGCTTTGCCACAGTGCAGGGTTTGTGGGGGGAGACTTGTGGCACCAATGTGAGAGGTGTCCAAGGGGGATAGCGTAACTTATGTAGGAGCTGCAGCTTCTGTGGCCCCATATGGGTTCCCAGGGATGAACAACAGTGAAGTCACACATTGAGGGGAGGCCACATGTTGTATCGTGCACATTGTCAGCACAACCTGGATAACACATAGGTAGCATATTGTGTAAGGTGTGCATACCGTACCAGTAGCGTGTCAATCAGGGGTAGAGGCTGCCAGTAGCAGAGCCATGCATGTACCAGTCACCAAGTGCATCCTCCACAAATATAACAGGCACACTGGCCAATGCCCTCAGAATGCCTGCCAGTAGCTGTGGTGTCCATTTGTCCCATAGTCAACCAGGGAGTTGCTGACAAGGGTGTAGGGTCCCCTCTATGGGGTACAGTAAGGGATCCAGTGTGGAAAGTGAGGGCATAGGTGGGTCATGCACAGGAACCGGGGTAACTGGTGTCAGCAATGCACATGGCAAAGGGAGGGCCAAGTGTGACATGGGGCACATCAAAAGTCATGCAGAATGTAGGCCTCACTCATAAGGCAGAGGGACTGGGATGGGCAGTAGGTATGTCTATTGCCTGTGCTGCATGTCACACATTCAGGCAACACCCCCCGCCATAGGCATGTCCACCATGTTGGATTTTCCATGGTGCTATGCTGTCCTGTGTGGGATCCTTGGCAGGTTCAATGTGGAATGCCCAGTTGTGTGGTACATGCAAAAATGGTGTCACATGACTGCACTGCCCCGATGACACCCTATCTGTAGTGACACTGCTAAGGTTCCCCATGGCATACATGTCTCACAGGAAATACCGAAGTGGAAGGGTGCCACCCATGCCGGCTGCATTGCATGCACTCCCTTCCTATCCGTCAACCCCACCCCCAACACTTGTACTCTCGATCCAGTCTGGTAGTATGAGCCAGGTTCTATGGTGACATGGCATGGGTATACAGTGGCATTCTTGCCATGCTGTTCTGCCATGACACACCTGGAGATATGGCCGACTCAGGCACTATGCAGGAATGTACCCCTACATATCTAAGGTGGTGGGGGGGGTGCTATGTTGTTTGTGGTTCCCCTGGACTTGGAAGGCCACATCCAAGGGGTGGCTGGTGTTGGGAACATGTCAAGTACATGGATGCATGTGTCACTTCTGGCTCCACCAACCCCTGTAAGAAACTTTAATGTGCCTGTCCACCTCACATCTGTGCTTTGGTGTGGTCACATGCTGACAGCTTTTCATGGCGCAAGTGGCCTGGTTGTCTCACATGGTGTGGGGCAGAGTGAATACTAGAGGCAGGCAGGCTCTGGACAGGAGCAGAAACTGCTCAGCCACTGCCGTATCCCTGGAGGGTGAGGCATACACCCCCCCCCCATTGGGCCATTCTGTTGTTGTATGCCATGATTCACCCCATTGGTGTCCAATGGTGCCACTGTCCACTGCTGCCATTGTACAAGGTGTTCCCTGGCTCACTGGTGACTCCTAACAGTTCACTGAGTACTGAGGCCTACACCCTATACCATGGCAATGGCTATATGCCCACAGTCACACAAAGAGCTAGGAACATGGAGTGCATGCAACCACCATGTGCACCCATCCAATGTTGATGGTTTCTGCAATTCTAAGCCCCATGACAGTCACATTTCCCTTCCCCCATCCCATTAATCCATATGGGATTTAAGGCTACATCGGGCATGTGTGGCATTCAGGGTCTGCCATTGGGCTGCAGCCTTTGGTGTTGACTTGCATCAGCCTACATAATGGTAACACCATCAACAGTACAGAGGGTGGCCACACTGTTGGAGTGTGCTTGGGATCCCCTCAAAATCTTCACCCTTCCTTTTGTGCCATCCCTCAGCAGTACTGCACCTGTCCATGCCCACACAGGGCTGACCACATGTAGGAGTAGCAGGCCACGTGACCTGGGTTAGGGTACTTGTAACAGCAATGCACCACCAGAAGAAGAATGATGCCTACACCTACATGGAGCACACATGCCGCTGGCATTGGCTGCCATGATGGCTATTGACATCAGCTGAGGAGGAGGAGGAGGAAGAGGTGCAAAATGAGGACCCATGGGGAGCCTTAGCCTTATCAGGAGGGGACACTATGCAACAGAAAGAGGATGATCAGGGGACACTGTAGCGGTGCATTTTGTAAGCGCTTGGGGGCCACAGGACATTGCTTGGCAGCAGGCAGTGAAGATGGAGGTAGATGTGACCCCCATGAAACCACTAGACATTCCACTGAAGAGTGTTGATGTGAGTGATCCAGCAGGACAGCGTGATGTGGCTGCTGAGGACGGCCACACAGCATAACCTGTGGAACAATGAGAGGAAGCCCCAGATGACTTATCCTTCTGAGACCTACTGCAATAAATGAAGATGCAGATCGGGGCCATGTTAGAGGATATGGAGCAACTGCAGGGGTCTCTGTGGGTCTTTATGGACCCAGTGTAGCAGTGCCGACAGTTTTAGGCCACAATGGACATGTTTCTGCAGAGCTGAAGTGTGGCACCCAAAGTGCCTTTTTTGAAAGCAGCCATTGGCTTCTGTTTAGAATGTTTTTTGAATTGTTATCATTGTTGGTGTTGCTGTTGTTTCCTCTGTTTCATAGCCCATCCTGTTTCATATTCCCACCTTAACTGTTAAGTAAACCTGTTGCTGTTATTTAGTAATCATGTTGTCTGTGTGCTTCCATTAGCCAGGGGATCCTTGTTGAACATCCAAATTGGCAATCTCAGTGCCAACATGTGCATGTAGTCTGCAGTGACCAAGACAAACCACACTGGCACCCTACATCTGCTATGTGCCACATAGCCGTCAGCAGCATTGCATTATACTGTGCTCCATGGATGTGGCGATGGTATGTAGGGATGTGTGTGACCTGATGCACCATGTACAACACCCTGTTTGGGGGGAGGCCTGGGGTCAGCCAGTATTGTGTGTTGCAGGTCATCTGCCTATGTGACATGTGCACAAGACACCCCCATGGCAGTATGTGAGGCAATGTGGAGAGACCTCACACACAGCTGCTGCCACAAACCTAAACTTGAATGCTCATCAGCTGTATCCCTTTTAGTGATGTAGGTCCTTCATCACCCCTCTGTGAATGCACAGTGATGCATTGTGCCAGGCATGCCAGGCACCGGAAACTGGGGTTAACTATGACACCCCTCAATCAAAAGACTTCCTTTATTGTACACAAGTATACAATGTGCTCTTGCCTCCCCCCGAGGGTGACATCCCCCAAGCATAGTACAAGGGAGGAGGCCCATAGGCATGATGACATGTGTGCGTTAGAGTGTTTCCCCCCTACATGCATGTGTCATTGCCCACTTGTCAGTTTGAAAGGTGGAGCTGTATGTGAACTGCACTGTGGCTTGCCTACGTGCCACTAGACTCATGCCCCCCCCCCCCCGGCTCCAGCATGCCATTTACAGTGCAGCCATGTGTTCTAGCAACAGTCTGACAAAGGAGGAGTGCCACATATGTCCATATTTAAAAGTCTTTATTGAGCAACAGGAAGTTAAACACACATTATTATTTTTCCCATGGGTACAACAACCATCTCTGTACAACAGTTTGTGCTAGCTTTTCAGGCATTACTGATCCCAGTCCCCAAACCCTTCAGGTGGCCATTGTAACGTTCCAACACACCACCCACCCAACTATGATGGCTCCCCTGTTGCTGACCTCTTGCACCCAGTGTTATAGGTATAACTTTTATGTATGATCTACATTTGAGACACCCCCAGTGACACATCCACACATAGTCTGGTGCATTGCAATAAATATGCCATCACTGTTGTGTCCCTTTCCTGGGAGGAGGACTGCTCATCTCTGGTGGCCTACCATGGGCTGTTGTTCCTGCATAACCTTTCCTGAGTGCCTCGTTGCCCTCCTGCTATCACTTATTGTGGCAGTACGTACTGCATCTGTGGCTGGGTCCAGCATGGACATGTGCTTTGCCTTATGGCCGCATTTTGTGAGTGGGCACCTGTGAGTGGCTCTGCTTGTGCTTCCCAAGTGGCCTCACTGCTCACTACTTCTGCTGCCTGCATAGTCTACTGTCTGACATCAGCAGGAAGGCATCCTGATGTGCAGGTGGCCAGTGTGCCCACTAGACCTGGTCATACATATGTTGTGGTGGTAACAGTTTAGCTTACTATAGTAAGGCCCAGGGACAGTGTCAGTGGCTACACAGACATGGGTGGCCGTTTGCGACACCTGCAGACCATGAGCCCTATCCTTTGCTACCATGGTATGCTGTGCAGTGGCATCCATGCTGGGAAGTCCCATCCCTTGGTCATGTGGGCCACCTGGCCATGGATCACTGTCGGCACGCTGAGAGGATAGCTGCAGGGACACATTGGCAGGCCAGCAGTGTGTCTGTGATTTTCAGTGCCATGCTGCATGTGTTCCCTTCCACCATGCATGGCAGTCACCAGAGGGTGAGTCAGCAAGGGTGGTTAAGGCAGACTGATGTGTTGAGGCACATAACTGCTGCAGAGCAGGTGCAGCACCACATAGGTGCTCGGCAAGGTCACTGGGTGTGGCATCCCAGAGTGAACTATCACTTCAGTATGGCCTAATCTGCAGTGCTGCTGCTATGTCCTGCAGTGCAGCTATGAGAGCATCAGTATGCTGCTGCTGCAGTGCTGCCATCCTCTACATGGCAGTAGTGAGATGCTCCATTGCCTCCATTTGCCATGTGCACAGATGTAGGCCAAGCATGGCCCCTACAATGTCTCCCAGCACTACTGCGTTATCATGTGTGCCACTCTGTATGGCACTAGGTAGCCCTGAGAGGAGGCCGTTCATGTGCCTTTCATGACCTTCAAGGCAAGACCTTACTGCTAGCAGTTTGTAAGTCTGCTCCTCAAGTCTGTCCAGACTATAGGTGGGGGGGGGGGGATTATGGGCAGCCTCCTCCAGTGTGGCCTCCAACTCCTCAGTGGTTAGAGAGTTTAGGTCCAACACAATATTGTCCACTATGATGTGACTTAAGTCAATGTCTGCACCCACTGCATCACCATCAGTCACTTCTGCTGCTGTTGTCATATGTCTGGAACCCTCTACAATGTCATGCTGTTCCACCTGTACTGTCTCCTGCTCCACTGCAACATGCTCTATCTGCAGGCCACCGCTACCGGATGTGCTGCTGCTATCTGCATGTTTTGGGACATCATGTGCAGTCTGCAGCATGGAAACTGTCCCATTTGTGCCAGCTGTCACTGCACCCCCCCCCCGCTCTACCGTGATAACTGTTGGAAGAGAACATAGTATTACCTGCAACCTCTCCCTCCATGTCAGTATTTTCTGGTGCGTTGGTTACAGCAGTTTGATGTGTCATGTCACAATCTCTGCCTTGCAGCATCGCTGTCCTGTCAGACACTGCTGAGTGTGACTACTGCCACAATGTGTGACCTCTCATTTTCAGTCACGACGCCCCTTGCTTCCATACTCCCAACACATCCATGCACGTATCGACATTTCTGCCTCACACTTGTTCTGCTCATGGAGTGCATGTGACATGGACCCTCATAAATGTCAATAACAGCTGAGTGTTACTGACTCTGTCCTTGAGTCATCATACTGTATGTGCAGCCCAAGCATTGCTGCCTTAGTGGTACTGTGGTGGATGGCACTGCGGTGCCACCTGAATGCCAGAGCACCCTGACCACAGTCTAGTGACTCATTCTGCCATGAGGAGTGCCACTGAAGGCTTGTTGTACATGACCTGTTTGCCATGTATATTGTTATGCCAACCAGCTTGTCTTCAGTGTACAATGTTACACAGTGCCACACTGCATCACAACCTCTGCATCATGTGAAGGTGACACAGCAGATGCACCTGCATAGTTTGACAACAATACCCCAGAAAATACTATCCCTGAGCTGTTAGAGTCTTGTATTCTATCTCTGTGATTATTTTGTATGTAACATTGTTCTATCTGTACACTTGGAGCCCTGTTCTGTAGCAGGAACAGGAAGAGGGCTGGTAGTTTTTTTAGCTACTCTAGTGAACTACTACCTGCTGTGCACTGTTTTTTTTTTTTTACTTAAATCCAGTCTGGGCATCTTAAAACCAATACTTGAGTGTCATAATAGAGGAAAATACACTTTTAACCCATTTAAAGGGCTTTTGTGTTTCTGCCTCGTTGCGCGTGACCTCAGGAGCTACTTCCAGGGCATGGATATATATATATATATATATATATATATATATATCAGACCTGCAGGGAGTGCAACTGTTAAAATACTATCCCTGAGCTGCTAGAGTCTTGTATTCTATTTCTGGGGAGTATTTAAAACAGTGGATGTGCTTATTTTGTATGTAACATTGTTCAATCTGTACACTTGGAGCCCTGTTCTGTAGCAGGAACCGGAAGAGGGCTTGTAGTGTTTTGAGCTACTCTAGCGAACTACTACCTGCTGTGCACTGTTTATTTTTTTTACTTAAATCCAGTCTGGGCATCTTAAAACCGATACTTAAGCCTCATAATACAGTAGAAGCAAATACACTTTTAACCCATTTTAAGGGCTTTTGTGTTTCTGCCTCGTTGTGTGACCTCCTGAACTACTTCCAGGGCATAGATTGGTATATATATATATATCAGACCTGCAGTAAGCAGGGTGAGCATGTGGCGAGGCGTGAGAAGACGCGTACAAAGACACAAGTGTCTCCATGTGTTTGGCATGTTCAGCATGGAGGGGAGGAAGATAGAAACTCTACTAACCCTGAAGGTAATAAATAATTGAAGACTTACACAGGTATTGGATAGTGTTTTCTATACCAGATATGTGTAAGGTACAGAGCATTGTTTTAGATAAACAAAATACTTACATAATAAACACAAGAGATGGTGGTAGAATTATAACTACTGAAGGTAAAATTGGCTTAATGTGCGAATTATGCCTTATGTATAAACTACACCCTGAACCTATGTGTAATGAGCAATATATATGCACCAAATGTAAAGAGAATGCCAAACTAATAGTAATGGTTAACAAGTTCAATTTAAGATCACTTGAATTAGAAAAAAGCTAAAAAAGATATGGCAAGTAGATTTAAAGAGCATACTTCCGATTATGTGAATGAGCCAATCATTTCTACTCCACCAACTCAAAACCAAAAGGCAAAAAAACGTAAACAAGTAACACTAAAACCCACTAATAGAAAAAGATCTAGAGATGAAGAAAAAGCTATTAATGCAGTGGATGCCTGGTTCCTGGTATAGAGTTCTAAGGTTACTAAAAGAAGGAAAGGGAAGAATAGTGATGTTTTTAACATCTTCCTCCATAATACCTTTGATCCCTTAGCTCAACAAGATGTACTTAATGCTGGTACCAATTATATGCAAGGCGAACAAACTATAATAAAACATTTAGGGCCTTGTCAAACAGAAATAAACTCTACTGTACCTTTGGTTATGCTTGAACCAGAAACTGATACTACTAAACAGACAGATGATATAAATATCCAAATAGATAGTGATGATGCACCAAGGGTAATGGAAAATATGGCCTTAGAAAGTGAGCCTTTACTATGTAAAAAACAAATATTTGTCTTGGGTGACTCCCTTGTAAAAGGATTAGACAGAGTTATATGTGAGGAAGATAAAGCAACAAGAACTTTATCATGCTTCAGAGGGGCAAAGGTATCCGACATTAATAAAATGACAAATGAAATATTGAAACAAAATGCACATAACTCTATAGTCATAATTCATGTTGGAGCCAATAATATAATTTCTCAAACTGAACAGCAAATAAAACAAGAATTTGTGGATATGACGAATAAATTAGTGGAACTGGGCTGTGATTTTACATTTTCTGAAATTCTGCCTATACCTAGGGCGAGACAAGAGCAAGTAATAAAATTAAAAAGGATAAATAATTGGCTAAGATTGTGGAGCCTGAGAGAGCTTAAGGTTCAATTAACAACTTACTCCAAACATAATAAAAACATTTTTTTTTTAACTATATAGGATCCCTGAAGGGTAATCAGAGCAGTATAGGACCTTTAAAAATAATTGATATAATAGTCAGTAAAGAAAATGACATGGCTAATGAACGAAACACATACTTCCTGAATGTGTTCCTTACTAAAGAGTACATCAATATAGAAAAAACAAATCCTAAAGAAATACTGAAATTAGTAATTATAAAAGAAGTGAAGGATATAATTACAGATTTAAAAAATGACTCAGCACCAGGCCCTGATGGTATAGCCCCAAAATTCCTAAAAAAATTGGTTGATGAATTGTCTGGTCCACTGGCAGTGTTATATAACACATCCTTGAAATATAGAAGTACTATAAAGGACTGGAGATGTACAAATGTGGTTCCTATACATAAAGGAGGTAGCAAACAGTATGTGGGGAACTATAGGCCTATCAGCCTTACCTCTGTGATTGGCAAGATGATGGAGAGAATAATTCAAACTAGAATAATGGAACATATAGGTAATACTGTTAATTATGATATATCACAGCATGGCTTTACTCAAGGCAGATCTTGTCTAACAAATTTGATTAGCTTCTTTGAACTGGTTAGTGAAGCCCTTGATGTGGGAATGCCTATGGATGTCATTTTCCTGGACTATTGCAAGGCATTTGATACAGTGTCGCATAGAATCTTATTGGAACATCTGCTTAAAATAAAATTGAGCAAACATATTATTAATTGGATATCCTCATGGTTAAATGGTAGGGAGCAACGGGTTGTATTGAGAGGACATGAATCAAATTGGAGCCAAGTGACAAGTGGAGTGCCTCAGGGTTCTGTATTGGACCCCTTGCTATTTAACATTCTCGTGTCGACAATGCAAACAAACGGTCATGTCTGGATTGGTAAATATGCTGACGACTGCAAAATCGGCTGCATAGTTAATAACCAACAATCAGATGAAAGGTTCGAGGATTGTGTAAATAATATAGGCATATGGGCCAAAGAGAATAAAATGACATTTAATGTATCCAAGTGCAAGGTGATGTACTTTGGAAAAGATAACAAGGGGGCTAATTATACTTTGAATAATACAATACTTCAAACAACTATGGAGGAAAGAGATCTGGGAGTAACCATCACTAATGATCTAAAATTTGACATACATACAAAAAAAACTGTCAAGAAATGTTACTCTGTTTTGGGATGTATACACAGACACATTAAGAGTAGAAAAGTTGAGGTCTTGATGCCTTGGTATACAAGTCTTGTCAGGTCTCACTTGGAGGACTGTGCTCCCTTCTGTGCACCAACCATAGCAGGAAGTTTGAACATGGTCGAAAAGGTACAGAGAAAGGCTACCAAGAGAGTAAAAGACCTGACAAATTTAACATATAAAGACAGACTGAAGTCATTAAATCTGTACTCCCATCAGTGCAGACTGTTAAGAGGAAATCTCATATACATATATAACAATGCACAAAGGTGAAACATTAGATGTTATATGCCTTGAGACACTGGATGGACTAAGTCATACTAGATCACATAAGGATAAAATCAAATGCCCTATTAATAAAACCCAAAAGAGACAGAGGTTCTTCACCCAGAGGGTGCCACCATTATGGAACACATTACCTGAATGCATTGTTGCAAGTGACACTGTGGAGTCCTTTAAAAGATGATTAGATGACTATATGAGAGAAATGAAGCATAAATACCACCATTGACAACATGGTGGCAAGTTCATAATGGGCCTCAGATTTGCAAACTTGTAATTCTAGTATGAAACTATGAAAACCACAGCCCTCTTGATCATTGGACAATAGCTGGAAAGTACACACACCCCACCAGCAAGGCACCCCAAAATGATCTGTCCACTGCATGTCCACATGCAATATGTCCTGAGCTGCCAATGTCGCCATGCCTCTGTGACATCCTTCACCTCGTCCAACACACACAGCAACCACCTGGATGCCAACACTTTTTACAATGTGGCTTTCCATGCTGAAGCTCACATATCTGCTGGCTACCCCTTAGCCTGTACTTAATCTGTACAGATCCAATAGATGAACAGGGCCCTGTGAAGACTGTCCCCAGCCATCAGTGAATCCCCATCAACCAGTATGCATGTAGTGCAGGTCCACCTGACTGAGAGCTCCAGATGGACAGCCTGTGCTCCTCTGCACACTGCAGTGCCATGCACCAAAACCACAAGAACATCACACATTCATGGACAAAGTCCATATCCTCATGCTCATGGACATATATGTACCATTACAATGTAACCCTTGCTCTCTGCTACATACACTGCACAGCACTTACTCAGTGGCAGGCATCCCTTCCACACATGCTTGGGGAGGACTGCAGTTGCAGAGGCACAGGACAACATGTACTCCACAGGCAACAGTGTGTCCTATGTGCATGGTCTTTGCCAGACTTGTAGGCCCTCCCGACCCACACCTGCTGTGCCTTCTCACCCAGTAGCAGTTTGTGGAGTGTTACTTCTCTGTTCTGCACATGTACACCAATGTAGTCACTCAAGACCTTCTCATTACTGGTGCTTGTGGTGGCCCCACCCCAGTCTCCTGCTGCCGTAACCACAAATATACCTATGAACCTTTGCAGCCAAAAGATATCCAAGTTGGTGCCACCCTCAGTGGTATGGATGCTCAGTTGTGCTGCAACACACTCCTCCTGACTGCTCACAGGTCTTTGCTGGCTACCACCACAAGCAGTGGACACTGTACTCAGCCTGTTGTGGGCCAGCTTCTCCTTGCACCTCCACCTGATGTTATGGTACCTCTTTTGAAGTTCACAGTCAGAGTACCTCACTTATCCCACAGCATTCACCCTGGTAGTCTTCTCATCCAGGCTCTCCATCTGCATTCATGCTTGTCTTTCTCCCCAACTCTGAACAGCAGCAGCTTCACCTCTGCATCAACCTCTTTGATTAAGACATCAGTCTCCTCAGCCAAGAAGTTTTTTTTTTCTCCTCTACTTGCCTGATGCTTCCTGGGGCATGCATTCCCCGTTCTCTACAGCCATCGCATATACCAAATTCTCCTCTCACAAGTTGCATTGTTCCCGCACAATGCACCCCTTTTTATGATGCAGACTGTGATTTGCATAATTTCTGGAATGATCAACTCAAGTCATGATTCTTCTAGAATCAGTGCATGGTGATTGCAACAAACATTTTCAAAGCAAGTTGTGGCAGGATGTAACTTCATCAGTCTAACCCTTTTGAAAAATGATCCTGTTGGCTCAAACTATGACACAAAACCTTAAGGACAGTTTGACTGTCAGTGGGGATGCCAACACAGTCTTTGACAATTTCACAGACAGGAACACCACCCCACATGGCCTGTAGACACCAGCCTCATGAGGCCTAATGAGCATGACTGATGAACTGGGTCTAGTTGATATACAGAGGCATGTCCATCCCAGAGAAGACACTTCTCCTTCTACTCTACCCAAAGTAAACATACTCCAGAATCGATGTCTGGCTTTTCCCTAAAGAGTGGGTCCTGGATGTAGTAGAGGCCCAAATCAGTACAGTGGTCATCTCTGACCACATTCTGGTGTCCTTCACATGTTTGCCAGTAGGTGCTGAGTTGGTACCAAGGAGACGATGGTGCTTTAACACCATTTATTGAAAGATCCTCACTTCTGCAACTCCACAGAGGCAGATATCCAATCCTATCTGGAGAAAAGTAAAGAGGGGACATATCAGCAGCAGTAAGATGGGGTTCTTTAAAGACCTTCATATGGTGCTGATGCATCAGTCATGCCTCACAAGTAGAGAAGGCCACGTCCAAAGACCTTGAGGAGCAGTTCAAGAGTCACAAAGACCTCAAGAAAAAATATAGAAGTGGCTCACAGTCACAACAGTCATCAGATATTCTGTCCAAAATTGTAGGAATGTGGTACAAAGTCAATATGCACCTGCTCCAGCAGGCAGATATGCACTGTTCCACCTCATGTAGACATTATGAGAAGCAGGGGAGTGGGATCGCTGACAGAGCAGTCCAAGGGTCGGGTGGAACCTCACATTGTAGCGCACCTTAGGACTAAATGACCTTGCAGGATATGAGGATATGAGGTGAGGGAGGTGCAAGAGAGGTTCAGGGAAGTGGGGAGAATTTGCAGTAAGGCAGGGAGGACAGTATCTTTCTTAGAGGTGCTTCTAGTCCTCAGGGCTAGTATGCCAAGGAAGGCAAAGACAGAGGAATTTTAGTGGATGGCTTAGGGGTGGTATGAAAAGGAGGGGTACAGGCTTACTGGGTTTTGGGAGGAAGCTGGGATTGCAAGGACCTCTATGCATTGTAAAGGTTGCATCTGAGTAGGCAGGGTACAAGGGTCCTGTCAGGAGGTCTAAACCTCACTCTCAGGTTCTTGACAGTAATGGAAATGCAAGGAATCACAGACATGTTGCATATGAGTAATAAAGCTTGTTTATTACTACCAAAAGGAAAATCACAGTTACCCTAAGCAGTTCTTACCTTTAGGAACTGGGAGCCAATGCTAAGTGTTCCCTATACCTTGAGGAATCTCTGTGTCTCCTGGGGTCTCCGTGGTAGAAGACATAATGTCTTACATTATATACCTAAGATAATTACCATGGTTACTGTAAGACATAAACATTTCTAGTTACAGAGATGAGCCCTATTGGCTAAATTAGAGGTGACTCCTCAGTCCTAGATAACATTATGCAATTTTGTTATATTCATCACTTTGTGGAAACAAAGAAATACAGTTTGTACATAGCCATGTAGTAATACAAATCGTCAGAAGATGGCAATGCCAACTCACACATCATATTATTACAAAGACACAGGTGTCCTAACATTTTGTAAGCAAGCAATAAATGTGTATATTGGAAAGTAAAGCATATAGCAATTATATGCATACATATCCTGACATCTACTCTCATACAGTAGATGCCGTTAGTCCTATATGTTAGTATAAAATATCCCTAAATGCTAGATGTCTGTGGTGTACCTCTGGGGATACTAATTAGGGTGCAGGGACCTCTTGTAACATTCCCCCTGTTACATGAGGTCCCTGCACCCTAATTCATACCCCTCAGAGGTACACCGTAGACAGCTAGTGCATAAGCATATGTTATACTAACATATAAGGCTAAGGGCATCTACCGTACAAGAGTAAATGTCAGAATATGTATGCATATTGTTGTAATACACTTTGCTTGCTAATACATATACTCTCCTATGTATTTTCTGTGTATTTCTTACTTGTAAGATGCCAAGGCACCTTTGTCCTTGGAATAATTATGATGATATGTAAGTCAGCATTGCCACCTTTTGGTGATTTGTACTACTACACTGAGTTATGTAAGACTCTGTATAAGAAATCTTTTGTTTCACTAACTGATGACTACTACAAAATTGTAAAATGTTATCTTGGACTGTGGACCCTCCTCTAATTTAGCCAGTAGGGCTCATCTCTGTAACTAGAAATGTTTCTATCTTACAGTAACCATAGTAATTATCATAGGTATATAATATGATACACTAGTCTTGTACCTCGGAGATCCCAAGAGACACAAAGAAACCTCGAGGTATAGGGAATGCTTAGCACTGGCTCCCGGTTCGTATTGGTAAGAACTGCTTTGGGCAACTATGATTTTATCCTTTTTGGTAGTTATAGACAAGTTTATTACTCTTATGCAACGTGTCTGTAATTACTTGCATTCCCAATATTGCCAAGAACCTGAAAGTGAGGTTTAGACTTCCTGGCAATTGATGATTGCGTGCAGGCAATATTTGGTGTTTGTAAGTTTTCACTTGTTGCTATAACTTTTCCCTTTCCCACGGGGACAGTAGGTGTACATTCCTGTATCACCTCTCCCATTTTAAAACCAGTTTGTAGACACTTACAAAGTCTGGCTGTCTTCCTTTCGGGTGTAGTCGATGCTGACTCAACTCACTCCATTACAGCTTTGAATTGTAAGCCTACAACTTACGCAGTAGCCCGGATGTGTATAAAGTGCTCCTGCTGTGGATCGATACATAGCACGGCGCCTTTTTCACAGTTTGATTTTTCGTTCCCTCCCACTCAATGGCCACACTATCAAATATCTTCTCAGAACTGAGACTCAATGTCTCAAACTTCCTTACCTCCCATGGAGGATGGGCTGACTTCATGCGGGACGCAAGTCAATCCGAAAACCCTATACTGGGGATTTCAACTCAGTACACAGAGACGAGACAATCAACCAATAAGCGACAGGCTAAAGGTTTGATAGTCACGGCTCTCTATGCTGCTCTGGAAGCCACTGAAGCGAGGTTTCGAACCCTTGATCTGCAAATATCATCTCTTAAGCAGCAGATGGGTTTGCAGGAAATGGAATGTGTTAGACTGCTGCAGAACTTGGAGTCTGAACTCCAAACTCTGTGGAATGAAAAGGATTCACTTTTGCATCATTCAGCTCAAGCTGGAGAACAGGAACTTTGTATGTTGAAGTAGGGGTGTGAAAGTCTGAGACAGGATAAGGGACAAGCATTGCATATGAATGATTTGCTAAGTGCTGCAAATGCTCAGTTGAGTGAGGAGATGGGAGAGCTACAGGACGAGATGAACCAGGTACATAATGACTTAGAAGTGGCTACTAGGGACAATCGCGAACTGAGTGCCGCGTATAGAGAGTTGCAGAAGCAAATGCAAGATGAGGTTGATATGGATGTTGCAACTGTGAGTCATTCTGAATGTAAAACCAAGATGGTGAAACTGTGCCATCAGCGGGAGGTTCTGGCTGGACATGTTAAGATGATGGGAGGCGTAGCCCCTGCCTTGGCCACGCCATCTGAAGGGGAGGTGTATCAGATGACTACATCATCTCTCAGTACAATGCCCAGTCACACCCCTACTATGGCCCAGAAACCCCACCCAGCCATCCTCAACATGGCGGGTCCCCACTCCACCTTCACCATGTCATACGTCATCGACATCATGACGCCCGTCATGGGAGATGCCAACATGGCGGCCCCCATGATGGGGGGGAGCAGGCCCAGGCCTGGTCCCGATGGCACCACCCATAGCTGTTATTAATGTGGAAGATAGGCAAGAGATAGAAACGATGACTGAAATGGCAATAGGCAATGTACATCTTCCTGAGAGAAGTAAACAGGCTATTAAAACCCAGATTAGGCAGCTTCTGCAGGAGGCTGGCACTCAGGATGGTATTGTTTGTACTGCAGCTTATGTCGCAGCTCAGGCTGCACTAGGCAGTGCCCGAGACAATTTACCTTTGCCTGATTGACCCAGTAATCCCCTAGAAATGGCCTACTCTGTTCAGAAAATAGCTGACAGTATCGGTCGGATGAATCCATCCTACAACCTCAGCTGTCACTTAGAAAAGGTGTATTCTAAATGCGAGATGCTTAGCCTTGCTGCAGAATATCAGGTCCAAATACTACGCCAGACCATTGATCCTAGTTTGTGGGCCAAACTCCCCAATGCCATCTGCCAGGATGGGAATGCCACCTTTGATGAGGTTGCAGCTGAGCTCATTTCTGCTCACAGCCCAGGTATAGTAGGAGTGATGCTTGCATACCCTGTAAAACAGAATGCAAAGGAAAGTCCAGTGACTTACCACCAGAGACTTTGGATGGCCTACCGAGCAGGAAAGCACCTGGCACAAGAAGCTGCAGATGTAGATCTTATTGAGTATAAGACCCTGTTCCTTAGCAAGATGATTCCTGCAGTATGAGAAAAGGTAGAGCCAACCACCTACCCCAGTATGGGTAAGTTTGCCGACATCCTTTGGAAAACCGAGAGAGTTTACCAACTTTATATCCATGATCTGGGCTCTGGTTCCAAGAAGGTAGCCGCCGTGGAGCCTGCTTCAGAGGCCATGATGCACTACACTGTGGAAGGGCAGGCCCAACACCAACAAGCCCAACATCAGCAGGCCCCTCCAGGAGATAACCAACACCAACAACAATTGCAAAAGCAACAACAATGGGGTGGGAACAGGAACTGGCATAAGAATAAAAAGCATAAGGGTAAAGGTAAACCACAACAACAAAGAACAGGCTCTTCATATAGGGAGACAGCCGAAGAGAATCAGAAATTCTGAGAGCTCCTGGGACAAGTGTGCTCTGTAGTGGACACTGTTCTCATACAGTCCCTTGCGGCGGTACAACCGGCGACCCAGATCCCAACAGGTCATGGGGATACTGGAAGTGCAGGCCTTCAGGCCCATACAGGCCTGAACCCAGAAGCTCCTCCCTATATAGCATCAGTGTAGCATGGTGAAGTGATTCACAGGAGTCAGGCTCAACCTCTCCATGCTTCCAGTAGTACAGATTGACAATTACAGGCCCCAGTCCGGATTGTAAACAAGCTGGTCTTGGATACAAACGGAAGGCCCTGCACTGAGGCCGAGGTTGGAGGGCTGCCTACTTGTAGTCTTGTTAGATACTGAACATGCAGACACATCCCCTTGGTTCACCAGATGGAGGACCAACATGTCAGGAGTTGATGGTACTAGGCTACCTGCATACGGTTCTCTACCCCTACCAATAGAGCTAGGCCATCTAAAGGCCTCACACACTTTCCAACTGATGGTAATGCATGATCATCCTAGTATCATAGGAATTGATTTCCTTGCACCATACGCCTGTGTGGTGGATCTAGCTAACATGCTACTGATACAGATTCAGGGTCAGTACCATACCATTTTGATCCCTGATTCACACGTTGTGGCGACAATCTCTGCCAATGACCAGGAGTATGACATCATAGATTTGTTCAAAGGTCATGAGCTTTTCCCAAAGCTTCCCCCCATTTTTCAATGACATCTGGAGGTGTTTGCAATTAACAAACATGACTGTGGCAGAATGCACACTGTCATCAATGTGCCAGGCCCAGCACACAAGAGGCAAAGACAGTATCCTTTTCCAACTGAGGTCTTGCCTTCTCTCAGAGAAACAATCAAGTCACTCCTCAAGCAAGGAGTAATCAGAACTTGCGTTTCCACTGCTAACTCTCCAGTGTGGCCTGTGAAAAAAGTCACAGGTGCCTGGAGACTTACTATTGATTACAGGAAACTGAATCAGGTCACCCCCAGTTGTTCCCCAACTGTGGCATCAGCACCCAATGTGCTATGACTCTTGACGTCTGACCTGAAATGGTTCAGTGCCCTGGATATTTCCAATGGTTTTTGGTCATTACCATTGGCCCTTAAGAGTCAACATAAGTTTGCCTTCACCTTTGAAGGAAGACAGTACACGTGGACTTGCTGATTTATGCTATTGTTTGTAACTAAAAGAAATCCTAGAGCCCTAGGCTTGTATCTTACTATACAGAGTGACACTTTTTTTTTTACCAGAAAAGACACACTAAGCTCGAAGCTTGTTTACAGGTGCAACCTGGGAGCACAAGAAAGTAAAGTGACTTGCTCAGGGTCACACTTTTAATGCAATGTATACAAAATATCAAATTCTTTATATGTATATATATTTTTTTATTTATTATTCCTTAGTAACTGGGTAAGAGCCACTGGACACAAGGCTCATTTACAGGGTTGACCCTTGAGCACTGGAATTGAATACAAATCAAAATAAAGCAAATGAAAAGCATGTTATGAAACAAAACTTATTTTCAACACACCACAAAACACCAGTTAAAAACAAGTAAGTTCTAAAACAGTTGTCTGCAAAAAAAAAAGTAAAAAAAAAATGTATTGCCAAAATACAAGGCAAAGGCTGGTGAAAAAGAGCAATGAACTTTTAACTTTTTTTTTCTACTAAATGAGTCTGCCTGGCACCCACACTAGCTTCAGAAACACAATAAATCTCTTCCAGAACACTGCAGGTGCTTGATTTACAACTTAAAAGCAAATTATCAAGTAGTTTTTTTTTTTCAATTCAAATTTTGTTAAGTTTCCAGTACAAAGAGCAAATCATAACAATGGATAGGATGACCATATACATCGGGTATAAAATATAGAGTGATTCGCTCTCCCCCACCTTCCATCCACCCTACCCCACTCCCACCCCGAACAACCCAGTGCCTTTTTACACATTTAGCACTATACCTATGAATGTAGCCTATTAGTGCTTAACCTTGAAGTGCATAGAGAGTTTGCAGTGGTCCCCAAATCTTATCAAACTTCTTAAGTTTGTTAAATAAACTGGAAATAGTCCTTTCAGTTCTGAGATTTGCAAGTAACTCCTGAAGCCATTTGACATATGTTGGTACCTCCGTATCCTTCCAATGTCTTAGTACCACCTTTTTACAGACATTGACATCAAAGCTACAGTATATGTTACCTCCTGTTCACCACCGAAATGGAAGAGAAATCCCCAAGAAGGCAAATATCGGGGGTGAAGAGGTCCGAGAGCCCCAACGGAGGGTCAACATGCTGTTTAATCACAGTCCAGAGTGGAATGACTTTAGAACAGCTCCAGAAAATATGAAGAAGATCTCCTTCTTGAGATTGACATCTTGTACAAGGGGGGAGGACACAAGACCAAGCCTAGCAAGTTTCTGCGAAGAATAGTAAATATTGTGTAAGATCTTAAACTGCATTAGCCTAAGTCTGTCCTGCTTAAGAAACTTATGGCAACTCTGCCACAGGAGAGGCCAGTCCAGATCTTTACCCTGAAAGAGAGAGGCCCAAAAGGAGATGGGAGCATAATTATCAGGGTAGGCCCAAGTGAAAAGAACACTGTATATTTTGGATACGGCATGAGGCAGACCTGCCAGCTCCATTAAGGTAATCTGAAAATTGAAATTATGAGGTGGGGGAAGGGGGGTCGAGCCCATTACCTAAACCAGGAGGTGACAGAACTGGAAAATCTTGAAAATGTTTGTATGAGGTATCGAGAACTTACACATAATATCAGGTGAGGAATACCATTGACTGTTGGGTGACACAAACTCCTCAAAACGGCAATCCCCTATCTCAGAAAGCCATGTGGCTGGGACAGGCTTGCCCTCTAATAGAAAATTGGGACTGCCTATTACAGGTTGAGATAAGTCCTTGAGATTCATATATCTCAGAAATGCACACAACTGAGTATGAACCCTGATAGAGACAGCTACAGGAGAACAACATAGAGACTCTGGTAGGGAACTAGTCTTGGTATATAACAGCGTAGCAGGGGAGAGATCGTGTTTTTTGATGGAGGCAGATTCAACAGCTAACCAAGTAGGAATGTATGTAGCAGCCGCGGAGAGCTGGTCCTCGGTCAGCCATCTGAGATATTTATTGGCCTGGCTGGCCCAATAATGTAGCCCAATATGGAGAAGTCTTAAACCTCCTTTGGCCTTAGGCGCCACTAATTTATGAAATGCCATTCTGGCCTTCTTATCCCCCCATATAAAAGTGGAGATCATACCATGCACTTTTATAACCCAGGACAGGGGAAGCCATATGTTCAACATGTTAAGGGGGTAGAGCAGACGAGGGAAAACATTCATTTTGATTACATTTTTTCTGTCCCATAGAGAAAGGGGGAGTAGGGTCCACCTACAAAGGTCAAGATCTATTTTCTGTACCAGTGCATCAATATTTAGCTGCCTGAGCTGTATTCCTTGTTAAAAGAAGCCCAAGGTATTTAATATAGTCGGACTTCCAGGTGAGTCCAAACACAGTAATGTCCTGTTTACAAACCCTATGTTTAAGAGGAAAAACCATTGTCTTTCCTACGTTAAGTTTATAGTTTGAAACCTTACTGAAATCCTCTATGAGCTTTAGGATAATGGGAATAGATGTGAGTGAATGTGATATCTGCAGCAGCAGGTCATCTGCATAGGCCGCTACTTTAACCATCTGCTCCCCGAGAGAGATACCCGATATACCCTGGGCTCCTGATAACCTTTTGATAAGCATCTCTAAATAGATGTTAAAGAGAAGAGGAGATAAGGGACACCCCTGTCTGGTCCCTACATATAATTTGAAGGGGCTAGAAATAACCCCATTACATGAGATTCTGGCAGAGGGGAATTTATAAAGAGAACTCACCCAGTTCTGGAATTCCTTGGGAAAACCAAAAGCTTCCATCATAACAAATAGGTAATCCCAGTGGACTCTGTCAAACGCCTTCCCGGCATCCAATGAGATCAAGACCATTGGAGGAGGAGCATCTTTGGATGCCAAGAAGATGTGGGACAAAGTCCTGAGATGGTCAACCGATGAGCTCTCTTTCATGAAACCAACCTGATCAGCCCCGATAAGAGAATGAAATACTGCCTCCACATGGTTGGCTAGTAATTTTGCCAGAATTTTAATATCTTGGTTAAGTAGGGAGATCAGCCTATAGCTTGCCACCTGATCCGGCGGTCTATCCAGTTTGGGCAACAAGACAATTAAGGCCTCAAAAAGAGAGGGATCAGACACTTTACCAGAGATAATAGCCCGGGAAAGTGGCAGCAAAATGGGAATCAATTGCTTTGAGAAAGCCTTATAAAAATTGGAAGTAAACCCGTCAGGGCCTGGAGACTTATCAGATGGGAGAGATTTAATTACTCTTTCAATTTCGCCCTCAGAGATGGGAGACTCCAGAATTATTTGCTGGGATTGTGTAAGAGTTGGCAACTGTAAATTACTCAGATATTCATAAAGTCTTTCCCTAGATGGGGAGTTGACCATAGGGCCATATAAATCCTGGAAATACTTAGCAAACTCCTCCGCTATCTCCGAGGGCGAGACCTTAAGAGAATGGACAGCTGGAATGAATCTGGCGGATTCCTGTTGCTTAATATGCAATGCTAGCATTTTGTCTGCCTTCTCGCCCTGATCGGTATATACCGCATTTGTTTTCAAAATTGCGAATTCAGCTTGTTCCGTTAACATTGTTAGGTAGGCTTCTCTCAATTTCAATCAATCAATCAAGTCTTTATTTAACCAGGCGTTCATTGTTGAGCAGAAGCTCATTTGCAAGATGGACCTGAGTCTTGTCTGAATGCCTCAGAGGAAGAAGGAGAAAGAGCAGTCTCCATACTCCTAATCTAAGAGAGAAGGTTAGAAATCTGAGATGCTCTCTCCCTCTTCCTTCTTGATGTTAAACCAATTATAATCCTCCTTAGATATGCCTTGCAGGCAACCCATATCATGTCCTGCTTCCCCATGGAGTTAGAATTAGAAGCGATAAACTGCTCTGTTTGGGATGCTAGATATTGAACCGTCTTTGGCTCCTTCAGAATTTGGTTATTCAACTTCCACCTGCCTCCTTTATTTGGCAACGAGGCTAGGGCTATTAGGCAGGTGACCACAGAGTGATCCTACGGGGGCCCTGAGACAATGCTAGAACATATAACCCCTGGTAACAGGGCTTGAGAAATGAGGATATAATCAATCCTAGAGTAAGTTGCATGCACTGGAGAAACAAAAGTGTATTCCCTTACACTGGGATGTAATACACACCATATATCACAAAGACCAATGGAGTCCATCAGGTCTCTAAAGGATCTTTGTGCCGGAGAGAGACCTTGACGGGATTGACCCGACCTGTCAAGAGCCTGATCAAAATTGAGATTGAAATCACCCCCTATGACCATGGGAGAGTTATCAAGTAGTTTTAGTAGCAACTGTAGCAACCTATTTGTGCTCTGATACACCATTGCTTGTCAGAGTGGAGCCCAAGAGAAAGTGAAAGCAGACAAACCCAGACAAGCCACGTGTTTGCATGCTTCTGCAAACATGTGATGTCTGCTGCATTCCAGACCCCCAGGATCGCGAGACTACCATCTGCTCTTGTGACTCCAGGGGTCAAAGCTTGCAAATCTCACTGGATCCCTGGTGCACCAAAGAGATTTAAGGCCATACCCACAAAGAATGTCTTTATGGCCATGTGCAGCTGTGCCCTGTGTTGTACACACTACGACATAGGGCAATAAAGGGGTTAAACTGAATTTTGGACTGTTTCTGGGCCATGCCCATGCAGTTGGCAGCATACTAATGAGTGTGTATGAGGTGTTTTATGAGTTTTTCCACATACTGATCCACTGAGACATGGTCTGCAGTGGGAGTGTGCAGGTCAAACAACTGCTGTTCAGGTAATCTCATATTTCTACCAGTCATCACCTCGAAGGGTGTCAACTGGGTGGTGGCTTAGGGCATGAACTTAATTGCCATAAGGAGTAATGGTAGTACGGAATCCCAGTCCCTTGGAATTGTCCTCAATAAATTTGGAAAGCATTTGCTTAATCCATCTGTTGGCCCTCTCTACTTGACCTGATGATTGTGGGTGGTGTGCTATGTGGAACTTGTGATGGACTTCAAGGAGTTTTATTTTTATTTTATTTCATTTTTGTTGACCAGGTAAGTGCACTAGACAAATCCTGCCTATTTTCAGGCACGACCCAGGGAAGGGGGATACAGATGAATGCCAACTGACCTTGAACCAGATTAAGCTGTTGGTGGTATTTTTAGTGAATGAGGGAAAATTTGGCCAGGACACTGGGGAAATTCCCCATCTCTTTTCGATAAGTGCCATGGGATCTTTAACATCCACCTGAACTACCACCAATCAAGGCAGATGAGACCTCGATTTAACATCTCATCTGAAAGACGGCACCTGAGAAGTGGAGCACCCCTCTCATGCTGCACTAAAGTGTCAGTACAGGGATATTAACCCAAGTGCCAGATGTGAGAACTGAACCCACAGCCCTCTGATCTCCCAGCCCCAGAGCCAAGTGTGCTACCTACTGAGCCACTGACACTGGTGAGTTCAAGGGCTTCTTTCATCAACTCACTTGTAAAACTGGTTCCTTTGTCAGAGTCTACCTTGAGAGGTAGGCCCCACTTGGAGAAAATCTGTTCCACCAGGATTTTGGCAGTGGCATTTTCAGTGCATGTTTTGGAGGGAAAAGCTTCAACCCACTTAGAGGAAAGATCAGTTACCACAAAGGCGTATTTATTGTTTCTACTAGTATTGGTCAGGGGACCAATAAAATCAATCTGTAAAGCATGCCAAGGGCTGGAATGCCTTTGTGGTAGTAGTTTGGCTTTTCTTTTAGTAGGGATAGGGTTTTTTTTAGCACAAACAATGCAGTTGTCTATGTACTGTTTAACATCTTTAGTGACACCAGGCCACCAGGCAGTGGTCTTAAGCATCTGGAGTGTGTTTTCTACTCACTGGTATCCACCAGTGGGGGTATCATGCACTTGGTGCAGAAATTCAGATCTGATATGATGAGGGACCACCCACAATTTGGTGGGGGAGTTATCTGGTTGGTCCCAGGTGAACTTGTCATCTGGAGACAGGTGTAACTTACCTTCATGCCTTTGGTAGGTGTTGTGGGCAGGTAAATTCTTCTCAATGCCTTTGTCCAGGAATATGAACACATGTTTGAGTTCAGAGTTAGCATGCTGGGCTTCTGACAAATCCAAGGGGGAGAAGGGCTCAGGTTTCTTCCTGGCAGCTGCTATGTGCACAGCTGCTCTGGCCTCCAGTTGGTCCATCATCTAGGTGCCCCCCCTTGGGCCCCTTCTTTGGCAAGGGTGTCAGCAGTGTCATTGAATGCATGATAGGGATCATTTATAGAGTGGGCCTTAACCTTGTGTACATAGAGTTTATTTGGAAATTTCTGTGACAGTGACTGAATGTATATTACCAGTTCTTTGTGTTTCGCCAGTGTGCCATCAGAAGAGGTAAAGGAGTTCTTCTGCCAGAAAAGAAGGAATTCTGTAAGAGAGCAACAAACCCAGTTAAAGTCTATGAAAATGATGGTATCCTCGGTTTCATGCTGGATGAACTCGAGGGCACAGGGCACCGCTGCCATTTCCACGTACTGTGATGTTGCCACACTGCAATGTTTAGCAATCATGACATTGTTACCGAAAGGGTAAAATACAAATATGCCCATTCCTGCTATCTGTTCTCCCTGATAATAGGAAACTGATCTATCTGTGAAGACATGACACAGTGAGGTGTTCTCAAGTAGTTGTGGTGTAGCAGGAAGGAAAGGTCCTGGATCTGGTAGATCAGGTGGCTGCAGTGTACAGTCATGTGGTTCTCTTTGGAAAAGAATGCCATGCGCCAGCATGGATGGAATTTTGGTTGAGTGGACCTTGATGTCTCTGTCCTGGAGAAGGAGGGACCAGTGTGTCAGTCTGGTATTAGAGACTGACCCACCCTTTACTCTGTCTGATATCAAAAAGGTTGTTGTGGTATGATTTGTATTGATGATCTGGGGGGAGTACCCAATGATATAAAGAAAGTGCTTGACAGTCCAGTAGGTGGACAGAAGGTTCTTTTTACAAAGACTGTATTTCTGTTCCAGTGGGGTCAAGAGCTGTGATGCATATGCAGTGGGTCTCAGGGTGCCATGGACCTTCTGGACCAGCACTGCAGACAAAACAATGTCAGGGGTGGCAGATTCCAGATGGAATGGCAAGGCTGGATTGGGGTTCACCAAAGCTGGAGCTGAGGCCAAGGCCTGCTTCAGTGATGTTGTAAGTTAGAAGACTAACTGCTAAGATAATAAATCAGATTCATTCTATGTCTACAATGTTAGCCAGAGATAACACTCACAAGTAGTCATAAATAAAGTTATTTATTATACTCACAGCCAAACAGATAAAAGGATGACTTGCCAGTCTAGCGAATACGTACAAAGCTTCTAGAGAGAGAGAAACTGGCAAGACAGTGTTATATATACTAAGATAAGGACTAACTTACTGATATGCAGAACCTTGTATATTGGTTCTGCACTATCAATAGTGTTACACATATATTCTCTATTGGAAAATTACTTAGGAGGCAGAATACTAATAAGTGTAAGAAATAATGCTTCTGCTACATAAACCTTAAACAAAGAGATTTCTGACTCTTCCAATCTACATGTACTTAGATGATAGACTAAACAAGGGATCTGTCTCTTGTCAGTAGAACGTAGAGAATTGTTTACAAAGCTATATTATACATGACTTATGTGCCTGAGTGTAAAAACATATAATTAAATTTGAATATAAGTACATAATAATCACTGATGATCCCTCAGAGACATCTTAGCAGTTATTAGGTCAATTATACATGGAATATATATGAAAGAGAAGCATAATCTAGATAAATGTAATATAATGAGGTATAAATGAACCATGCATAGTGCATTAGCATATATTAGCAGAAAAATCACATTTATAGCACTCATGCTTATGCGATGTGTGCTCAAATCTATAATGTTAGTGCAAAATAGCAATATCACAGTATAATAGACCAGAGATATAGTGTAAGGCATATATGGGATAATAGGGTAATAGGGGCATAACCCAGGTGCAACAGTCCCCTCGTTGTAGCCCTAATTGCAAAAGTGGCAACACAACAAAAAGAAGACAGTTAGGCACCATTCATCAACAGGCCCAAGGCACAAGCCTGGTAGAGGAATTTTAAGAGGTCACGATGGTGTTTCAGGGCTTTCCTTAAACAACAAAATGTAATTATAAGCACTAATGTTAGTAGAAATTGAATCACCACAAATATTTGAAAAGTAAACTTCACAATAGGGTTTTCCAATGTCATAGCAATATCATCACTAATCAGATCATGAAGTGCTTTCTGAGCCTTGGTAACGTTATTACTGATGTAAATCAGGTGGGTATCTGTTCTATTGGGAAGAGATTGGAGAGACAAACTTAAGTTGCCAATATGAACATTAAAAATAGGTAAAAATTGAGACAAAGCATCCAGATAGTCAAGACTAGACTCAATTGTATCTGGTTCCGGGATGGGAACAGGTGTAATTACGGTATGACCTAGGACAACACGTTGTTTAGGGAAAAAACAGAAGTTAGAAAAGTCCACTTTACACATCATCTGTCCATACCAACAGAATTTGTAATTAGTCACTACACAATATTCTCCATCAGCAGAATATACCACTTTAGAAAATGGCAGTTTCCAGTTGGTAAGTCTAACAGGACAGGAGATATCAATGTCCACAAGCCATAATGCACTAACAGTTCCAGGAGTAAATCCATGGTTTCTTCCAGTGTTAGATGAAGTTTCAAAATTCATGTTAGAGTCATTCAGATTCTTCAATAATGGATCCAAAGAGGATATCCAGTCCCAATTGTTGGGCCAATATCCACAAATCGGCATGACTAGTTCGAAAATGTCACATCTGCATAAAAGGTGATAGCCTTTCCAAGTACAGCAATCAATATTTGGAGCCAATCAGGAGTTCAGATGTGTATGGTGAACCAACAAAGGAGGGAGTTCCAACCTTTCATGATAAATATTCCCATCAAGATGACCAGTAGAATGGACGGTTGCCAGACGATCAAAGATGGAGGCTGCCGGATCAAACTGCAGCAATGACACTGTAAGAGTCACAAACATAGGGTCCTTGATTGTGCAAGAGTACATTTCAAAACATGGAGCAATACTGGTGTGTGTGGTGACACACCCAAGGTTCCTTGCCGTTGACAAGGGAATAGTATTAGCTTCTAATAAACATTTGTTAACTCATTCAGTAGAAGTGCATTTGGGGCAGTACCACTGACCCATACGTCTGTCATGTATGAGATCAGGGATGCATCCTAATTCCAGATCCTAGAAGAGATTACCAATGGCTGTTAGAACATAAGAGCCATAGGCAGTCCAAAGGACTTCCCTGGCTATATGATGCTTGTCTGCTTCCTGATTGTTAGCAGAGATTAATTAATTAATCTTGTCCTTTGTCAAGTCAAATCCTCTTGCAATATCTTTCATATTGTAGACTGTAAATCGCTCTTCTTGAGCGAGGCCATCTACACCATGTAAAAGGGGAGGTATGATATTATATTTCATAATATCATGAACATTGGCCATTTGTGCTTGAATACTGGCTATATCATCCCTATTCCAAATTGACAGACCAGAACCGAATAGGTCAGAGGCCATACCTGTTTCTGCTATAAAACGTTTAGTGCATTTGGGTTTCTTTCTTTTGTTAGTAGTACTACCAGGTTTAGGGAATGAAAATCCTCTATGTGGGGTACTGTCAGCTCCAGTAAAGGGGTCATTATTGTGTACCTGGTATGCCGTTAAGGCATCCAATAACATAATTTGAAAGACATGGAAATGTTAGTTGTTGAACATAGACCAAATTCTTATAGATTCCAATGGATAAGATTCAAAACCACTGGGATGTGCATGAACTGCACATTATTAACAAGTGCACCTGGCTGGGAAGTGGCAACTAAGCCACTGGGTGGGCCATGGTTCTGTTTTGGGCACTCATTATCAGGTGTGTCTCAAATTCTGGGGCATCAAAAGGTAAGGACAATGGCCTTTGTTGCCATACAATTCTGAATACAGTATTCATTTTGATCAGCCATATGTAAATAAGAGTCTGGATCAATCTTAGCAGTTATGTTGTATACTCCAGAATTTGTAGAGTGTACCTTCTGTATAGATAATGTACCAGTAGGGTACATTTTGACATTGGGATAGCCTTGGAAAGTATTTTTGTAAAGGCTGCTGACTCGGATTAGATTTTTATCATAAACTGCATACCATGTAATTTCAAGACTTGATTCATCTGAAGCAATGATCATAACATTCAGTAGGGCCTCACTACCCTCCTGGACAATGACCATGTCTTCCGGGACTTCAATATGCACACTACGGGATGCCTTCAGATCTTGTGGGCTTGCGAGGTATTCTGCCTCAGCAAGCTGTTTGGGTTTAGGGGTCACTGGTTTCTTATCTGCATCATGGTATACAATATGGGCTTGTAAGAAGACCAATATTTCTGAAAAAAAAAAAAAAATTAAGTTCAAAGCTGGCATCTTTCTCAGGAACCTAAAAGGAAAAGAGAAAAGAAAACAGTTCAGTACTATTCTGCCCATTGGGGCATGGAAAAGTAAGTTAATCTCCTTTAAACAGTTTCATCTGAGTGGCATAAAGTCATTTATCAATGACTTCCTTATTGTGAGGCAGTCTAACTTGGCAGACTGCTGGACTGAGTTTGTTTACAATGGGATAGGGCCCCACCCATTTGTTTACAAATGGGTGTGCAGGATGTGCAAATCTGAATACCATTACCTGGTCCCAAATTTGCCAGTCTACAGGGTGTGCAGTTTTGTCTAATTGGATTTTGGATTGTAGCTGGGTCTTGACCAGGCATCATGCAGCAAACAAGTATACCTTTTGGATATCTTGTTTGAGTTGTTTGAGATACTTGTCCACTGACACCCTATCAGCAGTGGGGGCACCAAGGTCCAGAAGCAAGTGTTTTGGGAGTCTCATGGACTGTCCGGTCATGACTTCAAATGAGGTACACTGTGTACTTGCAGAGGGTGTCCCTCTTCAATCAATCAATCAATCAATCAATCAATCAATCAAATCTTTATTTATTCAGGCGATCATCATTGAGCAAGGCTCATTTACAAGATGGACCTGATAAGGTCAAGGTTCGAGTTGGTTCTTATTGTCATAAGGAGCAATGGCAATAATGAATCCCATTCTTTGGGGTTTCATAGGTTTATTCAAGCCAAGCATAGATAAAAAGCTACCCTATTAGGCCCGCCATCCATTTACTATTTATTTAAAAAGGAATTTACTGTCTCCAAAGTATAAGTCTACCCAATTTTTAAATTCATTCATTTTGGGACTACTGATAATTTTAGTCGGTAAGTTGTTCCAGGCCCCAACTACTCTTAGACTGTACCAATTTTTCCTAAAGTTGTGTGCCCAAGTTTGTTGACATAGTTGTTTTGTGTGTTTCCTTGTGCTGATTCTCCCATAATTATGTGTAAAACCCAAATCTTTTAACAACTCTTCGTCCTTGATACTTTTGTATAGAAAACATAGGTATCCCCTTAATCTACAGTAATACAATGAATAAAGGTTCAGACTCACCAATCTTTCATAATATATTTTATTTTTCAGTCCCTTTATTTGTTTGGTTAATCTTCTCTGTACTCCCTCAATAGAAAGTATGTCCTCCTTGTTTTGGGGTGCCCAAACCCTTGCACAATACTCCAGGTGTGGCCTCACTAGTGCTACATGCAGAGGAATCAGAACTTTCTTCTCTCTACTTGCTATATGTTTTAATATACAGTTTAGGATCTGGGTTGCTTTCTTAAGTTGGTTCCTACACTGTACTCTAAATTTTAGGTCATTTGTAATTATGATGCCCAGATCCTTTTCCTCAGTAACTACCCCTAAATTTGTTTTGTCCAATAGGTAGATTGTTTCCTTATTATTCTTACCCAAGTGCATAACCTTGCACTTGGATTTGTTTTAGTTCAAGTTTATTAAGGTTAGTCCATTTATTTATTGAGTCTAGGGTTTGTTGAAGTGCTTCTCTCTGTTCATCAATATTTGGAACTACACCCAGTCTGCAGTCGTCGGCAAACTTGTACATCCATATATTCTTATTACTAATTTTCAACGAAGCAATGTACAAGTTAAATAGACTGGGGCCCAAAACCAAACCCTGGGGTACTCTGCTTGAAACCGGACCCAATCTGAGTATTCCCCATTTATGACCACCCTCTGCTTTCTATCCTGCAACCAGTTTGAGACCCGTCTGCAGATGTTACTAGGCAGTTTTATATTTTCCAGTGCTAACAGTAGTTCTTTATGTGGTAGTTTGTCAAATGCCTTAGCGAAATCGAGAAAGACCACATCCACAGGGTTCCCAGCATCCATTTCCCTATTCACTTTTTCATAGAAGGATAATAAATTAGTCTGGCAGGATCTATTCCTTACAAAACCATGTTGAAAGGGATCTATTATATCTCGTCCCCTCCATATGTTCCATAAGTATGTCTTTAATTATTCCTTCCAAAAGTTTTCCCAGTATTGAAGTTAAACTAATGGGCCTAAAGTTTCCTGGTAGGGTATTGGGTCCTTTTTTTTAAGATGGGTACTATATTTGCTAATTTCCAATCCTGGGGAACAGAACCTGAGTTTATAGATGTTTGAAAGATACGTGTTAATGGATGGGCCAACATGTCTGCCAATTCCCTCAGAATTCTAGGGTGCATACCATCAGGGCCAGGAGATTTATTAATGTTTAGACCAACTATTTGTTTATAAATATTATTTGGGTTCAAAATGATTGTCCTAAGTTCAAAGGGTCTACTTATACTATGTACATCAGTATCATTTGGTTTATATACTGAACAAAAAAATTTGTTCTGGATGTTAGCCATTTGCTGATTGGTTGTTGGGTGCCCCTCTTCAGTGAGAAAGGGACCTATACTATTGGGGGTCTTTCTCTGGTTATTAAGATAAGAAAATAACGCTTTTTTATTATCGTGAACTCTGTTGGCAAGATTAATCTCATGTAAGGCTTTTGCTTTTCTAATGTTTGCTTTAACTTTTTTAAGACATTCCTTATATTCAATATTTAATTTGTCTGAATTAAGAACTTTCAACTTCTTATATAGCCTATTTTTTTATTTATTAATTTTTTGATTGATGTAGTGAGCCAGGCAGGTTTAGTAGTTCTGACCCTATGGTATTTAGTAGTAATAAGTACAAATTCAGTTGTTAATTTTTCTATTTTCCTGAACAAATTTGGATAACATAAGTTTGACCTGTCTATTAGCCCATTCCACCTGTCCTGATGATTGTGGGTGGTAAGGGATAGGAAACTTTTGTTTTACCCCCAATAAATCCAGAGTTTCCTGCATTACTACAGCTATAAAGCTGGCTCCCTGATCAGAATTTACCTTTGGGGTAGACTCCACCTGGTAAACAGCTGGTTTATCAAAACCTTTGCAGTTGGTTTTGCTATGTTGTTCTTTGTTGGAAAAGCCTTGACCCATTTGGAAAACAGGTCAGTGATCACTAGGGCAAACTTATTGTTGTTCTTAGTCATTGGCATAGGGCCAATGTACTCAACCTGGATGTTGTTCCAGGGGCCTGAGTGCCTCTGGGGGTGTAATTTAGCACTCTTCCTAGCTGGTACAGGATTATTCTGTGCACAAATCAAACAGTTATTGATGTAATGTTCCACATCATTTCTCATGTGTGGCCACCAGACAGAGGACTTCAGTCTGTCTAGAGTTTTATTGACTCCCTGGTGTCCACCAGTTGGAGTATCATGTACTTGGTAGATAAAATCTACCCTCAGGTGTTCGAGAACTACCCATAACTTTTCAGGAGTTTTACAGCAGTGATACCAAATAAGTAGGCCATCACTGGATAAGTGAAGGTCATTTTCCACTTTCTTGTAGGGACTTCCTTCTGGAAGTTTTTCCTTAGTTGCTTTATCAAGGAACCTAAACACTGCTCTCAAGTGAGGATCTTCCTTTTGTGCGGATGCTAGATCCATGGGCTCAAAAGAAGTTGTGCCTTTATTAATTGCAGCAACAGATAGTGTAGCTGGGACAAAGGGAGTTTTCATTTCCCATATGTCTTCTCCTCAAGAACCATCTTTTGCCAATGAATCGGCATGGTTGTGATATGGAGCATAAGGATCAAGTTTACAGTGCACTTTAACCTTATGTATGTACAATTTATATTTAAACTGTTTGGTCAGCGTTGTGATGTGCACAAACAAGTCTTTATATTTTACAGGAGTACCATCAGAGGATTGGAAGTTGGTTCTCTCCCAAAGGGCAAAAATTCAGTCAGGGAGGGAACAGACCCAATCAGAGTCTATAAAGAAAACAGTATCTGCAGTGCCTTGTTTCAGCACTTCCAGAGAACATGCTACGGCAGCTAGTTCAGCATACTGTGCAGAAATGATGGTAAACCTCTTAGCTATGTACACCCTGTCTTCATTATTAGGATGTACAATGATAATTCCAAACCCTGCTATCTGACCCTCCTCAGTGTATGTGGCTAAGCCATCAGTAAAGACATGACACCCTGTGGTGTCATTTAGCACTTCCTGAGGTGCTGGCAGGAAGGGCCCTGAGTCAGGTAGGTCAGGGGGGTTGGAGTACACAATCATGTGCATCACCTGTGAATAGTAGGCCATGGGCCATAGGGATGGTGTTTTAGCAGGAAGGACAGTGATGTTGCGATCCTGCAAAAGCAGAAACCAGTGTGTAAGTCTAGCATTTGAAACAGATCCATCTTTTACTCTGTCTGACAGTAGAAAATTTGTTGGCATATGATCAGAATATAAAACAATAGGGGCATATCCAGTGATATTCATAAAGTGTTTCACCGCCCAATATGTGGCTAAAAGATTTCTTCCACAAGGGTTGTATTTTAGCTCTACTGAGGAAAGCATCTGGGATGCATAGGCAATAGGCCTAATATGTCCATTGAATTTTTGTGCTAAAACTGCTGAAATTGCTGTAGCTAATGTAGCAGTTTTCAGATGGTACCCTAAAGCTGGGTTAGGATTAATCAATGCTGGGGCTGTTGCCAGTGATTCTTTCAAACTGGTTACGGCTTTGGTATGTAATGGACCCCATATCCATGGTACATCCTTCTTCAGTAACTCATACAGAGGTGCGGCCTTTTGTGCAAAGTCACAAATAAAATCTCTTGAGTAGTTTACCATACCCAGAAAATGTCTCAGTGTTCCTACACTGGTTGGCAGGGGTAAATCCTGCAGTCCCTGAATCTTGTTAGTATCAGGGCTTCTTCCTTTTTCTGTTATGCGGAGCCCTAGGAAGAGAACCTCCTTCTGGCACAGTTGTGCTTTAGAAGGGTTGCACTTGAGGCCTGACTTCTGTAGGATAGTCAGTAGTTCTTCTAATAGAACCAAGTGTTCTTCTTTTGTGTCAGTTGTCAAAAGCAAGGCATCTACATACTGCAGTAGACTTTCAAGGATTGAGAATCCCTATAATGCATCTTTCATGTGTAGGTGAAAGAGGGAGAGGCTGTTATGAAAACCCTGGGGAAGGCATCTCCACATGAACTGTCGTCCTTCAAAAGTGAAGGCAAATTTGTACTGGCTGTCTTCAGCCAGCAGTAAGGATCAAAACCATTGGAAATATCCAATGCAGTGAAGAACCATTTACGGTTTGAGGTCAGCATTTTAAGGACATCGGGGCTGATGCCACTGTAGGTAAACAGCTTGGGGTTGCCTGATTGAGCCTTCTGTAGTCAATTGTAAGTCTCCAAGCCCCATTTGGCTTTTGGACAGGCCAAATAGGTGAGTGGACAGTCAAAACACATGGCCTTATTACCCTCTGTTGAAGTAGGGAATCTATAGTCTGTCTTAAAGATGGCAGTGCCTCAGCAGGAAAAGGGTATTGCCTCTGCCTGCCAGCATCTGGTGCTGTTACTTCAATGGTAGTATTCATTCTACCACAATCATGCTTATCCTTTGCAAACACATCCTTGTGTCTGACAATTATTGGCTGTATGTCTCTGTATCTGTCATGATCCTTGAAGAGGTCTATGCCATCATACTTAGTGTCATTGTGTGTGATAGCTGTAAGAACATGTGAATCACATATATTGACTGTATGGTATTGTCCTGGTATTTGGATCATAAGCCTGTTTGTCAGATCCACAACACATCCGTGTTGTCTTAGAAAATCAACTCCCAAAATATTGGGATGATGATTTAATACCATGAGGTCAAAGGTGAATTTTGTGGTGAGGTTGCCCACCACTACAGGGATGGGTTTGGACTGATAGGTCTGTAGGGCAGTACCATCCACCCCGTGTGCACCAGTCTCCCATCTGGTAGACCAGTGTGAGAATTCAGGTTTCTTGTCTTGTAATACTGACATGGCTGCTCCAGAATCAAGCAGCATTACTAGTTGGCGGCCCCCAACCTTGTCCTACCACTTAAATCCATTATAATAGGGGATATAATGCAGTCTGGGGCCTCTAATTGTCATTGCCCTTTTTTAGGGTTCCCTTTCTCAAGTATCTTTACAATATCTTGCACCTTCTTGTTAGAAGGGCCTGCTGTGGGGGGGGTTGGCCCATACTGTGGCCATTATGTGGAATGGTCGCAGAGGCACTGGTGGAGGTGATCTTACAGGTGGTGGTGGTTCACATGCAGAGGGCTCTGCATATACTGGTGGTAATACATGTAAATGTGGTGGTGTATGTACAGGTGGTGATGGTGTATGTGCAGCTGATGCTGCATATGTGGGTGATATTACCTGTGCATGTAGTGGTTCCTGCATATGTGGTGGTTCATATACAGATGGTGCTGTATGTGTTAACAGTGGAGTGAAAAAGGCACGTACTGCTTCAGCTACTGTTTGTGGCTTAGCAGTATGTTCTACTGAAGGGGATGCTGCTCTAGCGATTGGCAGTGCAGCAGCATATTCAGTTGGAGAGGGTACTGCTCTAGCAGTTGGCAGTGCAGTAGTATACTCAATTGGAGGAGGTGCTGTTCTGGCAGCTAGCAGCACAGCAGTATATTCAGTAGGAGGAGCTGCTGCTCTGGCAGTTGGCAGTGCAGCAGTGTATATGACTGGAGGAGGTACTGCTCTAGCAGCTGGCTGTACAGTTTCATAAATCAGACCTACATCCCCCCCCCATGTGGCTTGTGATGATGACATTATTGCAGCCATGTGGCATTCAGGAATAGGGTTGCTAGAGATCCTAGACTGCAGGGCTTCACAGAGGTTTTTATTTTTCTCTGCAATCTCCCTGTAGGATGGACCAGTATGTTGATACTTCCCACTCTGTCTATTCCCTTTGTTATTATATTTTCTCTCTCTCCAGTTTTTATTGCTATTTGCATTTTTGGGAGCAGAAGCTTGTTTACTTTGTGCCTTCCCCCCTTCCACTTTATAGCGGGTTGCCCCTCCAGAAGGCTGTTGAATGGCAGCAACCTTGTTTTTAGTGCCAGAATTAAGCTTACATAGGTACACCTGGAATGCTCTTTCAACCACTTTCAACATTTTTGCAAAATTATCCTCCTCAGGAAAAATAGAGCACTCAACTTTCTCACATAGACCTGGTGTCATGTTACTTAGGAATAAATCTTTGTATTCCAAATTATCAGCTTCACATTGCTCATTTGCTAATGTCTTACCTAAACAATAAGCCATCCACAAACGTCCATGATAGTTTGCAGGGAATTCCTTAACCCCTTGCTTTACAATGTATGCCAGTCGTGGTCCAACTATTCCTGGGTACTGTGCTGACATTAAGGCTGAACAAATAATAGTCCAGTTCTGTTTTATACCGTCTCTTATGTCTGACAGAAGTTTAGACCAAAGGCTGGGATCTACAGTTAACCTTACCACTTGTACACAACCATCGGGAGGCAAACCAAGCATTCCACAATGTGCTTTAACCTTGGCAAGGTGACAACTCAAATTTTTAGATGACTGAATGCGTCTAATGCTATCAGCCATCTGTTGTGCTGACTGTGCAGATTTCATGGAGTTTCTTTCAGGAAGAGCTAGATTAGCTCCCTTTAATGCAGCCTCTGGTGCAGCATCTGCCATAACTCTCACAGTATTTGGCTGTTTACTAGCCTCTTTAATGTACTGATCCACTTCCAATATAAGTGCATCTCTCTGCTCTTCTTAAACATCAAAGTCTACCAAAAACTTTCATAATCATTGCTTCAATATCTTGCTTCTCCTTATTAGTTAAGGCAGCAATCACAGGTCCCTGTGAACATGTAATCCGATCTCCATGATGTGATGGTCGACCATTTTGAGATGAAGCCCCATGGGTGCAGCCATCTTGGGTTGGTGACCCATGGGCACGGCCATCTTGGATTATGATAGCTTGTAACTCGTCACCACCATCAACATCCTTGTCGGCCATCTTGGGGATGGCATGGTGAAGTGACATGATGATGTCTGTATCCACCATTTTGAGACATTAACGATTCTCCATTTTGTTCAATACCAGGAGGATGGACTGCTATTGGGCTGGTCCACTCCAAAGAATTCTGTGGTTCCTCAATCCCAGACTCCTCATCACCAGAGGAAACAAAATCAAACTGCCTATTGTCCTCACTGGCCCTAATATGTCCCATAAGAACTGATTTCTGATGGTGCAGTTTAGTCATATTTTTCCTACATTTAACATGGTGAATGCCTGAATCTCTTTCAGACACATCATTGATCAAATCTTTTTTTAAATACCTATACACAGCAGTAACCTCGGAGTTTTCCCTGATCTGATGATCTAGCTCACCACTTACCTCATTCAGGTCTACTCTAAGCCCTTCATTTTCATTACGTAACATATCATTAGTGTCAGACAGAATATCATTCATTTGCAGTGCCTGCTTTCTGTCCATAACTGCTTTTTCACAATTATCTCTTAGAGTGTGTGGCTCTTGGCTATTGCTATGAGCTGAGTCATGTAAAAAAATTATAGAATGGCAAGAAAAAATCCTGGACTCTGATTGGTCAGTCTTGGGCTGGAGCCGTGATGTTATCCCAGTAAAACATCATGGGTCTAGTCTCAGTCTCACTGTGAACCCATAGATGAACTTTTGGAGCTAGATGATTTTTTGGACCTAGAGCTCTTTTTTTGCATCTCCTCTTAAGAAACAAAAATATTTTTCCACACTAATGAAAACATTCTTTAAAATTATTTTTTTTATTTTATATTTAACAATGAACCATTGTATAATAGCAATAATGCCCTCCAGGGTGTGTGTCATTTGGGATAATATCATGCCTCAGTTGTTGGACGCACTCAGCCTGCGGCCTCGTGCCCAACCACCTGAGGCGTGACGTTATCCCAGCATGACAGACACCCTGTCGGGCATTATTGCTTAATTCATTTTGATAACATAGGGACTATTTGAAATTCCAGTCTCTCTACTCTACTTATATGGTCAGCTTCCTGCAGACCCATTTCCTGCCTACACTTAGAATTATCTAGCTTGCATGCAGCATAAGCAGATTCCAACACTGAAAATTTATTTAAAGAAGCATCTAATCCTGCAAATACTGTCACAAAAAGTAAACATTTTGTGTTCACCTTCTTGGTACCAGATTTTAATGCATCATAATGCTCAAAGATTGCCTTAATTGAGTCTTCTTTGTCTTTTGCCACAGTGGCAAAATCCTCGAACCCTCCATGAGCTGTGAGGTATAGTGAGGCTTCCAGCCTCAACTCAGCGCTGATTAATTCAGACATGGCAATATTTAACTTAATAACCCTTAGCTAGCTGTGGATCAAGAAGTATGTTCTGGACTGCAAATCTTGAAGGCACACAGGCAGCCTTTGGCTGATGTGGGCTCCTAAATGAGTACAACTCACTAGGATTCAGACCCACAAGTGAAAGCAATATATATCAGTCTTATTCAGATCTCTTTATAGACTTCCGAAACACAAAAAAAAAAGTTTACTACAGGTCTGTTTGCCTATGTGCTTACACTGGCAATCAAAAGCAGACTGAATAGATTTAAATAGAAACAGCCTTCTGCTACTTGTCACTTGGGTTGTTTTACCAAGTGTGTTAATTTACAGAGAAAATTAACCTGTCACTTTGACTAACATTCAAACATTAACCATGGTCATGATAAATGTCAGTTAGAAGACTAACTGCTAAGATAGTAAATTACTTTATATACGACTACTTGTGAGTGTTATCTCTGGCTAACATTGTATACATAGAAGGAATCTGATTTATTATCTTAGCAGTTAGTCTTCTAACTGACAACGCCACTGCTTGGGTATGAATGGGGCCCCAAGCCCAAGGGACATCCTTTTTCAGTAGTTCATAAAGAGGGGCAGCCTTCTGAGCAAAATCACAAATAAAATCTCTAGAATAATTTACCATACCTAGAAACCTTCTAAGGGTAGCCACACTGGTGGGCAGTAGCAAATCTTGCAATCCCTGTATCTTCTTCTAGGTAGGGCTTTGGCCTTGATCTTTTATCCCCAGGCCCAGAAAGAGTACCTCTTTCTGACATAGTTATGCTTTTGCTTGGTTACATTTGAGGCCTTCCCTCTGCATGAGGGTCAGTAGTTCATCTAAGAGATCCAGATATTGTTCTTGTGTGGCTATAGCCAACAACAGGTCATCCACATACTGCAAGAGACACTGGGGTGTAGAGAAACCCTCAAGGGTGTCTATCATATGCAGCTGGGAGGGGCTGTTATGGAACCCCTGTGGTAAGCAGGTCTACATGTACTGTCTGCCCTCAAAGGTGAAGGCAAACTTATATTGACTTTTAGGGGCCAATGGCAATGACCAAAAACATTGGAGATATCCAGGGCACTAAACCATTGTTGGTCAGGGGTCAGTAGTTGTAGCACATCTGTTGCTGATGCTACAGTTGGGGCACAACTAGGGGTGACCTAGTTTAGTCTTCTGTAGGCAATAGTAAGTCTCCAGGTGCCCGTGGGTTTTTTCACAGGCCACACTGGGGAATTTGCAGTGGAAACACATGTCCTGATTACACCTTGCTTGAGGACTGATTTAACCATTTCTCTAAGAGAAGGCAAGGCCTCAGATGGGAAGGGGTATTGCCATTGCCTCTCATGCGCTGGGTCTGTCACTTCAATGACAGTGGGCATCTTGCCAGAATCATGCTTGTTGGTGGAAAATGCCTCCAGATGTCTTTGTAGGATAGGAAGGAGCTTTGTGAAAAGCTCATGGTTCTTAAACAAATCTATGATGTCATACTCTTTGTCATTCACAGAGATTGTTGCAACCACATGTGAGTCAGGGATCATGATGGTGTGATATTGCCCCTGAATCTGTATCTGTAACATGTTGGCTAAGTCTACCACACAGCCGTGCAGTGCCAAGAAGTTAATTCTGATTATACTAAGGTGATCATGCAATACCATTAGCTGAAAGGTGTGATATGCCTTCAGGAGTCCCAGTGTCACAGGTAGTGGCAGGGAGCGGTATGCAGGTAGCCTAGTCCCATCTACACCAGACATATTGGTCCTCCATCCGGTAGACCAAGGTGATGTGTCTGGGTCATCATCATGTAATACAGACACAGCCATGCCTGTATCCAGCAAAACTGGGAGTAGGCGGCCCCTGACCTGGGCCTCTGTGCAGGGCCTTCCATATTTATCCAAGACCAGCTTGTTTACAATATGGACTGGGGCCTGCAATTGTCAATCTGTACCAGCGGAAGCATGGGGAAGCTCTTGAAAGAGAGTCTGGGCCTGGTTCCTGTGAACCAGCTCACCATGCTGTGCTGATGCTATATTTATTTATTTATTTAGTTTTTGTTTACCAGGTAAGTGCACTAGCCATAGGGGTGACTATTTTCAGGCACGACCTCAGGCATATAGGGAGCTGCTTCCAGGTTTAGGCCTGTAGGGGCCTGATGGCCTGGAGTTCCCATATCTCCATGGCCTGTGGAGCCCTGCTCTTCTGGTTGTATTGCAGCAAGAGCCTGTACTGGAATGGTGTCCACTACGGAGCGCACTTTCCCAAGGAGATCTCAGAGATATTGGTTCTCATCGGCTATTTCCCTATATGAAGGGCTGGGTCTCTGTTGTTTACCTTTATTGTTTTTTTGTTGTTTCTTGTTTTTGTGGTAGATCCAGTTCCCACCCCAGGATTGTTGTTGTTGGGCCTGCTGAGGGTGTTGGTTATCTGTGGGGAGGAGCTGTTTCTCTTGGGCCTGCCCTTCCATCGTGTAGTGTGTCATGGCTTCTGGAATGTCTTCCATGGCAGCTAACTTCTTGGAGCCAGAGCTTGAATCACGGATGTAGAGTTGATAAGCTCTCTCTGTTTTCTGAGGAATGTCAGCAAACCTCTCTGTGGTGGGATAAGTGGTTGGCTCTACCTTCTCTCTGTCACAGCAGGGATCATGTTCTGAAGGAACAAGGTTTTGTACTCGATGAGGTCTGCATCAGCGGCTTCTCCTGCAAGATTCTTCCCTGCCTGGTAGGCCATCCAGAGCCTCTGGTGGAAGGTCGCTGGACTTTTCTTCACATTGTGTTTCACAGAATATGCGAGCATCACTCCTTCCACACCTGGGTTGTGTGCAGTGATGAGTTCAGCTGCTACTTCATCAAAGGTGGCGTGGCTGTCCTGTGACAGCATCAGAGAGTTTTGCCTATAGACCAGGATCAATGGTCCGGTGTTGGATCTGGACCTGGTAGTCTGCAGCAAGACTAAGCATTTCACATTTAGCATGCACCTTGTCCAAGTGGCAACAGAGGCTGTCGGACGGGTTCATCCGACCAATACTGTCAGCTATTGTTTAACAGAGTGGGCCATTTGTAGGGGATTATTGGGATGATCGCTCAGAGGTAGATTATCTTGGGTGCCCTGCAGGGCTGCCTGAGCTGTGGCTTCAGCCACAGTGTGGACCATTCCTTCCCGAGTAGCAGCCTCCTGTAGCAGTTGCTTAATCTGTGTTCAGAAAACCCGTTTGTTTCTCTCGGGGATGGTCACAATGCCTAAGGCATTCTCAGTCATTTTCTTTTTCTCTTCCTCATCATCCACAGAAATAACTGTAATCGGTGGTGCTGTTGGGACTAGACCTAGGCCGGCTCCCCCCCATTATGGGGGTCACCATGTTGGAGTCACACATGATGGTCATCATGCTGTTGATGACATAGGGACGTGGTGTCATGTGACGGGGTCCACCATGTTGTTGATGGCAGGGTGGGGTTACTGGGCCATAGTAGGGGTGTGACTGGGCATTGTACTGGGAGATGTAATCATCTGACTCCTCCTCCTCAGATGACGTCATCAAGGTGGGGGCTACGCCACCCATCGCCTTGATGTGACCAGCCAGTACCTTTCATTGATGGCGCAGTTTCACCATTTTGTATTCACAATCCTCATGACTAACTTTTGCATCATTCTGATCCACATCATCCTGCATCTGCTTCTGTAACACCCTATACACGGCGCTCAATTCACGAATGTCCCTAGTAGCTGCTTCTAAGTCATTATGTACTTGGTTTATCTCATCCTGTATCTCTCTCAACTTCTCTGATCATTTGTTCTACTTAATAATTCATTCATTTGCAAAGCTTGCCCCTTATCCTGTCTCAGACTTTCACACTTTTGCTTCAATGTACAAAGTTCCAGCTCATTTTCTTGTGCAGAATGATGCAAAAGGAAATCCTTTTCATTACACAGAGTTTGAAGCTCAGACTCCAAATCCTGCTCTTGTCTTGCACATTCAGGTTCCTTCAGTCCCATCTTCTGCTTAACAGATGAAATTTGCAGTTTAAGGGTTTGAAACCTCACTTCAGAGGCTTCCGAAGCAGCATAGAGAGCCACGACCAACTGCCCTTTAGCTTCTCACTTTCTGGCTGTTTGTCTCATCTCTGAGTACTGCATTGCAATCCCCAGCACAGAGTTTTTGGATTGACTTGTGTGCCATGCAAAGCCAGCCCATCCTCCATGGGAGGCAAGAAAGTCTGAGACATCGAGTCTCAGTTCTGCTCAGATATTTGATATGCTGGCCATTGTGTAGGAGGGAATTAAAATTCAAACTGTGAAAAGGCACCGTGCTGTGTATCAATCCACAGCAGGTGCACTAGTTCACAGGCAGACTTTGCAAGTGATTACAAAGTGGGTGAAAAACAGGAGAGGTGATGCGGTTATGCACACCTACTGTCCCCATTGGAAAGGGAAAGTTGTAGCAACAAGTGAAAACTTTGCAACCTCAAAATATTGCCTGCACACAGTCACCAATTGTCAGGAGGTGTAAACCTCACTCTCGGGTTCTTGGCAATAATGGGAATGCAAGGAATCATAGACACATTGCATAAGAGTAATACAGCATGTTTATTACTACCAAAAGGAAAATTACAGTTGCCCTAAGCAGTTCTTACCATTAGGAACTGGGAGCCAATGCTAAGCGTTCCCTATACTTTGAGGAATCTCTGTGTCTCCTGGGTTCACCGAGGTAGAAGACGTAATGTCTTACATTATATGCCTAAGATAATTACCATTGTTGCTGTAAGATAGAAACATTTCAAGTTACAGATATGAGCTCTAGTGACTAAATTAGAGGTGGCTCCTCAGTCTTAGATAACATTATACAATTTTGTTATAGTCATCACTTTGTGGAAACAAAGAAGTACAGTTTGTACAGAGCTGTGTAGTAATACAAATCATCAGAGGATGGCAATGCCGACTCATATATCATATTATTACAAGAACACAGGTGTCC
Source organism: Neoceratodus forsteri (assembly GCA_016271365.2). NCBI lineage: Eukaryota > Metazoa > Chordata > Ceratodontiformes > Ceratodontidae > Neoceratodus > Neoceratodus forsteri. The sequence continues at coordinate 630,145,574 of CM028132.1, forward strand.
TAACATCTTGTAAGCAAGAAATACATGTGTATATTGGAAAGTAAAGCATATAGCAATTATATGCATACATATCCTGACATCTACTCTTATACAGTAGATGCCCTTAGCCCTACATGTTAGTATAACATATACTTAAATGCTAGCTGTCTGTGGTGTACCTCTGGGGCTACCAATCAGCATGCAGGGACCTTGTGTAACAGTCCTGAATGACAAACTGGAGAAATACATAGGGAACAACTTTAATTTAAACTGATAGGAGGGTGAGGCAGCAGGATGCATAGTTGAAGACTAAGGATCATTGTTTTGAGCACTGTTGGCAGAGAATTTGGGCTGAGGAGGACAAATTGGTTTTGAAATCCCATTATAAGTGTTATCAAAAGACAATCTCCCATAAGAATGCAGAGTTCCTATCTAGGGAGATTGCCCCAGTGAAGAACAGATCAGCTCAGCTCTTCTGGATGGAAGACAGGCTTCTCCATCCTACCTGTCTCCAGCTAGAGAAAGCCTTGCCAACCACTAGATGTGAAGAGTTTGCTCCATTTCGTGCTGACAAGGTGTTCACTATCAGATCTGGCATCTTCCACAGGGCCTCTCAGTTGATGTGTAGTGTCATGCTTGGAACTCTCAGAGGCCCTCCCCAAGTCTAGAGCATGTCTGACACAGTGAAGGTGTAAGAGGTTAATGGTATTGTCTTGAAGTTGTAGCCAACATACTATGACCTGGACCCGGGCCCAACATGCTTCCTAGTGGGCTATGTTGGGTACATTGGGCTGCTATTTGCTGAGATAGTTTGGTGTTCCCTTTCAAGGGGGGGGGGCTCCTGAGTCTCTCAAGGAGCATCTCAGGAAACTCCTCTTGAAACCATTCTTTTTCAAGTGGGGTTTCATGACCGACTCTGAAGGAGGTTGTCATGAAACTCCTCTTGCAAAAGCCTTCTTTGGACCCCAACTGTCTGGTGAATTACAGACCCATCTCTAACCTTCCCATTTTGGGGAAGGTTATTGAGAAGGTGGTGGCTGTGCAGCTTGAGGCACATCTTGCTGCCTATGATATATTCAAACTGCTCCAGTCTGGATTTAGGTGATGGCACAGCAGAGACTGACCTTGTCAAAGTGCAAAATGATCTCCATAGGGTGAGAGATAGGGGTAAATGATCTGTTCTTCTCCTCCTCAATCTCTTGCTACATTTGACACCCTCAGTCATGAGGTGTTACTGGATCCCCTTCAGGAATGTTATGGATTGACTAGTACAGTCTTCAACTGGTTCAAGTCCTATCTCATTAGCATGATGCAGAGAGTGATGATGGGGATTTTGTTTCTTCTGCTCAATTCCGCTATCCTGTGGAGTCCCACAGGACTCGATCCTATTGCCTATTCTTTTTGTGGTGTGTATGCTGCCCCTGGGAGACATTATTAGATGGTATTGCATGGGCATTCACTGTTATGCATATGACACCCAGCTATACATGTGTTTTGCACCCAAACATCAGGATGCAGTCTCTGTATTTAAATCTTGTCTGAATGAGGTCCAGGGCTGGATGTCCTCCAACAGGCTAAAGTTCAAGTCAAATAAGACAAAGGTATTGGTGATTGAGCCTGGTCATCTGTGGGATGCTAAACTGGTCGGAGAGCACTCCAGATTAATACTCGATGACTCTCAGTTGACCCTTTCAGAGAAGGTGAAAAATCTGGATGTTATCCTTGATAGCAATTTGACAGTACAGACTCAGATGTCAGCTGTTGTCGAAAGTGGTTTTTATCCCTCCCGATGACCTTCCCTCACTAATACACACCTATGTGACATCCATACGTAGATTATTGCAATGCCATGTACCTGGGGCTAATAGGAGGTGCACTGCTGCAGCTGCAGCTGGTGCATAATGCAGTGGCCAGGCTGTTGGTGTGCCTTACCAGGCCCTGACATATAACGCCAGTCTTATGTGGTCTTCACTGGCTGCTGGTGAGGTGATGGATTGCCTTCATGGTTGGCTTGCTGACCGATAAATCCCTGCACAGCCTGGGGCCTTGCTACCTGCAGGACCTACTGTCTTTCTATCATCCCTCCCACCCTACATTCCTCTGAGGAGGGCCTCATGTAAGTTCTCCGGGTCCAACTGAAATAATATGGTAGGTGTGCATTTTCTGTCACTGGTCTAACTCTGTGGAACTCACTTCTAAGGTCCTTGGGAAAGGCCCCCTCTTTGGAAGCCTTTAAAAGGTATCTTAAGTCTAACCTATTTGAAGAGGTGGTTTCTTTACATTAATAAATTGCTGGTCAGCCCATTGGCACAGCAGCAGGGCATCCATCTGTGATGCTAATGACCCAAGTTCAAGAACAGACCCAGGGCATCTAAGGGTTGGCCGGGGGAGAAAGATGGAGCATCCAAGAGACTGCTCTCCTTCTCAAAGGGGGAGGGTGGCAGAGTGTCTGACACAATGCAGACCCCTGGCAGAGGTGGGAGAGTACTGCCAAGCTGGTACCATCACTTCTGGGGGGCAGGGAAGATGTGGAACATCATTGCATGTCCCTGCCCCAGGAGTAAAAAGCATCAAAACTACAGGCCACCGCATGATATCTGCTTCTGGCTCCCAGCTCTGATTGTTCCTCTGGCTCTTCCCGGTCGACCTATTCCAACGCTTGTGGTCCAGCCAGACTTGAACCCCACCCTGGGGGGAAGATAGGGAGGTACTGTTGGAGGGCACTCCCCACCGACACTTTTCTTCCATCCTAGATGGGTTGGTCCGGTGCAATAGCCTCTCCCTGGAGGGGGGTAAGCCAGGGGGTATCTGCTGGAGCACCAAGGAAAGTTTGGGGAGCGGGGGTCAGGTAGAAAGCCAGAAATAATGCAGCTTACATAGAAGTTGATGGTAGATAAGAACCGCAAGGCCCATCCAGTCTGCACATTTTTTCTACCTTATGAATGTGCCATAGGCCTTTACTTTGTCAATGGCCTATGTATTCCTACTCATCTGTATTGCTCCCTTATGCCTATCCCATGCCTGTTTGAAGCTATGCACTGTATTCATATCCACCACTTCCTGAGGTAGGTAGTTCCATGCATTCACCACCCTTTCTGTGAAAAAGAACTTCTTCACATTACCCCTTAATTGGCCTTCCTCTAATCTCATGCTGGGTCCTCTTGTCCTGCTATTTTTCTTATATTGAAACATGTTAGACTCTTTCACCTTGTTAATACCCTTAAGATGTTTGAATGTTTTGATCATATCACCTCTCTCCCTCCTGTGCTCTAGGGTATACACATTCAGCTCTGTTAATCTGCCCTCATATGTTTTCTGATGCAGTCCCTGCACCATTTTGGTTGCCCTTCTCTGGACTGCCTCAATTTTGTTAATGTCCTTGTGAAGGTGCGGCCTGCAGTACTGCATGCAGTACTCCAGATGGGGCCTAATCAGAGTCTTGTAGAGAGGGATTATTACCTCCCTCTTACGACTTGTGATACCCCAACTAATACACCCCAACATCCCTCTAGCCTTTCTGACTGCTTTAGTGGTCTGCTTGGATGATTTCAGGTCATCAGTGGTGATGATGCCCAAGTCTCTTTCTTCCCTTGTGATTGCCAGCAACTCCCCTCCCAACCTATAGGTAGCTTCAGGGTTTCTCTTCCCTATGTGCATGATCTTGCACTTCTTTGCATTAAACCCCAGTTGCCACTCTTCCGACCATTTTGCTAGTTTATCCAGATCTCTCTCTTCATTCTGCCCACCCCATCTGGATCATCTACTCTGTTGCAGATCTTGGTGTCATCTGTAAACAGGCAAACTGTACCCTCCAGTCCATCTGCAATGTCACTGATGAAGATATTGAAGAGAACTGGCCCCAGGACTGATCATTGAGGTGCCCCACTTGTGACTTGCATCTCTTCTGACTATACCATTTACCACCACTCTTTGTTTTCTGCCCACCAACCAGTTTGCCACCCAGTTGACCAACTTCTGACCCACCCCGAGCCTACCAGCTTATTAATCAGTTTTCAATGTGGAATGGTATCAAAAGCTTTGTTGAAGTCAAGGTAGGCGACATCAGCTGCACCCCCTTGGTCCATCACTTTGATTACCCAGTCAAAGAAATCTATGAGATTAGTTTAACAGGACCTTGCTGTTGTAAACCCATGCTGTCTTGGATCCTGTGCTCCAATGGATTCTAGGTTGTCATATCCTTTCCTTAAGGAGTGCCTCCATAATCTTGCTCACTACTGAGATAAGACTGACTGGTCTGTTATTTCCTGCCTCCTCCCTGCTGCCACTCTTGTCGAGCGGGATCACATGAGCCCTTCTCCAATCTTCTGGGACCTCTCCTGTACTCAGAGACTCACTAAACAGTTCTGATAATGGCTCTGCAAGTTCCACCATTAGCTCCTTTAGTACCCTGGGATGTATGCCATCAGATCCAATTGCCTTGTCCACCCTGAGCTTAGTGAGCTCCTGTAGGACCCTTTCTTTTGTAAAGGGACCTGTGCACAATCCCTCCCTCCCTCCTGTGTCCATGGTGCTGAGCTGTGTGCCCTGCCCTAACTTCTCCTCAGTAAATTCTGATCAGAAGTATCTATTTAGGATAGATGCTTTTCTGTGGTCCTCCTTTACACACTCACCCTTATCCCCTTTGATCTTAGCAATATCCCCTCTGGACTTTCTCCTTTCACTAATGTATCTATAGAAAGTCTTGTCCCCTTCTTTTACTGTTCGTGCTTGTGTTTTCTCGGTTTGGGCCTTTGCCTGCCTTACTGCTTCCCTGCTTCCCTTAGGGAAGTTTGGTATGCCTCCCTGTCTTTGTCCGACTGCATTCCCTTATATTTCCTGAAGACTAACCTTTTGGCTCTGACCTTTACTGCTACTGTTTTTGAGAACCAAAGTGGTTTCCTCCTTCTTTTGCTCTAGCTTTTCTCCCTAACACAATGGGATGTTGCTTCAAGTATTGCATCCTTAATGCTTGCCCACTTTGCCTGTACCCACTCACCTGTATTTCTTTTTGCTAGGGCTAGCTTATCTCTGTTGGCCATCTTATAAAAGCCAGCTCCTCTGAAGTCCCATATTTTTGCTTTGGAATGGGATGATTTAGTTTTAGTGGCCAAATTGAACCATACCATGTTGATGGTCACTGGCCCCCAGGTGACCTACCTGAAGATCTGTGATCCTTTCCCTGTTAGTCAGTACTAGATCCAGGATAGCGGGTTGTTGTACCAATTGTTTGAGGCCCTCCCCCTGTTGGAAATCCACTATGTGTCTAGTTCTGGCTGATGTTCCTGCTGGTATTTACCAATCTGTATCTGGCATGTTGAAGTCTACCATTATCAGAACCTCCCCTTTAGCTGTCATGTTTTGTATATCTTCTAACAGTAATGTAGCTATGTCCTCCCCCTGGTCTGGAGGCTTGTAGACAACCCCAGTTTGTATGGCTGTCCCATTTCCTATTTCCAGGGTGATTTACAGTTCTTCTGGCTCCTTATGTATATTCTGAATTTCTGTAGCTTTGATATTTTCATTGACATAAAGGGTCACTCCACCCCTCCTTTTTGCACCTCGGTCTCTTCTGAACAGTGCATAGCCAGGTACTGAAGTCTCCCAAGTGTGGTTACTGGTGAACTATGTCTCACTAATGGCTACTATATCCAGTTTAGCCTCTGTCATTGTTGCCTCCAGGTCTGGGATCTTGTTTCCCAGACTATGGGCATTTGTGTAAATGATTTTCCATTGGCCAGATTTCAGTGCGGAAGTTGTGGGGCAAGGTCTGGCTTTTCCCCTGCATGTCATATGGGTAGCCAGACCTTTTTCCTCATCTGGTGATGCAAATGAACTACAAACATGCTGAACTCCTGTTTGATCATTAGCTGAGGGGGGAGGGGTGATTTTTCCATTTGATGTATCAGGTGCTGCACCCCTCTCACCATTTGCTAGTTTAAATATTCTGCAAAGACATCAACCTTCTGCCCTGATCCAGTAACTCCCTCCTTAGCCAGATGCAGTCCATTGAATTTAAAGAACTTTCTCCTCCAGTCTTACCCTTCACCGCTTCCTCACTGGTACAATTAATCCCTTCCTTCAGGTGCTTGCAAAAAAAAAAAGATTAATGAATTGCTGAATATTCCTTAATGATATTAAGTTTTAATTAGTTTACTGTGAAAATGATTTGTCTGTTACATTTTATATTCTACTTCTTTCTTAGTTTGAATTGTGGTATTTTATTATAGTATATTTTTATTTCTATACAGTGCCTAGAGCCACCAGTGATGGGGCTTTATAAATAAAGTTTTACTTACTTACTAGCGACCTTAGTCATCTGATGGAGGGGGTAATATGCCTCCCCCCAATCAGGACAACAAGGGGATGAGGTAGACAGGAAGGCCAGAGGTAGGGGTCAACTGAATGAGGAGGAAGGTCCCGATTCACAGTGAAGGGTGGTGTCTCTGAATGCCAGAAGCCTGGGAAACAAGATGGCAGACTTGCAGTCACTGACAGCAGATGGAAAGGTGGACATAGCAGCCATCAAAGAGACATGGGCCACACTTTACCTTGACTGGGACCTTGCATTTCCAGGGTATAAATTGTATAGGAAGGATGGTAGATGGAAAGGGGGAGTGACTCTGTGCATGAAGGAAGGGATAAATTGTACCAGTGAGGAAGAGGGTAAGACTGAAGCACTGTGGGTACAGGGATAATCCACTGGGGGGAAGAAACTAAGGATGGGGTGGACTACAGGCCACCTTCCCAGAAGGAGGTATTGGATGAAGTACAAGGGTCTCAAATCACAGATATGGTCAATAAGGGGGAGGAAATAATAATGGAGGATTTCAACCTTCCTGGATATGATTGGAAAATCACAGCTATCTCCTGAACTAGGAAATTAGTACTTCTGGATGAATTTCAGAGTGGTTTCTGGCACAGGGTGTCTTAGAATGCACTAGGGAGAGTTGTACTGGATTTGGTCCTTTCCAACTGCAGGTATGTTCAGGATGTGAAAGTAAAATCTTCACTTGCAGGTAGTGACCACCATATAGTGAGGTTCCACCAGGACATGGGCATGGGGATGGTCAGAACCAAGGCAATGGTTTTGGACTTTAGGAGTGTTGACTTTGGTACAAAGGTAGAAACACTCTAGCACCTGGCAGAAAGGTGGAGGAAGAGCAACAGAACCAGGATGGTCACATGAGGAATGGCGGTAATGCTGCATGCTCTGGCTCCACGATGTTTGGGTGTTAAAATGTTTGTTGTGTATCCCAGTGCTAAATAAGCTTCCTGGCTGTTCTGAAGTGGCAGAGTAAATGTAAACGTGCCTACCTTATTAAAGCTGCTAGTAATAATATGTCCAAGGCTGATCTGTGTACTAAAGATCTCAGAGATCATTTTGTCTTGAAGAGGAAAAGCAATAAAAGTGGGCCTAATAGCTAAGCTAGTCCACAGGAGACACCTAAAACCAGGAGCAAATGCTCTGGGCAGATGCATTTGCAACAGAGACAATTGCAGTTGTTCCATAATTTCGAAAGTACACTGATCGGTCCTTCTTTATCTCCACTTCTATCATCAATCCCAATGACTCCAGCAATTGACAGAGCCATTGAGTTAGAACAGCACTACACCAACTATACTGACTTCATGAAGGTCCAATGGCACAAATCCAAGTAAAAACAGCTAACAGATTAATTGCTGCTGCTGGCAAGACTGCTTCTATAAGCTCAGATACCACTCAACTCTCAGCAGCATCAGTTGATACAGAAAACTATCAAAAGGTTAGTTTTTCAGTTATTTCACCACATTTGGGAAATAAACTTGAGGGCAAATTATCATTTGTAGCCACTACTCAAAACCTGTCAGGAAAAATTCTGTCACAAAGTTCATCACCCGTTACATCTAATACAAGCTCATAAACAGCTCTACTGAAACAAGCATCTCTCATTGCCTCCACTGTACACTCCAGCATGAGGGTGGTCACTGGCACAGACCCTGTTAGATCATCAGGAATCCAATTTGTAGTTCACACAGAGTCAGTTAATACAGTGGATTCAACAGCAACCCTTTTAACACAATTTGAAAATGAGTTTAAAGGGGATATCCTGAGAGGATTCACTACCATTTATTCTTCCCTATTAGTTCTAAACCAGACAGTCTCCAGATTAGGAGACAAAATGGAGGCTTTATCATTGTGAACTGACAAAATTGAAAAAAGAGTGAGCAAACTATAGGATCTAATTCACCCACTAAACGAATCAGTGGCTATTCAAATAGACCAGTTAAAGCAACTACAATGGCAGATCATGTAATGAGAGGATCATTCTAGGTTTAATAATTTGAAGTTAATTAAAGTACCAGATGGGACAGAGGGTCGAGGGGACCCCATCCCAGTCTTTGAAAAACTCCTGACTACAGCAATGGGACTGAAATAGCCTGAGGACAGAATACTGATAGATCATGCTAATCAAAGAGGGGTCCATGGGATGCATCAGCCACCATGAACCTGCCCAGTTGCTCAAGACAAGTATATATATATCAAACCTCATTACTATACTGGCTGAGAGTGAATTTTAAGGAAGGCACACATGGCAAGTGGTTTACTAGCTACAGGCATAAAATTCTTGTTTTTTCTAGATTTCTATGTTGAGAATCTGCATACTAGAAAATCCTTTGATAAGATTAAAGCTATGCTAGGAGAAAAGGGCATTAAATATGCCCTTTTACCACCAGCTAGAATCCATTTCTTTCTGCATAGCCCATGTAATATTTCAAAGATCCAAAGAAGGCTGAAGATTTTTTACTTTCAAATGTTAATTTCCACAGGCCATTTAAAGACCAGGACCACCCAAAATCAGCCCAAATGAACATAGCAACTAGATTGGATAATTAAGATCATCTCATGCCCAAATCATTTGACTGGGATTTTGCTACCACTTATAATGGGGGCATTTCTGTGAACAACCCTCTGGTCCAAATCACCATGGAATAATCTAATTCAAACCCAATCCTATCTGTGGTTCATATTGGAGGAACCTTTCCCTTCATTGGATTCTTTTTTTTTGTTTGTTGTTTAAAATTATATTAAATTATTATTTTTGAAAAAAAAATTTTTTTTGATAACCGGGTAGGTGCGCTAGACATGAAAGTGACTATTTTCAGGCACGACCTGGGAGGTCAACAACATAGGGAGATAACAGTTACATAGAATACAGTATCAGGAGCTGTGCAATACATTTCAGGCACGACCTGGGAGGTCAACAACATAGAGAGATAACAGTTACATAGAATACAATGTCAGGAGCTGTGCAATACATCGCAAGCATAAGGTGAGACAAAGTTAGGACAAATAAAGATACAAGACATGAATGGTTTAAAATTATACAATTGGAGGTAAGTTCCCAAGTGTGGATTATCATAGTAATAACACAAAACATGAGGTACAGAGAGAAGAAATATACTGAACGGCGGCATTATAACAACTTACTGAGAGTGAGAGGGTGTTGGTTTGGAAGGGGAAGGGAGAGAGGTAAAGTTGGGATAGGTGTAATGGGGGCTGGAGGAGCAAGGTGTCATCTCACACTGTAGAAGGTGTAACCAAGGGCGGCCAGGGCACAGCAAGTCTAGATCTATGGAGGGTTAAAGCAGGTACATTGAGCACAAGTAGTAAGGAGGGAGTGGTGCCATTTCTTAAACATGGCATGATTAGGTGCAAGACGGACATCTGGGGCAGTGAGTTCCAGTAGGAGGGACCTACATGCGAGAAACCTGATTTCCCTTTGGTAGTTCTACATCTGGGAATGCAGATCAAGGAAAGGTCAGTAGATCGGAGACCATAAGAGATGGGCTGAGGGATTAGCAGGGAGGCTAGGTAGGTGGACATACTAGATTGAAGTACACTGTCAATCAGGTTCCCAAGAGAGAGAGGAGACGTTATGCAGTAGGAGAAGGCCAATTGAGATCAGAGTACAGCAAGCAGTGATGTTTTAGTCTGGAGGAAGCAGAGGCGTAGCGGCATATATTGTTGTAAGTAGTGTCCCACCTATGAAGATTAGCTTTAGACATATTTGTATAGATTATGGATCCATATTAAATTACAACAGACAAAACATGGAAAATCAGTGAACAGTAGACCCATAAGTCAGGCATAAATAAGAAGAAAGCACAAAATCTGTACAGAAATGTATGGCACAGTTTGCAAGTAAGGGAATAAATATGTCCCATAACAAAGGGATCAGCATACAAATAATGCCATGAAAGGGGAAAAAGGCAAAAAGGAATTAGCTACAAAAGCATTGCAAAAAAAGCCTGACAAACATTCTGCTTAGAAATAGCCATAAAAAGGAGTAACAAACAAGACGGAAAAAGTACCATTATTAAGCTGAAGGGCTGATAAAAAATACAGCAAACATGGCATTCGAACAGCATGAGGAGCAGGGGAAATGAAAAACAAACAGGCAGGAAGTGGCTCTAAAGAGATAGGGAAAACATAAAATCATCCTGGAAGTCAGGGGACCAGAAGAATTAGAGGACTGACCACATAGCTAGCCAAGATAGGGGCCCCAGACATGATCAAAGGTAGAGAAAGTACCAAATGTTACATGGCTGAGGTGCTCATTATGAGACAATGTGGCCAATGAAGTTGTCCAGGCAGCAACTGAAGGGACTGCAGCATACCACCACTGTTGAAGTAAAAGCCTTTTTGCTTCAGTTGCAGCAACAGCAAGACATTAGAACCTTGTGAAGAAATATAAGGGGCTGGAGAGAGAAAGTCCAGAATAAAGTTAGCAGGGGAAAATGGATAGACGCCTGAAGAACAGTTTGACAAAAAGTATGAACCCTCTGCCAAAATGAATGGATACTCAGACAAGACCACAGCATATGGGGCAAGAAGCCAGCCGCAGAGTGGTATCTCCAGCACTCAGGGAACTGAATGAGACCGAGGTCAAAGAGAGCAAGTGGAGTGCAGTACCAATAATGAACTTGGTTTTGGAGCAGATGACTCCATGCATCCCTGTGAGCAAGGTGAACAACAGACCATGCTTGTGCCCAGTCCTCAGGGGAGACAGCCATGCCCAGGTCCTTCTCCCACTGGTGTTTAACTGGTTGTGTTTGGTCAGGAACTGAGTCCTTGATCACCTCATAAATAAGACCAACCCACCCCTTTGAAGCATGGATCGAGGCATACAGTGGGAGTCCAGGCTAGGAGGGTGTGTGTGAAGGGGGTGGTGGTGCACAGCAACTTCTGCAGGGCAGTGCAAAGCTGTAGGTTATTTCAAAAATCCTGACCAGGGATATCAAAATGCATGAGAAGGGTCTCAAAGGCCTGAAACTGAGAGAAGGTAGGAAGCAAAAGGTTGCACATCCATAGAAGCCTATGAGCATTCCAGCCATGCCATAAGAAGGAACCAACCACAATCAGAAACTGGGGTTTGAGTCAAAGGGGTATCAGTTCCACAGGCCAAAATTCCATGCAGAGCTGCTTACTCAGCACCCACCAGGCAGAACAAGAAGCTACAACCGTTGGATATGTATGAAAACAATGGGGGAGAGCAGAGCATTCAGTAGGTTCTGAAAACAGGAAAATGAACTATTGTCTCACCATTAACATTTCTCTCTCTCTGTTGCAGGAATGGATTTAGTTCACTGAACTTTTGAGTAAATATATGGGGTCTGGGAGGTACCTAACATGAAATCAATTATTTTTGGGTTGATTAATATTATGCAAAATTTAACACTGTACTCCAGGAATGATTTAAAAAGTTAAACTTTGGGATATGATTAGGTCTGTAATGGAGGCTCAGCATGTTGGCCAGGAAGCAGCACAGCATTGAAAATTACACCTCTACCAGTGACTCTCCTCATTGATGTTTGGGGGTGTCTCCTCTGCCATTGTTTTGTGACATGCAATGAATGTCTTGGTTTCGACTTAGTTCTCTTGCTCTCTCTGAATAAAAGATGGTACAGCATCAGGGGAGATTATCTGAAGGGGGCAAACATTCTGTCATATGAAATCTTTTTCAGAAAGCACTGGAGGGATGGAGTGGAGTAGGTGGGGGAGGAAGGTGTCGGGATTTCTTGAGATAGACAATAATAGGGTTTAGTTTTCATACAGTTAAGATTCTATTTAGGAAGGGGTCTCCTCTCTCATTTAGAAGATTAACTGCCTTATGGCATGTCACAAATGGTGAAGGGCAAAGTATTAAGTTATGTAACCTAAAGAGTGGAATTTTAGAAAATGAACTAGTTTTTGGTAAGTTGACAACTCTGATTTCTTACCATATGAATGTCAATAATAAGCAATAAGTGCCTAAAAATTATGTTGTGGAATGTAAAGGGTATGAAAGATAAGGTTAAAAATGGGAACATTTTTAGTTATGTGGATAAGCAAGCTGCAAATTGTGTTATGCCACAAGAAACATATTTAATATAATTTGGTTTACCTATGCCAATGCGACAACATTGTTGTCAACGTGTGGCAGAGAGACATCCCCGATGTCAACAGGCAAAATTTTGTTGGACTTCGGTCTGTTTTCTATCGGGGTAGCACCCCAAATATCCCATGTTGGGGGCTGTGCCCCAAGACTCTCTTTCTTAAAGATTGTTAATTCCAGTCAGAGTTAATGCTAAGGGGGTGAAGTCGGCAAAGGGCAAACTTTTACTGGAGACTTCCACAGTGACATTTTCGAGTCTTGTCCAAAATGTCACTGTGGGGGATTTCGCCGACGGGGTTTCACCCTTCCATTGGCATATCAAAGAATTCATATATCTGAGCAGAAGATGGGGTTCAGGGATCAATGCTCCATAGAAAACTAATTCTAAGGGGTGGCAGTATTCTTTAAAAAAAATCAGGTATCTCAGTTACACGATCTTTGATTGATGGCAAAGGTTGATATATCATATGTGAAATATCGCTACAAGGTCAAACTTTCACTTTGGCTAACTTACTGTATATGGACCAAATGAGAATTCACCAACATTCTTCATTAAGGTCTTCCTAAATTGAGTTACATGTAGTTCCCCTTGGATAATAGAGGGCAATTTCAATTTGACCTTAAATAATAATATGGACAGATCAAACCTTAATCCAGGGAAAATTACATTGGCTGCCACTAAAGTTTTAGAATTTGTCTGATTTAAAATTAATTGACCCGTGGAGACAAGCTCATCCTTTACATAAACAATACTGTTATTTGTTATCTGTTCATCAGAATAATTCAAGAATAGGTTTTGTCTTAGTTTTTGACACCTTGATGCATGTTCTGAAATAAATTTCATGCAAAGGGATAATCATTTCTGGTCATGTACCAGTCAAATTAAAATTGGAAATTTATAGTGAGAAAATGCAAAGGGCAGGATTTTCAAAACATGGTGCAGGGCTTGCATCTAGTCCTGCACCACATTTGGTTCTGGTGGTGCACCAAACCCTTCATCACATCTGCACCCAATTTTATAATCTTGGGTACAGTTGTGACAGTTTTCATGAGTTACAGCAGCTTGCACCAAATATATGGTGCAAGCTCTATACAACAGGCCGCCAGGATTGTAACAAGTTCAACCAGAAAAAGATGGTCTAACCTGCAGCAGTTGCCGCATGGGAAAGAAAATCCTGTTAGATCGCTGCAAGCCCCGTGCCCCATATCTTTGGCACACTGGGGCTTGCAATAGTTTAACAGTTTTCAAAATCCTGCCCAAAATGTCTTCAGATTTGACCCACATTATTGAAATACAAGCACTATTTAAATAAAAGAAATTTAGAAATACCATTATTTTTCCAGATACCTATAACTCAGGCAAATCACTCATTTGTGTGTGAAACACATTCAAGTCATACACTAGAGGTGTTTCTATTGCTTTTAATGCCAGATGTAACAAAAAAAAACTAGATCAATTAAAATGAATGGATTTGAAAATCTTATTTCCCAAAAAGAACAACTACATAACTCTAATTATGATTCTAATACATTATAGCAACTCTTAAACTGAAGAAACTCATATAATAATCTGGCCACTCTAGAAGCTGAATGCCAGCTATTATTAACACAAAGTAAGAATTATGCTAAGGGGTGATAAACCCAATAAGATTGGTATGACAGCTAAAAAAGGAACAGGAGGGCAGGAAAATTGGTAGTATTGGAAAACCAACTGGCTCTATTACTAATAGCCCTAAGGAAGTAAACAGGAATTCATTCAATACTATGCTAATTTGTTTACCTCAAAGCAAAACAGAGATTGTTCAGACATCAGTGTCTTTTCATTGGTATACCATTGAAACAACAAAAATGTTACAGTGAAGACCACTACAGTGACAAATTTGGCATGGTCACTGTAATGGTCCACTGTACACCTAAGCTGCTTCACCTGGTGTTTTACCCCCTTTTCAAATCCACTCTGACTCGTAGTTGATTATTTTAAAATTTGGGGATGCAAGGGGCAGAGCCCCCACATGGGGTGTGTGGGTACACAGCCCCCCCAAAAAAACAGTGTTTTTCTGATGGGCACAGTGCTGATTGTTGGCATTGTGCCTGTTGCTGTGATGGATTTTGACAACTTTGCTGTCGAAGTGGCCTGGTGGAATCCTTTTTATCATTTATTACTATATCTACACTGAAACTAGATCAGATAACAGTACTAGGAAGGGACATCACAATAGAAAGATAGAAATGGTCATTAAATATATTTCTGCTGGCAAATTATCGGGCATGGATGGCCTCCCAATAGATTTCTTTAAAACCTTCTTTCAACTAATTATTCTGCACCTTAAGAAACTGTATTATTTCATATTTTCTCAGCAGACACTGCCCCCATCTTTTAAGGAAGACATTATTTACTTGTTTAAAAAAAAAGATAAAGATCCCCAATCTCCAGGGTGTTTTCTCCATATTTCACTCATCAATTCTGATGTTAAAAAATCTAGCCAAAATACTGGCAAATAAGGCAGATAAGATCCTTTCAGGGATTATTCATCAAGACTAGAATGGATTTATTAAAGTATGATATATAAAAACTAATATAAAACATACCCTTAATTTAGTGGATACAGTTTAAATCAGCTGATTATTCATTCCTATCTCTAGATGCAGAGAAAGCGTTTGATTGGATAGAATAGAAATACCAAAAAATGGTTTTGGAAAAATTTGGATCTGGATCAAACTTTAGAAAATGGACATTTTATACTCCACCCTGTATGTAAGAATTAGAACCAATAAGGATATATTCAGAACCTATAAAACTGCATTGAGGGACCAGATGTGGAGGTCTTCTACCTCCACTTATTTTTAGTATCACTCTAGAACCCTTAGTCATTGCTATTTGAGAAAATAATGATACAAAAGGCTTACAGGTAAAGGATGTGGAACAAAGGATTAGTTTATATGTGGATAACACATTTACTTATTTGGATAATATGAATGAATGAATGTTTCCCAGCATTAAATATTCTCTTCACCACTTTTCTGTATATATCTGGTTACAAAATAAATTTGGAAAAATCAGAAATCATGGAAGCCAAAGGTCACACTGACCCATTTCAGAACATGGCATCCTGTAATATAAAAAAAAGGTTAACCAGTTGAATATTTGGATATTTATATTGACCAAAGTATTTTAATTAAAGTTAAAAAAAGCATTGGTACATTGGCAAACTTGTCCCATTAACATTAATAGGATGGGCAACTGTGATCAAGATGAACATTATGCCTTGGTTTCTGTTTCTATTTCAGACCCTGCCTATTATTATCGAGGATATTTTTTTTTTCACAAATAGAAAAGATAATGAGACAGTTTGTGTGGAAAGATAGAAAACTTAGAATGAAAGTAGAAAACTTATACCTTCCAAAACAATGGGGAAGATTATATTTGCCAAATGTTTTTGTGGTACTATCTTGCTGCCAACTTAACCCCCTTACATCTCTGGTTTCACCATGATACTCAATGGTCCCCTTGCCAAATGGAAGCTGCTTTTTGTCCTTACAGTGATATAAAACATGCTTTGCATGCTGTTCTGTACAGGAAACATATTCACTCTTTTTGCCAGAGCACCATGATGGCATGTAGAGCATGGGAGAAAGAATTACACCTTAATAAACAATCACAGAAAATTTCAGGTTTTTTTTGCTCATATATCTTAATGGCCCATTTGGCCTCTCCACAGTTGACCAACAATTTCAAGATCTGGCATATTAAAGATCCGGAACATGATTCACAAAGCTTTGCCCAGGTACAAACCCAGTTTGCCCAGGTCGCACTGGGATTTGTGAATAGCTGGTATTCACAAAGCACAGTTTGTCTGCACAAACTGGGTTTCCTCAAAGACTCGTAGTCGATTCATATATTTGTACATAGCTTTTTCAAGACCATAAATAAAATTAACTGTTTCATACCAATGTTGTAGTGTGGGAGACTGGTTCCTTTGCAAATGTCTAGAAAGGGCCTTCTTAGCACAGACCACTAGAGTTAATAGCAGTTTTAACTGGCACAGGCAAAGTTACAGGACATCAGAAGGGATATGTAGCAGAACCAGTAAGAGTGTTAAAGAAAAGCCAGACTCAAATAACTGAGTAATCACCTGAGAGACTGTTGCCCAATATTGCTAAATGCTGGGACAGGTCTCAAAAGTATGGACATTGTCTGACATAGCCTCTCCACAAATCCTCCAGCAGCTCCCTGCCGATGAACCTTTATACCGTGTCACCCATGCCAGAGTTAGAAAGAAATGAGATCTACACTTCCAAGTAAATTCCTTTAAATACAGGGTAGAGGTAAGGGTATATGTGGTCAAGGCATATTTCTTCCACTCCTCAAGACTACAAGTCATAGTACATTCCTTGTTTCATTTGGATAGGACAAACTGAATCAAGTCTATCAACAAGGAGTGTGAAAGAATAGAGAGTACCGGCCAGGTGTTCAGAAACAGTTCCCTTTTGAATTGAAACTAAGAACAAAGTGAAAGGAGAAAGCTTAGAAATTATCTCTTGTATGTGTAACAGTGTATTACTGAGGTAAGGATGAAGTTGTAAATATCTATAATGGCCCATGCAAGGAAGCCCACACCATGCTTGCAGTCTGGCAAAAGAGAGATAACCAGAAGTATCTATAATCTAATGATAATAAACTAGCCCTCTCCGAGCCCGGTGATGGATGAAATTATCTGATTTATTAAGAGGGTTATGCTGATCCCACGCTAATGCTGAAAGGTATATTCCTTCATGCTGGTGAAAGTGCATCTGAACTTCATGCCATTACTGTAAAATCTGAACTGAAAAGCAAAAAATGTAAGAGAGAGGGAAATAGCTTGGAGGGGGAGCAAGCAACACCAACCCCATGTCATACAGGTCATTGAGAGCAAATTCAATATCTTTCCAATGGGAACAATGGAAGGGGTTAGACCAGTAACAGAAAATACTGAAAAGACAAGCCTCAGCATATAGCTGAAAGCTGGGGAAACCAATAGCCCCCTTTGACAGAGATAAAGAAAGAATGGCTGCTCCAATTCTGTTTTTTTTTCTCTCCAGAAAAAGCGGAGAGGTAGTCTTTGCCAGTCCCGAATATAAGCCAAGGGAGGCATAAGAGGAATAGTTTGAGGGAAAAATAAAACTCTTAGTAGTACATTAATTAAAATTATCCCAAGTCAACAAAAGAAGGAGAGAGGCATAGTGGACCAACGTATGAGGTCTTCTGTTATAACCGACATCAAAGGTTCATAATTCAGAACATCTATCTGCTCAAGAAATTTTGGTAATCGTAACCCCCAAATACTTTATATTACAGTAGAAGCCATTTAATTGGAACACCCTGGTGGTGGGCTTTTTGTCCTGATTAAGCAATCATCCCATTTAACAGAAGGCACTTGAAATCCATTATAGTGCCCCTGTTTTTTCCTCTGTTTATGCAGTGCACACAGATCAGCTATGGATGCTCTTCCTGACACTTCAAGTACGGCTGTGTGTGTGAGACAATGCAAGAGAGAGAAAGAGAGCAAGAGAGAGAGCATACAGAGTAAAAGCACACAACACACAGATCAACCGTGGAAGGGGATTAAAACATCTAACAAGAGAGCCAACTGATGGCAGCATACTTTCTCTCTCTCTCTCTCTGAACATACTGAGGAACAGCACAAAATCTCTCTCTCTCTCTCTCTCTCCAATGGAACTCTAAGGGAAACAAAGTGCAGAAATCACTCTGTTGCAGTGTGGTTGTGGCTGTGTGTGAGACAGTTCAAGAGAGAGAGACAGCATATGGAGGAACATACTGAGAAACAGCACAAAATGTAGCTCTCTTTCTCTGATGGAACTCTTAGGGAAATTCAGGCATAAAAAATAGTGATATCTCTCTATCTCTATCTCTCTCTCTCTCACCAGAGAGCCGGACAGGTAGTGCATCCTTAGTGATGCCAGCACACTTTTTCTCCCCCACCCCACCCAGGAATTACAAAAAGTTAGAGCATTGGGTTAAATTAAGCAGTTGTTAAGAGGTGATAAGTTGTGAGCAATGAATAGGATGATGTCTGGTTTGGAAGTCATTTATCTTTGCCCCTCGAAAAACAAAAAGACCAGTGTGTTTACCTTGTCATTATCAGTTGTTAAGAGGTGACAAGTTGGGAGCATGGAACAGGAGCTGCTAATTCCATTTCACACATAATTACATGTGAAGTACCTTAAGGGCATAAACAGAGTTGGTACTGAGAGGCATCTTTAACCTGAGAAACAAGGGTACAACAAGGGGTCACAAGCTGAACCTGGTGGGTAGTAGATTCAGGTAGGAAATGAGGAGGCACTTTTTCACTGAAGGGGTTAAAAGGGGTGGAATGAGTTGCCAGAGCAGGTGGTTGCAGCACAGACGGTGGCCAGTTTATTTTTTTTTTGGGGGGACAGGGTGAAGAAAAAGGTTAGGACTTTAGTAGGCACTACTAGGAAGAAGTTGGGGGAGGGGAATAGGATGGTGGGGGATGACTCCAGGAGGAGTGGGGGAGGGGGCATCTCTGGGAAACTAACTAAGCTGCTCACTCAAGCAGATTCAATAGACAATTATGCCCTGTTTTATCTGGCAAATTGGTATGTTTGTAGGTACCTGGGCAGACGATAATCTGTGAAGCCCTGCTTGAGTCAGAAAAGTATTAATTTGGTCCTCCAAAAGAAAAGAAGAGTCAGAGTAATAAAGTGTTTAATAATAAGAATGAAAAATGGAAAGTATTTCCTCACTGTGATGTGATGTGTTACTCTGCCCATTTTGGAATGTTGTGCAGTAACTTTACTGTACTGGCAACCCAATGGCTTCAAAACTGTCAGGCAAGGTATCTGGTACCTTTAGGACCCCCAACATGAAGTTTTTGCCTTAAATAAAAAAGAACATGCTCCATCTTTTGATCCATAGGTTGCTGAAGCTCAGCCTGAGCATCAGGTGTTTTCAGACAAGCAGTCTTGTCCCCTTGCATCCAGATAGCTTGCAAAGTTTGTAGAGAATGGTAAAGCTCTTTCATCCGCTTGTCCTGGACTTTCTGTTTAGCTGAGTCATGCAATTCTTACAACAAATTACAGCTTTAAAGCATCCCACAGCATACAAGGGGATATGGAACCATCATTGTTTTCTTCTATAAGTTGCTTATCCTGAGCAACCAATTCATCGATTAATGACTGATCACTCAGGTAACTTAAATGCAGCCCCCAAAAAGACTGCAGAGAGGATTTATTAAGCATTAGAGATACCTGTAACAGAGAACAATCCGATAAATGAATGACACCATGTTCCACCTTACAAACATAGCCATTCTACAGTAGAAAAAAGTAGTCCAGACAAGCAAAGCCCCCATGGCATGCAGAATAATGAGTATGCTTGCGTTCTCTCATATTAATATAATGCCATGTATCAGCAATACAATACATAGATGCTGAAGAGTGCAATTAATATACTTGTATGGGATACTTGTATGGGATTTTGGCTTATTTTTTTTTCAAATTGTATTTTTGTGCCCTCTTCTTGTATCCCCCGAACTCTCTCCAGTGACCGCCCATTGCCCGGACTCTACCTCCCTGCATGACCCAACTTCTCTTCTCCTCCCTGACACCAGTCATCTCCCAGGTCTACCCTCTGGGGAAGGGTCACCCCCACCCAGGGCACTCTTTCTATAGGGTTGAGCACCAGGCCGGGGAGGAGACAGGGTGAGGAGAGCCACGAATGACTTCCAGGAGTGTGGTCCATGGGTGGGAGGCACTTTTGCCTACTGGTGGGTGGAGGGGGGGTTCTGCTTTGTTACACCCCTGTGGAGCCCGGCTGTCAAGGCAACATGCTGCCGCAGCTCCACTCCCATGCATACAAAAAAAGTTTCTGTTGTTAACTACCTTCAGCCACCACCAGAGGTCACTCCTTGAGCGATCATCTTCCCCAGCCCTCCCCGGGAAGAGAGAGCAGTCTTCTGGATGCTCAATCTCTCCCTGCCCCAGCTGACCCCAGGCAGCCTGGGTTGGCTCCTGAACCCAGGTCTCTGGTGTGACGCGAGGTGTGGTGTCCAATGCCTCAACCCTCAGTGGTACCGGGCTGGCCAGGATTTTGGTTTAGACATGTCAATGTCAGGTTTCAATGCTAGATTCAATTCCCTTCCCCACAACAACCATCCTTTTAAGGAGGACAATAGGGTATAAAAAATGTTAGCAAATACAGCCCTATCTGTTCCCACGTGAAAGTAAGAATTAACTAACATAATCTCTAGTTTATATATTACACCAATCACTATTACATAGCTGGAAGCATCATCTGTAATGCTAGAATGGACTTCTAAAGGGAGCCCCCACTGATGTAAGGTCAAAAATCCATGGCGACGGCCAGAAGGATGTGAGGCATAGAAAATCATAACATAACCCAACTTTAAAAATGTCATATGCTCATCTGGGGATAAATATGTTTCTTGCAATAAAATTAAATCAGCTTGCTGCTGACGGAAATATTGTAGGAGGTGGTAGTGTTTCACTGGATTATGTATTACATTTACATTATACGAAATAAGCTTAGAAACAGAAGACCTCATGTGTATATTGAATCTTATAAAGACACATAACATACCAATCAATCAATAACAGGAATATCAAAAACCTCCAATATGTGTTAAAGAAAAGTGAAACGCCTCCTAGCCCTACAAAAAACACTACACATATCATATTCATACTCAGAAAAATAAAATACCCCAAGCTCCGGTGTGAAAAGAGAAAGTAAGAAGTAAAGCCTTACCCAATAGCTTCCCACAATATTATTTCACTGACCTACACAGCCAGTATAGTGTTATGCTTGTGCAACTGTGTTAGTTTGGTTTTGGCTGTTCGCACTCTCTATTCCAGAGGAATTACCACCCTGTAGGGGTACGATGACAAGGAACTCTCGGAAAGGGTTCCACCCCTAGAGGTGCCACCTGACAGTTCCCATGGCTGAAGGTACCTTAGGAATCCCCCTAAGGAGAGAGTGCTGCCGCTGGAGGAGGAGGGGAGGATGGTGGGGCAAAGAAAAAATGCTTCACAGTGAGGCTTAGAGGAACTGCTTATATAGCTCAGGATGTGGGAGAGGGAGTGGCTGGCTGCTTGGCCACTGAATTCCAGACATAGCTTTACATTTCACTGACCTACGCAGCCAGTATAGTGTTATGCTTGTGCAACTGTGCTGGTTTGGTTTTGGCTGTTCGTACTCTCTATTCCAGAGGAATTACCACCCTGTAGGGGTACGACGGCAAGGAACTCTCAGAGAGGGTTCCACCCCTAGAGGTGCCACAGGACGGTTTCCATGGCTAAAGGTACCTTAGGAACCCCCCGCAAAAAAATGTAGTATCATCCCTGAAAAGGAGGCAACACGAAGCATAATGCAAGCAGTAACAGTGACATAGAAGCAGTAACTGTAACGTAGTAGTAGAGAAGCATAGGCAGTTTGATAATGCAATGATATGCTCAGTTGTCATAATAACAGCCAAGGTTTGCATAGCACGATACTGAAGGCTTGTTTTTAAGAGAAGGGGATGCCCTAAGGGGAGAGGGAATGGCAGGATACCCTCCACCTCCATCCAACAATGGAACCTACCTAAAGAAACTAGGGAAAACAACTATGCTAACTAAGTGTTATGACCTGAGGAAATGGAGGAGAGAAAAAAAACGTATAATGAGGAAATCTCTGGGGATCCAAGGCCTAGGTCACCTTCCCTCATGGCTTGGGAAAATTTGTTTAGTGACTGCTCTGCAGCTGCAATTTGGAAATCCCAATTAAAGGGAGGTGGAAAATATTCCAATTTGGAGGGAGGCTCTCACTCAGACCCTCTAGTGGGAATGTTGTGGAAGGTTGCGAGAAAACTCTGCAACAATACGTGCATCCATGGCACAGGACGAGAGCAACAACTGCTGAAGCACTCACCTGGCCTACGCACCATAAATCAAACCAGGTGAACCAACTCACCTGGCCTACCCACCATAAATCAAACCAGGTGAACCAGAGGCAGTCATACAGTGGTAGCCACAGATATTGCAAGCTATTTTCAGATATTTCGCAAAATTTCTGAAGAGTTTCTCTCTCTGCTGCCCCTACTGTTTAAATGCAAAAAGCATCATATATTTCTGGAAATATCACAGAAATTTCAGGAAAAAGCTGTCAGTGTCTGTGGCTACTACTGTAGGGAGAATGCAGTGAAGGTGCCTTGCTAGGGAAACCACTAAAGTCAATGGCCAACTGTTATAGTGGAACACTAGAGCCACAGGAGATCATCGTAATCACCCCTCACTGCTAGTCTTAAATTCTGCACCAGGAGCTGCTGTCACGTAGCAGGCAGCTAAAGTCAAGCCTGGGTGAGGACATTCCCAGCTATAGGCCAGGTGAGAAGGATCCCACCCTAAGTTGGACATGCTCGATGATGCGGACTAAATGCAGAGTGAGACTGTCAGCTGCAGGAACCCTGCACCAGATTAGAATAGCTGGCATGCCCCAGAAATTGACTGAGAGATGAAGCTGGTGAGCTGAATGAGCATGGCATGCTGAGATCATAATGAGCATGGAGTGCTGAGACCTTGCAAGGTCGAATGCAGATTGAGTGCAGCAGAATCCCAGGCCGAAGCCCGAAGGGATGGCAGTATGCATGAAATAATAGATTGTGTAAGCAAGGAGTAACAGCTGCATAAGCAAATGTAGACCTGCACATAGGTCAGTAAGCAATAGTCATGATAGGTAAACCAGCATATCAAACTTGTATAGCAATTAAACAACTGAATCGGCAGCAAGCCAGTCAGACAGTACAAAGCCAAGTCAAGGTGACAGACTCTAAGGATTTTTGGCGGTGAAGACAATTTTTTTTAATATCAAGCTATATTAACAGCCTCAGCAGGAGCTAGTTGGCTGACCTCAGAGTTATAAGTACAATAAAACAGGGAGACAATGCTTGAAAGCAGGTGTAGCCAGGCAGTGCAGGAAAGCTGCAAGTGAAATGAGAAGCACAGGTAGGGTCAGAGTAAACTGTGTCAGGTGAAAAGAATTGAGTATGCAACATGAAACAGCTATGGCTGAGCAGAAACACAGGTAATGAATGCAGTTGCATTGCAGTAGTTTGAGTGTGGTGAGCACAGTGTTAAAACACAGCACTGGGTACAATAGTAATTAAAGTAAACAGTCAGTAGCAGTGGCTGTAGTTGTAGGTAACTGAAAGCAGTAGCATGAGCTCTGCATAACAGAATGCTAGGAGATGCTGTGCAAGTAATTTGAGTTGTGGGTAAGTAAAAGCAAGTAGCATGAGCTCCGGACTAGCAGTATGCTAGGAGCTGAGATACAAAGCCCCACCCCCAAAAAAAGGGAAGGAAGCACACACAGCCAAAGGCAAAATACAAACCAGAAGTAGAAAATAAGCACAGAAGCCCAGCAGAGACAAGCAGGAGGGGGGGCAAGCCTCAGTCAGCCAGGGAGGCCTAACCAGTTCAGAGAACAAACTGGCAGAGACTTTAGCTGCAAAGGAAAAATTCTTCACAGTGAGGCTTAGAGGTACTGCTTATATAGCTCAGGAAGTGGGAGTGGCTGGCTGCTTGGCCACTGAACTCCAGGCATAGCCTTACATATATTAAATAAAGTATACCTTTAAACAGATAAATCAGTCTGTGGATATTTAAGCAACAATACTAAGTTACTCTACAGATGAATAAGCTAACATTTTCAGAAAACTTCTGGGTTAGAAATATTCTCCTTTTAAGAAAGTAAAATAGACTGTTTTTTTTTTCAATACAAAACTCATAATATTTACTGCTAATGGGGCAGAAACAGGGAAATACTATTATTAGAATAAACAGCAACAAATAACTCATAATAGGAGGGCTTCAAGGTAGGGAGCCAATAAAGCCAAAAGCCTTTTAGGCAGCGCTAAAAATGTGTAAAGTGCTACAGGGGGATAGACAATGTTAAAGATTAACCCCAAGTTGGCCAACCCACCAGTGCAGCGGTAGCACTACCGTTTGCGATGCCAGTGACCCAGGCTTGGTAGTGAGCCTGGGACACTGGATGAATGGGTGGAGGGAGAAGGATTGAGCACCTGGAGGGCTGCTCTCCTTCTACGGGGAGGGAGGGCTGCAATCCCATTGAAGTACCACCACCTAGGTGACCACAGGTGAAGGTGTACTCAGGAAGGCAGGATTCAGGGAGGGGCAGACATTGGCTAAGGAGCTGGAGGAAAGGCACATTTCTGTGTACCTTCATCTCCTTGGCCCCGCCTTGCATGCTGACATCTGCAGGGGTAGGGACTGGAAAACATGAAAAGCCCTGCGTCTGCTCCTGGAGACATGTCCCAGCACCAGTGACCAGAGTTTGGGGGAGAAGCCCCACAGTGTCCGCCCACCATTGGTCGAAGGATGGAAGGGTTTTGGGTCTCCCCTTCCACCCCACTCAGATGGTAATCCGAGGGATCGTAAAGGCAGGACACATGGAGGAGCAGAATTCCCATGATCTTCAGCACGGTCTGTGCAGTCACCTTGGGAATCCCTGAGGGAGGGAGCAGCTGTGGAAATGAGGGGACAGAACTAGTAAGTAAACAAAAAAAGATCAACCCCAAGTTCCAAAAGAACCAAAACAACATGGCAGGCAATACTAGCCCCCCAAAAAATGATAAGGGCTTCTTCACATGACGCCTGTTTGTTCAACCAGCCAATAAAAATAAATGGGGCAAGACTATATGTAGTTATGTTAATGATACGGTAGTCAGGCCCTAATCCTCCAAACCTCTAGAACAATCAAAATAGGGCAGCACATACAAGAGAACCCTCCCACCACTAAAACCCATATCTGATGTGGAAGACCCATCTATAATCCATAAATGGGATGAATTTAAGCCCTATAGCTGGGTGAGGATGTCTTCACATAGCAAACTTAATTGCAATTATAGTCCCCACTCATAGTCAGAATTACAGAATAACTGCTGAGGAAAAGTGAGGGAGAAAGTCACTCATTCAAAACCATTTGTTATAGAATTTGCCAAGAGTCCATGCCTAGTAGTTTATTCTGGGGGTATCAAAGCCGCTAACACCATGGTATCCATTATATAAGCTATGAGGGGGAATAAACAAAAAATGAAGATACACAATTAGTATATGTTTCATTATATTCATCCCTACACAGCCACTTACTTTATAAAATAAGAACTACGACTAGGGTAGTGAAAAAATAATCATTACTCATCAGCCGTTCTGTAACTATTTCATGCCACCTGACAAGGGAAAGGGTTGCTGTTCCAGAAGGGTCTGGGAGAGGAAATCCCCCTCTATGTCCATATCAGGCAATATTTTATAGTACCGGCCTTAAGATAAATATTTCTTAAAAAGTAATGAACTGAAAAAGTAGGAAACTTACATTTAGATCATGAAGGACAGAAAAGCAAACCAAATCAAAGCATCCAAACCCAAAATAAAATCGAACAACTAAAACCAGGAAAAAATAAACTATGCAACAGAGGAAATAGATCAACTAAAGACCTCAACTACAAAAGAACGTAATACCAGCATAATAAATAAAATCCAAGAGAAAAAAAAAACAGGATGATCAAGCAACTGAAGCCTCCTAATAAAGTAAGAAGAAAAACATGATCCCAAAATTAAAAAAGAAAAAGAACCACAAAAAAAATGCTCTGTCAGTTACTGCACCATCTTTAGTCCGAGAAAGTCCACTGTGGAGAAGCAATCCTGAAAGGGAGAACCAGATAACTTAGATGCAGTCAATAAACCATCATGGGCCATATATTTCAAGGATCAGTTTCCTGAACAAACAGCCACTTGAGCTACAAGGCTATCATGCAGGGTCATCACATTGGTAGGCTTGGAGCATTGCCTTGATTTCTTTAGGAGTAGTCTCAGTTCAGTGCTTCTTGCTCATGGGTGAATCTCGGGTCCAGGCGTCTTTTTGTAAGGCTCTCTTATCCTGGGCATCTGAACAATCCGTTTGCTCATCAGGAGCTAACAAATTGCAACTATTAAGTTCCTGGATTGCAGCATCTGCATCTTCAAAGATTTTAGTGCCATCTGCAAAATGTACCCGGTGCCGTGCAGGACATGGCATTAAAAATTTAATCTTTTGTGCTCATAAAGCACAAAGTATTGGGGTGTAGTCTCATCCTTTAATTTGTCAAGCTGGAGAATAATCACTATCAATGTAGATTCAGGTATTTTTGTACATGATAGGACCGCTTCGCCCGGCTTTATACAAATGTTCTTGTTTTATGGCATAGTTATAGAACCTGATGATAATGGAATGAGGGTGAGATTCTGATGAAGTCAGCTTCTGACCCAGTGCCATATATGCTCTTTCAATTGACAAGGCTGTTAAATCTGAAATGGCCAAGACTTTGGACTGAAGTGAATGCAGATATGGAACCATGTCCCCCGTCCCCTTATCTCCTTCTGGGATGCCATAAATGCACAAATTATTGTGCCTTGAGAGATTTTCAAGATCCTCACACCACTCCGTTAATTGATGGCAGTCTTGTAGTACCCTTATTAAGACCTGCTCCATTCTATTGATGCAAGTGTCTGAGTTGGAGGCTTGTGTTGTCAGTTCACTCACTTTTGCCTCCAGCAACTGGATGGAAGTTTCAAGTTCTATGTGCACAGAGCATGACTCAATGCAAAAATCCTTCAGTTCCTGAAATATCGCTGCAATAGTAGGGCTGGTGGATGTGTGAGCCTGGATGTTGCTTTCAGGCATGGTCCCAGACTGTAACCATACCTGTTGCACAGTTATGGATCTTGCCAAAGAATCGATGTCTGAGGTACAGTAGGGTTTTTCAACTTTTTAGTCTTACCCATAAGGAAATAAAAGGCCTCAGAATACTCAAAAGTTTTAAATAGTTGAATGAACACTAGTTGTCAAGGCTAAAATTGTGGCATGTATCGGAGCTACTTGACTAGCCAGCCATGTCAGTCGGGAGCAGAACTGGAAGTTGCAGTTATATCTAATATTAAAGATTACATACCTAAATGGGTCTCTTGTGAGATTTGCCTACTGCAGGCCCATCTTCAAGATGTAATAATGTTTAGGAAGCTGCCACTTGGGCTCTGATACCACCCAACCCTTGGCCTCACGGCTGCAGTCTGGAAGCACAATGCTAATGTAGGTTAACCAAACTGCACCTGCAACAGTTTGCCCATTTACACTTATGGAACAATCTTCTCCTCTGCACTGGGGGAAACCTGTCCACTAGAGGAACTGGGCTGGGAAAGGTATATGCAAGTTTGCACACATCATCGATCCTCACACCGGGCACCGCAAATCATTTGACCAACTGCAAGCAGAGTACACACTAGTAAAATAGCAGCACTGGCAATATGTGCAGCTTAGGCATGTGCTGGGAGCTCTTTTAGGCCTCCAGTTTAAACCTGGGAAACAGATCACTCTGAATAAGATAGTGTCACTCCCTGCTAGCGGATAATCGATGGCCAAGGCTGCTTACTCACAATTGCTCGAGATCTGGGGGAACCCTATTGAGTCCCTTTGAATTAAGTGGAGCTCAAAGCTGGGACAGGATATCTCCCCATAAGATTGTCACTGATGCTGATCAGGCATAAAGCAAGCTGCCAGAGGTACTAAAAGCCACTTCATAGAATTCAAAATCCTACACCAGTGGCACAAGACCCCACAAAAGCTGAATAAGTTTGGCATGTCCACCATAGACAAGTGCTGGAGATGGCTAAAGGGAGCAGGTTCAATTATGCACATAATTTAGGAATGTCCTACTGGGATAACATCCAGACCACTTGTGCACAACTTCTAAGTTGACAACTGGACTTTTCTCCCCAGCTTGTGATGACGGGATTAATTGACAAGGCAAATATAACGCAACTGCTCATACCTCAAGCTAGGAAGTGGCAATGAGGTACCCTGATTACAGCAAAAAGAATACTGCACAGGCATTGGAAGGAACAAGCCTTCCCTGCTTTATCAGAGTGGCTGCAGAAGTTAGGATAGATGGTCAGCTTTGAGTGGGTACACTATGTAGTAACCAGCAGGTTGGTAGATTTCTTTGGTATGTGGGGCCCATACCTCACCTGATTACACTGCCAAATTCCACAAGGTCTCTATATGCCTAATTCACCTTCCAGTCCACCCTCATGATAAAGCAAGCACCCAGGCACAGATAGGGGTGGGCTGGCATAGTCTCCTGACTCTTGACCCCCTCCACTCCCTCTTCTCTATCCTTAACCCCCAAGACACAATGGTGATCCTGCTGTGCTCTAATGCTGCTGTACTTGGTCCAGTTCAAGTGTCTCCCATGCATGCTACTGAGCTGAGATCTATTATGGTACTATTTCATACTCACACAACATGTACTGTATGTATCTCTAATTTATGTATTCCTAACTGACCAACATTAGAATTGTATCTCCATTGAGCATGCCCCAGTGAGGATTCTTCCAAGTTCTACTATGTGTATTAGCATGCTTGTCTGTACCCATGTCTTTAATTAAAACATAAACTTTGTATTTAAAAAAAAAGAAAGTGGGAGACACATGGCAAGTATAGTGAAGTTGTGTAATGTGTGAGGGATGCATAATTTTTGCATATGGATGTAATGCTCAGTTTTATTATGTGGTGGTGTTTTTCAGTGTCGTATTGTGGTTTCAGTATTCAATTTCATAATGTGGTATGGGCATGGAATTTCAGAATGTGGTGGGAACGATGGTACCTCACAATTCTGAAATGTGGTGGTGACAATTTGAAAAAAAATTTGAAAGGCTCCACCTGCAGTTCAATGGGTGAGCAACCAACCACACCTACTTCCTGAACTACATAAGCAGTTCCCCCCAGCCTCCATCTGAAGCACTTTCTCTTTGTCAGCCAGAGGCTCTGTTGGTCTGTCTTCTCACTTTGGGCCTGCTGCAGCCTTTCCTGGGGCCTGCTTGGGCCTTGCCCCCACCTTCTAGTTTGATTGTGCTCTGGACACTGTTCTCTTTCTGCTGGCTGTGTTCTTGTGTTTCTCCTACTTTAGTTAGCATTTGTTTGCTTCCAGCTGCTGTGTGCTTCCTTGTGTGATTGTTTGTCTGTTTTAATGTGTTTCTTTGGTTTCTGTTTTCTTTTTTGGGGCTTCTGCTTTTCCTTACCATATTGTTGCCTTTGTTTGCACTGTGTGTCTCCTGTGTCTGTGCCTCTGACTCCTATCTAAGCCCAGTTTTTTCTGCAATTGTCATTGTGTGCTCAGCTCCATTGCTGTTTCTCTGCTAATTGTTTCCATCTGGACTTGGCTCGCTCTGCAAGCCCTGGTCCAAGCTCCTAGTGCTCAGCTAGCTGCCAGCTCTGCTGCATAGCAATAGTAGCAACCATTCCCTGTTTTACAGCTCTACTCATGATTTACTCAGTACTAGCTCCATTAAGACAATTCTGCAGCTCCACTAAGACAAATGCTGCATTACTATACTGACACTTCTGCTATTTCATGCCTGCTGGTCTTATGTTGCCTTGCTCCTGGCTCCTGGTTAATTCAAGCTTACTCTTGGCTCCCTGTTAATTCAAGAGTGCAGTTTTGTCTCATGCAGCTCAGTTTCAATACAGCCCTTTTGGGGATTTACACCTGGTTAAACATGTTTATCGGTACTTGGTGGGACTCAAGCATACAAACATAGAAACATAGACTTTGATGGCAGATAAGGACCGCTTGGCCCACCTAGTCTGCCCATTTCGCTACCTACAGCATAAGCTACAGATCCTAGTTAACCTCAAACCTAAGTCTCATGCAATTCTACATACTTTTCCATGGGATTCAAACATGCTTACATGCTCATTATATACACTGCTTCAATGTACTCTGGAGGTCAGCTCAGCTACAACTGTCACTATAAACTAGTTTTAAAATTCTGCATGTGTGTCATGGCACTTTACTGTGGTTTCTTTGTTTTTTCTACGGTGGGGGACTGGTGGTTATAGTAGAGATTTGTGACCCTGTGTGGTTCAGTTACCGTATGTTCATATACTGCCTCCATCACTAAAATCCTCTGAGTATTTATCACCTTTAATTGGCATTCATTGATGTACAGGTTGGCTAGCTTCGCACCGAATAAAGGCCCAAGTTACCTTGAACTGGTATGCATTCCTATGCTAGTAGATTGGTAAGTCAAGCTACCATGCTTCTGTGTGCTATTTGTTTATCGGGTCCATTGCTGCAGGTGTTTACCATGCCACTCATGGCCTGTTAATTCCTGCTTTACCATGTAGCATTTCCAAAGGTGCTTTCTTTGCTGCATAGTACCTAATATTCTCTGCATTACCTTGTATAGCCTGCTCCATTGCTAGAAGAGATTAGCCGACCATGCCCATCAAATTATTGGCTCTAAGCTCATTCTCACCCATTGGTCT
This sequence comes from Neoceratodus forsteri, assembly GCA_016271365.2. NCBI lineage: Eukaryota > Metazoa > Chordata > Ceratodontiformes > Ceratodontidae > Neoceratodus > Neoceratodus forsteri. The sequence continues at coordinate 630,176,363 of CM028132.1, forward strand.
TGCTCTGCACCCTAGTCTGCATCCTAAGCGTGTGATGCCTGATGTGGAGTCCTTCCTTTCTGGCCCATAATGGGAATGTCCTTACTCCGGGTGGAGCTTTAGCCATTTGTGTGCAGTGGCACATCTTGATATAGAATTTATGACTATCTGCGAAGCGAGGATATATTGCTATCTTTTAGTTGCAGTACAGTATCAGCTACCTAGGCTCCTTCAAAGCATTCTCCCTATGACCGTTCTTGGTTCACTTGATTTAAATAGTAGATCATAGGTCAAGCGAGTGCCTCAGTGGTTATTCTCGTCTCCTCTTTCCACCTTAGAGGTAGTTTGTTGCAGAGGCCAGTACTCACAACCCTCCACAGCGCTCCTGTTAGAGGGAAAGAGTGAGAGTTCCTCTAAATTGAAATATTTTCTACTTCCCTTGTTTGGGTTTTCTAAATGGCAGTAGCACAGCCATCACTAACTACAACATCCCAATCCTGGAGGGAAGGCAATATCAGCCTTGGATCCCCAGAGATTTTCTCCTCAAAGGGTTTTTTTCTCTCCTACATGCCTCAAGTCATATTACTAGCTAGTTTTGCATTATTCCCTAGCTCACATAGGTAGGTTCTGTTGTTGGATGGAGATAGATGGTGGCCATAGTAGCCATTCCCTCTCTCCTTAGAAATCCCCTGGTTGTCATCAGTGCAAGCCATATTATTGGAGCTATCCTGCTAACTTGTGCATCTCATTTATGTGTCATTAAGCTGCCTGTTTCTGTCAGTCTGCTTCTCTACATCCTAGTCATTGATCACTGCTAGAATTCTTTTAGGATTCCTTCTTAAGGTACATTTAATACCCATCATTGTAATTTACTTCAAGATCGTGACTGGGATTCCCTTGCAACTCGTTGAAAAAAACTTGTAGGGTATAAAGCCTTTTTTGAATATGGAGGGAAGTTTAATCATGGTGTGATCTCTATTGGTGTCCCTATTTCTGATAGATATAACCTAAGACATTTAAAACATAGATGTCAAAAGGTTCCCCTAGAACTAAATGTTTATAGTAAAATGCAACGTCATTTCTATTTGCCGAAAATATGGAATGAAATAGATTCAGATATTAGAACTGTTGATAGTTTTAATAAATTTAAGTATTCTCTGAATATTATTTGGAGAGATAGATGCATTTGTTATGGTGTTTCTTAGATTATAGAAATACTACTTTCTTACTTTTTCTTTTAATCCTTCCCTTCTTTTTTATTCCTTTGTTTTTCGTTTGTCTCCATTTCCTTCCTTCCTTTTTTCTTGATGTTTTGTCCTAACATGATAATTTTGAGAATGTAAATAATTCGTTTTATGTTATTAGATATCCAATCTTTGGATTTGCCTGGATAATGTATATTTAAAGTGTGATGAAATTGTTGAATTTCTCTCACATACTGTGTATTTATGTATGTCTTTTGTAATCTATGTAGCGGAATTGTTTGTCCTACATGTAAGATTTGTTCCTATAATATATTATTACATGATGTTTCTGCTCTTTGAAATTGTAATCTTAAAATGGGACAACTTTGATAAACAGGGCCTTCGGTCCTAAACGTAATTAAACTGTTAAAAAATAAAAGTTTTTATCTATCTATTTAGCCAAGGGACCCTTCTCATGGAACCTATAGGGGTGTACCAACTGAAGAGTGAATCCCGACTGCAAAATCCCTCACAGCAACAATCTTGACGGGTTTCCAAGATTGTTGCTGTGAAAAGTTCAATCACCCTTCATTGACTTTCACCCTTCCAGACAACTCTGACTTGGAGTTAGTTATTTTAAGAAGGGGGGTGGGGGTGCAGCCCCCCGATACAAAACACACTGATGTCTGATAGGTGAAATTTTGCCTGTTGACATCGGGTATCTCACTACAGTATGCCAAACATCGAAAACAGTGTTGTCGATTTGGCATAGGTAAACCCCTCTAGGGGTGGAACCCTCTTACAGGGTTCTTTGCCTTCAGTACCCCTACAATCTGGTAATTCCTCATTTAATAGAGAGTGCAAACAGCCACAAACATTGTTATACAGTTGCACAAGCATAGCATTATTCTGGTTGAGAAAGCCATTGAATTGAAAGGCTCTGCCTGCAGTTCAATGGGTGAGCAACCAGCCATGCCTACTTCCTGAACTATATAAGCAGTTCCTCCCAGCCTCCATCTGAAGCACTTTCTCTTTGCCCCACCATTCTCCCCTCCTCCTCCAACAGCTCACCTGTCTACTCCTGGGGGGGTTCTTTCCTAAGGTACCTTTAGCCAAGGGACCCTTCCCTTGGCACCTCTAGGGGTTCAACCCTCTTACAGGGTTCCTTACCTTTAGCACCTACCTCTACAGGGTGGTAATTCCTCATGGAATAGACAGTGCTAATGGCCACAAATGTTGTTATATGGTTGCACAAGCATAACATTATACTGGTTGAGAAAGCCACTGAATTTGAGATTGTTGCAGGGATATTTCAGAATATGGTGGGATGCATAATTTTGAAGCATGGCAGATGAAATTAATTTTTAAAATGTGATGGAATGTGCAGTTTTGAAATGAAGCAGGAATACACAATTTTAGAATGGCAGGAACATGCAATTTTAGAATGTGTCTGGGACATGTAACTACTGGAAAGTGGTTAGGCTGCACACTTTTGGAAGATGGTGGGGATGTGCGTTTTCAGAATGGGACAGAAATAAGCAGTTTCAGAATATGGCTGTGACACACAGTTTAGCAAGATGTTATGGAGGCACAATTTTGGTATGTGACTGGGACACACAATTTCAGAATGTGGCTGGGATGCACAATTCCAAAATATGACATGGACATGCACTGTCAGAATATGGCTGGGACACAATTTCACAATGCTGCAGGGACACGCAATGTCAGAAGATGGTAAGGACAAACAGCGTCAGAATGTGACAGGTTGGAATCTGTGTGTGCAGGCATTTTCACAATGTGGCAGGTATGCACAACACTGAAATGTGGTGAAGACACACTTTCTGAATGTGGCAGTGACACACAGTTTTGGAATGTTGTATCACCACTCAATTCCAGAATGTGGTGGATATGTGCCATATCAGAAGGTGGTAGAGGTGTACAATTTTGTAATGTGATGGTGATACAAAATTTTGGAATGTGACAGGAATGCACAGTTTTTGAAAATTGCTTGGAAACACAATTTTGGACTCTGGTGGGGTACACACAATTTTGGAATGTGGTGAGAATATGCACTTTTGGATTGTGATTGGGAAGCACAATTGTGGAATATGGTGATGACACAATTTTGGAATGCAGTGGGGACACAAAATGTTGGAATGTAGCATTTACAATTTCTGAATGAGGCGAGGCTGCCCATTTTTGGTATGTGGCTGGGATGCACAGTTTTGAACTATGGCATTGTTATACAATGCCGAAATGCAGTCGGGCCAGACAATTGCAAAACACAGAGAGGGCATGCAATATCAGAATGTGGCGGGGATGCACATTGTTGGAATGTGTTTGGTCTACCTAATGTTAGACTATGGCAGGGGCATGCAATTTTGGAATGCACCAGGTATTCACTGTTAGAATGTGGCTGGAACACACAACTTTAAAATGTGGCGGGGATGCACAATGTTGTAATATGGTGGGAATATGCAATGCTGTAATGTGGCAGGATGCACAATTTTGAAAATGTGGCAGTGACACACAAGTTTGGAATGAAGCAGTGACACCATTTTGGAATGTGGCATCCACACCCAGAGCTTTAGCATATGGTGAAGATTCCTGATTTCACAATATGATGGGAAGCACAATTTCATGAATGTTGCAGGGACACTCAATTTGGAATGCAGCTAGGACACACAGTGCTGGAATCTAGCAGGGATGCACAGTTTTGAAATGTTGTGGATGTGAATAATTTTGCAACTTGTACAAGCAATTACAAAATAAAATTGTGTGTGCTCTGTCACATTCTGACAGTGTGCATCCCTACAATATTTCAAGATTGTCTGTCCCTGCCAAATTCATAGTACTGTAGTAGTAGTAGTAGCAGTAGTGAGTTTATATAGGCACCTAATCTTAGGGGCTCTGAGCTCTGTATATCATTAAAATCACAACTCACAATATAATAAAACAAATACATGCAATTAAATACAATTTTATCCCTTAGACTACCAACAGAATTAGAATATATAGGAATTCTGGACAGATATATCAGTCCATGACACATCAAGGGGTAAATAAAATTTAAATAAATGAGACAGAGCCATTAGATAAAATTGGCAATTAGTGGGGCAATAGTTAATTACTAAAACCAAATGTGTCTGTGAAAAGGTAAGTCATTAGACCCTTCTTAAAGGCTTCCACTGAGGGGGTTCTCCCTTAAAGAACTTAGGAATGAATTCCACAGGGCTGGGTGAGCAACTTTAAATGCATGATCTCCTGATGTCTTTAGCCTAGCCCTGGGAACTGCTAGGAGGCACGGCTCGGAGGAGCAGAGAGGACAAGGAGTATGGTAGGGGATCAGCAGGTCACTCAGATAACTATGGCACAGTCCACATATGTCTTTACAGGTCCATTAACCAACCTTGAAGTTGATTCACCACTTCAATGGCAGCTAATGCAGATCACACAGGACCAGGATTAAGTGATACAACCTCAGCAGGTATGTCAATAAGCTGGTCGTTACATTCTGCACCAGCAGCAGGCATCATAGGACCCTTCCACTAACCTTGAGATATAGAGCATTACACTAGTCACCTCTAGATGTCACAAAATCATGTACCAGTGAAGGTGGGTCATCTGGTAGGATCAAGGCTTTAACCTGGGTGATTTTTCCTGAGATGGTAAAGGCCACTCCAGACAACAGATAACACTTGAGCCTGAAGTGTCAGTCTTTCATCCAGAATGAACATAGATGTGTGTCCCTGCCATAATCAGAGAATACATGCCCCTGCCACATTCTGAGATTGCACGTTCCCTCTGCATTCCAAGACTGTGCACCCTGCCACATTTCATGATTGCATGTCCCTGATTCCAAAATGATGTGTCCCAGCCACATTCTCAGATTGCATGTCCTTGCCACATACTAAGACTGCAGGTCCCTCATTTAGAAATTATTAGAGATGTGCAAAGTAGCCAAAATTCACTCTTCAAAATATTTTGTGAATTGCTTTCAATTAGAGAAGCGCAATTTGCAAAATTTTCCAATTCACAGAGTGCGGATTGACCAGCAAATGTGGAATTTCATGGGTGAAATGCCACACCTCTTGGCAAAAACTATGATTACTAGCAGTGGACCCCCCCCCCGGCCAATCGCCAGCCCCAGTATAAAGAAATGTATATAAAATCCCTGATGTCTAGTGGTCCCCCCTCACTGATTGCCGGTCTCAATGTTAATATATATAAAATCCCTGGTGTCTAGTGGTCACTGCCCAGCTGATCACCAGCCACAATGTAATATATATATATATATATATATACGATCTCTGGTGTCTAGTGGTCCCCCCACCACCAAATATATAATTGAAATACCTGGTGTCTAGTGGACCCCACCACCCTGCCCCTCCACCCCGACCTTGAGCAGGTGACTAACTCAGCTGGTCACCTGACTTCGACCTGGAATGAATGGTGTACTTGTATAGTATGTGTCATTCATTCAAATCAATCAAAGTCTCAACCATGGTGGAGAGTGAAGGGTTGTGCTGGTCACTGGCTCGACACTGTGGTGGAGGAGGAGGAGCAGGGTGGTGGGGCACTACCTGATGGGGTGGGAGTGTGGGATCCTCTAGATACCAGGGATTTCCTTGATGCATATTTTTTTTTCAATGGGGACAGTGATCAGTGGGGGAAAGGGACCACTAGACAACAGGGTTTTTATATATATTTATTTACAATGGGGCCAGTGATCGGTAGCGGGGGGGGGTCCATTAGACTCCAGGGATTTTATATATATTTATTTACATTGGGGCTGGTTATCAGTGGGGGGGGGGACACCACTAGACACCAGGGAGATTTGCAGTTTGTAACTTCTCCTTGCTTTGGGTTTTTTAAGTGCAATTTGCACTTAAAAAACCAAAAGCAAGGCAAAGTTACACAGGACAACTACACGAATAGATCCACGGAGGTAAATTTGGCAACTTTGTGGATAATTCACTGGGAAAATAAAAACTTTGATGCATTTCTAGAAATAATGCATGTCTCCCATTCTGAAACTGCATGTCCATCCCTTATTTTGAGACTGCATGTTCCTGCCTCATTCTGAGACTGCACATTCCCTCCTCATTCCAAAATTGTGCATCCCTGACACATTTCAGAATTGCATGTCCCTTACTCCAAAATGATGTATTACAGCCACATTCCAAACTAGCTCATCCCTGCTACATTCTGAGATTGTATATCCCCACCACTTTCTGAGATTGCACATACCTGCCATAGGCACTGGGTCCAAAGAGTAGAGACAAGAATAGCGTTGGCTTGGACCATGCAGCAAAAATGACACTGATTTTTATTTTACGGGGCCTCTGCCTCCCGAACCCCCAGACTAATGGATTCTAATTCCCGGGGGAGCAGATATTGGGGAAAGTTAAAAATTATGGGGCCATGGAATACAGTTTCCATGGCCCCACATAACAGAGTGTAAGTTCCAAAGACAGCAAACTTGTTGGAGACCAGGATTAGAACCCTAGTCTCCAATGGCACTAGCTGAGCTGCTTGATGCCCCAGCCCTCCATGCCATGGGAGCAACTTGGCCAGCCTCCTGTTCCCTGCAGCCCTTGTTCTGTGTACAGGACCATGGACAGTGACCAGAGGAAAGCTTACAGCAAGCGCTATAAATCCCCTCTCGCTGTCCATGTGAGCACTTACCAGACTAGCTCTATTCTGGTAGTGCTCATTTGATGGGGTACCCCTGCAATATTCTGAGAGTGCACTTCCTCACAACATCTTGAGATTGAATGTCCCTATCCCTAATTCCAAAACTATATATCCCCACCCAATTCCATGACTGGATATTCACACCACATTCTGAGAATGCATGTCCCTCATTCTGAGACTGCATGTCCCTACCACATTCAGAGACTGAGTTTCCCTGATGCATTTCAGGAGTGTGCGTATCCTCCATATTCCAAGATTGCATGTCCTCACAAGATGCATGCAAACTTTTTAAACTGAGTTACATGTACCACTATGTGAAGTGACCTGACTTCATGCAGCACAAAGTGCTACTTCACTTATTGTAGTTCTCCACCTGGCGAGGTGGGTACTTCATGAGGAAGAGACTACATATGGTGGCAGTTGGCTCGTGAAGGTGTCAATATGGTTAGTGCTGCCATGCAGAAAACTATTTGTAGTGTTGCCTTTGCAAGTAAATTACCACTATTGGTAGTTTTGTTTTGGTGTGAATCTATCATTAAACACCTCCCCCTAAGCCTATGTAGCATAGCACTGGCTGACTACACTGAGTATTCAGTTGTTACTACTATCATATCATCATAATGACAAATCAGCTAATCAGGTGTTACTAAAGAGGACACCACATTCATTCACTCATTCGTGTATGGGATTCTGAAGCTAGCACAGCAGCCTGCTCCAATGAAGGACCCAGATGAGTTTTTTGCATGTTAGGTGTTACATATCCTTTACCTTTGAGGACTTGGGGGTAGTGAGGCTTGGTGTTAGAGGGTGGGTATGGTGGGGGTTTCAGTTAAATTAGAAATTCAAGGTGTTTGACAGGTTGGGAGGGGGTCAGTGGTTATCATCATCATCATCTTTATTTTAATGATTGCCCTTTTGCAATTGAAACTCAAGGTGTTTTACAGAACTAAAATCATAAAACAATAAAACATATCATGCAATAATATAAATTACTTAAAACAGATCAACTAACTAGTCAGATAAAAAGGCCTGACTAAATAAAACATTTTTTAGTCCTGTTTGAAAATTTCCAGAGACTGAGATTCCCTTACATAGTGAGGAAGGGAGTTCCACAGGGTTGGGGCACTGAAAGAAAAAGCCCGAGGGCCAAATGTCTTGAGGCGAACCTTGGGAACTTCCAAAACACCTTCCTTGGTGGAGTGGAGTGGAGTGGACAGACAGAGTGGCAGGGACACAGGAGATCTTGTAGGAAACTAGGCCCCTGAACATGGAGGGCTTTGTAGGTCATCAAACTGACCTTGAAGGTGATCTGCCACCTAATTGGCAGCCAGTGCAGAAAGTGCAGCACAGGTGTAATATGACATGATATTGAGAGACCGGTCAATCACCTGGCTGTCACATTCTGCACTAGTTGTAAGTGGCAAAGATCAACCCCCATTAGCCCCAGGTAGAGATCATTGCAGTAGTCTAGCCAAGAAGTCTCGAAGGCGTGGATCAGGGATGGGAGAACAGTCGGGGTGGACCAGATGTTTAATCTGGGCAATGTTTCTCAGATGGTAGTATGCACTTTGGACCACAGCCATCACCTATATTTTAAGTATCAGGCTGCAGTGCAAAACAACACTCAGATTTCTCACTTCAGCTGAGGTAAGCAACTCGGAGTCCCCAATCATTAACCCGGAGACCTGATCAGATTGCACCTTCACCCCCCAAGCAATTAGGTCCCACCACCAGTACCTCAGTCTTGTCTGGATTCAACCTCAACTAGTTGGCTTTCATCCAGTACTGGATCTCAGAAAGGCATTGATTAAACACCAACACCTCCTCCTGCTGCTCAGGTGCAAAAGACAGGTATAGCTGAGAGTCATTTGCATAGCAGTGAAAACTCAGTCCATACCATCTTATAATGTCTCCAAGTGGCAGCATATACACCGTGAAAAGCATGGGGGACAGAATAGAGCCCTGTGGGACCCCACATGGCAGGGGCAGGGTGTTGCGGAAAAAAGCCCCAACACCACCCTCTCTGTCCTGCCAGTGAGGAAAGATCAAAAACAGTTGAAGACTGTACCAGTCAGTCCACAACAGATCTGAAGGTGCTCCAAAAGCACCCCATAGTCCATGATGTCATATGCTGCTGAGAGAGCTATTTAATTTGTTTTTATTTATTTATTACTAGGAGATTGAGGAGAATAAGAATGGAACAACTTCCCCGATCTCTCACCACCAGAAGATCATTTAGCACTCGAATAAGGTCAGTCTCAGTCCTACGCCCCTTCCTGAAACCCGACTGGAGAGGGTTGTAGATGTCATGAGCTGACAAACGGGTCTTCAGTTGAGAGGCCACCACCTTCTCAATAACCTTACCCACATGTCTGTAATTAGCCAGGCAGTCCAGGTCCAGTGAAGCTTTCTTCAAAAGGGGTGTTACCATTGCCTCCTTTAAGGGCTCAGAAAAGACCCATGTCACTAGGGAGCACTGGACTGTCCTGGCTAGGACTGGGTCAATGACATCAACACACCCCACTAGGAGGCACGTTGGACCTGGATCCAAATTACAGTAGGTTGGCCTCATCTCTTGGATGACCTTCACAACATCCTCAACAGCCAACTGGTTGAAGTCAGACCAGACAAACTGATTGCTCGTGACTTCTAGCTGACCACTGCATATTCCTTTGGAGAGTGATGACTAGATTCTGGATCTAATGGTGGCAACCTTATCAGCAAAAAACAGATCAAACTCATCACACTTTGATTGTGAAAAAATTCTCCCAGACTGAAGGCAGGTAGTATTACACAGCCTGTCAACAGTGTGTAAGAGCTGAGCTGGTCTGTTAATTGCTGCAGCAATCTCCTTGGACAGGAATTCTGCCTTCTTGCAGGAGATTGCTGACTGATAATCCCTATAATGGGACATCAAAATAAGTTTGTCTTCTAGAGATCTAGATATTAACCAGCCCAGATCCAACCTTTGAGCCCCTCATCTTCATCTCCTTGAGCATTTTATCAAACCAGGGGGATCTCTGGTGTGAAGTGAGTGGTTGAACTCAGACAGGTGCGATGAAGTTGAGAGCTTCAGTAACAGCCTTATTATAGGTTTTAACCAACTCCCCTGGTTACTCCCACATACGCATCATATCTGATAGGTCAAACACTGCCATTAGACCCTGTGGGGTCAAACCCCTTAAAGGTCAGTACTGGACCATCTCCTTAGGGGAAGGTCTATTGGGGGGGCTTAGAATGAGAACCTCACGGTATGGTGGTCCTACCAAATGACAGGTTCCACCATAAGGTAAGTGACCACCATTCCCAGCAGGAAGATGAGATCCAACAAATGACCTTGTATATGGATTAAAGAGGTAACAACCTGTGTTAGGACCAATGAATACATCAGTTGGAGGAAGTTCTGACCAATCTGCGACAGTTCATCATCAACCCAGGCACCAAAATAATCCATCTGGTCAATTCTAATACCCATTCGGTGACGAAGTCTGTGACTTCCTGCAAGAATTCCTTCCTATACCTCAGAGGATGGTGGATGAGAAGAATCTTGCAACCTACACATGCAGCCCATTGAGCAGCTATGCATTGGAAGGATCTCTTTGTTCCTACCGGAAGGGCTGGGATGTTCCAGTGCAATGTAAAACAGATTTCCACCCCCCTCCCCTATGATCCTTTCTTGGGCAGTGAATCACCGAGTACCCGGCTGGAACTGCTGATTCCAAAATTGGGCCAGAATTTTAATATGGCTATGTCTCTGTAATGCATGCCAGATTAGCTGTTGAAACAAGGTCAGCAATAATTGCTGTCTTTTTCTTTAATGGATCTGGCATTACACATCACTGCCCGAGAAGGATAGGCAGATGAGGCTGGTCAGAATACTTGCCCACCAACTGTGGAGCCCTTGGTTATGGGTCCAAGACAGGGAGGACCCCTTTCCTGGACCCATTTCACCCCAGGGTGTCTCCTGGTTCCCACCACCCCAAGCTGCCCCCCGAACTGCATTCCTCACTATAGACCCCACTGGCAATCATTTCCTTCAACAAAGAGCTATCCTCAAAGCCCTGCATCATCCATAGACTTCCGCTGGCAGTGGAGGACAGTTGAAGGGACAGAGGCTGTGGAGTCTAGAGGGAGAGTAACACCTTACACAGGAACCAGTCATCCATCATATATTAAGGCCTTTAACAGTTACTATCCCTATTATATTAATTATATATATATATATATATATATATATATATATATATATACTTAGTAAGTACACAGTTAGCTAACCCATCTTAAAGTTAACACTTAACACTCTTAGGCACTCATTCACAAACACATGCCACATACAACAACACAATCTCACCCTTCATTCAATCACTTCACTACACTAAATCACCCACCCAATACCCTCCCAACAGTAAAATCCAAAAAATTAAATTAGGGGAGTTTCTAAGTCTTGTGAAGTGGTCTTCCAACAAATATCAATTCAGATCTTCAAAACTGCTGTATCAAAGGGAGACTTTCCTCTCTCACAGGGAATAGCCTCTCAGCTACTATGTAATCTCTGGACAACAGCAAGTTCCATGAACCCAATGACTAAAGAGATAGAAATATTTAGCACAGTCTCAGTCAAGGCAGCACAAGCCTCTCACAACTTTAGCTGCTATTCTTACATCTTTTTAGATCAGTTCCACAACACAGGGCACTCCAACCCTCTCACTGTTAAGAGTTCCCTTCTGGGCCCAATACACAATCCCAGACAGTTATTGATTTAGTGTTACTGGGGGAAAGGGATATATATAAGCTGCCATGCTAATATATTAAGGAACTTCACCAGGACTGTGAAAGGGAGGAAGTAGGTGGGTACTAGGTGGGTACTAGCAGGTGGAAGGATGGTGGAATTTATTTTTTACATTTCTGGGAGATAGGGAGAGGGTGAGAGATACTTGTACAGTATGTAAGGGGGTAGCAGCTAAAGTAGAAGCCTTTATTTTTACCACAGTGGAGTACACTTGGAGTAGTTCTGAACCAATGAACTAATGATGTTTGACTATGCCCAGTGAAAACTATGTATAGTGGCACTTCACCAGCACTTTCATCGGACAAATGCAACTACAGTATAGATTTCACCAGCAAATGAACTGCACGATGTGGCCCTTCGCACTTTGTAAAGTCAGAAAACTTTGCAAAGAATTTCATGAAATAAAGTGTCTCAACTTTGCATACCACTACCAAGGAAGGGTTTACATTCCTAGGAATATGAAGTACATTTTGATGGGATAATGGGCTATTTAAACTGATGGCCCTCATCCTAAAAGGGAGAGGCTGGGGATAGGGACATCTGCAACAAGGACAGCTCAGGTAAGGGAAAGCTAGCAAGCACTGCCCCAACTGGTAGGGGAAATCAGGGGGGAAGTCTATCCGTTTGGAATAGCCTGGATTTCTCCTCTTGGTGCTCCAGTCATTTTTTCCTCCACCATATCTCTGTGTTACATGTATATAAGTGCAGTACTGTTTATCTGTAGTTTTTATTTACTGAAGACATGAAAGGTAAAGGGAAGGCTCAGTAAGCAAGGGATTTTACTGTGCTTTATCACACACATAGGAGCAATCAGACAGACAGGCTGATGGAACAGCTAATTAGTCAGAAGCCATGAGTACTGTTTGCCATAACCAAGGTTTTGGTATAGCAGGTTTCAATACAGTGAGGGAGCACTGTAGTTAGCATTCAGTCTTATTGTAAAAATACAGGTTCAAAGTCTCTCAGCAGCTTCAACAACAGCCTGTTAAAAAGACCCTCTCAACCCCTCCAGAGAGAACAATTTCAGCACATGTTTTTTCCACATTCTGTAGCTGAATACATTATGAGAAGTTAAATGACACTGTGTGAGACTACACCTAGAGTGCTGTGCCCAGCTCAGTGATTATTTTTTGAAAACAAAGCTTAGAACATCTAATTTTTTGGAAAATCATACTGGGTGCCATTGTTGTGTTACCAAATCAACATTGTAGACTTGCTTACATTTTTCAATGCTTGCCACCAGCCTGTGTGCGCAATAAACTTGCATGGTATCTAGTGGCAGCCCCACACTCTGAATGCTGTCCCCATTATTTTTTTTGTCTTTCTCTGGTGTCTAGTGGCACCCCACCCACTGTTCGCCTTCCCCATTTTTTTGTCTTTCCCTGGTGTCTAGTGGCATCCCCCACCCTCCAATCGCCATCCCTGTTATTTTTTTGTCCCTCCCTGGTGTCTAGTCTTACCCTCCACGCTAACCCTCTGATCACCGTCCCTGTCTAAAATACAGAAAACCATCCCTCGATGTTTTTTATTTTACCCGCATAAAAGAAAATGGTTCCTCACCAATATCACCCCCCCCAACCACCACCTTCCACTCAGCACCCATCATCCCACACACCCTCACTCACCTGAAGAGGTCACACGGGGAAGATTCACTCTCCAATTGAAGACGCATCTTGCTGCTGGAACCACCAACTACATAGAAACATAGAAAAACAGGAGTTGTCAGAAATTAATGGTCTTTGGTCCACCCTGTCTGCCCCATCATCTCTAACAATCATGCCTTTTCATGATTTGCTTCTATTAGGTTATCCCTGTTCCCCGACTACCAGTATCCCCTTATGCTTATCCCAAGCAGTTTTGAAACCTGTAATCATTTCGGCTTACACAATCTCTGCTGGCAAGTCATTCCATTTGTTCACCACCCTCTCAGTGAAGAAGTTCTTTTTCACATTCCCCCAGAATCTCCCTCCCTCCAGTCTCATTTCGTGCCCTCTTAATTATTGTGAATTTGATGTGTTATGGTTCTATGCTGCACAGCAAAACTCTTGTCAGTACATTTAACTGCATTTAGCTTGCTTAAACTCCTTTGATATTTGGTACATTTAAATTGCACCTGTCCTTCATGAATCTGTTGTTGTACAGCGATGAGATGTAGGTCATGGAAACACTTTCTGCACTGAGGATTCAGATGGCATTTCTCTGTTGTGTGACTCAGCCGGCAATTCACAAGTGATTATTGCTGGCTCCCAGTTTCATAGCACTTTCTCCATCTCTGCCTTCTCCTTTGGTCTCTGCTCCTCTTCTCTCACCTTGTCTGGCCTGCTGTTCTGTGGCATATCCTCCATTCCTCTCTTTGACTTCTCCTTGCCACCTTTGATCTTCCTTTTTTCATTAATTTTTTCTTTTTATCTGATGGCTGCTCAAATGGGTGTTGAAACATGGTGAAAAGCAAGGGCTCTGCTGGATCCTTGTGCTGCTGTGCCCCTGCCTTCTTCATTGATCTCTGCTCCTCTTCTCCCACCTTGCCTTGCCTGCTGACCTGTGGCTTGTCCGCTTTTTGTCTCTTTGATGACATTTCCTTCTTACTACAGTACCTTTGGACTTTTTTTTCCTTCATTTCTTTCTTCTTCTCTGATGGCTGCACTCATTGGTGTCAGAACATGGGGCAATGTAGGTGGATGTTGGGAGTGTCTTCAAGATGATTCTTCTGTTGTGCAGTCTCTTTTCCCTCCACATCACTATGTGGGCATTCTGCATCCATCTCAAGCAGCAGTAACAGTTGTTCCTTTGGGATATTGTATCTGCTGGAATTGTCATCAAGATGATTCTTCTGCTGTGCAGCTTTATTCCCCTCAACATCACCACACAGGCATTCCTCATCCTGCACAAACAGCAACAGCAATTGCTCCCTTGGGATGTTGTATCCTACTGACACCATTTTTTTCATAAATCTGCACCATCATTTCCCTGTGAAGCTCCTTCTCCTGTTTACTTAACATCTTCCACTCCTCTTTTAAAAAAGCAACAGCAACATCTTTGAAAGTTTCTGGTACCTCCAGCTTCATGATCTACTGTTTCAGTCTCCAACAGCATGAACTGTACTACTCAGAAATACAAGCTGCTGCCATTGTTCAAAGCTGGGAGTAGAAGAACAAAAGACAGCTATCCACAGAAAAAAAAAATGTTCCCTATGCGGCTCCCCATATGCTCAGCTCTGTGTTCCTGTCTCCAGCAGCTTTTAGAGTCTGCAGTATAAGAAACTAAAGTAAGTGTGGGTCAATGTATTTCAGTCGGGTTTTCAACAATGCCCCAGTTGGGGTAAGTTAACGCCATAAAAGTAGGGAAATGTGGTGTCAAGGTTTCCAGTCATAATGCCCCACCCCCATGACTAAAGCAGCAAAAGGATAAAACTTTAGGGTTTTGGATTTCCAGAGTCTTGGCGAATCAGTGGTGGGGTCTTCCTTTGGGGCTGTTAACCCTAATGCACACCCCTCCCCAGCCTGTAGCCTCCAATCTGAAGCCAAGGTAAGTTCCAAGTCACTGCCTTATAATGATACACTCTTTAATGTATGTCTCACCACAGGTTGTCAACTCGATTTGTTATACCTTTTTTCACACAGGGCCCAGTGGACCCTATATGAGGAAAGGAGATCACTTGGAATGTTGTTTGCTCATGGAATGGGGTGGGCATTAGGTATGACAACCCTCAAGGAAGACCCCATTACTGATTCCTCAAGACTCCAGAGACCCAAAACCCTAAGTTTTTTTTTCCTTTTGCTGCTTGTGGGTTGGGGTGGGTCATTTGGGTGGGAAATCCTAACACCAAATGTACCTACTTTTGTGGCATTAATTTACCATAACTGGTGCATTAGCAAAGATTTTTTGCAAAGAATAGTATACATGCTAGGATGGCACAGTGCAAATGTGGAACTACACGTATTAAGACATTGTTGCCTTTCACTTGTTAGTTGGGTGGTGAAGCAGGGTTACAAGTATCTCCACTATTTTGTATACTTCATTTGAATGAGGATACAATTCCATATCCTAAAAGAAAAGAAATTCAGAGCAAAAAAAATAAAACAAAAAAAAGACATAAATACAGACATTAGGGCTGAAGAAAGGAAAGAGCACAAAGTAGGAAAATGAAAAACAAATTAGGGTTTTGGGTCTCTAGAGTCTTTAGCAGTTAATCATTTTTTCTTTATTTTCACTTTGTAATGTCATATGTACAGCAGTTAAGGATAGTCGATGGTTACAAGCAATGTTTCGGGCTTAGACCAGTATTTCATCTGATGGTGTACATAGCAGCTAAGTAACTTAGAATGAAATATAAAAGGAGATAACATCCATTGCTTTCATATATTATGATAACATATTGGCTTCTGATTCATAAAGGAAATGTACTTGCGCAGTATATATTAAACCCCTCAAGTATCCATGGAAGGAGGTAGAGAAACTCACCATCACAAACTAATATGGATTTTCAACCAGTATTATTTTAGTAGTTAATAAGCTGTTGTTTATGTGCGCTGTTCCAACTATGTATTTAATAAACAAAACTGTTTACACTAACAGAAAAGAGAGAAGAAAGTAACATGATTACATGGTCTGTCTGCCAAGCTTAGCTGAGGTTGAGTTTTCCAGATATAGGGTAACTTGTTCTTATCTCAGGTTCTACTCCAGAGTGGGTCTAGTAGGAGGGCAAGGACAATCTGAGAGATGAGGAAAACCAGAATAGCAGTTATGACATATGGTGAATTAATCATCTATTAGCCTGTGTCTGTTCAAGGGGTGGATGATGGCATAATAGGTAATGTCATATTCGATGAAGTGGTTTATTTAAGGTACTGGTGGAAAGTGGACCAGGTTTTGTCAGATTTTCCTAGTGAGTTTGATGCCAAATGTGAGTCTTTCAAACTGGGCCAGATGTACCATACAGTTCAAAAATTCCTGTAAGGTTGGGATCTCTGCAGTAGGTATCCAGTGAACAAGGTGACTGCAATTGAGCACTTACAAAGATGTTAACTCAATTACGATGCCTATGTTCGGGGCTACCTGGCAGGGTAGCGACCAGAGGTATACACCCCCCACAGTGACAAGTCAACAGCGACAGACACTAGAGGGACTGCAGTGCCAGGTCACTGTAGTGTCAGTGCTGGACTCCAGCACTATTTTCTGGGGGTCTTGCACCCCCTCCCCTGATCAGCTCTGACTCAGAGTTGATTATTTTAATTGGGAGGATGTGGGGGCATGGCCCCCCACTTGGAGGGTTCATGGGGGTGAAGATCCCAGAAGAAAACATGGAAGGCAGTGACCACCTTTATACAGACTGCAAATGTGGTTGACATAAAGGTGTTGCTGTATCAGAGGTCAACAAAACTTTTGATGAGCCGCTGTCATAGAACTGTGATTGGATACCTGGGTGGGTGAGGAAGGGTGACAGGAAGCATACGTGCTGGTACATGCATGCACATGCATGCACATGCATGCACATGCATGGGGGAGAGGAGGGGGAGGGTAAGTATGTGGGGGGAGTGTGGCTGCCAGCTGCTGAGCTGGTCGGCTAGCATGGTGGGGAGGATGGTCGGTTGGAGTGTGCAGGATGCAGGGTTCAGATCTGGAGCGGCAGGCTTTTTTGTGCCTTCAGGGTGGCTTGTTTTTTTTTTTTAAATTTTGCCCTCCCCGACATGGATGAGCCCAGAGTTGAGAATCCTTAAGTAGCGGAGGCACAGCCCCCAGCATACATGTAAATTCCATTGCTGTCTTGCAGTTTGCCATAAGTGTACATCACCATAATTCATTTTCAGTGATGTACACCCGTTATGACGTAGAACCCTGCCATACACCATTTGCGACATAGTATGCATTTTGCCTCTTTACTGGCAAAGGTCACCTAAATTATATTGCTGTTTATGAAGTTGAGAAGTCTGTGTGTTGCTCCCAATAAGAGTAGCTCAGGGACATTAGCAAGTGACATTTGAAGAATATTTTGCAGGGTGCTTCAAATTTGTTGCTAATATATGTGGATTTGGGGATACATCCACAATATATAGTATACTGTAGATCACCATTTGGTTGGGAACATTTCCAGCATTCATTGTTTGGGATTAAAGTGAGCCACATGTAAGACTGTAAGGGCACAGTACCAGGAATGTAAAATGTTGTTTTGTATGTGTCTACTGCTTGAATTCTTTGCTGGGACTCAGGTGGTTTTTCAGCAGCAGACCTCTGCATCCTGTAAGTTTATATGAAGTTATCTCCCAATACTCCATGGCTTGAGTAGTTTGAGCTGGAATGGAGTCTCTAATAGTGGAGTAAATATGACTCACTAGTCATTTATGTTGAGTAGTCCATGCAGAAATTTTGTGCAAAGATACATTTACTGATGCAGTTGTTATTTGTTTCAAGAGTGGTGTAAGCACACTTCTTAACTGGCGGTACCTCCAGAATTCTGTCTTTGGAAAATCATATCTGGATTGGAGGCCTTGAAATTAATCAAGTACATTTGAACTGGGGAGTAAGATATCTGAAATGGTAAAGATTGTCTTTCCAAACTGACCAATTCAGGGGTATCCCTCTTACTTGGATTATTTTAGATCACCAGAGTGTGGTGAAGGCTGGGTGGGATAGGTCTAGCTTTAACCATTTCTCCACTTGGTTCCAGGTAGTTCATGATACAAATATGGAGGGAGAGATCTGGCATAGAGTCTGAGTTGTTTTGAACAGGCTGTTATGGGGGGCCAGTCCACTAACAAATGTGTTTCAATATCTGCCCATAGAGGATGGGTATGTCCAGTATATGGTAACCATCTTATGGTTTGAGCTACTTTAAATGCCCAATAATATCCCCTGAGCCATGGAAGTCCTAGCCATCCTCTACACCAATGCAATCATAATTTGTTACTACTGTACCGTGGCCATATACCTTCCTAGATAAACTGTCCTATTACCTTATCTGTGCAGGTAAACCACTCATTGGAAATGACTACTGGTAGATGAGATGTAAGGTGAAGTTGCTTTCGAGTTGTAATAATTTTTATGGCCTCTATTTTACCAATCAGTGATAGTTGTAATGGTTTCCACCTGACGAAATCTGTTTTAATTTTTTCTAGGAGTGGCTTTATTTTATATCACCTAGATGACTAATTTATGGAGTGATTTTAATACTTAGATAAGTGATTGGTTCTGGGGTCAAGTGGAGGTTCAAGTAGTAAACTAGTATTGGAGCCCACTCGAGAGGGAGCAATCTTAGACCTGGTTCTCTCAAATGGAGATGAAGAGAGGATCACAGATGTAGAAGTGGGTAGCCATCTGGGAACTAGCAACCATCGAACAGTATGGTTCACAATAAACACAGCAATAGAGTCAAGCCATACAAAGGCAAAAGTACTGGACTTTTGGAGGGCTGACTTTGCCAAAATGGGTGAGTGCCTAAGGAATGCACTAGCAAATGGACAGGAAGGAGGGGTGTAAGAACAATGGGGAATAATAAAAACTGCCATCACTGAGGTAACAAGCCTTTGTGTGAAGCAAATAAACAAAATGAAACAATGTAAGAAACTTCTATGGTTCTCAAAGGAAGTGGCAGTGAAGGTTCAAGAGAAAAAGAAAGCATTCAGGAAGTACAAGGAATCACAGAAGGAGCATGACAGGGAACTGTATCAGTTAAAGCAAAAGGAAGCTGGGAAGGCAGTCAGAACAGCAAAGGCCCAAACCGAGGAAAAGATAGCCAACTCTGTTAAGAAGGGGGATAAAACCTTTTATAGGTACATCAGGGAGCGAAGGAAGACCAAGGGAGGGTTAGTGAGGCTTAATAAAGAGGAGGAGGGTGGGCAGAGGTGACTGTGAAAGGCAGAGATACTAAACAAATGTTTTTGCTCAGTATTTACAAAGGAAGTGGGGAGGTACCTAAAACAAACAGTAGAAACACTCTGGATACAGAAGTTTATACCAGCCATTTACAGAAGAAAGGGTTCTGAAAGAACTCTTAAAACTGAAGGTGGACAAAGCAATGGGCCTGATGGGATTCATCCCAGAATTCTAAAAGAACTATGTAGAACTAGTGACACCACTGACTACCCTCTTTAACAAATCATGGGAGGATGTGGTGGTACCCGAGGACTGGAGAAGGGCAGATGTGATTCCCCTTCACAAAAGTGGGAGCAAGGCAGAAGCAGAAAACTACAGACCTGTTAGTTTAACCTCAGTGGTAGGGAAATGATGGAATCACTTCTGAAGGAAAGAATTGTTGAGTATCTAGAGGCCAGAGGGCTCAGGACCCAAGGCAGCATGGATTCACAGTGGAAGGTCATGCCAGACAAATCTGATAGATTTCTTTGACTGGGTGACCAAAGTAGTAGATCAGGAGGGGTGTGGACATGGACTACCTAGACTTTAGCAAGGCATTTGACACAGTCCCACACAAAGATTAATATACAAGTTAGCCAGCCTGGGAGCGGGTCCCAAGATGACAGCCTGGGTAAAGAATTGGCTGGAGAATAGGACACAGAGAGTAATAGTAAATGGAGTCCACTCTGAAGAAAGGGGGGTTACTAGTGGAGTACCACAGGGTTTAGTATTAGGACCGGTCCTCTTCAATGTCTTTATAAGCGACATTGCAGAGGGACTGGAAGGAAAGATGTCTCTTTGCAGATGACACAAAGATCTGCAAGAGAGTGATGCAAAAGGTGGAGTGGAAAGGATGAGAAGGGACTTGGCAAAGTTAGAGGAATGGTCAAATGTTTGGCAGCTTAGATTCAATGCTAAGAAGTGCAAGGTAATGCACCTGGGAAACAAAAACCCAGGGGAAGAGTACACAATGGGGGTGAGATACTAACAACAACAAAAATGGAAAGGGACCTGGGGGTAGTCATATCAGATGACCTAAAGGTGGGCAAACAATGTGAGAGGGCAGCAAGGAGGGCTGGGGGGATACTGGGATGCATAGGGAGAGGCATCACCAGCAGAAAACAGGAAGTTATCATCCCTCTGTACAGACAGTTGGTGAGACCCCATCTGGAGTACTGCGTACAGTTCTGGAGACCCAATCTCCGCAAGGATATAGACAGGATGGAGGCTGTCCAGAGGAGGTCAACTAAAATGGTGCAGGGCCTGCACCAGAAGACATATGAAGAGAGACTTAAGAAGCTGAATATGTATAGCCTCGAGGAAAGGAGAGAGAGGGGGGACATGATAGAAACTTTCAAGTATCTCAAGGGAATCAACAAAGTCCAAGAGGGTAGCATCTTTCAAAAAAAGAGGTGTGCAAGAACAAGGGGCACAATTTGAAGGTAGAAGGGGCAGCTCAGAGGTAATTTAAAAGTATTTTTCACGAGAGGGTTGTGGATGCATGGAATGGCCTTCTGGAGGAGGTTGTGGAGTCAAAAACAGTGGTGGAATTCAAGCATGCATGGGACAATCATAAGGCAATTCTAGGGGGTGGGGGTAGGAAGAAGTAGGTTGCTGGTTAACTAGGATCTGCAGCTTATCCAATAGGTAGGGAAATGGGCAGACTGGGTGGGCCAAGCGGTCCTTATCTGCCATCAAAATCTATGTTTCTATGTTTAAAGTCTGCATCATGGCATAATGTGTTTAGTGGAAGAACCTCAGTTTTGTTCTGGTTAATTTTTAGTCCTGACAGGGATGTAAAGTTATTTAGCAGTTGGACCAGAGGATGGACAAACACAATGGCTTTGCTGGTCAAGACCAAAAGATCATTCACATATAAAATGGTTTTATACTTGTCATGACTAGACTGAATGCCTCTTATGTTTGGGTGTTGATGCATTGTGGCTCCTAGTATTTCTATGGTGAGAATGAATAATAAAGGGGAGAGAGGAACCCCTGCCTGGTGCCCCACTTTAGAGAAAAGGGAGTGGACAGCATACTAGTAGTGAGGACTTGTGCTTGAGGGGCTGCATACATGGTCCATGTTGCAGTTATAAATGGTGCTCCAAAACCTAAATACATGAAAACATCACATAGATGTTTCCATTCCACTGAGTCAAATGCCTTTTCAAAGTCAACATTGATGGCAACGCTTGGAGTGGGAGCATCCGTGACTAAGTACATAAGATCAATTAAACTACAAATATGGTCCAAGTTGAAATGTCCTTCAACAAAGCTCACCTGTGCAGGGTGTATCAGGGAGGGCAAGAGATTCTTTAGTCTAGTTGCAAGTACTTTAGCATAAATTTTGCTACCTACTGTAATCAGTGAGATAGGGTGATAGCTAGCAGGAATCGCATGGTCCTTCATGTGTTTTGTGAATACTGTAATCATTGTTATGGCCATGGTGGGGGGAAATGTTCTGGTAGGATGCATTTCTAAATACAGCCATTCTAGTACTGGGGAAATGTGAGCAGCTATGATTTGATAGAGTTCTGTTTGGAGTCCATATCCCCCAGAAGCTTTTTTAGAGGTCAGGCTGTGAATTGTGGTAAAAATGTCTTCCTTAGTAATTGGAAGATCTAGCTTATGCACCTATGCTTGATCTAGTTTGGGTAGGTTAAGTGTGGACAGAGAGAAGAGTAGTTTGTTAGAATCTGGAGTGGTTACCGATGAATAGAGTTGCATATAAAATTCTGTTATGGTGGCATTAATACTGGGTTGGGAGGTACATATTTTTTCAAGGTGTCACTCAGGGAGTCAATGGATCATTTAGACTGTTCTTTCTTAATGCAGTAAGAAAGCAAGCAGTCTGCCACATTTTTCACCTCCTTCTCAAAATGTATGTTTCAATCCTAAAATAGCCAGTTCTGCTTTCCTGGCTGTTAGAATATCTATTGATGGAGATACAGAATCTCTCAGTATTGTGGGGAATTAACCTTGTCTTGGGAAAGAGTTTTGTAGAGAGTTTCTTTTTGTGCTGATTGTTTCTCCTTGTCAGCTAGTTCCTGTTTCTTTTTTTTCCTATGGTGAGCTAAGTATGCTATGATTGAGCCTCTAATTGAGGCCTTAAAAGCCTCCCACAGTATAGAAAGTGAGGTGTTACCCATATTGTTGGTTCACAAAAATTCCTTAGTGGTGTCTTAAACAGGGTTCAAATTGTGAATCCAACAATAAAAGAGTCTCCATCTGCCAACCGGAGGAGTAATGGGACTGACCCCATATAATAGATCAAGTTGGAGGGGAGCATGGTCTGAAATAACTAAGAGAGTTATAAGGACATGGTTGATTATAGGTATGAATTGTGGTGAAGCAAGCCACATATCCAACCTACTGTATGTACCATGTTCCTTTGAATGATAAGTATAATCCCATAGCCTGGGATTATGGATGCACCATACATCAGAAAGGGCTTGGTCCTTTATCCAAAGTTTAAGAGCCCTTACGGTCCTTGCAAGGGGTTCTGGTCTGCTATGGCTTCTATCTATGCCAGGTACTAGTGTTAAATTAAAATCTTCTCCCAGCATCATTGGAGACCCAGAGTCATTAAAGGCAGCTACCTAAGCTGCTACTGAATGAAAAAAATGGTGCACTTAATTTTTGGGAGCATACAAATTTCCCACCACTAGAGGGCCTTGTGGGGTTTGGAACAGAGCCAATATCCAGCACCCATCTGTATCCTGAGTTATTTTCACAAGCTTCCAATGCAGGTCTTTGTGAATTAAAATAAATGCTCCTTCTTTTTTGACTTGGCTGAGCTATGTAGTCCTTGCCCTACCCACCCTTTGGCCATCCTTTGGTATTCCAGGTCTGTAAGTTTGGTCTCCTGAAGAAAAGCCAGTTTTGTGAGCATCTTATGAAGGTGATTCAGAACCTGCATGGATTTAATCAGGGAATTTAATCCCCTAACATTCCAGCTATGATGCCTAATATTAGTCATTATGGAGGATTATAGCGTTCATGCAAATAGGTTCAGAGTATGAAGAACCTTGGATGTGTGCCAACTGGCTGAAGCTGAATTCTGACAAGACTTGAGGTTTTGGTTGTGGACCCAGGTTGCCGAGTAGAGAGGTCTTCAGCAGGGTGAACATCTGGTCTTGTACTAGATGGCTACCAGCTGAAGACCTCTGAATGGATGCATAGTTTGAGCATTATCCTTGATGACAGACTGACCTTGAAGTCTCAGGTGTCATCTGTAGTCAAGACCTTATTTTACCATCTGAGGAATATTGCTCAGATTAGGCACCTGGTTCCACCTGGTGACCATCCAGCTTTGGTCCATGCCTTTGTGACCTCTCATTTGGATTACTGCAATGTCCTCTATCTAGGGCTACCAGGGGTTGATATCTGCCATTTGCAGTTAGTGCATAATGCTGCAGCCAGGCTACTGACTGGGATCTCTTGATCTAGCCATATTACCCCTGTGCTGCATGCACTGCATTGGCTGCCAGTGCAATGGCGGATCCCCTTTAAGGTTGGCTTGCTGACCTATATAGCCCTACACAGACAGGGCCCAAATTACATGCAAGAGCTTCTTTGCCACTACCACCCCCACTGCCCCCTCTTTTCCACTAATGAGGGATTGCCAGAGGTTCCAATGGTGCAAGTGAAAACATCTGGTGCTCGCTCATTTGCTTTTGTAGTGCCTGTGACACCCTGCCATCTACTTGTCATTATGTTGTATAATATTTATATAAACATATGTTATGTGAAAGTCTGCTTAGGGAACAGCAGCTAGCAGTTTGAAAAGGGTCCTGACCTTTGACCCCAACACAGTCACTGCAGTAGCAGATGGCTAATGTCCTTCTCTGTTGACACACAGGGCTTCCTTCCAAATGTCAGGTTATGACACATGACACATTGTAAAATACTCCTACTTTGATCTGCTGGGGACAAGGTATGAATTTTATAACCCCTAAGAAAAAAAGACATTTTAACAGATTATTGTTAACTTGCAAACTGGCAATCATTTTGTAGGCCAGGAAGCTAGCAGGGAGATCAAACAGACTGTCATATATTAATATTGCTATCTTACAGATTTCCAGCCATCTGTAAAATAAGATCCTTTTGGATATTCTTACTAAGGTTACAAATTAATTATGGGCTAACAGTGACCTCATGAGCTGTGACCTCACAGGATGGGGGACAATTTTGGATTATTATCCCTCTAGCTGAAAGGAGAGAGGCACTTCATCTCTGAACTCCAAAAAGGCACTTCTGTTAAAATAGGTAACACCCAACTGGAACTTAGCTAGGCTAGAAATTTAGTATCAGGCATTTTGTTTCTGTAAAATTCCAATTTAGTTTTGACTATAAGTATTTATGTTATATGTTCTATGTTTTGTATGTATTTACTATTTTTTAATTCCAGTAAACCTTTTGGTTTCCTTAATCCTGCTTGAGTCTTTTTCTTTTTCATGCGGAGGCTGAAACAGCATTGGGTAATTCTGGCAAGAGCTGTTAAGGGCTTAAAAAGAGTGTTACTAAGCTTGCTAGGGTAAGAATATACCTAGGTCTCAAATCGAGTCATAAGGGTAGACTTGTGAATCAGGTTGGTGCCCATTGGGTGAAGTAGTTTACTGCATTCCCTGAAGAGAGTACATATCTGAGCCTGTTAACTGGGTGTGCTAGCGGAAAAAGGTTCATATTTGATACCAGAACTCAAGGCTAATAGATGATGCAGACCCAAAACAGACAGTAGGGTTACCCTGTTTGTTTCCTGTTCATATATTGCACTTTGAGGTTTGGCACTGTGGGAGCAGAGGTCCTGACCTGCAGAGTGTGTTTGTGACAGTGCCTACCCTTTGTAACTCTCGACCTCATCGGACTTGAGAGTGTTGGACTGTGGAGAGCTTAAAAACAGCACTAAAAACCAATCTATTTATTCTTGCTTTCATGAATTACTGATAATTGTCTATTTGAGTATTTGGGATTTTAATTTATATTTTAAAGTTTTATGATGTTATACTTGTACAGCACTTTGATATTTGAATTGTGCTTGATAAATACAATTATTATTATTTTATTGTTATATTAGAAGCAGATATTCTGATTTTTGAGTAAGGAGGATTGGTAGATAAGACAGGGGCCCATGGGGATCCACCCCTCTACTGCCTGCCCCAGAGGTGCCTATATTCTGGAAAGCTCATATACATTGGTGATATTGTCATCAAGGCACAGGTCAGGAAGCACAGGAAAACCAGGAGCAGTTGTAAAATTCACAAGTGATTTATTATTAAAAACAGTAAAATAAAAAAATAAAATTATTCAGTATAACTATTTACAAAGGCAGTATAAATGGAAAAAGTCCATCTGGGCTTCTTCTCAATTTCCAATCTCAGTCTCTGTGTCTCTTTTGCAAAACATTTCAGCTCCTTTTTATAAGTCTGTGTAGGAGCGCGTTAATTAAATAGCATGCTCCTCACACAATGTTATTGTCAATCAATTAATCAAAGTCTTTATTTATTGTAAGTTTCAACAAGTGCATCAAAAAGAAAATTGTGACCCAAAACTGACCTCTTGCTTACAGCTTCTCAGAGAATTTGCAAACAGGTCAACCCCTTGAGTTCCAAACAGCTTTTTGCAATCATTTCAACAGTATAGCTATAAACATTTCAACAGTAAAACTATATACATTTCTAAACAAAGGAATCTCAGTATCAGTTACATTTCCACATAATGATTCACATATATTTTTATACCAGCAGATATGCAAGGGGTAGAAAAGACAGAACAGCAAGAGAGGGTAGAGCGATAGCAAGAGGTGAAGAACTACGAGACCATCTGGGTGATCAAGTCCTAGGTCTCATGAGAAAATTTGGTTGTGCAACCAGACAGAGAAGAGACAGAAAAGGAGAGAATGGAATAGATCCTTGCATTTAAACTCTTTCTCCATAACAACTGGGCAGGGCTGTGTTCAACCCTGTCACATATGTATAAGAACACAATTTAATAACTTCAAAAACTCCAACTTCATACAGTGTTTTTATACATAAATTGACTAGATAACAGGATAATCTCCTTACACATTTGTGAGGCTGAAAACATGTATGTAGGAGGGTTCCACCTAGGAGAAACATAAGTACAAAGATTCCATATTTGTGGGAGCTGAGATCTTGACCAGGTGCCATATAGCTCCTCACAGTATCTTGGGACCCATCAAGAGTGGCCAGTTGTGGACGTGCCACTAATTCTATCTGGTTGATAGAGAAAAAAAGAAAAGAAAAGAATATAACTATCCCTATGAAAATAGCTACTCCAAGGTCATGGGCTGTTTCACCTGTTCTGCCCTATTTAACAGGCTGGTATGAGGAAAAGTGATAGACCTATCTAGCAATTCCCAGTTTTGGGTTGGTGACTCAAGAAGCTCTGTTTGTTTCCTCATAAGGGGAGGGAGGTAGTCTAGGGCATTGTTATGAGGTTTACTCAGTTCAAGCAAAGCAACTACCAGTAAATTTGCCAAATGTAGCTAAAGTTAGTTCAATCATTCGGGTCTCCAGAGTCTTGATGAATCAGTGACAGTGTGTTCCTTTGGGGATGTTAACCCTAATGCCCATTCACTCCCCTGAGAAAACAAGGTCAGATGTGTTCTCTGCAGGCCCTGCATAAAGAAAACAGTGACTGATTCTGTTGACAACACATGATAAGCCATATTTCTCTACCTCTGAAGTGTATATCACTATGAGGCCCTGGCTTAGATATACATCTTGAGCTTTGGACAGGAGGCTATCAGCTGGGAGGAGGGGTTGGGCAACACGGTTGACGACCACAAGGAACACTCTACTACTGATTTGCTGAGACTCCGGAGACCCAAGACCTGAATGTTTTTTCATTTTCCTACTTTGCACACTTTACGTTCTTCAACCCTAGTGTCTACATTAATGTACGGTAATTTTTAGCTAAACTATGTATTTATATATAGAAAGAGAAAGATAGAAAGAGAGTGAGGGGGATAATCATATAGTTAAGCCAAGAACACAAAAGGAGTGTGGTTTTATTACCTGAACACTTCTCTCAATGGCTATATAGTATTTTGGTTTGACAGAGGGGGACCAGGAAAAACAGACAACTTGAGCAAATACTTTTGTCAGTGTCCACAGAGGAAGGAGAAGTGAAGGAGCCAGAAAAAAAATAACAGGAGCATTGGAAGAAGGGAGGTATACACTAGTCCATTTTCAGAGGAAACTGTCCTGAAGGGAATTGCTAATTTGAAAGTGGGTAAAGCAATTGAGCTAGATGGGGTGCATCCAAGGGTATTGAGGGAGCTCAGGGAGGTACTGGTTGCACTTCTGACAGTACAATTTTTTTTTTCATGATCTGTTTTTCTCTCCAACTGGACCAGTGCCCTTCACTCCTTCAGGTCCACTGAGGGGCTCTGGCTGACCCCTACCACCCTCACTCAAGTCCCTTCACCCCTATCCTCAGATCGCAGCTACTCCCAGGGTATCCTGGCATATCCCATTGCTGGGCAGGTCCCCTTCCTCCAAGGGGGAAGGCACCAGGGGGAGCTGGCACAGTCATCTAGGCCCTGGGATGCTGCTAAGGTGGGAAGATGGCTTACTGGAGGATTTCAGTGGTGCCAGGAGCCCCAGCAGCTGTCATCCAGTGGACACTGTCCAATTTCCTGGTTTCTTCCCCTGGGATGGCGAACTGACGTCAAGGCATCAGCCAGTGTCTGCCTTCCCTGAATGTACTGGGTCCACCATCCACTGTGCCTGCAGCCTCTGCTAGGGGTCAGCAGATGCCAGGATGCAACCCAACTCTCCCCCCTGGAGAAAGAGAGCTGTTACTGGATACTCCATCCTTCTCCCACTGGCCGGCCCTCTGGTGGCCCAAGCTCATTCCTGAACCCAGGTCACTGGTGTCACAGACAGAAATCCAGCTGCTGCACCAATGGACTGGCTGTGACAGTACTATTTAACAACTCATTGGAAACAGGAGTGGTTCTTGAAGACTGGAGGAGGGCAGATGTAGTCCCATTTCACAAAAGTTGTGCATGGAAGAGGCTGGCAATTATAGGTCAGCCTGACATAGGTAGTGGGAAACTTAATGGAGAAGCTGCTGATGGAAAACATTGTGGAGTATCTTGACCCCAATGGGTTAAAAGATCCAAGGCAGCATTAATTCACAGAGGAGGTCTTGTTAAATTAATCTGATAGAGTTCTTCAACTGGATAACCAAAAAATTAATCCAGTTGGAGTGCTGGACATGGCCTACCTAGATTTCAGAAAGGCTTTCAACACTGTTCCACACAGAAGGCTAGTAAGTAAGTTGGATAATTTAGGAGTGGGTTCAAAAATAGTAATCTGGGTAAGCAATTAGTTAGGGGATAGGTGGCAGAGGATGGTGGTAAATGGAGTTCACTCCAAGGAAAGGAGGGTGACCAGAGGGGTGCCTCAGGAATCAGTTCTGGGACCATTTCTCTTTAATGCCTTTATGAATGACACTGCAAAGGAGCTAGACAGAAAGGTCAGACTCTTTATGAATGACACCAAAATCTGCAATAGTGTGAACACTCCAGTGGGGTGGGATGAAAAGGTTGAGTAGAGACCTTAGAAAACTAGAGGAGGTGTCAAGGGTATGACAACTGGGTTTCCACTTGAAAAAGTGCAAAGTAAATACATTTGGGGCACAGAAACCCAGGGCCAGAGTACAAAATGGGAGAAGTGATATTGATGACACCAAGCAAGAAAAAGACCTGGATGTAGTCATATCGGATTACTAAAAAGTGGCCAGGCAGTGCAACAAGGCATTTGGGAGGGCTCGTGGAATACTGGGGTGCATAGGGAGGGGAATCACTATCAGAAAGAGGGAGGTGTAATTGCCTGTGTAAAGATCACTAGTAAGCCCCCACCTAGAGTACTGTGTCCAGTTCTGGAGACTACATCTATGAAGGGACACAGGCAGATTGGAGGCAGACCAGTGATCTAAAATAGTGCACGGTCTGCATCAGAAGCTGTACAAGGAGAGACTTAAGGATCTAAATATATACACCCTAGAAGAGAGAAGGGAGAAGGGGGATATGCTAGAGATCATTAAATATCTTACGGGGGTAAATAAGGTACAGGAGAGAGAGGTATTTTTCAGAAAAAATGTGTTCAAGGACAAGAGGGCACAATAAAAAAAACTTGAGGAGGGTTAGATTCAGGAGAGATATGAGGAAGTACTTCTTCACAGAAAAAGTGATGCATTCCTGGAACAGTTGCCCAGAGGAGGTGGTGAGGGCAAAAACAGTGGTGAGGTTCAAGAATGCATGGGATTAGCAATAAGGAAATCTTATGGAAAGAGAAGGGGGGTGGGTGAATGGGCCAGAGATCAAGTAAGATATATGATGATACTATAGACAGGGAAAAATGGGCAGAATAGGTGGGCCAAATGGTCCTTATCTGCTGGAAAATTCTGTTTCTATTTTTCTATGTTTTGAGCACTTTTTAGTCCTTTGTTGTTTCATTAGTTTAGGGTTCCCCTATATAATGGGGTTTATGTGTGGACAGTAATCCCATAGTTCATTGCTGGCATCGTGGTCTGCAGCTGTAGTCAGCAGTTTGGATGGTCATCATCAGGAGATAGTGTAGTCTGCAGTCAGGAATTAATTTGCGGCATTGTTTGTGCAAAGAGTGTGTAGTCAGGAGTGCAGTTTGCCATTGGAACTGGTGGCTGTGCTATGTTGTGCAGTGCAGCATGTGGTAATAGGCAGCAGTAGCATGGAGGGCATGGTGAGGAAGGAGGCAACTATTGCATAAAGGAAGACATTGATAGGAGGATGCAGGGCTTCGCAGGTGAGTAGAGATATGAAGCATCAAGGGACATAGTTTTTGGTGAATAGAATGTTTTCCTGTGTGTGTGTGTTTTCCAAAGATTCCTTTGTGTTGTAGGTGTATTTATGTTTATATGCCTCCCTATACTTACAGTGATATTTGAGCGTTCCAACATAGTCCTGACTCCTGACCAAATTCTAGGTTCTGTTTCGGGGGTGGAATCATGGTCATGGAAGCAGCTTGAACTATTTAGCAATATTGACACTAAAGAGAGAGATAAAACAAAAGAAACAAGAGTAACTTTGAACACCAAGTAGAATTAAATGTTGTGTGAAATGAGTGAATACTAATGAAGAGATATTAAATAGGGGGTTAGATTGTTACTGAGGACTTAACTGGTTGTGAAGATTTAGTCTTGTTTTTATTGTGTTTATGTGTCTTGTGTGCATGTTTTTTCTGCAGTACACAAATTTAATTGGGAGGTATAGGGCTGCACTTAGGCAATATACAGCTTTAGCTGGGAGGTATACAGTTTAATTGTGAGGTACTGTGTACAGCTTTAATTGGTGAAGTATACAGGGAAATACAGAATAATAGCTACTATGGAGAAAAAGTCCCATCCAATGTACAGTATCACACATATATCTATATCTACAGCACACACACTCACATATAAATATATATATATATATATATATATATATATACATTATATATACTGTATATATACTGTGTATATATATATGCATACCTACATATTTACTGAGTGTTAGTGACATTATTTATAATGGAGTTAGGATAATAAACTGCTATAGAGTAGCAAAAGATTACTACTTTACTTAGTGAAAACACTGAAATATATAACCCAACTGCTTCTAGAACCATCTGTCCTCTGTCTCATTCTGTACAGTTTAATTCAAGAGGATGATATTCTACTTTATCAGGAAGACTTCAGCAAGGCCTTTACTTTTGGTGGGGAAGGGGGATGAGTGACAGGCATTACAAATTACTTATGAGAGTCCTACATGCAGGCAACCTAAATGTCAGTAAGGCTTTTTACTCAGAGTTTTGCAAACACATTAAATGTGAAGTCCACTGCTCCCAATAGAGGAAAAAGCTCAGACGCATCATAAAAGACAGCAGCAGTAACAGGAAATGAGGAAGATTTAAAATATATCTGCCAAGTGTCCATCACTATCAGTGTTCAGACAGATTACTCCAAAATGAAAGAGAGTTCTATTCCCAAATAACCACTGTTAGCAGTTGATGCAGCATCTTGAAAAGGAAAGTAAAATCAGTCTATCAAAGTAAATAGCTCATGTGCCTGCACTACTTTGTTTTAACAATGTTTTTCAATACATCTGATCTGCTGGCAAGAATTTTTTTTTTTCGATCCCTAAAGGTTCTATTTATTTTCTGAACTCTGTTATGATAAATACAGGCTCAGGAGCACCGGAAACTATGGCACTGCTGAAAAAAAATGACACAAATTAAATTCACAATATACAAATGCATCAGTTCTTCAGTAATATAAAAGTAATATAAAAGAAAACGTTTATCACTGAAAGGCAACTGAAATTGTGAATTTGAAATGGTACATTTAAATAATTTAGTGAATGGAAACAATGCAACACTCAGAAGCAGGTTCTCTAGAATGATGATTGTGCTTAAGCTATGGATAAGCTGTCACTAGCATTAAAATAGTGAATTACAGATAAAAGTGACATAGTTGAATACTTCATTTCCTTATGCTTTGTGTAAGCAGTAAGACATGCCTGGGAGGTAGTTGTAATGGAACAAATACCCATCCAGGAGCGTAGTGAGGCCCAAGGTACACCTGAAACACTAGCTACATGCAGTCTCAGATCAGAGTGGGTGCTTGCCTAAAGAAGCTGTTACTAACCAAAACAATGTGGCAGCACTGTACAATAAGTAGAAAATGAT
Organism: Neoceratodus forsteri; assembly: GCA_016271365.2. Classification (NCBI taxonomy): domain Eukaryota; kingdom Metazoa; phylum Chordata; order Ceratodontiformes; family Ceratodontidae; genus Neoceratodus; species Neoceratodus forsteri. The sequence goes on from CM028132.1 coordinate 630,208,600, forward strand.
GAAACTTATAAGTTTGTAGGTTTTTACATTTAGTATATTTCAGTTAGTCAAAGGAGACACAATACAAACACCGTGGTGATTCACATCATAAGTGTGATGTTTCATCAGGGGGCCTTCAATAATTGTGAGGGAGTTTATCCCATGACAACCATTTTCCTGGAATGTTTTATTGTGCTAATAAAATGGGTCCCCTGCAAACAAATTTGGAGGATAAGAACAACACAGAGTCATTACATATAAGCCTCATAAGAAACACATTTTAAAGTTTTTTTGTTAATATGACAAAATAGTCCCTGCTACAGCTTTATTATTAAGCTATCATGTATTTCCAACTGCTTGTCAGACACAACATTTATAGTGTATTTGTTGGTTATTTTCCTTTATTTTATTTCCTTTATTTTTCTTTGTGTGAGAGAGAGACAGTACACAATGTGGGTTGGGTGTTGGGGAAAACAAACAAGAAAGCGTGAGAGAGAGAGACAAAGAGTCATGCAGATAAGTAGCAGTAAAAGAGAAAATTTGCAGCACTCATTGCTTTTTTCTCTGTTGCTGTAGCTACAGTTACTTAATTGTGGCTGTGTACATCTCCAAAAGTAGACCAGAATTAAAAAAAAGCTGACATCTAGTGATGGACATGTCTGTTATTTCTATGGTGAGAGCATTGGTGAGCAGCGATGCAGCGAAATTGAATTTTGTTGGTGAAATTCTGGTGAAACTGCACATTTCATCACTCATAATATTTCAGGAAATTTGTGCATTCCATGAAATATTTCATGGGTATGAAATGTGGAATTTCACCAGCGAAATGCAGAACTTCATTCGTAAATGACAGAATTTTGCCCATGAGTGGTGAAATTCCACCATTCATGGCCGAAATTTCACATTTCATTGGTGAAATGTTGTATTTTGCTGACAGGATTTTGCATTTTGCACCTGCAAAATAGTTTGTGAAATGCGCAAATTTCACAAAATAATTTGCTTAATGATATTTGTGGATTTAGCCCATCTCTATTGGTGAGTTTCTGTCCCACTCTCTGTTCAAATTGTTAAGTTGCTTCCAGTTTGGTGTACAGGCTCTGAGAGTCCTTCAGTCATCAGCAGCTCCAGTCACTACCAGTGCCATAGTTTTTTTTTTTTTAAATAAAACACTGTCACCTTTTCTTTTTTGGGCTGTGCATTTCTGTATGAGTGGATAGTTGAAATGTCAGATAGCCAGGCAGGTGGGTGGGGAGGCAGGCCTGCAGCTTGACAGTTGGGCAGAATTCAAAGCATGGGGGCATAATGAGAGTGAAAGAAATAGAGAAAAAGAGAGAGAGAGAGAGAGAGACTGGTAAGTTTTTTTTTACAGTGAGCAAGAGTAGAACGGAATTAATTTTTTTTTTTAATAACCATTTGACTCAGGCAGTTTTTAAGTTCACTGCCCCTCTGTCTGTAGTATTTCAGCACTGGGAGCCTTGGGGGAGACCAAGAGAGTAACACTTGATTAAATGCTGATAGATGAAGTGTAATGCATTTTGGAAAACAAAATAGTCAGATGAATTACTCTCTTGGTGGGTGGATACTAAATAAGGCGTAGGATGAAAGAGACCTGGGCATTAGGATAAGTAATGACCTTAACTTTAAGTCTCAGTGTAATCAAGTCATTAAAAAATCTAGTAGTATTTTACACTGTATAAATAAGCATATTAAATGCAAGAACAGGGATGTACTGCTGCCTGTCTACACATCCTTGGTGAGACTGCATGTTGACTACTGTGCTCAGTTTTGGTCTCCAGGTGGCAGAAGGGAAATAAATGCCCTGGAGAGAATTCAGAGAAGGGCAACTCGCAAGATTAATGAGGTAAAGGGACTTGACTACCAAACAAGACTCAATATCCTTGGACTGTATTCCTTGGAATTCAGATGGCTGAGGGGGACATGTGTCTGATTTATAGAGCCCTTAGAGACTTACAGTTGTGGGAACATTTGGGGCTGAATACAGAAATCTACTCTATAATACTAGATCACACGACCTGCAACTTGAATTAGAGAGATCTAGATCCACCAAACGGAAGCAGTGGTTCTCTGTAAAAGTAATAAAAATTTGGAATGAACTCCCATTGGAGGTAGTGGTCAGTGGTAGTATGTACAGCTTTAAATCAAAACTAGACGTACACCTTATTACAAACAACATATAGGGATACTACTGATATTAGCGAACTAGAAGGGACTTTGGTCTAAACAAAGCCCTGTAATGCCTATGAAACCTATGAATTGATGTGAGTCACAGCGGCAGTGTGAACTCTCTTCTGGTTTTCTCCTCCAATACTAAATTTAAAAAAAAAATATATATATATATATTTTGGGGCAAAGAGACCGGTGGGCCAGAGGACTGGTGAGTGATGTGGGGTTGGGATAGGTGGAGGGTCAGAGTGAGTGAGTGGCTGATGCAACACACTGATCAGTAGGGCATGTGGGTAATGTGCAGAAGGGATAAGGGGATGGCGGTAGGCAAAAGCGAGTGTCAGGAACTGATGTGAGAATTCTCTGAAGAGAGACTGAACTCAAGATTAGAAGTTTGAAGGCCTAAATTAGGGAAGACAGAAAAGAAAAAGGTGAAACATGACAATAGCTTTACATCAGTGGTATTTAACTGTATGTGTGCAATTTAGTAGACTTGGGTAGAAGGGTCATTACAAACATATATCTATTTTTTTTTAACTTCTGGCAAGTGACAGTGTGCTGGCTTGTTCTTTACAAACATGGCTGCCACAAATCTTTTTTTAAAAAATGTTGTGAGGCATGGATCTCTTGTGGCTCTGCATCCTAGTTGCCAAAATGGTTCCCAGGTAAGTGTTGTCATTCTGTAAGCACCTGCGTACCAAGCTCTCTCAGCCAGTCAGGACACAGGAAATTCCTTACCCATTTTGTAAGCTTGCACAGCCAGGGTGAGCAAGTTATAATATTGGTAGGAGGGATTAAGAAAACAAATAGGACCCAGAATGTTTCAAGCTGCTTATGACTACACTTTTGTACATGCTTTTGTCTTGCAGTGAGAGGGTTACTTAAGCATTAAGACACCACCAGAGGTAAGGTTACCGTCTGTTAATCTATCCTTGTGGTCATGAGACATGAGGCATAGCCAAGGTAGGAGTGGAACCAATCTACTGATGATCATTTGAGAAGTAGAAGTGGGTAGACTACCATGTCAAAGGTTTTTGGCAGTTCAATGAAAATGGCAGCAGTAATGTGTCTCTGGACTATACTCATAAGGAAGAAACCACTTATCTGAAGCAGGGAGGAGACTGTGGGATGCAATTTCTGAAACCTAGACTGGAGACAGGAGCGAAAGTTAATGATGTCCAAGAAAGCTGAGAGCTGAGTATAAACAAGTTTTTCACGGAGTTTGGCCAGGACATGAAAAAGGGAAATAGGGTGATAGTATACGAGAGTAGAAAAGTCACCACCTCTGTGGATGGGGAGAACTTTGGCCTCTTTCTACACTTAAGGGATAGCCCTAAGACTGAATGAAAGCTTGGAAGGAGAAGATAGAGGTGCCCATATTACAGAAACAGAGATGTACAAGAGAGTAGCATTCACTTCATTAGGGCTATGACCTCTGGATGAATTTAGAGAGAGGAATTCAGAGAGAGAGAGTGTCATGGAGGGTAATTGGAGAGAAAAAGAAAGGGAGGAGGATGATAAGACAGGATACAGAGGGGGTAAAGAGGGGGATGAGTGGGGTAAGTAGAGAGAAATAAAATGACACAGGTAGTAAATAATTTGTTGAAGCAGTGGAAACTTGGGAGGGGTTAGTAATGAGGGTGCTTCCATCAAAGGGAGAAGATATAGTTGACTGTGGGTGGGTAAAAAAAGAGAATGAGTCACTTTCCATTATTTTTTCAGGGGAACTGTTATTCTGGATGTTTCTTGCAAAATAGTTTGATTTATCCTCACAAATGGCCTTTGTGCAAGAATTTCTAAGCTGCTTGTAGCTCAAGTGTTCATCTAGTGAGACTGATGCTTTGTAAAGGGACCAGGCAGAGTTACAGGCTTTATAAAAATCAACAAGCTCCTCAGGTACACAGGGAATGTGGGCTCCTCAGATATGGGTCCTCCTAAGTGGGGCATGTTTATCTCAGAAAGAAATGAATTCCAATTGATTGACCTAATATTGTCAACTTTTTGTTTCCCCAGTCATTTGATGCTACTATACGTGGTAAAGAGTGACTTGTTTGCTTTTACTGTAGGTTGTCCTTTATGGCTGAATATATTAAAACAATTATAGTTTGTTATCTTATGTGGCTTTTATGAGATGCTGGTGTGTGCATTGTGTGAAAAAAGTTTAATTTTAGTAACAGTGCATTGTTATTTCTTAGTCCTTAAATATTATGGGCTCCTTATATAATTACAAGGGGCTGTCGCTAAGTGATTGCAATTATCACTTAGCAAAAGCCCCTTGATTTGTGCCACATGCAAATGGGGTAGAAACCTTCTCTATATGGTCACCAAATGCATTGCAAACATGCAGCAAAGGTGAAGAGGGTCACCATGCATTCCTAAGGCATGACAACCATTGTTTTTCTGGTCCCACCATTGCTTACTGCAGAACTATTATGTGCTGACAGTGTGGGTGTTGCTATGCTGCTACCTAGAATAAGGAGTAGAGGTGTGCAGATTTTCTTTTTTACTTAAGCAAAATCCAACTGGGAAATGCAAAAAATATCTGTGATATTTGCAAATTCTGTGGAAAACAGGTGGATTTTTTCTGTGGAATAGTCAATTCCAAAGAAGGTAGAAGGAAGAAGGTGGAGTTCATTCAGAAGAAGGTAAGGTAACCAGCGGGGTGCCTCAGGGGAGAGTACTGGGACCAGTCCTCTTCAATGTCTTTTTTATCGACATTACAGAGGGGCTGGAGGGAAAAGTATGCCTGTTCGCAGATGACACAAAAATCTGCAACAGAGTGGACACTCCAGGGGTGGTCAAAAAAAATGAGGGGAGATCATGAAAAGCTCGAAGACTGGTCAAGGGTCTGGCAACTGGGCTTCAGTGTCAAAAAGTGCAAAATTATGCACACTGGGCAGAGAAAACTAAGGGCAATATATCAGTTTGGGGGGGGGGAATGTTATCAACCACAAAACATAAATGGGATCCTGGAATCATCATCTCTGATGATGTGAAGGTAGCAAAACAGTGAGAAAAGGCAGTGGGAAGGACAAATAGAATGATGCAGTGTTTAGGGAGGGGCATCACCAGCAGGAAGAGGGAGGTAGTGTTACCCCTGTACAGATCAATGATGATGCTCCACCAGGAGTACTTTGTCCCATTCTGGATGTTCCATCTAAGGAAGGACATAGATTGGGTGGAGGCAGTGCAGAGAAGGGCAACCAAAATGGTGGATGACCTATCAGAATCCCTACAAAGAAAGTCTCATGGAATTAAATACATAGTGTGTATTCTCTGGTGGAAAGGAGAGAAAGGGGAGACATGATTGAAACATTCAAATACCTCAAAGGTATCAGTAAGGTACAGAAGGATAGCATACTCCCCAGAAAAAGATGCCTAAGGACAAGGATGCATAATATGAAGCTGGAAGGGGGACTTAGAGGAGATGTGAGGAAAACGCCTTACAGAAAGAGTGGTGGATGGCTGAACAGCCTCCCAGCAGAGGTGGTAGGTACAGAAATGGTAACAGGTTTCAAACATGCATGGGATAGCACAAGGAGACCTTAGTAACGGGGGTAAGGCCGGAGATCAATTAGGGTCTGTAGTAGCTCAATAAGCAGGGACTTAGGGCAGACTGGGTGAGCCATGAGGTCCTTCACTGCCGACAGCTTCTATGTTTCTAAGTAAAGAACTTCAATCTGTTCCAACAAATAATGCATTTTTTCCATTGAATTTGGAATCCTGTCAGGAAAAAATGTTCAGCAGCACAGCTGAATGCAGAGCTTATTCTTTTGTTACTTATGATATGCTATGGCTGAACTTTCCTGGGTGTCACAAGCCATCAGGTTAATGTTGCCCACCAACATTTGCATCTTGACATACACTAGCACCCATGGAGACTCCTTCCCACTGATGAGTAAGTCCGACCTTTCTGTATTGCAGATCATAGTGCTAGCTCCACAGGGAGCATGCTTCCACCCTGGATCTGTGCTGCCACCAGTTGTGGCTAAGAATTGAACTCTATTATATAGTAACTGAGTAAAAATGTAGCATGGTGAGGCCACCTGGTGGCTCAGTGGTAGTACAATATGTTGCTATGCTGGCAACCTGGATCCTCAAGTGAGTCAGGGATGCTGGCAAATGGACAATCGACAATCAAGACATGTTACTGGTTGCTTTGAATTCTTGATTGAGGTGGTTAGTAACCACCTTTTGCAGCCAAAGTGACCCCTGTGGTAGGCCCTGCAATGTTCACCTTCAAGTCATATTGGAAGATGCTTAACTGTGAGGTTCCTGAAAACTGGGTGCATTACATGGGTGGTGGGATGGTGAACAAGAGGGGAAGTAAAAACCCAGCATCAGCCTGGATGATGGCAGGTTGGTACACTTGGGTCCCACTCTTTTCAACCCACATCAGTCCATTCAGGCTACTGGTGCCTGTCTTTGCATGCTGTGTGAAGCTGTAGTTGGAGTATGGCCCACCCTGCAGACTCCCTACCATGGAGGGGAAACATATGGGGCAGCTGAAATGGTCAGGTTAATAGACACTGACTGGTTGCTGGCAGTCCCAAGGAGAGAGAGATTAGGCTGGCTGGGGTTAAAAACATCTATCCAAAAAGAGTTGCTTAGTAAATTAAGGTCAGAAAGGTATATAGGTCATCATGTTTGCCCACACCTCATGCTTCATAATGAAGAATGAATACAGTATATATGCTGTGCATTACTTTCTGTTATACAATAGGGTCTCTTAATCAGCTGACCTGATTGGTCTGCTGGAGTCTTTCCCTGTGGGTAAATCCCAGCATAACCCACAAGTAAAGTTCCAGGTGTCCAAGTTGACAACACAGAAAATCAGTACCTCAGTGCAGTGTCAGCTTCATCCTCATGATTCTGTGATTCCACAGCTCACTGACTCCCTGCTAAGCTGCTGGTGTTCACCAAGGGTAAACCGTGACTTTCAAAAGTGCAGTTGTTACTGCTTCGCACCTAGTGACTTCTCTGAGTCACCATGCTTCCAACACAGATGAAAACTGAGAAAAAAAAGAAAATAAAAAGCACATCCTTTCATTTTCCAGTCCAGAATCTGAAGAGGGCTGGGGAATGAACGAGACTTCAGGAAGCGCAGTTGCTTCCAGACCTGCACACAATACGCATGAACGGAGCCAGTGCTCTGTAATGGGAGTGGTTCTGACTCTGTTCTCCATCAGAAAACTGTCATGGCTCCTAATGTAAAGGGAGCCAGAAAGATACAGAAAACTTGGCCATCAAGCGCAGGGGGAAAAACAGCACAGTATATTTTTTTGTGCCAGCCCTCATACTCAAAGCATTACATGGTGCTGACTGTCACACTGCTTCTCCCCATTTTTACACTCTGCACTCCCACCTACTCCCCTCTGCAGGCATGCACTCTGTTTATCTACACTATGTGTTACAATAAAAAAAAAAAAAAAAGAATAACATCTCTATTACTTGTGTGTGATTTGGGAGGAGGGGAGGACACAGAAGTGTTCTTAATAGTACAACAGCAATAAAGAACTACTTTTTGAGGTGTAAGAATATGTACCATAAAAGTCATATAAAATGACAAAAAAAATATGATTTTCTTTATGTTTTTTAGAAAAATGAAAAAGGGGACATTGTATCATGGTAATAAAATCTCTCCAGAGAGTCAGTTATGTTGGGATTTTCCCACTTTTGGTGTCAATTTGATCACTTGGCCTGTGGCCTCATGACCAAGTAACACCAGACGTGGCTAAATCCCAGCATAACCAAAACCCTGTTGTGGTTTATTGCTTAATGTTGCATCATTCTGTGAATTGTAGTATCCATCTGAAATCCTGTGGTCTACAGTATACTGTAATTCTGAAAAGCAACATTTTGGGAACTACATCACCCAGAGTAACTAACCTAGTTATGGAGGTGTTTTTGTCACAGTCCTTTTTTAGCATGCCTACTGCACAACTTCTCCGTGGCACTTAACATCACTCTTCAGTAGCTGCTAACAACAACCTTGCAATGTTCCTCTTTACATGGATTTAGAATTTCATCTTTGTCTCTAAATTCTATTATGTCAAGACACCAAATTTAAATCCTGCCAAAAAACACTCATACACGTGGTTATAAATGAACAGTACTTCTTTAATAAAAGTGGGATTACAAACAAGCAAAAAGAAAAAGAAAATATTCAGGGCCAGATATTCAAAACTTTGTGCCGGCCAAAAACCGTTTGCACAGGTTTAGCACGGGATTTGCTCGGGTCTGCTATATTCAAAAGGTCAAATAGCATGAGCAAACTGCATTAGCGCCGGGCAAAACTATAATGTATGCAAGGGGCAAACTGACATGAATACAGGTGCAATGCTATATTCAGCGACTAGCGCCACGCTAGGTGGTTTTGCGCTACTTAGCGTGACACTTAGCGCTGTGCAAATCACCGCCCAGGAAAAGCTTGTCTTAACCCTGGGCAATCAGCTTTGCGTGACACTTTGGCTTTGTGCAGTGTTTGCGCTGGTTTAGCGTGGGTTTTGCGTGACCCTAACAAATCAATATGACACATAGATAGAGCCAAACATGGAGGAAGCATGCTGCTAACCGATGGCATCACAATGATGCCATCATGTGCCACCAGTCCCAGCCATGCCAGGCAGTAAGTGGTGACCCTGCTGCCAGTGGACAGCATGGCAGTGTGGCCATACAGCACATATCTGCGGACCACACATCTGTGGACATGAACAGATGCCAGCACACACATGCAGCACTGTGGGCATGGAGGATGTTGAGGGGGAGCGTGTATGGGTAGTGAGGCTGTGCCACAGACCAGGTGTGGCCACAAGCCTGGGACACATCATGCAGTGCACATGGGCCAGTATTGGGAATACCCCAACACTAGTGTGCCTTTCGGATAATATATGCCCCCCCGGCAACATACCGCACAGCTGTACAACTGCCGCAGCACACAAAGCCAGAAATGTACATGTCACTGTGAGCATCCCATGCCACAGGTACAGCATCTGTGGGTCACACAACAGTGTAACAGTAATGTCCACTGTCAGTAAACACCTGCAGATTGGGCCTGTCACTGTGTACAGTGCAGTCATCATCACTGCCCTACACACCATAGGCAGTGCTGTGTCCCACACACTACTGGCTCCCTTGCTACTGTAGTGTCTGCTGTGCACTGTAGCATGCCCTACAGTGTGACAGTTGCATGCAGCACCACCATCACCTGTGCCTATGCTGTCTTGTCCCCTGGGGTAGAATATGCTATGCTATGCTGTACTGTTTACATGTAGCCTGCAGCTATCATCGTGCACTGCCAGACTGACCTACAGGTGGAGCTGCGGTTGGACCTGGTGAGACCCTGTACTTCCAGACTGACCTACAGGTGGCTCTGTGGGACCCTGCAGTAACGCTGGGAAAACTGCACGCAAATCAGGGTATAATGAGATACTAATCCGGTTGTTTGCCCAGAGACTACCTAAGTAGGCTCATTTGCATGGCACTTTTGAACATGGCACATTTTAGCTCCGGGCAAGCGTGTTTGCACCGGGCTAACTGCTTAGCTCTGCGCTAATGCCGCGCTACTGTGTTAGCGTGGCGCTAACGGTATGGGGAATAATATACAGTTTTGATCCCTGTTCTTTCACATCTGCTGCTTCCTGCAGCTGTACTGAGTCCATGCATTTGCTGGCATACACATTGGCCATGTAGTTCGTCTGTACCTGCCCTCACGTTGCTGTGCACTGTGTTGTTGTTGTGGGTTGCACTTCCTGGTTGCTTTATTCAGTGCTGTCTTATTCCCAGGTTATTTTTGTCCTGCACTCCCAGACCAGTTTGCCCGGCTTCCTTAGACTGCCATATTCAGCAGGATTAGCACCGGGCTATTTCCATTTCAATATAGCTTGCTGTGTGCTCTGGGCTAAGTTTGCCTCCCGGGCAGTGCTAATTTAGCCCTTGGGCAAAGTTTTGAATATCTGGCCCTGAGTTGCAAAATTAAAGAGACAGCAATTCTATATATTTGTAGATGGTCTAGGATATAGTATGCCAATGTAATCCAGCTTTAGAAGATGTTTTCAGGCAATTTAAAAGTAAAGAGGGATTGTTGTCCTTCCAGATCCCTTCATGTCCAACATTTTCTTTAACTACTTTTTCTCTCATACTTTACCACCCTCCCCATGGATCAGCTTTAAACCCTAAATAAAAACATGTAAACAGAGAAAACTGCCAACAGTAGAAGGTGCTGTGGTTCACACAGACTGTCCTGTGAGGTGATGTATGCACCCTAGGGTTTCTTAACCATTTGGGATAAAAGCAAGGCCACATCCAGTTACTCGGTGCTCAAACCAAAAAAGATACAAGTTCATAGTGAAAAGTTTTGGCTGAAACATATCTCCATTAACTTGGGTCCTTTAACTTGGGTCCATAAGCTACCTTCCTCCCTCCAATCATTGTGAGTTCCCTTTATAGTCCATTTACATCTGTATCATCCCCTCTTGAATACCCCCAATGTTTCTGCACTGACCACCTCTGTGGGCAATCTGTTCCACTTCTGTACCACCTGCTCTGTGAAGAAATACTTTCTAATGTCCTTTTTAAACCTGCTCCCAGCAACGTTCTCTTGCTCTCCTGGTATTGATGTTGCCACTCTGTGAACAATTTACTTTTGTCCACTTTGTTTATTCCCTGCATGTATTCAATTATTCAATCATGCCCCTCCCCCTTACATCAAGAGAGTGCATGTTAAGTCTTTGAACCCCTCCCAAATTATCCTAGCATTTTACTTTGTTTTTCAATCATTTTTGTTACATTGCACTGAGGATGTGAAGTTGTTGGAAATCACCACCATCAGATATATTTTCCTCCGTAGTCAAAGCAAAATTCAGCCATTGGAATTGCTGTGGAATGGAAATTCTGCTTCTGAAATGCTTTGCGGAATTTCTTTTTAAATGTGTGCAATTTTGAAAAGTCTATCTGTGCAAACTGTGGAATAATTTTCCACAGGTGGTGGAAAATGAATCTGCAGTTTATGTAAACTGTGGATTATTATTCTGCAAAACACATTTCAGATACTGAATGTCAAAATTCTGCAAATGATAGAAATCTGTAGAATTTTCTGAAACTCCATGGACTTCTGTTCCATTGGAAATTCAACATTCTGCACAGCCTTACACAGCAACCTTCGCCCTTCTCAGATTATATTCAGCCCCAGGGTTTCTGATGCCTACATGCATGACCTTACACTTTTTGGGACTGACTTTCAGTTGCCAGACCTTCAACCATTTTTCCAGCTTCTCAAGATCATCTTTCAGTTCTCAGACAGTTCTCAGACACCCTCTTCACAATCTACCTGCCACAGAGCTCGGTGTCATGTGCAAATAGATTAAAACATTTGATACCCTCCTCTATATCACTGGTGAAGATGTTAATAAGTACTAGCCCAAGTACCGACCCCTGCAGGACATCATTAGTGACCTCCCTCACCCGTATTTAGCACTGCACTCTGTGTTCTCCTCCTTAGCCAGATCCTAACCAAACATGTTGATCTGTCTCCCACCCCAATGTCCCTTAAGTTCCTGATCAGCTGCTTGTGTGGAACCAAGTCAAACACCATGCTTAATTCCAGATAAAGTATATCAGTCCACTGGCCTTTGTCACAAGCCTTCATCACTCAATCAAATAACTCAATCAGGTTTGTTTGGCAAGATCTGTCTGCCACATACCCGTGTTGTCAACTATCCAGTAGCCCATTTATTACTAGGACCTCTACTAGCCTCTCTTTATGATATATTCCAGCAGTTCCCACTATTGAGGTCAAACTGACTGACCTATAGTTCCCTGACTCATCCTTTCCAGCATGTTTGTGCAGGGGTACAACATCAGCCCCTCTACTGTCTGCAGGCATCTCTCTTGACTCTAGTGAGCAGTTGCATAGATTTTCCAGGGGCACTGTCAGCATCTGCACCATATCCATTGGCATATTGGGTTGTATGCCATCTAGCCTAGAGATGTATTGACCTGTAGGGATATGCACCCCTTGATCACCTTTTCTGTAGCTATTGGCTCCATACACTGTTCTGCCACCATCTGGTCTGGTGTTAACTTCCCCTCTGGTAGGGGACCTTACTTCTTCTTTGTAAATACTGAACATAAGTAGTTTTTCAATGTTTCTGCCTTAACCTTCTCTTCTTTCAACAACCTTTCACCCTGAATCAGTTTGACTCGACACTCCTTTGTCTATCACTTTCCCTAACGTAGCAAAAGAAGGTTTTATCACCCACCTTAACCCCTCCTGCTATCCTTAGGTCTGCTTCAGCCTTGGCCTTAATCACTACCTTGTTGGCTCTGCTTCCCTGGATATGCTTTCCTGTCTCACTATGCATGACACTCTTTTATTCTCATCAACACTACTCATTTTCTGTCATTGCTATCTCCACTTCCCTTGTAAACCAAATCAGTTTAGTTTTTCTTGCCTTTCTACAATTTTCTCAGCCAGTAGCTGTTGATCTTGTACAGATTGTTCTTGATAATGCGCCATTTCTTCTCTGTATCACTGCTCCTCTATACCATCCAACCTGCTTTGGAGCTTCTCCCATATTTCCTCTAAATATGCCATTCTCAAATACAGGATTCCTGTTTTGGATTTGGTGTGCTCCCTGTACAGTTCAATAATGAACCATTTTTAAAGGTGGTCATTAGTACCCAATGGTTCCTCTACTTTTATGTCTCTAATATAATCACTATTCATGAGCACTAGGTCCAGGCAAGGTCACTCCTTTCATTGATTCCCTGATTCCTTGAACAAAGTAGCCATCCAGAAATACATCCACAAGTGCTTGGTTTGTAATGCTGCTTGCTATTGAGATACTTTTAGGAACTGTTCCCAGTAATATGCATGCCAAACTGCAGACGCCTAGCTTTACCATGGACCAAGTTATGGCCAATTAAAACATTTCAAAAAATCCCAAACAATTTTATGAAATTGCGCAAACATTCACAGAATTTGTGAAAATTGCACAAATTCGGAGTTTACTAATTTCGCCCACCTCTAGCCCTAAGCCAGTCCTCATAGTATATGCCTTGCAGGCCATGAATCATTTTTGTAACTCTGTGCTTCACTGACTCCAGCCTGCCCAAAGTGATGGCTCTAGACCTGGAGATAGTACTCCAGGTATGGCCTAACTAGTGATTTACAGAGAGGAAGTAATATCTCCTTTCTCCTGCTATTAAATCCCCTCCCAGTACATCCCAATATCCTGGTCTCCTTGCTGTATGACTTTTTACATTAGATAGATTGTTTAAGGGAGCCATTTTATGATGAATCCACAGTAGATCCCTTTTCTCAGTAGTAGTGTTCAGCATAATCCTTCCCATCCAATATTCTGTCCTGTGGTTCTACTTTCCAATGTGCATCATCTTGCACTTTTTGGCACTGCACTTCAGTTCCAAACATTGGACCACCTAGCCTACTTTTACAGTGTCCACTGTATCTCCCTTACTCCTTCTTCACTGTTTACTACAGAGCTTAGTGTCATCTACAAAAAGGCACATCTTGCCCTGAGTTCTTTCTCCTATGTCATTTATAAATATACTATATAGAAAAGGACTGGACCCAGGACTGAACCCTATGATGCCCCACTTGTGACTTCTCTCTCCCAGGATTTAACTCCTTATTCAGTAGGCATGGACTCAGAAGCCGTTGAATAAATCAATTTGTTTTCATATACAGTATGTTGAATACATTTTAGAATCCAAGATTTATTCAACATATGTTGAATAAACACCACTAGAACTAGAACTAGAACTAGAACTAGAAGGGAAAGGATCAGATTTGTTATAGTGCGGTAGCTTCTTGTTGCTTTTACATTGTTTCTTGTGGATTTTACTTGGTAGAGGGTTATTTCTTTTCTTTCTTACTACTTCTAAGGGGCTAGCAGAGTATTGTTTTGGGGCTATTGGAATTTTGAAAACTGTTTTGGTGGCTATAAGTGGGCTTATTTGTTTGATGTTTCACTGTGTAGCAGGCTACATTTGTAGGGGCCTATTTCTTCTGATTTAAAACCTATTTGGTGTGATTTTACTGGGGCTGTTTCTTTGAATCAGAGACCTATATCTTCTAATTTCAAGCCTATTTTGATGTGTTGTTGGTGAAGCTGTTTGAATTGGAGACCTGTTTCTTTTTGTAGCAAACCTATTTTGGGGGCTTTGAGTAGAATTGTGATTCATTTTTGCTGGCTTCACTAGCTGCAAAGCTTAGTGCATAGTGAGGGAAGGGTGCTGATGGTCTGACCAGGGGCCTCAGTTACCTGATTGTTTCTGGAAGACTTGGGTTGGTCCCACCCGCCACTGGTCCATGATTTCCTTTATACCAGGGATTCTGACATCACTTCCTCAAATGGGCAAAGGATATGCACCTGTCATAGCAGAAGCAGACATCCAGTAAAGGAACAGCAGCGAGTGAAGAGGTGACTGCTATCTCAGTAGAAGGGAAGTAACTGCAAATCTAGGAGCTTTCATTGTTAGTTCTTTGCATTGCTATTGCATTGTGGAAAGGAGGAGTAGGAGTTTGAAGAAGGTTGTGTAATAGCTATTTAAAGTCTCTTTTTGAGTTTGGATAGGAAGGTTAGGAATATAAAAAGCAGTTGCTCAATCTGTCTAAACATGTACAACAAAGGGGATAAGGGAAATTAAGAAAATAATGTTTTGCACTGATAGGGGAGAGGGGAGACTTGGGGCAGTGTTTGGTATCCTGCATCTGGAAGGGTGGGGGGTCGCTGGTGGGCAATGACAGCAATGGGTAGGGTGGTAGGCTGCAACAACTGTGGTGCACCAATCTTTCTAAAAATTGCCTGGAGTGTGTGAGGATGTTTAGTGTGCAACCACATAGAGAAACTCAGAAAGGAGATTGAGGGTCTGCAGGAGGAACTAAGACAGGCAAGGCAGACTGGGGGTGGGTTTAGCCCAATACTGGAGGGAGGAAGAATGGGAGATGAGGGAGGGCGATTTAAGCCAATAGTGGTGAGGAGAGGGTCAGAAGAAAGGAAGCAGAGATGAAGTGGCTCAGGCCAGGAAGAATGATTGCTGGGGAAACCAGGTCAGGAGACAAAAGACAAATGGAAGGAGGAGATAGGGACTTGTAAGGGGCGGTGAAGAAGTGGCAAAAGTCATGGAGTGGAAAGGAGAGAACAGGTTACTATGAAGAGAGAGGGAATGGGCATTTGTGAAGGGTCTTCAGAAAATAGTTTTGCACTGTTAGAGAGGAACAAGGTGGAGAAGGGAAATAATGAAATTAGAGGAGTAATTGATAAATGCCTGGACAAAACCGGAGTGGGGGAAGTACTGCTGGGAGAATTGCAACGGGCAAAAGGGGGAAATAATGTGCAGGAGGAAGAAGAGGAGCTGGAAATGAGAGAGGGAGGTGAATGGAAGCAAGTAGGGGGTAAGAGTGTTGAAATCTTAGTGCTGGGGGACTCAATACTAAGAGGAGTCAGGTGGGGTAGCAAGGGGGAGAGGCATAGTTGCATTTGGGTGGAGGCCAGGCCAGGAATGACAGCAGAGAGGGTGGCACAATCTGTTCTGAAATATGCTAGAAGGGGTAGGGACAAGCCTCATTTAATTATACATCTTGGGACGAATGAAATGGCTGACAAGACAGTAGATATAGTCCAGAGGAGGTTTGAGGAACTAGGACAATTATGT
Organism: Neoceratodus forsteri; assembly: GCA_016271365.2. Taxonomy (NCBI): domain Eukaryota; kingdom Metazoa; phylum Chordata; order Ceratodontiformes; family Ceratodontidae; genus Neoceratodus; species Neoceratodus forsteri. Next base: position 630,224,440 of record CM028132.1, read on the forward strand.
GAGGGGGCAGAAAGATCAGTAACTTTTTCAGAGATACTTCCAGTGCCTAGGGCAAGCACAACAAGAAAGCTGAGAATAGAGGAATTTAACAGATGGCTAAGAACCTGGTGTTGTGCTAAAGGGTATGGGCTGTTGGGGGGGGGTGGAGAGGGACCTGGGAGGACAGTAGTCTGTATGCTGTCATGGAATTTTTTACTTAGTCTATCACTCTTACAGCTTCACATTAAATCAGCCTCAGGAACACCGCATGTAGGTAAAAAAGAAAGTTTAATACATATGCATACAGGAGTTCTTCATTTCTGGCTCACCAGGACTCAAAACAAATACAGAACTCAGCAATTTACAGTTGCACAAAGCTTATATACACTGTTGCTTGTCATTTTCTATTGGTTACATTTTGCCACAGTGGGCTGGCATAATTTTACTTGTGTCTATCTCTGATTGGGCAGGTTATTCTTAAGTCTTAGTACATAAAAGGAAAGAAAGCTCACGTGACATTCTGGGGAGAGCTTGTCTTACGTTTCATCCCCTCCACCATTTTTACATCCCTCTTTAAGTTTCACTTTCGCCGCCATCTTGTGGAGCTTTCCATGTACTGCTATTTCTACAGCATTGTCAATGTAATTTTTTCCCCTCACACTCCCCCCTTTTGATACTCTGTATCAACTTTACAATATTTCATTATAGAATGGAGGTTACGCATTTATTTCTTGGTTAGTGAGTAAAGGGGCCATTACCGGGGTTTTTCGCTTCATGTAGTCATGCACAACCTCGAAACACCGAGACGGAGACATAGCAGTAGGAGACAGATAATTATAACAATGGCAGCGAAGGCAATCAAATATGTCATTAGGGTGGCTCCCCAGTCTCCAAACAGGGACTTAAACCAAGACCATGGATCCCAACCATTGTCTTCACTGGTGTGCTCTCCTACTATTCTATTTTTTAGGGATGTTACTTGATTTATTACTTCAGTAAGGTCATTATTGACATCAGGAATGTAAGTGCAGCACTCTCCATCTATTATGGCACAGACCCCCCCTTGCTCTGCTAATACATAATCTAATGCTGCTCGGTTTTGTAAAGCCACTAGTCTAAGGGCTTTAGTTTCGGCATTTAGCAGCTGTAATCCAGTCTCTGTCATATTTACCAATGTTTCTAATTCATCGCTTAATTGATCTATGTAATGCATGCTCTGAATCACTCCCTACCAAGGGAAAATGCCTGCTCCAAACTTTTCTCCTACTGGGACGCGTTTTTGTCCCTTTGGCATGTCCGAACCCAGCTCTCATCTCTTTCTGTCAGAGAGCCCCTTGTTTTGGGTGGCGTCTTTATATACATTGGATTTTTTGTACAAGTATATGCGGGCTGCCGGGTGCAACGTGGCCAGGTAACAACAACCCGTCCACCCTGTCGGCAGAAACACATAAGCCTTATCATCGCACACCCAGTAGAGGTCAGACAGCCCACCCACCGAGGTGTAAGCACTTTGCACTGCAGTGCAACTTTTCCGAGAGCAGTTCTGACATGTAGACATGCTGCCATCCTCTCTGGAGCACCAGCAGGACTGGCAAGTGGACCATCCTAATGGCCCCAGCCCCCCTTTTGACTCTTTGATGCACAGACAGAGTGGTGCTGTCGTTTTCACTTGCCTGACATCTAAGTGCAAAGGGTTTGGGGTAACTGTCTTATTTGGCAGGCTGTACCAAGTGGCGAAGTTATGTCCCTTAAATACAGAAAGGTTTTGCACTTTGTGCGTGGAGTAATCCCCGCCACTAATGTTCCTCCCCGCCACTGCAATTAAGATTTCGTTGGCTTCGGTTTTATTTAAAGGCCTGGGTTTTAGGTGGAGTCCTATGGATGTAGAGAATGGGGAATGGGTACACACATAACAATTTGACACATTTGCTTTATTAGCATGCAATTTCATTAAGTCCACCAAGTATTTGTAACATGCAGAGGTTCGAGGCTACGGCTGTATCTTACAGTCTTGTGGTTTGCTTTAACAGTCATTAGAGCCAGGAGAACCATAGCAGTTCCCAGTACACATGCCACCCCTGCAGTGAGTAGCACAGTCTTTATCTTCATTTGTCCTTGAGAGCTGTCACCAACCGGCAATGGGAAGCGTGGATCCATATCTCCCTCTCGGCAACCTTGACCACTGTAGCTGCCGTAAGTAGCACTTGGAATGGTCCTCTCCAACGTGGAGAACACCACTTCTTTCTCTTAAAGTCCTTTATCACAATGAAATCTCTTGGCTTGATCTGATGGAGTGGGCCCTCCAAGGGTGTAGGTAAAGTTGCTTTAACCCTAGGATAGAGAGATCTCAACACAGCATTAAGGGATAAACAATAGGCAATCATTTCATTGTCTACACCATGCAACATCACTCTGTTTTGGGGAAATGGAACATTTGTCATTCTGAGAGGCCTTCCCATTAAAATCTCGTGTGGTGATAATCCCATGTGTGCAGGCCTCCCTCTCATGCTCATAAGTGCCAGAGGTAGTGCCTTTACCCAGCTGAGACCAGTTTCTGCCATGATTTTGGTCAACTTTACCTTGAGGGTCTGGTTTGCCCTTTCCACAGCTCCTCCCGATTGGGGGTGGTATGCACAATGCATTCTCAGATTTATCTGCAGTGCTTCGCACAGGGTTTTAATTACCTCATTTGAAAAATGTGACCCATTATCACTGGAGAGCCTGGTGGGGATACCCCACCGGGGAATGATTTCCCTTATCAGGGCTTTTGCCACCGTGCATGCTGTGGTTTTTTCTAACCGGGAAAGCCTCTACCCATTTTGAAAACATGTCTACAATTACTAAACAATATTTGTATCCTTCACATGGATTTAACTCAATAAAGTCCATCATTAGGTGCTCAAAAGGTCCTGTAGGAGAAGGGTGGGCAGAGGGGGTTACTTGGAGTCCTCTGCCAATATTATTTTGCATACATATAACACATTTCTTACAAAATTCTTCAGCATATACGGTGAACCCTACAACATTCCAGTATTTATTTACAAGGTCTACCATTCCACTTTTTGAGACATGATCGGCCCCATGGGCCAATTTTGCCAAAAAGGGAAAAACTGCTGAAGACAGGCAAAGCCTGCCATCGGGGGCTATCCATACCTTAGTGTCAACATCATATTTACAATTTGTTTGCCAGTTCTGCTTCTCCTTTACACTGGCCGACTGTTGCAATGTGACAACATCCTTTGCTGAAAATAAATCAAGATGGTTAGTGGTAACAGACAACATTAAGAATTTTGGAACACCACCAGAGAGGTCTGCTTCTTTCATAGCCGCATCTGCCCTCGCGTTACCCAACGACACAAAGTCTGTATCAGACGTATGAGCTTGACATTTTACAATAGCAATTTGTCTTGGTTTCTGTACAGCATCTAGTAAGTCTTTTACCTGGTTCGCATGTGCAATAGGTTTCCCTGCCACTGTCATAAATCCCCCTGTGCTTCCATAAAGCACCAAAGTCATGTGCTACCCCAAATGCGTAGTGGCTGTCCGTATAAATATTAACGGTTTTCCCTTCTGCAAGTATGCAGGCCCTAGTTAATGCAATTAGTTTGGCCGCTTGGGCCGACATTCGTGGAGGCAACTTTGCACCTTCCACTAGGCTATCCTGTGTGCACAGAGCATATCCCACTAAGGGGTTTCCCTTATCATCTCTTTGGGCTGACCCATCCACAAAAAACTCCACATCAGCATTTACTATTGGCACATCAGCAATGTCCGGTCGGGGTTTGCAGTCCAGACCTATTACCTGTCCACAGTCATGTTCCTCTCCATCCTCCTGAGTGGGCATCAAGGTTGCCAGATTTAAAGTCGTACACCTTTTTTAAAGTTACATTAGACATGGTTAGTAAAACATTTTGATATTGCAGCAATCGAGCAGGTGTTAAATGTGCTGTGTGAGCCTGGAGTATGATAGAGAGGACAGAATGAGGTACATGCACGGTTAGAGAAGAGAAACCCACCAGATCCAGACAAGCCAAGACTGCTTCAGTAGCAGCTGCAACAGACTGCAAACATGACACCATTCCCCTCACCACTGAGTCTAAGTGCTTTGAATAGTAGGCTATTGGGTGCCTGGCATCCCCGTGCCTCTGGGCCAGGACTGCTGACATATATCCATTTTTCCCATTTACATACAGGTCAAATGGCTTGTTATAGTCCGGTAGTCCCAGACAGGGGGCTGTGGCCAAAACCTTTTTCAAGGTGTTGAAAGACTCTTCTAGTCCTTCTGTCCATGTAATTTTCTCATGCATTTGCATCTTTTTCCCGTATATGGCTTCATGGAGGGGCTGTGCTAGTGAGGCATAATCTATTATCCAGGCTCTGCAGTAGCCAGTCATGCCTAGGAAAGACATCATTTTCTGTTTAGTGATTGGTCGCGGTAATTTTGTTACGGCCACAATTCGCTCTGGGGCCAATTTTCTTCCGCTCTTTGATAATACATGGCCCAAATATTTTATTGTTTTTTGCATAGTTGCAGTTTGTCTCTGGACACCTTGTGTCCATTTTTGGCCAGGAAAAACAACAGTGCCCTCGTGTCCTGCTCGCTTGCTTCTTTGCTGGAGGATGCCAGCAGCAAATCATCTATGTATTGGATTAGGGTGCTGCCCAGTGGGGCCACAAAAGCAGACAGGTTTTCACTCATTTGGGCTAAAAACACTGCCAGGGATTCCACATATCCTTGGGGCATGCGAGTCCACATCCACTTTTTTCCTTGTAAGTAAAGGCAAACCATTCCTGGCTGTTTGGCTCCATGGGGATACTAAAAAAAGCGCTTGCCAGGTCTATAACAGAAAAATAGCAACTGTCGTGGGGTACGGATGACAATACTGTTACTGGGTTTGGAACTACGGGGGTTCTCACATGAACTGCTTCGTTTACTGCTCTAAGATCTTGTACAAACCTATACATTCCATTCGGTTTCTTTACAGGCAGTATGGGGGTGTTTACTGTGGCACTGGGGCAGGGAACAATTACCCCCCTCCCCACCAGTGCCGTGTGGACTGGTGCTATGCCCTCTTCTGCTTCTTTTCCCAGTGGGTACTGATGCTTATTTGGTCTATAGCAGGACTTTGGTTTCACTGACAGGGGTTGTACATTTTCTATTAGTCCTACATCATATTTTGACGTTGCCCACAAATGTGTGGGTATCTCCTTAACCCAATCTAATGTCTCCAACTGTATTTCCTTCTCCTCACTCGTCTCCCCTCTTTCTACTTTCACCTCTCTCTCTTCTACTTGCTCTATCACCATTTGTCTAACCACATATTTCGTACACCTCCCCTTGTCTGATGTCCACATATCTCTGTGATTTACCCAGTCATCTACCTGTTTCATGCACACCATCCATGGTCCCAATTCTTTCCAGGGAATGCAAGGGTCTCTAGCCAGTGATATGTGTGGGTATGACCCCGGAACTTGGAACACCCTCTGTTGTTCGTGGCTCAGTTTCACCGCTGCTGCACAGCAATCTTCAGCCACGTATATCTCAGAGATGCTTAGGGTCTGCTCCACTGGCTGTCTTCCCCACACCTCACATTCATACTCACTATCTCTTGTCCCTATTGAATAGTGTGTAGTGCAATGCAGGTCCATCTGCACCTGCAAGTTGTGTGTAATAGCCTCTGCCCAGCCCAACAGCCACTCCTTCTCTGTTTCTGCTGTCAATTTACAGCAGTATAGCCAATCGCTACTACCCACGGCAGCTAAGGGATACAACCCGGCTATTTGGGACTTAAACTCCAAGCCCCCTTTTGTGCAGATTATGTGGGAATTGAGTTTGGCCAAAAGGTCCCTTCCCATGAGGTTTACAGGGCAGACTCCACTATATAGAAAGGTATGCTGAATGACCGCTTCTTCACATTTCACTTCCAGCGGCCAGGTCAACTTTTCATGCATTACAACCCCTGAGGCTCCCATAGTCTCAGTAGTCTTCTCTGTCAGTTTTAATTTTAGGTCAGATGGTGCTTGTAAGTCTATGAGGGAAGCCTGCGGATTGTGTGGTGGAGGGTCGGGCTGTATTTGCGGGGCTCCTGCAGGTAGTGCTTGCAAGTCTATGGGGGCAGTCTGCGGATTGTGTGGTGGTGGTCGGTATGTTGGTGGTGTGTCCTGCCTTGTACATTTTACCTTTTTTGTTTCCTCATTCTCCTGTTTAACCATTAATCCCCTTGCCTGACTCTCCTGCCTGTGTTCTGCTTCTCTCTCCCATCTACGAAACTTTGTCCAATCAACCTTTAACTTTTTCTTTTCTTTTTCTTTTTCTTCTAGAGTGATTCTCACTTCCTTCAACACGTCTATGCTAAATGTCCCCATTAATGGAAATAAGCCTCCTGTCAGGGTATGCCAATGTCCCACCTCCGAAACTGAATCCTGCCCGTATTTCTCTAGCATGCGTTTTACTGGGCCAGCACATATTACCTCGGTCCCTGATTTCTTGCTCTGACCTGCACCCATAGTTTCTGGGTTTTTTTTTTTTTTTCTCTGCACTTGCTTGGTCGGTTTCAAACTCTGAGAGTTACTTTTGACTTGCCCTATCTCCTGTTTAGCTTTGACTCTTCTCATATGCGGGTGCTCAACCTACTTAAAGGCTCTTTGGCCCCCCCAAACTTTTCTCTAGGCAGACTCAAACTCCCTTGGTTACTTTTAACCGACCCTATCTTATGGCGCCTAGTCACTTTTGCCTCTTTTCCAGGCTCAGATCAAATAGTTACTTTTGCCACTTTTTCAGGCTTAAACTATCCTGATATCAGTTACTACTTAAACAAGCAATTTCCTTTTTTCATTCCATGTAGTGGCCTGAGTGCAGGTACTTACAGTGATCAGCGCTGTCCAGGCCCGAAGAGAATACTCTGCAATTGGGGACGGTCCCTCCCTGGCTCTGCTTGCCGTATTTCAACACCGGAGGTGGATTTCCCCTCTGTTTTTTGGTACTTTTACCAGAAGTCTTGGGACTTCATCCCTGACCAGGACTACTCCGGGTCCAGTCCATGCCGATCCTGTCAACTACGCCAGAATTGTCATGGAATTTTTCACTTAGTCTATCACTCTTACAGCTTCACATTAAATCAGCCTCAGGAACACCACATGTAGGTAAAAAAGAAAGTTTAATACATATGCATACAGGAGTTCTTCATCTCTGGCTCACCAGGACTCAAAACAAATATAGAACTCAGCAATTTACAGTTGCACAAAGCTTATATACACTGTTGCTTGTCATTTTCTATTGGTTACATTTTGCCGCAGTGGGCTGGCATAATTTTACTTGTGTCTATCTCTGATTGGGCAGGTTATTCTTAAATCTTAGTACATAAAAGGAAAGAAAGCTCACATGACATTCTGGGGAGAGCTTGTCTTAAGTTTCATCCCCTCCACCATTTTACATCCCTCTTTAAGTTTCACTTTTGCTGCCATCTTGTGGAGTTTTCCATGTACTGCTATTTCTACAGCATTGTCAATGTAATTTTTCCCTCACAATGCCAAGGACAGACAACACTTGAGTGAGGAGGGAAAGAAAGTGTTGAAACAGAGGATGGAAGAGTACATAGAGGAAGTAGGGAATTTATATTAGGAGCGGGGGGTGGCAATTGGGCAAGAGACATGCAGAGACCACAGGTTGGGAAACTATATGAGCTAACCCCCCATAACAGTGACAAAGGACAAATGGCAAGTACTATTGGTAATGCTAGTAAAGGAGGGCAGGATGGGAAGAGGGGAAAGGGTGGAAGGTGGTTACCCTTAATGCTAGGAGCCTTGGAAGGAAAACTGCAGAGTTACAGGTACTCATGGCAGAGGAGAGGTGGACATTGCAGCCATCACAGAAACATGGGCCACCCAATACAACGACTGGCACCTGTCTGTACCAGGGTACAGGTTATTTTGTAGGGACAGGGTAGTTGGGAAAGGAGGGGGTGTGGCACTATATGTGAAAGAAGGACTGAAGTGTGTAAGGGAGGAAGGGGAGGAGGGTTGTAGGGAGTCAATTTGGATGCAAATCCAGGATTCCAAGAATAGGATTCTTAGAATGGGAGTGGTGTACAGGCTGCCATCTCAGATGGAGGAGTTAGACAGGGAACTAGTGGGACAGATCAGGAGGACCTGTGAGAAGGGTAGTATGGTGATCGTGGGGGACTTCAATATGCCAGGAGCATACTGGAGTACTCCAACAACCAGGAACAGAAGGGAGCAGGTACTGCTGGATGCCTTCCAGGACAGATTCCTGCTGCAAATGGTCAGTGAACCAACCAGGTTAGGGAATACCCTTGACCTTGTGCTGGCAAATGGGGACTTTGTGAGAGAACTTACAATGGAGGAACTGCTGTCAGGGAGTGACCACCACTAAGAATGGCTCACTTTGGATATGGGCAAGGAAGGAGTGGAATCTGGCACAAGAGTGATGGATTTCAGGAGGGCCGACTTTGGGAGGATGGGGGAAGTGGTAAAAGGGTACCTGGCCAGAATTTAATCTAGTAGGGACACTAACCAGAGGTGGGAGCTCATAAAGCTAGGGATCGTGGAGGCAACCAAAACCTGCTTCAAGGCCCAAAGGAAGAAGGCTAGGGCTAAGAGACTGAGCTGGTTGAACAAGGAGGTCATGGAAAAGGTAAGGAGGAAAAGATCTGCATTTAGGAAGTACAAGAAAATGGGGAGAGGGGAGGACAGGGAGGAGTACTTGACAAAATCGAAGGAGGTGACAAGGGCAGTAAGGGGAGCCAAGGCATCTACGGAGCTCAGGCTGGCACATGGCATTAAGAAGGGGGAGAAGAACTTCTTTAGGTACATCAGGGAGAAAAGGAGCTGTAAGGACCACATAGTAAGGATTAGGAAGAGGGGGTTGGGTGGAAGCAGGGTGCGATAAGGCAAAAGCACTAAATGAGTACTTCTGCTCAGTATTTACTAAAGAGAAGAGGGGGTTGACACCCAAGAGGGGGAGAAATGGCAGAAACGGGGAGAGGGGATGACAGATGGGGAAATCATGGAGGACAGAGTTCGTTAGGGTTTGAAGGCACTGAGGGTGGATAAGGAGCCAGGCCCAGATGGCATCCACCCCAGGGTACTGAAGAAGCTGGAAGAGGTCCTTGCAGGACCTTTGGCAGACCTATTTAATGCCTCACTACATTCGGGGGGGTGTACCTCAGGATTGAAGGATGGCTCATGTGGTGCCCCTCCACAAGAGTAGCCCCAAGGATGAACCGGGAAACTACAGACCAGTGAGCCTCACATCCATCATGGGTAAGCTAATGGAGAATATCCTGAAGGAAAGGCTGGTGGCTCTCCTAGAAGCCAAAGGACTACAGGACAGCAGACAGGATGGCTTCATAAGGGCAGATCCTGCCAAACCAACCTGGTGGAGTTCTATGACTGGGTAACTAGGCAACTGGACAGGGGCCATGCAGTGGATGTCCTGTACCTGGATTTCAGAAAGGCATTCTACTCGGTGCCACATGGAAGACTGGGAAGTAAGTTAGTAGGCACAGGGGAGGTGCAAAGCTGGTGAGATGGGTAGGGAACTGGCTTCAGGGAAGGTGACAGAGGGTGGTGGTGGGTGGGGAGCTCTTACACCCAAGGGTAGTGATGAGCGGTGTTCCACAGGGCTCGGTGTTGGGACCAGTGTTGTTTGGGATATTCATTGCAGACATATCATTGGACATCAAGAGCAAGATCAGTCTGTTTGCTGATAATACCAAGGTAAGAGCAGTGGTGAATGACCTAGGGGGATGGCAGGGGTTGCAGGATGATCTGGCAAAGCTTGAAACCTGGTCAGACACCTGGCAACTAGGGTTTAATGCCAAAAAGTGCAAGGTTCTGCATTTTGGGATGAAGAACCCAAGGAGGAGTTACCTGCTGGGGGGAGTGCAGCTAGCCCAGACAGAGGAGGAGAAGGATCTGTGGCTGCTCATTACAGGGTCAATGAACAACTCAGCACAATGTAGAAAGGCAGCTGCAAAGGCCAACAAAATGCTGGGTTGTAATGCAAGGGGTATATCCTCAAGGAGGGAGGAGGTGATTCTGCCACTGTATAGGTCATTAGTTAGACCGCACCTGGAGTACTGCGTGCAGTACTGGTGCCTGTATCTGAAGAGGGACATTAAGTTACTGGAGGGGGTGCAGCACAGGGTGACAAAGATGATAAAGGGGCTGGGGGACTTATCATACGAGAGGAGGCTGAGGGAGTTGAACATGTACTCACTGGAGGAGAGGAGGGACAGGAGGGACATGATTGAAACCTTTAAGCACATGAAAGGAATAAAACAAGACAGGTGCAGAGGGGTTGTTCAAAGTAAGGGAGGGGAGGGACACCAGGGCCATGATATAAGACTGGAGGGAGGAAGGTTCAGGAGGGAGATGAGGAAACACTTTTTTACAGAGAGGGTGGTGGCTGGGTGGAATGCATTACCTGCAGAAGTGGTATCCAGTAGAATAGTGGACTGCTTCAAAAGGGGATGGGATAGGACAAGGGGGAGGGTCAATGAAGGGAAGGGTGGAAGGAAGGGGCAGCTGCAGAATAAGGGGAGCTAGCTGAACATTCGAGCAGACTTGATAGACCTCTAGGCCTTTATCTTCTGGCAAATTTCGTATGTTCATATGTTCGTACCACCTGTCAATCAAAGCTTTTTGGTTCACTTTTTTGACAAATAAATGCGAATAACTTTAAAACAAAAAAAGATTGCATGGTACTGTGAGCACAAAATTAGTCCATCACACAAATATTTAAAAAATGAGCGCTGTTTTATTTATATAAACCTTTTAGGGTTTCTTTATAATTAGCAAAAAACTGCAGAAAATTCAATTTATTTTTACTTTTTTGACAAATAAATGTGAATAACTTTAAAACAAAAAATTACAGTTTTTAGGCAAGACCTGATCAGATGGAGTTCACTTCCCTTGTCACTTTGGGCCAGAATAGAAACAGTGAAAATGAACGTATTACCTAGGATTTTCTATCCCCTAAATATGCTAGGATGTTACTTGCCAAACACCTGGTTCGCGAACTTACAAAAGATACTCAATGCATTTTTATGGAAAGGGAAGGGTTAGGAGAGCTTACCAGAAACTCACAGGGTCAAGAAGTCAGGAGGCCTTGCACTCCCTTCCTTTTTCAAATATTATATTGCCTCACATATCAGCAAAATAGTATCATGGAAACTGCTGACTGATACAGCGGTTCCGCACTTTTATGTGCCTCCCTGGGTTAGTATTGAGAACGGTCTGGTGCTTAAACACTCACTAACTTTAGATTCAATTGCCTATACCACTTTAAAACTTCTCCCTAAGCCACTTAAAAATACGCCTATAGGATGGACTTTAAAAGCTCTCCACCAAGTCCAGAAGTCCCTAAAGGTGAATTGGCAGAACTCATTGGAGCAGTCCCTGATACATAACATTCACTTTCTTATACAGCGTGTCCCCATTCCTACCACATTCTGGAGACAGATAAATGGGCTACGACTGGGAGACTTGGCGCCCCAGGGAAAATTATTATCGTATGAGCAAGCATGTACTCAATTCCCAAACCTAAAAGGACACTATTTTAAATTCCTACAGATTTGTGGATTCAATCAAAGCCCATTTACGCAGGGTGATAACCTGGGAGGAAAACAGAATTGAATTGTCTTCTCTACTCAAGGTTGCAGACCAACCCCATTCTGTCTCGAGAATTTATAGTGAATTACAGAGAATAGACGATGGCCTACCTTCTAATGTTAGCCCATACTGGAGACAGAAACTAGAGATGGCAGTGGATAGTAGAGACTGGGGACGGATATGGGTTAACATTCATAAATACATTAGACAAGACAGGTATAAACTACAGCATTTTAACATTATGCATAACCTGTACTATACTCCAGCTAGGCTCCACAAGATGGGCAAGATATTATCACCTAATTGTAACAGGTGTTTAACTAAAGAAGGGGATCTGTACCATGTTTTGTGGGAGTGTGCGTGATACAGCCCTTTTGAGGGCAATTTGCCTCATTACCATCAATATTAGACCTGGAGCTTTTTCTTCACACCGAAATCTGTTTGTTAAACAACTTCCTAGAGGTGAGACCAGGCAAAAGAGGTTATACATGACTATCATATCAGCCACGGCCAAGGCGGTTATCCTTAGACATTGGAAGGACGCCTCCGCTCCATCAATCCTAGAATGGCGTAAGAAAATTATATTGGCTTTACAGCTAGAGCAACACATAGCCAGAATGTACAACAGGATCCAATCATATGGCTCCAAATGGGGCCTGCTGGATGCAGTCCTAGTCTGTTGGCAAGCTTAACCTCCTTGGCTGCTGGTAATGTCCTGCTATTAGATGTATCTTCTTTTTTTTTTAGTGCCCTTGTGTTTCTCCTCTCGAATAAGTACATGTAAAATGTTTCAGTGTGACTGTAGATGCTGCTGGGGATGTGGTAGCTGGGTGGAATGAGCGGTGGGTAAGTTTCTTTTCTTTTCTTTCTTATAAGATTACTTGGTTAATGTGTCATATTACCTGTTTTGACTCTTATTTCAATGAGTCAGTTGCTATTAGCATGTATGCTCGATAATGACTTGTCTGACTTGTAACTGTTAGAGTGAATAGAATAACACTTTTCATGTAATACCAATATCCTAATAAAGTAAATTGAATTAAAAAAAAAATTACAGTATGGTACGGTGAGCACGAAAGTTGTTCAGCACAAAAATATCTACAAAATGAATGGTGTTTTATTTATAGATACCTTTAAGTTTTTTCTGAGCTTCTTCGTGTGTCAGATCAGAAAATGTATGAATGTTTGGGGCAAAATTTTGTTCTGTTGCTCCCCGATGTGCTAATAACCCCTCCCATGGTGGCTAGTGGTTGCTCTCCCACCTGATCACCCACCCGTGTCTAGTAGTAGCTAGTCAGTAGTCATCAGAGATGTAAGCCGCCATACTTATCCCTGATATAATAAAAATATTTTTTGTCCTGGTGGTCTAATGATCTCTACTCTGAGTCCCTCCCCTATCCCTGATCCCCAGTATGTGTTTTTTTAATTTATTCCCAGGTGGCCTAGTGGCCCCAGGCCCTGCTTCCTGGCAGGCAGTGTCTCACCCCACTCCCCCCATCCTGAAACAGATAAGGTGACCAGCATAGCCTGCCACTCTCCTCCACTGCTGGCAGCCCACTGAGATGTCAATGAATGAGCACGTGCACAAAAAATACATACTGGGGATCAGGGATAGAGAGGAACTGGGAGAGGGGTTCAGTAGACCACCAGGGCAAAAAATATTTTTACTATGGGAGATAGAGATGGGGGGATTACATCTCTGATGACTATTTACTAGCTACTACTGTACATGTGCAGGTGATTGGGTGGGGGAGGGACTGCTAGTCACCAGGTTTTTTTTGACACATTGTGCAGTCAGGTGATCAGGTGGGGGGAAGGACCACTAGCCACCAAGGATTAATTTTATTTATTATGGCAGTTGGTGGATGCAGGGCAGATGGAATTTCGGTGAAAGTTCGATAATGGATTGTTGAACTTTCATGGAAGTGAAAGTCAGACTTTTGCTTAAATGCCACCTGCGAAAGGTTTTTTTTTTTTGCACACCTCTATTAAGAATGGCTGCCTTCTCCATGTCTTCCTTTAGTACCCTGCCCCCCCATCAGTCCAAAATTTCCTCATCATATCTTTCTTTTTTCCCTAATACATTACTGTATATTTGAAAAACTGTTTTTTCACCCTTAACTCCTTCTGCAATACATAGCTCTGTGTCTGCTTTTGTGTCCCTGATGGCCCTCTTGGCCTTCCTTAATTTCATCTGGTACTTAATCAGTAGTAGAGTACCCATAATCTAGACAATAACAGCTCTGCTTTTCCTTGTATCTGATGAAGACCTTTTTCTTTGCCAGCACTGCGTGTCTGAACTTCTTATAGAACCTCTTGTACCTGTTTTTCTTGGTGACCATCCTCAAGCATGACTTTGTTGCCTAAAGAACAACCCCTTTAATTTCTCACACTTTTCTTCTACACCCATGATAATGCCCACCTCAGTCATCATACCCCAGGCCAATTCTCTCATCCGGTTAAAGTCTTCGCTCCTGAAATCCAGAACATCAGCCTGTGGTGAGGGTATGCTGGTGCTGATGGCCAGGTTGAACCATAGGTTGTTATGGTCAGGTCACTGAACCCCCTCACTCCACCTACCATTTTCTTTGTTAATATTGAATTTATTTTTCCTCTGCAGCTCAATCTGCCTGTCATACTGCCATCGTCCTTTCTCTCCACTAAACCTGCAGGCTCACTCGCATCTGGCTAGCATGCGCAGTACCGGCAGAGGGTGCCTACTCCCCCTGTTGAGCCTGGATCTAATACCAGATTGTGATTCCAGAGAGATCCCCTGGGTGAGGAGAGGCACGGTCATCAAATCACCATGACTGAGCCCCAATTTTCCTCTGAGTTTTTCCCCAGATGTACGGACGTGCAGTGACATCCAGGTACTGCATGTTGATGTCTGCCGTACTTCCCCTAGACAAGCCACACCTGCGATGCTTCCAATTTCCATCAGGGGCCACTGCAGATCAGTGTAAGTCCCGTACCCATCCCAAGAAGAGGAGAGAAGTCCATCAGATGCTCAATCCTCTCCCTCCCCAGCCGACCCCCGACAGCCTGGGCGTGTTCCTGAACCCAGATCGCCAGCGTAGCATGAGGTGTGGCATTCAGTGCCTCAAACCTCAGTGCCACCTACCATTTACAAGTTGGTGAACATCACATCGAGAATGGCATCCTACCTTGTTGGTTCCCTGACCAGCTGCTCCAGCAGGCAGTCCTACAACAATAATTTGAAGGGCAGGACATTTGGTACTTCTATCTGCTGGAATGTCCCAATCTGTGTCTAGCAGGTTGAACTTCCCCACCAGTAATACCTCACTCTTTGAGGCCCCTTACCTTATTTTTGCCCCCAGTTTCCCATCACCCTCATCCCTCTGTTGTGGTGGCATATAGACCACCCCTGATTTATGTATGTGCATGTGTGTATGCATAGCAGTGCTTTATAAAGACTTAGTTAATTTTCAAACCATAAATTATGCAATGATGTACAGTAGTTACATAGAAACATAGATTTTGACGGCAGATAAGGACCGCTTGGCCCACCCAGTCTGCCCATTTCCCTACCTAATGGATAAGCTGCAGATCCTACTTAACCAGCAGCCTACTTCTTCCTACCCCCACCCCCTAGAATTGCCTTACGACTGTCCCATGCATGCTTGAATTCCACCACTGTTTTTGACTCCACAGCCTCCTCCAGAAGGCCGTTCCATGCATCCACAACCCTCTCTGTGAAAAAATACTTCCTTACATTACTTCTGAGCTGCCCCTTCTATCTTCAAATTGTGCCCCTTGTTCTTGCACACCTCTTTTGAAAGATGCTACCCTCTTGGACTTTGTTGATTCCCTTGAGGTACTTGAAAGTTTCTATCATGCTCCCTCTCCTCCTTTTCTCGAGGCTATACATATTCAGCTCCTAAGTCTATCTTCATATGTCTTCGGTGCAGACCCTGCACCATTTTAGTTGCCCTCCTCTGGACAGCCTCCATCCTGTCTATGTCTTTGCGGAGACTGGGTCTCCAGAACTGCACGCAGTACTCCAGATGGGGTCTCACCAACTGTCTGTACAGAGGATATTAACTTCCTGTTTTCTACTGGTGATGCCTCTCCTATGCATCCCAGTATCCCCCAGCCCTCCTTGCTGCCCTCTCACATTGCTTGCCCACCTTAGGTCATCTGATATGACTACCCCCAGGTCCCTTTCCATTTTTGTTGTTGTTAGTATCTCACCCCCCATTGTGTACTCTTCCCCTGGGTTTTTGTTTCCCAGGTGCATTACCTTGCACTCTTAGCATTGAATCTAAGCTGCCATACGTTTGACCATTCCTCTAACCTTGCCAAGTCCCTTCTCATCCTTTCCACCCCACCTTGTGCATCAACTCTGTTGCAGATCTTTGTGTCATCTGCAAAGAGACATACTTTTCCTTCCAGTCCCTCTGCAATGTCACTATAAAGACATTGAAGAGGACCGGTCCTAATACTGAACCCTGCACGGTACCCCACTAGTAACCCCCTTTCTTAGAGTGGACCCATTTACTATTACTCTGTGTCCTATTCTCCAGCCAATTCTTACCCAGGCTGTCATCATCTTGGGGACCAACTCCCAGGCTGGCTAACTTGTATATTAATCTTTGTGTGGACTGTGTCAATGCCTTGCTAAAGTCTAGGTAGTCCATGTCCACAGCCCCTCCCTGATCTACTACTTTGGTCACCCAGTCAAAGAAATCTATAAGATTTGTCTGGCATGACCTTCCTGCTGTGAATCCATGCTGCCTTGGGTCCTGAGCCCCTCTGGCCTCTAGATACTCAACAATTCTTTCCTTCAGAAGTGATTCCATCATTTTCCCCACCACTGAGGTTAAACTAACAGGTCTGTAGTTTTCTGCTTCTGCCTTGCTCTCACTTTTGTGAAGGGGAATCACATCTGCCCTTCTCCAGTCCTCGGGTACCACCCCATCCTCCCATGATTTATTAAAGATGGTAGTCAGTGGTGTCACTAGTTCTACCCTTAGTTCTTTTAGAATTCTGGGATGAATCCCATCAGGCCCCATTGCTTTGTCCACCTTCAGTTTTAAGAGTTCTTTCAGAACCCTTTCTTCTGTAAATGGACTGGTATCAACTTCTGTATCCAGAGTGTTTCTACTGTTTGTTTTAGGTACCTCCCCCACTTCCTTTGTAAATACTGAGCAAAATATTTGTTTAGTATCTCTGCCTTTTCACAGTCACCCTCTGCCCACCCTCCCTCCTCTTTATTAAGCCTCACTAACCCTCCCTTGGTCTTCCTTTGCTCCTGATGTACCTATAAAAGGTTTTATCCCCTTCTAACTGAGTTGGCTATCTTTCCTCGGTTTGGGCCTTTGCTGTTCTGACTGCCTTCCCAGCTTCCTTTGCTTTAACTGATACAGTTCTCTGTCCTGCTCCTTCTGTGATTCCTTGTACTTCCTGAATCTTTCTTTTCTCTTGAACCTTCATTGCCACTTCCTTTGAGAACCATAGTGGTTTCTTACATCGTTTCATTTGTTTATTTGCTTCACACAAGGCTTGTTACCTCTGTGATGGCAGTTTTATTTTTCCCATTGTTCTTCCACCCCTCATTCCTGCCCATTTGCTAGTGCATTCCTTAGGCCTCACCATTTTGGCAAAGTCAGCCCTCCTAAAGTCCAGTACTTTTGCCTTTGTATGGCTTGACTCTATTGCTGTGTTTATTGTGAACCATACTGTTCGATGGTCGCTAGTTCTCAGATGGCTACCCACTTTACATCTGTGATCTCTCTTCATCTCCATTTGAGAGAACCAGGTCTAAGATTGCTCCCCTCAAGTGGGCTCCAATACTAGTTGTCTAAGGCCTGCCCCTGTAGGGCATCTAGAATAACCCCACTCTTTGAAGTGGCTGCTGCAACAGCACTCCAGTTAACATCTGGCATATTCAGATCACCCATCAGCAATATCTCCCCTTTTTCTGCCATTCTAAGTATTCTTTCTATCATTTCCTTGTCCATTTCCTCCCCCTGAGAAGGTGGTCTGTATACAACCCCTGTGCGGACTGCCATTGCCAGTCTCCAAATTTACCCACAGTGCTTCTTCACCTCCCTGTTTTCCCTTTTGGTCTGTTGCTTGATTCCTTCCCTTATGTAAAAGAGCTACCTCCTCCTCTTTACCCTCCTGTCCCTCCTGTAGATAGTGTATCCTGGTATGTTTATGTCCCAGTCATGGTTTTGTGTGTACCATGTTTCTGTGACTGCCACAATATCCAGATGTTCCTCCTCCATCAAGGCCACTAATTCAGGAAGCTTGTTACTCAGACTACGGGCACTGGTACTCATTGCTCTCCATTTTTTGATGGCTTTACCTTCTTTTGCAGCATCCCCCACTGACCTGTCTACCTCGGTCTTTTTCTCATTTAGTACCCTGTTTTGTATGGAGAGGCTGGGATTTTCTTGCTGCTTATCAGTGCCTCCCCCCTTGACTAGTTTAAAAGCTTACCAATGAAGCATTTAAACTGATTTCTCAAAAGACTTGTTCCCTTCCTGGACAGATGCAGACCATCCTGCCAGTATAGGCTGGTGTCCTTCCAGGTGGAACCCCAGTCCCCAATGAAGCCAAACCCCAGTGCTCCACACCATTTTTTCAACCATTCATTAAACTGCATGGTGCAAGTACCTGCCTCACTCATGCCATTGACAGGCAGCACCTCAGAGAAGGATATTACATGTGTGCTACTTGTCTTAGGCCCCTCCCCAATTCTACAAAGTCCTTCTGCACTGCTCTAATCTCATGATTAGCCAAGCCATTTGTCCCTAGGTGGACAATGATGTCCAGCTCAGACTCCCGTGCAGCTGTTCTCATGATCCTGAGGATGCACTTCCTGTCTCTCCAAGCCATGGCACCAGGCAGGCACCTTACTTCAGTTTTCCCTGCTCCCCCCAGTTCTATCCCCCTAATAATTGAGTCCCCCACCAGGAGCTGCTTCCTTTCCTTGTGGTGTCCTCTGCCTCCTTCCTGTGGACCTCCCTTGTGACAGTTGTCCTCAGTCTCCTTAGTCTCCTCTGTGGGTGCATCCATAGGGGAGCTATGCTCCCCCAGAATGATGTATGGATTGTGGTGTGGAACAACTGACTGGGTGTGCCTCTGTTCCACCATCCTCACCCTCCCTGAGCCCACTGTGGTCCAACTGCTGTGCTTTCTTCGCAACCTCTGAGGTAGTGGTGGTGGCTCTGGTGCTCCCTGGATGGGGGAGGTTCCCTTCCTACCATCCAGTGTGGCCTGGGGGAAGGTCCCCTTACTACTGTCCAGTGTGGCCTGAATACGGGCAACTTCCTCCCTCAGGGCAGAGAGTTGTCTGAAAATAGGGCAGCATCTCAGCCTCCAAAAACTAGTTTATAGTCATATGGGACTTGTGCTGGGCAGATGGCACCTGGCCAGAAAGGAGGGATGAGTGTAAGTGCAGGCCACAATTAAGAGGAGAGTTGCAGGGGAGGAAATGAGTCTACTGGGAAGAGAGAGGGATGACTGGACATCAGGGGACATTTACAGATCAGCCAGAGGGAATGGGTGAGGAAGGGGGACCACTGGACACCTAGGGATATTTGCAGAACAGCCAGTGGAGAGTGGGTGAGGAAGGGGGTACCACTAGATACCAAGGATGACACTGTACATGAGATGGGGGTTAATGAAGCAGAAAGCTCCAGCCATTATCACCTATTGGGGGGACTGGATGAAGGAAGTGGGTGTGTTATGCTCCATTTAAAGGTGGTTTCAGATTGCATTAATTTGCACTGCTCAGGCAGGTCATTATCACATGCAAAAGGATATCATTCTCCCAGTGTGCACATTGTAATGAGATTACGTGTCATTTGCATATGTGCCTGGATGCCTGTGCATATATGTACACACTACTGTATGCTGCACACAGTGATGTTCCATTATGGGATGTTCAATGTACATCTGTCCAGATCTCACTGTGCATGTGCAAACATTTTTTGCACATGAACAGTGGCTTTAATTATTCTGCCCTGGGGCTGGATTTTCAGAACCTCTGTCTGTCCCGTAGCTGCAGGAAAAACCTGGAGTAAGTGGGTCGCCACTTGCAGAAGCTGCAGTTGTTCCTGCAGCCATGGTATTTTCAAAGGTGGAGCTACTTTATGACCAGCTCCACAATTTATAGCAGCTTGTGGACATTTTTTGGAGCAGCTAAGAGAAAATGTTTTGCCCACTGGGACCAGGTGTAACATTCCCCACAGCTGCACCAGTTGAAAATGCAAAACTTTGCAGCTAGAGAGTTTCATCCAACAGCAGTGACTCTGGCATGTGATTTAATTTGCAGATGAGCTGAAAATACAGCCCCTGTTTTTTAAAAATGCACAGATCATAATTTTCTGCGCAATGGAGTTTGCCCTTTAAGGGGCACATCAAGTTGTCCTGGGGGACCCCTTCCCTAAGGACAAAGTGGTAGTGCTCAGAAGGAGAGGGGAAGGGGAGGGGGTGGGGAAATAAGGCAGGAAGGGGGGCATGCAGTGGAACAGGTGAACCATAGGAGAACTTAGTAAGTGGGAGGAGAAAAACACATGGGCCCAGATATTCAAAAGGGATGCACCATGCGCAATAGAGATGCGCCAGCACAAGTATGAAAATGCGCCATTCTGCGATATTCAGCGGGAGGCAGCTGCACCGCATAAGTCGCAATGCACAAGAGCGCAATGGTAATGTGTGCATGTGCAACCGTAGGGGGAGGAACCTTGAATAAATGGTGCAGTGCGATATTCAACAGCATGCACCATATGCAATAGGGGAGCAAGCAGAAGTTGCGTGATAGCGGAAATTATCCAAAATAAAAAGAAACAAGAGAGAGGTGCAAGAATGCTACAGGGAAGCCAGAGGTGGGAGCAAGGTGACAGCAACTGGAATGAGGGTAGCAGTGAGTGGGACTGGGCAGGAGCAGGACAGGGCACACCTGGGAACAAACAGGAACAGGGCAGGAGTAGGGAGCCTGTGCCACTGTGCAGGAGAGACAGGGAAGTGCCACAGTGGACTGAGGGCAGTGTCAGTAGGCAGGACAGCCAAAGGTTGGAGGTGTACCCGGTGCAGTGGGAGCATCACAAAGGACAGCGAGGGAAACGGGATAACAGCTTCCAGAGGGAGGAACACCAGTCAGGGACATGGCCAGTGCCACATTCCAGATGGAGGCGGTAATGAGGGGTGTGAGAAGGCAGGCAGCAGGGGGGCATGCCGTGGAAGGGTCCATCGGCGGTATGTCCCCAACAGGTGGTACCGAGCCTGCACCACCTTCAAGCACTACACTGACACAGAGATTATGGGCTGGTACCACCTGAACTGGGCGATCCTGAGGTGGCTCTGTGAGCTGTGCAGTGATGACATGCAGGCACCCACATGATGGAGCCATGCTCTGTCAGTGGAGACAAAGGTGACAGCTGTCATGTGCCTGCTCACCATGGGCACCTTCCAGAGACCAACAGGGGACACAACAGGCATAACCCCATCGGCCGCGTCATGCCTACTCACACAATTCCTCAGTGCACTGCTGCCACATGCTGTGGAGTACATTCATTTTCCCAGCACACAGGCGGAGCACACAGCACACATAAAAGAGTTCCACAGGGTAGCATGTATGCCTGGCATGCTTGGGGCCATTGACTGCACCCATGTGGCCATCTGCATGCCACCTGGCCCGGATGGTGTAGCATACATCAACCAGAAGGGTTATGCCAGCATCAACTGCCAGGTGGTGTGTGATGCCAGGAGGCGCATATCCAATGTCTGTGCCATGCACCCTGGGGGAGCAGATGATGCCTTCATCTGGCACCAGTCTGCACTGTGCCACAGGTTCAAGAGTGGGGACATCCCCACTGGCCACCTAGTGAGTGAGTATGCACATCACGCAGGATGACATGGGCAGCTTGTGGGGGGTGCATAGTCAGAGGTGCCATGGGTACCGGCCTTGACAGCCCATGGCAGAGTGATGCTGACCACCATACTAATGTCCACCCTCTAAACACAGGTGACAGTGGCTACCCACTCTGTCCCTGGCTGCTCACACCATACCAGCACCTTATGACCCCATTGCAGCAATGGTACAATGAGGCACATGCCACCACACGTAATGTCATAGAGCGGGTGTTCGGGATGCTGAAGGTACATTTCTGTTGCCTGGACATGTCTGACGGTGCCCTACAGTACAGCTCCTTGAAGGCCTGTGGGCTATTCCTGGCCTGTTGCATCCTGCACAACATGGTCAATGACTGTGGGATAGGTGTAGAGGTCGAAGAGGGGGACAGTGATGGGGACAATGAGGACACTGGTCCAGATGGTGATGTGCAGCCACCCCTTGGGCGAAGGTACACCAGCCTGATCCAGATGTCACAGCTGCACCGGGACACCATTACAGAGGAGCACTTTGACCAACACAGGTAGGTCGTGGGGCCATGTGCAACCGACAATGGCAAGGGCACAACCCACAGACACGCATGGACGAACCCCAGGGGCAGATGGTGGCAAGGGAATTGGCTGAGCGTGGAATCGCACATGCCGTCAGTGATGGGCAGCATCAGACAGTAGCCATGGTGGAAGACAGGTCACATGGCACAGTGCCACGGCCACCACGGATGTGTGGGTGGCCTCACTGAGACCTGCCAGTTGTGACAGGCTGACGATTGGCCTCATGGGGTGGCACTGGTGTTCCCCTAGGGTGATGCTGTGGGAATGTGACCGTGTTCGAGCAGGGGTCTGCAGCTCACCGAACATGCCTACGCCAGGTGTGCTCGGTATGCCCACAGCTGAACCCGGTGTTGACATGGAAGGTGTCGCATGACGCTGGGAATGGGAGGTGGATGTGACACTGCGTGTTGTCTGTGGTGCATGGGCAACAAACTGAGTGCCCAATGTGGCCATGACAGCTGTGAATGCACGTGTCTGCCTGTCAATGACAGCAGTCACATCCTCCTGCTGCCGGGCCATCTCTGCCAGGAGCAGAGCATGGTCTCTGCTGCGCAGCTCCTCTGCCTGGTGCAGAACTGCACTGAGTGCATCCACCATCCTAACAAGCCATGACTGCTGATATACGGAATCCTGGAGTAGGCGGTTGTGCTCATCAAAGAGGTCATCCTCCAGATCGACATGCTGTCCCTCATGGTGTTCCTGGCTGTGCTGGGCATCACCTCTTGATGATGGGCTCTGCACACCAGAGCCATGCTGGGGCACGTCCACATGCAGGGCACTGATGCGGCCCCCCAACACTGTCCCCCCATCACCATTGGCCAACTGCTGATGCTGCCCCTCCAGCCGCCACTCGCCAGGGCTCACCAGTGCCGCCGCAGCAGCAGCAACATCCCCACTGGCCTGGATGCACATGAGTGCTAACCCACTGGTGCATACAGGCACAGGCTGGGGCTGCCACCCGTCTGGAAGCCACCACCTAGAACACCCTCTAGGGCACAACGCCACATGCTGCCAGCCTCCCGCTCCTCCTGTGGTGTCAGGTGTGGCACATCCGGCTTTCCACCACCAGTTGCATCACATGCTGCCCTGATGGCAGCCACCTTATCTTTTATCCTCCTCTTGTCCATGCCCACCTTCTTCTTCCACTCCTGCGTGGACTGCTGGTGGCTGCCATGCTGGTTGATGGCACGCATTACCTCATCCCATACTGCTGCATGGGCCTGTGGTGTTCCCCGCTGTCCGCTGAGCAGCGGTTCCCTGTCGAGGTAGGCCTCAAACAAGGCATCTGATTCTGCCCGGGTGAAGTTGGGCCTCCTCCGTCTCCCACATCTCTGTTCCTCCTCCTCCTCCTCCTCATGTTCAGTCATTATTGATCCTGTGGGAATGACAGGTGTTACTTCTGAATGTGCAGTCCCATGTATCTCCCACACACCACAGTCCACACTTCCAAACAACATGCAACCCACCACAATAGACTGCAATACCAAGCAATGACCTCTGCAGCCCCATGTCACATTTATATAGTGCAAGGCATGTAAATGAGGCGAGGCGCAACTTTAAGTGGATGTTAATGCAGTAGCTGTGCCATGGAATTGCCGATGAGCTGATTTGCATATGCTGGCTGAATATCGCGCTGTTGCACCTTGCACAATTGTGTTGCGCGTGCTCAGGCAAAGGCACAGCTCTGTGACGTGCACAGTAGGCACCACACGGTGCATGCCTGGGGTGCTGACGCCGATGCCTGGTGCACTGATGATGTGCTGAGCACAGGAGGCAGTGCAGGGCATGGCCACCACTGTGCCAGCAGTGCTAGTGCGCTGTTCACATGTATAGTGCTCGTGTCCTGGAGCGCTGTAGGCGCCATGGTGCCACAGCATGGTAGGCCACTGCAGGGCATCACACACAGGTACCCGACTGCATTACATGCAGGGAGTCCCAATCGCCCTGTGATGGTCTGTATGTGACAGACCCTTGACCCTGAGGTCGACCTTTGCCCCCTAGGTGCCATGCGCCCACATGGGTGCACTCCTATCATGCTGTTCGGTGACAGCGCAAAGGGGAATGGCAGCGCTGTACAGTGCAGCATCTGCACGTGGCAGACGTATGCTACAGAGTGCCATTTTGTGATCCTAGCTGCAGTAGTCATGGCACACAGGAGAGTAGCCTTGTGAAGCCCTCTGGAGCTGGCCAATTTGGTATCCATTGTAGAGCCCCATGCTGGGGCCCTGTTTGGGGATGTGCCCTTAGATAGGGCAAGGAGTGCTGTGTGGGAGAAGGTGGCAGTATCACTGGAGGAGGCCACTGGTATCTCCAGAAGTTTGGAGCAGTGTTGCCACTGCTATGCGACCTCCAGCGGAGGGATCCAGACAGGCTTGCCCATCTACGGGCACATGCCAGGTGAGGCACAGTGCCACATCCAGGTAGGTGCTCCATCCATACACTGGTAGCGTCCATCCTCGTTTCACAGTGGGCATGTGTCCGCCATGGGGGGGCCATCCAGTGTGGGCAGTGGTGGTCGTGGTGGGGTTGCGGCATGGCTGAGCTGTGCGGGATCGCACACACTGGGGGGAGGGGCTTTGCTACTGTTTTGTACTGATGTTCCCCTCTCCATGTTTGCACCCTAGGCCCCGAGGAGAGGCACCGAGCCTGAGAGGCACGGGCACGTCATGAGCAGGAGGCTGCCCAGCAACAGCCACGTGATGGCAGGCCCATTCCACGTCAGCACCCAGATGTCATGGAGGCAGATGAGTACCTTTCTTCCAGGATATTCTGTGCATGCTGTGTTGCGGGGTAGGAGGAGGGGCATGGCCACCATCCATTTACATCACTGATGTGCACACCACACGGTACACTCAGCACTGTCCTGTGGCACTGCATGTGTGGGTGTGCATCACTGGTGGTCCATGCATGCACCGGGTACATGGCTGTGCCACTGCCTTCACACCACATAGCCATATCACTGTACAGCCACGGTGGTGCTGTGCGGGACTTGGGCAGTGGGTGTGTGCAGAGGTCCGTATGGCTGTGTGCACCTGGGTGGGCAGGTCTTGTGGACACGATCACTGTGGGTGGTCACACACCATCACAGGGACGTGGCCCACAGATGTATGCCATGCACAATGGGTTGGCTGCAGGGGGATGGACATTCACAACTATTGACTCTGCTCCCTTGTCCTAGGTGGTCAGCATTGGATGGCTGTTGAGAGGACCTTGCAGGAGTTACTGCAGCTAGTGAGGGCATCATTGGAGATCCTCCAGCGAATAGAGAGGCACAGGGTCAGGAGACAGCAGTCACATAGGCGGCACAGAAGTGATGAGCGGGGTGGACATTAGGCCCTCCATGCCCCTGGAAGAACCTTACCTCCATGGACCCACCCTCCCACCCCTTCTTTTCTCTCCCAGTTGTTCACCCCTGCCCCTACCCAGCCCCACCTGGTTTGTGGCCCTTCCCCATTGTATATATTTGTATATAGTTATGTTTATTGTCTATTTTTAATACTTTTGTTTTGTTATGACAACTGTGATGGTCTATGATTTGCAGCAGGTTACAGGTGCTCAGCCGCAGTCATGTGCATGGCGTCAGGGTTGGTGCAGGCATGGGTGTGTGAGTGTGTCTGGAAGGGAACCGCCTATGGTGTGGGTGGGGGAATCAGTCACTGTCTGTGGTTTGTGTGTTGTTCTCTGTGCACTGGTTGCCTGAGTGCAGTGGTCCATGGTACATGCTTTGTGTCCATGGCACCCCTGTCAGACTGTCCATGGCCTGTGCAGCTGACACCTTTACATGTCTGTGATATGCACCATCTGCTGGCATGTCAGTGGTGGCTGTCCATGTTGGACAACCACTGTACCTGGCACAATGCCAGGTTGCCTCCTGTCACCAGTATGGTGCACGTCTGCCTCAGGTGGCACTGTGGCCTCCGCTGTTTTTGTCTCTCCTCCATGCCGTCGCTTGTGTCTGTTACAGGGGATGTGCTCCACTGTCTGTCACTTGTGCTCCAACCATGTGCTGGTGGTGTACGGCTTCATGGTGCATGCGTAGGGTGGCTGGTATACCTGTGCCATGGAGGGGTGCTAGCCATGGGCACACAGCTGCTGTGGCTACATGCCAGTGGGTTTGTCAACCCACTACTGTGTCCCTATGTTGGTGTGCACTTGGGTATGTGCTGGCGTTTGTCCATGCACTGTGTTGCATCCTGTGTGGTGCATGCTTCCATGCACCACTGTGAGCTTCTTTGCTGGCTGTTGCTGCCAGTGCTGGGATGGGGTGTGTCCTTGGGAGGATGTGCAGGGTGCTGTACTACTGGTGGTGGGGTCCTGGGCATGCCCTGTCGCATGTGTGGTACCTCATGTGCCAACGCATGGTCAGTCTCTTAGCTGTACCTCGAGGGGGCCATGCAGGGTGGCACTGTGTCTGCAGTTGTTGCATCAGTGTCTGCTGCTGCCCACTGCAGGGTGCTCGTGGTGGGGCTGCCTTGCATGACTCAATGGTGCATAGGGTTGCATTGTCACAGTGGGGGTGGTGGCATGCATGGGGTGTCCTGCAGTGTTGGGCACTGCTCCTGGGCAGGGTTCCTGGGGAATGCTGTGCAGGGTGTGCTCTGCATTGGTGGGATGGTGTAGCATGGGGTGGCTTGACCTCCTTGTTTGCCGGTCATAGCTTGCCAGGGGGTGTGCTGGGGCACCATGCCCTAGCTGTGGGATTGTTGCTGGTTTCCATGGGCCAGTGGTTCTTCCAGCTCTCCTCTGGTTGTGAGGTTCATGGGGTGTGGGGGTGATGTCTGTTCTGTTGTGTGCTCCTCAGCCCATATCTTCCATGTGTGGGGGACCCCTGCATCCTGTCCCTGAGCATCCCTGGTTGTGCTGATGCGCTGCTACCCTGCTCCACTGCACATCCCTGGTTGTGCTATTGCACATCATGCCTGCACCACTGCACATGTCTGGTTATGCCATGGTGCAGTTGGTGCGATATTCAGTTGTGTGGCGCAAGTGCATCTAGCCCTGTGCAGTGTTTGAATATCGTGCGTGTTGCGCATAGGCACACTGTACTTGCACCTGCTCCTGCTGTTGCTCTACTTTGTGGTGCAGTTTGAATATCCGGGCCATGGTACTTAACAGGCAGCACAGAGACATTCAGCCTCTTTGGCCGGATAATTTTGTTAGATTTAGATCAACAGAACCAGCACATCAGATTGGCAACCAATAGAGTTAAAAACTTTGGCGAAGAACCAGAATTAAACAGAGAAAAGGTTTCTGGAGTAAGGAATTTGTGCAAGGTAAGGTATATAAAAAAAAAAAGTTTGTTTGTGTTTGTTTGGCACAGTGTGTCTTTGAGGCCCAAAATTGGGGATTTAGTGCTTGCTGTGGTATTGCTGTGCGTTTAAAAAAAAAATGATGATGATAAATGATACAGGAAAGAGCGGGCTGAAAAGTTTGGGGGAGGTATTGCACTGTGATTAACGCAGACTATGTCAGTTACATTGGTACTGTAGTATTTCATTTCAAAATGAGGAAATGCATGATGGAGAAAGAAGCATGAGCCTGTGAAGCCATGCAATTCAATCATTAATCTGATGATTTGGCCAGAGAAATTTAAAGCTTTGTTGATACTGCTTTGAGTGGGACTAGTGTCAGTACGGTGGCAGGGCATGCTATGAGGCTTGATGTTGGAAGACAAGGGTGTTTTTCTGAGGGGGTTTATCAGCATTTGACAAGGCTTTGCTGGCAGAAAGAAGCAGAAAGAAGTTTACTGCAAGGGGCTGGAGAAGAAGCCGGTGTTCTGGGCTCCTATAGTAGGAAGCGGATGGGGGTCATGGGGCAGAGGGCCCCAAAGATGCAAAATGATGCTGTTGTGCTTAGGTGTTGTTGGAAAAAGAGACATGAGGCAGCGTTAGGAGAGGGTGACAGGTCGACAAAACAGCTGAGCAAGGCCTGGGATGAGGGAAGCCACACGGCTGGGGAAAAGATGGCATCTGACGTCACAACGAGGGGGTTAAGGCGGGGGATGGTTGCAGATGGTAGGTTTTCGCTAGCGACGGAAACAGAGAAGGATGGGGGTCTAAACAAAGGGAGTTTCAATCTGTTTTGTGAAAAAGAGAAACAAGGTAGCATTGGGAGAGGGCGAGAGGACAAAATACCAGGGGTGATGTTGCAGGGAGAGACGATCTGAGCAAGGCCTGGCACGAGGCTGGGGGAAGCCACGTGACTGGTTAAAAAGATGGCTTCTGACATCCACGGGAGGAGGAGGATGGTTGTGGTTGGAAGGGTTTTTCTTGAATGGAAATGGAGAAGGATGGAGGTCTAAGAAAAGGGAGTTTCGATCGAACAGTAGTTTTACAAGGTGTAGTAAGGCAGGGTCGGTTAAGAAGCCATGTGGCTGGCGATTTTTTCTTCGGGGCATTGTACGCCATGCTCATGGCAAAAGGGGGGCAATGTGCTTGGGTGTAAGGGGGGGAACCTCACTGCTGGGGTGAGAAAAGGAGTTCCACCACCAATTCTCATGGGAGCAGGGACTCTGGGAAGCCACGCGGTGGCAGCTATGGCATGTGAAGTAATACCTCGTGATCGGAAAAGGAGGAAGTTTTTCTTCCTTCTATTGCAAGGTTGGCTAGAAGTTTGAAGAAAGACAACCACGGGTTTTCTGTTATAATACAATAAAAGAATAAAAGAAGGCTAGTAAAAAAAAGTCTAAGGTGAAAGGAGGCTTCTACTGGAATGTTGGTAGGATGGCTTTCTTTTCATTTCAAGGAGGGAGTTGGGGGGGAGCCGGGGAGGGCCCAGGCCTACCAAAAAAAATATCTATATATAAAATATTAGCAGTTGGTTAATGAACAACATTTTCAATTTTGTTTTACAGCATTTCTTCAGGTACAACAGGGAGAGACAATGGTACCAAAGAAAAGCAAGTCATCAAGGGAGGATGCATACAAGGCGATTGCAGAGTTGGCAGAGAAGGCCAACATGATGTGGCAGCTAGTGGAGGGGGAACGAGCCTGGAAGGTCTGGGGAAAAGTGAAAAGTGGAGAAGGGAAAAGGGGGTAGAGGAAAAAGGCCGACGGGGAGGACAGTTAGTCCAAGAAGGCATCCAGTGGTGATACCTCCCTGAGCAGTCAGCCCAGTACCTCCACCCCTGGGATCCCTGAGCTGTTAGTACCTCCCCCTGATCCATTGGTTGTGCCCCCAGAGGAACCCAGGGTGGACCTCAGGCCACAGCTGCCCAGTCACCCCTGAGGCCACAGATATCAGCAATGGCACAACCAGAACTGATTCAACCCACAGACAACGGTCAACAGGGATCGGGCAGACCAATAGGTAATGTATCAGGTTCCATGGGAGAAAGTATAAAAGAATATATCGGGCAAATAATTGTGGCACTGGGGGTAGGGGGTTTAGGACAGAAGGAGTCAGATCTGGCAGAGATTAGGACAGACAAGGAAACCATAGGGGGAGAAAAGAAGGAGATGGACAGTATGGGAAAAGGTACACAGGAAATTGCCCAGCATGAGCATAGGGAACATGTGCCATTAGCCACAAAAGAAAAAATATAGAAAGGGGAATATGTGGACATATTTGCCATGGTGTGTAGGGAAGCGGCTGCCAAGAGTGAGGAGTCAGAGAGTATAGGGAAGAGTGAGATGGCAGCTGCTGTGGTGTTATTGGGTAAAAAAGAGGAAGATAAATTTACCAAAGGAAAAACTTGGGATGGTTGGTTAGTCAGTTTCTCCACATATTCTGCCATAGGTTGGAAAAGAAGGGATCCTGCTGATCACATATTCATTGATCATATGACAGGCAAAAGCAAAAGGGGGTGTGGGGTGGATATATTATGACAAATTCTTTCGCTAGAGGATGGCCACATATGGTGATGTAAGACGGTACACAAAACAGCTAGATTTATGGATGGATTATGTGACCAATCAATCCACCCCGGTGGGAGAGATAGGCAAAAAAGGGGTGTTGTTGCAAAAATCCTGTTGGGGATATAACAGAGCATTTTGCTCCTGGCCCCAGTGTCGATTTAGGCATGCATGCTCACAATGTGGAGGTACTCACCCAGCATCGAGATGCAGGACCTCATGGACACAGGGGACACAGGCGGGGGGGGGCTGCAAGGGACAAGCCATCAGTCCTTTCAGGATGGGCAAGGTTATACGGGTCAGGCTTGGAACAGAGGGATGAGGGGCAGGCTCCAGGGGAATAGAGGAACCCAGGCATACTAAAAGGGAGGGGAGGATCAACAAGGAAGGAATAAAAGGGCAAGGGATTGGAGGAAGGGAGAGGGGGGCAGGGAATGATTTCAGGCCGCCAAGACCCCTATCACGAGTGAGACCTGGGAGAGGTGGCTCACAGAGTATACAGATAGGAAGGCAGCAAAAACTTTAAAGGAAGGTTTTAGATCAGGTTTTTCCCTGCAGTGCAACATGCCAAGGCAAGCGAGGGAAGTGAAAAACCTGGGGTCAGTCAGGGGAAAGGAAGACATTTTGATACATCAGATTGAAAAGGAGAAGGCAGCAGGCAAGGTAGAAGGCCTGTACCCATTTCCCCCGATAGACAAATTGAGGATTCCACCCCTAGGTTTGGTTCCTAAAAAACAGTAAGGTAAATACAGAATGATACACCACCTGTCATTTCTGATGGGAGATTCTGTGAATGACTTCACAGGTGAGCTGCACAGCAGGGTGACCTACGCCACTCTGGAAGAGGCAATACGGATCATATGGGCTAACCCAGATGCATGGTTAGCAAAGACAGATTTTGAGTCAGCTTTCCCTCTGCTACCTGTTAGAAAGGAGGATTGGGATCTTTTGGGGTTTAAAGTGGAAGGACAATATTATTTTGATAAGACGATGCCTATGGGGTGTTCCATAGCTTGTGCTACATTTGAAATGTTCAGCACCTGTCTATAATGGATCTTTCAAAAAAAGGGGGGTATAAAATGATGATACACTATCTGGATGATTTCTTACAGATAGGCAGCAGACGCACAGAGACAGAGGATATGCTAGCAAGTTTTCAACTATTATGTGGGGAACTGGGCATGCCACATGCACCAGAGGAAACAGAAGTCCCTAGCAGGATTTTGGAGTTTTGGGGATTGAAGAAGATGCGTTGGGGGAGGTATTTCGGTTACCGGATAAAAAAGTGCAGAGGCTAAGACAGTTGATCCATCAGCAAACGGGCAAGAAGCGAGTTCAATTAAGGCAGGTACAACAAGTGCTGGGGCATTTGAATTTTGCCTGTAGGGCAATTGGACCAGGGAGGACACTCACAAGGAGACTAGTGAGGGCAACAGCAGGGGTGGCAAGGCCACACCACTGGGTGGATTTAAACCAAGGGTTAAAGGATGACTTCAGGGTATGGGAAGAATTTTTAGGTAGCTACAATGGCATATCCTTCTGGCAAGAGGACTGGGTCTGTAACACTGATCTAGAACTGTACAGGGATGCAGCAGGGGGAAAAGGGATGGGAGGGTACTTGAGAGGAAAGTGGTTCTCAGAACCATGGCCAGTTGAATGGATAAGTGATGGCAGGGAAAAGGACATCACATTGTTGGAGATAAGGCCAATTTGGGATTGCACCTTAGTTTGGGGAGAGGAATTGAAATCAGAAGGTGACTTTCTGGTGCAACAATAGGGCAGTAGTGGATGTTCTGAATAATGAGGGGGCCAGGTCTGAACCAGTAATGTGAGTTTTGAGGCAGTTAGTGTTGAGAGGGCTGCAGTTGAATATGTCATTTAGGGCCAAGCACATAGACTGGGTGAGGAATAGCCTAGCTGACAGCCTTTTACATCTGCAGCTGGACCATTTCGGGGAGCTGGTACCAACAGTGGAGGAACTGAAAACACCCATTCCAGTGAACATCTGGGACATTGACAGGAGGGAGCCAAGATGCTGTTTTGGAACTCATGGGCACCACAGACCTTGAGGGCCTATGAAGGGGCATGGCGGGTGTTGCAGGCCTTCAGGGTGGCACACCATATGGAGGTAAGTGGGTCAGTAACAGAAGAACAGCTAGGAAAGTTTATGGTAGATCAATGGGAGAAAGGTTTGGCCTACAACAATATGGGAGTATACCTAGCCAGGATCAGTGTTGTATGTAGCCTAAAAAGATGGCAGGATCCCACAAAATCAATGCTGATACGTAGGATGCTGCAAGGATGGAGCAGGCTGAAACAGAGAAAAAGGGACGGGCGGCATCCGATAGCTGAACATTGGCTATCCAGACTAAGGGGAGTACTCACAGAAGTCTTTAGGTCCAAGGATGAAGCACAGCTATTCTTCACAATCTACATAGTTATGTTTGGGGGGGCATTGAGAGTGAGTGAGGCAATAGGGCATGGCGGTAAGGACGAGGATGGAGGGCTGGAATGGGGAGATATGGTATGGGGAGTGATACAATATAACTCAGAATCAGGAGGTCAAAAACAGACCAGGTGGGAAAAGGTTGTGTCATAACCCTAAAATCCCATTCCGAAGGGACCTTATGTCCAGTGAAAGCTCTGTGGGCTTATGCCTCAGAGAGATACAAAAAAGAAGAGAGAGACTGTTTGTGCATGGGGATGGGAGGAAGATGACCAGTTACCAGGTCACAGCCATACTTAAAAAAGGCATGGCATTCCTGGGCGAAGACCCAGCTAGCTATTCATCCCATTCCTTTCGTATAGGAGCCGCATCACAATGGGCGGCGGAAGGAGAATCAGTGAACAATAAGTTGGAAATGGGGCACTGACGGTCTGCCAGTTATAAAAGATATGTTTGTGCCTTCAAGGTTTAAGAACTAACATGCTATCTATGTTTTGTTTTTCAGGTAAAGCCCTGGGAGGGGGGGGAAATGGAGGTGGGGATAGAAAGTCATGGAATGCAAGATAATAAAAGTGTTCATTTAATCCAATAGGTAGACGGAGGATGGATGAGGTGTGGATCTGCAGCCATTCCTACATTTACTGGGCAGAAAGGAGAGCGGAAAAGAAGGCCAGGGAAAAGCAGCTCTACCAAGATGTCAGACACTGGGCTGATATGGCGTGGCATTCAGGGGATGAAATGGGCACAATTACTCCCAACATTGCTAGAGATGAAGGAACGAAGACCTATACCAGATCTGATTATTATACACCTGGGGGGAATGATATAGGGGAAAAAACATGGGTAAACATGTATCTAAAGATGAAATGGGATTTGGAGAAGTTAAAACAATGGTGGCTGGAGGTGAAATTGGCATGGTCTAACGTGATACCACGGAGGGTATGGAGACACGCAATGAGACACGTAGCGGTAGATAGGGCTAGGAGAAAGATGAACAGGAGGGATGAGCCTTTGGTAAAAAGCATGGGAGGGCTGGTGATATTGAGGGGAGTGGAAGAATGAGTAGAGGAATATTACAGACCTGATGGGGTACATATGTCAGAAATGGCAATAGACATGTTTAGTACAGAGATGATGGGGTTTATTTAGGCCTGGAGGAGAGAGAACAGCAAGTAAATCTGGATGAGAAAAGGTGGGGGGGGACTAAAAAAGGTGGAAGGCCAGTCATCCAATGCAAGCTGGAGACAGCCTTTTGGAAAAAGAAGGGAGGGTTGAAGGGGAGTGGGGAATGAAAAAGAAAAATGAGGAGAAGGAGAACAACAGAAAAGAGAAGAAAGCGGTCTTGGTTATCACTGTTACCTAGGAGAAGAAAGAGAGGAAGAAAGCTCCCAGGTTTTCACCTGGGGAGCCGAGAAGAAGCGGAAGAAGAGAAGGATTTGAACTGATATCGATATGTAATACAATAGAAAAAGAGATGTAATAAGACACTAGCTCAAGACGGATGACTATGGGAATGTAACAAAGAAATTATGTTTATAATAAATTGATTGCCGATCTGAGCACAACAACATACTGGTGGTCTGTCTTTTTATGTAGAAAAAAGGGGAGAATCTGGGACAATGGAGTTTGCTCTTTAAGGGGCAGACCAATCCTGGAGGACCCCTTCCCTAAGGACAAAGTGGTAGTGCTCAGGAGGCGAGGGGAGAGGAGGCGGAGGAGGTGGGGCAATAAGGCAGGAATAGGAGGGGCATGCCAAGGAACAGGTGAACCATAGGAGAACTGAGTAAAGTGGGAGGGTCAAAACACATGGTACTTAACAGGCAGCACAGAGGCACTCAGCCTCTTTTTCAGGATAATTTTGTTACCACCCACCCACCCACCCAAAGAGAAGGAAAAAGGTCTTGGGGATAGGAGACAAGAGGATCTGCCAAAGTGGATGGCAGAGGATGTCCGTCAGCGTTTTTATGCTTGGACTGCCAATGGTGGATGGCAGAAAAGAAGGGGGGAGAAGGGGAAGGGTGGGGAATGAAAAAGAAAAAGGAGGAGAAGGAGAGCAACCTAAAAGAAAAGAAAGCGGTCTCGGTTATCACCGCTACCTAGAAGAACAGAGAGGAAGAAGGTTCCCAGGTTTTCACCTGGGGAGATGAGAAGAAGCAGAAGAAGAGGAGAATTTGAACTGATATCAATATGTAATACAATACAAAAAGAGATGTAATAAGACAATAGCTCAAGATGGATGACTATGGGAATGTAACAAAGAAATTATGTTTATAATAAATTGATTGCCGATCTGAGCACAACAACATACTGGTGGTCTGTCTTTTATGGGGGTAAAAGGGGGGACTCCATGACAATGGAATTGAAAATACACGTTTTTTCCAAACTGCTGATGTTTCAAAACAAAATGTTAAAAAAATGTGCTGTTTGTATTTTTATTTATTGGGAAACACTTTTGAGCTAAGCAACCATTTTCAAATGTTCTTTATCATTATACAGGCAACAATCAATATAAAAAGCAACAGCATGGGGGGGAAGTGGGAGTGGACTGGGGATTAAAAATTGATGAGAGGCCCCTTGCGTACCTGGAAATAACAGTAGGTAGAAAAGTGGGTAGTCTGTATCATCTTAATTACAAACCTTTATTCACTACGATGTTAAACAAACTGGAGAGGTGGAGGGCCTTGCTGATTTCCTGGTTAGGCTGCATTAATCTGCTAAAATGAATGCACTGCCTTGGCTCCTGTATATAATGCCAATAATCCCAATGGGTCCAACCAAAGCAGAAGCAGATATCAAACTACTGGAGATAAGGTTTGCAAACTTATATGGCAGGGCAAGTATCCCAGGATGAGTCTGCACAGACTTAAAAGTGGAATAGAACAAGGTTGAGGGCTTGCATTTCTGGATATAAAGGGATACTGTGTGGCCATACAACAGCACTATGACCAGGAGTGAATATATATATATAAGGGAGAAGCAGCCAGCTGGTTGGACATTAAGGAAGAGGGATGTCATGGCAGACTCTCAGTTTATTTGACATTAGGTGGAAAATACAGATATGGACAACCTAGACACCCCCTGCCACACTATGCCTTCAAAGCATGGGAGAAAACTAGGAAAAGATGGGGAGCAGAAGAGGACAATACCCTATTGGTGCACATAGTAGGAAATCCCGGATTCCTGCCAGGAAAGGAGGATACTGGTTTTCAGGTATGGGGGGGGGAGAGAATTTGGTGCATAGGGGGCCTGTACACAAATAGGTGGATATGTACATTTGCAGAGTTGCCAGAACATCTGAACTCCCAGATTTCCATCATTATTGTTACTTACAGGTACTGACATATGGCAGGGAGCTGGGTAGGGGACCAGTAGAGGCCTCCCCAGTGGCCCAGATAGAACAGAGAACATATTAGGCCAGAACAGATACAAAGGGGGGATAGCATGATTGGCAAAAAAAAGACAGGGAATACTTGCCAGATCTGTCAGACAAGGTGAAGCCCAGTGGTAAAGGAACCTGGGCATACCAGTAACTGCTGAAAATTGGGGAATTATACTGAGCATACATATGGGGTTACTGCAATGCAATAAGTATAAAGAATCACAGTAAAATATTTATCCACTGACTTTATTGCTCACCCAGCATGGTGCACATGTTCAACCCCATCAACTCTCCAGTGTGTGATAGATGCCAGGTAACAGCTGACATGTATCTGCATTATTTCTTTGAGTGAGTGTGCAGCACTTCAACCATTCAGAAGGCAGTGTCCCAAGATCTGACTGCAACCTGGGAGACATGCTGTCCCATGCACAGTTCTTCCTATGGCTCATGGGCATGGAGGATATGGGGGCAGAGTGCTGTGTTCTTGCCCAGCAATTCATATAGAATACCTGGGTCTTGTGTGTGTACCCTCCTATGTCGGAACATCTTTCATGACATGTCAGGTGGGTGGGGTCATACTGTACATCACCCACTTGTGGAACAGACACATTCCCCAACAGTTTCCTACGGTGTCTGCATAGATCTGCCTGTACTATTCCACCATGGCAGGGTACAGTGACTGGGACAGAGCTTCCCCACTCTGGTATATGTGTTGCTGGTCCTTTGTCCTGCCATCTATCACACACCTTTCTGGTACCTGCCTATTGGGGTGCCTCACGCAATGCCATTGCTAGTCCAGCACCTGTACCTTCAATATGTCACCACACAGCGGGCTGTGCAGTGGGAGAATGTTACACTACCCAGGGTACATCCTCATCCACCAATTTCACCTAGGACTGTCTCCACATGTTGAGGAGAGTGCAAGCTCTGAGAAAGCTGCCTGGGCTGGTAGCACCAGGGCATCCGGGACAGGGTCAGTGCATTCCTACCAGGAAGTACCATGTCTACAGCTCTGTGGAACTGTCCAGGGCACATCTTCCCAGTGCCACCTGTGTACCCTGCCATGCTCGCTGTGCCCATGCTACCCACTGTGGCACCATCTCAGGTCCATCTTCAGTGTCTTATGAACATGCAGGCTTCCTCGCCTCCACTCTGTACACTCCTGACTTGCAGCACAGTGCTGTTAGACCAGCTCATGGCTCATTTAACCATAGCACTATTTTGTAGCCACGGTGGGGCTTCCAAAAGTTAAAATAAAGGGATGCTGCAGCCCTGCTGGGGTGCAAGCTCCTTTCCACCTTGCCACACCACCATTTTTGGCTCAAGGGTGGTGCAGGGCTGGTTTGCTGCAGGGCCTCCAGTTTTTGACACAACCTGCATTCGAAAATTGGAAGTGCTGCAACTTTTGATGCAAAGTGCCACTTGTGTCAAATCCCTTTGACGCAGGCACCTTGCATCAAAAGTGGGGCTTTGGAAACCATGCCCAGTAAAATTATACTACTAGTAACAGGGTATAGTGTTTTAGTATGTGAGAATGTTGTTGCTTATCAGTTAAAATATACTGGTCTTCTGTTGAATAGAATACCTACTTAGGTTTATACTGAATGCCACCAAGAGATTCTTCAGTGTGCTTTTTATGCTTAGTTAGATTGGATGTGCCATGTGGATGTAAAACAATTCCACCCCATAAAGTCTATGTATAGATGAGTTATAAATGTGCTGCACATGTATACTCTAGTTGTAGTAGTAGTAGATCTTTATTTTTATACAGGAAAGATCTTACAACACATCATTAGGTCAAAGACTCGTTTCCAGGACAGTCCTGTTTCATATTTAAAAGTTACAACAAAAATAACATAAAATCCAAATACTAAATACATTTAGGTCCCACAAACATTCCCAAACATTCCAGGTTTCCTTATATAGTTACTATCTTTATATCTTTATATTTATGTATTTTGGATCTTTTAAGAACCCATGGTGTAAGACCTGGAATAGATCTGTCAATGGTCTAGGATTTAAAATTCTCCAAATTAAGAGAAGGGAAATGAGGCAGGCCTGTACAAACTATATATCGGACCCCAGGTCTGGAACAAATTCCCAGTTATATTGAGACTTTATGGTTTACTCGGTTGTTTTAGATATAAGAAGGCATGAGCCCATCATGGATGTCTCCCACTATCTGGTGGGTGGATTAGCCTATGTTGGCAATCCATTTAGGTATTTGTCTAGTTTGGTTCTGAATGTTATAAAATCCTTGGCTTCTGATACTTCTTGTGGAAGTTGGTTCCATGGTCTGGCTGCCCTAATACTGAAGTAATGATCTCTTTTAGTGGTCTTGGCTTTAGAAATAATTATTTTTTGTTGTGGCTTCTTAAATGAGTTCTTTGAATTGCATACTGGAGGTTGCATTGTACTGATAAATCTGAGTTTTGTAGTATTCTGTATCACTTCAAAAGGTCCCCCTTCTTCTGTCTGCAAGGCTGACCAAGTCAGTTAAGTTTAATCACTCTGGATAAGTCAAGCAGCATAGTTTAGGAATCAGTTTGGTTATTTGGCCTTGCACCCTTTCCAAGAGATTATCTTGTTTTAAGTACAGATTCCAAAAAGGGGATCCAAAGTCTAGGTGCTTTCATGTTTAAGTTCTGTATGATGGCATAATACAGGCTTCACTTTTGTTTACACATGTCCATTTGACTTTATTATTTAGTGTTTGTTATATGGGATACTTTTTTGCAGTGATCTGTAGATGTTAGTCTGTTGTTAATAATGATTCCTAAATCACATTCCTTGTCTGCAGATATTAAGATCTTGTTGTTTAGAGTATATATGCACATTTGGTATTCTTTCTACCAAAGTGTAGTACTGAGCATTTGTCTTGATTTAAATTCATTTTGTCATCTTTTGACCATTGTTCAATACGTTTTAAGTCCTGCACCAGAGTTAAATGTTCGATGGGAGTGTTCACTTCTCCTCCCACTTTGGTGTCATCAGCAAATTTTAATAGTAAATAGGTAATGTTTTCATTGATATCACCAGTGAAGAGACTGAATAATGTTGGTCTGAGGACAGATCCCCTGTGGAACCCCATTGCTGACCTCACCAAGACTGGAGAGTTGACCCCTGACCCTCACCCTCTGTGTTCTTCCCATAAGCCATAAGTGATTCTGTAATTCCACAGAAATGTAATATATAACAAATTGGTGTAAGATACAAACCTACAAATCCCACACCTGAAACATTGGTTATGACGGTTATGACTGCTAAATGTAACCTTCAGCTTTTAAATATTTGATTCCATCCTGTATTATATGGTGAACATAGATACAGAATTTATTGTCTAATTATGAGATATAATATACTGTATGCAACCACAGGCCACCTTTGGTGTGGAGCGTGTTCCTGGATCAAGGTATTTGTACAAGATCCCTTTGAACTGTAAGTAAACAGTAGAGACCATATGTGTTAGGGCGCCCTGTAAGATGCATTATCTGAGACTTACTTTTACATCTTCTTGGTATCTTCTGCCACTTCACCCACTCAGCAGGGTGTCTGACCTTGATAGAAATAGATAGGTTCAGAGACAAAGTTATATGGACTCAGTAGTGCTGTGCGGAATGCGGAATTCTGCAGGCAAAATTAAAGCAGAATTACCATTCTGCCAGTGAAATTTTCACCAGAGTTTTGCTGGTTCTTCTGTGGAATTCTGCCTGCTGTGAACCATAGAATAATATTCAACAGAACAGAATTGTTCTGCAGAAATTATTCCGCAACCATTTCTGTGAAATATATTGAGATCAGAACAGCAATATTTCTGTGGAAAATCATTTCTCAACCATTTTCTGCTGCAGAATTCCACCATTCCATTTCCAGCAAAATTCAGCAAATTTTGTCAGAACTTCAAAAATTCCACAAAATATGCTGCTGGAATTTGAAAATTCTGCACAGCATTAGAAACAGCAATGCAGTCTAAGCATTTATTGATGCACATTACCTTCAAACAGGCCTGGCAATTATTTATTGTTAAAAAACAGTCATTGTTAAAACAGTCCCTGAGAGGTGTCATTACTTAGATAAGAACAATAAGTAGAGTTTATTGGTGAGGGTGAGATACATATCTTTAAAAAGGCTCATTCTTAAGGCAAATTCCTGAACTCTGAGTGTCTATCATACTATATTGCACAAAGCATGTCCATTTAGTTTATGCTCCTTAATGGGAGTGATGTTACATTTCTGATCTGTGGCCCAGAACATCAGTATCTCATCTTACAGAGCCAAAATATAGGTGGCCTTTTACAAACACAATTTTGGTGCTTTTCCACAGGTTTCTGCTGAATCCATAATTGGATGCCAGGATGAAACTTGCTCAGCAAATATTTACATACCATAGTAACATTCATTAAGATGGTATCAGTACCTAGGTACCTTGAACCTGGACATTGGGTTTGATGCCCTACATGCTCATGCGCTTGGTGAACTTGCAGGGTCTCCAAGTGATTGCCTTGTTGAATAGGAAAATGTTATGAAGGCCAGAAGAGACTGTTACAAAAGAGGCCAACACGCCAATGTGGTGAATGAGGCATGGTGCTTCAGAATTGTGTGTTCCTCCTGAGGGTGTGTACCTGACCTGGGTAAACCACTGACAGTTGTCCAATGGCACTGCCAGCTGATGGGTTGGACCACCAACTCCCTCCTCAAGGGTGATGGCTCCTGAGATCCTTCTCCATTTCACTTTTTTCACTTGCCATCTCCTCAGGAATGGACTAGTGAAAGACATGAACCTTGACTACTAGGCCTTTTTATACATTGATTCTGCAAACAGATACTATGCCAAAAGATGAGCTTGGACCATGCACCAAGACTCAATGTGGCTCCTCAACTTAAGGTGACTTATATATTGCAGACAACTGAATGATAATTTCATTTCCTTATTCAGTTTTTATTTACCAGGTTAGTGCAATAGAAAATCAAATAACTATTTTCAGACACAACCTGGAAAATTACACAGTGACAATATGATAGGCATAATGAATAATATTTACATATAGAGTAATGCATTAAATATAAGCAATACAGAACAACAAGACATAATATGAAAGTGCAGGCAAGAATTAAGATAAAAATGCTAAACTCAATTTACAAAGACTCAAACACAGTCCGATACAAGCTGAACAGTCAAAGTTAAGGAGACTTGGATTACATCAAACTGCAAGGCAAACTGTGTCAGTTAGGGGCAAGAGCAGGCAAACACACTATTTAGATACTCACTGTACCTGCTA
Source organism: Neoceratodus forsteri (assembly GCA_016271365.2). Lineage (NCBI taxonomy): Eukaryota > Metazoa > Chordata > Ceratodontiformes > Ceratodontidae > Neoceratodus > Neoceratodus forsteri. The sequence continues at coordinate 630,265,444 of CM028132.1, forward strand.
CAGAAAGATTGGTTTGATTAACTGAGGCACATCTTAATAGGAATAAGGTTCCATAGTCTAGGAGCAGCATTTGAGAATGTCATGTCACCTATTTTATAAGATCTGTAACTGTTTTATCTCTATTGTAACTGCATTATAGTATATAATGGGATGTCAGTAGAAATGACCCAAAGGCTGAATGACTATCTACAGCATCTTTATTTAATAAACAGACATTATTATGTTACTTTACCACAGTTTTCCCCTTGAATTTAATTGATAAATCAGTTACACTACTACCATACATTAATATTCCTAATGCCAATAAGCATTTAAGACTAAATTAATTATACCTCATTATACATTTGGTATTTCTCATGACTCTTCTGAGTGCATCAGCCTTACAGTCTGAACCTTTTTAGGTTTTAATTACTAGGAACTATGACATAGTCATAATTTATATTTACTTTCAATTACTGTATATCCAAAGCAAACCAGTTACAGAGAAGTGATCTATGAATAGGTAAATTAAATTAAATCTAAAATAAAAACTACTGAAGCTTTCAAATGGTTGCAGTCAGGGTAATATTTGTAGCAGAGGCTGTTTTCTAATTGTTTAATAATCAAACTATTTCAGTATGTGTGTTGAAAGTGACTCAATGTTCAATGTAATTGGTTAATATGCTCTTCAAGATTTCTGTTTCATATAATTGGTAATTTTATAAGTTTGCCAAAAGTGTTATTGAAACAAAATACAACAGTAGTTCTAAAAATGTATAATGATTTGTATTTATTTATGCTGATTTAAACTGAATTGGTTTAGAGCTGAGTGAATGCTATGGATCAAGCTAAGCAAAGTTTGGATTAGTCATCAAAGACTTCCCTGAATCAGCACAGAATATTTTAAAATAATATTATGGAGTACTGATATGAGATTTTCTTACTAAATAATGGGTAGTAGATTCAAACGGGCTCCTTTTCTATGTCTGCACAAAGACCTGTAGTATACTTAATTTTAGTTTATTGTGGATCTCATGGTATTATGTATTAAATGATTTTTAGGGACTTTTGCAACCATAAGAGGTCAAATTCCCCTTATGTAATGAGTGCTGCTTCAGCTCTTACAATGCAGACTGTTAATAGTTCAACAGGTAATGTTATTACTAGATCTGAGGAAAGAGAAAGTTCCTGCTTATCTTGGAAGTTGTGATTGGTTATTCCAGGTCAAGCTATTTTTGTCTTACATTGTATGCTGTCATATGCAGAACATGTTGCTATGTATTATCTGTTTGTTTTTCTCCTCAATAGAAATTTTCAGCTTAATAAAAAAAGACCTGAGGAAAGAAAAGTATTTACACAATCAAGCTTACTGTATTTATAGCCATGGCTAGTTTTACGTATTGCATACAGTACATTGGTAGGCAACAGAGATCAGACTGCAGATCAAAATTGTGTCCACATTAGACAAAGAAGCAGTGTTACAGCTCCAAAGGAAAAGGTGTTCGTACTGAACCTGAACATAGTTCTGCAATCTAAAAAAGGAAAGTTACATTAAAATATGGAAATGGACCTTGTGCAGGGTAAGGTCTTTACATTTCTGAAATTTAGGAGTGATGAGCAACACTGATCCCTGATTTGACTGTCAGGGGACTTATAAGCCTTGGCATAATACTTCGTAGTAGTCTAGCAGTACTCTTACAGAAATAATTATATGAAACGTTTTTATGCTGCACACATAAAATTACTGAATTGATATGCATGCTGCATGTATGATTTAAATGTTGAATTGTAACTGATTGCATGCATATGGTATGCATGCAGAAAGCAGGTTTGGAAACCATGATTTTTATGTTAAATTGGGAAAGACTGCATGCATGTGGCATGCGTGCGCAAAAAGCAAGTGCTCACTGATAACTGCACACATGAAAGTTAAGTGACATGCTCAGGACCACAACATACACAAGTGGGGGTTGAAGAGATTCAAACCCAGGTCGTTATGCCTTCAAGTCTCCTGACTTGTAGTTCGGTGCCTTTAACCACTAAGCCATACTGTCTGAACACATATGGCTCACTTGTACTTCAATACATACTGCATATGATTGCATCTGCATGCATGCAGCATGCTTGTAGCTACTGTTATGCTTTTTAGTTTCCTTCTTTTACTCATCTCAGTTTCACAGTTGAACTTTAGCACACGTACCAATGGAAACACATGTGATTTTACCTACCTCCAATGCACAAACTTATCCACAAAACCACCTTAATTACTTCAGTCTGGCCTGTACTCCTACTATTTTTCTCTTCATAGTTTTGAATGCTTCCACACAAACAGACTTTAAGGTGCAAACACAAAAGTAGCAATTACTTGACACCCCCCCCACTCACATGGCCAGTCCCGCCATGCACACACACACACACACACACACTGCAGTGGGTGTGGCCATGCTACTACAGACAACCCACCAAGTATAGATATAAGTAAAACACCTCTTACTTCAGTACTAGGGAGCCAGAGGCAGAAGTCTTTAAGAGATGATGTCCACGGGTCAAAGTGCTGGGGTGTACCCCCTTGAAATGAATGGAACTGTTTTTTATTATTATTTTATACCTTATGATGGAGAGTTAGAGAATAATGGAGGCCACTGTTCTACTAACAAGGCCCTTGTTAATTGAGCAGTGGCCTTCATTAATCTCCAACTCTCCTTCAATAATGTATAAAATAGTAATAAAAAAATACCCCCATTCATTTCAATGGTGCACACCCCTGCAGTCTCCTTTGCCCTTTTGCCATAATGTGCCTAAGTGTGGGGATGTGGAGGTCAGCTTCACTGGGGGGGTCACAAGCCTGACCATAGTGGGGCTTCAATAGTCTGTGCATACCATACCACTCAACTGTCTGTAAATGCAGGGGACAGCTCTAGAATGTTTGTAACATCTCTAAAAGGTACAACTTATTTGTTTTGACTGAAAAGTGATATGCAAATCAGGAAAAATTAAAATGTGTAAGAGTCATATGTATATACCCCAGAGCCGTGCATTAGATTTGGTCTTAAATCCACCCAGTTACTTACCAATTTTTTTCCCTGGCTAAAGTTCTGCACCCCCCCCCCCAAAAAAAGAACTTTGTCTTGATTTTTCTCCCCGACTCCATTCCATTCAGTACCCATCCCATATGGGTCAGGAAGCTGCCCAAAGGTGAAGAAATATGAAAAAAAAATCAATATTTCACTCCTTCCTCCTTCCCCAATACCCGTGTAAAAAATATTATTTTCTTTTACTTACCCAGACCTGCAGGGTTGCACAGTGTACCAGCAGCTCAGTTTTTTGTCTGCTCCCCTTCTCTCCTTCCACCAGAAGAAGGATGCTAGAACTGACCATCACAGGTCCCCAATGTGGTCCACGACCAAGTCACCTCACAAACTGAACCCACCCAACCAGGGTTGCTTGCCTCTTGCTTGGTTGCAGCTGTTGTCAGGGGTGAAGCCAGAAATGTTAAACTTGTACTCAGAACTGATGTACTGTTGCCCCTCTACCCTGTTATGTAAACACAAACCAAAACATGTGCTGCCATGCCAAACCAACAATAGACCCTCCCCCTCTCCCCTCTGTTTGCCATGTCTGAGTTCAAGTAATCAGTTTCTTCTTGTAATCCTCCTTCCTTTGTGTTTCTGTCTGCCTGGTAAGTTGTTCATGTTTATGTACTGTATTTGGCTAGTGGCATCAGTGCCCCATAGTGAACAACAAAGGCAATAGGGCTCAGCATGACGCAGACGCAATCTGACTCACAGTCTCCTTGCATTCTTCTTTTTGTTGCCCTTGCCTGATTTGTTGCCCCTGCCTGATTTTTTTTTACTGTACTCTGCTGAGTACAGTGTGTATGCCTGCCGACACCCCTGGCTGTGGCTGCTGCCACACTGCACTGCTCAAGGCCTATGAAGGCCACCCACACCACTGTCACCACTTCTGCTAAGCCTAACTTGCTGCCGTGGGGGTCTGTGCTATTTTTTTTGCAAGACGAGCCTAGTAGAGTAGGTAGGTAGCCTAGTCTTGAGTTAGCTTCTCACTCAGCCTCTGCCGCTTCAGCCACCAGGGGAGATGGAGACTCAGTAAGAGTAGAAAAACAAAAATATGTTGTTACAACACTGCTGTTGAGAATTCAGTGCTCATCGACTCCTCCAAACTGTAGTGTAAAGTCTGTCTACTCTGTGGCAGGAAACGCAGTGTCGCACTTGCAAGACTCATGTGCTCTTTCTTGGCTGGAGCTTATCCACATCACATGTGATTGTGCCACAGCTAATAGGAGGAGAGAGTGGACAACACAATACAGACACAGTTGAGTCTGGAGAGTACCTGCAGTGTGAGCACACGTTGGCCAGGAGGGCACTTATTGTGCAAAAGATTAAATCTAAATTTAATGCCATTTTTGCCACACCATAAGAACAACCTAGGCACAAATATGAGGGGGGGGGAACTGCCTCCCTCTGCCCTAGAAATGCATCCTCAGGTGCTAATGCAATGGTTTCCACTGTGTTCTGAGGTACTGTATCTCCATGTTTCATGATGTGTCCTGATCATCATGTGGGTTAGTGTCCCTCATTCTGAGTGTCCATGTCCCTCATTTCAGTGATAAAATGTGAGCTATGGTGCATGCTTCCAAGACCCTACTCAGCACAAAGAATGCTGAGCATGGCCATAGTGTATATGCTCAGTAAAGAATGACAAAAGGAAAGTAAGTGAGATGAAAGTCATGGAGAAACACATTTTAAGCTCTAAATATGCATAAGGGATTTGCATGGTCCAAAACAAAAAGGATAGGCTTCACAGTACAGAGGCCCTCTTCATACATCTTGAATGGGAGATGTTGACTGACTATATCCTAAGCATTTAATGCAGTAAGCAAACAATACTTTACAAATTCATGGCGATTTAATGACAAAAATCAAAAGCCATTAAACAACTTGCAAAAGGATCAGAATTAATGAGTTTACCTATTTTTTATGGGAATTCAAATAAAAATGTATTTTAATTACCCTAATTGCTAACAGCTTATAAGAAATAGAAACTGATGTTTTTTTAGATGAGATTTGCGCCAGCTTAGCTGCAGCACATATGGCAAGCATGCATTATGTGAACCTGATGTGATGTTTAAATGATGTCCCCAGCAGCTTCACTGCTACACTCATGTCAAGCATGCAACACACGGACCTGATGTAATTTTTAGAAGATGGTCACACCAGCTTACCTGCTGAGCACATGCCAAGCTTGCAGCATGCAAACCTGATTTGATTTTTAGACCTGGTTCACTTAGGATCACTTTGTAAATGTGAACTGCATGCAAACATTGCACAATTAAGCATGTGCCATGCATTCTGTATGTACTCAGCACACCTACTTTTCTGTAAGGGTAGGACACCTAATACTCTGGCCTAGTCTATCTCCTGACAAAGCTGCAAGATGACATTTTGTCAAAATATAACTGCATAGTCCATTTCATCAAGTGGCAGTATATCGTCATCTTCCAGCATACTGTAAGTAAGATATTGGATAAGATGAACAGGGCAGAGATGCATTTGACACAGGAATATAACAGTTAAATAAAATAAACCCTAATTACTACAGTTCATTACTCCAGTCTATAGGCAGAAGTTGGCCAAGGTGCCCATCTAGACTTTCCCTCTGCTTAGTGGTGGAATGTTTGGCCTCAAGCAATATGTGATAAATATTAATTTTGAATGATGTTTTTGCCTATGCTGTCTACCACACTAGCCAGTAAGCTACTCCACACTAGATCAACAATTCTGTATGTAAAGAAATATTTGCTTTAATGAATTTTAAAATCATCAGTTTTTAATTATATGTTATGGTCACTGTATACATGTTGTTTATTTTTTTACTCCATCTGTACCATGTTCAACAAATTGAATTATTTGCTTACTGTATATTGAACATGCTTAGAAGATCCCCTCTCAGCCTTCTATCCTCCAACCACATAAAAGTTAATTTATTCAATCCTTGATCATAGTTTAGCTCCTCAGTCCTCAGGACAATCTTTGAGGCCTCCTTTGAGCCCTGTACAATTCTCTTTCTCTCCCTAAAGGTAAAGTGACAAGAAAAATTAAGCATAATTCATAACTGGTCCCATGGTGTTTCTGTACAGTGTGGTGATGGCATTTCTTCCTCTGCAAATAAAAGGTCTTTTGACACAACTTAATATTTTGTTTCCCCTATTGGCTATCTTTTTGCAGTGTCTGGAAGGCATTAATTTGTTTGTTATTGTGACTTCCAAATCTTTCTCTTCACTTGTGACAGAAAGTGGCATGTCATCCAGAAATCATTTTATCTATGTTTATATTGCATAAGTGCATAAATGTGCACTTTTCTTCATTTATGTCATCCACCAAACTTTTATCCAATGAGCAGTCATGTATAGATCTGATTGAATGTTATTGGCACCATTTTTATTTCCAATTACTCCCCCTTTTTGGTATCATCTGCAAATTACTGTAACCAATAGGTTATTCTGTCTCTCATGTCAGATGCAGATACATGGAAAATGGCTGGCCCTAGGACTGATTCATGTGGGACCCTACTCAAAACTTCTCTTTTGTGAGACATAAAACCATTTATCTTTAACATATTCTTTCATCTCTACAGCCATCTTTGTATCCATTTAGTTAAATATTTGTTTCACCTTTAATCAGTTAGGTTCAAGGACAATTGGAAAGGCTTTGCCTGGAGTTCAGTGGCCAAGCAGCCAGCCACTCCCACTTTCTGAGCTATATGGCTCTGGATGAATGCAAATTGGTGGGGTCTGTCTTCATTGACCTCATCAAAGCCTTCAACACCGTCAACCACCTTCTACTAGTGCTCCAGCTCCAAAGACTGGGTGTAGCATCTAATGCCCTGAATTGGTTCAATGACCACCTAACACACAGGAGCCAGTGAGTCAAAATCAGGCAGACATTATCCAGCTCCTGAGATGTACTCCTAGGAGTCCCTCAAGGATCAATTCTAGGGCCCCTGCTTTTCAGCCTCTTTGTAAATGACCTAGCCTCAGCCTGTAACACCAAACTTATTCTGTATGTGGACGATGCCGTGCTGCTGAGCAGCAGTACCTCTCAGGTTGCCCTACAAACAGAACTAGAGAACTCTTTCAATAAACTCGAGGACTGGTTCAGTAGGCAAAAGCTGCTACTAAATTACAAGAAAACCAAGGCCATGCTACAGTCGAGCCCCTACAACAAACACAGGCATGCTCCCCTCATAATCACCAATAAGGCTGGTGAGCAGATTGAGCAGGTGCACTTGTTCAAGTACCTTGGAGTCACCATTGATGAATCTCTCACTTATACGTACCACGTAGACTCCCTTGTCAGAGTGGTAAACACAAAGATCAGGGTCCTCTATAGGCATAAGAAATCCCTCACCCCAGAAGCACTCTGAATCTCAATCTCCAGCGCCATACTCTCCATGATAGACTACGGGCTGGTGTCCTTTGGAGCTGCTACTGATACAGTGCTCAAAAGGGTCCAAATTGAACTCAATAAGGCATGCCACCTCACCCTGTGTGCAGATCACTACACTCATACTTGTGCCCTGTATGAGCATACAAACTGGCTTAACCTAAAAGACAGGATCAAATACCAAACTTACCTCCTGGGAAAGAAGGCACTCCTTGGAAAAAACCCACCCTGTATAGGAAACCTGCTCGAGGCTTCTCTCTAAACACACATCACCAGATGGAGGAAGAATGGAGCACTGTCCATACCATTCCGTCAAACCTCACTAGGGCAGTGCACTTTCTCCTTTCAGGCCCCCCTCTGGATAAATGAACTCCCGATGAAATTACAAACAAACAACAGTCTGTCTCAATTCAAAGCAGGCCTCAAACAGCACCTAATGTCTTGCTCAAAATGCACCTGCTTCTCATGCCCCATTTGATAGACAGACCTACCCACAAGGTAACACCCAACAGGGCTACCTAGAGAACTCTGCCTCCATTCCAGCCTAGCCAAGGGCTTAAGTAAGCTATCAGTCCTCTTTAAACACACTTGGTACTGCCCCTCCCAACCCCCACACACACACACCATACTCGACAAAGCCCTCTGGAGCTGTTCCCCATCACAGCCCCCATTTCACTATCCCCTACTTCTCTGATAGGTTCATACCCAATCCCCCTGTTTCACTGTCACCCAGCCTCTCGCTATCTGGGATAGTATTAAACCCTATGCAGTTACTTTGCCATAGTCTATCAATGGATTTGGAGGTTTCCATGGGTGTGCTACCTAGGGCAACCAATTAGAAATAGCTTAGTATTCTACTACAACTGCTCTGTTTTTTCACCTATTTGTCTAATTCTCATGTAATCGCTCTTTAATTCCTAATGATCAGGTCTCTGTAACCACTGAATATGTGTATTGTCTTATTGTCCACCCTGACGTGTAACCTTTGTAAAAGAGCTCACGCTCAAAGGTCTTTCCAAAATACTAATTAAATTAAATAAAAATAAATATAAGCAGTTCTTCTCAGCCTAATTGTGAAGCATCTTTTCTTTCCCCCACTATCCTCCTCTCCTCCTCCAGTGGCAGCATTCTTCTTAGGGGGATTCCTAAGGTACCTTTAGCCACGGAAATTGTCTCATGGTACCTCTAGGGGTGGAACCCTCTATGAGGGTTTCTTGCCTTCTTACCCCTACAGGGTGGTAATTCCTCTGGAATAGAGAGTGTGAATGGCCAAAATCAAACTAATACAGTTGCACAAGCACAATATTATACTGGCTGCATAGGTCAGTGAATTCCTTTGTGTGGTATCAAATTGAAAACCTAAAGTCATGGGGCCCAACAGATATTCAAATATGTGCAAAGTGCAGTGTAAACATTTGCACTGCACCTTGCACTTGGCCGAGTGCCCGAAGATGCTTTATTCAGTGGAACAGCACACCGGCACTATTTGACTGTATACAGTATAGGGCCATGTCAGCCCAGTGCTAAGCCACTTATCGCTGCCCTGGCAGTGGCCCCAAAGTATGCAGCCAGAATAGATAGTGCTGGAGCGCTAGTTCCAATATTCAAAAGGACCCATGCAAATGAGCCCATTTGGCATGCAAGACACTAAGGGGCCATTTACATGTGCATTTGCATGGGTAGTGAGGCAGGTTAGCACAGTTCCACTCCCTCAATTGCTTAGCCCCAGCCATGTATATGTATCCCCAGTGCTAGTGGTCCCCCTCCCACCAATTGCTGGCCAGTTGTTTAAATTAAAAAATCCCTGGTGCTAGCAGTCCCCCTCGCCTGCTGATTGCTGGCCGTTTCTTAAATAAGAAGGATCCCCAGTGCAAGTGGGTCCCTCCCAATTGTCAGCCCACTTTTTTAATAAAGATTTATCCCTGGTGCTAGTGGTAACCCCACTTCTTCTGATTGCCATCCTCAGGTTCATGACTGTTATCCCTGGTGCTAGTGGTGCCCTTCTCTCTCTGATTCCAGCCCTGGCTTTGAGAATATTATCCCTGGTGCTAGTGCTGCACTCCCAACCTCTTATCCCAGCCCTGTTGTACATTCTTATATCCCGGGTGGTAGTGGTGTCCCACCCCATGATTTCCAGCCCTGACATACAAACAATCCCTCCATGGCATCCAGTGGTTCCTCCATGGCACTGGGCACCCCCCACTCACTGTTTCTTCAGCAGTGGTGCTGCGGGTGCATACAATGACCAGAAGAGCCCTCATCACACCTCCTAGGCTGGGCACTGTTTGTACAGCTAGGGAGCACACCTCTTATTCATAGGAAAGGGTGCAGCACCCTGTCCTATAAATAAACGGCATGGTCCCTGGTTGTACATATAGTTGCAGGCTGAGGAGGTGTGAGAAGGGGTTGTGCCATTTGCTGTATGCACCCATGTTTCAACCACTGAGGATACAGTGAGTGGGGGGTGCTCAGTATGATGGAGGAAACCACTGGACACCAGGAAGGGGTTGTTTGTATGTCGGGGCTGGCAATCAGGGGGAGGGCATAACTGCCATCTGGGATATAAGAGTGTATGACCGGGCTAGTATTGGAGGGGGGAGAGCACCACTACCACCAGGGATAATAGCCATGATCTGTGGATGGCAATCAGAGTGAGGGGAGTTACCACTAACCCCAGGGATAATATTTATTAAAAGAATGGTCCAGCAGTTGGTGGTGTGGGGAGTTCCACTAGCACCAGGGATCCTTTTAATTTAAATAATGGGCTGGCAATTAGGGGGATACCACTAGCACCAGGGATCCTTTTAATTTAAAGAATGGGCCAGCAATCATGGGTTGGGATGCCAGGAACCACAGGGGAGTGTGTGCTCCCTTCATATTTTACCAGCTAGGTGGCTGCGTTACCTCCAGTAGCCACTACAGTTGCCCAGAGTTAAGGCAGGATTTTGTTTGGTGGTATTTGTGCTGTGCAAGAGGACCGTACTAAATCCTTTTACAAAGCACAAAACCACTGAATATGGCATTGCATGCATATTCATGGCTATACTCCACCCCTTGCCTGCACACATACATTATGTTTTGCACAGGTACTAACCCTGTTTGCCAACACAAAAGACCCATTTTAATATGGGGCTCCAGCACAAACCTCAATTTGCACAGGCAAAGACATGTTAGTGCCAGCACAAATTTTTGAATATCCAGCCCATACTGTATCTTATTGCTTATTCCAATATATTTCAGGTATGTTTCTATAATATCCTTGATTATTGATTCAATAATTTTCCCCAAAAAAGAAGTTAGGATAATCAGTCTTTAATTTGACAGGTCAGTCCTGTCTCTCTTCTTGAATAGTGGTACCACATCAGCCATGCACCAGTCCTGTGGTAATTCTTGGTTTATAACTGATTTATTGAAAATTACAGTAAGTTGGTCTATCAAATCCTCATTTAATGATTTAATGCTGTTTGTCAAAATATTGTTAGGAACTGATACTTGATGTAACCTTAGTTTCTTTAATGCTTCCTTAACCATTTCCCTTGTTATTTTTACCTCCTTCTCATCAGTGGAATTACAAGAGTTTTGCCAACTAGTCTCAGATTCATGTGGGACACAGCCTTTATTTAATTATTTAGTTATTACCATCTCAGAATTTGACATAACATACCTTTGAGTCTGAGACTCATTTACAACATTTCCATGTCCAAAAGAAAGCATAACAATTCACTAAATAAATCAATGTAACAAAAACATGACATGGATATAATAACAAAAAAAACAAACAAAAAAAAACTATCACAGCAGTCATTATATCAGATTTTGTTAAAGTTGGCAAATAAGAATCAGAAATAGATACCAGAGTAAAAGCTAAGATAAAATACAATAATGTATCAGTATGTGACAATAGGCAGTCAAGAATAACTTTGTTAAAGTCAATAGGTTAACATGGGTTAGCCAATATAAATAAAAAGGAGCAGTGAAAAAGGTAAAAGAGGGAGGAGGGGGAATAGGTTGAAATCAGGGTTCAGGAGCTACAGAGTGAGGTGAAGTAGAGAGGAAACATGTCGAAAGAGGCACCTATGGGGGGTGCAGAGGGAGGAGGGGAGTGGTGGGGATAGTGGCAGCTGTTTAGCCAGGGAATTAGTGGATACATGAGGGTGAAGTAGCTTAAGTCTTTAGTAAAGATAATAAAGAATTAATCATTAAATAGATCCACAATGCACTTTTCTATTGTAATATAGTCCTCATTTTGTTTTAATAGTCCAAAAGATTTGCTAGATCCTTTACTGAATTTATATATTAACATAATTCGCTAGGATCAGATGCATTTTTTCTTTATTTGAGTTCCAGATTTCTTTTAGATTATGTTATTTGGTTTTCACAACATGTTAGTTTGTTCTTGAAATCATTTACTATCTCCTCTTTATTATATATTTGCATTTTGTTGTAAGCATTTTCTTTTGTTCTCACTTTTTAAACCCTCGTATTATATCAAAGTGGTTTTTTTTTCTATTCTTTTATAGCACTTAATGTTGGGGATATGTTCATCGTTGAGTTTAATGATTTGATTATTTTGGGTAGTCCATTCAGTGGTTACATGTTTGTGTAACATTTTCAATCTCCAGTCCCCAAAGTGGAAATTACATTTTTGTTCCCTCTATATCTGCATTTTTATAATTATACCTTAAAGTGATTCCAACACTAAGTTTTTTTTTGAAACCATCATCAAAATATACCTCATACTGTAGGGTTGCTATTTGACAAGATTCTCCCCACCTTACAATTTTTTTTTTTTTTATTCAATTTACTTTATTAGCACATTAACTTTACATGAAAAGTGCCAATCTATTCAGTCAGACAGTTACAAGGCAAAACAAGACATTGTCAAGAGTACATAGTAATATAAACTGTCTCGTCAAGACGAGAACCACAGAAAATTGAGATGACACTTAAATATCCTAATTAATTTTACCCACCAACACAACCCTCCCCACCATCCCCCTCCCCAGCAGCATTTACAATCAAATTAAGACATTACCTTACAATTTATAATTAGGCCACTGTCATGACTGATCACTAGGTTTAGGATACTGTTTCTTCTTATTGGATCCCTAACATGTTGCACCAGGTCATTATCCCCAGTAGACTGGAGAAATGTTTTTCTTTGAGGTTCTACCATGCATCTTTTTCAGTAGATATCCATATATTTGAAGTCAGTTATTAAATGATGAATTTTGTCAATTATCTTATTTATTTAGCAAAGTATTTCTCCTTTTGTGCAATTATCACTGTTCAGTGGTCTAAAAAATTGGGCTGTTGTTAGGTGTGCTTTACTGCCTCAGTTTTATTTACTATTTCCATTGATCATTAGCTTTATCTTTGAGAACAGTAGAGCAATCCCAGCTTGTGAGGTTGGAATCAGTATACATGGCGATTAGTGCTATGCGCAAAAAATCTTCCACCATCAGAATTTGCACAAAAGTCAGAGTTTCACTTCTGTGAAAGTTTGGAAATCATTTTGGTAAATTTCATGGAAATTCTGACTTTGAACAATAGGATAAATGTATTGACTGTGGATGCATATATTAAACTCCTGAAGAAAATTCTAGAGAACTGATTACTATAGGAGGTCAGTTCTGCAGAAATTTTTTCAGCAGTTTAAACCATAAATCCACAATTCATACATTCATTCCACAGTTCAGTGAGTCACTGAACTGCAGAAAGAATGTATGAATTGTGTATAACCTTCACTGGCCCCATATTAATGTAATGTTTCCCTCCCTAGTATCTACTGGCACCTTCTACTCTCTGTACACTGCTCCATATGAAAGAAATATTTCTCTGATGTCTACTGGCACTCCCACCCTCTGATTACTCTCACCCTATGAAATAAATGTTCCCTGGTGTCTAGTGGCACACTCATTCTCTGAGCTACATCCCTCTATGAAATAAATGTTTCCCTGTTCTCAGGTGGCAACCCTACCTTCCAATCACCATCCACCTATGAAATAAATGTTTCCCTGTTGTTTAGTGGCACCCCCCACCATCTGATCACCACCCCCCTATGAAATAAATGTTTCTCTGGAGTCTAGTGGCACCCTCTACCATCTGATTGTCATCCCCCATGACATAGATGTTTCCCTGGTGTCTAGTGCCCCAGCACACTCCCTGTCACTGCATATGGCAGCCAGCTGAGGTAGTGAGAGGAGGGCTGTGCTGGTTGACCTATGGGCTCCCTGTAGCAGAGCAGTAGCCAGTGGCCAAAGACTATAGAAAGGGGGATGGCAGTTTTCTGTAATCAGTCCCATGTGGAGGTGTGGGTGGGCGCTAGACACTAGGGAAACATTTATTTTATAAGGGGATGGTGATTGGAGGTTGAAGGGGTGCCACTAGACCCCAGAGAAGCATTTATTTCATGGGGATGGTGATTGGAGGGTGGTGGTGCCACTATACACCAGTGAAATATTTATTTCATAGGGGAATGGCCATCAGAGGAGGGGTGCCACTATACACCAGGGAAACATATATTTCATAGGAGGATGGTGATCAGCAAGTGAGGGGTGCCACTAGACACCAAGGAAAGTTTTTTGCAATTAACTGAGGACTGCCCAGAACTGATCACTCACTGAATTGAGGGATGATTAAGTGAATTGTGGATTAATGCATTAGTTACATGGTTCATGGGTATTATTCTGCAGTTCAGTCAGAAAGTGTCATGAAACAGGATGAAAATTTGCCAAACATATTCAGAAGATTTCTGAATTTGCAAAAGGTGGAAGTTTGGAAAATTCTGTGAAAGTTTTGAACTTTTGTGGAAGTTCTGCTATAGCAGAATTCATAACTTTTACCCAGCTCTAATGGTGATGGCACCCCCTTAATGATCTGCCTATCACCCTGCAAATGTTTTAACTTTGAATGTTTTCCTCTAGTTTCAGTTGCAGCAACTGATATGGTGAAATATTTTTTTGAAATTTCTGTGATATCTGCAAAGCAAGTTTCTGTCTGCTTGCATTGCCACTGTAGGGCCACCAGAGAAACTCGGTTTAGAAATATTGTGAAATATCTGAAAATATCTCACCATGTCAATTGCTGCAACTACACTGTAAGCATCCCACCATGTCTCTGAGATGGCTATTATTTCTGGATCACACTTATGAGTGAGGATTTGAAGTCCTTCCATCTTATTTGAATGATAATCCAAAAACGACTTTTTAAAAAACAAACTCACCTTGTCCATTAAGGATTGTAAGAAGTTCTGGAAAATTGTTAAAATGCTTAATAGTCAGCTGACCAACAGTTTAATCAACCCACCGTCCTTGCTGGTACAGATCTGCTAACTGTTAAGACTGTCATTGCAAATGCCCTGAACTTCATCAACAGCCCATCAGCTCTGATCTTATAGCTATGATCCAACGCTCAAACTGCTAAAATATCTCAAATGACTGCTTTGTCAAATGAGCAATATGTTACTCCCCCAAGAAGAATCTTGTTTTCTCTCTGTTCAAAGAATCTGATGTGCATCTTGAATTATACTGCATTGACTCCATCTCCAGACCTGGGCCTGATGGTATGTCAGCTAAATTCTTATTTCTTGGTGCTTCAGCTAGAAGTGTTCAGGATAATCCCAGTAACTATTGTCCAGTTTCCCTGCTGCCTGTGTTGAGTAAGATTTTTTGAAAGATTAGTATATGCCCAAATTACTGCCTTTTATAACAAGACAAATGTATTCACATCTTTTCAATCAGTGTTCTGCACAAACCATTCCACTGGTGCATCCCTTCTCAGAGTCACTAACTATATTTCCACCAATATGGACTCCAGTATGGGCTCTGGTGCTGTCTTGCAGATTTTACAAAAGTGTATGAAACGGTAAACCACTCCTTTATACTGGCTAAACTAAGAATCTTTGGGAGTTGCTGGTACCTCCTCCAGCAGTTGGTTCAGGTTGCTGTATGCATGATCACACTCAGGTTGTAAAGATTGATCAGGCAATTTCTCCTTCACTTTTTGTGCTTAATGGAGCCCCTCATAGGTTTCTACTTGAGGATCTCCTTTCCTCTACATTTGTGAAGGACTTTTCTTCCTGTGTCAGTACCTGGTGCATCCATATGTATGCTGATAATGCTGTCCTGTATGTTGCTGGTACATGTTCATCTGTTCTTCAGAAGAAGTTACAAAATGACTTCACAAATGTTCCATACTGTTGTATTGTAAATGAGCTTGTGTTAAACCAAAAGAAAACAATCACAGTGCTTTCTGGATCTTAACACTGGCTTAGTATTTCAGCTCCTCTGCATACTAAAACCTGTGGTGATGCTGTGTTAGATACTGAAACTCAGTTTAAATATTAGATACTGAAACTCAGTTGAAATACTTTGGCTTGTTACTTAACCAAGAATTTACCATCTGTTTTTATATTAACATAGGTTTAGCAAAGTATTTTTCCTAATTGGTGTTCTTTACAGGTTACGAGGCAATCTTACCATTAATGCACAGAAGCAGATTGTTTTAACAAATGCTACTTGACCTCCAACTCTGGACTACTGAGATATCATATACACCTCATTGCCTAATGTACTTGGTGGATTCATCTTAAAGGGTGCTCCCCATACCCACCACTGCCCTATCTATAATAACATTGACTAAATGAGTTTGGACTTCAAACACATAAGGCACACTGCCCTCCTAGCTGCAAAGTCTTGGGCTGGTAAACTCCTTGATTACACTGGCATTTTTTTACCCCGACCCTAAATCTGCCTACCTTATAAGATCACAACTGGACAAAAGGTTGCTGATCCCAAAACAGGTTTCAGTTGTAAAAAATGTAAAATAGTTTGCCTCCAGACATAACTTGAACCACAAAGTTGAATATATCCAAATCCAAAATGCAACATCACTTTGCCCATTCTTGCACTTTCCAAAATGAATATTTTACCTCTCAAGGCAAGTCTTCATGTTTATTGGCATACCATATACAGTAGCTGTGTTATTAATATTGTGCAGTCAGCTGCTATCCTATGTTCTCCCTTGCCTCCTTTCCTTCCTGTTCTCCTTTTACATCTCCCAGGTCACATCTGTAAACAGGACTTGCAAGATCCTCTGTATTGCTTACCTGGTAAAATACCATCACTCACTCATTCACTCACTCACTCATCTCTTGATGAATAAATCTCTGAGCATTTAATATAATACAGTTTGAAGAACTGCATGTTTCCTTACATGCTTTTTACTCCATTATGTTTTGTTAGTGTAACCCCTAGGTGGCGCTACCCCAAGGGCTACTACCCCTGCCTGCTTGGCTACTAGCAGGTAATGGGGCATGAGTTCTAAAATGGGTGTCTCCACCCAGAGTTTAGGGTTGGTAGTGGTCAAACAAGCCTGGGCACAGCCCTCTGGGACACTGTAACCCCCCCCCTCATTTCCTGCTAGTGGTCCACACAATACACAATAATTACTTTCACAATACCCCTGATATGCTGTGCCAGTACCCACACAGTTTACACTTACCACCAGGGCCTGTTTCTCCAGTTTGACCCCGAGGAGCCCCTGTAAAACAGGGTTAGACAGAACAAATGGCAACAGTACAATACTTCAAACACAACTTGAATCACAGTCTGGTTGAATTGTAGAAAAAGAGTAGATCTGATTTATTTAGGGGGGTGTGAACAAGGGAGGGGGAAATCAGGTTAATTTGCTTAATTACCCAATCAATCATACAGCTGTGCATGTAGTCAGAGTCCCTACCACAGTCACACTCTCTGGGTACCCAGGTGGAAGGAAAGGCGGGCTAGCCAGGACCATTGCCCAGGGTAGGCCGGCATTGCAGCTGGTTGGGGCCCTGAAATGGAAAAGCAACTTGCACAACACACTATTTGTAATCTGAAGCCAGATGGCTCAGTTCAAGAAAGAAAAAAGATAACAAGACAGGTGACACACTTTTGATTGAGCTATATGTTGCAGGGAGCTACCCTGTTGATTACTCACGATACCCAAGCTGGACACAGGATGGATGAAAATTGAGACAGTAGATGGACTCTCTGGAGTGCCAGGAGAAGCAGGGCTCACATGATTCACCAAGGCGTTGTTCCTGTTCAGGCATGGAGCAGGGGGCTGATCCCCTGGCAGGTCTCTCATCGATGTCTCTCCTCTGTGCAGCAGAGTAGGATGGCGGGGCCCTCGTGGCAAGGCCCAGCCACATGGGACTAACTGTGGATTCAGTCCATTTATGCTGACATAACTTCCAGCTAGCAGAACAAAGTTCGCAACGTGGGGAACCAGATCTCGACCCCCACTCGGTACGCAGCACATTTATATGCACGGGGAAGCTTACTGAACCTGGCACAGCACTCCTTGGTCACAGTTGTTAAATTCTCTGCACCACACAGAAGTTTTGAAGGGGAAAAAAAGAGATTTCTGGCAGGCCGATCACATTCAGCACAATCTTCGGTCCTCCTCAGGTAAAGCCTGATCCCCCTTTAGTAGCTTACTTGGTTCACACCAAACTTGGATTTAGTCTGATAATGACTCTCTCTCTTTCTCTTAAAACAAGTGTGCAGGCCAGAAATCAAGCCTTCCCACAGCTCTCCTGATCGAAACTACGCAGATACCTGCTTGAACTATGCAAGCTGCTTCTCCCTCAGCTTCCAACTCAGATCTGCCTAGCCAGCAGAGAGCTCCGTGTTTTTCCCTCAGATCCAAAAGGTTCAGTTGGTCGGTACAGCTGTCAATCACAACAAGAACCCCCCCTTTAGTTGCAAAAGGGTGCCAACAGTCCTAAACTACAATTCCTACAGTTTTGGGTCCATACAGCCCCTATGAGCAGGCTCCATTTTAGAGTCCCCCATTACTGATTGGTCCAATTCGGCAGTTCAGGACCAAAATGGAGGAGATAATCAAAACAGTCTTTGCTGCAAAGAAGACAGGTTAGAACAAACTACATTATCATTATTACTCTAAATTACTTTCAGAAAATAGTTACATCCTTCAGCAGAGCGAACTCTGCACAATTAGCGATGGCAGAAACTGAGCTATTTTCCAGCAGCCCAAGTGGGACTTCAGCATGTCAACACTCTGCCCCCCCCTTTCAGATTAATTATCAGTGCAGCTAGCAGCTCTTAAAGCGACAGTACATGGAGGCCACACAGGCACTCACTGGCAATACATTTAAATGGCTATAGTGCCGAACACCAACCGGGTAGTGAGCATTTGGGCTAGCTCATGGAAGACTTTTCAGGAACCCCAATTTGTAGGGGGGTTACATTAGTCTAACATCATTGACATTTCCAGAATCCATTTTAATCCTCTTATCCCTGTCAGTATTTCTGTCTTAATTTTTACACCCAATATTCCTGTTCATCTTTAAATTAAGAGTCCATCTCTTACATGAAAGTCTGATGTATTCCAGAAGATACCCCAGTGCCTTATTAAAGAGTGATTTAATTTTTTTGCTCATAGTCTTGGTCAGTTATTAATTGGTGTTAGAAACATAGAAGTTAATGGCAGATAAGGGCCGCAAGGCCCATCCAGTCTGCCCATTTCTTTCTCTACCTTACAAATGTGCTATCAGCCTTTGCTCTGTCAATGGCCTATCTATTCATACTCATCCGTATTTCTCCCTTATGCCTATTCCATACCTGTTTGAAGCCCTGCACTGTATTCATATCCACCACTTCCTGAGGTAGGCTGTTCCATGCATCCACCACTCTTTCAGTGAAAAAGAACTTCCTCACATTACCCCTTAATTGGTCTCCTTCTAATCTCATGCTGTGTCCTCTTACCCTATTTTTCTTGTATATAGCCCTTTATCTACCCATCAAGCATCTGGGAATCTGCAGGATTTCAGATACCGAGAAGAATTTTCTTTTTTCTTTTATTTTTCATATGAGAAATAAAATCTGTTTAATTTTGTCAGCCAATTTCTTGCCTACGTATGTCATTTGTGCCTATATATGACAAGCACTGGATCTTAAATTACTCCTGTTATGACATGATGTGCAACTCTGCTTAAATATTCCACCCTCGCTCCCCCCCCAAAAAAACAGCTGACTGTTAGTGAGTTTTGTCTATTCCACAAATAGTAGTCAGTGTACCTTTCAGTGGTGTCACCTCAGTATTGGAGTGAGCAAGATGGCAGCATAGAATCAGTAAAGTTCCTATACTCCTGAACAGGCCTGGTGTTTGACTAATTTTCTTAAGTCTGTGAGCATTCATTTTACAGTGTAAGCATGGATGAGAAGCAGCACTGCACAGCTTATTAGAAGAGTTTGCTTCTTCCAGGTCAATACCGCTGGATCAATGGGTTCTTCCTGGCAAGATCAGCCTAGAGAATGGTGGTGGGGAGGTGAGGGGCCTAGATGTGTAGATTACCCTGCAAGCTAGAGGTATGTTCACTATCGCTGCATGGCCAAAAGTCAATCTGATGTCAACATCAATGGCCATGACAGCTGCAGCAGAAATTGATATAGTTTAAACAAGCCCTATATATCTGTGGTCTCAGTCTTCTCCTTTGAGGCAATCTTGAATCTCTGAGTATACATTAGAAATGCTGGGTAAAGCTTTAGACAAGCTGATATTATGAACTGAGAAACAAGATAGGAGGTATAAAGCTTTGGTGGAAAACAACGGATTTTCATCAAGGTGAAATTAAAATATTTAAAGAAAGATATTGAAATGGAAAAAAATGGTTCCAGATCACAATGCTCTCATTATCATTTCTAAACATGAAAACAAAATCCATGCTCTGGAGACTACAATTCATGCAGTGGTTAAAGTGAATTACAATATTAAAAGGAAACTGAAGCAAAACGAAAACAAGCTTTACTAAAGAAATGTGAGCTGAGTAGGAATACCAGACTTATGTGACTGATTTTCTTACCTCAAGGAATTTAATGAAAGATATTTCAATAGCTACTTTAAAGCTGCCAGAAGACAACCCAACCCACCATTACTGGTTAAAGCATTCAAGGTGTCAAAAAATAACCATACGCACGGGAAGACTGCAAAATCAGTTATACTGTCCACTTTTGCCTTTAATCAGACAGAGATTTCTTTTTTAACCTTTCAAAGCAGAGAGGTATTTTGGATTCTGAGTTTATCAGATGTTATATTTTTCAGGATTTCTGCTTCGAGATGCAGCAGGAAAAAAGAAAAATCCTGGCTTACAGGCAGGATGTATAATAAGAGATGGGTTAGCAGTTTTATCTCCTGCATTGTGCTAAGGTTAAAATAATTAAAGATGAGCAAATCCACATTTTCTTTGAAGAGGACCAACTGGTGTCCTTCTTGCAAGAGCAATATTCTATATAAGGCACCTATGGTTCCCCTACTAGTCAGAAAGTGAACCTGACTGCATCTGTTGAGATGATGGAGCTGTAAAGCATGGACTCAGTGCTAAAAGTGTGCATGTATTGGTGACATAAACAATTTATTTTCCTTTTCTTTTTCTGCCTTGTATACCATGTTAAGGTTCAAAATATGCATGACTGCACAGTAAGGCTTTATGTGGTACGTAATTAATTGAAAACCAAAATTTTTGCTAATATGGCTGCTTGTCTGAATATTATTTATTCTTTCAAGAAATAAATGCCTCTCTCCCAGACTGGTCAAGTGTGTTTTATATGTTTCTTGGGGGTACTTTTTGTATGCTATGATGTAGAGAATGGGTGATAAGATTTGGGGAGGAATATCATATTGTGTAAGTACTGTAAAGGTATGGTCTTGTTTTCTCTTTCTTATTTTAATTTGTCAATATGCACAGGAACCTATTATATGAATTTGTGTTTGCTCTGTATTACGTAAAAAGAAATTCTGTAAACATGATTGAAAAAATCACAAAAAATATATAAAAAAAGCAATGGGGTAACCTACAGTATCATAAAGTCCACTCTTTTTGTTATGTTTGTTTGTACTATCTGTAATATTTACATTGTTTCCTTCTGTATATTCCCCCCCTTTCTCTTCCACTGCCAGGCTGGTATAGCTAGGATTTCATATTAGGATTTCATACTAGGAAGAGGTAGGCATACAGAAGGCTAGTGCCCATAAGTGTATCTCTCCAGCATAGCTGGTATAGGATCCCTTTGCTTACACCAGATAACAATCGAGATTTTGTTTAAATGTAGCTTGAGTATTGCAATCGAATAGAGAACTGGGGATATAATTCCATAATGGAATGATTCTTTGAGTGTAATAAGCTCTTCTTTTATTGGTTCTAGGGAATGTGAGTGCAAGTTGATGGGAATGGCTACGTAGGATGCGATCCCGGTTGTTGTTCATCATATTTAGCTGATACAGTAGTTCAGTGTCAGTGTGTATTTTGTGCATTAGTAAGATATCACCTGTCTTTCTTCTTAATTCCAATGGGTACATGTTCAATTCCTGTAGCCTAGTCTCATAATTCTTATCCTTCATGTTAGTGACCATCTAAGTTAGTCTCCTCTGGACTCCCTCCAATCTACCAATGTCTCTTCTTAGGTAAGGACTCCAAAGGGGAGAACAGTAGTCTAGGTGAGGCCTCACATATGTCCTGTATAATGGCAGGATGCAACCCCTATTATGGGAGGTAAAACTCCTTTTAATGCAGCCAATTAATCTATTTGCTCTGTTTATGATAAGGTTACAATGACTACCAGAAGTAAGTTCAGAATTAATAATTACCCCTAAGTCATTATGTTGGACCACGGAAATTAATGTGTGCCCATTTAGTGTGTATTTATTTATTGTGTTAGCCATACCAAAGTGCATAGTTACACATTTGTCTGTGTTGAAGGACATACGGTTATTATCTGACCATATCTCAATTTTCCTGAGATCGTTACTGAGTATTGCTACATCATCCACAGTTTTAACCGATGCTGCTATTTTTGTATCATCAGCAAATTTAATGGAGAAACTGTTTATATCAGTAGTTAAATCGAATATGAAAATATCAAATAGTAATGGGCCCAAAATTGATCCCTGCAGCACTCCACTAGTAACTGGACATGGGTCAGATAGGTGGCCTCTAATACACATGCATTGTGTCCATTCTTTTAACCACTCCTCTACCCAATTGGTGATTTTAGTATTTATACATAGTATTTTCATTTTATTTACTAAAAGGTCATGAGGCACTCTGTCAAAGGCCTTTTGAAAATTGAGATAGACAACATCCATTGATATATTATTATCAAGATTCTTACTTATGTATTCATAAAATACCAGATTTCCAGTTACGCATGATCTATTTTTTAAAAACCATGCTGTAATTTATCTCTCAGCCCTTTTGTTTCTCAATCTTGTTCAAGTTTATTTTTTAATAGGGTTTCAAAGATTTTATCAATTATGCAAGTTAGGTTGATTGGTCTGTAGTTAGAAACATGGGTGTGATCTCCTTTTTTGTAAATTGGTGTTACAACTGCTTTTTTCCAATCATTGGGAAATATGTTACTTGTGAGTGACATGTTAATAGTATGTATAGGGGGTGTAATAACCAATCTTTAATTTCTTTGAGTAGTCTTGGGTGAAACTTATCTGGCCTTGGTGATTTTGTTAATGTTAATTCTGTTAAGTTGAGTCTTTATCTCATCTTCTGTAAAAGTGAGATCATTAACATCAGAAACGGTTGAAATTACAACTATTTCTTTATTTTTGATATTGAATACAGATGATAAGTATTCATTAAATACCTCTGCCAATTGTTGTGGAGCTGTTATCTCTGGGGTATTCAATGTAATTGAACCTATTGTCCGAGATGTTTGTTTCTTTTTATTTATATATGAATAAAAACTTTTCCGTCCATCTCTCTTATATGCCAGTCTATTTTCAAATTTCTTTTTTTCTAGGGTTATTTTATTTTTACATTTTATTAAGGCAGATCTGTACTTCCATTTGTTGAAATCATTCCCATCACATTTCATTAGTTTGTATGCCTGTTTTTTTTTAGATTAATCAGTTTTGCTATAGTAGGGGTTATCCAGGGTGGAATCTTTCCTTTATTGTTATATACTATTTTGTTAGGGACATATTTAGCCTTTATTTCTAGTATTTTGTTCTTAATTGAGATCCAAAGGTCGTCCAGGGAATTTATCTTGGTATCACCATCCCAATTATAAAGTTTGGATTTTAACTCAGCCAAATTAGCATTATTATAATTCTTGAAAGTGATCTTCCCTAAATTACGTTTAATCTGTATTCCACAGTTAAAACTTATAGTATTATGGCCACTGTTATATATTGGAGGTTTGACCTTGATTTTAGTTATGTTATCGGTATTGTCAGTTAACAAAGGTCAATAATATTATTTTTCCTTGTTGCTACATTGATTAATTAATGTAAACCATTAGATGAACAGCAATCTAAGAAATGGTTTTCCTGGATATTGGTTCCTGTAAAACGATGCCAATTTATACCAGGAAAATTAAAATTGCCCATTAGTATTATTTCTTTATATTTGGATTTATTATTTATGTTATTTATTATAGCTTGATTGCTTAATGGGTCTGTGTCTGGTGGTCTATAACAAAGACCAATAAGGTATTTTGGTTGCCTATTACCTAGTAGCTCTACCCAAATAATTTCAGTCTGGTTATTTTCAGGTGTTTCAGGGAGTGGTTTGAATTTGATTTCATCTTTTATGAAAAGTACGATACCCCCCCTATTTTTTCCTTTCTATTTTGGTAGTGAGTTACATAACTGGGTATGTTAATGTTCCATTCAGTTTGTTCACTCCACCATGTTTCCATTATTGCAGCTATTTCAGTTTTATCTTTCATTAATAGAATTTGAAGTTCGACCATCTTTGCTTTATTTAGACTCCTGACATTGCTAAAAAGAAAAGTTAACCCGATTTTTTTTTGTTATTTATTGGTATTGCCTATGGAAATACTAGATGTTGCTTGTGGATTTAAATACAATGGTGGTGAATCCCTTTGCCCCGGTTTGTTTATTTCTTTGTTTGGTGTAGTATACTATGCATAATACAACCAAGTAACCTTGATCCCTGCCTGCTTAGGTGTAATACATCGTACCCATATAATGCCTGGCTATTTGCAAATCTTTCCCAGGTTCTTAGACACTGAATGTTATTTGATAAACACCATCTATGTAACCAATTGTTAAAGCTCTTGATTTGGCATGTTCTTTTGTAGCTTGCCCTTGGTACTGGAAGAACTTCTGATACTACTGGAGTTGCATTAAGATTATGGAGAGTTTTTACTGCTGTTTTCATTTCCTGGACTATTTCTCTCACATCTTGCCTTCCAAAGTTGTTAATATCAACATGTAGCAGGACAGTTTTTGGTTCAGTAATATTTTGTAAAATTCCTGGAAGTAATTGTGTGATGTCCTTAACTGTTGCCCCACTGTAACTACAGCTAGTTACATTCTCTTTGTTTCCCCTTGTTGAATATCAGTCCATAAATCTTGTGATAGAATCCCCCAATATGAAACATTGCTCTAAACCATCTTGATTTTTTACTGAAGGAATTATGGGGTTTGAAAACTGCATATCATTTGTTGGGCCTTCATTAGTATATACAGATTGAACTGAAATACTAGTTTGACATAGGTTTACATATTTGGATTCAGTCAGCAATGTAATAGGGGGTTTAAATTTAATGTAGCGTCATTAGTGATCCTATCATTATGCTGTGTTTCAGCAACTCTATTAGGTGTAATTATAACAGCGGGACCAGAGGACATAGTACTCTCATCTTCAATGAATAAATTTAAGGGATCAAAGCTGTTAAAAAGGTTAAGGTTAAATGCTTCTACTTTTCTCCCCCTTTTTCTTTTAGATGGTCTTCTGAATTGAACCTAATACCAGTCTGCCTCTAATGACTCCTGGATATCATTATCCCTGACTCTTTTTTTGTTTAACAGTAAGTCTGAATGCACAGTGGTATTTAAGTCAGTAAGAGTGCTAGAATCATTTAAACAATTAATAATGTTAGCTTCAATTACTTGTTCTTTCAAAATCCCAGGGGAGGGGTTTGTATAACTTGTTGGACTATGGCCATGGGTATCTTGTAGTGCATCAGTACATAAAGTACCCTGACCTGTACTAGCTTCTGCATGATCATTTTTTTTTAATTTCAAATGCCTTCAATCTTGTATGAAAAAGAGAAATGTCCCTTTGCATATCATCATTTTGGATACACTTCAGACAAACAAAGGGTAGATCAACAGTTGGTACTTTAGAAAATAAATAGATTTCACATCCTGTGCATTGTACCCCATTGCAGTTTTTAAAGATGTCTTTTAGTTCCAAACAACCCTCCATCTTTAGAAACTTAAATATTGTTGGCTAGTAGTACTTACTGGGGAGTATCACTAGTCTAGTCTGGTCTTGTTTACTTTTAGATTTTCCCTCTTCCCTAGCTATCATATGTTTGCACTTCTGCTGGAATGTGGTGTACTGCCTTTCTCCTTCTGTGTTTTACTTCCTCTGAGGTTAACAAAGGTCCACTCCAAGTGTGACTCTAAGTCAGTGTCCCTTCTATTTCTTTTTCTGTCACAAAGTAGGGCATTATTTGTGTGATTTTCTTTTGCTTTGTGGATATTTGGAGCACTTCCTTTGTTATCATCATTCTCTTTTCTTCACAGTGTGTACTGTTCACAAATTCCTCTAACTGCCCAATTTCCTTTATGTATTGAAATTCTTCTTAAGCCTAGCCACTACTAATTCAAGTTCTGCTGTACAGTATATAAACATCTATAACATATCAAAGGTATAACCTCGGGCTAGGTTTCAGTGTCCAGTGTCAGTGGCTCAGTAGGTAGCACACTCGCCTCTGAGGCAGGGAGATCAGAGGGATGTGGGTTCAGTTCCCACATCTGGCACTTGGGTTAATATCCCAGTACTGACACTGTAGTGCAGCATGAGAGGGGTGCTGCACTTCTGAGGTGCCATCTTTCGGATGAGATGTTAAACCGAGGTCCCATCTGCCTGGATTGGTGGTAGTTCAGGTGGATGTTAAAGATCCCATGGCACTTATCGAAAAAGAGTAGGGGAATTTCCCCGGTGTCCTGG
This sequence comes from Neoceratodus forsteri, assembly GCA_016271365.2. NCBI lineage: Eukaryota > Metazoa > Chordata > Ceratodontiformes > Ceratodontidae > Neoceratodus > Neoceratodus forsteri. The sequence continues at coordinate 630,291,892 of CM028132.1, forward strand.
CTAAATTACCCTCATTCACTAAAAATACCACCAACAGCTTAATGTGGTTCAAGGTCAGTTGGCATTCATCTGTATCCCCCTTCCCTGGGTCATGCCTGAAAATAGGCAGGATTTGTCTAGTGCACTTACCCTGTCAACAAAAGCTAAATAAATAAAGGTTCTTACAGATCAGAAGATAACAACCAGTGCATTTACTACTTTTTTTTGTTGGTTCCATATTTTCTATTTTAGATTTCACCCAGTTGTTTATAGTTTGACAGTTGATCATGTTGATTAATGTAGTAGCCAAAGAAAAACAAATCAACTTACAGTATTTTGTGCCCTAGCCTTCAGTGCTCCCCTGGTGGACACCTGCAGGCACTGTCTCTGTCAGCATCACCTCCACAGGTACTCTTCTCTGCTTGCATAGATGCTGGCTACATGTGCCAAAGCTGGAAGTGCTGTTCAGCTGCAAGCAGTTTTGTGCATATTGCCTGGTCCTACTAGGGCTACATAGAAAGCAAGGGAAGGATTAAACAGACAGAAAAAAATGTTTTTTTTAATTTATTTTCTGCAGATCTCTGAGTTAAGCCACCACTCTAGCCAAATTAAACAGTATGCCAAGACTTGCAACATTTCAGCCAGAGTCTGTCCTATCACCCTGTTTCACTTGTATAGATGATGGTTATATGTACTGAAACCAGAAATGATGTTAAATTGCTTCTTGTTTTGCACACACACTTGCACACATGCACACACACACACACTAAGACATCAAGAAAGTAAAAAGAATCTCTAAAATTAGGAATAAAAGAAGACAAAAATGTATGAGGGGATTAAAATTTAAATGACTAAAATGAACATGACAAAGACACACAGCAGGTAAATAAAAAAAGTATTGCGGTGAAGTACACAGTATATACAAGCCACCTTGATGATCCAACTGCCTATGGACACCTTTTGCCCTTAATAGTGTCTGTTCTCACTAGTGCTGCTAAAAAAGCAAGTGAAGGATTAGAGCGAGACAGAGAGACAGACAGACAGACAGAGCGAGAGGGAGAGAGACAGAGAGACAGAGGCAGAAAACATTTTATAATGACTGGTGACCCCTTCATCACACTAAACATCAGTGTGACCAAATGCCATGATAACTAGGTATGACTTCATATGTGATTATTATGATGTTTGGAGTGCTTGTGCTTCATTTTAGCCACAATACAACAGTGCAAAACTTGATTTTTATGCTCATGTCTCTATACCAGTTATTATGAAAAATAAAACATAAGTGATTGTGTGCTTATGAAGTTTTTATTACACATCCACAGTTTGTGAAGACCACATAGACCTCTCAAGCTTCTCTCTTGAAGTTTATAGGACATCACACAATTTGGGTATGTTAAAAAAAAACTTCATAACACACAGTCATGTATGCATTATTCCCTATATTTTTTCTCTTCTGTTTTTTTTATTTTCCACAGATTCCCCAGGTAATCTACCACTCCAGCAAAATCCAAGCATATACTAAGACTGGCAACATTATGGCTGTTGTTTATCCTTCCATATGGCAAATACCTTATTTATAAATTAGACAAAATTTTGAATCAAAACTCAGTAAATGTCTACAAAACATACAATTACACTTTTATATACATGTTATATATTGAGCTAACTTTAGTTTGACAAGACCCCAACCTACATCAGTATTATAGTATACAGTTCAGTGTTGTTTTGTATGGAAAGCTGTATTCTGCCGGATGCTGTTGCACCACAGCACTGATGTCAGAATGCTGTTGTACCATAGTAGCCATGTCACTACAGTAGTAGAATATCATAGAATTCTGCATCTATTAAGAGTCCTCATGCTTACCTACACTAGAGATTCCTCATAATGAAGATATCAGCAATACTGATAACACCCCAAGTGAACTGTTTTGTTAAAGGATAAACTGCTAAAACTGCTGCCAGATCATGTAGCTTTTACTTAAATCACATTAAATGATTTTAACTTCACACTGCTGTTTGCTGGTTTCTGTTTATTTGACCACAATTCAGGACAGAGTTAGAAAGAAGGTAAATTAATTAAAACACACATATACTATACAATAAAATGATTGAGCAACCATACGGAACAAGGCTGTTTCCATCATGGGGGAGACAGCATCATAGAATCTACTCAAGCTTCATTCTCCAGCTGTTCAATGTCATCTCACATTTCAATGGAAGCACAGCCTTGTGTATGCTTGCCATTGCATTTTTCTCTAAATTGGCCATTACAGTAATTTAATTACTGGCCATCATGTTTTATATCCCAATAACCATACTTGTATCCCAAGTTACAACTGCCTGGTTGTTATTTTGTGTAATAACCGGGCAGTCAGAATCAACAGCTGTCAACATCACACTAAAGAAACCTCATTGGCTGTTAGTCTGTGTGTGGGCAGGGTGAACATCTCAACCTGCATGGCTGCTCCATTACAGAGCAACCAGTCATCTCTTGACTCACACAATCATGACAGGTAACTTTGTTTAATATTTTTCAATATCTGCCTGGTTGATACTACCTGCACAATGTTAAAAATGTATCTGGTTGAGCCAGCCATTCATACTCTTCAAGCGAGACTTCCCTACACAGTGACTACATTGCCAACATACAGTAGCTGACTAGCTAACTTATTGTGGTTCACACTGAAACTTAAAAAAAAGTAAAGAAAAAAACAAATAAATGCATATGTGTGTGTGTGTGTGTGTATACATGTATGTCTGTGTGTGTCTGTGTATGTCTGTATGTGTGTGTCTGCTTATGTGTGTGTGTGTGTGTGTGTGTGTGTGTGTGTGTGTCTGAACCCCACCTAACCTCAAAAGTCCTGGCAACTGCTAGACCCTCAACCACACTTAAGTAAAAAATGATGACCAGCAATTAAATAAAAATAAAACATGGGTGGGTGTGTGTAACCAGAATTTCACACACTCCATCAGTGTGGGATGCTTTTATAAACTCCTTGAGCTTCACTCTCGGGTTTATGTAGCTTCCCACACCCCAAGCGACTGTAAAATTCTGGTTGCACACACCCACCCATGTATTATTCTATACGTAGCATATGTATGTCATCTACTACATATAAAAATCCAAACACTCAAAAAATCTGTTGTACCATAACTTGGACATCACAAGTGTGGTATAATGGCTTTTGACAGTTGTTGTACCATAGTTCTGATGTCACTGCTATGGAACAATGACTTTTTCTGTAACAAAAAGTCTTAAGCCTTCCCTGTTTTGAGGAGACACAAGCTGCCCCATGCACTGCCATATGCAAGGTGCTACATAGTTCTGTCCCTGACACTGCATGAGATAATGTAGAGGGTAATGTATGGGCACCAGTTAACAATAACAGTGTATTCCCTTCTAGTGGTTGCTGTGACAACCTAGTAAATCTCAAGAGCACAGCTCTAGAGATTTACAGTTGGCATGACATCCTTGATGTTGTTGTTAACCATTGCCCATTTATTGTCTTTTATAGTGTATGGGCATCGGTTAAAACAAACTTGTCCTTACTTTTCCAGTCTTTTTTGTTTTTGTTTTGCTCTGTTCTCCTTCAGTGCCAGCTTTCACCGCTGTGGCCATTCATCCATCGGGAAGTTTGAGAGATGTGCATACGCAAAGCTATTCACGTTCTTATGCTATCAATATGACATAGTCAAGAGGGTATAACAACCTCTTGACATCACAATGATAGCATAACAAGGATACAATTTCATTGATAAACCCTCTCCCATGTATTATATTTCAGTTAAAGTTGCAGTTTATTTTATTTGTCTACTTGAAAAACTGTACATACTAGCAAATCATACACTTTAGAAAAACAATATGGGGCAACCATGAACATCTTGAACATGTTCCCATCTTTGGGTCTATTACATTGCAGGACCTCAAGAGTAGTGATGTAATAACAGATCCTTGATGGAACACAGCCTAGTTGCTTATGGTTTCCTATAAATTATTCTCTAGGTATTATTCTCAGAACCACAAACATCACTTTTTTATCATTAGATAATTATTTAATATTAATTTCCTCAGAAACTGCAAAGGTGAGCTTTACAGAACAATTACATCAAATTCCAACTATTTGCTTTCACATGTTAGAGCACCTAAAATGTGTTCTAATTTATCTGGCACAGTTTTCAGTTTATGACACTTTATGGCTGGCTTGCATCAAAAAAGTGAATACTTTTTAATTTAATTCAATTTATTTAGGCTTATAACCATTGAGCATAGCTCATTTGCAATGAAGAATCATATGAAGTGTATAACAAACACACAATTACAATAACATTCCTAAATAATTAAGAATTATAAAATTACACAAGTCACCTAAACAAATTAAGTAAAAACCAAAATGGCATTACAACAGTGACCTCCCTGTGCTGAAACAGAGTTAAAAAAAAAACAGTGTTTCAGAACTGTAACTGAAGTAGGTTTTGATTGAGTCTAATTATTTAAATATTTTTGATGAGTTGATTCCGCAAGATGGGTACATACTGATTAAAAAAGTATAGAGATCTTTGGGTTTCTCATAAACTTGAATTCCTCAAACAGGTACAGATTTTCCTAGGAGATAGTCTATTTCTCCAGTAATATAGTACTAGGGCTGGGTGAAATTTATCTTCCACCAGTGGAATTCTGACAAAATGCTGATTTTGCTTCTGCAACATTTTGTAAAATTTCCATGAAAGTTTGTGAAATTTCACCAAAATTGTGATTTTGGTTATTTCCATCAAATTTAAAAAGTATTTATTCAAGTTGCACCAAATGTGGTATGGTGACTGTGCCAGTGCTCATACATAAGCTTCATATCACCATCTTTAAAGATGCCTGAGTTATAAGCCTCCAAACCTTCAGACATTTTTGAAATTACAGTTGACTACATAAACTAAAAGTGTTTGTCCAACTTACACCACTTTTGGTATGATGGCTTTACCAAGTCCCATACATATGTATGCCACATTTTAGATCTCCAGCTTTAGAGGTGAATGTGTTATAATCCTCCAAACTTTAGGAAATTTTAAAATTACATTTCATTATGTAAACTGTTGAATTTTAAACCCCTAAAAATTTAAAGCTAGAGAATGGAATATCACCAATGTTGTTAGGTTCATTGACCCTAAATATTAGACTTTAAGGCAACTCCCATGGCTAAGCATCATAGCGCCATGCTGCCATGCTGATGACCTGAGTTCAAAAGCGAGCCTAGGAAGGCATGTTTGGAGGCAAGTCATGGCTAAAACTTACAATTTACTTAACCAGTACTTCACTATTTAGTGGTTTATATGACTCTTCCAAGAAAGTATGTATCTATGTTTTCAGTTATCTAGCTCTAAAGGTGGCTAAGTTGTAAGCACAGAATATTTTCAGACATTTTCACATGAATAGTAAATTATCAGAATTTTTAACCCTTATAACTTCTCCACCCTCCATCCAAATGTTATTAAACTTGGCATGCTTTTATTGCACATACTTGACAATATGCATGCTGAATGTCAGGCTATTATCTGCAACATGGACTGAGTTATAGTCACTTAAAGAAATTCAGAAAATTCAGCAAAATGTCACAAAATTTCATAGAATGTCACAAAAATTCCATGAATTGAGAAGTTGCTAATTTTGTCCAGCTCCATCTGGTATTTGACTTATTACACTGTTATTTGCTAACAAAAACCTATGTAACATCTTTCTATCAGGCAGGGAAATGTACCCTAGCCTAAGAGAAAGGTTACAGTGGTGAGAGTAACATATCATTTGTAGCATAATTATATAAAACATCTACAAAGTCAAATAATGGAATGATTTGCACCTGGATTATTTTTTTTATTATTGTTTCAAGGCCCAGACAATTTTTGGTTTCTCATAAAACAGCCCAACCCTCTTGCACATCTGCACAATCAAAGTATTCACATTTATTTCCTGACCATGTCAGATCTAACCACAGTCCAAAGTATTTATAATTGTCTGCATATTCCATTTATTTCCCTTATCAATATTGTGGTACAATCTTTAAGTTTAGAAACTGAACCGAATAGTAAAAACTTAATATTAGAAAAATTAAGTATTAAGTTAGATTCATTAAAGAACACATGTAACAATCAAAACTTCACTGCAACATATTTTGAACCCTAAAATTGAAGGGCTCAGTGTATAGACTACTAAATCATCTGTATATAAATTGTATAATTAGTCACCCACACTAGCCTCCAGTACATCACTTTCATAAAATTTCTCCACCCTGTGACACTATGTAAAGTAAACTGTTGTGGCATAAGTCCAAGGCTAATTTTCCTAGCCATTATGCAGGTTAGGTACTTTATGCTATCAGAGAGTTGGAGCCAGCGGGTTTGTGCATACAGATCACAAGTATATGTAAGTCAGTGTGCCCCAGTGACTAGCCAATATGACTTATTGAGGGTTCTTGTGATGTGTCTGAGTGTAGACCTAGTGGCAGAGCCATAGATGAGAAGGCCTTAATCAATAATTGAGACCACAGAACTCTGTACAGCAAGCTTCAGCTCTTGGGGTGTGAGATGTTGCCTGTGCCTGTAAGGGAGGCCAAGGCAGATGTTTGCAGCTTTAGCCACAGTATCAATGTGTGCTTTGTATGAGAGGTTGGTGTCAGGCAGTATCCCAAGGTATTTGAAGGAACAGACCTGTTCGAGGATATTCGCTTGTGCAGTGGAGATGACTAGGTGGTGGAACTTGTGTCCATTTTGAGAGCTGCAGAAGAGCATAGACTTTGTTTTCTTTTGGATAAGGATGAGCTTGTGATTAGAGAACTACTTTTCGAGGGCACTAAAGCCAGCCTGGAGATTGTGTTGTAATGCCAAGGGGTCTCGGTGGGAATAGAAAATGACTGCATCGTCCACATAGAGGATATTTTCTCCATGGAAGATTGTGGTAAGGAATTTAGAAATAGGCTGAAAAATAGTGGGGCAAGTATAGAACCTCGGGGAACACTACAGCAAACTGGTAAGGCACCAGAGAGAGTATTGGCAATTTTTACCCTTTGTGTGCGGTTATCCAGGTAGCTTTTGAACCACTGTGCTGTGTCTGTAGAGAGTCCAATACTTAGAAGTTGGTTGACCAGTAGCCGATGGTGAACTGTATCAAAAGCCTTGGAGAGGTCGACGTAAACTGCACCAGTAAGAAGGCCCTTGTCTAGGGAACTATGTATGGCACCAGTGAATTCAAGAAGGGCAGTGGAGGTACTATGACCTTTTCTGAATCCCTGCTGTTGATCACATAATAGATTGTATTTAATGAGATGGTCAGTTAGCTGGTCTGCAATGATCTGTTCAAGTACCTTGGAGAGAGGGTGCAGAATAGAGATCGGGTGGTAGTTAGCATGGTTAGTCTTTTCACCACTTTTGTGAACTGGGAAGACTGTAGCAGCTTTCCATCTGTCAGAGAATTGGCTAGAGCAGAGAGAGAGATTCATGATTTTAGTTAGGGGACGTAGGACTTCATCAATAATAAGCAACAGTAACTTGAGGTCAAGGGTGTCACCAGTAGCTGTGGAGTTTGAGATTGCAGCTGTGATGTGGCATCGCGTGTTACTCAAGTTGATCTGCTGAAAGCAGAAGTCAGGGTTTTTTGCAAGGGGGACACGGGCATTTGCAGAACAGGTGTTGTGAGAAAAGAAATCAGGGTAGAACTGCACTAAGGTCAGTGAATGCTGCATTAAAGGTGTTAGCAATTGAGGAGGGGTCAAGCGTAGTGACATCATCAACAATCAGCATGGTTGGTTTTTTTTAGGTTGCTTTCCTGTGATTTCCTTGATGTTGTCCCAGAAACCACGACCATTACCCCAGGTGTTTGTGAGAGCATCGTTATAGTAGGAGGTTTTTGTAAGCTGGATGGCTTTGGTACAGGCATTCTGGGCTTGTTTATATTTCTGAATATCAGATGACTAGCCAGTGGCTTTGGTCACCACCCAGAGGTGGTCCCTGACTTTCAGTTGTGAGAGTAGCTTTGAGTTTATCCGTGGGTTGCTTAGTGTTTTGACTTTACATTTTTTAGCTGGTGCAAATAGGCCACAGACATTATTAAAGGTGGCAATGAAGAAGTCGAGGGCCACATTAACATCTGTAGCATTGTAGGTAGGTCGACAGTCTTGTAGTCTCAAGTATTGTTTGAAGTGGGAGAGCTTCATACACAGAAGGACCCTACTACTTATGATAGTGGGTGGAGGCTTGAGCAATTTGTTGGACCAAACACAAATGACTGGGGAGTGGTCACTGAGTGAGTCTGGGAGTATGAAGGTATGAGAGATCTGGGATGGGTGAGTTGTAAGGACCCAGTCCAATAGGGTGCTTGTGCCAGTCTTGTAGTTTGTTCTAGTAGGGGTGTTAACCATCTGTGTGAGGTTGGCAGCAGCTAAGGCATCTTTATGAGCCTCAACATCAGATCTGAGCCAATTTATGTTAAAGTCTCCTAAGAGGATAAGTTCGGAGTCAGGAGGTTGGGAGTTGATGAACTTGATGACATCTTTAAGGCTGTTGGCTTGGACCCAAGGTGGGGTGTAAACAGTGATGATTTGGAGCACTTTGTGATTAGGACCAAGGAGTAGTTTGATGGGTAGGATCTGGGTCGAGGATTCAGGCATCAGCATATCCAGGGGGTGAACCATTAAGGTGTCTTTGACATAGACGGCACAACCCCCACCCTTCTTAGAGACTTGATCTAGTCTAAAAATGTTATAGCCTTGGAGGGTTACTGCATGGTCAGGCACTTTCAGCATCAACCAGGTTTCCACCACAGCTAGGATGTCAGAGTTGTAGTGCCTAACGAAGGTTTGAAGTGCGTCGAACTTTGACAGTAGGCTACAGATGTTTAGGGTTGCTAGAAGAAGAAACCAGCTGATGTTTTGAAACTTGGGCTGCATGGTCCAGGATTCGGGTGAACGTTGTCTGAGATTAGTAGGATGAGAAGAAGCAGTTTTAAGGAGTAAAGGTGTAGTTCCTTAAGGCCTAATTTATGGCGCTGTTTGCTGAGGTAGTCATTGGCGTGCTCCAGTCGGTAGAAGCCAGGTGATGCAATCAGGTTTAGCACAGATAGGCAGGCTAGCCCACAGGGCATTGTTTCCTTTAGCAGTAGCCAGGCATTGGTCATAGGTGGGCCACTAAGAGGATGAGGCATGAAGTGGAGGGTTTCCATGGAATAGAAGGTTGTGATGTGGCAGTAGATCGGGGGAGTGGGCAAGGGAGGCATGGGCTAGGGAGGGAGGAGATGGGGACATAACAAGGAGAAGGAGGAGAATAGGAAACAGGGAGGAGAGTGAGTACAAGGAAGGCATAGTGTTAGCAGATGGTGGAGAGAGGGGAGGACCATGCCAGAAACAGTTAGAGGGAGATAAGAGGGCGGTGGAGAAAGCTGCAAGGAAGGAGGAGTATGTTGTTTGGTAAAAAGGCAGGCACTGTGTGGGGCGAAAAAATGGGAGAGGTTGGTGTGAATGACCTAGCAGGAGAGCAAGTGTGCTGAGGAAGTGAGAGAGGGGGCTTGGTTTAGACATATAAATTTAAGGTAGGGGGTTGGGGGCAGTCGAAAAACTATGGCAACATCCAATGGATTTCTATGGGCACAGAGCCCAGCAAGCAGAGCAAAAGGCAAAGAGAGACAGGCGCCAACGAGGATCATCGTAGTCAGTGGGAGTCCAATCGAGGAGCGAGGCAGCAAACACTAGACCAATGGTGGCTGCCCTCGATTCCCTGACCCCAGGCAGGAATCTTACCCAAAGTGGTGGAGCTGTGAGGCGGGCTGGTGGTGGCAGCTTGGGTGGCTAATTTCAGGAGCCGTGACCATGCCAATGAATGGACTCGGTGGCCCGGTCAAGGGCTGGAATCCAAAGTGGTAGAGCTGTAAGGTGGGCTGGTGGTGGTGGCTTGGGTGGCTAACTTCAGGATCCACAGCCATGCTGATGAATGGACCCAGTGGCCCGGTCAAGGGCTGGAATCTGAAGTGGTGGAGCTGTAAGGCAGGCTGGTGGTGGTGGCTTGGGTGGCTAACTTCAGGAGCCATGGCCATGCTGACAAATGGACCCAGTGGCCCGGTAACAGGAAAGTAATATGAGCCAAGGCCCTTTCTCAAAAGTGACCCAATGCTACATAGATGACATAAATATACATACAACAATAAATATATCAAACAAGATTAAAACTAATATTAACAGTCACATTTCAAAGATTCAACATAAAACTGTCTTAATGATCATTTAAAAGTATCTTTACAATGCTGAGAGTGCAAATTCTTTGGTAGACTATTCCAAAGTATAGGGGCAGAATATGAAAAAGCAGACCTGCCCATGTTAGTAATCACTTTAAGCATAGTTAATAAAAAAAGAGCTATTTGAGCGTAGGGCCCTATTAGTATTTTTTTTTGCTTCAAGTAATGAATATAAGGGAGATCATAGGCCCAAACTTAAAACATTATGGGTCAGGGAATTTAAGCTATAAAGACAGTGTTTACTTGGGGATAACCAGCCAGTTAACTTATACAGAATGCAGTGATGTGTTGTTATCTAGATACCAGCTCTAGAGTAAATAATAAGATTCTTGTATGTCTAGTGCCAGCCAAAAAGCATTTGTACACAAGCAGGAGTAATAATGATACTTTATTCCAATACTTACGCCAAGCAAGTGACAGAGAAAATCACAAGGGAGAATGGGTTTCTCACTAGTCTCCTGAAGAATGTACATAATCTCCAGAATTTTGAAGATCTCTGTGAGGAGCTGGGCTACATAAGGTTATATACTATAATTAACAACATAGCAACAGAGATTACCTCATAGTTATGGATATGATACACAAAATGTGTTGGTTCTAGATTATAGACTATATTGTATAAGATATTTCCAATTGGATAATGACTTAGGAGACAGAATTACTAATGAGTATCATATGAGACAAAGAATATACTTCTGTCAGCATGAAGCTTGGACAAAAGAAATGCTGACAGACCCAAACTACATGTGGCATCACTTGCCTAAATACAAGACATAACAAAGGCTTTCTCTCTGTCAGCTTGCTTAGACAAAGAGAAGTGCTGACAGGCCATATGATTATATGAGAATATATATAGTGTATAAATTAATCATTGATGATCCCTCGGAGTCATCTTATCAGTGGTTAGGTAGATTATATATGTAGAATATATGTAAAAGATAAACATAATGCATTATAGTGAGGTATAGTAATCATGTGGGGCATAGCAATCATGCATGATATAATCCTATAAAGGGTGTAAACATTAACATATATTAGCAGCAAAGCACATTTCTGGCACTCATGCTTATATGATGGGTGCCTACATCTACATGGTAGTGCAAAATAGCAGTATCACAGTATAATAGACCAGGAATACAGTGTAAGGTGTATGTGGGATGACAGGGGGCATAACCCAGATGCAACAGTGTCTGAAATGGAACCCTGAGGGCAAACCTGAAAATAACGTGAAAGGTGGTGTTAAATAATTTCATGCCCATCTACCTTGGCTGAACCCAGGAACAAGAAAGAGTTATAGTACAATATTGATAGCAATATGTTCTTTGCAACAGTTAATCTTACTTGCTTTGTTAAAAAGCTTTGTTGTTTAAACAACGCACCCAGCCTTTGATTAACCTGCCTGAACATTGATTTTATGTGCAATGAAGTATGACAAAAGTGTATCCAGCATGATCCCCAGATATTTAAACTGGTAAACCTGTTACAGTCAAACACCATTGGAGTCCTGTATTATAAAGAATACACTTTTAGCTAATCTTTGTCTAGATCCCAAGGGCATGCTCTTTGCTTTTTTAGTGTTTAGCAAAAAAATGATTAGATTTCAGCCAGGTGTCCATAGTTTGGAAATCAATGTTCAAATGATGAGCTATCACATCCTCAGAGGGGGAGCTATAAAAAAAGAATGATATCATCAGCGTACATCAAACAATTAGTGTGAGACAACAAAGATGGAAGCTTGTCAACAAATTTTGAGAACAGATGGGGCCCCAAGATTGATCCCTGAGGCACCCCTACATCCATAACTCTGCTGTCCAACCACACCCCATGATAGCTCACCCTAAGGGGATAGTCTGTTAGGTAACTACTAAATCAATTTAAAGGATAATCCCCAACTCCAATACTCCCCAGCCTCCTGAGCAGCAGATGATGGTCAACTAAGTTGAAGACCTTGGACAGGTCCATGAACACAGCACCAGTGAGTTCACCATGGTCCACCGCTCATTTTGATGTGGTTTGTGAACCTGGCCAAGGCCATCCTAGTAACATGGAATTTTCTAAATCTATGCTGCTCGGGAGACCAAAGACCTGAGAAGTCAAGAGAATCTGTTAGATGTTCATTTACTACTTTTTCCAGTAGTTTACCCCATACTGGAAGTAAGGAAATGGGTCAATAGTTATCCATTTCATCAGGTGTTCCTCCCTTAAAAATTGGTTTTATTATCATGTGTTTCCACTGACTTGGAAACTGATAAGTAAAAAAAAAGAAAGATTGAACACCTTTGTTAAAGGAACATAGATGTGAGTTGCAATTAACCTTAAGAACCTTGGTTCAAGGTTGTCACTACCTGAGCCTTTTTCTGGAGACAACTGTTTTAATAGCTGTAATACTTGTTTAGGTTTAATTACACAAAAATAGAAAGGTAATAAATCATGGACTTGGTCTTCAGGAACAATTTCCACTGAAGCTGATTTATTCTCCGAAGAAAATATGTCAGTGAGAGAGATTAAGTCAGCAAATGTAGACAAAAAAGCTTGACAAATCTGTACATAATCAGAGGTCTTTTCACCATCTAAAATAAATGAGTCTCTCAAATTTTCAGTTTTTGGAGATGTAATGGCTTTAATTGCTGACCAAAATTGTTTTGGGTTTTTTAGATTTCTCCCTTGGCTATTTAAATAATAATCAGACTTCTTCGATCTTAACCTAATTTTACATAAGTTTCTTAGCCTACGATAATTATTTAAACCAACAGTACTCTGTGTATTTATAAAGATTCCATGCTGAATCCCTGTCCTTTATGAGGTGAAATAGCTCCGGGGTAATCCACTTATCAGTAGTATCCATGACCCTTCTAGTTTTGTTAGGGAAGAATTTGTCCTATAATTTCAAAAGGTTAGTAGAAAAGTAATCCACTGCATAATTGACCTCAGGGATTGCATCTAAAAATGTCCAATCAATAAAGTATAACTCCCTCAGGAGATCATCAGGTATAGATGGAGTAAATCTCTTGTAGGAGATAAATCTTGGGGTGGTTTAATCCTGTTCATCTTCCATGTACAAAATACTGTCATGTGATCACGTACAACATGAGGAAGAGAACCACCTGTGAGTACTCTAGTGGATTTATTTGTCAATATCCAATGTAAAATAGAGTCCTTATGACTGGAGTGATTTAACCTAGTGTAAGAAGTAACTAGTTGGATCAAACCTGTAATAGCCAACAAAGATTTAATTTCAGGATTGCTGTCAGGAATCCAATTTATGTTCAAGTCTCCCATATATACATATATATTTTTTTTTTTCAAGATAAACATTTTGGAACAGGTGCCCTTTTTCAAAAGTACACCATTCATCTTTCACACAAAAGACAGAAACAAACTACAATTCATATGCATGGGTTTACAACAGGAAGGTCCTGTCAAACTAATCTCATAGATTTCTTTGGATAACTAGACTGGTGGACCAAGGGGGTGCAGTTGATGCTGCCTAACTTGACTTCAGAAAAGCTTTCAATGCTGTTCCACATAGAAGATTGATTAATAAGCTGGGTAGGCTTGGGGTGGGTCAGAGGTAGGTCAACTAGGTGGCAAACTGGTTGGTGGGCAGAAAACAGAGAGTGGTGGTAAATGGTATACAGTCAGAAGAGATGTAAGACACAAATGGGGTACCTCAGGGATCGGTTCTGGTGCCAGCCCTCTTCAATATCTTCACCAGTAACATTGCAGATGGACCAGAGGGCAAGGTTTGTCTGTTTGCAGATGACACCAAGATCTGCAACAGAGTAGAAGATCCAGATGGGGTGGGCAGAATGAGAAGGGATCTGGAAAAACTGGCTAAATGGTCTGAAGAGTGGCAACTGGGGTTTAACACAAAGAAGTGCAAGAACATGCACATAGGGAAGAGAAACCTTGAAGCTACCTATAGGTTGGGAGGGGAGTTGCTGGCAATCACAAAGAAAGAAAGAGACTTGGGCATCCTCATCACAGATGACCTGATCTCATCCACGCAGACCACTAAAGCAGTATGTAAGGCTAGATGGATGTTGGGGTGCATTAGTAGGGGTATCACAAGTCATAAGAGGGAGGTAATAATCCCTCTTTACAAGACACTGGTTTGGCTCCATCTGGAGTACTGGGCGCCACACCTGCACAAGGACATTAACAAAATGGAGGCAGTCCATAGAAGAGCAAACAAAATGGTACAGGGACTGCAACAGAAAACATATGAGGACAGATTAATGGAGCTCAATGTGTATACCCTAGAGCAAAGAAGGGAGAGAGGTGATATGATCAAAACATTCAAACATCTTAAGGGCATTAACAAAGTGAAAGAGTCTAACATGTTTAAATATAAAAAAATAGCAGGACAAGAGGACACAGCATGAGATTAGAGGGAGAACAATTAAGGGATAATGTGGGGAAGTTCTTTTTCACAGAAAGGGTGGTGAATGCATGTAATGGCCTACCTCAGGAAGTGGTGGATATGATACAGTGCAGGGCTTCAAACAGGCATGGGATAGGCATAAGGGAGCAATATAGATGAGTATGAATAGATAGGCCATTGACAGAGTAAAGGCCTAAGGCACATTCATAAGGTAGAAAAAATGAACAGACTGGATGGGCCTTGTGGTCCTTATCTGCCATCAACTTCTATGTTTCTATATTATTCACCTATGTACACTTGTTAAAACAAAAATTATCAAAATGAGTTTCGTCTAAAACAATAACATACTTTCACTTAATTCAAATAACTTTTTATTCTTAATTTGAAAATGTTTGTAGTTTGGCAATAAACAATATCTTGCAAAAGTATATTCCAACTTCTACATACCATACGATGATGGCAGCCAGGGTACAATGCAGTACCTTAGGGTATTACTATGGAGTGTTGCAATATGCTGCAGGGAGCAAAGTAATTCAAAGGGAATTAAGCTCTTTTGTCAAGCAGTATTTTGAGACATGTCATACTGCAAGGTACTGCACTGCTTCCTGGCTGGCCCCACTGTATATATAAATTGTCTTTAACCCTGACATTTATTACAGATAGACAGACCTATCCTTTGTTTTACAGTTGCTTTAAAGTTACGTACTGGAAATTAGTACATGGGTAGCATTATCAACTTATTCAGCTGTGCAGCTAATTGATCATGCAGCATTTTCCAACACTATATACTATCAAAATATGGTCTTCTAAGCTCAGATATGAGCCAGTCCATTTGACAATACAAATTACATTGTCAACATCCCTCTTTGTTTCCTAAACAAAGTGACAAACCTTATTCATCTTAGTCCTGAGCCTTGACAGTGCACTGTCCAAAGCCACTGAATGTACTTTGTACCAGTCAAATTTTGAACAAAATGAATCTTTGGACAACCAGTTTGTGACACTGCTGTGTAACATAATGTTGCTCCTATCTAAGAATCATAAATGAACAGTAATTTTTATAATCAAGGAATCTATAAGGGCTTTAGAGGACAGTGCACTGTTGAGGTAAAGGTCTAAGTATTTAAAGGTGTCAGCCTGCTCTATTAGATCACTTCCTAGTGCAGCTCTGTCCAAACCTTTCTGTGGTCCAAATTTTCTTAAATTTACAAATATCACTGATTTTTTTTTACTCATATCAGGATTCCTGTCAGAAAACCATTGCTGGATTCTATCAAAATCCCATTGAAGGAGATTTGACAGAGAAGGTTTAGCTCCACCCCATCTACCATCATGGCACTGTCAGCACTGTCAGCATCTAAAACAATTTACATCACATCTTGTTTATCATAGAAACATGCATAATTTCATCTGCAGAAATCACTGGTCCTAGACAAAGCCTTGTCATTTCTGAGTTCCAACTTCATTGCTTATAATCAGCCAGTTCTGATATACTGTAGGAACTCACTGATTATAAACAGAATAAAGGATATTAATCCAACAGTAATAAGTCTATACTTTAATTAAAGAATGCTGGTGATATCATACGTGCTCAAGTGGTTTATGATATCAACAGAATCTAGAGCTGAGATGACACGGTTAGTTAATGATGGTTTTCTACAGTATGTGTTATTAAAGGAATAATCCCTTCTCGGGTGTTGGATGCCCTTGGCCGGTGGCCTCGGGCCCAACCACCCGAGGTGGGATGTTATCCCAGCACAACACCCACCCTGGAGGGCATTATTCCTATTATACAATGGCTTGTTGTTTTATACAGAAAAAAAATAATTTTAAATAATTTTTTTTAGTGATTACAAATATTTTTGTAAGAAAAGATGCAAACAATCATCTAGCCAATCTATGCCATCATCATCTAGCTGATCAGCAGGGATGTTATGCCAGGATAACATCCCTGTTGTGATGGCCAACTGACCAATCAGGAGCCAGGATTCTTTCTTGCCATTGTATAATTTTGTAATATATAGAAGTCTCTGAACATTCCATCTCATAGAAGAAGATTGTTGCAGGAGTCTCCTTCAAATTGACAGTTAAAATGGGATATACAATCCTTTAAACAATTTTATAAGAAGTATATTCATCCCTGAGGACTAACAACTGCACTGCTAATCCCAAGACACAGTAGTAGTCAGTAGTAGTCATAAATATTAGATTTAGTAATGCTGCATAGACATGGGGGCTGGTTAGGGGGCAGGGAGAAGTAGATGGACATGATTCTGTAAGGAGCATGTACCTTAACATGGGGCAACATTAATAGACTGCAAGGTGTTCTTATGCTGACACATTTCTGTGCTCCATTCATTTAGCTGACTAGACATGACTGAGCACAAAACTCTACAGGCAAGCAAATGCATGACTTGAAAGAAAAAAGTAATCTTTATTTTTTGCCATTTGGCACCATGTGAACATTAAAAAAGGGGAACCAATCCACAAACAAATCTCCATATTTTTAGAATGTCTGTAGAATTTAAGCATGCCAGATGTTCCACATATGCAGTAGTAATTTACAAACCTCTGAAGCAAATAATGCTGTACAAAATAAAAGTCCAAATGTAAAATACAGGCCTTGTAATTTCATCACTGTATTCTAGTGACATTTGCAAACCACTCTAACATTGTCCTTAAGTTTGGAATTTCACAAGAACCTTTTAATGGAATCATAGTATTCTGGGATATGGTTACGCCTTGTTATATGTGAATTTCTAGACTATTTAAAAAGCTTTTGTGCTATAGTTCAGTGGCCATATAATGCTGTTATACCCTTTGGCTGTGCGACAGCTTGTTAAATTAGAATGGAAACTTGTGACATCCATTGTTTTACTTTTCTCCACACAAAAACGACCCAGACTGTCCCCCTACACAAACTCTTTTATTTCATCATTTTAAAAATCAGAACCTGCCCTACACCCAAGTGAGTTTTCAGAAGATAGGTGAGGGTGAGTGTCTGTTGTTTTTAAAAATAATAAAAAAGTAAACCAAAGCTTTCTATGAAAGAAAAAAAAGCAGCATGTTTTATGTTATGTTTCACATAATATATTATACAAAATAACACATAGGCAACCATGAGCAGTTCAGCTGTGTTCCCATCTCAGGGTTATGATGACATCAGGGACCTCTTGAGCTCTGCGGTTGAGGTCCCATTGATGTCATCAGGACTGCTCAGTGGAAACACAGCCTCGTTCTATGTGCTTACCCATGCATTATTCTCTTACTATTGCAGTTTTCTTCTATTTATTCAACAACATATATAATTTCACAATCTTGACATAATATCAATGCTGACATAGAATAGTTCTTGCATCACAGAGTTAGAACAAAGTAACTGTAATTTAAAGCTCAGAATGGTCTCTGTGTTTATTATGCCCACCCTCTGCTTCATAAGCAGGTATGGACAAGCATGATATGTAAACATGGACTACTTTTAAGGGGATTATGGTGTCATTCCTTTTTCTACTTCTGCCAACAGTGTTTATGTTTTTATAGTTCCACCAAGGGGAACTAGGGAGGTAATGGATTCAAGGGAGTGGCCAAGGATATACACCTGTCTGGAAATTAAGTCTGAGGTTAAGGTAGATATTCCTCTTCAGACAGTCTTGATGGACCTTTGGTCTTTCTGTGCTGGTAGTGTCTATGTTTATAATTTTCTGGCTTCACATGACATCATTTTAAAGTTCTGAGGTTAACATTCAAAAAGCTGAGAAATGTATGAACTGCATAGTAAAACAAGAGATAGTGGGCCAGATATTCAAAACTTTCCACTGGACACAAACCATTTGCAATTGGTTTGAGCCAGGTTTGCGTGGGTCTGCTATATTCAAAAGGCCAAATAGCTTAGGCAAACCACATTAGTGCCGAGCAAAAGTACAATGTATGCAAGGGGCAAAAAGAGGGGGCGTGTACATGAATAAAGGCACAGTGCCATAGTTAGTGAATTACCACCATGCAAAGTGTTTTTGCATGACTTAACATGACACTTTCCATGGTGCAAATTATCACCCAGGAAAAGGTAGTTTTAACTCTGGACAAACTAGCTTTGTGTGACTTTGGGGCTTTGCACAGCTGTGCATGGCTTTGTGTGACTTTGCATGATATAGAACCATGGTTTATGGAACTCTAATTCTCAAGTGTGAATTTTGGAGATTGTATGGGTCTGTCAGCAGTGGTTTATTGACCCTAACTAGTAAACATTAAACATAGAAAGAAACCATAGAAGAAACATACTGCACATGGATGGCACCTCCTATGTTGCCATCATCTGCCACTAGTCCCATCAATGCCAGGCATTAGGTGGTGACCCTGCGCCCAGTGGACACCATTGCAGTGTGTCCATACAGCACACACCTGCAGACCACCCTTCAGTGGATACCAACAGAAACCAGCACAGACATGCAACACTGGGAGTGTGAAGGGTATTGAGGGGAGAGTGTACAGGTGGACAGGCTGTACTACATACTGGATGCTGCCACAAGACTGGGGCAATCCACACAGTGCAAATGGTCCAGTGTTGGGAATACCTCAACATCAGTGTGCCTATCTGATGGTATGTGCCCACCCAGCCACATACCTCACATCTGTACAGATACCACAGCACACACAGCCAGCCATCTATATGTCACTGTGAGTATCCCATGCCAGTGGTGCAGCATCTGTGGGTCACACAACAGCATAACAGTAATGTCCACTGTCAGTACACACCTGCAAGATGGGCATGTCACTGTTCAAAGTGCAGCAGTCATTGATGCCCTACACACCATAGGCTTTGCTGTGTCCCTCACACTACTAGCCCACTTGTTACTGTAGTGTCTGCTGTGCACTATAGCAGGGGCTACAGTATGACTACTGCATGCACCCTTGGGGTACAATATTCTATGCAGTTCTGTGCAAATGTAGCCTGCAGCTACCACTATGTACTTCAAGACTGACCTACAGGTGGAGCTGTGGGCAGACCCAGCCAGCCCCTGTACTTCCTGACTGACCTACAGGTGAAGCTGTGGGACCCTACAATATCGGTGGGCAAACTGCATGCAAATCAGGACATAATGAGATGCTAATCTGGATGTCTGCCCACAGACTGCCTAACTAGGCTCATTTGGATGTTACTTTTGAATATAGCAAAATTTTGCATGAACAAATGTGATAGAGCTGGGAAAACATCTTAGCTCTGTGCAAAACCTGAGCAAATGTGTCTGCACCATACAAACGATTTGGAAACATGGTACATTTCTGCAGAATGTCACATGTGCTGGTGCTTGCAGCTTTAATGAATCCATTCCTTTGCTAGCACACACACTTTTGCAACATAGTTTACATTTTCCTTCCTTTATGTCGCTGTGCACTGGGCTGCTGTTGTTGTTTGCACTTCCCTGGGTGCTATATTCAGAGTTGTCTTTTTCCAGGGCTATTTTTGTACTGCACTCCCAGCCCAGTTTGCCCGGCTTCCTTAGCATGCTATATTCAGCAGGTTTATCACCGAGGTTATCCCCTTTTGAATACAGTGGTCTATTGGTTGTGGTCTAATTTAGCACACCATGCAGTGCTAATTTAGCCCCATGGCAAAGTTTTGAATATCTGGCCCAGTAGCATCAAAAGCACCAGACATAAAATATTATTGTTTTTTGAATAGCTTGGCTCTACTTTGTAATTCTCAATTATTTTAATTTTTCCTTTTGATGTTGATTAAATGATTTTCTATCAGATACTGACTGTAAAGAGCACTCTACAGTGAACCTGACATATATAGTGCTGTTCCTCATCAAACTGTACCTCATTAGCACTGTGACTTCACTTATTATGATGCCACTTATTATGACATCACCGGTGACTAATCTTTTTTTTTTTTGTTTATTTATTATTTTCCTCCCCTGAGCCACCAGCCACCCAGTACTATTGGCCCAGTTATGGGCCACAGACTTCCACCCCTCAAATCAGCCATGAGCCCTCCGATACCCCATGGCTTCCCCCCACAGCAGGGCTGCAGCACTCCCCTACATGCCGCAGTCTCCGGGATAGGTTGGAGGGCTGGCCTGAGAGGCTGATAGAAGCCATGGTGGGCTTCATTGAAGGCAACCAGCAGCTGTCTATTTTCCATTTTTAATTTTTCTGGGGGAGGCAGGGTCATGCAATGACATCCAGTGTCCGCCCTACCTCCTATGCATGCTAGTGCCGGTGGCTGTGTGACTCCCAGCCTCCGCCAGGGGTCATTGATGCTCCAGGCACTTCTCCACCCTCCCCCCAGAGAAGGATAACAGTCCTTAGTATGCTCTATCCTTCTCCCCTGGCCAGCCCTCCAGCAACCCTGGTCTGTTTCCGAACCTAGGTCACCGGCATCGCATACAGAAATCCAACCACTGCACCGACGAGCCAGCCACTGGTGACTAATCTATCACAAGGGAAGTAAGTCAAGTCATGATGACGTATAGCAAACAGTGAAGTTACAATGCTGATAAGGTGTGCAAGGGAAAACAGCTAGATTTGTTAGCCTCAAGACAGAGTGCTGTTTCACAAATCACTCCTACTGCTATCGAGTAGAAAATTTCATTATTAACAAAAGTAAAAAAAATATATATATAAATATATATATATATACTTCAGATACAAAGAATAACAGCTGACAACTTTGAAAAGTCAATACTAATTTCAGGAAGTGTATTAGCCATTTAAAAGCTAAATCAAGCTAAATCAAGTTATCAATTCAAAACTCAAAAAGTGTTACAAACTGCAAATGTTTTTGTACCCAATGGTAGTAGATGTGATTTAGATGTAGTATTCAGTATAGTAGAAACCACTTCGCTGTAAAAGTATGGTGCAAAACTGTGTCTACTGCCTACTGCTGACACTGTAGTGCAGCATGGAAAGGGGGAGGGGTGCTGAAATACTGAGGGGCTATTCTTTGGTTGAGATGTTACCTGAGGTCCCTTCTACCATCTCTGGTGGCTGTCTAGGAGAAAATTAAATATCCAAAGGCTCTTAATGTAAGAGTAGGGGATTTTCACTATTGTCTTGGTCAACATATACCATTGTCAATAAACACATTTATGTACACCCTCCCCCCAGGGCAAACCTGGAAATCAGTTTTCACAGTGCAATGTGCCCTCCTAACCAAAAGCTGCAAATAAAATACAGATAGATCAATTGCAATATAAAAGCAAACACAGGTGTGGTTTCTGAAAGATGCACAAATGATAAATATAGTACAAGAAACTTCATGATACCAGTTGAGGAAAACAAATTATGCAGTAGGTAAGTGGATGATAGCAATCAGCTTTAAGAGTTTTTCCATTAGTACATACAGGAGCTACAGGCCAATAGAAGAAAAAACAGGTTCTAGTTTACCAAGAATTGTGTGTACAGCTACTGTACTACAGGCTTCCAAATACTGCAGTATTTGGCTTTCACAGACCTAGTTGCTGCTTTGCAATGGTTATGTAATTAACTTTATTAAACCATGATCATTAATGTGGTGCTCTGATTGGTCCATTGGTGGTCACAGTACATCTCTTGGCTAGGAACTACAGTTGCAGCCATGATATTGTCAAATATTTCCAGATGTTTCATAATATATCTAAGGAGAGTCTCTCAGGTGGCCCATAGTGGGCACAAGCAGGCAGGAAATTTCTCAAGAGAAATCACAGCAATTTCAGGAAATATCTGACCATATCTATTGCTGCCACCGTATTGCTCGTCTTTTCACTTGACAGTGGTCAGTAGTACCTAGCAATGGTCAATAGCTTGACAACTATTCCTGTCCTTATTATGTTGGTCTGGCAGTATAGCCTAGAGGTTAGAGTAACGAGCTGTGAACAAGTGTGGTACATCCAGCAGACCAGACCTTGGTCTGATTCTCACAACTTCCACTTGCATGCTGTGTGACTCTAAACAAGTCACTTAACCACCCAGTGCTCCCAGGTCACCCCTGAAAACAGGCACTTGTGCCTAGTGGACCTTACCTGGTTACCAAAGACTTAAATAAATAAAAAACATCTCAACCTATATACTTTTAGTATAGAAAGCTTGTCAGACAGTCCATTTTCCCTGAATTTACATGCTTCCTCTTTCTGGTATTTTATTTGTTAATTTTCCTGGTAGTCTTGTGACCCATATGCTGACTGAAACCATTATTTTATGTAAGCCCCCCCATCTGGTGTCTAGGGGTGTGCCTGATGTTACTCAAGGGGGAAGGGGGCACTACACAGCCAGAAACACAGTCTCAGAAGATATGGCAACTCGTTACCTGGGTCCGTGATGCAATGTCTTAGGGGGTGCCGGCTTCACTTAGCCTCAATGGGCGTACGGCAGCTGTGGGGGCAACTTGATTAGATTGCAAACATAACAGGCTAACTCCAAGTTAAAAGAAGAAAAAATATTATTCAATTTATTAAAGTTGATTAACTCACTCCATGGAGTGGTGGGTGAATTTTCACATGGTGGGCAATGATGAGAGTGACTTACCCAATACAGACTGCAGCAAATGTTTAGTTGTTAGAAGTCTTTCACACTGCAGTGCTCCTTCAGGCCTGAACAGGCTTCTACATCCTGGCAGAAGCAAGCAGATCAGGCCAAAAGCAAGGCCACAGACCAGATTTTCTTTTCCCAAACTTTTGTCCTGCACAAACCTTACTTTTCACACTCACCTCATGGAACACCATCTGGTCAAACAGCATAGACAGCTACAGATAAATAGAGTAGCTGAAACTTCGAGCCGTACTCCCAGCACCGGTGGTTTGAATCTGGATCTCTCAAAATGGTTGGTCTCTGAATTAGCAAAACAAAATCCCACAGAAATTTACAAGTCCCCTCTGTCCCAAGTCTTGTGTAACCTCAGAGCATCCCAGGAAGTTTCAGTTATCCCTGGCAACTCTGGAGATCTATGCAATGCTCCACTCTTGGGCAAAAGGCTTCCCAGCATCTCTGGGCCTGGTCGAAGGAAAGAGAGACATACTGCCACCACTGTCTTCCCACAAATATGGACTGCCTGTAAGCATGGAACTGTCCCCACTATGTTGTCCCGATGCCCCGGCAAGGGACCTTACATGATGTCACCCGAGGATGAGAAATATGGGTACAGGAACCACCAGTGCCAACCCTACAAAGGTACCAGAGAGTCATCAGGTGGGCCACTTACTTTCTAACTGGGATCTGGCTCCCCACACAGCACAGGTGATCACAACAAGGCTCATGGACATCCCTATCACTCATAGTAATCTGCTGGTCATCAAGGATGGTGGGCCGGGGTGGCAAGGGACCAAACCAGCCCCGAACCTCGGCCTTCATGGCCAATTACAATCAGGCCACCTACTCTGTTCTTGAACTCCCAGGACTCCAAAACACCTTCTTTTTTAAACCCTCTGGGCTGGGGTCCCCCTGCTTGCAGGCAGGCTGCCAGCTCCAGGCACACAGGTATCGGAACTTCCTCTGCACTAACAGTGCTTCCAGATAAATTAACTAGTAAGCTCCCAAAGGGTGCTAACATTTATGTTACCTAACTGCTCCTCCGCCTGCCCACCCACCCACCCTTCTTGAGATGACTGACACTATTTACACTCCTTTCACCTCTGCTGCCAGTTGCTGTCTCATGCAAATGCAATGCCTTGTGTTACCTAACTGACTAATAAAATTAGGTATGTAATGCAAGCCATTGCACTAGCATGAGCAAGCAGCCAGCAGTGGAGGTGAGTGGAGGCTAAATACTGGCCAGGCAGTGGGGATCAGGAAGGTAACATAAAGTAATACTTTCAATCTGGAGGTGGGTGGACCACTAGACTACTTGGGGAATTAACTGCAATGAAACTAGTGAGGTGACTAACACCAAGGAAATACTTTCTACATTGGAACTGGGATTGTGTGTGGGGATGAAGAACCACTACCACTAAAGATGGCTTGGTGCAGGTAAGGTATTACTCTCAGTTTTTTGTTTTTGTTTGGAAGGAGAAAGGTTTAACATAGAAACATAGACTTTGACGGCAGATAAGGACCACTTGGCCCATCTCCCTCCCTACTGGATAAGCTGCAGATTCTAGTTAACCAACAGCCTACTTCCTGCAACCCCCCACTATAATTGCCTTATGTCTGTCCCATGCATGTTTGAATTCCCCCATTGTTTTAGACCCAACGACCTCCTCAGGAAGGCGGTTCCATGTATCCACTACTCTCTCCGTGAAAAAAATGTCCTCACATTACCCCTGAGCCACCCCCCCTCTATCTTTAAATTGTGCCCCCTTGTTCTTACTCATCTCTTTTTCTGAAAGATATTACCCTCCTGGACTTTGTTGATTCCCTTGAGGTACTTGAAAGTTTCTATCATGTCCTCCTGACCCTCCTCTCATCAAGAGTATACATATTAAGCTCTCTCAATCTTTCCTCATATGGTTTCTGCTGCCATTTAATAAAGCATATACTGATTGATTTAGAGTTGGGAATAGTTGGAAAATGGTTCTCCCCTCAGGATGGACTATTAACCTCCTGTAGTGATATTACCCTCAGCCTTCAACTTCGGTAATATAACAGTTGGAGGTCAATAGACTATCCATCGGTGTCTCTGGTTTTCAACTACAACACTCAACACAAGTCAACATTTGTATATAGAAACATAAAAGTATACAGAATGATGGCAGAAAAGTATCAATAGTCCATCCTGTCTTCTGAGTTCTCTATTAAGCACTGGGGCCAACTGTTTCTACAGGGTTATAGCCCTCCCCTGCTCACCATTCTTCTCCCTGGTTCTGATGCCCTGAGCAACCACTATACCCTTCATTCTGTCACAGCTATGCTTAAAATCACTAATGGTTTTTGTGCCTACCACCTTGACTTGCAGCCTGTTCCACAGCTCGACCACCCTATCTGTAAAATAGCATTTCCTCACATCCCTCCTGAACCTCCCTCCTGTTTTCACTCATGACCACGAGGTGGTATTCAAGTTAAATAGTTCCCCACAGTTCACTCTGTTAATTCCATTTAGGAGTTTGAAGGTCTGTATCATATCTCCCGTGTTCCTTCTGGTTTCCAGTGAGTACATGTTCAGTGCCTTGAGGTGCTCCTCATAGGACATGCATTGCAGGCCCTAAATCATTTTTATTACCTTAAGCTGCCCTGTCTCAAGCCTACCCTATCCTTCCTGATGCGAGTGTAATACCCCAAAGTTGGGGTTCCACTGCAGTTCCCCAGTAGTCCCCAGTTTCCCCAGTATACCAGAGCAAAGGTGCCCAGAGCACAGAATATATAATGCAAGCTAGGTTGCTATGCCAGTAAAAGTAAACAATGTGCTCAGGATAGAGAATGCTGTGCTGAGTTGCACATACACAGAATTCTAATCTAAAAATCCAGAACTCAGAGTGTTATTATTGTTTTATAATAACTGGTAACCCTGTTTAACAACCGGATTATGAGTACTGTCAAATGCCATAATAACCTGAAATCGGGTTATTACTGCATTCTCATCATATAATACACCGTGCAAAGCCTCACTAAGTTGCGCTAAGCCACACAAAGCCACGCTAAGTCGCGCTAAGTCACACAAAGCCGTGCTAAGCCATGCAAACCCATGCAAAAAAAACAGCAATTATAAAAAATAAAAGATAGGCAAATGTGTTTTTATGGATTTATTTTACAAACCCTCGGTATGTGATGACTGTATAAACCTCTCAAGCTTCACTCTCGAGGTTTATGGGTCATCACACACCTCGGGTGTGTAAAAAAAATCCATGACACACACTTGCCTATCCATTATTCTCAATGAAATTTTTATAAGTTGAGAGAGATTCCTGGTAACTGTGGAAGAGAGAGAGGATGCAGGAACTGTGGAAGGACAAGGAAAAACTTACCTGGAGGGTTGAAGCTGTCCCTGAGGGCTTGCCTGCATGCCTCTTCTGCCTCCAGCTGCTGAAGACTGCACCTAAAGCTGTTTCGCTGTCTGGTGTGCCATCGTGAGGCACCAGAAAAAAGTAAAGCCATCCAGTTTCCGGTGAGAAGGGCTTGGTGCTCTGTTTTATTATTTTTATTTGAAAAAAGTAAAGTTTTGGTCCCCCGGAGGTGGCAGTAACAGAGTCGCATCATCCTGAGTGACAGACACAGAGAGAGAGGGAGTTGAGAAGACCCGAAAGGCCCCCTGCTGTCCGCCTTGCTGCCTGCTCCCGAGATGCCCTCCCACTGCCAGCAAATCCTTCCACCTCCAGATCCAACTTCCCTGCACCTCAGTCTGGGTGGTGAGTTGGCGGCAAAGTTCTGACCACCAGGAATAAACAGAAAGTTAATCTATTTATTTTTAAAACAGTAACACTAGGCGCTAAGTATATTAGCCAACAGCTGAAAGGAGGGACAGGCTAGAGGCCCATATTTAAACATTCTTCAGGTGTGGTGACACCCAGAGGAGGGGCCCAGCATAAAGGTCCATGGAAGAGGCCTATTCATATTCATAAGGGAGCAGAACAAGAAGGAACAGAAGAGGAAGAATGACAGCAAGGCCCCAGTCTGGCCTAAGATATATATGAGCCCAGTCAAAACAAGAGGACCATAATTATTAAGAGGGCTAGCATAAGCCCACAGTTGTTAAAAGGGCAATTAAGCCCAGAGGTTCCTCAGGCCTAGTAAAGGACCAGTATTTAAAGGACTAATAGACCCCAAGATTTAGACAGGCCTAGTCAAGGCTCAGTGTTATAGGAATCCGGTCATATAGGCCCACAGTTATTCAAGGGGCCCAGCCATATAGGCCCAGATCTGAAAAGGGCAAGTTATGCCCACAGGTGTTATACAGGGCAAATAGACCCAGATCTTAAAAGGGCAAGATAGGCCCACAGATGTTAAACAGGGTGACTAGGCCCAGATCTTAAAATGGCAAGTTAGGCCCACAGGTGTTAAAGGGGCCTGGGCAAAGGGAAGGCCACAGCCACTCAAAGGAGTAACACAAGACCCAAGACCTGTAACTAGCCATTTAGGCCCACAGATGTTATAGGGGCTCAGCAGCATAACCAACCCCAGGTGTGATAGGAGCCTAGCTAGCCACATAGGCCCACAAGTATGAAAGCGACCTGTTTATACATTCAAGGCTATAGCCTTCCAGAGAGCCTATTCCCAATTGTAGTATATCCACAGTAACAGGAGAACCCAATTTAGCTAGAGGGATCCCTCATAGTTAGGTCCACTGAACGCTAGGGTTCAACCCAAAGAATGAATGTGCCTGTTATCTACTGTGGTCTGGATATTGAGACTGTACAGTTGACCACTGCAGTAGGAACTGTGACATTTCTTACATTGCTATTCATCTTACGAATGTTAAGTGCCAGAAATGTCTTTCATTGTTTTGTGTCAGCATTTTGGTGTTGGGAAAAGACATGAATCAGTCTTCAACAATCTCTAAAGTCACTTTACTCTGGTGCAGTCCTGTCAGTCTTCATCAATTCTTCAGGAATCATCTTCCAGTATAATCCGGAAACAGCCAACAGCAACTCCACGAAGAACCATGCCGTAGTAGTCTCAAGTTGCATCATCCCATTTATTATTTTCCTCTTACAGTTCCCCATGTATGGCTTGGCCCAGTGCAGAATCTGCCGTCTGTTTCTAATTTTTATGACAGCATCCGAGTACCATCCATATCATAAGTTCCAGTTCTCTGAGTGACACTCTATTTGTTGTTCTAACTGTGCCATTGGCTCATCTGGCCTTGGATTCCACACTTTGTCACAGTTTGACATATGATTTGTTGGTTTGTGTGTGTGCCCTGGGGGCCAGAAGACCCTCGTCCTCTGACACCCAGAAGACTGTCATGCTCTGATGTCCAGAGACTTCCTTATCCAGACTTCTGTATCCAGTGGTATCTGCATCATTCTTCTCATCCAGCATCCAGAAGTTGGCAGTGGCAGGGTTATCTTCTTCTTCATCTTCTCATCTGGCAGTCCAGAAGTGGGCTGTGGCCGGGTAGTTTGCATCAAATCCATCACTGGCAATCTAGAAGTGGATTGTCGGCTGAGTGGTTTACATTGTTTCCTCTTTCTGGGAAGTCCAGAAGTGGACTGCAGCCAGGTAGTTTGAATCGAATCCTTCGCCTGGCAATCCAGAAGTGGATTGTGGCCAGTTGGTTTGCATTGTTTCCCCTTTCCAGGCAGTTCAGAGGCAGACTGCAGCCAGATTTTGTGTATTCCCATTCTGGCAGCCCTCAGTGGGTTCTTAGCCAAAGAAATCTTGATCCTGTGCTTGTATTCTTGTGACCCTAGAGAGGTGGGTGTGACTGAGAACTCATGATCTATTAAAATCCTCTCTGCATCCCTAGTTTCCCAAAAAGGTTTTCACCAATTGCACTGAACAGCTAGTTGAGTTACTTTCCATTTTCTTCTCAATAACAGAAAGTCTGAACATGCACAAACTTCTATCTGCCATATTTATAGACTCTTCCTATAGCATATAGAGTGACTGATAGTGTGGAGTACTCCAGGTAACAGTTAGAGATGCACCTCAGGGTTGATTTAGAAGTCTGAACAGGGATTAGAAATAAAATGCTCTTACAGCATAGCTATTACAGCCAGTTGATCATTTTGCTAATCTTGCTATAAAGTTACCCTCTTACCGGGAGTATAGATAGGATGCTCTTACAGCATAGCTGTTACAGCTCATTCTTTTTTTTTTTTTACAGTTCTCCTTGTATGGGAGGTTAGAGCCATGGTATAAGGCCTCAGGGCATTAGTAAGAAGACAGCAGTAGTATTTCATGTTGTTGTTGTTATTACCACCCTTTTCTCCTGTTCCCTACCCTGTGGTCTGATGCTGAATAAACTGATTCCTTTCTCAAATCATGCCTCCTGCCTCTCCATTTTGGTGAAAATAACAACAGGTGACCAAATAGGAAAAGAACTGCCTTACCACCTAGGGGATGTACTTTTAATGTCTGATTTCTAGTATTCATGCAATCAAAACACTCATCCTCTTATATATACCATCATCATTATATGTATGCACTTTTCTTTCAAGTCTATCTTCCCAGCTCACTTCACTTGGTGTCATGGACAGGATACTTTAATTGGAGTCCAAAGTGGGAAACAGTTATCTGAAATGGAAACCAGAAGGCCAGAAACCTTGGGTGGAGCTGGAGAAGGGGCACGTTTGAACCTGATAACGATGCCATACTATTTTGGTGCACTCTGGTTGCAATGGTTCTCTGGGGACCCTACAGATCCATCTACCACCAATTTGGGAGAGTTCTGAAGTAAAATGTTATCCATGTTATGATTGTATGAGATTCCTGAGTGACAGCAAGTGGAAATATTAATTTGACAACTCATCGATGTGGCCCACTGAGAAGTTAGTGCTTGGCCAGAGCATGAAAAGGCACAGGTGGAGGAAATCTTCAAAAGGCTACATAGAATGCTCAATACCTCTATGCTGTCCAACCTGAAAATGAAATTATTTTCAAGGGTGCAAGAAGTTGGTGAAACTTTACGGGAGTATGGTCTCAGCTTGCAAGAGGCCCCCAAGGAGATTGAAAGGTGGGATCCCCATGATCTCCATGATGACCCTGATGAACTATTAAAGGAAAGATTTATATAGAAGCAGTGAGAAGCAAGCCTCTCCACTGAGAATTATGGCTGCTGTCGAAGCAGAACCAGGACATGCAATTTCTAAACTTTAAAGAGGAAGCTATTCAGCTGTTGGGACATGAATGTCCCAGTGACAGATCAGATATCCAGCAGTGTTGTGGGATAATGCTGGAGAATTATTGGATGGGACATCCAGTATGCTGTCAGACTGTAGTAACCAGTAGCTGACCTGACTGGGTGTCAAAGGAGCCTCATACCAGAGAGTACTCGGGAGGACCACAGGGATTTCACAGTTACTGATATGACCGAGATCAGAATATGGGTGATTCTGTACCAAGAACCTCCAATCAGGAGATGAACAGAGAAGGCAGAAGTCTTTGGAGATGGAATTGTCCATGAGGATGTGACAGGATACATAGAGGGAACTCCATAATATCAAGGAATGAGAGAGCAGATGGTGAAAGAACCAGAGTGCAGCCCATCTAGACCCACAGCAGCCAGAAATATGAGGAGAAGGCCATCTGACAAGTTTGATGTGAATGTCAGGCCTATATGCAGAAAGTATGGAGTGAGTGGCCACATTAAGAAGAGATGCACTCAGGAGGCGAACACACCTACCATGGCTTTAAACAAGGAATCCCCAGGGTGGCAGACTGAGCCTCAAGACAATTCACAGTAGGTCCATTGAGAAACTCAACTCAGGCCAGGTTTGTCAGATATTGTCCAGCCACCACTATAAAGGTTAATGGAATTGAGATGGAAGCCCTATTGGACACTGGCTCCCAAGTGACAACACTGCAGGGCAAAACATTCTTTGAGTACTGGACGAGAGAGTAACTAACCCAACCCCCTATGAAATGGATGAATCTGGTAGCTGAAAATGGTCTGGATATTCCTATTATTGGCTATATGCAAGAGAATATTAAGTTGGGAAGGACCGAATACCCGAACCAAGAAATTCTGATCAGCAATCTCAAAGAGAATAACTTACCACCTGTGATCTTGGGTATGAATCTGCTCCAGCATTGCAAATAGTATCTGATACAAGTTCTGAGAGAACAGACCAGTTCACTTCCATGAAGAGAGAAGCAGGCCTTACAAGGAACAATTAAGCTACTCCAGTGTCATCAGAGATTTGCTAATGAGAATGGAGAAATTGTGAAAGCCAGAATGATAGATGAAAGGCCAGTACAGCTGAAACCTGAGGCTGAGATGATACTGATGTGCAGAACCAAAGTAAGATTGCGAGGTAAAGATTACACGGCCTTAGTGGAACCAGGGTGGGTCAAAGGAGAGGATCCAGTTGTGGTGGCTCGGAGACCGGTCACGGTAAAGGATGGTAAAGTCCCTTTCCACCTGCTCAATTGTGGCACTCAGTCAGTGACAGTATACAGATGGCAGGTCATTGGTCAACTCATGAAGGTCGAATGGGAAGATGTCATAACCCCAAGTGAGGAAGAAGAGGAAATGCTTTGCTTGACCAGTGCCACCATGCCACTACAAGAAGATGTAGTTGATGGTGAAACCTCCAAAGCATGGATCCAGGAAATAGATATGGAAAATCCCAAGGCTACAGAAGAGGAAAAGGCAGAGCTGCTGGAAGTGATAAAGAGACATGCTGATACCTTCTCTCACCATGCCTTAGATTTTGGCTGATCAACGAATTCCTACAGAGAATCACTCACCCATTCGGGAATGGTTCAGACCCATTACCCCTGCTTTGTATCAGCAGACCAAGCAGTTGCTGAAGGAAATGTTGGAGTCGAATGTCATAAAGAAGAGTCACAGCCTACGGGCAGCACCAATTGTCTTGGTTAGGGAAAAAAGATGGACAGATACAATTTTGCATTGTTTATCACAAACACAACCAAATCAAGCACCAAGATGCCTATCCATTACCCTTCATTGAGGATGCCCTCACAACATTGAGGTCAGCAGCATTCTTCTCTAGAATTGGCTTAGCAAGAGGATACTGGCTAGTTCCCATGGCACTAGAGGACCAACAAAAGACAACTTTTGTGACTCCAATGGGACTGTATGAGTTTTCACAGAGGCTGTTTGGTCTTTGCAATTTGCCAGAAATGTTTCAGCACTTAGTGGAACAGTGTTTGAGCAGTGAGAATTTTGACGCAGTACTTCTGTACCTAGATGAGATTATAGTCTATTCAAAAATGTGCAAGGAGCATCTAAAACATATGGAGCTGGTTTTAGAGCACTTAAAGAAATATGGACTGAAAATCAAGCCTTCAAAATGCCATTTCCTGAAAGAGGAAGTACATTATTTGGGACATGTTGTAGTCACAGAAGGGATAGCTCCAGATCCAGAGAAAATCAAAGTGGTAAAGTAAAGGCCATGTCCAGTCACCATCAGAGATGTGAGACGATTCTTGGGATTTGTCGGATATTACCAAAGATTTGTTAAAGATTTCTCAAAACAAGCAGCCCCTTTACAACAACTGTCACACCACTCAAAAGGAAGTACAATCAGCAAACACAGTCAAATATATTAGACACCAGAGTGTCAGATTGCTTTTGATCACCTTAAGGTAGAGCTCACTACAGTACAGGTAATAGCCTACTCGGATTATCAGAAACCTTTTCACCTTTACACAGACGCTAGCAACAAGGCCTAGAAGCTGAACTTTCCCAAGTACAGGAGGGAAGAGAATGAGTGATCACCTATGTGAGTAGATGATTGAGGGGTTCATAAAGGAATGACGAATGATACAGTTCCTTCAAACTAGAGTTTTTAGTACTTGTTTGGGCTGTAACGGAGAAATTTTGGCACTACCTCATGGCTACTTAGTTCACTGTATATGCAGATAACAATCCCTTGGCATATCTTGACACAGTAAAATGAGGAGTTGGAGCAGCGAGGGGCCTTCAGGCTGGCCAACTTCAATTTTACAGTAAAGTACCAGTCAGGGAAATCTAATGGTAATGCCGATGCTCTCTCCAGATTGCCTTATCGCAATGAAGAGGAAGCAGTTGAAACCTAGCAAGAAGATTTGGAGATGCCACCATTCATCAGAATTCCAGCAAAGATAGTAAATTTATGATGTCAGTACTCACAGAGTGTTGATTACAGCCAAGAAACAACACCTACATTGCCAACGGATGATAGAACAGATTTATGGACACAGTTACAGAATCAGAATCCTCTGATCCAAGAACTCAAAGAAATACTCAGAACCAAAAGAACAATAAGCATACAGGAAAGAAAGACTCCAGAACTGACAAAACTGTTGAGACAACAAGAGTACCTCAGCTTAGAGCAAGGAAAGATTGTAAGGAAGACTTGAGATTCGAGAACACGAGAAGAGATTGTCCAGATCCTTATTCCACAGGCAGAAGCAGATACCGTACTGGAGGCCAACCACAATGGGTCAGGTCATTGTGGACACCAAAAGACTGAGAAAACAATGAGAGAGAGATTTTATTGGATCAGCATGAGAGAGGATAATAGACGACGGTGTGAGAACTGCATGGCCTGCAACTTAAAGAGATAGGCAGATAGTAAGCAAAAATCACCCTTGCACCCAGTTGTAACAAAAGAACCATTGAAGATTGTTGTTCTCAATCATTTAAATATCGAACCTAGCAGAAGTGGATCCCAGTATGTGCAAATGATCATTGATGACTACGCAAAGTTCATGGTTGCGGTACCAGTAAGAGACTTGTCAACTCAGATTAAGGCTGAAGCACTTTGGAAAAATGTTGTCCGTCCGTATGGGTACTAAGTTCAAATATTGACTGACCAAGGTGGTGCATTCAAATCTATATTATTAAAAGTATTGTGTTCCATGTACAGTAGCAAGAAATTGAGAACAGCCCCCTATCACCCGCAAACAAATGGGCTATGTGAATTAGCAAATTGCACCCTACTGGAGATGTGGAGAGCGATGCCAGAGCATCAGAAAGCAAAATGGCCTGAACTGCTTCCTGAATTTTGTTACCTTTACAACAATACTGTTCACTGTTCTATAGGATACACACCCTATTACTTAATATTTTGCAGACATGGAATACGCCCAATGGACATGGTTCTGGATATATAGCTGACATACAGAAAGACAGAGGAACCAACCACAGTATGGGTGGAAGAAAACCAGCAGTGACTCAAAGAAGCATCTGATATCATGTCAACTCAGAGGGGATATGCACAACAGAGACAAAAAGAACAGTATGACCATAAAGCACATGCTGTACCTTTGTCCATAGGGGATAGAGTTTTACTGAAAAACACTCATACCAGAGGACAAAAGCTTGCATCCAGGTGGGAACCTACACCATTTGTGATAACAGAAATTCCATACCCAGGACTTCCAGTATATAGAACCAAATCAGAAATGGGAAGACACTCGAGTAAGACAGTGCACCAAAATATTCTGAAGCCTTGTATATTTCAACTCTTTGGTTTAGACAATGGTCAGGATGACAAAGAAAACAAATGGGAGAGACAGGCACACACAGGGATAGATACAGCTACCCCTGGAGACCCAATAGAATGGCCTTGGTTACCAGGTAATACCATATACAATCTTGTTTCTTCCAGATCTACTGAAGATTCTGTACTTAGCTCCACACGTATAACAAAGGGTATTCCTCCAAAACGTTGGATAGAAGAAATCCAATAATTCAATAAAGGTCACCAGTAAATAAAACAAAAACACAGTACCAAGTCAGAATATTTATTTATTTATTTATTTATTTAGCTTTTGTTAACCAGGTAAGTACACTAGACAAACACATGCCTATTTTCAGGTACGACCCTGGAGAGTACAGGAAATCAAAGAACATACAGAGTACAATTTGAAGCAAGTTTATCTTACAGTTAGAAATGTTAAGCAGTAAAAGTGTTAAACAGTAGAAATGGTAAATGATAGGAGTTAAGAATGTTTAAAGTTTTAAAGTATTGTGTATTCTCAAGATGTTTAGGAGGATACATGAGGACATGTATCTTTTAGCAGGGCTGAATATGTAACACCCCAAAGTTGGGGTTCCCATGCAGTTTCCCAGTAGTCCCTAGTTTCCCCAGTATACCCCAGCAAAGGTGCCCAGAGCACAGAATAAATAATGCAAGCTAGGTTGCTATGCCAGCAAAAGTAAGCAATGTGCCCAGGATAGAATGCTGTGCTGAGTTGCACATGCACAGCATTCTAATCCAAAAATCCATAACTCAGAGTGTTACTGTTTTGAAATTTTTATCAGTTGAGTGAGATTCCTGGTAGTTATGGAGGAGAGAGGATGCAGCAAGTCTGGAGGGACAAGGAAAAGCTTACCTGGAGGGTTGAAGCTGTCCCTGAGGGCTTGCCTGCATGCCTGTTCTGTCTCCCACTGCTGAAGGCTGCCCCTGAAGCTGTTGCGTGATCTGTGGTGCCATCATGAGGCACCAGAAGAAGTAAAGCCATCCGGTTTCTGACGAGAATGGCTTGGTGCCCGGTTTTATTGTTTTTATTTAAAAAAGTTAAGTTTTGGTCCCTTGAAGGTGGCGGTGGCAGAGCCACATCATCCCAAGCAATGGACAGAGAAAGAGAGAGAGAGAAAGAGTCGGGAAGACCCGAAAGGCCCCCTGCCAGCCACCTTGATGCCTGCTCCCGAGATGCCCTCCCACTGCTTGCAAATCCTCCCACTTCCCGATCCAGCTTCCCTGAACCTCAGTCTGGGCAGTGAGTTGGCAGCAGCACACCAGCAAGGTGCTGGCTACCTGGAATAAACAGATAGTTAATCTATTTATTTTTAAAACAGTAGCGCTAGGCGCTAAGTGTATTGGCCAATGGCTGAAAGGATGGGCGGGCTAGAGAGGCCCATATTTAAATATTAATCGGGTGCGGTGACACCCAGAGGGGAGGGGCCCAGCATAAAGGCTCTTAGAATGGGACTATTAATATTCATAAGGGGGCAGAACAAGAAGGAACAGAAGGGGAAGAGTGATAGCAAGGCCCCAGTCAGGCCTAAGATTTAAAGAGGCCCAGCCAAAACAAGAGGCCCACAATTATTAAGAGGGCTAGCATAGGCCCGCAGCTGTTAAAATGGCAACTAGGCCCACAGGTTCCTCTAGCCAAGTAAAGGACCAGTACTTAAAGGGGTAACAGACCCCAAGATTTAGAGAGGCCTAGTGAAGGCTCAGTGTTATAGGGGTCCAGTCATATAGGCCCACAGTAATTCAAGGGGCCCAGCCATATAGGGACAGATTTTAAAAGGGCAAGTTATGCCCACAGGTGTTATACAGGGTGACTAGGCCCAGATCTTAAAAGGGTAAGTTAGGCCCACAGGTGTTAATAGGGTGACTAGGCCCAGATCATAAAAAGCCAAATTAAGCCAACAGCTGTTAAAGGTGCAATAGTCAAAAGGAAGGCCACAGCCACTTAAAGGGGTAACACAAGGCCTAAGACCTGTGGCTAGCCATTTAGGCCCACAGATGGTATAAGGGCCCAGCAGCATAATCAACCCCAGATGTGATAGGAGCCTAGCTAGCCACATAGGCCCACAAGTGTTAAAGAGGTCTGGTCATATATCCGAGTCAATAGCCTTCCAGAAATCCTATTCCCAACTGTAGTATATCCACAGTAACAGGAGAACCTGATTTAGCTAGAGGGACCCCTTGTAGTTAGGTCTAGTGAACTCTAGGGTTCACCCCGAAGAATGAAAGTTCCTGTTTATCTACTGTGGTCTGGACATTGAGACTGTACAATTGACCACTACAGTAGGAACGATGACATTTTTTGCATTGCTATTCATCCTACAAATATTATTAAGCGCCAGAACTGTCTTGCATTGTTTTGTGCCAGCATTTCAGTGCTGGGAAAAGACCTGAATAGTCTTCAACAATCTCCAGAGTCACTTCACCTTGGTGCAAACCTGTTAATCTTCATCAATTCTGCAGGAGTCATCTTACTTTGTATCCTGGAAGCAGCCAACAGCAACTCCATGAAGAACCGTGCTGCAGACGTCTCAAGATGCATTGTCCTGTTTATTATTTTCCTCTTACAGTGCCCCAAGTACGGCTTGGCCCAGTGAAGAATCTGCCACCTTTTTCTTATTTTTAAGTCCACTTCTGAGTACCATCCATATCGTCAATTCCAGTTCTCCCAGTGACTCTTTGTTGTTTTAAGTGTGCCCTTGGCTTGCCCGGCCTTGGACCCCAAACTTTGTCGCAGTTTGACATACGATTTTCTGTTTTGTGTGTGTGCCCTTGGCTTGCCCAGCCTTGGGGCTCAAAGGGCCATCATCCTCCAACACCCAGAAGACTGTCGTGCTCCGATGCCAAGAAGACCGTCATCCTCCGATGCCCAAAAGACCATCATGCTCTGACGTCCAGAGACTTCCTTAACCAGAGTTCTGTATCCAGTGGAGTCTACATCATTCTTCTCAGCTTGCAGTCCAAAAGCAGGCTGTGGCAGGGTTATCTTCTTCTTCATCTTCTCATTTGGCAGTCCAGAAGTGGGCAGTGACCAGGTACTTTGCATTGAATCCTTCACCTGGCAATGCAGAAGTGAATTGTGGCCAGGTGGTTTGAATTGCTTCCCAGAAGACCATCATGCTCTGATGTCCAGAGACTTCCTTATCCAGACTTCTGTATCCAATGAAGTCTGCATCACTCTTCTCAGCTGGCAGTCCAGAAGCAGGCTGTAGCAGGGTGATCTTCTTCTTCATCTTCTCATCCGGCAGTCCAGAAGCAGGCAGTAGCCGGGTGGTTTGCATCGAATCCTTCACCTGGCAATCCAGGAGTGAATTGTGGCAGGGTGGTTTGCATTGCTTCCCCTTTTCAGGCAGTCCAGAAGTGGACTGTGGCCGGGTAGTTTGCATTGAATCTTTCACCTGGCAATCCAGAAGCAGATTGTGATCAGTTGGTTTGCATTGTTTCCCCTTTCTGGGCAGTCCAGAAGTGGACTACAGTCAGATTTTGTGTGTTTCCATTCCAGCAGCCCTCAGTGGGTTCTTAGCCAAAGAAATATTGATCCTGTGCTTATATTCTGGTGCCCCTAGAGAGGTGGTGTGTGGCCGGGACTCATGGTCTGTTGAAATCCTCTCTGCATCTCTTAGTTTCCCAGAAAGGTTCTCACCAATCACACTGGACAGCCAGTTGAGTTACTTTCCATTTTCTTCTTGATTACAGAAAAAATCTTAAAGTGCACGAAGTGCCATCTGCCATATGTATAGACTCTTCCTATAGCAGATAGAGTGACTGATAGTGTGAAGTACTCCAGGTAACAGTTAGAGGTGCACCTCAGGGTTGGTTTAGAAGTCTGAACATGGATTAGAAATAAGACACTCTTACAGTGTAGCTGTTACAGCCAGTTGATCATTTTGTTAATCTTGTTATAAAGTTACCCTTTTACAGTGAGTATAGATAGAATGCTCTTACAGTGTAGCTGTTACAGCAGATTCTTTTCTTTCCTTTTTTTTTTTTTACATCTCTCCTTGTATAGGAGGTTAGAGCCATAGTATAAGGCCTCAGGGTATTAGTAAGAAGTCAGAAGTAGTATTTCATGTTGTTGTTGTTACCCTCCTTTTTCTCCTGTTCCCTACCTTGTGGTCCTTTGATCAGTAAACTGATTCCTTTCTCAAACTGTGCCTCCTGCCTCTCCATTTTGTTGAAAATAACAACAGGTAGCCAAATAGGAAAAGAACTGCCTTACCATCATGTGGATGTACTTTGAAAGTCTGATTTCTAGTATTCAGGCAATCGAAACACTGATCCTCATATATATATATATATCATCATCATTACATATTCATTTTTCTCTCTATCCTATCTTTCTGGATCACTTCATGAGGACCCCAAAACTGGGTGCAGTACTCCAGGTGTGGCCTCAGCAAGGATCTATCCAGGAGTAGTATTAACTCCCTTTTTCTGCTATCAATGCCCCCCTGATACAGCCAAGCTTCTGATTTGCCTTGTTATAAGTCTTGTTGTACTGATTCAATTGCTTTAGGGAGTCACTGAAGATATACTCAAGGTCTCATTCCTTAGCCATGGTACTAAGTCTCATTGCTCCCATCCAGTACTCCATCCTGGGGTTCATGTTCTCTAGGTGCATCATCTTGTCTTTCTGGCATTACATTTCAACTTCCAAACCCTTGACCACCCCACCAGCTTTTGCAAGTCTCTGCATTTCCTTTATTCTCTTGCCACTATCCACCCTGCAACAGAGCTTAGTGATATCTTTGAAGGGGCACAGTCTGCCCTTGAACTCCGCACCAATGTCACTGATGAACATGTTGAAGAGTATCTGACCCAAGAAAGATCCCTGTGGAACATTCAAGTGGTTCCATCAGGAAAGGGGAAAGGGAACATTGTTTAACCAGGAGTATATCATTAAGCTGAAGCTTGTTTCCAGATGCAACTGGGGAGCACAAGAAAGTTAAGTGACTTGCTCAGGATCACACAGTATGCACCTAGGCAGCTGTGGGATTCAAACCCATGTCTTCAGATCTGTAGCTTACAGCCTTAACCCACTTCACTATACT
Source organism: Neoceratodus forsteri (assembly GCA_016271365.2). NCBI lineage: Eukaryota > Metazoa > Chordata > Ceratodontiformes > Ceratodontidae > Neoceratodus > Neoceratodus forsteri. The sequence continues at coordinate 630,331,570 of CM028132.1, forward strand.
GCCTCCTGGAGTGGTGCCATGAACCTTATTAGCACTTACAGTGCTTCCTTTTAAGTTTTCAAAGCAAGTCATGTAGGTCAAGCAGATTCTTAAGTTCATTGATAAAGTGCTTTAAGTGAAAATAACAAACAAAAGCCCTGCTGCTAAAGAGCTGCCATATGTCCATGCATTCCTAGCCCCAGTGATTCAACTCTGGCTCAAGTATCCATCAGTGGGTGTGGCTTAGGAAGAGATGTTACCTCATTAAACAGCAACATTTTGCATGGTATCTGCAAGGTTGTCATAGTAATTTGAAACAAATGTGAATGATGTGAAACAAGACTATACCTTGACAACAATGAAGAAAGTATTTTGGCTTACAACAGAAGAGTACTGTGCGGGTCTTGCAAATTCCTTTATCCACTGATATTTACTGATCAAACATAAAGCAAGCTGTTTTCTACTACCTTAACCTGATTTAAAAAAGTATTTTAAAGGGAAAGTCTCCTCAACATATTTCCGGTGTACCTCTGTAGTTTATAGGTATGAAAAATAATTTCCTCTCTTTCATCCCCCTAATTTAATCCTAATTTAAATATAAATGAGGTTGATTCACTCTGTTTCACCCTAGTTTGAAAACCTATTTGACTCTATTGCAAAGGTCATTACCCAACTCATGTAAGGCATCATGGAATTTTATGATATTTTTGTGCTAAAATCTGCATAGTTATACTGTATTAGTCAGTGCTGTTGCTGTCCTCTGCAGTCCCTGTGTTCTTGTCTTATGCAGACCATGAAACTTGTCAAGGTATTCTGTAGTATGTGCCTTGCTGTTTTCAGTAATTTAAAGTATATCTAAGTTAGAAAAAAATATTTTAGAGAACACAGGGACTTCACAAGACATGTAACAGTACTGAATGAGAGTATAACTTCTGCTGGCTTGTGCAGATATGCATAATCAACTCCCATAATGCTTTGCATGGGTGGGTGGTGACCTTTGCAATAGGAACAAACAGGTTTTCACAGCACAGTAAAACAGACTAAAGCAACTCCATTTGTATTTAAGTCAGGTTGAAATGAGGGAGATGAAAAATGTGAATCATTGTTCATGCAACAAACTACATAGGTACATAGAAAATAGATTACAGGGACTTGCCCTTTAAGTGCCAACCAGGTTTGTGAGGTGAAAGATAGAGATCACAGAGTCACAGCCATGTGATCACCACCAGAATCCTTGTCTTGGAAGTTGCATCTGGTCCATTTTGATTTGGTGGAACCACCATGGGCAGGTGAGTCAGGGCCATGATGCACAAAAGAGAAAGAACGAGTATCTGAAGCAGAAAAGAAGAAAATTGTGGTAAGCCAACAAGCAGTTTAGATAGATTCTCATTAATGCACAGGATCAAAAATGCATTCATATTTAAACAAATGCTATAAAAAGTTATAAACATTGGTTTAGATCCCATTGATTATTTAAGCCTTTTGGTTTGGCACTATGTATATCCACAAGCTCTCTTTTCTCAGTGTATATCCATAAGCTCTCTTTTCTCAGTAGCTCCCCCCCCCCCCATGGGTCAGGACCATTTCAATGCCCATGAATTTTAACTGCTTGGGATCTGATCAATGTTTTTCAAAGAAGTGGTAGCCCGCCAGGGTATCTACTTTATGGTAGATGGTGGAGAGAATGTGCTCTTGTATCTGTACTTCAAGGCAATGGATTGTTCTTCCCATGTACATTAAGTTGCATGGACACCAGAGTACATAAACCCACAATTTGGTGATACAGCTTATAAGTTCCTTGATTTGTACTATTCTGGTATTGTCCCATTGGCAGGTAAATTATTTCCCTGGTACACCATAAGAGCACATATTGCAGTTGTGATTCTTAAAAACCCATTAGATTTTTGTGGTAGTCAATTTCTGTGGTTCTCTGTTACCTCAGATTTAAATCTGCTGTGTACTAGGGAATCTTTCAGACTGGTAGCTTTACTAAATGTGATACATGGCTTAGTCCCTCCTGCTCTTGCAACATTCTCCTCTCCCATTGGTATGGAACAATTCCTGTGGATTACGTCTCCAATTTTCTCAGCTATACCATTGAATTCTCTGACAAATGTCACAGAACCAACATTTGTTTATTTTTTCTGGAGGAAAGATTTGGTCTTAGGGGTTATGATAAACCGCTGTTAGAAAGATCATTTAATAAGACCAAGAATTTTGACAGACAGGAATTACTATACAGTAATAATAATCAGAACAAGAGAAATAAACAACAAAAAAATGTTGGTCCTGTGACATTTGTAGAAAAGGAGCCAACTCACCAAATCAAATAAACATATTTTTTTATTGTCTGTCTTTTTTTGCCTTTTCTATTTATTTTTTATTTTTTCGTTCCTTTAAGGTACAGCATCAATTTACAAGCACTACAAATGTTTCAGAATCACTCCTTCATCAGTGTATTGCACTGTCCTATATAAACAAACTATATCAATTAAAATGTAGTTCCTTATTGGAAAGCATAAATTCATAACAACTATTTGTGTTAGAAACTCACCTTAAAAGGGTTGCACACCTTTCCAAATTATTTAAACTTATATGTGCCTCCTATCTGGAATCATAAAAAATGGCTGAAATCATTTAGTTGTCATTTCTACTTTTTTTTCTTTTTTCTTCTCTCAATGTACAGTACTTATACAAAAACAATATAGCTGCATAATATTCCAGTACACTTACTAAATTTAAGAATTAATACTGTTCCGCAAACCTAATTCAGTAACTTTGTTTCCCATAAAGTGTATTGTAGACAAACAGAATATATAAACCTCCATTACATTATGTAAATTTCTTTCACATAAACATATAATTCCTGCAACCTGTTTCCTCAGTTTACTTAACTAAAAAAAACATTGCTCAGAATAAAGTATCTTATTTTCCTATTCAGAGCATAAGAGACTTTATTCTGAGTGATGTTTTTTAGTTGTCAACCATAAAGTAAACAAAAAGTAAACATCCTCATGGGCTACCACTTCATCAAAAAACATTGATCAGACCCCAAACAATTAAAAGTCATTGGCATTGAAATGGTCATCCCAACCCTTGGGAGAGTGGGTGACAGACTAAAACAGCTACTGAGAAAAGAGAGCTCATGGATATACAGACTAAATAGTGCTAAACCAAAAGGTTTAAAGGATCAATGGGATCTAAAACCATTTTCATTTTAGCTTGCGTACACGCACAAGCAACACCTTGTGGTAGTAGCACATTTCAAAGGTGTGTCAGTGTTGTGGCAAATGCAGGGGACACTTTAGTGAGTGTGTCCCTAGCTGCCAATCAGTGAGTATGCTAGCAATGACAGTAGACTTCAAAGAGAGCTAAAAACTTGAAAGAAATCTGCCACTGCAATCAGGTGCAGTTTTGTCATTGCAGCAGCAGATGACAAGACTCCGGCCATGCGCATTACAGTGAACAGTAATGCGCATGACCGGAGTTACGAACAAATTATGAAATGGCATAAATGTGGCACACTGGGATTCCACCCCAGTGTGCTGAAACATGGCGGCTCCCGTTGCCCACCACACAGTCCTGAAAAGCTGACATCGGGGGTGCCCAATCCCCATGTTGGCATGTATTGTATTTCCTCCCCATTAAATGTGGCACACTGGGAGCCAACCCCAGTGTGCCAAAACATGGTGGTTCCAGCCACCCAACACACACTCCCAAAAAGCTGGCATCAGGGTGCTCAATTCCTGTGTTGGCATGTATCCCCTCTTCCTCCCCATTAATGTGGCCAACTGGGAGCCCACCCCAGTGTGCCAACATTTTTTTATTTTCTTCCAACACTGGGATGCCCACTCCCAGTGTCAGATGGGCCCCCCTCACCCCAAACCCCCTCCAAATGATTTGACAGTATCGGGGTACCCAATCCCCATATCGGCATGCCCCCCACCACTATTATCGTGCACTGGGAGTCCACTCCACTGTGCTCACATTAATAAAAATGTTTTTCCCTGTGAAAGAAGAAAACCTTCCTTCGCTGGTTATTTTTTTCTACCTGCAAAAAAGGAAATAGTCCATTGTTGTCTCGACATCCCCCCATCCCAACCATCCCTCTGCGCACCCACCTCCCCACTCTTACCTCACCCCATGCTTACCTCTGGAGGTTGGGCACAGTCATCTTCTGTGAACTGGGACACATCTTCACTCTTCAAATCCAAACCGCAAAATCAAGAATCTAAGGTAAGCCGTATAATGGGACTCAATGGGGTGTCAACTTAGGTTGATATCTCAGCCATTGTTTTGGAATTTTGGCCCACAATTTTCAGCATGGGGTTCTTGGGACCCCACCTCATCAACACTGGCACTGTCATTTCATTTCTCAATCCTGAGAGGTGATTTCGCAGTCACTGTGTGGAATCATCTTTTAGGACTGATTAATGAAATGACAGTACCACTGTTCATGAGGGGAGGTCCCAAAAAGTCACTGTTGCAAATTTGGTGAAAAAATCCCAAACAATGACTGAGTTATGAGCATGCATTGCATGATTTCTATGCACGTTCATAGCTTCGCCATTTTTTAATATTTTCACTCCTGATTTTCAACAATGCAATTTTTTCACACCTCCTTATCAATAGTATCAACAGTAGAAAACAGGAAGTTGTTATCCCTCTGTACAGACAGTTGGTGAGACCCCATCTGGAGTACAGTGTGCAGTTCTGGAGACCTCATCATCGCAAAGACATAGACAGAGTGGAGGCTGTTCAGAGGAGGGCAACCAAAATGGGGCAGGGTCTACACCAGAAGACATATGAAGAGAGACTAAAGCAGCTTAATATGTATACTCTTGAAGAAAGGAGGGAGAGTGGGGACAGGATAGAAACTTTCAAGTACCTCAAGGGAATTAACAAAGTCCAAGAGGGTAGCATCTTTCAGAAAAAGAGATGTGCAAGAACATGGAGGCACAATTTGAAGACAGAGGGGGATAGCTAAAAGGTAATGTTAGAAAGTATTTTTTCATGGAGAGGATTGTGGATGCATGGAACAGTCTTCCTGAGGAGGCTGTGGAGTCAAGAACAATGGGAGAATTCAAGAATGCATGAGTCAGACATAAAGCAATTCTAGTGGGGGGTAGGAGAAAGTAAGCTGTTGGTTAACTAGACTCTGCAGCTTATCCATCAGGTAGGGAAATGTGAAGACTAGGTGAGCCAAGAGGTCCTTATCTGCCATCAGATTCTATGTTTCTATGTCTATGTTTCTATAGCTGTCATTTTTCACATCCTACCCAAAATGTGTTTTTGCATCTGTTGCGCAGAATGGCACGGTCGCTGTGGGAAATCAACTTTTGGTACAGAGTAACACAATCACAGTGTCACTGTTCATGAAGGGAGGTTCCAAAATGCCCATGTTGAAAATTTGGTGGAAAAATTCAAAAAAATGATTGTGTTACGGGCGTGCATTGTGCAGTTTCTATGCATGCTCTTAACTTTTCCAATTTATCATATTTTCACTCCAGATTTTCAACATTGCCATTTTTTCACACCTCCTCATGAACAGTACAGCTGTCATTTTTCACATCCTGCCCAAAATGTGTTTCCACATCTGTGGCACCGAATGGCTCAGTCACTGTGCAAAATTACGTTTCAAGATCGAGTAACAAAATTATACTGCCACTTCTTATGAGGTGGGGTACCAAAAAACCCATGTTAAAAATTTGGAGTGAAAATACCAACAAACGCCAGGGTGTTAGGGTTTCCAACTGTAACGCCTCACCCTTTACAGACTGACAGGCTTCAGGGGTGTGACTTGGGTTCATTGGCCCTAATGATCACACCATTCCACCACCACCTTGCAGCCATTGACAGGCATTGAGGAGTGCCTTAGGGTCTTCAGCCGTAACGTTCACCCCATTCTCCTGTGCTGCACCCATCTCAGCTTATTTCCTCGTGGAATGGGGTGAGTGTAAGGGCCGAAAACCCCAAGGCACATGACGACACCTGTTGCTGTCTGCAGGGTAGGGTGAGGTGGAATGGTGTAAGCGTCATGGCCAATGACCCAAAGGCACACCACCAATGGCCTTTCAGTCTCTGGTGGTGTGGGAGTTGGCATTAGTTCAATACTTCATTGCCATTCCTATTATGCATCACTCTAACTCTTAACTAACTCCTGCACTACCAATGCCAATGCCAGCAAGCCAACTTTCAGCATTGACAAATGCTTGTTATAACTTGTTGTAACATTTGGTGAAATTTGAATGCATTTTTGATCTTGTGAATTAATTAGAATTCATTTAAGCTGCATGCATGTTGGCTAACTACAGTTTTCTTCTTTTCTCTTTCAGATACTCTGTCTTTCTCTTTTGCTTCTCCCTGGCTCACCTGCCTATGTTTAATGCCCCAAACCAAACTGGACCAGAGGCAATTGCCAAGAGAAGGATTCCTGGTGTGATCGCATAGTTGAGGCCCAGAGAGCTCTATCATCTACTTTACACATCTGGTTGGCACTAAAAATACTTTTTTTTAAAATCACGTTAGGGAAGTAGAAAACAGCTTGCTCTAAGTTTTATCAGTAAATGTAACTGGATAAAGGAATTTGCCAGACTTGTAGAGTGCTGTTCTGCTGTATAGCTAATTCTGTAAAGTGTAAAATACTTTTTTCATTGTTGTCAAGACATAGTCTTGTTTCACATTTCACATTTGTTTAAAATTACTATGACAACCTTGCTGATGTTATGCAACATGTCACAATGTAAATTACATAACATCTCTCCCTAAACCATGCCACCTGATAAAGATTTGAGCCAGAGTCAGAGTGCCACGGATATGACTGCATGGACATACAGGAGCTCTTCTGTAGTGGGACTTGTGTTTGTTACTTTCACTTTGAGCACTTTGTCAGTTAACTTACTGATCTGCTTGATCTGCTGGATTTGCTTTGAAAATTGAAAAGGAAGTGCGATCAGTGCTAATAAATTCTAATGATTAAGCAGACTTAGTCATCCCATTGCTTCTTTACCTTCTTGAGTGCAAATACCTTTGTAACTCTCAGACCACTACAGAACCCCATTCATGATCTCCTTGTCTTCTGATTTATTCCTACTGAACACTACTCTCTGCTGTGTCCCCTTCTGTCACTTACCTAGCAAGGTACTTCTTTATGCCGATGATGCTTTTATCAGTTCCAAAAACCCCTACCTTGGCAGCCTCACAGCCATTCTCCAAAGTAACTTCAGGTCACTAGAAAACTGGCTCTCCAATAACAAACTGGTCCTTAATTTAAAAAAAAAATGCTCTTCTCTAGTATCACAAAGAAGGGGAAAGTTCCACCCTTTGTCATTCAAAATGGCCAGAGGCAAAACCTTGAACAGATGAAGACATTCAAATACGTAAACATAACTCTGGATGACACCTTATCTTTTGCCACCCATGTTGACAGTCTATTGGCCATAGTTAACAGAAGACTGTGCACCCTGTGCCAGAACTGGAACAATATCACTGGGGTTGCAAGATGCCTTACTGTAGGCAGCTCCATTTTGTCAATTATAGATTATGGCCTCCCTGTCTACACAGCTGCCTGTGACACGATGCTAAACAGAGTAAATCTGATCTGTAATAAGGCATGCCACTTCATACTTGGTGTACAAAACCACACTCATAGTAATATCCTTTAAACACTCACTAACTGGCTACCTTTACCCTGCAGAATAAAGCTCCAAACCTGTTTGCTAGCCAAAAAGGTGTTCCTGGGCCTAACTCTCCCTGCTTTAACAAATTGGTTCCATACCATTTCCAACCAATAAAACAGCAAGCATATGGCCAAGAATGCCATTAGGACTCAATTCTGGTGTACTCAGCAGGGAAAGCAGTCATGTGCTGTCAGGGCCACTAACTGATTAAATGAACTGTCTGATACTCTGCTGAATCTCCCCAAAATTAATCAATTTAAGAGAGTTTTGCAGTCTGCCCTTGCAGTCCATTGCAATTGTAACTGTTAAGCAGTTTCATTCAGTTTCTCTCTGTACATATCTTGTGACATTTTTATATAATGATCTGTATGAATCTTTTCAAAACCGCATGTAATTGAACTATCTTAAAGGAGTACTACACCCCATATCTTATAAATGTTTTTTGTTTCCTTATCCACAGACAACTCTTTGTGTGTAGCTGTTGGGGATATATGTGATTACTTTAGTTTATTTTCATTGTTCATACCAGTAATATTCACTGTTCATACCAGTCTCTGTAACTAGCCTTGGGGTCTCCATTTTCTGCTTGTTGAAATCTCATTGTCCATGAGAGCTGCATTAGCATGTGAGAACATGATGCCACAGCACCCATTTACACCATGTATTTCTATGCTGAAAGTACATACAGTCACAGCCAAAGACATGGTCAGATATTTCTTGAAATTTCTGTGATATTTCTAGAGAAAGTTCTTGCTTTCTGCAGTTTCATAGTAGGGCCAGCAGAGAAAATCTCTTTAAAAATATTGTGAAATATCCAGAAATATCTGACCATTCTTTTGACTACAACTGTAGGCTGAAAAAACTCTCTGAAAACACACAGAATGAATGCAAGTTAAAGGGGGAAACCCTGCATGACATTCAAGACAGTTTGCCAAGATTAATTGAAGGTAAATGTAGTATTTCACCCTTTGCTACAACTTGTCTGGTTGAATCCTACGTAAGCAGACAGGCATACTGTGGAATTTAAATGGTGCTGACACATCATGTGTGCTTATGCAGCTCTCAGGCACAAAGAGATTTCAACAACCAGAAAATGGAGACCCCTAGGATAGTTACAGGGACTGGTATAAGCAGTGAAAATAAATAGGGTTGCCCCCTTAAAGGGACAGACCCCATTGTCCACAGGACCATGGCCAAGGAGTGTGGGTAGCCAGAGGCAAGAGAAAGAAGGAAGAGGGGAGGGTGAGGGAGGGTGGGGTGGGGAGGAAAGTGGGAGGAGCTTGGTGAGGTCACAAAAAGGGAGGGACAATGATGTCAGGGATGGAGTGAGGTGGGAAGCAGGGATTGGAAGAGAGGAAGAGAGTGAGAGGGGTGAGCTACAGGGATATTTAAAGGCTTGGACAGGCCAAGGAGCTCACAGTTTTGCTCCAAGAGAATTTTCCACGAAGAAGCACATCAATTTGGCAATTGTTTTCTGAGTTAGATTGGTTATTGAGCCATTGGGCTGCTTTCTATAGACATTCTGAGTTAAAACACATGGGTGTTTTAAGGCAATATTTACTGGGAAGCTAAGTATATAATAAGGTTTACTGAAAACTTGGAATGGAGCATTTTCTGACAACTACAAATGAGTATTGCAGTTGGTGAAAGAATAAGGTAAGTTTTAAAAAAAGCTCACTTTTGTAATGTCTTTGTGCTGGAGGACAGACTATGAGATAAAAAAGTTGGTTGCAGTGTGTATGAGAAAGGTAGATTTGAGCAGAATGGTGTGGGGCTGAAGAGGGGGGCAATTTTGGCACCAAAGGCAGAGGCCCGGTAAATGGCAGGCAGTAATTTCCTCCAACGGGGGCCAGCGCAGGCAAAAATGATAGTGGCAAAAACCCAGAATTAGGGTGGTGGAAGCAGCTGCCCTGCACCATGCAATTTGTCTGGTAGGGGGTGCAGGGCATATTTCTGCTGTTTAGTGCAATCATAACTACCTGGTATGCTGCAAGAACTAACAGTGGGAGTGAAGTCAGAACTGCTCTAAATATAAGAGAGTATAACAACAGTAGCAGCAATCAGGGCTTGTGAGTGTTAAGAGGATTACCAATAGTGCAAGATATGTTTGCGTGCTCACGCCGGTTGGAGACTAATTTCAAGTGGCCTTCACCATTTCAACTTGCTTTTTACTCTGAAGGATAGTGAGAGGGGGTTTGCAGGTGAGAGGATATGGAATACTGTATGACAAGCATTATGAGAATTCACTCAGTCCTGCTAAAGCTAGCAAACTTTCAGTGCAGGCTAAGTAGCCTCAGAGTTTGTGTTACTGGGATGAGAAGCAGAGATTGGAAGAAGCAGGGCAGGCCAATGGGTATTCAGGCAGGAGAATTAAACAAGGACAGAGGGGCTGTGGAAGTGGGGATTTTGTTGTGCTGGAATGCAGAAAGCACGAGAGGAGTGGGGGTATTTGACCCAGAGGAATGTGTGGTGTGTGATGTCAGTGCCATGCGGTCTCCACCATTTTAGGACACTGCAGTGCGATAGGTGGCCACAAGCATGCAGTGAAGCAGCAATGAATATGAAAGAACATTAGGCTCATTATTCCCTGTGGGGGGGAGTAATGATTTCATCTTTTTTCACAAGATGCAGTAAAAGGGGTACTCACACTTGGCCATTAAAAAAAATGTTAACAGTTTGTTAATGGGGAGTTTATAACACTTTATTAACAAGGGGTGCCCCACTCTTGGGAAAGGGCATGACTTGTTGTAAATGGGAAGGCATTTTTTGCCCAGGGCAGGGAACACGGAACTGGGGAAGTGGCTATACAGTGGAGCTGGTGCTAATAATGATGCATTGTGGGCCCCCCAGGGGGTGGAAAGTGTATACCAGGTTCATTACCTAAGGGTCAGCAACAGCATCACAGCCTTCTGATATAGCATTGGTTTCCAAAAAAAAAAGAAGAGGAAGAGAAAAGGGAGTCTTTGAAACTTGGCTGCGAAGTGGTTGGGGGAACAGACAACTGGGGATTGGGGGACACCCTGCCAACAGCAGGAGGAGGTGACCTGGTACCAGGGTCAATGATCCTAATGGTATTTGTTATGTGTTCCAGCTATTACAAGCAAAACATGGCTCCCAGGAAGAACAAGCCCAGTAAGGGAGAGTGCCACCAAACAGTGATGGAGCTAGTGTCAAAAGCGAACCTGTTGCTGTAGACTGCAGAACCACCCAATACCGGCAAGGGCAGGAAGCGAAACGGGGATAAGCAGCAGGGAGTGAGGAAGGACAAACAGTCACCCGGGGCTCTGGTAGAGCTGGAAAACCTTACAATGGGACCAATCATCACCCAACCACCTCCGATGATGCGTCACAACCCACAGCTGTGCTCGCAACAAGGTAATAAGGAAGTCATCCTGGAAAGCAGCGTGAAAGAATATGTGGAAACAATGTGCAAAACGATGGGGGATAATGAGGTGGGGCAGTCTGAAAAAGCAAATTAAGAGCAAAGAAAATGGAGAGGACAAGGGCAACGAGGGCACGTCACTAGGAAAAAGAAGAGTAAGTGTTGAGATTGGGGTGCCAGGGGTGCGGATCGGGGACCATGTTCCCATAGCCACCAAAGAAAAATTTTGGAAGGGTGAATTCATGGATATTTTGGCCCTTGCCAACATAGGCAATCTGGACAAGTATCAAGAGAAGGAGAGCTTTGAAAAAAAGGACAAGGTGGCAGCCATGGTCCTTTTAGGGAAAGGGGAGACAGAGAAGCCTATGAAGGGGAAGACGTGGGACAATTGGTCTACCGGGTTTACAGATTTTATGGCTATAGTGATAAAGAAAAGGCCTAAATTGGCCACACCCCTACTGACTTATTCATTAATCATAAAGAATGCTTACAAAAAGGGTGGTTTTAGTTGGTAGAAATATGATGAAAAGTTTAGAGAAAGAATGGCACATTTTGGGGATGCAAAATAGGATGCCTGGCAGATTGACCTGTGGTTGGAGATCTATACGGGGGGACCAATAATGAAGGGGAAGGAAAGAGAAAAGGGGGGGTAATGGCAGAATGTTGCTGGGCATACAACTGAGCCTTTTGCTCATGGTCAGACTGCTGCTTCTGACATGCTTGCTCCAAATGCGGGGGCAACCACCAGGCCTCCAAGTGCAGATACAACTGGGAAAAAGGCCACGCTAGTCAGGAGGGATCCTATAGTCAGTACTTTTGGGGACATCAGACAGGGTTTAGGGGACAACAGTGGGGGAGAGGCACCCGGGGTAGGACAACAGGACAATTGGGGGGGACAGGACATTTCTCCCAGCCCGCATCCCCAGAAGAGTGGAAGTGTTGGAGGAGTGGCTGTAGCCCTACCCGTATAAGGTGGCTGTGGACAGTACTGAGAGGCTTCCAGGAGGGTTTCAGTCTGCACTTTAATGGGGCCCAAAAGGAGACAGAAGCAATTGGAAAGGAGATAGCAGCAGGCAGGATGGAAGGTCCATTTGAGCAACCACCTTTGCCAAAACTAGGAATCTCACCCCTTGAGCTGGTCCCAAATAAGCAGCCAGGGGAGTTCTGGGTGATACTCAACCTGTCTTATCCAGAGGGGAATTCAGTCAATGACCAAATCAGGGAGGAGGATAGCCGGCTGACATACATCACCTTGCAGGAGGCAATCTGATTGGTTAGAGCAGCAGAGGGGGCATTGTTAGCAAAGACCGACATTGAGGAGGCCTTCCATTAAGTTCCAGTTCAGCTGGAAGATTGGGACCTCTTGGGTTTTAGGGTCGGGGGGCCTACTATTTTGACAAGACCATGCCCATGGACTGTTCCATTGCCTGTGTGACATTTGAGATGTTCAGCATATGGTTGCAATGGATTTTCCAAGAGAAGTATGGGCACTAGACAGTAGTCCATTATTTGGATGACTTTCTTTTCATAGGACAAGGGTGGGAGCTGACAGAGAGGATGTTGTGGGATTTTGAGAACCTGTGCCAGGAGTTAGGGGTGCCTCTAGCTCCAGAGAAGACAGAGGGGCCTAGCAGAAGCATTGAGTTCCCAGGCATTGAAATAGACATGGATGGGGGGCTATTCTGACTGACTGAAGAAAAAGTGAACAAACTGAAGTCACAACTGGGAGCAGTCAAGGACCAGTGAAGGGTACAGCTCCAACAAGTTCAGCAGCTCATGGGGCATTTGAATTTCACTTGTAGAGCTGTAGGAACAGGTTGCACATTTACATAGTGCCTGGCAAGGGCAACACAAGCAGCATCTAAGCCGCACCATTGGGTGGACATTAACAAAGGGGTTAGGGAGGATTTAGAGGTATGGGACATGTTTCTAAGCAGATAAAATGGCAAGATCTTTTGGCAAGATGAATGGGTATTTAACAAGACCTGCAACTATATACTGATGCAGCCGGGAGCATAAGGATGGGAGGGGAAATCATTCACCACAGTTTGGCTCACAGAGTGGGCCTGAGCTGGATTAATGATGGATATCACATTCTTGGAGATATTCCCAAATTTGGGCAGCCATGGAAGTCTGGGCCGAGATGCTGCAGAACCAGAAAGTCACTTTCTGGAGTGACAGCAGAGCAGTGGTGGATGTGTTGAACAGCAGAGGGGGTGATGTCCATGCAAGCCCTAAGACAACCAGTGATCAGAGGACTAACACTCAATATGTCATTTAGGGCTAGACATATAGATGGTAGAGACAACATGATAGCTGACTGCCTCTCTTGCCTACAGATGGACAAGTTCTGTGCCATCGCCCCAGAAGCAGAACCAAGGCAGAAGCCAGTTCCGGATTACGTCTAGAGGATTGGATTGGGGGAGCTGAACATTTGTTTCAGAACTCCTGGTCTTCCAGGACCCTAAAAGCCTACAAAACCTCATGGAGGGCCTTCCAGGGTTTCTGAGCACAGAATGGCAGTCAGGTAAGTGGGGTTGTGACAGGGGAGCAGGTCGCACAATTTATTGTAATGGGGTGGAAGAACCAAATGGCCCATGCAACCATGGGGGTATACCTGGCTGTGATAAGCCAGGTGTGTATATTGAAAGGGTGGGAGGATCCCACAAGATCTAAGCTCATAAAACACATGATGCAAGGCTGGCAGTGAGAGGCCAGGAGTTTGCTGGACAAAAGGAGACTGGTGATGGAGGAACTACTAGGAAGGCAAGTACGGGTTCTGCACCATGTTTGCAGCTCTCACAGTGAAGCAGTGCTGGTTAAAGCATTGTTCACCACAGTGTACAATGGGGCTTTCTGAGTCACTGAGGTTGTAGGGCATGGCAGAGCAGGCTGAATGATGGTTTGCAGTGGGAAGACATAACATGGTATGGGGATCGGGTTTCAATTTTAGTATGGAGGTCCAAAACCAACCAGGTTGGAAAAGGGGCAAGGTGGAACTGCAGCGCTTCAGGCAAACATCCATCTGCCCAGTGACAGCCCTGCATGCATGCATGCATGCACAGCAGGGCACCCACAGGAGGTGTTCCCATTACTCTTTGTACATGGGAACGGGACCCCGGTGAAGGGGTCACAGATAGTGGCCATGTTGAAAAAAGGTATGATGTTCTTAGGGGAAGACCCGATGGGGTACTTCTCCCATTCATTTACAATTGGAGCAGCCTTGGAGATGGCAGCCATGGGGAGCACACCAGGGGATATCAAGAAAAGAGGGAGGTGGTCTTCTGACTGTTATAAAAGATATGTTTGCAATACATTGCCTAAATAATAATATTATCTTTATCTCCTTCCATTTTAGCAGGCTGGGCATAGTCCGGAGAAGTTACCAACAAGATGAAATAGGGGAGCTAGAGGATGGGAGGGGGAACAAAGGATGGGTGGTTAGTAACTTCTATTTGTTTATGGTTCCCAGGAGAAAGGACACAGAGGCTGGAAGCCTGGATATGCAGCCACTCCTTCATACATTGGGCAAAGAAGTGGGCAGCCAGGAGGCCCAGGGGGAGGCAGCTGTACCAGGATCTCAGTGACATCAAATTGACCTGGAAGGGAGAAAGAGGCATGAAATGGGCCCAGCTGATACCAACACTCAGAGAGTTAAGAAGGGGACATAGCCAACCTGATTTAATTATGATTCACTTAGGAGGCAATGACCTGGGGACCAGACCATGGTTGGACAACTTTTTTCAGATCAAAAGGGATGTGGAGCAGATTATGGAATGGTGGCTAGAAATGACCCTAATATGGTCAGACATTGTTCCACAAAGAGTGTGGAGACATGTGGATAGCCACAAATCCCTGGACAGGGCTTGGAAGTGTATGAATGCCAGGGTAGGAAGGATATTTGACAGCATTGGAGGTGCGGTAGTGCACAGGGGGATAGTGGAAGAGCGAGATGAGTATTACAGAGGGGATTGGGTACACTTCTCCAGTTTAGGGCTGGCACAGTTTAATGAGGAGATCGGCAAGATTATTGGGCACTGAGTGGGGGCAGAAATTGACTAGAACAGGTCCTGTCCCCCTCTCCTGCTGATATAGGGGGGAGTCCACCATCTGTTGCAGGTAGGAGGTGGACTAGTGGAAAAATAGAGGAGGGGGAATGAGAAAAGTGGAGTTAAATTGGGCGCGGGGACAAATAAATTAACATGTAAGAAAAGAAGTGAAAGAAATTCAACAGAAAGTGGGGTGTCAGAGCGTACACTAGCACCCCGTTGGAATGAAGAAAGATGACAGAAGACAGCCCCCCATGACAAACATCTAGGGGGGAGAAGAGGACAGAGAATATAAGAAATAAGAGGACAATGGGCAATAAAAATATAGAAAATGATTATTGGAAAAATAATTATGGCATAATGTAGAGATGCAATGGAGGATGTAAATATGTTGAACAGAGAAATATGCAAAATGAATGTATAAGAACAAAAGAGAACATTTAAGTAAATTGATTGCCAAATTGAGCACCCACACATACTTGTCCATGTATTTCTTGGTGGGGTTTCTGAGAGACAAAGAGGGTTGCCCCCGTAAAGGGGGAGACCCATTGTCCTCAGGACCAAGGCCAAGGAGTGGGGGTAGCTAGAGGCAAGAGAAAGAAGGAAGAAGGAGAGGGAGGGGGGTGGGTGAGGGAAGTGGGAGGCTTGGTCAGGTCACACAAGAGGAGAGATGATGATGTCAGGGATGGAGTTAGGTGGAAAGCAGGGATTGGAAGAGAGGAAGGGGGAGTGAGCTACAGAGTTATTTAAGGGTGTGCACAGGCCAAGTAGCTCACAATTTTGCTCCAAGAGAATTTCCCACCCACCCAGCCCAGAGTTTGGCAATAAGGGAGATGTGTGGTCATTCGACAGGTGGAGCGCAGGTGAGTGATGTTGGACTGCTGAAGGTGGATGGCAGATAAAAGGCCAGAAGGCTGGAAAAATAATGAAGGGGGGAAGGAGAAAAGGGGAGGTAAATTGTGCAAGGGGACAAATAAATTAACATGTAAGAAAAGAGGAGATTGGGTCATTTGGTCCGATAATTACTTGGTGTTGTTCTCGTCTGGAGCCACCCCGGTAGCCCTCCCACTGCAGAGATGGTCGGCTATCACCCTTTGAGGGGGTTGACCCCTGAGGGTTTTCTGGTGGTGGCTGCCCTATCTAGTGTGTATAGTGCATGTGTTGGGGTGTGTGCGTGGCAGTGGATGCCTATAATAAGGCACTTGCTGGTGCGCTTGACTCCTTCCCACCAGTCCGTGTATGAGTCAGGTCTTCTCACTTGAGGTTCCCTTCATATGATTGTGAGCTCAAGAGGATGAAGACCTTGGGTCAGAGATTAGAGTGCTGCTGACAGAAGTCTGGCCTGTAGGTGGACAAACTGGCCTTGCGTGTGCACTATGGTGCATACCAGGGAACAATTAACCATAAGGAGGCAGAATTCCTGTCCAGGGTGATTGCTGCCAGGAGGAACTGACCAACTATGCTCTTTCGGACTGTGGACAGGCTTCTCCATCTTTACTGTCTACAGCCGAAGGTAGCTTTTTCTAATGCATTGTGCGAAGAGTTTGCTCGGTTCTTCTCGGACCGGGTGTCTGCCATTGGGCAGGGGGTTCTGCCAGTGGGTCAGAGTTTGGCCGACAATGGGTGACCAGAGAGCTCTAAGCCTGGTTGGGGTGAGTTTAGACCAGTAGAGGTGGCTGAGGTCATTGAGATTGCTTCCAAGCTTCGGCACACCTTTTGCAAACTGGACCCAGTGCCAACTCGTTTCTTAATGAGATGTGTTGACTCCATTGTCCCGGTGTTTGCCTTGATTGTCCAGTGTTCCTTGTCAGAGGGGGTCTTTCCCGATTTCTTGAAGGAGGCATTGGTGAGACCCCTTCTGCAAAAAACATTGTTGGACCTGAGATCAAGGCAAATTACCGTCCTATCTCCAATCTTCCATTTTTGGGTAAGATTGTGGAGAAAGTGGTGGTGCTTCAGCTTGAGGAGCATCTTGTGGCCCATGATCTATATGAGCCGCTCCAGTCTGGGTTTTGTGCAAGGCATAGAACAGAAACTGTGCTGGTTCAGGTGCATAATGACCTCCTTAGGCTAGAGATCGAGGGGAAGGGACAATTCTTGTTCTCCTTGATCTCTCTTCAGCGTTTGACACGGTGGACCATCGAGTGTTACTTGACCACCAAAGGGAATTCTGTGGACTTGCTGGCACTGTCATCTGCTGGTTTGAGTCTTTTCTATCTAACAGGAGGCAGAAGGTAGTGATGGGAAATTTCTCCTCCTCCCTGGGCCACCTGTCATGCGGGGTTCCCCAGGGTTCGGTCTTGTCACTGATGTTGTTTGCCGTGTATATGCTGCCCTTGGGAGAGCTCATTAGGAAGTACAGTCTGGATTTTCATTGTTATACTGATGATACCCAGCTATATTTTTCCCTTTGCCCCTGGAACATCTCATGCAGTAGAAGTGCTTAATAGTTACCTCGCTGAAATCAATGACTGGATGGCCTCCAGCTGGTTGCGACTGAACCACGATAAGACGGAGGTACTGGTGGTGGAGTTGAACAGAGGGTGTGATAGGTTGGCCTCTGGTGTAGAGACAGGGCTTTTTCTTGGCTCAGTACCATTGAAGGCCTCTTCTAGGGTGCGGGATCTGGACGTTATTCTTGACAGTGGATTGACACTTGAGTTTCAAGTGTCTTCCACTGTCTGTACTATTTTTATCATCTGGGGAATATCTCCAGGATAAAGCCCCTAGTTCCACCACAGGACCTCCCCACCTTGGTACTTGCCTTTGTGATGTCCAGGCTGGACTACTGTAATGCACTCTATCTTGGGGTCTCTAGGGGTACCCTGAGCTGACTGCAGCTGGTGCAGAACGCTGCAGCTAGGTTGTTGACAGGACAGCCTAAGTACTGTTATATTACTCCGGTGCTGCATCAACTGCACTGGCTACCAGTTAGGTGGATGGTCCTCTTTAAGGTGGGTTTACTCACCTTTAAGGCCCTACACAGCCTGGGCACTGGTTACCTGAAGGACCTTCTCAGTCCTGCTGTCTCGGTCCACTCCCTCCGCTCCTCCTCGAGAGGCCTTCTTGCAATTCCCTGGATGAGGTTAAAAACAGCTGATGACAGAGCAATTAGTGTCGCTGCTCCCATCCGGTGGAATTCACTTACTCCAGCTGTTAGGGAGGCCCCTTCTGTGGAGGTATTTAAAGCCCACCTCAAGGCCTTCTTGTACAATCAGGCCTTCCCAGACTGTGCTTTATAGTGCTTGCCTATTTTTAGAATCTACCTTTAGGTTAGCCCTGGCTTTTTAGGTATTTGTTGTTGCTGCTTAGGCTAATGTCTATATAAATTTTGTTTTTTGTTGATATGTTGTGTGTTGCATTTGTGATACTGTTATGCATTTTGTTTTATAATGCATAGTATTTATTTTTAAAATGTTTGGCTCCCATAGCCTCCGGGATGGGCACCTCTTAAATAAAATTTGCCTTGCCTTGCCAATTCTACAGAAAGTAGGGGGTCAGAGCATACACTAGTACCCACTTTGAATGAAGGAGGATGACAGAAGTCAGCCCCCATGACATACATTTGGGAGGGGGGAGAAGAGGACAAAGAACAGAAGAAATAGCAGGATAAAGGGTAAAAAAGTGTACAAAATGATTACTGGAAAAATGATTATGGCATAATGTAGAGATGCAATGGAGGATCTGGTAAATATGTTGAACAGAAAAATATGCAGTATGAATGTATAAGAACAAAAGAGAACATATAAGTAAACTGATTGCCAAATTGAGCACCCACACATACTTGTCCGTGTATTTCTTGGTTGGGTTTCTGAGGGACAAACTAAAGCAAACATGTATTTGTCCCCAACAGCTACATGAAAAGACTTTTCACTGGTACTTTAATAAACCTCATCACTTTTTTCTACTCCAGTGAGCAGCATCTTTACTATGGTGATGGTGAGTGCGGGACTTAATTGATTTTGATTTACTGTTTTTTATCCTGGCACCCCAGCCTTGTGCACTCATCTTTTTGAAAATGGCTATGTGAAAAGAGTTGTCTATTGACAAGGAAGCAAATAACATTTACAAGATAGGAGGGTGCAGCACTTCTTTAAGTGCTCTGAGCCTGACTTGACTGCATTTCCTCTGTAACTGCTTATTGTACTTGTTTTTATGACTATGAATTTGATGTGTAATATTTGTAAATGAGCACCTGTGCTCAAAGGTATTCTCTAAAGTTTTCAATAAATAAATAAATGCATAAACAAACAATTAATTCCCCCTTCTTCCTTTTTCACTAACATACATGAAGATCTATTTTTCTCCACTCTTAACACCCTCTGCAATGTGTAGCTCTGTGTCTGCTTTTGCCTCCCTAACCACCCTCTTTGCCTCCCTATTTTTCAGCAAATATTCTTCCCATTTTTTCCTTCTCCTGCATTTCATTAACTTTGTAGCAGGCCATTTTCTTGTCCTTCACCATTTCCCTGACTTTTGCCAAGAACCATAGTGGTCTCTTGAGCCGGTTCTTTTTTTACATTCTCATGCATACCTTAGATGCTCCAAGAATGGCTCCCTTAATTGCCCCCTCATTCTTTCACTCCATTATTGTTGTCCACCCCTACTACCTTATTTCTGACTAGATCCTTCAGCCTATTGAAGTCTGTCCTTCTAAAATCAAGGACTTCAGCTCTTGATTGTGGTTTACCAGACCCCAGGACCAATTCAAATCAAATGGAGTTATGTTCACAGTTCCCTAATGGCTCCTCTATTCCCACTGCCCTTTTCTCCTACAAGTTGGTGAGCACCACATCAAAAATTGTAGTCTGCCTGTTGAACTCATTAACTAACTATACCAGCAGACAGTCCTGGATTGCATTGAGCAAGCCTTGGATTCTGGTGCTCCTGGCCACAGAAACATCCTAATCAATGTCTGGCAGGTTGAGATCACCCACCACCACCACTGTTTCCCATTTCACTATCCCTATTTCCAGTTCTTCCCAGGGCTTTCTGTCCTTCTTCCTCTCCTTGCCCTGGCAGTTTATAAATCACCCCCATGTGCAGTTTTTTTTTTGTCTGAGGTTGCTGTGAGTTTCACCAACAGTGGCTTAGTACCATCACTACCCCTGATGCACCAGTCTTCTGCCACCTCTGTGCCCACCTTGACATATTGAGGCACTCCTCCCCCTCTATCTGTTCTTCTATGTCTCCTAAACATAGTATGCATTGATATCTGCAGTGTTCCTTGACCTCCTGAACTTGGCACAGGGATCATTCCAAAGATCAAAACAGTTTTTAAATCTGAAGAAATACAAGGATACTGCTGGCCCTTCACCTTTGTTATACGTATGGAGGCATGAAGGCTGTAATTTCTGGAAACACTTCTCAGAAGAAGGCTGATTCCATGTGATATGTTCCTATTGATTTATTTATTTATTTGCTTTTGGTAACCGGGTAAGTGTACTAGGCAAAGACCTGCCTATTTTCAGGCATGACCCAGGAGAGTACAAAATTACAACATGAAGGATAACATTTGTAAAGAACAACAGCAGGACATAAAATACAAGTATCCATGAGGGCATAGCAAACTGTACATATCAGAGTAGAAAGATCCACACAGGGATACTCAATTATACAGACCAGGGTTGTAGGGTACTACACTAGAAAACGCTGGAGCAAGAACATTCAGGCAGAATACATTAGGGCATACAGGTTAAGGTGTCAAGTGCAGCTGCACGAGTCAAGTGCATTTAGATAAGGGAACATGGCTTTTTTGAACATGGAGTATGTTTTGGAGCTACGGATTTGATAAGGTAAGAAATTCCAAACTTTACGGGCAAAGTGAGAAAAAGCTCATTCTCCCATTTTGGTATAGAGAGCTGGGCAGAGGTAGCAGACATCATATGTGAGACCTTATATTGTGCTATTGTTTTAACTTATTTGTATGTTTGTCTAAACTGGTCATTTGTGAAAATGGGCTTGTCTCACTGACTTACCAGTATAAAATTAAAAAATGAAATGAAAATGAAAAATGAAATATGTCGAGAGTAGACTATGGGGCCATATGCTTTCAAGAAATACCATTGAGTTCATACAGGAAGCCATTAATTTTTAAGTACTTGGGCTGTGAGTTCAGCGCATTGCACTGGGGGTTGGGCCTGAACACAGCAGCTGCTGCTCAGCAGTGTGCTTTGGTCAGGGAGAGTTGGTGCTGCAAACCCAGTGCCGTAGCAACCCCTGCAGAGGTACAATAGAGCTTGCTCCCACTGCAGGGATGTTGCAGAGTGCATTTGAAGTCTGGATCCTTGTGCTTGACAGGGGAGACGTGAGGGAGAGAGCAAACCAGGGGGCAAATATTCACAACACTGGCCTATGATAGCATGGATTTCTTGGCTCCCCTGGCTCCTGGTACCTGTCAGCACTGGATCCTAAATCACTTAATGAGCTGACTTGCATGGGAGGATTGCACTCCCTCCAGGGTCCCTGCCATGAGGGAGGGTGGCCACTGGAGATGCTGGTGGGGGTGTGGATACCTGGGTGAATCACAGGACCAACAGTCCTGATCAGGAAACATACCTTGGACCATGGTATATACCTGGTGGAGTATGGCCAGGGAAGAAAATATAAATAGAAAACAATATTATTGAAGGGCTTACATGACCAGGCATTAATCCTTTTTTTTGGAGGGTCAGTAAGTTTTAGAAAGTAGGAGGGGGATGATTACTACAGAAGGTATTCCAGACACAAGCTACAGCCAGTAGGTCTGGCTAACTGATATAGATTTAATCAAGCAAAGAGTACTAGGATGGCACACTTATTCCAGTACTGTAGGTGGCTCTGAAAGGATCTGGGAAACATTCCTTCTACAAAACGTGTTGGAAACCTGTCACCATTTATCATCCAATGAAGGTTAGTATCATCTCATGCAAGTGGTTCAAGCTGCAGATATAGAGACCCTGTGAAAAATTATTAAAGACCACAGGAAATATTCAGAATGAATGACATCCTAAAAATATATTTTCTGGGAAACAACTTTATTATCTTTCAAAAAATGACCACACTTATCCAACCTGACTGTTAGAAGTAAAGTTACACTTGACCAGAACTGCTGAACATTAGGAGGCACTTAAACATGCAGTATTCCTAAAGGCAAAACATGAGCACATTTCAACTTCAGATTTGATCAACACCCCCCAAAATAATCAACTCAAGATACAGGGCAACTACACATGTGGATCACACAATGCTGTCTATTACAGCCAGTGCAAGAAGTGCCAACATATGGGCTATATGGCTTAAATCAGGCAACCCCTTTGAACCTGAATGGACTTGCACATGCATACTATGACGGAAAACAAACCTGAAACACCATTTGGATAGCATTTCTCTCAAACGTATCACTCCATCTCTGACCTCTCTGTCATAGATCTCATAGGACACTTCAAAATACACAAGAAAGACAACCTTTTGAGCTCAAGTTTATTAATTTTCTGGATACTAAGTATAATGGACTCAATATAGAGCTTGGTTTCATGTCAAAGTACAAAATTTAACTGACTACTGCAACATTGTATCTGGTTCATGCACATGTCCTTTAAATCTATCAGTCAATCAATCTATCTATCTGTCCATCTGTCTGTTTTCCTATCTTTGTCTGTCTGTCTATCTGTCAAGCTATCTATCATATATCTTGTATATTTGTATTCTTATATGTATGCATGTTTACGTAGCATGCCTGTGTAGCATAGATATAAACATGTTTATTATCTCTCTCTCTCTCTCCTCCATTCCCCCTCCTCTTGTCTTCCTCTTCATTCCCACTGACTCCTGTGTCCTGGGCTGCATTATATGACAACAGAGGTTCTTCTAACACCTCCTAATAGCTTTCCTGTCATTTAGCATTGCATCTCCTTCTTGTGTATATGTTAATTGCTGCAAGTAGGTAGTAATATACATTGCATAGAATGTATGGCTTTTGTAGAAACTGCTATCACCTAAAGAACAGCTCTGTGTAAGATTAAACACTTGTATACTGACAGTGTATTGTTGTTCCAATAAAATATATCAAATTTCATACTTTGTCCACTGGTTTTCACAAGGACCAATACAGCAGCAAATAATTATCTTCAATCTAATTAAAATGCTGTTGTGCCACAGAAACAAACAGCATATTGTCACATTTGAACTGTGATACAGTACACCCCATTTATAGCGAATGTGGTTATAATGGACATCCACTTACAGCAGACAAAACTCAGGTGTCTAAACCCATTCCTTAGAAATCATTGTTATTCATTTGCTTTATACAGGATGTGACAGTCTGCCTATAATGGACAATCAAGAGCAGTTTACCTTCAGTGTGTCAGCTGTGTTCTGACACCTCAGCCAGCCATCAACTCCGCTGTTAGTGCTTGTGTCACTGTATCATTGTATCTTATTGGTTGCTGACTTGATTGATATACTGATATCGTGTTTACGTTTGACCAATTTTGGAGTATGGATACCAGGTATGGTGCCCATACAAAGTTACTGATATATCCTGGCTGGACAGAGTCCAGTGGAGGGCAACCAAACTTCTGACAGGATTACACAATACACCATACTCAGGTTACAGCACTTGAGTTTATTCACCTTACAATACAGGAGACTTGGGTGACCTGTTACTAATGCATGATATTATTAATGACCTTTATTTCTTTGATCAACTGAAGCTGTCCTTTAAGACTAAAGAGTCTAATACCAGAGGTCATTATCTACAACTAAGATCAACTAGATTCTGAACAAATAATAGAAAATATTTTTACTCTGTATGAGTGGTGAATCCTTGGAATAGTTTACCATCATATGTGATTAACTACACTAGTAAGAATAATTTCAAGAATAGGCTTATAAATTATTTATCAAGTGTGGCACTAACATATAGAACAATTATGGGCAAACAGCTTCTATGCTCCTATCAACCTTCACACACCTTTGTGAACCTTTGTGATAAGCTGCAATTTTGTAATTGTTTCTATAAGTGTCCTAAGTTTCATATAGCGTTAAATTTTGTCAGTTACTCAAACAAAATGCCTGCTAAACATACAACATTTACTGTTTCAAAACAAGGAAAGCAGCTTGATGAGATTGAGGGGAAAACAAATGTAAGTATGAGGAGCCTTGCTGCTCATTTCAGCATAGCAAATCTACTTTATCAGACCTTTTGAAAAATAATCAGCATTTGCTGGATGAATGGCAGCACAACCAAACCCAAACCACAAATGCTAGAGAGAAGAGAAGGACTGGGAAGTGAAGGATGCTCTCCTCCATTGGTTTGCTACTGCTCGGGTGAGGGATGCGATAATAAGCAGCCCCCTGCTCATGGATAAAGATTTTCAAATTGCAACAGCAATAGGAAAACTGGATTTCATTCTATCTGAGGGGTGGTTGCACAGATGGAAGTTTAGACACAACATTAGGTACAAGTGTGCCCATGGTGAAAAATAACGTGCATAATGTGCCATTTCAGGGCTGTGTGTCAATGATGTTCTCCCTGAGACTCTTGCTACTCTTAAGCCAATGGACATCTTTAATTGTGATGAGACCAGTGCAGTGGAAGCAGCAAAATCTATTTTAAGACTGAAGCACTGACAGGCCAGAAGAAAGTCAAATAATGAGTGTTAGTGCTGTACTGTTCTAATGTGTCCGGCACAGAAAAGACTAATCTTGTGGTTGTAAGCAAATCCACTCAGCCCAGATGCTTCAGAGGCATTAGCCATCTCCCTGTTATCTACCATAGCAAATGGATTACATGGATGATGGGAGATTTTCATTGATTTGGTCTATGCATGGGATCAAAATCTGCTATTCAGAAAAAATGTTTTTCTGTTGGACAACATTCATGGCCACCCACATGTTCAAGGGCTTTGCAATGTCAGACTTGTTTTCTTGCCCTTGAACACTAGCTTTCTGATTCAGCCGCTTGACATGGGAATCATATATTCACTCAAAAGACGCTACTTGTGTGCAATGTAGGTTCATGTGATATAACACCTGTATGGGGTACATGATTTAACAGCTGCTGCCTCTGTAAAAATGATCAGTCTTTTGGACACACTGAGACTGATAAGAAAAGCTTGGGCAGAGTCTCACAAGAGACTATTCTATGGTACTTCTCAAAGATTTGCTTTGTTTCAGTCTCAGCATCAGACACTGTTGTACAGAACTTGGAGGATGAAGATGAGGATGCAATTCTCACTGGCCTGAAAACTGAAGAATGTTAGTCTGTGTCAGCTAGGTGACCATTTGGAGTATGAGAAGAAACCAGATGTGGATGAAACCACCCAGGTGGAGTCAGCGATAGCTAAGCTGCAAAAACATCCATTTCAGAGGACGATGAGAATGAATCAAAATCCGCTTCCCACTCATTGACCCCAGCAGATGTTTTAGCAGCACTCAACATGCTGAGCTTTGCTATGGAACAGAGTAAAGACTTGATTCCCAGCTGATGAATTATCACTATTACTGACAAAATGTGGAATAAGTATGCCACAGTTAAAACAACACAGAAAAGAATAAAGAAGTTCCCAGAACCAAAGCAACCAGAATAAGTAAGAAAACATGTTCTGACTTATATCTAGCTCTATGTAACAAAGGCCCAAGTACTTGGTGAGCAATAACGTTTAAATATTCTATTTTGACTTATTGTCAATTAATACACAGTCATTCTCAGAGCCTCAAAAGCAAAGACTCGATGTGTCTTATTATGTGTCTTGAAAGGTTTTAACAACAAACACACCAAACCATAGTTAAAAAACAGTGTTTTGCAATATACCCTGCTTATAATGGGCATACCATGTGTCCACAGATAAGCCTATTATAAGTGGGTTACACTGTACAACAGTGTTTTAGTTAGGATGAAAATCTGTGGACAATAATGGTAACCATATTTTATTTAAGAATAAAAGATAGATAACTGAATTACAAGGCTACAATTCAATTGAGAGGGTAAAGCAGGTAGCACACTCACCTCTGAGGCCAGCAGATCAAAGGGCCATGGGTTCAGTTCCCACATCTGGCACTTGGGCTAATATCCCAATATTGACACTGTAGTGCAGCTTAAGGGGGGTGCTGCACTTCTGAGGTGCCGTCTTTCAGATGAGACATTAAACCAAGGTCCCATCTGCTTGGACTGGTGGTAGTTCAGGTGGATGCTAAAGATCCCATGGCACTTATTGAAAAAGAGTAGGGGGATTTTTTATTCATAACTTAAAAGAACACATAAATAAATCAGTATTTCTTCATACAAAATCAGGAAAAGGTAGGAAACGTAAACATAAAAGAGTATTACTGCATGCTTTAAGCCCAAAACATAAATAAAATACTGCAAGTATACCCCTTCCCCCTCCATACTAAAAGAGTAGGGATTTTATTTTTAACTCCAAATTAAACTGTACAAAACTATATAGAGAACATACAAATCATAGAAAGGAACAATCAAAACATAAGTAAGTATTACATCATACATTGAAAAATATTAAATCTTATTTTATTATTTCCTTTAAGCATCCCCACTTCTTCCCTAAAAATTAATTAAGTAAACCCAAAGCACAGTGTACAGAGATGTAATTAATTGTAAAAATTAAGTATTAGTGCATACATTTAATATTTTAAAAGAATATGGGAATTGTCATCTTTTATCCATACCTGTCTAATAGAAATTGTAAGAAAACTGCAACCTTTAGACAAATCCACAATATTGGAGAAGATAAGGTAAAAATAAAATGCAATTTAGAACAGTAGGACATTTTACCTGTAAAAATCACAGCTGTTCAAATTTGCTCATAAAATATCCTATCTCTTCTCTTATACTCAAACAATTAGTCCAGTTATGTCTTACAGGCATAGGTCTATGCTTTCTTTTCCTTTTCACTATAAGGAACATGTAATGGTCATCTACCACCTTTTTTTGTTTGAGCTCAGTAGTTATCGACTAATGTCACCCCATATCCAGCCAATGCAATAATTTCCACCTTCTGTTATAGAAAGAGGTAGGCAATTGTATTTGTTCTTGCCTTCTAATGGCTAATATACAGTAGATTCTTGAATGGACCAAAATAATTGTTCTTGTATCATAAATACTTGATTCAGTGACCACCGGCATCTTGCTTGCCAGATATGATATTTAATACACCCTAATATCCCATGCATAAGAGCTACCTCATATGCCTGCCACTGTCGGGAAAAATACCTAGCAGTAATATATCAGCAGTAATATTTACCCAGGGTGAAGCTCCCCAGTACTGCTTTACCAGCATCCAGAAATGTTTAAGATATGGACAATTAATAAACAAATGTTTCATAGTTTTCACTGGGTCTTGGCATAGATTTGATCTAGGACATACTCTGGTTTCTACGCTTTTGTACTTAAGGTTGCACTTTACATTTAGGTTGCCATGTACTCCCAACCATGTGACATCCCACATAAAATCTGGCAGTTTGGAGTGCATGAGCATGTTCTTAATATATGTGTTATCTTGAAGAGATCTGTGAGCATAGTGTGGTAGTTGCAAAAAACTTGTTTGCTGTAAATAGTGATAACATTTCTTCCTAGTTTTATGAATTATCATCAATTTGGTGATTTTTCAAATCTTTAATTTACCAAAACATTCATAAAAATTAGTAGGGAGTCCCTGAATGTGTTTTTGTTTGGCTATCGGTATGCCCCACTCCCAGTCATCTAACCAAGGAGAAATAGCATCCAATACCTAAGGTGACCATATACAAGGAAGTTGTATAATAAAGGCCGACGTTGAATAATAAAAATAGTGAGTAAAAAAGGAGATGGGGTTGACCATATTAAAGTCCACCTTGAGCTATTTTAAGATGCAAAATCCCATGTTATATGGAGTTTAAATGACTCCCCCAGATGGCTAAAAAAAAGACACTCACTCGTGAGGTTTCCATTTGTTTTGGGATAGACTATATGACTGTTAAGTGTAAGAAACCACTAAGCACAAAGGTTTTAACCATGAAAATTCTTTTTAATTTCAACAGCCTCCATTTTTTCCAAATGTTGACTCATGTCTTTGCTTCTTGTAACAGGATACCCCAATTAAATTCAGCTATTTTGTCTACCCCAAAATAAATTCCTAGAATCTTAACTGCAGACTGTACTATGGGGATCCCCATGACTGAAGTGTCTGAAACATCTTCAGTACCAAGGTACAGGCACTTACTCTTATGAAGATTTATCCTTGCTCTGGTGCCTACCATGAAAGCTATAGTCACCTCCTTTGTAGCCTTACTGGATGGATTATCTGCCAAAAAAAATACAAATGGCATCAGCATATGCTATAGTTTTGAGTTCTGCCATTCTACTATTCAAATAAAGACCTCTGATACCCGCCGTAGTATTAATTCTAGATAATAGTGGTTCTAAGGATAATATGTATAAAAGGGGGCTAAGGAGACAGCCTTGCCTAACTCCCCATGTGTGTTTGCAAAAATGACCCACCCACCCATTTACATATGGGGCAGCCTCTGCAAAATGGTAATAGAGTTTAATCCAGACAATAAAGGTGGACGGGAATCTAAATTTTTCTAAACATTTTTAAATGTATGAACGAGAAACCTTATCAAATGCTTTCAGTTGGTCTAAGCTAAGCAAAAACCCTTGTATTTCCCCACTGCTGCTCTCGTCCATTACTCCTCTGAATAAAATCAAAGCATCTGTGATTTTTTTTTACTTGGGACTGATCAAAACTGGAACTGCCAATTATTGATGTCAATACATTAGAAAGCCTATTACTCAAATCTTAGGAAGGATTTTACTATCCGAATTTAAAAGTGTAATCAGTCTCCAATTATGAAGATCTTCCTTTGGACCTGATTTATATAAAAAAATTACTAAGCCTTGATTGAAACTTGGTGGAAAAAGTCCAGTGTCTAAACAATTATTTAACATCTGTACAAATTCTGCATGCAAAACCTTATAAATGTGGGGATACAGCTCATTAGGTATACCATCAAGTCCAGGCATTTTATTTTTTGGTAATGTTGTAATGATCCCTTCCAGTTCTTTTGTTGAGATTGGTGTTATTAAAGATGGATTTAAATATGTGGGAATGGTTCGCAATGTACATGACAGGAGCCACTGATCTATGCTATATTCTGAAACCTGAGAGTCTGCTCTAAAGAGCTGTGTGAGATATGCATCTAGTTCTTTTATAATTTCTTTCTGTCTTGTTACCAGATCTCCTGAGGACATCATTGATTGTGTAATATATGTTTTGGATCTTTGTGCTGCACAACATTCAAACGGGTTTATAGCTTCTCTACTCCCTGATGTTCCAAAGCATTGTTCAACCTCCAGAGATTTACGCCTGTCATATTGTATTTGTGCTATACTGTTTTTGACTCCTGTATCACTGTGGTATCCACTACTTCCCCTTTGGACAATTTAGTGTATACCTCATGTAATTGAGAGTGTAAATGTTTGGCAGAGTTTTGTTTTGCATGACCTAACAGCCGTCCCACTTGCTGGAAATATTGTCTTATGTTTATCTTGGTATCTTCCCACCAGTGTTGTGAGGAATCATATAAGAAATTGACTGTATTCCTAGCCTGAAGCAAGGAAAGAAAACCCTCCTGTACTTCTGGTATATCTAGTAGGGAAAGGTTAAGTTTCCAGTAGCCCGGACCCTCAGACATGGCTGGAAAATTGGATAATATTAGCTGTAGTAGCAAATAATCTGATGTTGCCACTGGTGAAACTCTCTTTGATCTATGTTGTAGGTGGGGAGATATGAACCAGTAATCAATCTGGGATTTATGAGAGCCAGAAAAGTATGTAAAAGATGTTGTCTGTATTTTCAAAGACATCATGCAGATTCGTAAGCCTAAGTGCCTCATTCAAATAGTTTGTATCACAATATAATTTAGCACTTTGTGCACTCCTATCACTCACTGCCCTATTAATATTAAAATTGCCACCTAGCAGAACATTTCATCTGGTAAATAAATATGGCAGGACTTTTGTTAGTAGCATGATCCTTTCTGTCTTCACTTGTGGGTCATAAATATCTATCAGTCTAAAGTCTGCATCATTCACTGTGACATCCAACAAAAGGGCTCTGCCTTCCTCAGTATCAATGACATTCATTACCATTATGTCCCGTCTTGAAAAACAAATTCTTACGCCAGAGCATAACACTTCACACCCACCTTCTGACCAAAAAATTGCTCCCTGTAACCAAGCATTTGAGGCTAGAACAAAATCTTCAGCATTGTATAATCAGGCATCCTAGAAAAACGCAATGCCAATGTGTGAACCTGAAAAAAAAATCAAATATTGCTATCGCTAGCCTCTTTTTTTCAGATCAAATTCTGTTTACATTAAGGGTGATAACATATAATTCAGGAGTCACAGAAAATGATTAAGTCAAGAGACAATGGTGAAAATTATTTTTTTCTTGCATTTTTTCTCAAACCCAACCTAGGCCTCATTTTTTAATTTTTCTGTTTTTTCAAGTCAGGCACCAGTGGGCCTTGTTCTACATCTGATGCAAGGTCTGTTTGAGTAGAGGACCTGGAAGCAGCATCCATCGGAATCTAAATTGAGATCCTCCATCTCCTCTTCAGTAGGCAATTCATCAAACATGTTCAAGATAGCAATGCCCTCTTTTGGAAGTACTGGTACTTGCGGTATGGTCAAGGAATCCATCATTACTACCTTGCCTGGGTTCAAAGGCTCCAAGGCAGGGGGTGGGGGTGGTGCCATAATACCCTTCTGCTGAGAAGGTGCTGTCCATTGAGTGGGTCTAGCCTCACTCTGAGGCCCTGCTGGTGCAACCTTTGTGTCAACAGGCAATGCAGGATGAACTATATCCACACTGGTTATCTGTGTCTGTGCCATTGGTGCTGGTGGCACTTCTGTTGTACCAGATGCATGAGCCCCTCTAGGAGGTCTTGGATCAGCAGTATTTCTACATGATCCTGCAGTATTAATGTAAAAGTCTTGCATTGCAAAGGCTGCATCATCCGTGTTATGTCATGTGAGGGGGCACTTCATGAAAGTATGACCTTGTTCCTCAAAAAAGTTACAGTTAGGGGCATTTGTGCAGCCCATCCCTGCATGCCCCAATCCCCACAATGAAAGCACTGGACTTTATCACATGTTGTGCTAATGTGTCTTTAGGGAGCCACACTTGTGACATTGACGGGGTTGACCTGAGTAAAAATAAAACCTTTGTCCCTGCCCAGGAAAAAGCAATTTAGCAAGTATTGAAAATCATTATCTATCTGAAAGAGTTTTACCTTTAGAAGCCACTCTCCCATTCCAAAAACCTTCTGAGTCCAGGATTGGGTCTGGTGAACCCTGAATGTCGCATCTTTTTTCCAACAATTGCATGATATCTGTAAAGTTGCCCCCCTCCTTTTGGAAAATAACTGTAATGATAAGAAAGGACTGTTTAGTTAGGGGTATAATTTCAAAGTGTGCCCATAATGGATTGTTTTTTGAAAGGGAATACTCAGTCCAGAACCTTTCAAGCACCACTTGGGTGCGAAAGTTGATGTAGAATATGTGCTCTCCTGGAGCAAGGATCAGTGTGTAAACTTCATTAGGGGACAATCCAAAGACTGTTTTAACAGTATTCTCCCAACAAAGAAACGATCTGGGACTTCCTCCATACCCCCCAGATATCTTTATCGAATAGCATTTCTATACTTTGCCAGTTCTACTGGTTTGTGAAATAAATCTGCAAAAGGTTTTTTTGGGGGGCCTTGTTCATGTACTGGAGCAGTAAAATCTTGATTTTTTTATGCATCTGCCGGGTCCTCAGTCAATATTTCTTCAGGTTCATTGGTAAAACCATCTTGGGGTTGTTTTGCAAGGTCTACAGTTAGTAAGGGAGAATAGGAAGGTGTACCTGTTTCCTCGAGGCGTGCTCCATCATGTGATGCATCCTCCAGTTCGATATAAATTTCTTTTCTCTGAAGAGGATTGGTTGGTGGTGCCGCTGATAGTGATGTTGGCTGATTCACCTTCTGTATCTGCAATCTATGTACCATTCTCAAGATTTTACCAGCCAGCTTGTATTAGTGCCTCCTCTGCTGACCAGTCTTCTTCTCCTGGTACACTCACAGAAATTATTTGAACATCTCCTGTATCTCTCACTGGTGCATCCTCTGAATCCTTTCCGAGAGTAGCAGCAAAAACTTTAGAAGTGGTTGCTTCTTGCTCAGGTGATAATCCCTGAAGTCTCTTTCATTTGTTTTCTTGCAGTTTCTCTGTTGCAGCCTTATAATCCAACTGGGCTGTTCCGATTCTTTCTTGCAGGGTTGGATGCAACAGTTTTTCTTGTACTGTGGCATCCTCCACAGAATCTGTAGTTTCCATCATTTTTTGGCCCGTTGTCTCCTCACATTCGGCACTAGACACACTCGCTGAGGAGACCTGCCTACATCCACATCCTTGCAACTCCAGATTTGTTCTGGTTCCTCACAAACCACACAACTTCGAGACAGCACTCCCTACTGAAAGAGTAGAGGAATTTCCCTGGTGTCCTGGCCAAATGTCTCCCATTCACTAAAAATACCACCAACAGCTTAATCTGGTTCAGTTTCAGTTGCTTACCATCTGTATACCCCCTCCCCCTGGTCACCCCCTGAAAAGGGACTTCTAGGCCAAGTGGGCTTACTGGGTCAACACAATTCAATAAATAAGTAAAGTGATCAAACCTACAACAGCAAAGTTTAAGTGGTTTGTGAAGTTGTGTAAACCCCAAGATTCAATTTAAACTTGTAATTCTCAACTGCTATTTTTTTTACAATATATTTGTTATCCACAATAAAATACAACTTCCTTTTAATGTTATCAGTTAGGGCCCACCATAATCAGCCTGGAGTCAGCTAATGCACAGCACACATTGTGTTGTCTTTGTAGGGCCTATGTTGATATACATTGGTTGGGAGGAGGAGAAGCATGTCAAGAGCCAGGAAGAAAACCTATTGAAGGAGCCTTAAAGGTATTGTAGCAGGCAGGGCTTTGTCTGCGGGCATAGACCGAGTGACACCTGGTTGGGAGGTAGCTACCCACTAGGGGCAGAGGGGTAGGCAGGTAGGAGTTCCCAGGAGGGAAGGTGGGTTGGGGCCAGATGGGGAGAAACATAGCCCATAAAAGGGTTTGCAACCAAGAGGATTGTCCTTTTTCTCCTTTACCTCAGGTCAGAAGGCATCTATCTCTCTAGCTGATAGAACAGCCCCAGAGAGAACAGAAAGGGATTTTCAGTCAAACAAAGTATTAAGGCAGCAGCAGGAAGTGGGCATTTTAAACTTGGAACATTTTGGTGAGTGCATTTTGTTTGAGCTTTCAGACTGGCCTGAATTTACCTTTCAGCAGGCAAGCAACCCCATGGGGGCAGGAAGTTCCTTTGTTTGTGTTGGCTGTATAAAAAAAAATTGAGGGGGGTTGAAATTGTCATTAAATTGCTGTGAAGGGTGTTGATAACTGAGGTTGTTTTGTAACTGATGATTTCAGCTTTGAATTCAGCTTAAAATAGACTTGTGGAAGGTTTTCCATATCACATTTCACAAACTGTTGAGTTAATTAATGGCAATTTGTGGTTACCTGTTACAGTTACTTGTTTTATGCTGTTGAGCCAACTCCCCTCTCCCACTGCATTGTCTCTGGCTGTGTGATTCCACAACACCATTGTTTCATCATAAGGTAGTCAATTTGGCTGGCAATTTTCCATGCTTTTTCTTATGGCCAAGTGACTGCTTGCTGAAAATATTGAATCAGTAAATATAAAATTAAAAAAAAAATGGTGAGCATACACTTGGGTAGATGGCAAGGCTCAAATTTTGTATCTTTAGTTGACAAAAACTTGCATGAAGGCCTTTGGTTATAGAGCTATGTGAAAAAGTAGGCATTTTAAACTGGCAACAATTTGTGCATGTGGGAAGCATTAGGGGACTAAGTGGAAATATTATCTGGAACCATTAAGGGGACTAACTAGAAATATTTGTTATGTGACTGGTAAAATGTGTTTTTTCTTGGTGTGGAGAGAAAAGCTTTAAAATATGGGATGTGTAACTGAAAAAAATCCCTTGGCTTAGTGCTCCACTTTGGCTTGTTATTAGGGAGATGGCAAGTTCAACATTTTAAAATGGTATTCACGACTAGTGTGGATAATTTTACTGTATGCTTAAAAAAATGTTTCAGCACTGGCTTGTGGGGTTGCTTCTCTTGCAAGCTATTGTCTGTTAAATGGGGTTGTAGGCCTTATGTTCCCCTTCCCCAGCTGGGTCTGCATCTTTGTCTGAAGGCAGCATGAAAGTGTTTGTTGGGGCAGGCAGAACAACTGAGATTTTTCACAGATTTCTTTACATGTGAAAGGGCATGCAAAGAGAGTAAATTGTATTTATTTTTCTAGCTGAATTCAATTATAAATACATATGAGGAAGAATGTTGGTCCAGAAGATACAAAATGCTTTGAAGGCAGGAAAACAAAAAATTGGGGCTGTTTGGTCAAAGAAACTGCATCAGCTAAATCGGGCTAAACATTTAGGAGGGTCTCCATGCCATTACTTTCTAAAGCTTTTGAAACATTTAAAACTACCATCTCACTTCAATGAGATATAATAAAATGCAACTGAATTTCATTGATAAAAGAATTTAAAAGAGAATGTACATTGCAAACATCCTTAGTTTTCAATGTCTAAAAGGTACGAAGCCCAACCCCAGGTGATATCTAATTTCATACTGTAGCGCATATTGGTTGCTATTTCATATTGGGGTACATATGTATCCATGGCATTAAAGGGAAATTCATGTGTTTAAGGATGGGAACAGGTCAAAAGCATAAGGGCTGGGTTTGGGGGGGTTGAGTATGGGGTAGCATAAACATATACAGACAGGCACTCTCTTGACATAAACCTTTTAACAGGATCAAGAGAATTTTCCTTTTACTATAAAAGCACATATATTTCACAAATTTATTGCATTACTACTCATGATTAACAGTTGTGGTTATCTCATACCAGTGTCCATGGATGTCGCTACTATTAAAGGATGTCGCTACAAGGAAAACATTAACTTTGCAGTCCAGAAAGGTTTCGTTGCCAGTTATGTCACGCTTCTTCCAGAGTGTTATTGTCTAACTGGTTCTGTAGTTAGTAGCTGCAGCGGCTGTTAGCAAAACTGAACCTTTTTTAATCTAGCTTTTGCATTTTTTGTAAGGGAAGTATACTGCAGGGCTAGATAAGGAGCAAAATTATCACTTGCTTTCAACTCTGAAGAGCACATAACCTCCCAAGTCAGATCTGAAAAATAGGCATTGAATTACTTAATGTACTGGCCTGGTTAATAAAACTATATAAATAAATTGGACACTGAGGTGCCTAAGAGTAGTGTGTCATTTAGTTTTTGTGACACTCACATTTTGAGGTTAAATGGATATAATAAAAATACTAATAATAGATTCACAAAAATAGTTATGTTATCGCATACTGCACTTATCTGGTTAATAAAAACTAACTAAATAAATAAATCAGACACTCTGGTGCCTAAGAGGAATGTATCAATGAGTTTTAAGGACAATAGTAATACCATTAAAGGATTTACATATAACAGGCATAGTTTTTGGAACCACTGCATTCATATCATGGAAGCAGTTTTTAGTTTGTTTATGTGTTAGTATTAGCATTTGCAAGCACA
This sequence comes from Neoceratodus forsteri, assembly GCA_016271365.2. Taxonomy (NCBI): domain Eukaryota; kingdom Metazoa; phylum Chordata; order Ceratodontiformes; family Ceratodontidae; genus Neoceratodus; species Neoceratodus forsteri. The sequence continues at coordinate 630,367,342 of CM028132.1, forward strand.
GCAAACAATGACAAGTTTTCAAGTTGCAACAACTTGCAGAAGCAAAATAAAAGCAAAAAAAAAGAAAAGTGGCAGTATGCAGCCTTCTGCCATTGGTGACAATTGCACTGCAAAAAACACTGGATACTTCCTGGAGGACCATTTAGGTAAAAAAAAAATACTTTCATAAAAAGTGAATTATTGTGCTGTTGTTTTTAAGACTCTGAAATGACAAGTGAATTGTTAGGGATATTGACACTAGATCAGTGATAGGAAGAGTTTGCAGATTCACTTTATGGCTTGCAGGTTTATCTCCAGCTAGGCACTCACATTCAAAGGCCTGGGCTAATAACACAAAGAGCTCCGGCCAGGACTGGAGAAGATTCATTGAGTGGTGCAATAGTTCAGATGCAGGATGCAGTTTAAGCTGTGCAGAGTGGCTCCCTCTTTTCAATAATAAAGGGGAGTTGTTAACACAGTGAGTCTGACTGACCCATCTTGGGCAATACTCCACTCCTGCACTGGGTGGAACTTTTAGACATTTGTTTCATTTGAGGGTTCATGGCCTCTTTATATGGTCTCTTTTCCACTTCTCTATGGTGGGACCCCTTGTTAACTTTCAGACAAGATATGAGTGTTGAGAAGATAACAGATCTATAGAATCTACTTTATGCATGGAAACATACGCATTTAATTGGAGAACGGTTTAATTTAATTAGCTTGATTTATTGGTTAAATAAATGGTTTAGCTGGAAGCTGAGCTGCAGGCTGGGGAGTAATTTCTTTTTACAGATAACATTCAGCAGCAGAAACAGAGCCTCAAGCTGGAGAACCCTTACAAAGTGCAAAGGGCAGTTTTTGAGTTGAGATGGGGGCTATGCAAGGTATAAAACCAAGAGTTTTGCTTGTTTCAGAGCTGGCTTCAAGGAGAGGTTTCAGATCCTGTATGATGGTCCTTGCCAAGCCTATGAGGCAGACAACTTGAAGTAAGCCAGGGAGAAACCGTAGGTCATGCTGGCCAAACTAACAAAGGAAAGTGAAGCAGGCAGGGTCAGTGGGCCCTTTATATTACCTCTGTGTCCCTGGCTTTAGGTCTCCTTCATTGGGTTAATCCCCAAGAAAGTGACAGGAGAACCCAGGATGATAAATCATTGGTCATACCGGAGGGGGAATTTGGTCAACCACCATATTGATTAGGTGCATACAGCCGGGTTGTATGCACTGTTGGCTACTGCAATAGAGGTGGTTCTACAGTTGGTGGGGCATTGGAATTTGAGATCATGCCTACGGGCTGGTCGTTCAGGCAGCATATGGCCTGGGTAGGATTGTGATGTTCCAAACCACTCCACATAATGCAAGTAACAGAAGCCATGAGGGAGGATATGGGAGTGGGCAAGAGTTTTTACAATGCTTAGTGGTGTGGATTTATTGCCAGCACCTGCAACCAGCCAAGAGTTGGAACTCTTTACTGTCACATCAGGGGATTTTGGTCTTGGCACCTATTTCTGGGGAAAATAGTGTGTTGGCCAGTGGCCACTCTTCTGGGCAGCTTTGGAATTGCTGATGGAAATCACCCTATTGGACTTTTTCCCCATAGTGATGGCTATAGTTGTGTGGGGTGAGCATTTGAGGGACAGCTCCATCATCTTTAGGACAGATAACACTGGGGTAGTTTACACCATACATGGTCAGCTATGAGGCAAGGGCCTGATAGGCAACCTCATGAGGATCTTGAATTAAAGTGACCATGGCTTAACATCCAGTTCAGAGCAGTGCATGTTCCGTTTGTTGATAATGGGTTGCTGATGCTTTTTCTCATTTGCAGTGGCAGAGATTTTGAAAGTGAGCTCTAGAAGCATAGAGACATCCTAAAGAAGTCCCTGCCTACCTCTTGGAATTGGTAACATGGAAGTCTGGGAGTTATTCAGGAATTCATTAGCGCAAGGCTCAGAGGTGTCTTACGGGGGTAGAAGGCTTTCTGAGGTTGCATCAGGCTCAGGAGTGGAATAATGTTTGGCCCAGCATGGTATACTAGTTCTACTCATACTGTATGTACTCCAGAAGAAGGGAGAAGGGAGAAGTGCCTATACCGGCAGCAGTGGGTTAGCACTTGGCAGGCATAGCATGGTTCTCAAAAGTCATTGGGGCATACTGATACCACTAGGCCCTTCCCCCTTCAAGATGTGGCAAGGATGGGACTGGACAGTTTCCAAACAGCCAGATGGCTGGCATCCAATCAGCACAGTGCTTTTGGAATGAGTCTGGGATAAGCTTCCAATGGTTGCTCATCTATTAGATGCATGCTTATTCAGAATAGCCTATTTATTAGCTTTCTGGGGGCTTTTGATTGTCCAAATTAGTACAGACTGGCCAGGCAGCTGGCTTATCAGTGGCACTGGGGAGCAATGATGTAGTGGTAACCATAGTGGAGAGTTCAACTACTTGTGCAGGAGCAAAATGGACAGTACGGCTCGGGGGTGCTGGTACAGCCTGAAATTGTGCCTGGAGTTACAATGGGACATCTGCAGAGGCCCATGTTGATGTAATCAGGTGGACAGTGGTAGGTGAATCATTTTATGGGCATGATGATGAGTCACTGGTCACAGTGTTTCAGACAGGCATATTTTACACAAAACCTTTCAGAGGTTAGGGGTGGGGTCAAAGAAATTCAACACTCATTCCTTTTCGATTTGTGGTGGCATCACATGCAAGATCAGAATGGGCCATAAAAAATAAAGTGAAGTTTAATGAAAAGAAAAGCAAGGTAATGCATTTGGGGACTAAAAATCTGCAAATGCAATATAAACTGAATAACATTATACTTGAAACACAATGGAAGAAAAAGACCTGGGAATCAGGATAACAGATGATTTATCCTTTGATAAACATTGCATGATAACCATCAAAAAATGTCAAAGAATTTTGAAATGTATTTTACAAAACAGTAGTAGAAAGAGAGAAGAGATTATGCCCACATATACGGGTTTTGTACACCCCCATCTCGAGTATTGCTCACAGTTTTGGCAACCCCATACCCTGAGAAGTTGCAAACTTATAGAAGGGATACAGAGAAAGCTAACTAAAAGAATGTGTAACATGGAAAATCAAACCTATACTGAGAGATTAGACACCTTGGCCCAGATATTCCAAAAGTTGCGCCATCGCAACCACTGATTGACTCGGTGGCGATATTTAAAGGGAAAAGTGCGGCGGCACAAATCCCGATCTGCGGAGCGCATCAGTAATGTATGCAGTGCGGGGGTGTTCCCATGCATACCCTGCACAGACCGATATTCAGCCCGGGATGTGCAGAGCCATGTATGCGCAACTGCTACCTGCGCCAGCACAAAGTTGATCCCAAAAAAAAAAAGGAACAACTGATGACCACCCACAGGTGAGCTGCCACATTGCAGGGCGCAATAGGGCAGCTGCCACCTGCGGGTGCCCACCCGAGCTCTAGCCACACCTGGTGGCGCCCCCCCATGCCCGATCGCGGGCATTTGTAAAACAATAAATCTGTCCAAAATCCCTGGTGGTCCAGTGGACCGCTATCTGCCTGATCGCGGGCATTTGTAAAATAGAAATTAATGTCCAATATCCCTGGTGGTCCAATGGACCACTATCTGCCCAATCGCAGGCATTTGTAACATTAAAAATTACATCCAATATCCCTGGTGGTCTAGTGGTCCTCTATCTGCCCGATCACGGGCATTTGTAAAATTAAAAAGTATGTCCAATATCCCTGGTGGTCTAGTGGTCCCCCCCTCACCACGCCCACTGAGCCAACTGCCCCCCTCTCCCCGGGTCAGCCTGCTTGCGGCCTTCCCACCCCTGCCACCCGCCTGACCCCGGCACGTTGATGGGGCTGTATGCCCATTGGTTCCAGCATGAGCCAATGGGCGTGCAGCGCCGATGCACGTACTACACATTCAGATATGAATGAATCATTCACATGTCTGGAATGTAACAATACTGTCTGAGCTACACACCTATTAACTCATGCTGTGAACAATGGGCACAGCCCTACTGATGGTGTCGGTGGCCGGCGGCTGAAGCGGCAGGCGGGTGAGGTGTTGCCCTACCGGCGAGCCGGAGGGGCGAGGGCAGTGAAACTCAGTGGAGTGGTGGAGAAATAGACCACCGAAGTGTGGACATACTGATTCTAAATACCGATGAGAACGGATAACTGGGCAGCCCTGCGAATAATGGACATACTGAATTTTACAGGAGTGCCCGCGATTGGGCAGATAACGAACCACTAGACCACCAGGGATACTGATGTAATTTTTAATGTTACACACATGCCGGCGATGAAATGCGTCACTGAACACCAAGAATAATTTTATTTTACAAATGCCCGCGATCAGAACAACAGCGATCCACTGGACCATCAGGATAATGGACAGAATTTCTATTTTTATACAAATGCAGCGATCGGGACTGTGGAGCACATTGCCGGCTGCAGGGGCATCGGTCCCCGGCGGCTGCTGCCCTAGGCAGGCGCCAGCGCAGGATTGTGGAGATCGGCGCACCTGCATGCAAATGGGGCCATAATGACATCCAAATGACCCCATTTGCACCTTGCATACATTATGGCCCCATTTGCATGTCAAGTTTTGAATATTGTGGTTGCTGTGCATGGCGCAATGGAACTTGCGCTAGTGCATCCCCATGCTCCACTCTGGCCACTTGTGCTTGCACAGTGCCACTGTGCCATGCACACTGGGGGTGGCCAGGGTGCGATATTCAACGCTGCTGAGCCATGGTGCAGCTCTGTTGAATATTGCCAAGTCCACACCCCTGCTCAGCCAAGTTGCGTTGCGCCTAAGCTTGCACCACAGCCTGGCACAGTTTTAATATCTGGGCCCTTGGGTCATTATTCAGCAAAATACAGACAACTGAGAGGGGATTTTTGTCTGATCTATAAAGCAATCCAAGATGACCATATGACTGAAACAATAGAGCTTGTCCTGTATAAAAGCAAAATAACTACTAGAACCCATAATTTCAAACTAAATGGGGAAAGAAGCATAACAACAAAGAGGAGTACATTTTTCACACAAAGAATAATAACTGTTTGGAACACTTTACCTCAACAGATAGTTGAAAGTAAAAATCTAACAATTTTCAAACAAAGGTTAGACGACTATATCTGAAACAAAAAATATGATTTCCACCCTTAATGTTATGGGTGGCAAATACATTAAAAAGCTTAACTGCCTACTGCATTTGTATCTTACTATGAACCTCTGAAACATGCCAGGGCAAAGGGGTTAGTGGGAGGTAGGTGAGACCACACATGCCAACTCCTAGTTGCAGTAGTTGGGGCATGTTGCTCAACAATCTAATACCTACTCCTTTAGGATTTGGGCTGCCTCATACACCAAGGCAGAAGGGTTAACATATGAACAGATTCAGGCTCTAGGCCAGTGGAGCTTGCAGGCATTCAAAAGTTGCATTAAACCATAGTAACATAGTAGTCAGCAGAAAAGGACCTCTTGGCCCACCTAGTCTGTTCTAAAAGTTCCCTACCTACTGTGTAACTGCAGACCCTACTTGATCTTTGGCCTTACCCCCCCCCCATCTTGTTGCTAAGGTCCCCTTGTATCTATCCAATGCATGCTTGAATTCTGCTACCATTTTGTTACCCACTACTTCTGCTGGGAGTCTGTTCCAGATGTCCACCACCCTTTCCATGAAGAAGTACTTCTTCACATCCCCTCTAAGTCCTCCCGCCTTTCGGTGTCAAATCATGCCCCCTTGTCCTTGAGCATCTCTTTCTGTGTAAAATGCCACATTCCTGTCCCATATTAATACCCTTGAGGTATTTAAATGTTTCTATGATGTCTCCCCTTTCCCTCTTATCCTCTAGAGAGTACTGTACATATTTAATTCTTTGAGTCTTTCCTTGTAGGGCTTCTGATGCAGGCCATGCACAATTTTACTTGCCCTCCTCTTTGCCGCCTCCACCCTATCTACAGTATGTCCTTCCTGAGATGGGGGCCTCCAGAATTGGACACAGTACTCCAGGTGGGGCCTCAACATCGATCTATACAGGGGTAACACTATCTCCCTCCTTTTGCTGGTGATGCCTCTCCTTATGAACCCCATAATTCTTCTAGCCTGAGTGCTTTGCCACCTTCAGGTCATCAGATATGATGACCACCAGGTCCCCCTCCTGTTCTCTGGGTACTACCACCCCCCCCAGTTGGTCCATTGTCCTTGGGTTCCTGTGCCCCATGTACATAATCTTGCACTTTTTAACATTGAAGCCTTTTTGCCATACCCTTGGCCAGTCTTCCAGCTTTTTCAGGTCTTCCTTCATTCTTTTCACTCCCACCCCCACAGGTGTGTCCACTCTGTTGCAGACTTTTGTGGTATCTGTGAATTGGCATACTTTCCCTTCCAGCCCTTCTGCAAAGTCTATAATAAAGACATTGAAGAGGACAGAGCCCATAACTGACCTGTGTGGCACCCCGCGGGTCATTGTATCATCCTCTAAGTGAACCCAATTTACCACCACCCTTTGACTCCTGTTACTCAGCTAACTTCATACCCATTTTACTCTCTTTGGACCCACCCCCAGGCTGCTCAGCTTGTTTGCTGTTTTCCTATGTTGAACTGTGTGGAAGGCCTTTCTGAAATCCAGGTAGGCCACATCCACTGCCTCTCCTTGATCCACATCCCTGGTCACCCAATCGAAGAACTCGATTGGGTTTGATTGGCATAATCTCCCCACTGTGAACTCATGCTGCCTTGGATCCTGCAATCCATTGGTCACAAGGTATTTTGCAATCCTTTCTTTTAGCAGTGGTGCCATAACTTTGCCCACCACCGAAGTCAGGATTACAGGTCTGTAGTTAGCTGCCTCCTCCCTATTCCCACTTTTGTGAAGTGGGACTACAGCTGCCCTCATCCAGTCACCTGGCACTTCCCCTGTATCCAGTGATAGGTTGAACACAGCCATCAGAGGTGGAGTCAGCCCCTTCTTAAGTTCCCTCAGCATTCTGGGGTGAACCCTGTCCAGCCCCATTGCCTTAGCCACCTTTAGTTGCACTAGTTCCTTAAGGACTAAAAGGGCTAGTGTCCACCCCCTTCCTTTACTGCCCTTTTCCCCTATCTTTGGCCCATCACCTGTACCTTCCTTCATAAATACTGAACAAAAATACTTGTTCAATATACTTGCTTTCTTCTGGTCCTCTTCCACACAGTCCCATCATTCCCCTTTTAGTCCTACTATCTCTGCATTGTTCTTCCTCTTTTCATTTATATACCTAAAGAATATTTTATCCCCCTTTTTCACTGACTTGGCAATGTTCTCTTCCGTTTGTGCCTTGGCGCTCTTAACTGCATTCGCTGCCTCCCTTTGCTTCTCCTGGTAACCCTCCCTGTACTCTTCCTTTTGTGTTGTCTTGCACAGTTTGAATGTTAGCTTCTTTGCCTTTACTTTCTCTGCTACTTCCTTGGAGAACCATAGTGGTCTATTTTACCTCTTGCTCTTTGCAACCTGCCTGACACAGAGGTTTGTTGCCTTCTCAGTGGCCTTGCTTATTGCTGCCCATTGCTTCTCTCCCCTTCCCCCATTTTTCCTATCCCTGCTAGTGTTTCCCCAAGGCACTCTCCCATTTTCTTGAAATCAGCCCTCCTGAAGTCCATGACCCTTGTTTTTTTTTGTGGTTTATTTCCAGCCCAGTTCTTATATCGAACCACGCCATATGATGATCTCTTGTCTCCAGCTGGCTCCCCACTGTGATGTCAGTGACACTGTCCTCATTCAACAGTACCAGGTCCAGTATTGTGCCCTCATGAGTGGGTTCCCTAACTAATTACACAGAAACATAGAAAAGTGATGGCAGAAGGGGACCTTACGTTCCATCTAGTCTGCCCATTTTACAGTAACTACTGTATCTCCCTTCCCCTATTTACTGCCGAGTGCTATGATGCCTTTGTATTTATCCCATGTGTGTTTGAAACTTTCAACCATCCTGAACCCTACCACATCCTGAGGGAGACTGTTCCATGGGTCCACCAGTCTCTCCATGAAGCACTTTCTCGCATTACCCCATATCTTCCTTCCCTCAATCTTTAAATCGTACCCTTTGGTTTTTGTGTAACTTCTACCCAGGAACAGATCTTGTACCTGAGTTTTGTTGATACCTTTTAGGTATTTGAAGGTCTCTATCGTGTCCCCCATCCCTCCTCTGTTCGAGAGAATATATGTTGAGTTCCCTCAGTCTATCTTCATATGGTGTCTTGTTCAGCCCTTGTAGTATTTTAGTTGCCTGCGCTGAACCTTCTCTAATCTATCTATGTCCTTTGTGAGATGTGGTTGCCAGAATTGTACACAGTACTCCAGGTGTGGCCTCACCAGAGATCTGTAGGGTGAGAGCACCACCTCCCCTTTCCTGCTGGGGATTCCCCTACTTATGCAACCCAGCATTCTATTTGCCCTAAGTGCTGTCTTTTCACACTGTTTGCTTGTTTTTAGGTCATCCATAATAATCACCCCCAGGGCCCTCTCCTGCTTCGTGGCCTACAGTCCACTCTTCCCATGAAGAATTCCTACTCCCCTGGTCCCTTCCCCAAGTGCATGACGTTGCACTTCTTTGCACTGAAATTCAATTGTCAGGTCCCAGACCATTGTTACAATTTCTCTTAGTCAGGCTTCATCCTTTGCACCCCCCGGAGTGTCTACCCTGTTACTGATCTTTGTGTCATCTGCGACCAGACACACTTTACCCTCTAAACCTTCAGCTACAGGTATGTCACTAATGAAGAGATTAAATAGGATAGGACCTAATACTCCCCCCCCCGAGACAACCCACTGGTCACCTCCCTTTCCTCAGATAGTGTGCTGTTTACTAGTACCCTCTGGGTTCTCCCATTCAGACAGTTTTGCACCCAGTTTACTACTTTCAGACCCACTCCTAGGTTGTCTAGCTTGTTTAGCAGCCTTCTGTGTAGAACAGAGTCAAATGCGTTACTGAAATCTAGATAGATTACATCCACTGCTCTGCCCAAGTCCACTATCTTGGACACCAAATTGAAGAATTGAAGAATTCTATTAAATTTGTTTGGCATGTTCTCCCCATTGTAAATGCATGTTGTCTAGGATCTAATGTTGCGCTCTCCTCCAGATAGATGATTTTTTCTTTGAGGAGTGCTTCCATAATCTTGACCACAATCGATGTGAGGCTTTCTGGGCTATAGTTACCAGTGACTTCCCTAGTCCCACTCTTATGAAGAGGGACCACAGTGGTTCTTCTCCAATCCTTGGGGACAACTCCCTGTTGCAAAGATAGGTTGAAGAGTTCTGTCAGGGGTTCTGCCAGCTCTTCCCTCAGTTCCTTGATTATCCTGGGGTGTATTTCGCTAGGCCCCATTGCTTTGTTAACTTGGGTTTCCCTAGTTCTTCTAGGACTCTGTCCTTGGGCATCTGCTCATAGAATTGTGGATTCCTCTGAGGGGGATGGACAAGTCCACAGCTGCTCAAGAGAGCCATCCCACACTCTCTGGAGTTGGTGTCCTCTCGGGGTTTTGTGACTGGTTGGGTGGTACATGATGGAGAGGAAGGGGTCAACCAGCAATAATTCTGAATCAGATCAAGTTGATTGATGAGTTTACCGACCAAAACTACCTTGCTGTGCACATCATGCTGACTTTGACTGTATCTGTTGAATAATGGCTAATAAAGACATGACAGTGGCCATTTTACTCCAAAGCTCATTACCTGTTTCAGTCTATCCAGGTGTACAAAGGGATGTGCCTTGTAAGACAATGAGGTATGGAGGCTCCAGTGTTATAGTAGCAGAGGAACATATCTTGGGGTGCCCTACTGATGTCATGAGTGAAAATGTGAGTCCCACAACGAGGGAGGAGGTGACAGCAACTGTACCAAGCTGTAGATATAAAGCTAGGTTAGAGGTGTATAGTTTTGCAGTCATCAGTGTTGGAAGTAGAATTGTTGCGGGTAGGTAGGCATATTTTAAATGAACTGTAAATTGTGATGCTACTTTTGTAGCAGTTTTTGTACTGAGAGGGAGTACAACTATAACAAAACTTGTGAGAACAGTTAGAATGAGCAAACACAGTTACTTAAGATTTATCGAATGACGGACTAAGTTGATTGACAAAATTGATAATTCACTGTTTGCAATGTTCAGTCATAGATTATCAGACTTGAACTTTCTAATGTGTGCATTATCAGTTTAGAAAATGTATTCAGTTTGGAGATTATTGTGATTTATTTTTTGTTTATTTATTTGTTAACCAGGTGGGTAGACTGATCACAGGGACCATATTCAGGGACGACTTGGGGCATAAAGATGGCACATACAAGATAAAAAGAAAACATACACAAAAGTAAGTAATTTCAATACATATTAAGTGATACAAAACAAAAGGTACACAACTGGCAAATTGTGTATAAAGTGACCTTGGTGCGAGCAGTTATACTGCACAGGGTCTATGTGGCAGTGCAGTGTCCAGCATATAACAATACAACAACAACAGTTTCCAGAGTCAAATATCATAGAAATAACAACAGTTTCCAGCATAATTGTGACACCCCAGTTGTGACAACAAGATAAGGAGGGTAGATGTTGTGCCCTAGGGTAGGGTCAGTTATCAACAGTGAGGTATTTACAGGTGATGGTGGCAGTGAGGTAAGACTTGTAGTGAAATTTAAATGGGGGGGGGGTGAACTCAGGGTCTGCAACCGAGCAGCTAGGCTGTTCCAAAGCTTTGGGAAAGCAGAAGACAAGACCTTCTGACACAGGCCTGTATGCATGGTAACTTGTGGGTACTCTAATGATAGGCTGGCGGAGGTCCAGAGGTCTCTATTGCACAGCTTTGACCTGAGTAGGGGGGGGAGAGGGGGGACAACTCCTTTTCTCTGCTGAGGCAGCTTAGGAGATAGTCTTGTTGGGCCTGAGGGGGGAGTCAAGCTAGGGCCTGTAAAGGGAAAAGTGATGTGTAGAGTAAGGGGCCTCCAAGGCAAATCTACAGATGTTGTTATAGGTTATGTTTAGTCTGTACAGGTAGAAGTATGAGGTTTGTTTGTAGATGAGGGAGCAGTAGTCCAACAGGGGGGAGTAAGGTGCCCTGGGCAATGATGGGTCTGACTTTAGCGGGGTCATGAAATCCGTGAGCCACTAATCAACTTCTAGTTTCTGGTTTACACTCCAGATTGCGACTCTGGTGGGGTCAGAGAAAGTCAGAGTGGAGTTTAGGGTGGTTCCTAGATATTTTAAAGTAATCACTAACTTATGGGCTGAGACATCAGGGGACAAGATGTGGAGAGAGAGGTAGTGTCTCCATCCCACCTAGCTTATTTGGGTTTTGATCTGAGCCGCATGACCTTAGTCTTTTGGGCATTTAAAAAGAGTCTGTTGGCAAGTAACCATTGTTGGGTGGGGCTAAAGTTTTCCATAAGAGTGAATTAAAGTTCAGCCGGGGTCTTTGCACTATAGTATAGGATAACGTCATCAACTTACAGTAGTGAGTTGCACATGATGCCATCCCTTGGAAGGGAGTTGACGAACAGGGAGAACAAGATGAATCCAATTATGGATCCTTGTGGAACCCCAGTATGCACCTTGTGGGTGCGGAAAATCTCCCCCCCCCACCTTGTGCAGACCACTTGGGTGCATCTCAAGAGTTAGTCACTAAACCATGCTGTGGATATGGTAGAACACCCAACACTGTTCAGCTTACCTAGCAGGATGTTAAGGGCCACCAGGTCAAAGTCCTTCATGAGATCCACAAAGATAGCATCAGTAAGATTGCCTTCATCCATGTTTCTGAAAACATGGCTCGTGAAGTCAGCCAGTGCAATGGTTGTACTGTGGCCTTTCCAAAAGCCATAGTCTTGGGAAGAGAGGAGGTTGTATTTAGACACATGGGGCTTGATTTTCTAACAGGTGTTAGAGTGACACAAGGTGCACCCAAAACCATTTTGTAGCAAAGGCTGGTGTGCCACAGACAATGCCCTGAATTTTGGTACAAATCTGGGCACAGCTGTAAACTTCCCCAAGCTGCTGCAAGCAATCCAGCATGGCAATCAGATGGGACATGTGAGGTGATTGACAGAAGCTGCAGTCAGCCCCTTGCAAGTGCAAATCCAGCCCAGGGACAGGTTGGCCGGCCATGGTAGCCATGCAACACATGCGGGCACTCAAAGGTAACATACAGCACAGGAGGAGATGGTAGCAAATAGCACTGACAAAACGGAAGGTAGCGCAGAGCTATGTATCTACCTGTACATGTCCCTGCAACTGGAGACCCACAGCACACCAGACCATGCTGTGTCACAGCTGCCGAATGCAGTACAGAGCAGTGAACCACCCACGATTGCCCATGTTAGCTAACCTGCAGACCAGATGAGTACAAGCTGTACACAGTCACATACCCGTGAATGGTGATCATCCACCCACCATGTCAGTGCAGGCTATGTATAGTACTGGAGGTGAAGGATTTCAAACTGAATAGCACATACCCTGGCAGTCTTCTGGTATGTTGGGGTACTCCGCACCCAGCATGTCCAGACAGGGCTAATAGACATGGCTGCAGCTCTACATCATATAGTGGACTAACAGTGCACAGATATCTGCTGTCTCACATGTGTCAGCTGTACATGCACTGTAATGGTCCAGTGTGGGTTGGCGGCTCATAGACTACCCAAGAGTTCCCCACCTGTCTGTGGCTGGTCAGAAGTAACAGTATACTGTCACTGAGTATTGGTTGGCTGAAGGGGATTGTACCTTACCATCTCTGATACTGATGTTTAAATCTGTGGCATCATGCAAGGGCAGTTGTGTAAATGAAGGTGGATCTCTGTGGATAACTCAGGTGGCTCAGAATAGTATGGGCATGTGGGGTCACCAACATATATACTGAGCACTTGGTCATGTCCTTCTCTCGTACTGGTGAGATTGGCACACTGCACTCTACCTTATGTAGGATGCAACACAAAATGGGGGCAGGCACTCTTATACTAATCCATGTTGTACCACAAAGAAGGTGGCTATTTGTGTATCCAGTCCTGTCCATGCTGGTTGACTGGTGGCCCATACTACACAACTGGTTGACACATACATCAAGGGGAATCACGGTGTGGTTGGGCTGATGTTCACATTGTGCTTACCATATACCACTGCCTACATTACACAAGGGCCATAGTCTGCTCACCCTGTGCAGGTGCGGGTTACGTGTTGTGCTGCAGCCCCAGGAGGTGCATACAGAATGGGATCACCTGGTATGTTTGTGGTACACCACCACAAGCTACAGTCATTGACAGCAAAGGAGTTGTTCGACCAGCTCTGGCTGGTCTAACCCCTACCAGGACCCCCAGGTTTTGAAAATACAACAGTAGAGATGGTGCAGCAGAGTACTGCTGCAAGCCCCCTTTCCACCATGGTGCAGTCCTGTGGCTGGTGCAAGAATGGTACAAGCCCCAATGGTGCAGGCAGCCTCCTGTCTGCACAGGCACTTTTTGAAACTTGAGGCTAATGCACAGTGTGGCACAGGGAACCCCTTGTGTTAGTTCTGTTTGATGCAAGCACCGTGCAGCAGTCTTGGGCCTTCTAAAATCAAGCCCATGATCTGAGATTTGCTGGTACACAGCCTTTTCAAGGATTTTTTTCAGGTAGGAAAGGATGAGATAGAATGGTAATTATCAACTAAGGTAGGATTGCCTGACTTAAAGATGGGGATAACTCATGTTTGTTTCCAGATAAGGTAAATGGAGAAGGAGATAATGGATAATTAAACATAGTAGCCAGAGGTTTGGCAATAATGTGTGCTACAATTTTTAGGAATCACAGGCAGAGGCCATCACTGCTGGTGCTACCCTGGTTGAGGATGGTCATGAGAGGCTCATGGGTTTCTTGTATGTAGATGACCTTAAAGTGAAAAGGTAGAATGCTAGGGTTTTCAGTGACCAGGACAACAGATGGAGTCAATGACAGAAAGTGTGGTGAGGTAGTCAGACAGGTCCATTAATATGATGTTAAGGACCACAGTGACTTTGGACAGGTCAGTTAAGGATCCTGTCCCTGTATTTAGTTTTATGGTATTTAATTTAGTCAAGGGTGAAATGAGGGAATTCACTGCTGATCAGAAACATTTGGAGTTGACAAGGTTACGGGACTGGATGTCTGTGAGGTACTCAACCTTGCGTGATTTGATCTCATGTTAGCAGAGGTCATGCAGGTGTCTGTATTCATTCCAAAGGTAGGGGAGCAGCTTTATGTGGTGCCCATTTGACATATGTCTCCATCTTCTTGAAGAGGTCTTTGGAGAGCCATCTCATATTGTCACCCCACCCTTTCTGGTGATTAGTGGAAAGTGCCTATCCTGGATTGCTGTTAGGGATGCAGTAAGGAACCCCAGGGCCAAATTGACATCAAGCATTGTGTGTGGACTGCCTTAATATCAGAGAACAGGCAAAGAGCATCGTATTTAGATAAACCTCTAAAGGTCAAACATTTGGGAGGATGGTGGGGGCATTTGGAGGACCAGATGCAGAAAGTGAGGCAGTATTTGCTGATGGAGTAATATAGGATTCCTGCATGAAGGACCCTATTTTATTGATTTGTAAGTATCCAGTCCAGGAGGGAGTGGTTCGAGGAGTGGCTGTTTAGGTGGGTGGGTATGGTAATGAGTTTGGAGAGACTGAGCTATTTTAATAATTTGCAGCATTCTGTTTTGGTTCTAGGCAGCCAGTTCAGATTAAATCTTCTAGCAAAATTATCTCTCTGGGGAGGGGAGATATGTTCTATGCCATCCAGCAAGTGGGTCAAGCCAGTTTTACAACCTTTGGTGTGGGATTGTAGGAGCAACAGATATAAAATATTTTTGCAGACTCAATGGACATTTCAATGATGATCCCATTTGCTAACTGAACTACTGGATGAACTGTTGGAGGCCAGAATGGCGCTTTGGGGGGGGGCCTCTGAAATATAAGGTTACTCCACGACCTTTTTTGGACCAAGATCGGTCTTGACTTATCATGGTGAAACCAGTCAGGTAGGAGTTGGAGTCTATGGGTGTTAGGTGACAGCCATGTTTCAGTGATGTCTATGATACCTGGATTATATAGGGAAACCCACAAATCCAACTCAGTAGATTTGGGCAGAAGGCTGCATACGTTGATATGCACAGTTTTTAGGCAGTGCCTGCTTGTCCAAATAAGGTCACTGTAGGTAAGGGGGGAGATGATTGGGCCTGGGTTGCTTTCAATATCCCTGACTAGGAGTAGCAACAGCAGAGGGATAAGATGCCTGGGGCTATGTGAGGTAGGTAGTAGGAACCCAGAAGAGGTTACTGAGGTTATGAAAGCACCCTGTTGGTGACTCTCTCTTTTCTCCAGAAAAGCCAGGAGCAGCGTGGAATTGATGCCAGATTCCCAGAAGCCTGCTGGGGCATGATCAAAGTTGGGCTTTGGTGATGGAAACTGAGTGAGAGTAGCTTGATCAATAGCCAGGATGTGAGTGCAGGACTCAGACATCATGAAGAGTCCCATTAGGAGGGAACTTATTAGCAGGATTGCCACTGGGAGGTTCACTGTGCCTGCTGAGTGTAACCAGAAGAAATGTAGGAACACTTAAACAGTAACAAATAGGTACTATGAGTCAGACCTCTGATAAGACAATGGTGGTAGTAGCGAGGTTTAACAGAAATGAATATTTAATCAAAGTGGGCCACCAAAGTAAGCTCCCAGTTAAATGTCGGTAGGTCATATTTGGCACTCTAGGACTCAAGGTAAGTAAGCCACCATGTGAACACAATGATAATAGTAGCAGCAACCAGCATAGATATTAAGCAAACAGCAAGCGCTCCAGCTATGCATGAGTTACAGTTATTAATATGCTATCTACCTGAACACTGAGGGGAGCAAACCTGCTCTGAGAACATGTATGGTATAGTAGCCACAGTCTGCATAAAGAAAAAGCAAGTCTATAGACCACAGACAGCAGTTTGCAGAGGTGTAGAACTACTGTAGTAGCTGGAGCATTTCACAGGCCTAGTCCAGACTGGGTGTTTGCAGCCACAAGAGTAATGCCCTTATTGATATTACACTGCACAGGCATCACCCAGATAGGGTTTTTGGAGTAGGTATGGAATCTTACAGAAATATAGCATGTCTGAGCAGAAATAAATGCAGCAATGGTAGTGAATATCATGAAAATGTAGGCAGCCGGGGGGGCATGCTCTGGCCACCAACAAGATGGCAGTGTAATCTTTTGAGCTCGCTCTGGGTTCGGTAAATTTGATGCTCCGGTGTTGGGACTCACGGGTCTGCCTGTTCTATAATTATTGCTTCTGACATGGCAACCCCCCCCCCCTTGCCTACCAGCGCTCAGTAAAAACTAATTAGATTCAGTTACTATATGCCAAATTCGAGCGCTGATCCCATGTGGAGAAACGAGCACTAGGCCATGCAGGCCCCACCAAAACAGCGATGCAGTAACAACCAGTGGCTCAAACAGGTAAACGGAATCAGGGATCTTTGCCCCCTGCATCAGCAAGCTGGAGCTTCCAGAGATTTGCCCTACCTCGCCAGCTTGCCTGACTTCCCCATGGCTTCACCAGGTGACAACAATGCTCAGGCAGACCTGATGCCTCAACCACCTATAAAGGAGCTCTCAGTAAATGAGTCACTACAGTATATCACTCAGATGTTGGAGACAGTTCCGAACAAAGTAGAAGATATTACAGTCACTCTTTCAGGCACAGTGGTCGAGGTTCGAAACTTGCAAGATAGAATGAATGTCTCTGAACAACGTCTGGAGGAGTATGAACAGCAGCAATCTAAACTACTACTCCGCCTGCAAGCACTGGAAGAAAAATCAGCAGTGCTTTGGGAAAGGCTAGAAGACCAGGAAAATAGAGCTAGATGCAATAACTTGTGCATTATTGGTCTGCCAGAGGGGGTTGAGAGCCAGAATATGGAAAAGTTTTTAAATGATTCTCTACCAGTGATGCTAGGTGAGAGGTGGAGGGGGTAAATGGATGTGGAGAGAGCATACAGGATAACAACCAGGAGAGACAAGAATTCCTTTCAGCCCAGATCCATCATCGCCTATTTTCTTCGGTATACAACTAAGGAAAAAATACTAAGAGCTGCATGGGATATAGGGGAAATACAGTGGCAGGGGACCCAGGTCTCTTTTTACAGGGACTTTGCTCACAAGACAGCCAACAAAAGAAGGGCCTTCACCCCACTCAAGAAGTTCCTGTACAATTTCAACTTCAACTTTAAATTTAAAGGGCTCACCAGATTACTTGTGGTTAAGGATAGCAGGGAACTGTTAGCTGAACATTCAGCAGCGGTGGAGAGATGGGTGGTGAAATTTTGGCCCAATCTACCTCTCCCTACTACATTTCCCAGGAGGCTCTGGGAACCTAACATGCCGAAGGGGAACCTCGAGGGCAGGAACAGACAGCTGGAGGGCAGTATAGAAGACGGATGTCCGGCACCTCTAAATGTTCCCCCAACAATCAAGGGCCCTCCCGACTGCTCTGGACTGCGACTTGGTATGGCTCCACTTTCTCTAGCCCAAGACAATCTCTCTCTGCCTCCACGGGCCATGTGGCCTTATGCCAGACAACATCAAAGAGCTGGAAGTGGGAATCGACTGCCTCAGGATGCATCCATGATAGCCCCTCCAGCAAAAATGTCTAGAGAAGACAAAACGTCTCCTCCTCGTAGGGCTCGTTTTGTAGATATGGAGTCTTTGGAGATGGACACTTGCACAGGCTCTGACTGGGCTGATATTTCGGAGGACTCACTGGTCGAAGCAGTGGACAGTTCGACACCAGTTAGGCCGGAACTGATTTCATACTCAGCTGCGGTGATCAGGGATACTGTCAAGGCTGGACCTGCTCCTGTTCCAAAAGCGGATTATGTGGACAATGTTCCTGGCTGAATCTGTATTATGTAGTGGTTTAAGTTACTGTGGTGGGCAATATAATCAAGCTAGTTGGTGGGCTTATTTAGTCCCCTCTCTGCACTATACCCACGAAAGCAACTGGGTAGCGGATTTCTTACAGTCACTGTTTCCCTAATCCAGGTAGCAGGAATAGCTGTTCCCACATCTTGGCATGAACATCTTAGGATGGTGCTGGTTAGATTTTCACTAGTAGTTTTATAAAAGCTAGTGTACAGGGGGCTGTATATGGTAGCTTTTGTATTTTGGGGTATAAATGCAGGGTTTTTTTGGGACCTCTACGTTGTAGGCAAGGTAGTTGCCTTTTCTTGTTCCTCCCCTGAACCCTTATCATGACCTTTTGGGCTTCCTTGGTGGATCCCCCTTCCCGTTCCTTTTTCCTCTGTGGGTTGGACGCCCGACCTCAAGGATGTTAGAACCTCAGAGAACTCGAATCCACATGGTTCCAATCCCTCCTAAATATCAGGATCTGAGTGTTCATGAAGCTGAGGCTAAAGTTTTAGACTAGGCTCTTTCACTGGTAACCTCGATCCAATAGTGCTGTTGCACAGGGTTACACTACTACTGGGCAGTCTTAATTAGCAGAGTGGTTTTATAGTTAGCGGTGTTATATTTTATTTTTGCTATCAACTAACTGTTATTGTTTACACTGCTTGTACTTGGTCACAATTTCTGTTGTGTGTTTGTTCCACTGCAGTTCCTCCAACGAGGAGTGTATCCACTTCTGTTTCCTGAACTTCTTCTCCTTCTCATCTGGCAGTCAAGGTTAATACAGGGACTCTTGAGACAGCTTGGGTGGTGAGTTATATTCTAGGTGCAAACTTTGCATTCTCAGTAAGTACACCCTTTCTATTATTGTAATGCCCTCGTGCCCCACTACACTTTTGGCTAAGCAAGCTAATTCCCCTACCATAGTGATATCTTGGAATGCTAATGGATAGAATCACCCCATTAAACGGACTAAGGTGCTCCAGCTCCTTCATTCATTACATACAGATATTGCCCTGCTCCAAGAAACCCATCTCCTAAAGAAGGTGGTTCCATGGTTAAAAAAGTCCTGAGTGGGCACGGTCTGTGCCAGCTCAGCTACCTCCAAGGCTAGAGGTGTGGCTATCCTCATCTGGCATGCATCGAGCTAGATGGTGGAGGAATCTAAACATGACCCACAAGGTAGATGAGTTGTTGCTAAATTATCATCCACTGGGGAGAAATTGATTATTTGCAACCTGTATGCCCCTAACACCGACCACTCAGAATTTTTCCCTTCAATTAGCCAGGCTATCTCATTGGTTTCAGGAATGGATGGGGACCTCCCTTTAATAGTGGGTGGGGACTACAATATGGCACCTGATGTATTCCTGGACAAGTCAAGGCCCACCCCTCAGGCTAGGTCTAAGGCCAGCTTGGCTCTTCATGAACTGCAAGAGGAGTGGGGCTTAACAGACCTATGGCACAGAGTTAATCCTTCTGGATGGGATTATACCTTCTACTCCCAGGTTAATTCCACGTATAGTCGGATTGACCTTCTCCTGGCCAACTCAACAGCTACCCAAAATGTCCTTAAAACCTCAATCGGGAATATTTTGATCTCCGATCATGCCCCTGTGATTACATCCTATACAGTAGGGGGTCAGTCTAAGAAAGGCACTCGGTAGTGATGTAATCCTTTGTTATTAAAGGACCCGGAGTTTCTTAAAACAATTTCTCAAACTACCAAGGAGTACTTTGCCATCAATGCAAATTGCGGGGTTAGCACAGGCACAGCCTGGGAAGCATTTAAAGCGGTCCTTAGAGGCCGCATTATTGCCTTTTCAGCCGCTAAAAACAAAATGCGCAAAGCTAAATTAGCTAAGTGGCAAACAGAATTGGAAGGTCTAGAGTCCCGCTTTAAAGCTTCCCATGTCCTACAGAAGGACGATTCCCTTATTCAACGAATTGTGAGCCTTAAGTACCAAATTAATACCATGCTGAATCAAAAGTCAGAGTGGCTTCTACTGCAATCAAAACATGCATACTGGGATGGGGTGGAAAGAGTGACAGACTGCTGGCATTTCATCTTCAGAAGCAACAGGCTGCCATGCGTATTCAAGCCATCCGCAACACATCCAGCAAGGTTGTGCATATTTCTCAAGATATAAATGATACAATGAAGGCGTATTACCAGTTATTATATAGGTCACAGTCCAACCTTTCCCAGTCATCCATTGAACAGGAATTGGACAAATTTTGCCAACAAATGGAAGTGCCGGGCCTCTGCCCGATACAGGCCTCTGCACTAGATGCCCCCTAGCTCCGACCGAGATACAACAAGCTTTGTCTCAAATGGCCAAAGGAAATGCCCGCAGACCAGATGGCATGACGGTTGAGTTATATCAAGCACTGGCACAGGATATATCTCAGTTGTTACTTCTTGCTTTCCAGGAGGTGCATTCAAAAGGTATTTTCCCCCCGTCTATGAGAGAAGCCCTCATTACCCTTTTACCGAAAAAATCAAATGACCCCTTAGATTGTGCAAATTTCTGGCCGATATCGTTACTCTCGGTTGATGTAAAGATCTTGGCCAAGATACTAGCCATCAGGATGCTGGAAGTGCTCCTGACCATCACCCATCCGGCCCAGGTTGGATTTATGAAGGGCAAATCGGGGTCAGACAATACTAGGCTCCTCCTTAATCTAAAATGGATAGCCTCACATTCACAGGTCCCAATGGCTGCTCTGGCAATAGATTTTACCAAAGCCTTTGACTCTGTAGAATGGCAATATTTGCATCAAATATTAAAAAGATATGGTTTTGGTCCAGTGTTTTGCCAGTGGGTGTCAACTCTCTATGGATCCCCGATGGCTAGGATTTTGACCAACACGACCATCTCGTGACTTTTTCCATTGCACAGGGGCACCCGACATGGATGCCCCTTATCCCCTCTTCTTTTTTTGATCACACTAGACCCCCTCATTTGGTTCCTCATCGCATCAAGAGAGATCATGGGCATTGAGGTAGCGGGGAAATCCTATTTATTAGCGGCATATGCAGATGATTTTATTGTTAACCCTGTCCCATCCAGAGCAGGCAATACGGCATATCCTGTCATTGCTGCAGACATTTTCAACATTATCAGGAGTCTGTGTAAATCAGAGGAAAACACTTCTGGCCCCGCTAAATTCAGCATGCACTAAAAATTGCCTACAGGGAACCGAGCTTCTCTGGGCAATGACAAGATTTCTCATATCTTGGCATAACCATTCCTTTTAAATGGTCTGATCTAGAGTCAGCCAATGTCTCGCTGTTTTTATCTCAAATGTCTGCCGAAATAGAGAGATGGAAAAAGCTGCAGTTATCACTACCTGGTAAGATAGCAGTGGTGCGTATGTTACTTTTGCCACGAATTATGTACATTTTTAAGAACCTCCCAATTTGCCTGTCCCCTAAATTTTTTGCTTCTGTTGAAGCCCAGGTGTCTCAGTATTTGTGGGACGGGAAATCCCCTAGATGGAATAAGAGCAAATTGAGAGCACATTGGTCTAAAGGGGGGTTGGATTCTCCCTGGTTCCAAGGGTATCACTTGGTGTGTACCACTGCTATGGCTACCATATGGTTTGTCCCCAGCCCAACACCTCTTCTGCTTTGGGTCCAACTAGAATCTGACCAAGTGGCGGATACAAATTTGCATTTGCTATTACATCCTCAGAGTCGAAATTGGCTTATGTTTCCTCCCTTAATAGCAGAAACCAAACGGGCGTGGCACTTGCTAATGACTCTAGCCCATACACCCCGGGAGGCCCAAGCACCTCTATGGCTTTACACTCCTTTGTGGCACAATCAGGCCCTGGCAATCCGCAAGACTCCCATACACTGGCCCACCTGGGAATCCCAAGGCATTCGACACATACAGGATCTCTGCATCCCTGGCTCTTCGGTTTTGATGTCATTTGAACAAATTAGACATAAATTTCATCTTCCGAGAAATGACCTTTGGAAATTTCTCCAGCTACTCAGTGCTGTTTTAGCCAATAAGGTCTGTATGCGGTCAGACCCCAAATGGAATTGGCTAAATCACAGGCACAAGTCCCCCGCATCCGGTGGGCTCATTGGCAGATTCTATAAGATATGGCGAGACGCCAAGGCAGATCCCTCAGATGCATGCCAGCTAAAATGGATGGCTTCTGAATACTCGTATATCCGAGGTTTCCTGGAAGCGCTATCTCTGTGAATGTCATTATTCCTATGTGGACACCAAGAGTCAGCTGCTGCAGATGAAGATCTTGCTTCTTTGGTATCGGGCACCCGCATCCCTATATTCCCATGGCCTTATACAGAGTTCCAACTGTTGGCAATGTCAAAAGTCAGGTGCGCATCTACTCCATATTTTATGGACGTGTCCCCTGCTCTCACAATTTTGGGCATCTGTATTTCAGGATTGCTCTACTGTGCTGGGCCACCGGGTTAACCTTTCTGATCCTAAACTCCTTCTGGGTGATACCACATCCCTGGTTAACTTAACTCGACCTCAGAAGCAGTGGGTTGTACTGGCACTCATGGAGGCTAAACGACTTATACTTATGTGCTGGCGCAAAATTGACCCCCTGTCTCTCATACAATGGCATGAGGCACTGGCTAGATTAGCCATACTAGAACGCCTCTCCTGTACTCACCTTGGTCGTATGGACCAATATACTGCCAGATGGGAAGCCTATCTCCAATCTTCTCTTTGTAAAACTTTGAATCTGAGTGATAACCCTTCTTATTGAATAGGTGACATATTATTACATTGCATTATTAGTCCGATTTCTATTTGTCTAACACTTGAAGATAGTGGAACATTATCCTAGTATATTGGGTAGCCATGTTGCACCAAAGAATACTTTAGAAAAATCTATATGGGAATTTTCTGGTAGCTTGGTTCTGGCAAATACATTTGCATATCTGTATGGCAACATAATAGTCGTTGGTTGGATTTAGTAGCATATGGAACAGGTTACTTACTTACCTATGACCGTGTATGGATGTGACATTATAACTGTATGTGGAGTAGAATAAAAAGAAAATAAAATATTCTATGATAAAAAGAAAGAAAATGTAAGCAGCCAAAGGTACACTAGATCTTCAACATAATAGCAGCCATTTAGTTTTCATTAGATGAAAATTAACTTAGACTGTAATATATATTATAAAAAAGTAGTCAGCCATATATTATGACTGTAATTCCATCTGTTGCAAGATGCATAGATACATAGACATTGCCAGCAGATACAGACCTTTCTGCCCATCTAGTCTGCCTACATAACTACTCTGCTCTTGTCCTAGTGGTCATCCTGACCCTTAATCTCTGCTGCCCCCTCTTCTAAGTCTATTAGCCTGTCCCAGCCCCACTGAAATAACTTACTGTTTTGGTACTCACCAATTTGTCCAATATATTGTTTACTTGTCCACTACTATTTCCATTAAAAAGTGTTTCTGAACATCTTTTGTGATTCTCCCCTGCTAGTTTGAGTGAATTCCTCTTTATGTCTTTATCTGATTTTAAACAAAAGATTTCCTTGGTGTCACCCACATGCAGAAACTTATATCTTTCTTTTTTCTTTAATTTCTATTTTCATTCCCATTTCTCCTTGCCAGCTGCCAGGTGCTCCTTCCACCTGTCCAAGCCCTTCTGCTCACCGTAGGTGTCCTCCTATATTGCAACCTGCCACCAACTTCTGTTCAACATCCTCTACCAGCACCTTGACCACAATCCACAGCAGGACAACTTGTTCCTTCCTGCAAGACACACCTTCCTCCTGGACCATCAGGGAGCAGTCATGCAGTGGAATGAGGTGCCTTCCCTCTCCCAGGCAAAAAGCATCAAGATAGACATCAGAACCCCACCTCACTGGTTGGCACCAGATGTACGGTCTGGACTCAAGGTGTGAACCCAGGTTGTCAGGATGGCAAGCAGTAGCTCTGCTACTGCACTAGCTGGCCAGCCTACTAGTACATTTTTGTCATATCAACCCTTTCCTTTTTCTTCTCAAGGGTATACATGTCCAAGTCCTGCAGTCTCTCTTCATATGACATGTCTCCTTGCTCTGAACTGTACTGCATCCCCTTTTTATAGTCTTTCCTCAGGTGTGGACTCTAGTACCTTGCACACAGTATGCCAGCAGTGGTCTCACTGAGCTGGCCCAGTGGTGCACATGGCTGAGGTGCTATGCACCTTACTTTTCACCATACTGGTGACCCGAGGTTAAGAATGAGCTTGGGTCACCAGGGGTTGGCTGGGGGGGGGGAGTGGATCGAGATGTACAATCAACTGCTCTCCTCTCCCACGGTGGTGAGGGATACCATCTTGCTCCTTGGCTGCCACCTGGTGGAGGCCAGGTGGCAGCACCAGAGCTCGAACAGCATGGAAGGGAAAAGCCGCAGTTATGTAGCATGTGTGCACTTCCACACGCTATCACTTACAGTATATCCCACTGCGGCAAGAGGATGGGAAAAAACAGTGGAAAAATGATGCTCACAGGCTATATGAAGCCTTGCTTGCCTGTCCTTGACCCTCACTGTCACTGGATTGCCAACCACCAAATCTGGATGCAGGATCTCCAGGTTGAGGGAGGAAGGCCCTTCCCTTCCTGGATCTGCCACAGCGGACAATCTGTGACGGATATGGGGCTTGGTAAACTGGAGAGGCAGTTGCCAGGCAAGGGAGGCAGGGACAGGGCAGACCAGCCACCAGCACCATCCCTGGAGGAAAATCTGTATATAGAAAAAAGAAAAGAAGTGGTTTTGCTAATGGCCTGTAAAGTGGGAGGATTACTGCCTCACTTCCACTGTTGGTATCACTCCTTATGCATTCCAGCATTCTGTTTGCCTTTCCCACAGCTCTGGTGAAGTGTGATTTGGATTTTAAGCTTTCTGATATAATGAACCATAGATTATTTTCCTCCTTGGTGGATTTCAGCACCTCCAATTCCATGTTGCACCCTTGGGTTATGTTTTCTAATGTACATCACCATGCATAGTTTGGCATTGATGCACAGCTGTCAGATACCTGACCTGTTCTCCACCCTGCCTACATCATCCCTGAGTTCCCTTTCCCTTCCTGTGTCACCCTTATGCAAATCTTTGTGTCATCTGGGAAGATGCAGACCTTGCCTTCCCTTGTCACAAATGAGTACATTGAAAATTACAGGGCCCAGCACTGATCACTATGGTACTCCACTCATAATCTCCATTATCTATGAGAATGCCACATTTACTCCAGCTTTTTGATTCTTTCCCCTCAATTAGCGTTCAACTAAAGTTGCCAACTTATCCTTCACCCCAAGTCCCATAGCTTTTTGATTATAGATGAACTGCTTGTTCCTTGTTAGCTGCCCTTGTCACCCAGTTGAATAAGTCAAAAAATATTTGTCTGGCAGGATCTTCCTTTTGTGAACCCATGCTGCCTCAGGTCCTGTAGTTCATTCTCTTCTAGGAAGTCCACCACTTCCTTCCTTGTTATGAACTCCATTATCTTCCCCACCACAGACATCAGGCTGACTAGTCTATAGCTTCATGGCTTATTCTTGCTTCCGTTCTTGTACAGAGGGACCACATCTGCTGTCCTTCAGTCCCTAGGGACTACCCCTGTGCCCAGTAAACAATTAAACTGGAAGTACTATTACAGTATTTCTGCAGCCTCAGGTTTAGTAGATTAAGTTACTTTTTTTTAACTCTTTTTCTCACTACCGCTGCCTGGCATCCTTCTGAGGTACCCACAGGGCTATGCCTCCCACTCCCTGTCTGAACCCTTGCATCCCCAGGACATCCCCTCTGGATGACTTGGTAGGCCCAGCCCCCCCAGATCACCCCCCAGGGTGGGTTCACCCTCCCTTGGAGACCAGTAGCAGGATTAGAGGGACCTATCTTGTTGCCGGGGTGGGCATGGGGAATCCTAGGTGCACAGGGCCGATGTTGGGATGTGGGCACACCGCAGGGGTCCTCGTCATCTCACCATACAGCTGGAGTGTTTTTCTGGTGCTTATTTATGTCCACTATTCCCCTGCCCCCCCAAGAGCTCAGATGTGCAATGGCATCAGGTCGCCTGCCACAGCTCTTGTCCCTCTAAATGTTGCCCCTAGCATAGGCAGTACCTCCGGTCTCCACAGGGGGCCACTGCAGTGCTGGGAAAGCCTGAATCCCCTCCAGAGAGAGGAGAGCTGTCCTCTAGAAGCTCAATCCTCTCTCTCCCCTGCTGACCCCTGCCTTCCCAGGCTCATTCCCGAACCCATGTCGCCGGCATGCCACAAGGTGTGGCATCCAGCACCTCAACCCTCAGCGCCACCGGGCCAGTTTGATTAAGTTACTTTTAAGCATTCATTTTTTTCTTCACTCATTCTCCCATTATACTACTCATGCAGCTAATGTACCTGCTCTCTTCCCTTCCATTCTACCCTACCCCACATTCAGGCAGCAGTCCCTCATTTTCCATAGTAACTACTGAACATAAGTATTTGTTCAATATCTCAGTCTTACTTTTGTCCTCCTTTTCTCAACCTTTTCCTTGTTAAGCCTCACTATTCCCCCTTTTATCTTTCACTTCTGCTAAATGTACCTAAAGAATGCATTTTAACCTTGCTCTACTCCCATTGTAACCTGCATTCCATCTCCACCTTGGCATCCCTCACCTTCCTACTAGCTTTTCTGGTTACCCTTAGGCATTTCTCCATGTCCTCCTCTCTTTGAATGGCCTATTATTTTATGAATGCACACCTCTTGGCTCTTGCATTATTCTTTACTTCTGCTGTGAAGTACATTGGGCCACTTGTCCTTTGATGCCCTCTTAATGGAGTTTGCTGCTGCCTCATGCATTCCTTTGTTAAATGCCTCCCATGTTTCCTCTACCCCTTTTACCTGCCATATTATTTTGTAGTTTACATTTTGTACATCTCTGCAAACCATATACGGTACTCTCAATCCCTATTGCCATGGCAAGGCATCATGGGTATGCAAATATTGTGCTTATCAGGCTGACAAAACTTCAACAGAACTGATATCACTGTTTACAGTTAACTGGCTAGTGTATCTGCTCCAGTATAGGCCTAGAATGAAAAACTACAGAACTAGGTTTCATCTTCTGTGGGAGTCTTCAGTGTACTTCATTCATAATCTCAACAGGTCCCTCATCAGAACACAGATGCAATATTGAGTGAGAATATCTGAGAGGCAGTTTACAGTCAAAGTAGTACATGAGATACATACTGGAATGCTAGAAGAGAAGAAATATACACATAGTTTGGAGTTTTGCATCTCTCCGAACCATAGACATAATCTCAAGTCTCATTCCCAGACTAAAGTAATATGTGTATGCAAATCCTCGTGCAATTAAGTTGGACAAAACTTTAGTAGAGGTTGGTGTGGTGGGATTGTATATTTTTTTGCTGGGTTGGGTTGGTGGGAAGAAGAAAGTTGGTTAGCACTGTTCTGCAGCAGAACAATGGGAGGAAGAGTGTGTTATTATACAGTATATTGCAATAATACATATGGAACTGGGGGTGGAGGAAGCTATGGCTTGAAAGAGAGCAGGAACTACACAAAGTACTACTTCTTGGTATGTGAAGTCAGGAAACTTTGTTAATCCCTTTTATCATTCAGTGACATGTGTAGTGAGGTTTCCATCATTGTATACCTCTGGAAAAAATTTACCAAATTTGGAGAGGGCTACAATGTGGCAAGACTAGAAGGAACAGATTTTAGAAGTCGGGGTACAAATTTTGGAAGGGGTGCAGGGCAAACATTTATGAAAAAGCACAGGGCACAAAGTTCAAGATGGGTGAAAGGCACACATTTAGTGGTTGGTGTCCATGTGTATCAGCAAGTTGTCATTCAGTGTTGCTTGCACTGGTAACTAGGCTTCTGACCTACCTGACATCATGTGGCATTATCAGCAACCCTCCATTAAATCTAGCCTTTTTAAAAGAATGAGAATCCAGGGATACAAAAATGTCTGTTAAACAAAGTAACATAACTCTCTGAATTGTGATGTGATTCTTAATGGGGGAGATACACTGATCCTAATCATAAATGTACTGCTATTGTAAAGGATGGTGATATCCATTCTTTAAGGGAAAAGTGCATTGTTAGCACTGAGTCATTATGCCCAGTTATGAGTAAAGTGACTTTATGTTTATTTTTAATTATATTTCTCTGTACTGGGAAAAGCATGTATGTTTGTTTTGTAGTTAGTAAATAGGCACAAATAGCTTGGTTCTATTTTTATAATGCCATTAGGATTTAATTTGGAATTTGTGTTGGTTAAATGATTTGAAGGAAATTTATCATGTAAGGGGATTTTGTCCTTGCAGGATTTAACTCTATCATGAGTCTTAAATGGTCGGTGTCTGTACCACAAACACAAACTTCCTATCACTACTGACCACACATCTGGCATATAATGATATCTGACAAGAAACGCATAACCTCATCAAATCATTTACCCTCCTAGCACTTGGATGATAATACTGAAAGACTCAGAGTAAATAATGTCTCAAATAGTACAGCTGCTCTCCAACAGCAGAACTAATGAACTGTCATGAATGCAAGAGAGATGCCTTGCTTTCTCAATATCAGCAGGCTGAAGGGACTCTGTCTAGTCCAAACCAACCACATTTCTAGTTATTATCTGATATGTAACAGTTGTTTGTAGAAGAATAATCTGTGAACACCTTCAGCTTGAGGGCTAAGGTGTGTATTTGGAAAAATAGCTTAGAAGTAAAAATTTTTTATAAACCTGGTAAAATCTGATTAAAATGTTCTGATGTTTTTGCCATGTCACATCAATACTGTGTTTGATTTTTCACTGAAAATATAATTAACTATATAGTAAAGCATTGTGCCAGAAATAGATTTTTATTTTTTTCATACTATACCAAACAATGGTTTAAAGCATCTTCTTTCCTTTGGTAGAAAATGTACATAAATTCAATCAACCCTAAGGGGGAGGCAATTAGCAGGAAAACAGAGCTGCAGAAGATGAACAAATTTCATTTTGATTTACTTAAGTTGCTCTTGAGATTGGCATGAAGAAGATGAATAAGGAAGAAGCACAGGAGAAAAAGAATTAACCTGAATGATATAATTGGGCATTCTGTAGCTATCTACTTAACAAAAATAGAATAAAATTACAATAACTAGTGATAAAATGTTTAACTTTCTGACATGTAACACTAGCTCATATGCATGAAAACACATAAATTCACTCAAGCAAAAACAAGACACAAATTCACTAACATACGGAGAGGCACACGTCCTCACAGTAAAAACAAACTAAGACAAATATGTACTTGCAATATTTTAATCTCTGTGCCTTAAATGACTGTAGTGTACAATAGCAGTGCTGATCTATAATTAGCTGGCACCATTTTTTTCAGGACCAGCACTTTTTTGCTCAAATACTGTATTTGTAGCTACTTGGGGCTTAACTGTTGACTGTGAACAGGGGGCAT
Source organism: Neoceratodus forsteri (assembly GCA_016271365.2). NCBI lineage: Eukaryota > Metazoa > Chordata > Ceratodontiformes > Ceratodontidae > Neoceratodus > Neoceratodus forsteri. The sequence continues at coordinate 630,396,732 of CM028132.1, forward strand.
TGTTTTGAGAGAGTTTATTTTAAATAAAGAGAAGAAGTGCAGTAGTTATATAACACAGTTAGACAGGTAGCCAACAATGTCAATAGAATTCTTCTTTCTGACCACCGCTAATATGAAAAAATACAGTATAAAGGATGTTTCACCTAGTCCCCTGTATTTCATTAAGGGGCTATAAAAAGAGCATTTACGGTTTAAAATGTCAGCTTTCTGATGCATAAACTTCAACTATGCTTTAAAGTAATGTGAAGCTTGAAAAAGCGTAATATTTTCCAATACATTTGCTGAAGTTAAGAAAAAAGCCAGCCATCTCTGTTCTTATTACCTACCCTCAATGCAAATGCTGGCAAGTAAGGGCTGTGCATGATACAAGAGAAGACAGCTGCCTAGTTTTATTCCCTTCTTTGATTATAACACAGTTCTCTCTTTTGTGCAATCCTTTCTCATCAGAATTTGCCTTGATGGTATAAAATTAAAAGTTAATCTGTTTGCTTTGAGATGTACAGCTCTTTTACCTCACTTTTAGTGAATCATTAATTTATTTATTGAAGGTATAACATTTAAGAGTAACCACTCATTTGCAACCATGACTTTAACATGATAAAACAATACCCGGTAAGAATAAATATTACAATTTCTACACCTTTTAACAGGAACCTGATTCTACTATTGCATATACATTTACTTAATCTATATTCAGTTAAATAATTGTAGATCAAACATAACTTGTTTATTATTTTATCTAGTGTGACTGAAAAAACTAACAATTAGTTTTTTCAAGAGTTTAAAATGATAAATTTTTATTTAGCTTTTGTTGACCGGGTAAGTGCACTAGACAAATCCTGCCTATTTTCAGGCACGACCCGGGGGAATGGGATATGGATGAATGCCAACTGACCTTGAACCAGATTAAGCTGTTGGTGGTATTTTTAGTGAATGAGGGAAATTTGGCCAGGACACATGGGAAATTCCCCTACTCTTTTCGATAAGTGCCATGGGATCTTTAACATCCACTTGAACTACCACCAATCCAGGCAGATGGGACCTTGGTTTAACGTCTCATCCGAAAGACGGCACCTCAGAAGTGCAGCACCCCTCTCATGCTGTACTACAGTGTCAGTACTGGGATATTAACCCAAGTGCCAGATGTGGGAACTGAACCCACAGCCCTCTGATCTCCCGGCCTCAGAGGCGAGTGTGCTACCTACTGAGCCACTGACACTGCTTTTCCACAAATAAAAAACAAGTACTGTATTAACATTGTTAGGAGGTTACTGTATGTCAGTCATCTGAAATGAAAACACTAAAAGGCAGTACAGTAAGATTAAAATAATATTTATGTCATATAGTTTTTAAACAAATACATTTTAAAAATGCAGTTGACCTTAGAGTTACAGAGGTCAGTCAGCACTTCCAAATAAGAACAGCTAGGACCCACAGAAGACATGTATATACAGAAAATAACAGGCACATATGTTATAATTAACTATTTACTAAGGGAGTGCAGTTTAGTATGCTATAAATATTATAATGGTGTGTCCTTTGGGGCTCGTTTAATTAATTTAGATGCACTATGATATAATAGGTCATGTTTAGCAAGGCACATTTTTGCAGCAGCTTGGTAAATAACATCTCCAAAATCTGTAACTGAGATAAATGAAGTGTTAATGAACTCAGTAACAAGGTTCACAGAATAATGATTTATTAGGGTAAGAAGAATAATTTTGACCTGTGTTTGATGACACAGACTAGATCTTTACTTGAAACACTGGTTAGCCAATAGGAAATGTATCAGCATTACTTTAATTATATGTCACAAACAGGTCCTCTACACCCATAAAAGTTGGATTTCAAATCGAGGGGGGCCACTAGACTACCATGGAAATGGGGTTTGGAATTATTTTATGTTACAATCAAGGATTGGGGGGGGCTAGCCACCCAGGGGCTGGTGACTGCTGTATTGCGCTATGCAGTACAGCAGCCCACCTGTGGGTGGCTATGGCGTAGGCATGTTTCTTGCATCCCTATGTTTGTGCGGCACTTCTCCGAGATGTGCGGGCAGCTGCACCACACATTTCTGCTGAATACTGAGATGTGCCACATATGCATGGGAACTCCCCCTCCAGATTCAGTGCATACATTATATTTGTGCTGCAGCGCATCTGGAAATGTGTGGCACATCCATGCCTTTTTGATATGGCCCAGGGGTGCACTTCTGGGGATGTGCCAATGCAAATCAGTTGCACCGGGTGCATCTCCTTTGAATATCTGGGCCTTAAGCCTCAAACATATCTGCAGATTAATGCCTATAGGCCCATGAAGTCTGCCCAAACCTGTCTAGGTGTGAGACTGTACCAGTCAGTCCTCATTTGTTCCCCTTGCTTTCCCAGCTACCCCATAAGCACTTTTCCCATGTGCCTGTCCCACCCCCTTTTGAACCTCCCTACTGTTTCAGCATAGATGACCTCTTCTAGAAGTCTGTTTCATTCTGCCATTGCCCTTTTTGTGAAAAACTACTTCCTGACATACTGCTTGAACCTCAAACTACACCAGTTTAATGGATTTTTCCCTGGTTCTCATGTTACCACTCACTGTGAACAACTCATTGATGTCAACCTTATTTATCCTGTGGAAGCACTTGATTCCTCAGTCAGGTCTCCACACTTCCTCCTGTCATCCAGTGTACCTATACTGAGATCCCCAATATTCTCCCCTAAGATTTCCCTTGGTGTCCCTGTATCATTTAGATGGCATTTCTCTGCACTGTCTCCAGCATATCATGTCCTTCAAGTGTGGGCTCAAAAATTTTTGACACAGTAGTAGTAATCATCTCCAAAATTTATAAGCCAAGAGTTCTGCAGGCCACTGGTCTCCAGTAATCCTACTATCCTTTCCATTATTATAGAACCTAGTAGTCTCCAACTATAGACATCAGACGGACTGGTCTAGACAGTAGTTGCCTGGTTCATCTCAGCCCCCACATTTTTGAAAGAGGATTAAAGTCACTATCATTGAATGATACAGCACTTCCCCTATCTGTAATGAACAACTGAATAAATTTGCTAGATGTCCAGCCAGGTCTTGCCTCATTTCCTTTAACACACTTGGTGGCATCCCACCTGTGCCCATTGATTTATTCATATTTAATTCCTGTAGGTTTTTCAGCACTCTCTCCCCCATGATGAGCTCCATTTTGGCACAAGCTAGTGATCCCCTATTGGCTTTCATGCTGCAATCTGGAAGTGGGCCCCTGTCCTCTTCATGAACACTGATCCAAAAGAATTGTTCTGTGAATTCAGCCTACTCTTCACATCCTCCAGCAATAACTCTCCATTTTTTTAGTCTAACCACGCCCTCCTTTTGTTTTGCTGGTCTCAAATACAGCAAAAGAATGCTTTGTCACCCTTCTTAACCACCTCACCTAGCCTCAGCTCTGCCTCTGTTTTTGCCTGTCTCACTGATCTATTTGCCACCAACATTGTTTATTGATACATGCCTCCTGTAATCTTCTGTATGAGGGTTTGTATTTGCTGGATGTCTTTCATTTTTCCCCTCACTGCCTCTGCTACCCTGTTTAAACCACAGTGGTTTCTTTCCACTCTTACCCTTCCCCCCATCTTGATATAGAAACACATAACCTCCAGTAGTTCCTTTTAAAGCAGAACCCCTTGCTGGCTGCTCTTACCACTACAGTCACATCCTACAGTTTTTCCCCAACGCGTCCCTCATCCTCTGAAAATTCACCCTTCTAAATTTTTGCACCTTAGTCATGGAAAGCACCCCCACTGACATTTAGCTTGACTTCAGTACGCATGACTCTGTGAACCCTGGAGCCAAATGGTTTCCTCACCTGAACCTCCCGCCCCCTGATGTTCCTGTATGTCAGGACTAAGTCCTGCATGACACATAGACTCAGAGATGCCTCTTGCATCTTCTCCACCAGATCCTGGTTCTTTGAGCTGATTGCTATTGTGATGCTCCGGTAAATTTTTGGCACATTATAATCCTCCAATATCAGCACCTCCTCCAGTCATGCCATCTTCTTGGTCTCATCTCCTAGCTAATTAATTGTGTCTTTTATTCTGTGCCAGGGACCTGTGTACAACTCTGACTCTAATCACCCTCCTCATGATTACCTGTATCTATACTGTCTCAGTCTCCTTGACATAGCCTTTTTCCTTGATTTCTGAAGCTAAGATGCTAACCCTAATGTATACTGCCACTCTGCCATCTTTCAGATGAGATGTCCCATTTGGCTGTTCTGGTAGTTGTTCAGGTGAAGGCTACAGATCCCATGGAACTTCTCAAAAAGAGCAGGGGATTTGTTTTAATTGAAAATCACACAAAATTACAAATTTAACACAAAGTCAAAAACTGGTGAAATTTTCCCATTCACTAAAAATACCACCAACAGCTTAATCTGTCTCAATTTCCATTGATTTCTATCTGTAGCCCTCCCTTGTATGAGGCTGAAAATATTGGAATCCAAATGGCACTGGGGCTAAACCTGAGATGTCGAGAGTGAAGAGCCATGGCTAACACATGCTAATAGTGGAGAACAGAAAAAAAAATGCTTTTTTAACCTTTATGTTTATTATTTTAGGAAATTGTTTAATTTCCCTTCCTTCTTTTATTATTTTACAACAAACATACAGTTACAGTTACTAACATTCAATATAACATACGAAAAATTATGCACTATTTAAGTGCTAAGCAGAATGAGTTTTATTAAAAAAATAAAAACAGCATGAAACAGACCACAGTGCTTTGAACCCCTGCAGATAGTGCAGTATTTTTCTTTTCAGTGCATTTTTTGCCATGCTCCGAGGCTGAAATTGGGCAGAAACTCCTAGCCCTCCTTTCAACAACAAAAAAATAATATTAAAAAAAACACTCTGTCTAAACACCTCTTACCTTTTCCCCATCTTTCCTTAACCCTCTGTTCCCTGGTACCCACAATTCCAAATCATCCCTTACAGAAACGTAAGTGTGTTGCGTACATGTGGCGTGCATGCCACATGCTTAATTGTGCAATGTTTGCATGTGGTTAGACTGCACAAAGTGAATCTAAGTGAACCAGATCTAAAAAGCACATCAGGTTTGCATGCTGCATGCTTGACATGCAGCAGCTAAGCTGGTGTGGACATCATTTAAAAATCACATTAGGTTCACGTGTTGCACACTTACCATACATGCAGCAGCTAAGCTGGTGCAAATCGCATCTAAAAACATATCAGTTTTCTATTTCTCATACTACTGCTAGTAATTCTAGCTACTAAAATACCATTTCCATTGATTTCCCATTACATTTAGGCAAATTCATAAATTCTGACAATTAAATTATTTTTCAAATTATTTAATGGATTTTAATTGTTGTCATTAAATCACCATTAACTTATAAACTATTTTTGCTTACTGCATTAAATGTCTAAGATATAATCAACCAACACCCCAGACTCCAGATGTGTGAAGAGGGGATTTGTGGCATTAAGCCTGACTTTTTTGTTTTGGACTACACAAATCCCCTTATGCATATTTTGTGCTACATATGTGTTTCTCCATGACTGCTATGACCCACTTACTTTCTCTTTGTCATTCTAACATACTAACATACTATTTGCCAGAAGATTAGGCCTTACAGTCTATCAAGTCTGCTCGAACCTCAGATCCCTAGTTGGGTGCCGAGGCCCTCCCCCCCTTGTGTTCCAGAAACCCCTATCATCCATCTCCACCCCCCTGGGACAGGCCATCATCTGATACATCCACTTTCTGTGTCTGTCCCACCCTCTCTTGAAGCCCTCCACTGTGGATCTCTGAGCCAGCTCAACAGGCAGTGCATTCCAAGGGTCCACCACCCTCTCAGTGAAAAACCTCCTCCTCTTTTCCCCCCTCACCCTTCCACCTTCCAACTTCAAACCATGCCTCTGGTGATACCTCCTGCTTTAGTCAAAAATCCCTCCATGTTTACCCTATTTATTCCCTTGAGGTACTTGAAGACCTCAATCATGCCCCCCCATCTCTCCTCTCCTCCAATGAAAACAGGCTGAGCTCCTCAAGTCTGTCCTCATACATCAAATCCCCTAGCTCTCATATCATCTTAGTTGCCCTCCTCTGTACCCACTCTAGGAGCTGTATGTCCCTCTTCAAGTGTGGTCTCCAGTACTGTACACAGTACTCAAGGTGTGGTCTAACCAGTCCATTGTACAGTGGCAGAATCACCTCCTTGCTCCTAGAGGTGATCCCCCTTACGGTGCATCCCAGCATCCTGTTTGCCTTGCTAGCCGCTCTCCTGCATTGCTCAGAGTTATTCATAAATGCATCCACTATGACCCCTAGGTCTTTTTCCCCTATTGAGGCCTCCAGTGCTTCCCCTCCCAGGGTGTACCTGTGTTTAGGGTTTCCCTGCCCAAGATGTAACACCTTGCACTTGGTGATATTGAAATTTAATTCCATGTATGAGCCCAGCTTCCAGGGTGTCCAGGTCCCCTTGCAGGATCAACTTCCCCTCTTCTCCCTCAACTACTGCTCCTATCTTGAGTCATCAGTGAAGAGACTCTTATCACACCCTGTACCTCCATGATGTCCGATATGTATGCATTAAACAGGATCAGACCCAGGACCAAGCCCTGCGGTACCCCACTACCAACCTCTCTTGGGTTCGAGAGCTCCCCACAGACCACTACTCTCTGGGTGCATCCAGCTAGCCAGTTTTCAATCCATCAGACAATCAAAGGGCCTACTCCCAACCCCATCAGTTTCTCCACCAGACCATTGTGGGGGACAGAGTCAAACGCCTTGCTGAAGTCCAAGAATAATACATTCACAGGCTTTCTCCTGTCCAGTTCTGATGTTACCCATTCGTAGAACTCCATAAGATTGGTTTGACATGATCTGCCTGGCACAAACCCCTGTTGTCGACTATCCAGACCTCCCACCTCCTCCAAGTACACCCCCAATCGTTCCTTTTATATACTCTCCATTAATTTTCCCACCACCAAGATCAGACTGATGGGTCTATAGTTACCTGGTACTTCCCTTGACTCCCCTTTATGGATTGGCACCACATGAGCCTCTCACCAATCCCTAGGTACCTTCCCTGTCTCAAGTGACCTGTTGAAGCTGTATGGAGCTTATACACTATGGGCCTGGCCATACTTAGCACTCTTTGTACTGAATAGGGCCCTGGAATCATGCACCATACCTCACTTTTGTCACTGAAATGAGGGACATGGACATTCAAAATGAGGGACAATGAGGGACACTAACCCTCACAATGATCAGGACATATCCTGAAACATGAAGTTACAGTACCTCACAACACAATGGAAACCATTGTATTTACTTGTACAGATATTAGCACCTAAAAATGAATATCTACAATACAGCAGGAATGCCATTTAGGTAGGGCAGAGGGGGCGATTGCCCCCTCCCTTGCATTTGTGCCTAGGTTGTTCTTATGGTGTGGCAATAATGCCATTAAATTTGGATCTAATATTTTGCACACATTCCCCCCCTGGCCTGTGTTGTGCTCAGGCGGCAGGTGAACTCCTGCCATGACTGTGACTGTATTCTGTTGTCCACTCTCTCCACCTATTAGCGGAGGCACCATCACATGTGACGTGGAGGAGCTCCAACCAAACAACAGCATGCAAGTTGCATGAGTGTGACACTGTCTTTCCCACCACATAGTAGACAGGCTACGCACTACAACTTAGAAGAGTTGGTGAGCACTGAGCTCTCAACAGCAGCATTGTGACAGCATATTTTTGTCAGTCTACTGTTAGTTTGTCTCTGTCTCCACTGGTGGCTGAAGGGGCAGGGGGTGAGCTGGAAGCTAGCTTGATGGCTAGGCTACCTAACTACACTACTAGGCTCTCCTTGCAATAAAAACAGCACAGACCCCCCACAGCAGCAAGCTAGGCCTAGCAGCAAGTCAACAGTGGTATGGGAGGACTTCACAAGCCTTGATCAGTGTAGTGCGGCAGCAGCCAATGAAGACTCAAGCAACACAGGTTGGGTGGGTTTGGTTGGGGAGGTGACTTGGTCGTGGACCACAGTGGGGACCTGGGAGGGTCAGTCCAGCATCCAGCTTCTGGAAGAAGGACAGAGGAGGAGCAGACTGAAAACTGGGTTGGTGGTGCATTGGCCCAGGCTGCATATTCCAGCCAGATAGCTTGGTAAGTAAAAGCAAATACTTTTTTATAGGGAGATTGGAGAAGGAGCAAGCATTGACATTTTGATATGCTTTTCATGTTTCTGCGCCTTTGTTCGGCTTCATGACCCATATGGGAAGGTTATTGAATGGACTGGAATCGGGGAGAGAGATTGGGGCAACATTTTCTTGGGGTGGGGGGGGTTCAGAACTTTAGCCAGGAAAAAAATAATGGTTATTAACTGGGTGGCTTTAAGCCCAAATCTGATGCACTGCTCCAGGTATACAGAGATGAATCTTAAACATTTGAATTTTTCCTGATTTTCATACCACTTTTCAAACACAACAGAAAAGTTTTATCTTTTAGAGATGTTCCAGACATTCCAGAACTTGCCTTCTAAGGGCTAACTGGCACCTGGCCTCCACTGGTTCTTGACTGTACCCCCTGTTGAAATCTGAAATGGCATCCCTGCCACAAAGTCTAAATTTACAGGACATCCTTTGTGTGAGCAGTATGTTTTCCTTGAGAGATGGATGAGGGACAGAGCAGTTTTCAGGGCTAAATTGGGGGCTGTCCCTTGCAATCAGGGACAGTTGAGCAGTATGGTATGCACAGACTATTGGAGCCCCACTATAGTCAGGCTTATGCACCCTTCCCCAGTGAAGCTGATCACCACACCCCTGTGCTCAGGCATAGAAACATAGACACTGACAATAGAAGGAGACTGCTAGGTCCATCTAGTCTGCCCATTTGTTTTAGACCTATTTTTTTTTGTTATGACATAGGGCAAGGGATCGTGCAGGGGCATGCCCCATTGAAATGAATGGAGATATTTTTTATCACTATTTTATACATTATGATGGCGAGTTGGAGATTGACAGCCACTGCTCTACTAACAAGGGTCTTGGTAGATCAGTGGACTTCATTAATCTCCAACTCACCATATAATGTACTAAATAGTAACAAAAAGTAACTCTATTCATTTCAAAGGGGCACACCCCAGCATTCTATGTATCTTTGTAACTGAAAAAATATATCAGTGGCTATAAGCATGCCATATGTGTGTGCAGATCTGTGCAGATTTGTATTGAAGTACAAGCAAACCATAAGTATGCAGGCAGTATAGCATAGTGGTTAAGGGCACTGAACTGCTGACCTAGAGACTTGAAGACCTGGGTTTGAATATCATCACCTCCACTTGTATACTGTGTGATCCAGGGCAAGCTGCTTCACTTTTGTGTGTGTAGTTATCAGTGAACACTTGCTTTTTGCACACATGCTACATGAATGCAATCTTTTCCAATGTAACATAAAAAGTATGCTTACCACACTTACTTGCAGCACACATGCCACATGCATGCAATCAGTTCCAACTGAACATAAAAATCATGCTTGCAGCACACATGTCACTATGGTAGTTTTATATGCGCCGAATGAACACATTTCATACATTTATTTCTGTAAGGGATGGTGCTCTGTTAACTGTCTCTGCCACAGCCTCTCCATGTCCAATTGTGCCTCAACCATTATTGCCTTAATGTCACAGTTCTTACTTCCCAGGTTCTTGTGATTAACTCACATCACCCTCCATACCTGTTGCTTTCCTTCTGGTGTCTGCTTTCCCTTCATATATGTGCCCTTGAAGACTTCTGTTTCTGTGCTTCACCTTGCTCCTACTTTGCTCCATCACCCACCCTTGCCTCTTTACCCCTGTCCTGATCCTACTTGATGCATTTTTCCTGTTTACCTTTCCTCCCTCCTTCCTGCCTGACCTGCTCTGACTTCCTGCACTAGTGCTTGGGGAAGACTTCTGTCCCCCTTTAGTGTACATGTGCATATCCTCAACTGTGTTGCCTAACACCCTTGCTGAGTTTAACATCATCTCTAGGTGTTTTGTAAACGTATGCTCCAGAACACATATACCCTCTGTGTTGGGGTGTAAGCCATCCCTTTCAAACAGTGTTTCCCCAAGATCCCAGGAACTACCCCCCCACACACACACACCACCACATTAGCAATGCATTAAGCTGCTGAAATTTGAACTGCTCCCTACACATGAAGCATGTCTGTGGTAGGACCTCAGAGAAGATCACAAAACCTGCCCTGTTCTTAAGAGTCCTGTTTAGGATAAAAAAAACAGTCTTTCACCTCTTCTCGCAACATTTGTGTCAATGTGCCTATCAAGTCTGGACTCCCCATCCTTCTCAGTGAGTTCCAGCACTTTCCTTCATAAGGTATCTGCCATTGCACCAGGGAAACAGTGGACTTCCTTTCTGATGTCAGGTAGGAACCTACTATTCCACCACTGATGATTGATTCCCCAGCACCTAAGCCCTTTTCCTTCCCCTTTGAGGTTTCCACCCATCCGTGACTTATGCACAATGGCTTAAGAACCCTTCCCTTCCCTTCCCTTGAGTGCTGGTACACATCCCTTCCAGGTGTAATTCAGGGGTGCTTCTTCCAATAAAGGTTAATACTTGTAAGAACTGGGTACACATTGCAGATCAGGTGTCCTCTCCTGCCTCACCCTTCCCTCCCTCCTGACTAGAGATACAGTGAGGATTTAATTTGCCAGCAAAGTTGGCACAAATCTTGGAAGTTTGCACTTTCCAAACTTTATGAATTTTTCAGTGGCTGCACCCATTTTGCTGTGTGAATTCCTTTTTTTTAACTCTCAGACTATAATAAAAACCTCCCCTAACTGTACTATAATACTACCCCTTCCACCTCCCAAAAACTTTATAGTCATTTACCACCTTCTGTTCTCTGCTGGCATCATACTCCCTCCCTCTTTCCCCTCTCTGTCCTGGTGAATTTCAATCGCAGAGTAATACAAGCAATATAAGTTCACTATACCCTACCCTCACCCATGAGACAAACACCACCCCCCCACCTGATTCCTACTACCAGGTCCACTAATCATAACATCCCCCACCCAACTGGCCCTACCACCCTCCTCTCCCTTCCAGCACCAAGAAAAAAATGTGACATGTAATTTAGAAAGCCATCCGAAAGTGCAGATTATCGGATCTGTTCAGGGTATTGGTAACTGTGCTGGCAAATGAATGAATGGTGACATCTTTGCTCCTAGTAAAAATCAGAAGAGCTCAGAGAAAGTAAACCCCTCATGTTTGTGCATCTGATTCAATTCGTGTACTTTTATTAAAGATAAAAAACAGAGCTACTTCACCATTACCCTCTGTGCAAGATTTCAATCAGACACCAAAGCGTGAGGGGTTTACTTTCTCTGAGTGTTGCCTGAGCTCTTCTGATTTTTGTCTGAATTTGCAATACCATTGCAGCTCAGCTTTTCAGTCTGTTGGCCACCTCGCTAAGTGATTGCTCCTAGTAAATCATAATTGACTGACTTTTCAGCCAATCAGGTTTTACTAGGAGCAAACTATGTTCCATTTCTTCATGTAAGGCCAATTACTGAGATGAGCACTGACTAGAGCAGACGCTGTGCACTGGGTGACCATTTATTTCATTACAGGTGACATTGTTTCTAGATGCTTGCTGGAGGGAGAAGAGTGGTAGGGACCAGAAAGGGGGTTGGGTGGGGGCTATTATGACTAACACACTTGGTGGTTGGAACTGTGGGGGGAAGACAGTGGGATTGTGTAAGACATACCCTTATGTTGCTTGTCTTACTAGTTGGAATTTGCTAGGTGGGGGAGGAGAAGGGAAGAGGGTTCCAGAAGGGTATGAAGGTGTATATGACTACAAAGCTTTTGGAAAGTAGGAGGAAAGCAATATTACAGCACAGTGGGTGTGAGGACGTTTTCTATTACAGTTAGAGATGTAATTTGCATAGTTTCTTGACAGGAAATTGGACAAGTTTGCACAGCAAAATATGCAATTTGCTTAATTCATCCATGAACTGGCAATGTGCATAGATTTGCCATATGAATTTGCACAATTTGCTGGGCAAATAACTGCACATATTGCAGTCATCAACAAAGCAAAGTTGTCAAAATTCATGAATTTCAGCAACTCCACCGACCTCTACTCCTGACTATGGTCTATTTGACTTCATTAAACCTCTGGGCTCATGGTAGCAATGGATTCTGAGACTCCATTGCTGATCATTGGGCCTGGTTGTCAAGTAAAGGATTTCTACCCATGAAGCCTCGAGTTCAGCTTCCCAACACCTGCACTCTCCTACAACTGAAGCACTGTCCACAGACCCAGAGCACTCTCGGTGTTACGACTCCCCCACAGCTCCCGAGCTTCACCCACTCCTCCATTGATGTCTGCATATTCATATGTTTTGTAGTTATTAATGTATCCCCTGGGAACCACAGGCCAGTTTCCCTACTTCCCACCCATGCAAATTTCAAGAACCCTTGTGCTTTCTAGGCTCAGCTCCTTTCTGGAAAGCTCCTCTTTCCTCTCCCTCTTCCAGTCAGGATTCAGAAAGAATCACTCTGCCATCTACTCCCTCCTCCATGTCATGGTCTCCATCTTTACCGCAATGGATAATGGTCACCTCACTGCGGCCATTTTCATTCACCTGGCCAAAGCATTTGATGCAGTGTCTAACCCCCTCCTGCTCAATAAGTTGGCCTCCTCTGGTCTCTCAACCTCTGCCGTGCAATGGTTCTACTCTTACCTCTCTGGTTGCCAACAGTCCAACCAAGTTGCTTACTCAATGTCCACTCCTTCCTCCCAATCCATGCTGGAGTCCCCAAGGCTCTAACTTGGGCCCAATTCTATTCTCCATTTTTATAAATGATCTTTCCTCAGCGTGTGTCTCCTTGCACATAGACATGCATGCCAATGACAAGGTACTCTACCTTTCAGGTCCCTCAAATAGCAAAATCGAAGCACCACCTCAGCAAGACTTCCTTAATGTTTTGCATTGGTTTAACTCAAATCAACTCACTGTGGACACAAAAAAGACGGTCTCCATGACCTTTGGCTCCACTCAGAAGCTAGCTAAACTCCAGCCTCCCTTCAGGTTCCATACCCTCAATAGCACTCAACTTGTAACAGTTTCAGCCTTCAAATACATTGGTTTCTGGTTAGACAGCAAGCTGGACTTCTCCCATCACTTTGATGCTCTTCACACTAAGCTCCACCCCAAACTTGGGGCTTTATACCATAACAAAGACTGCTTCGCTCTCCCAGTATGTCGAGAACTCATCACCAATATAATCTTTCACATATTTGGCTATGTTTATGTGGTCTATGGTTCAGCCCCCCTCCCCACTCTCTAAACTTGACACCCTGTGCAATGCTTTCTGTCGCTTCACAATAAACCTAACTCCTCTAACTCACCACTGTTCCTTATACACCTCACTCTCCATGCTTCCTCTTCCTCTTCATTGTTAACTGCACAGTGTGTCCCTCATTGTTAAATTCCAGTTTGACCTGCTCCCAACTTACCTATCTTCCCTTCTCTCTCCTATTGGTGCATCTGACTATGAACTTCACTCCAGAGATGCTCGTACTTTCTTCATCCACCAAGTGCATTCATGTGCTGGATTAGCAGCTTTCTCATACTGACTCTTGTCACTCTGGAATTAGCTCCCCCCCTGCTCTATGGATTTCCCCTCCTATTCCAATTCTATTCTCCATTTTATAAATGATCTTCCCTCAGCCAATGTCTCTTCATGCATACAAATGTATGCCAATGACATGGTACTCTATCTTTCAGGTCCCTCACGTAGAGAAATCAAAGCCGCACCTAAGTAAGGCTTCCTTAATGTATTGCACTGGTTTAACTCAATGTGAACACAAAAAAATACAGTCTCCATTACCTTTAGCTCCACTCAGAAGCTTGCTAAACTCCAGCCTCCCCTTAGGTTCCATACCCTGAATAGCACCCAACTTATAACAATTTCAGCCTTCACATACATGGGTGTATGGTTAGACAATAAGCTAGACTTCTCTCATCACTTTGATGCTCATCACACTAAGCTCCACCCCAAACCTAGGGCTTATACCATAATAAAAGACTGCTTCACTATCCCAATACATTGAGAACTCATCACCAAGTTAATCCTTCACATCTTTGACTATGTTGATATGGTCTATCGTTCAGACCCCCCCTCCCCTTGCTCTCCAAACTGGACACCCTGGGCAATGTTTTCTGTCACTCCACAACAAATCTACCTCCTCTAACTCACCACTGCTCATTATTCACCTCACTGTCCTTGCTTCCTCTTCCTCTTCATCGCAAGTTGCACAGTGTGTCCCTCATTGTTAAATTCTGGTTTGACCTGCTCCCAACTTGCCTATCCTCCCTTCTCTGTCCTATTGGTGCATCTGACTATGAACTTCACTCCAGAGTCTCTCGTACTTTCTTTATCCCTCAAGTGCATTCATGTGCTGGACTAGCAGCTTTCTCATACTGATTCTCCTCACTCTGGAATCAGCTCCCCCCACCCTACTGCTTTTCCCCTCCTATCCCACCCTTAAATGACTACTAAAGCTCTCTGCTCAGCCCTCCTGTATTTGCCTGCCTACCCTGAGCCCCTTGTGATATCCTCTACCCTGCAATCCTCACTTTTTTCTGGCTGAATTCCCTACATGCTCTACTGCCTTTGACCCATCTTCTCCTACCGCCCCTCCCCCTGTAACCAGCTCTTCCCTAAACCATCTTCTTTTTGCCCTCTCTCTATGTCCTCCTTTCACCTCCTTCACCCTCTCCTGCCATCCTTACCTAAGCCCTCATCTCCTTCTGCTATTCCTCTTCACTCCACCCCCTGCCTCCTGCTCCACCTCTAATTTATTAAACATAAAAGTAACTTGAGCTGTGGTAAGGTCATCTCGCTACCTCACGTTTGTACTCACTGGTTTGTACATTTGTGCATGATTAACTTATTATGTTTGCTTTTTCTGCATCAACTGTGTTCTGATTCATTGTTTTGATTTTTGTACCCTCTGTCTACATTTGTCTCCCTTTTTCCCCAGGTTGCACCTGGAAATGAGCTTTGGCTCTGTGTGCCTTTCCCGGTTACCAACATTTTAAATAAATAAAATAAATAATGTACAGCTATTACTAATCTTTTGTCTTAGTTGTACTAGACCCCACCCAGACAGAAAGGGATGTAGCTAATTGCTATGCAAACCCTGCTTCACAGTGCCCCCATCACAAGATACATCAACCTATCCAAGATATGGCTAATTTTGCTGATGAAGCCCGGGCCTACTTTAAAGATAACATTCTTAAAACCTGGAACTATCATGCCCACCTAAGTGTACCAGAGTCCATAGTAATCACCTCCCTTGGATCACCCCTGAATTGATGGCCTGTCAGTAAGCATGTGACAAAGCTTAGAAACAACACAAAGCATCTAAACAACCTAGAGACTTTCAAATCTATCGAAACTCTGCATAACCCGTGTACAAAAGCTATACACCTAGCCAAAGCTGAATACTTCAGACGCACTTTCACACCAATGCAAACAATCCCTTTAAATTCTGGAAGGTTGTCCATGCCTGTTTCTGCCCCCCCTTCAAACCCTCCAACTCCAATCATTAAAATTAATAACTCTTTCATTACCGACCATGCCTCAGTTGCTGAGGAATTTAGCTCATACTTTACATCATGTGCCCCCGCACTACTGTCCTCTCTCCTTCCACTACCATCTTCCCCATCTTCTACCTCACATAGAAGTAGTGAACGTCTCCTAAATAATCATCATCCTCCATTTTCCATCTTTTTGATCCCTCCCAGCTGCCATCCTTGACACTCTCCTTGCCTTTAACCCCTTCAAAGGCAAATCTCCTGATGGTCTTGACCCAAATTTCTTATACCTCTCAGCTCCAGCAAACTCTACTTCCCTGTCTGCTCTATTAAAGCTCTCTTTCTGAACTGCAAGTGTCCCAACAGCTTGGAAGCATGCTATCATTCTCCCCTTACTTAACAGTGGTGATCCTTCCTCTCCTGGGAACTACCATCCTATATCTGTCCTTCCCACCCTTGCCAAGCTACAGTAACATCAGGTTCTATCTCAAATTTCCTTCTATCTCTCAGGCACCTCCTTCTTCACACCTTTTCAATCTGGTTTTTGGAAAGACCACTCAACCACCACCTCCCTACTAAGGCTCACTGACTCCATCCTTTCAGGGATGGACCGTGGCCAAATCACATCAGCTATTTTTGTCGACCTCATCAAGGCATTCAATACTGTCTCCCACACCCTACTCCCAAATAACCTTACTTCAGCTGGTCTATCTGACTCTGCCACTAACTTTTTCAGAGCATACCTTACAGGTATAATGCAGTCAGTTAGAATTGCTGACTCCATATCCCTTCCCTCCAAATTAACATGGGTGTACCCCAGAGATCTGTGTTGGCCCTATTCTGTTATCCATTTTCCTAAATGACTTACTATCAGTCTGCACCTCTACCTCCATACATATGTAGGCTGATGACATGGTGCTTTTCACATCTGGCCGATCTCCATCTGTTGTGGTAGCTAGTCTCCAGCTTGACTTCAACAAAATTCAACTTTGGCTCATCTCACATCAACTCTTCTCAATGCCAAAAATATATCCCCATGAACTATGGCACTAGACTGAGACTCTCTGGGCTTCCCACTATGCCCTCCTTCCACACCCTCAATTGGATGACACCTGAGGACACTTCCTCATTTAGATATCTTGGTGTATGGCTTGACAAGCAACTCAGCTTCTCTAGATACATTGACACCATCCTGAAAAAGCTGCGCCCCAAACTCAATGCTTTATACAGGAACTGTAATTGCATTCCAACCTCGGCTAAGCATGATCTTGTCCAGAAGATAATATTCCCCGTATGTGACTACTGTGATGTAGTCCACAGAGAGGCTCCCAAGTCTTCCTTAACCAGACTGGTCACCCTCTTCAACTTCTTCTGCTGCTTTGCGCTGGACTCATCCACCCGCACTCAAAACTGTGACCTCTGTTGCTCTCTGGCATTTCCTTGGCTTGATAACAGACATCTCTCCCACTGTGCCAAATTCATCTCTAAATTCCAGTTTGGGTCAATTCCCTCTTGCCTATCCTTTTCTCTATCCATTCCCGCACCCTCTACTCCCTCCCTCCCTCAGATCAACTGATTTGCGCATGTTAGAAATTCCTTGCTGCACTACAGTACCTCTGTAGGTCAGGCAATGTTCTCTCAGTGTTTTCCCAAACTTTGGAACTCTCTGCCTCCTCAAATTCACCAGTATTCTTCTCCTCACTCATTCTTTTCATCCATATACAACTTCCTTTCACCTAACTGTACCTGCTGCTAACTTTTACTGCCCCCCTCCCATCCTGTATTCGGCAAATTCAGCCCTTCACCATCTCCCTTTCTCCTGCATATAATTTTCTATTCCTCCTCTCCACTATTCTTGAATCAATTCTTTACCTTTCTTGCAATTACTGAGCTACTCAAGATTCCTATTAGTTTACCTGTTGAACTTAAACTACTTATAAATGTGTGGTTACATATTACTCCACATAAGCACTTCATTGTATCATGTGTTAAGTTTTATGTAACTCTGCTGTCTATATAATGTATTGTTGTTTCCCTTGGAGTTATGTTAATGAAATTGTATGTATGTCTCTCCTGTTACCCCTCTCCCCCAGGATGCACCAGGAGACAAGCAACAGGATTGCTCAATGTGCCTTTCCAGATGAAACATTTCAATCAATAAATAAATAAATATGGGATTTGTTACCTGCTATATAGAGTCTCACTTCACAGAACTGGCAGCATACTATGTACACAGCCATGTTACTCTGTTGCCAGAGCAAGCAATGTAATATTCTTACCATGTTTGCCGTTCACCTTTCTATCTCACAACCAGGGCATCATGCATCCTTCTTGTGTAGACTCCTGTTGCATACGCTGTTGCTGCAATCCAGTTCCAAGGTACTCATGCATATGGTGCTCACACATAGGGACACTTGATAGAGTGGACAATTTAAATCCCTATAAGACCCATATAACAGATGGTGCTGAGGATACCACTGAGGTGAGAAACTCAGTTTTCACCTCCACGTTGCTGCCAAGAACTAAAGAGAGTTTTGATGTCATACATAGTGTACATACATACATACATAGTTGCCAGCAGATTAGGCCTAAAGGTCTAGCTTGTCTGCCCATCACAGCTCACTGGTAGTGCACAGTAGCTGCCTTACCTCCCCCTATTATTTCACCCCCCCACTTCCCCACCCTGCACACCCTTGGTAATCACCCTACTCCACCCCTTACCATGCCCCTGCGCCTGTCCCAGCCCCTCTTGCATCCACTCACAGTTCCAAATCTTACCAGATTATTCAGCAGTGCATTCCAGGGTGCCACCACCCTCTCCTTGAAATAGTGCCCCATCACCTCCTTTTTGTATCACCCCCCCTTCTAACTTTAGACTATGGCCTGTCATAGTCCCCTCATCCCTCAACTTGAGCAGACCTCCTTACTCCCTCTGTTAAATGCCTTTAAGTACTTGAAGGTCTCTATCAAATCCTCCCATCCCTTCTGTCCTCCAGTGAGTCCATGTTCAACTCTCTAAGTCTATCCTCCTCACATGACAACCCCTCCAGGCCACTAATGACCCTTGTCGCCCTTCTCTGGATGTCCTTTTTCAGGCGGGGTGCCAGAATTGTCCAAAGTACCTGAGATGTGGCCTCACCAGTGAGGTGTACTGGGGAAGTATAACCTCCCTTCTCCCTAACGATATCCCCCTGGCAATACACCCCAGCATTTTGTTTGCCTTAGCTGCTACTCTCCTGCATTGCTCTGAGTGGTTCCCTTTAGCATCAATCATCACCCCCAGATCCTTAGTCATTGATGTAACAGTCAGCTGTATCCCCCCAAGTGGTAGGTATACCCAGAGTTCCTAACACCTCAGTGTAGAACGCTACATTTGTGTGTGTTAAACCTGAACTGACACATATGGGCCCAGTTTTCCAGCCTCTCCAGGTCATCCTGTGGTGCCCTCCTTCCCTCCTCACTATCTACCACTGCCCCCAATTTAGTATCATCAGTGAATAGACTCATTTTACTGTCAACCCCTTCCCTGATGTCTGTAATGAAGATATGAAAAAGGATAGGGCCCAAAATTGAACCTTGTGAGACCCTGCTGATGACCTCTGTAGGTGGTGAGACTCCACCCTCTACCACCACCCTCTGGTGTCTATTCCTAAGACAGTTTGCTACTTACCCCATCAACATATCTCCAACCCCCAGTACCCTCAATTTCCAAATTACCCTTCTGTGCCAGACTGATTCAAAAGCCTTGCTGAAGTCCAGGTACAGGACATCAACCAGCTTTCCTCCATCCAGGGACAGTGTCAGCCAATTGAAAAATTTGACTGGGTTTGTTTGGCACAATCTCCCCCCAGACAAACCCATGTTTGTTTTCATCCTGAAAACCATTTACCTCCAGGAACTCCGCCAACCATTCTTTCAAGATGGCCTCCAGCGTTTTGACCACAATAGATGTCAGACTGACTGGTCTGAAGTTCCCTGGATCATCCTGAGGTCCACTCTTGTTGAGGTATACAACATGGGCCAACCTCCAGTCCAGAGGGAGCCATCCTGACTGGAGGGAGGAATTGAATAATTCCATTGATGGAGCTGCCAGGGCATCCACCAGTTTCTTCAGAACCCTTGGGTGGATGCCGTCTGGCCCTGGAGCTTCATCCATCCTCAAGGACTTGACAGCCTCCCTCACCTTTCCTAATTGGATCTCCACATCTGTGAGCCCACCATCAGTGCCCCCTTTTCTACCCCCTCCCTGAGGCAATGGCCCATCCTTCTCCCTAGTGAAGACTGAGCTGAATTAATCATTTAACACTTCAGGCTGCTCGGCCCCCATCCCTCCCCTCCCCTTCCTCAGCTTTTATCTGCCCCTCACCCTTCCTCCGCTCCCTCACCTATCTAAAGAATTCCTTCTCCCTATTCCTGATCAAAGAACTCTAAAGACAATAAATCAACTGGCCTCCAACTAAAACAGTATTATATTTTACTCTGAACTGAATACAACAGCAATATTTCAATAATTTATGTACTTACAGGAGTGCTCATTAATAGGTTTTATTATATCTTAAGATATCTATCTACTGTTATCACAATGTCTCTGGTCATAAATGGTTATAACAAATGTTTAAAATGTGTCAGGTAGATAGTATTACATTTTATTATTAACTGGAGTTACTGAGAGCTACTTATGACATGCCGTGACAAGGCACAACCCATCACTGAGCAGCACTGTAGAAATACTTCAACTAACTTGGCTACAACCACACAAGTACCACACTAGAAACACTCATGTTACTAACACCTACTTTGCAAAAATAATAAATATACTATATAACTGGAAACACAGATGTAGCATTCAGGCTAATTTTTGCCCAAGAGAATTTAACTAAAAGCAATATAGTTGCTCAGCTTTCCTGAGTAAGAAGAAAAGGGTGAAACATAAAATGAGCACATTACAGATGGCCATGAACATAGTGCATAAAGGGAATCCCAGGTGGAAAAAAATATGTAGGAAACAATGACTCATTCAGTCTTGTAGAGAGGAAATGCTAAAGGAGATCAGCAAGATTAGGTAAACATAAAAGTAGGTAACTGCAGAATATGGCACATAATAATATTGTAACAAGCTTCAACTTGGGATGCCTGGGCCTGAGAGTTTGACAGAAAGGCAGACATTTGTTTGCATGTTTATTTGTCTTTGTTTATTTTCAGCCCTACAAAACTGAGACAGGTATTAGTTATGAGATAACAAATAAGAATAGATATTACCATGCCATGTTCCACATTTTGTATTTTATATTCCCCACTTATATTACCTATGTATTAATGCAGAGGTTTTGGAGGACATTAATGATGTCTATTTTGCTGACCTGAAGATTTACCTTTTAAAGCATAACCCCATGTTCAGATATGATGTAAAGCATTGCAGTCCCGTGAAGCACTCCAATATTGTCATTAGGATATAAAACATAATATGCTGTACTATAGTATATCTAAAACAGTAGCAAGAGGTTTTGTAAGCAAATTAGATAAAAGTGAAGGCATAATGAGTTGGTAGGATTATTATTATTTTTTTTTAATTCTTTGGTAAATGGGTAAGGCCCACTAGGCACAAGGCCTGTTTTCTTTTTTTTTTAAATTTATCGTTTATTGAGGTATTATCAATAATAATAATACAGAGAACATACAACAAGATTCACTGAGGTACAAATTCCCCAGGCTAGCCCGAGCTGGGATCGTCCACTGCTCCCTGGATTAATTTACAAGCTATCATGGAAAGATACAAAAATTGTATCACACATGTAATGGCTACTTCAGTATCCCATACATGAGTGCCCATATGACAACAGGTGTATACCACAGTGCCTATGACTAAAGTAGTTGTCAGCAGTTCAGCCCCAAGAAATCATTAATCTAATATAAGAACAAGTGAACCATAGAGAAACAGGTAAGCATGTAACATTAATGATGAACATAGCAAAGACAATTCATAACATCGTAAGTATCGGCTGGTGTCTGGTGACAGGGTACACACAGCTGGGAACAGTCATAGTACAAAAGCAACTAAGACAGGGAGGTAACATGTCCATTGCCCTGGGCTTTCTTCATGCATGTTCCATATGCAGCACTTCACTCAGGGGCTCCTGACCTGTACTGATCCTTTAATTTCCTGTGCCATTGGAACAATATAGGATGAGAAAGGGTCCCTACACTGCATCAAGCTGATATTATTTACCAACCACCTGGAGAAAGAGCCACTCAGACCCCACACATTTGAATATATTATCTTCACATTCCCTAAGTATGGGGATCCCCACCAGCCTCCAAAACTAAAATAATAGTCTCTTAGCCTCTGTAATTGTGGCCATAAACCATGCATGCATTGACTTGTCCACTGTGGGCAACTGCACAATGTTCCCCAAAACAATTAAAGAGGCATCCTTTGGAACTGTGTGCATCAGTACACTTTCAATTGATGTCAAGATTTTGTTCCACCAGGCCTGGAGGCTTGGATAGGACCACAGAATATAGATTAAAGTTCCCTCCCATGCACCACAGTGCCAGCACTCTGTTTTTTGGAAGTAAGCAAATCTTATGTAAACAGGCTGGAGTGTAATAAGAAGTACAGCATTTTAAGCTGCATTAACCTTATCACTGTATCCCTACATGCTCCATATGCATTTGCCCAACATCCCTCCCATTCCTTATCTGTGAGCTCACTGTCTAACAGCTTCACCCATCTAGCCCTCAACTGGTCAATAGAGGGATTAAATGTATACAACAGTCACCTATATATGGAGCCAATCTTTTTTTTTGGGGGGGCCCTGAAACTGGCTACCCCCAGCAAGTCCTAACACATCTTCCCATATACTCCTATCTGGCAGTTGCAGTTGAGTACCCACTATGGTAGATAATACGTGGTGGAGGTGTAAAAACCACCACTGGCAGGCAGGGAGACCTGGTGCTGAAGCTCCACATATGACTTTAAGTAGTGTATAGTGGGGGAAAATAGACCTCCTAAACTTTCTAAGCCACCCTTTTCCCAGTTGGCCCAAGCAAGCAGTGTCCCCCGACCCCACCTGTAATTGAGGATTATGCCAGAGAGGTCAGAGCGAAAGTAGAAAGTCCCATTCCTGTCTTAACACCTTCTTAAGTTCCGTCCACACATGCCTGGCATAGGCTTGAGTGGGAGTCCAATTAATCTTTCACGATGAGTCACACAAGGAGATGTCTGGGAACCATTCACCCCCAATTGCTGCTCCAAGACTACTAACTGGATGACACCCCTCATCTTCCCTGCATGATGCCACATAAAAATATGGTGAAGACCTGCAGCCAAATAGTATTCCTTAAACCAAGGAGCATGAAAACCACCCTTGGCCGAAGAGGAAATTAAGCATAGTGTAGAAAGTCTTTCCTGGCGCCCCTCCCACAAAAAATTGTGCACAGTGGTAGACACCTGCTTCTAAATAGTATCTGCCAGTTTCATTGGCAGGTACCATATCAACTAAAAACTTTGGGGATGACAATCATCAGCAGTGTCTAACCTTTCCCCCAGAGAGATAGGCAGAGATCTTATCATTGGGCCATGTCTTCCTTCTGGGTTTGAACTAAAGGGTCAAAATTTAATGACAACCAGTCATGATATTCAGGAGAGATCCACTATCCCAAGTACTTTATGGACTGTGTGGCCCAGTTCTGCCCAGTGCCTGCTAGTGTTGGATCAGTACAGCTAGAATTCAGGGGTATTAGTGCAGTTTTTCCCCAGTTAATTCTAAAGCCAGGGAGTTCAGAAAAACAATTTAATAAGGTCACCAGGGCAGGGATTGAGGTGGTGGGGTGACTTACTGTAAATCACAAAACCTGCTAGCAGGGGCAAACAAGGAGCACTGGAGTGGACAAGTTACTTGCTGAGGGTCATACATTATGCAAGTGGAGGTTGTGAGACTCAAACCCAGGTCTATTGGTTATACCAAGCTCATTTATAGCTTGTCATGCTAACCTCTATGCCATACGGACATATCATGCTATTTACTACTAAATCTACTACAAATACAGTTGTCACTCTGCTGACCCTAGAGACATGTTAACATTGTATCAAAAATAACATTTTTGTGTGATTGATCTACAAAATCAAAGAAAGCTTGAAAGCCTGTTTGCAGGTACATCAATGGGGTTGTATTGATCTGTTTTATTGATAGAGGGAAGTCTTGCTATGCCATCAGGGAAAGTGCCCTACTCTTTTATAATGAGTACAATTCTATCTTTAACTTCAAAAAGAGCAGTGACCTGAGGTGGCAGAAAGGCTATCAGTTTAGCATCCCATTCAAAGAGTGACACCACAAGAGTGCCACACCTCCTTGTTCTGCACTACAGTGTCAGTTATGGGTATTACCCAAGTACCAAGTGCGGAGCAAGAATCCATCATTTTCAGATCTTCTGACTCCATAGACATAGAAACTCAGAGGGTGTCAGCAGATAAAGGCCTCAAGGTCCACCCAGTCCACCTTATATTCTCCTTTATCTTAATGTGACATTGTAGACCCTACTCTGCCTCAGTTCCCCCTCCCCCATTTTTACCTCCAAGATCCTTCTGTGCCTATCCCATGCTTTCCTGAATCTTGTAAGTGTTTCCAACTCCACCACTTCTGCAGGTAGGCTGTTTCACTTATCTACCACTCTTTCCATGATGAAGTGCTTCCTCATGTTTCCTCTGAACCACCCCCTTCCAATTTCATAGTGTGACCGCTAGTCCTTGAGCATCTTTTCCTTTGGAAAATGCTGCCCTCCTGTACCTTGTTTTTCCTTGTGTGGTATTTGTACATTTCTATCATATCCCCCTTCCTCCTTCTAACATCCAGGGAGTACATGTTCAGTTCCCTTAACCTTTTCTCATAGATCTTTAGATGCATTCCCTGTACCATTTTGGTTGTCCTCCTCTGAACCCCCTCCACCCAAGTTATGTTGTTTTGAAGATAAGGCCTCCAGAAATGGACACAGTACTTGAGGTGAGGTCTCACCAATGATCTGTACAGGGGTATCATTACCTCCTTCCTTCTACTAGTGGTGCCCTTGACCATGCATCCCACCATCTGGCTAGCCTTCCCCACTGCAAGTTTGCTATATATTGGGCCACTGACACTGAATAACAAAATGGATACAGCATTTATACAGAGGAAGTGCTGGGGAATCATCAGTGTACTATCTTAAAGGCAAGGGAAACCAAATGTGCATAGCGTAGAATTGTTGGAATATACAGAAAGAATATATTCTGTAAGAAATCATATGAAACTAAATGCCTATTGAATTTCTTCTTATCTCCTCTTTTTTGGCAAAGTCTAATCTAAACATAATGTGTAACAATACTTCCTACATGCACAGATGTCAACGGTCCAATGAACAAACTCACTTTACTACGATTTTAAGAAATAGTGTGTTCTTGACTAATAAGACGTGGTGGAGAAGTTAAAAAGTTAGACAGACTTTGTTATCCAAGTGAAGTGTGCCAAAAATAAGACAAACACAATACATTCAAAAGGAGGAAGAGTGGATGTTGAGAAAAAGAGGCTTAAAAGGAGCTCTTATGGAAATATGCATAAAAGAATTTATTAGATGTGATAGGAAACAGTATTTTTACGCCTCTAGATGCATTTCTGTTTTTCATTTAGTATTTATCCATTAGTCTGATATGTTTTGACCTTTTTGCATAAAATAATAATCTGGGGCCCAATATTCAAAACTTAGCCTGGGACAAAATTAGTACTGTCCGGCATGCAAAACTAGCCCATAATAATTGGCATGTTATATTCAAAGGACTAGCCAAGGAGCTAAATCAATTGAATATAGCATGCAAACAAAGACATGCAAACACGGCTGAAAGTGCAGTGCAAAAATAGCCCAGCAAACAAGACAGCTCTGAATACAGCAATCAGGCAGTGCAGACAGCAACAGCAGCACAATGCACATGAGAACCATGTGTCCACTGGGGGTGCATGCAAAGAAATGTAGTCCAAAATGTGAACACCAGCGCATACAGCAGTGTACAACTTAAACAACAGCAAATGAACCACCAAAGGCAATGCCATAAAAAAACAAATGAACCAAAACATAATAATAATAAACAACAACAAAAAAACATTAAACACAAACCCCAAAATGTAGTATCAGTGCATGCATGTGAACTGTGGAAAAGGTGCAGAGATAGGACAGTGGTGATGTAACCCACAGAAAGGGCAATCCATGCCTGTGTGTCAGTACGGACCCAACCAGTGCCCATTGTGCACAGAGGGAGGGGATAAGGATCCCCTGACACAGAGCAGGGTACAGTACACAACAGGATACTCAGTGGAGGGACACAGGGGGATGGACGGCAGCCATGGCCACATGGATAAAGCCCCACACAGGCCCACAGACCAAGGACCCCCCAGCCAACAATGCCATTGTGGTGCACCCAATGAACAGGGAACAAACCAAGTCCATGGGAAGACACAAGACAGATGGCATCTGCAACACACACACAGAACATGCAGGGTACACATGGAGAACTATAACAGTCTTTTTTCCCTTCTGCTTTTACTTACTTCCTTCACACAGAAGTTGGTTGCCCTAATTATGCCCTCCCTTTTTTTTTCTCCACTGTACCTCTGCCCTTCCCTGGCAATCTATCCCCCAACAAGGCAATTCCTCAGGTGGACTCCCATTTCTTTAAAATCCACTCTCCTAAAGCCTGGGACCCTCATTCTTGTATGGTTAGCTTGTGTTCCTGTCATAATGTTAAACCTCACACTTGTGTTCCAGTCGTAATGTTAAATCTTATCGTATGGTGATCACTGGTATGTAGGAGCTGCCCATGATAATAAATGCAGTAATGTCCCTGTTTGTAAACACAAGGTCCTGTACTGCCCCATACCTAGTGAGTTCTTTGACTAGCTGCCTGAGACAATCTCCTTGTATGGTGTCAAGGATGGCCCAGCCCCTTGACATAGCTATAGCAGGAAGGCTCCACTCAACATTTGTCTGCCAGATTGAAGTCACCAATTAGCAACACTTCCCCCTCACTTACAATCCTGATGATATTTTTCCCAAGTGCCTTCTCCAACTTCTGTTTGTCTTCTGGAGGTCTGTACACAACACCTGTATGGACAGCAGGCACAGAGTCTGTCTGCAGGATGACTCGCAGCACCTCCAGACCTTCTTTTTCATCCTGCTGCACCTGTATTTCCATGGCTTTGATTTACTCCCTTATATGCAGCAGAAGCCCTCCTCTCCTCCTCCCTGCCCTGTCTCTCCTGAACAGAAAGTAGCCCAGTATAGCCATGTCCCAGTCATGGCTGCCATGCACCACGACTCTGTTATGGCCATCATATCCTGATTAGCCTTGTCATGATGGCTTCCAGGTCTGTTATTTTTTTCCCAGACTCCAGACTTTGGTGCATATGGCTCTCCTATATCTTATTCCCTCCCTACCTGCTTCCCTGCTTCCCCCCCTTCCTACCTGTGTTGTTCCCTGAGTCTGTCCCTAACCCACCTTTTTATTTTTCACCTTCTTTGTTCCCTATCCTCTTTACTCCCTTATTCTTGTTTCCTGATTTATACTCTCTTGTAATCTGCCTTGTCCCCACCCTGTCTTCCTGTACCCCTGCCTAAAGTGAGTATACTACCTCAAGCTTTCTCTTTCTGCTGTTCCATCATTGGATGGGGGCAATTGTTGCCTCCATTGGCTTTACAGCCTTACCCCAGCTAGCTGAAATGCTTATCCACTTATAATTTTAATCTTCCACTAGGGGCTGAAATTCCCTTCTGGAATGAATGCAGACTTTCTCCACTAAAGAGGCCCATATCCCACCAGGTTGGCATACAGTCCCCCAGTATAGCCGAAGCCCTCCTCCATGCACTATTCTTTTTCAACAAACTGTTAAATGCCCAAGTGCAGGAACTGGATTGTGATGTATTTCTGTGATCCATATGGTGATCGAGAGTGGGGGCCACTAGACTACCAGGGAACTGGATTATGACATATTTCTATGATACACACAATGATCAGTGGTTGATGGCAACTAGATTACCAGGGAGTTGGGTTGTGGCATATTGCTATGATCCATACAGTGATCAGGAGGTGGGGGTCCACTAGACTACCAGGGAATTGGATTGTGACATACTTCTATGGTCTGTATGGTAATGGGGGGGGGACTGGAGTACTGGGGAGTCGGACTGTGACATATTTCTATAATCTGTAGAGCACTGGGGTTGGGGGAACCACTAGACTACCAACTAAGGTGTTTTCTATATCTACACAATCTTTAGAGTGATCAGGGGATGGGACGGCACTAGCAGAAACAGAGAGCTATTGCTTTCAGTCAGCTACCTAGTGCTTTGTTGGGGGGGGGGGTTGGTTGGGTATCTGTGTACCACTATGGGCTTTGATCAGGGTAGAGTTTTAAAAACATTAGACATCATTGCAATGGTGGCTGTTTAGCACTTTCAAAACCTCTGAATATACAACTGTTGCCTCTGTGCAGGAGGACGCCCTCATCTGTAAGGGCACAGTAATACTGTATATTCTGTGTGTGCCTACTGTCCACTTAACGCTGTGTATCAGGGACCATTTAACATGCCTTGCTTTATGTAATTGCTGAGTAGTGTTTTCTTGCCTTGAAAACACTACCCAGCAATTAAAGAAAACAGTGGTGCTGTTGGGCAGAAGGGTGGTTTACCTTTTGCTTTTTTTTTTTGTTCCCTTCTTTGCTTGATTGCCCCAAAATTAGACATAAATCATCTAAACAACAAACATCTTTGTGAAGATTGTGTAAAACAGTTACCCTGAGTCCATTTACTGTGAGTTGATTACACTTTGTGTGAGAGAGAGGCACTCATGCACATACATGGAGCAAGAGAAACCCACCGCATGTTTGCCATTATAACCAGATGGTTATAACAGCAAAGCACAACCAGGTTCTACTATGGGAAAAAGTGCTCCCTAGCCAGTATAGTGCAATAATTAATACAGAAAAAGTCATGGTTTAGAATTTCAGCTGCAATTAACTAAAGGCAAAGACAGATGCATGTGATGCTACATGAGTGAAAACAGATTTACAAAACTGTGAGAAGTGAAAACTAAATAAGAGGTTGCAGTGAATAATAACAGCTAGGTTTGTTGCCAAAAAGGAGAACATCAGATTAGAGTTGAGTTGGCACAGAGAGGCCATAGAGATATGCTTGAGAACACAATAAGTTCACAAAGGAAATGGACTTCAGTTTTTGGGACATTATGCTGTATAAAATCAGACTGTAGTCAGGAACATATCTGCAGAATTCATACATCAACCTATTGACCTAGGAGGGCCTCCTGGGATAGGACCCAACCCTGTGGAACTCCCTTCTCAGATCTATGAATGAAGCCCCTCAGTAGAGGTCTTTAAGAAGGGTCTGAAGTCCTACCTTTTAAGGAGGCATTTGGTATATAATCTTCTGTTTACATGCTGGTTGCATTTAATGATTGTTTAATTATTTATTTGGTATTTATTTTAATTGTTTTATCCTTGGTATAGTCTTAATTTGTCATATTGTTTGTGTTTGTGTTATATCTATCGAATGATTCACTGTACTGTGCCCTGAGTCCCCAGGAATGGGCACTTAAAGGGGAACTGTCAGCAATAAGAGCCTCACCCCCAAATGTGAGGCCAAGTCCAATTTGCACTTTGTGTAAAAAAAACATTTTTTTTACTTACTGTTTACTGCAGTATAGTAGAATGTATTAGGCTAATTTTGCTGATGTCTAAGATTCCATTTCCTGTAACCAGAAATCTCAGAATCCTCTGTAACTGACATCAGAGGAAGACTGCAGAGCTGGGAGATTCAATAGCCTGTAGTATACATGTTAAAGATTTTGTAAGATAAAATCAGATATTTGCTGGTCCTACTGGTCCTGCTGTGCTCACATGGCTTCGTACAGTCCTCTGTGACTATATCTACCCACAGAAGAACAGCAGACCTGCCAGCAAACAGTACATTACACCTTATATAAAAAACTTACATTCACTGTAGGCTAGTAAATCTCCCACTTCTGCAGTCCTTCTCTGTTGTCAGCTTTAAGGGAGTCTGGCATTTCTGGTTGCAGGAAATGTCAGCCTACAAGTCAAAGAAATTAGCCTCCTCCAACTAGGTCTTGTGACCTGCATCCCATAACCCTGAACCCCCACCCCAATCACCCTTCCGGTATTTTAAAAACATTTCCCTAGTGTTCAGTGGTTCTCTCCACCCCAGTTCCCCCCTCCAGGTATTTTCAAACACTTCCTCAGTGTCCAGTGAACCCCCCCACTCCTGATCACCCCTACAGATATTGTTAAATACTTCCCTGGTGTTTTGCCCCTGATTATCCTGCCGATTGTTTCGAACAGTTCCCTTGTGTCAAAGAGAACCCCCAACCCACAAGTTTGACTCCCCAACCCGACCTGCCATAACCCCAGTGCCCCCATACTCTCAACTCCACACCTGCCTGACCTGTCCCCAACACACCCCCTTCAGTGACCAACACAGACCCTCCACTGGCCAGCTGCTGACTGACAGGTAATAATCACGTATCTGAAGTAGTGATAGCTGATTACAGTAGGTGTGCAATTATGACGTGTCAGTTAATTGCAGGCCATGGAGGTGAATGATGGGTGTGTGCCAGTCACAGAGGGAGTGGGCATGTTGGGAATAGGGCAGGTAGATGGGGGATAAAAGCTATAGGGAGGGGCAGGCCCAAGATGGAGCATATTGTGGTGGGTAAAGTTGAACACCAGGGGTGGGCTACTGGACCCCAGGGAACTGATGAAAATGACTGGGGGGTGATTTTGGGTGTGAGGACAACAGCAAACCAAGGTAATGCTTACAAATATCTAAAGGGGGGATTGGGGGGTGGTTGGGACCACTGGACAGCTGAGAAATGTTTGAAAATAACCTGAGGGGTGATAGAAGGCAGGGGATGACTGGCCACCTGGGAAATGCTTGAAAAAAAAAAACACAGAGGAGAGATCAGGGGATGGGGGACCACTGGACACTGTGAAGTATTTGAAAATAACCAGAAGTGTGATCAGGGACTGGTGGACTACTGGACACCAGGGAGATATTTTAGAATTACCAGAGGGATATTCATGGGTGAGGAGACCACTAGACATAAGGGAAATATTGGTAACAGAGGTGTCTAGGAAAGGAGAGTGCAATAGACTATCAGTAAAAGCAGCACTAACAAATATGGGGGAGGTCACAAAATCTGTTTTCTCCTGGCCTGTAATAAGGCCATAATGAGATGCAAATGACCTCTTAGTGCCTTTCTAGTGC
The DNA here is from genome assembly GCA_016271365.2 of Neoceratodus forsteri. Lineage (NCBI taxonomy): Eukaryota > Metazoa > Chordata > Ceratodontiformes > Ceratodontidae > Neoceratodus > Neoceratodus forsteri. The sequence continues at coordinate 630,427,668 of CM028132.1, forward strand.
TATGGGGTTATTTGAATTGTAAGGCACAAATATTCTTTTTTTTCCAATGGAGCATTAGGGGTCCAAGCAGCCTGACTGTGGCCACAATTTCAATAGCATCTTATTGGCCACATACCTCATGTGGTCAGTAGGGGGCTAGGGTTTGCAATCACAGTCTGGATAGTGCCAGGCTGGTATACTGGAACACACGGCTTCAGCACTTGAAAATTGCCCAAGATTTATTTTTATTTTATTCTTTGATAAGTGGGTAAGGCCCACTAGGCACAGGTGCCTGTTTTCAGGGATGACCCAGGAGCACTGGGGAGGTTAAGTGTGACTCGCTTAGAATCACACAGTATACAAGTAGAGGTTGTGGGAATCAAACTCGGGTCTGTCTGCTGGATGTACCAAGCTCATTCACAGCTTGTTACTCTAACCTCTAGGCTATACTGCCAGCCCCATTGTTCCAATATACCACTGGCTTTGCTCCAAGCACTAATTTGCTTCTGGAGAAAGCATTTATTGGGCACTAATCTGGATCTACAAATATCCTGGTGTCTTACTGTAGTTGCCTGCTTCACTTAGTTTTCACTCATACACAAAAAAAAAAAGAAAAGAAAATGGATATATGTGTTTTTCACAACTAACTGTGAAATTATTTGTAAAATAATTTCTTTAAATGAACCTTGCATCTTTCCCAGTCTGCTAAATCTATTGTGCCCTTCCCAAGCTGCAAATTGTAAAATAAAAAAAAGTATGGCTTTATGTGCCTTTTACACTTTGAGCACTAAGTAAAGAAAGAATTAAAAACAAATCTTTCTAAAATCATCATGCTCCTTTCCCAGTCTGCTAAATCCACTCTGCCCTGTTCTTGCAGGGCCCGCTGCTGTCAGAGCAGGTTGACACTGTGCATTCTTTCCTTTATTCTGCAGTACGATTTTACAAGCCTGACTACCCAAAACTACAGTAAATGTAATGAATACTAGATATCCAGAATAATAATGCATGACTCTGATGATTTCAATAGGTTTCTGAGCAAAAGTCACCATTTTTGGTTCCACCCATTGAGACTGCCTGCATTAGTGCACCCGATCATCAGGGCAACAAGTCAGGATTTTGCCAACCCCTGTTTTTGCAGAGGTCTTCACCCCCCATGCCTCCCATTCACCTCTTTTCTTAGGATTCTAACTCTGAGGGGGGGAAGATCATGGGAAGGGGGTGCAAATACTCAAATTGGCACCCAGATGTGCCGGCTCAGAAATGCCGGTAGTCTAATGGCTGGAAGGGACCGTTTTTAAAATAAATTCAGCTCATTCAGTAGCAATGTCTTTGCCCTGTGAGAGAGAGATCTGTCTAAGGGCCAAAAGGGTGTTGGTACATGATGGTGAACTCAGGGCATTGAGTACTTAGCTGGATATGGCCACTGACTACTGCTTGAACTTCAAAGAGTTTTTGATTAAGCTTTCTGAGCTTGCTTTGAAAAGTATCGTTTTTCTTTTCCAGTGCTACTACATTTTGCAAGTCAAAGGCATTACAGTGAGGTCGACTTTCACCCCCAATTACATGAACTTGTATGTATGGCTTTGGTAAAGAGAAGTGGTTCATGACCATACTGTTAACAGGTATTTGAAATATACTGACTTGCAGTGTCAATACATCAACAACATGCTAATAGTATGGTGCAGAGGGGTGGGGATGCTGTTTCAATTTGTCACAGTATTGGGACAGTCTAATCCCAACTTGAAGTTTACTGTGCACTGCGATGACCATAAATTTCAATTTCGGATTTAGAAATTCATTAACAGGAAAATGGCATGGTGGGCACAAATATGTATCATAAAAATACTGACAGAAATGCACTTCTTCATTCCTCTAGGTTCCACCCATGACACACCAGTAACAACATATCAAAGTCTCAGTTAATGAACACTCATTGAAATTGTTCTAATTAGGTTACTTTCTAACAAAGGTGTGATAAAATTGCAACTAGGTTCATTGACCGTGGGTACAGTCAAGACCTCGTTAGGGACCAAAAAGGTAAGATGCCAATGAAAAATGTACTATTATATAAGGTCAAGCATTGTGCAGCCAGTAAGGGTATTAATTTTATTACAGAGTATTACCTTAAATCTAGAGAAACTGTGAATGGCATGCACATACTGTATAATGGCACATATAATGGCTACCTCCAAGTGCAATTGCTAAATGTACAGGTCCACCTATCGGACACCTAAAACCTCACAGCCAATAACCTTCCTGCTGTGCGAAACCTCCCTCCACACATTGCGGTTTATACCCACCAGCCATGGTAGTATCAATAACAAATGCACTAATCTAATGCCAGACTCAGCATATGTAACCAGCTGACTGTACATCTATGTATAACCTGTATCATGAATGTATTCTCTACACGTACTGTATTGTGATGTATCTTATGTTATGTAAATCCCAGCTTGCCCCTGAAAAAGGGACCTCCGGGGCCCAGCGGGCTCACCCGATCACCAAAATGTAATAAATAAATGAACTTGCACCCTCTCTGCATAGACCCTGCACTAAGGGAGGTTGCTGTAAAAGAACCATGTATAGTATATTGACATATCCAGAAATTAACTGATAAACTAGTGCACAGCTTCTAACATGTTGAAAAGAAATTGAATACCACATGGCTACCAAGGGCTGTGAAGGGCTGCCACATTTGTGTACCCTGCAAATTTTGCCAACATATTGAAACAAAATCTCATTAGAGCTGCTAGGGCTGCAGGTAAGGAATCTGGTGTAGAAATATTGAAAATTAACAAAATTACAAGCCTTCATTAGCAAAATGTAATGTCAGCACCCAAATTTGTTGTTTTGTAATATCTGTACACCAAATTTTCAACATACTGTAGCCTTGTTATGACCCCATCTCATGAAGAAGGGCTGAGCAAATGTTCAAACCATGAAATCACCTTCCGTAATGTGAAAAACATTTTGGCTAGTATTTGAAAAATGACAGCTGTCACATTCATGAGGTGCTGTAAAGATATGGTTATGTTGTAAATTTGGGGTAAATATATCAAAATTTACCAAAGTTACAAGCTTGCATTTGTAAAATTCAAAGTAGGCTTTTAACTTTAATTTTTTATATATATATGTTTTTACACTACATTTTCAACATAGCCTTTTTATGACACCACGTCATGAACAAGGGCAGAGAAAATTTTCAAATCCTGCCTGAAAGGTGCCTAATGTCAGTTCAATTGATCATGAGGTAGGGTCCCAAAGAAGGCATGTTGAAAATGTGGGTGGCCCCCTTTTGCCCTACACCCTGACAGCGAAACACGGAAAATGACCACTACAGTGACAGTCACTGTAATGGTCCATTTCCATGTTATGCAGTCCCCCAGTGTCCTGCTCCCTCCCCAGACCAACTCCGACCTGGAGCTGAAAATCTTAAAGTCCAGGTGGTGCAGGGGGAAGAACCCCCCACATGGGGGGTGTGGGAGGCACAGCCCCCCACAGAAAACACTGGGGACTTGAGCAGCACAATACCGGTGTCAGTATTGTGCCATTGCTGTGAGGGTGGTTGACAGGTTTACTGTTGACCAAACTTAGTGCTTCCAGAATATGTGGCCCAAAAATATGCAAAAATGCCCAAATTATGCTACAAAGTTCAAAATCCCTTTGAAAGACACTGAACAGCATACCTTTTTCTTCAGTACGCAATCTGGCTTTGAAGAGTGAAGACGTGTCTGTGGTCCAGAGAGGATTATTGTGTTGGACTCCCAATTGGTAAGTAAGGGCTTGGGGGGTTGGGTGGATGTTGAGTAGGAGGGTCAGGTGTGGGCAGTTACAGCCTCAAAAGACATCAATGGATCATTTTCTTTCTGGGTTTTAAATGTTAAAAAAGCATGGAGGATTCCTCAGTGCAACACTGTGTCACTGCTATGTTTTGGTGGGGGTGGGAGTGGGGGTAGGGGTGCTGAGAGAGAGGAATGGGTGGGGGGGTTTCAATATAAATAATCTTACCTCATTAAAAAGAGGACTACACTGTCTGGACTGGCACCTATTTTCTCCAGTCGGTCAGTTTGTGTCACTAATGGCTGACTCAGGCTGAGCAGTTCTAGTCATCACTAACTGTTGCTTCTTCTGTTCATTCCAGGCTTTCGGCAGTCTGCTCTGCTGTGCTGCCCTTCTTAGATTATTTTTTAAAAATAAAATGAATTGCAGCTCCTTTTTATTCAAATATTGTGCAGTTAGTAACAGCTCTGTTGCTTGTGGCTGTCAGACTCGCTCGGAACATGGAAATCGGCTGGCGGTGGGATGCTGGCTTGCAACAAGATTTGCTGGCAGTGCTGGGCTCTTTGATGTGCTGGCAGCAGCTTCTGTGGCAGTTTTCTCTCCTGCACTCTATAGCTCTCCTTGGCTGTGAAATCCAAAAGTGTCAGGGGAACTTCTTTTAAGCACCATCAACGGACCTCAGGAGGGGACAAAATGTTCAGGTCTGATTGGGTGGAGGTCCTACAAACAACAATGGAATGAGCATGCAAAGGAACATCCTTGAATGGATACAGGAGCATTTACATCAGCACATCTGACACATGCATGCTTAGTCTGTGCACTGTGGTCCATGAAACATGGGGAAACAAGTATGGGAATGCTTAGAGTCAGCATGGACCACATAGCTCTCAGTAACTTGGGACAAAGGCACTTGATTGATTTCAGGATAGTGGGATTGGACAAGAAAAATGGCTAAAAATTGAGGCTTCCCAGTTGAATTGGGACATTTGAGAGGTATGCCCTGCCAATATCAGAGTGCTTCTTTCTTGCAGACAAGGAGCGAATTGCTTCACTACGGTTGCAGAGGTAACTGTGTTAACAAGTCAACATGTTGTTCATTTGCATAGAATGCAAGGAATGCAGAGTTCTTTTTGAAAGCAATAGGTCTGCAGGGCTCCACCCACTGCAGCCCTAAAAAGCATCTACCTTTGAAACAGTAAACAGCAATGAGATATACACAATAGATTCATTTATATTGTATTACATAGAAGGTGTTACTTTTTTGACCATCTGCAAAGACAGATCATACCTGTACTACGCTGACATAACCAAAAATGCCTTTCAAAATGAAAGCAGGGGAACATTTGGGGTCAATAAGAAACAAAGATTCAAATAATGCACTCTATAGACATTTTTGCAAAACCACTGACCCAACAGGACATCAGTTTAAGTTAAGGGGCATCAAGAAAGTAGTTCTGGAAAGAGGGGTGGAGATTTAGATTCCCTAATTTCCCCCCAAAAGAGTTGTTCTGAATCTTTGAACTTGGCATTTTTTATCACCCGCTCTTAACCCTTGCATGGCCGTGGACTGATATATTAGTCCAAAATTCCTATACTTTCTAATTATGTCGGCAGCCTAAGGGTTAAACAACAGCACTGAGTTATGGCCATGTAGATCAATAGGTCCTTGGGTTAAACAGAGTACCACAAGCAGACTGGATGGGCTACTAGCTTTTTTCTGCCATCATTGTCTATGTTTCTGTTTCTCATTTAAGAGAAATTAGTATTCATTTGTCATACAGCCAGGAAAGTATTATGTTAGCCCAAGGTTAGGTTTTGACATGCTAATCCTATGAGCCTTTGCTATTGAGTCAATGTTTTGAATGCTTGATCATCTCTTTGCATGTATTTTGTCAGGTTGCACTAATATGCCCTATGTAATATTCCGCAGTATTTGTGGCAATTGCTTTTAAGCTTTACCATCAAGGATGCTTGGCATATGGATTTAGACATGTAAATATACTGCACTAAATGACAATCTCTTTTTATCCTCAGTTACAGCTTTATGGAGCATTTTAACATGAGTTGCTTTTGGCACCATTTAATGTTTGGGTTTTCTCCAGTAGCAAATTTGGGCTACTTATGCCTCTTAATATTTGTACTATAAACAGCACTGTTACTAATAGTTATTGATTGGACAATTTTTATACATTCGCTTGGTGATTTATTGGTAATCACTTATTTTGTGATGCAGTGAGACTTAAAATTTTATTCAGTGTTCTTGAACTAATGTTAAAAAAATACTGGTCTGCTTTAAAAATTCCTAAGGTTGTAATGTTTTTTTGAGTTGCTAAAGTCCTGAATCTTGTGAGTATCTTTTATTGCACGTCAGTTTAAATAAGCTGGGATGAAAACCAGTACCCATGACCACAGCCACAAACCCCTGATGATGTAATAACCATGCAAAACTGGGCAGAGTTACTTGTGGTGAGCAATTCCGGCCTCTCCATTTTGTTGCTCAGAATACTTGAAAGGCACCTTTCTCACTTTAACAAAGTATAAGAGAACTGCTGCCTTAAATAAAGGTTTGTTTCATTCACTGGGGCTATGCTACTTTTAATGTTTTCTAGTTACCAAAAACTATTGCATTGAATGAAAGTTTGATTTTTCATGGGGCTGTGCTACTTTTAATGTTTACCAGATGCCACGAATATTCACACCTGGGTTCCCTGCTGATGATGCCAGGAAGAACAAGACATCACCACCCAGACACACGGTTTCCTAGTTGAGGTACAATGTGAAACCTCTCTCAGGGTCATTCTTAACCATTCAAGTGTTCACTAGTAACCTGATTCAAGTTTGGAAGAAGAGAAACACTAGCTACACATGCATTTTGGTCATATTCTTAACTGCTTTTTTTTTGTTTAGGGGTCTTTAAACATGTTGTTCATGTAGAACTTAATATATTTTGCATTACAGTTTGTACAATTTGACAAGTAACTTATGACCACAAAAAACATTTTTATTATTGTTTATTTGTGTTCTCAGCTATTGTTTTCATGTTTGTTTTTGGTGTTGAGCTACCAAACTCAAATACTAGATATTGTGCACAAGCGGAGTTCATTAAAGTCAGTCTCGGCATTGTGTAAGAAAAATCATGAATTTGTTTTTCTAACCAAAATGCTAATTGTAATTCTTTTTTTAATTCAGCTAAGACACAACTGTCAATCTTTACATAGAAACATGAAATTTGATGGCATGTAAGGACCACTTGGCCCACCCAGTCTGCCCATTTTTTCCTACTTCGTTCTCACTGCAAACCCTAGTTGATCTACAGCTCCCCCTTGCTTACCTCTATGATTCCCTTGTGCCTGTCCTGGGCATTTTTGAACCACACCACTGTTTTGGCCCCCACCACCTCCACATGAAGGCTGTTCCTGGAATACAGAACTCTTTCTATGAAGAAATATTTCCTCACATCTCTCCTGAATTTACTCAATTCCAACTTCATTGCATGTAACCTTATTCTACAGCACTTTCTTTTCTGAAAAATGCTTTCCTCCTCTACCTTATTTACACCTGTGAAGTATTCTGAAGGTCTCTATCAATTCCCCTCTCCCTCTCCCTCCTCTATTCCAGAGTGTACATATTAAGGTCCTATAGCCTCTCCTCTTTAGGCTTTTGATAAAGACCCTGCACCATTTTAGCTACCCTCATCTGCACTGCCTTTACTCTATGTTCTTCCTGAGATGTAGTCCCAGAATCAGACACCATACTCAAGATGGGATCTTACCCACGATCCATACAGGAGCAACATAACCACCTACTTTTTGCTGGTGATTTCCCTTCATTTGCACTCCAGCATCCCACTAGCCCTCCTGATTGCCTTGTCACACTGCCTGGCCACCATTTGGTTATCTAATATGATTACTCCCAGATCTCATTCCTGCTTGGTTGTTGTTAATAACACTCCTCCCATTTTGTACTCCTCCTCTCAAGTTTCAGTGTCCAAGATAATTGTTTTGCACATTTTTTTATTAAAACCTAGCTGCCATATCACTAACCACTCCTTAATTTTTCTCAGATCCCTACTGATCTTTTCTACCCCCCCCCCTGTCCAGTTGGTGTCATCTGCAAAGAGGCAGACATTCCCTTCCAGCCCCTCTGTAATGTCACTTATAGAGACATTAAAGAGCACCAATCCTAGCACTGATTCCTGAGGTTCACCATTGGTCATCCTCCCTTTCTCAGAGTGAACTCCATTTACCACTATCCTCTGTTACCTATCCCCTAACCATTTTCTTATCCAGTTTAATACCTTGCTTACACACCACTAAGTTACCCAGGTTGCTTAATAGTCTCCTATGTGGAATGGTGCCAAAAGCCTTCCTGAGATCTACATAGGCCCTGTTTACCACCCCTTCCTTAACATCTAATTCCTTGGTCACCCAGTCAAAGAAATCTATCAGATTTGTATGGCATGACCTCTCCCCCTGTGAATTTGTGCTACCTCAGATCTTGTAACTCACTAGATTCAAGATATTCCACAATTCTTTCCTTTAGCAGTGTTTCTATTCATTTCCCCACTGCTGATGTCAGGCTGACAAGCTTATAATTGTCAGCTTCTTACCTATTATCACTTTAGATGTAGGTATTTATTTACATTTTAAAAGTGTTAGTTTATGTCAGACTATAACAAGAAGGAAAAACATGGAATTGTCAAGTGGTCAATGCATGTGCAAACTTTAAAATCTTCTAACTTAAAAATGAAAACAAAAAAATTACTTTAAACCCCTTCCCCAGGTACACTCATGAATAAACTCTAACAAACTTCCAATGGTTATAATTTTTTTTTTCCATACATGTTTTTTATCCCTCCATGGCAATCTGGGTGGCTAGATCAGCCCGTCCCACAGTCCCTGGCCATTTTGAGTCTCCATCCACCCTTCAAGACTGGGCGGGCTGCCAGTGCTGGTGGGCCAGTCTACATGAAGCCCAGCCTCCAGTTTTCCACCAGATTTTCTCCCTGAGCACAGCGGACATGCAATAAGTGTGCAAGCATGCTCCACCTCTGAGGAGGCTCTTCAGAACTCAGAATGCCAGCTGTTCCCACTATTTTGAGACACTGGCCTCACATGTGCCACTACTTGTCTTCCACCAGGTGGCAGTTGAATGGCAAGGCACAGAATCCCCCATCCATGAGGAAAGAGAGCAGTCATATGGATGCTCTATCTTTCCTCTCCCAGACAGGCCCCTGAATGGCCCTAGTCCATTCCCAAACCTGGGTCACTGGCATGACAAGAGGGAGGCATGGAGGCCTCAAACACTGTACCAGTGGGCCAGCATTGCAATGGTTATAATTTAACTTTGCTTAACTTTTTTTTAATTATCTGTGAGAAAACAAAATCTGAAAATCTCACATAGCAGTGTCAGTGGCTCAATAGGTAGCACACTTGCCTCTAAAGCCGAGAGATCAGAGGGCTGTGGGTTCAGTTCCCACATCTGGCACTTGGGTTAATATCCCAGTACTGACACTGTAGTGCAGCATGAGAGGGGTGCTGCACTTCTGAGGTGCCGTCTTTCGGATGAGATGTTAAACCAAGGTCCTGTCTGCCTGGATTGGTGGTAGTTCAAGTGGATGCTAAAGATCCCATGGCACTTCTTGAAAAGAGTAGGGGAATTTTTTATTGAAAACAATATAACAAAGCAAATACATAAGGATCAAGCCTATACAGCATTTCCTAAAGGCTCAACTCAAACAAAAATGATAAGAAAGGAAACAGAAAGAAAAACATATCAAACCATAATGAAATCATACATGTCTATATGAAAAAAAGGAAACAAGCACTGAACAGTTGATACAAAAACATTTTCCCTATCATCTTTCAAGTGACACCTTCAAAAAGAATTAAGGGAAGAACTCTCCACCAATATGCAACCAAGGCTGGAGGTAAAGCCTGTTTTTCTGAAACATATAATCTGGAAATTTCTTTGGTAATTTGGTCTGTCAAGCCAGCTAACAAAGTCTGCTTTTGTTGAAGTACTAAAAGGCACCTGTTTTGCTAGATGCACCATTTAAAAATGGCAAAAATGACCCTAAGGGTTCAGGATACAATATCACCCAGTCCTTCCTATACTTCTCATATACCAATTCAGTATAAGACATAGTGGCTAACAGAGGTAAGGACCACCTTTGAGCTAACAGAGCCCATAAAAGTGTGATGCAGTATGGCGCAGTGGGTTAAGGCTCTGAGCTGCAAATCTGGAAAGCTGGGTTTGAATCCCACAGCCCCCTAGGTGCATACTGTGTGACCCAGAGCAAGTCACTTAACTTCCTTGTGCTCCCAGGTTGCACCTGCAAACAAGCTTTCAGCTTAGTGTGTCTCACCTGGTAAAATAATTGGTAAAAAAAAATATTGCATGGTTTCTACTTGGCAAGTACAAGAGTCTCTAATGCAGAATCTCTCTTCCACTTTTTTATGCACCTGGTTCCCCTTGACATTCAGTCTACCATGGCAGCACATCCATAAAGTATCCCGCATTTTCTGTGGGATCCTACTTTCCAATAATTGTTTCAGTAAATGCTGTTCTTCTTTATTTATTTATTTATTTTATTTATTTATGACTTTGATAACTGGTCGAGTGCACTGATCCCAGGGACCATTTTCAGGCACGACCTGGGCCATAACACATGGTGCAGGGTGACAGTGGAGTACAAGGTAACAGTCATACACATGAAACAGGTTTGATACAAGCAACAATAGTAGACACAATATGCAGGTTTGATGCATAGGTCCATTTGAGAACAGTGAATACAAGGTTTCAATAAAAGACATGAGAAGACTTGGTACAAGCAAACAAATCATAGGCACAGCGTACAATGTGAAATTGCATTGTTCAGTGAGCAAGTAATGCACAGAATACTCAGTAAAAAAATGCATACACACTACGTACAGGCAAGGAAGTAAAATATTACTGTGAAAAATGCAGTATAACAGTTGTAGGCAAGAGAGTTGACTAGTGTGGGTAGGTGGGAAACCCTGGGCTGGGGAGCTGACTAGTGTGGGTTGGTGTGAGACCCCTGGAAGCATCGGCAGGATGAGTTTACAGGAACCAGACTTTAAGGTGGGACTTGAAACTGGAGTGTGTGTCAATGGAATGGAGTTCAGCCAGTAGTTTGTTCCACTGCAAGGGGGCAGCTACAGACCAAGCTCTGCTACCCATGTTGCTGGATACCCTAGGAACAGATAGAGGGGGAGTACCATTTGAACAGAGGTTGCCGAGGAGTGTTTGGGTTTTCAGAAGGGCAGTTAGGGGGGATTCTGGAGCCGTGAAGATGACATTGTCCACCATGCAGCAGAGGGCTAGGTCAAAGGAACCTCACAGCGGTAGCCATCCAAGGGTATTATGGAGGGTACAGAGGTGGGTGGAGAATGGGGCCAATAAAGCAAAGTGGCAGGCACTGTTGTAGGCAGCGGAGAGTTTAGCCATAGCAGTAGCTGAGATCCTGGCATAAATAGGGGAGCAGTAGTCAAGAAACATAGAAACATAGAAGTTGACGGCAGATAAGGACCGCAAGGCCCATCCAGTCTGCCCATTTCTTTTTCTACCTTATAAATGTGCCATCGGCCTTTGCTCTGTCAGAGACCTATCTATTCATAGTCATTTGTATTGCTCCCTTATGCCTATCCCATGCCTGTTTGAAGCCCTGCACTGTATTCATAGCCACCACGTCTTGTGGTAAGCCATTCCATGCATCTACCACCCTTTCTGTGAAAAGAATTTCCTCACATTCCCCTTAATCGGCCTCCTCTAATCTCATGCTGTGTCCTCTTGTCCTGCTATTTTCTTATATTAAAACATGTTAGACTCTTTCACCTTGTTTATGCCGTTAAGGTGTTTAAATGTCTCGATCATATCACCTCTCTCCCTCCTTTGCTCAAGGGTATACATATTGAGCTCCATTAATCTGTCCTCATATGTCTTCTGATGCAGTCCCTGCACCATTTTTGGTTGCCCTTCTCTGGACTGCCTCAATTTGTTAATGTCCTTGTGAAGGTGTGGCCTCCAATACTGCACGAGTACTCAGATGGGGCCTAACCAATGTCTTGTACAGAGGATTATTACCTCCCTCTTACGACTTGTGATACCCCTACTAATACACCCTAACACCCCTAGCCTTACCTACTGCTTTAGAGGTCTGCTTGATGATTTTAGGTCATCAGTGATGATGATGCCCAAGTCTCTTTCTTCCTTTGTGACTGCTAGCAACTCCTCCCAGCCTATAAGTGGCTTCAGGTTTCTCTTCCCTATGTGCATGATTTTGCACTTCTTTGCATTAAATCCCAGTTGCCACTCTTCTGACCATTCTGCTAGTTTATCCAGATCTCTTCTCATTCTGCCCACCCATCTGGATCATCTACTCTGTTGCAGATCTTGGTGTCATCTGCAAACAGACAAGCCTTACCTCTAGTCCATCTGCGAGGTCACTAATGAAGATGTTGAATAGGACTGGCCCAGGACTGATCCCTGAGGTACCCACTTGTGACTTGCATCTCTTCTGACTGTATACCATTTACCACCACTCTCTGTTTTCTGCCAGTCAACCAGTTTGCCACCCAGTTGACCAACTTCAGACCCACCCCGAGCCTACCTAGCTTATTTATCAATCTTCTATGTGGAACAGTGTCAAAAGCTTTGCTGAAGTCAAGGTAGGTGACATCAACTGCTCCCCTTGGTCCACCACTCTGGTTACCCAGTCAAAGAAATCTGAGATTAGTTTGACAGGACCTTCCTTTATAAACCCATGCTGTCTTGGATCCCTGTGCCCCATGGATTCCAGGTGTTGCACTATCCTTTCCTTAAGGAGTGCTTCCATAATCTTGCCCACTACTGAGGTAAGACTGACCGGTCTGTAGTTCCCCCTCCTCCTGCTACCACTCTTGTGGAGTGGGATCACATGAGCCCTTCTCCAGTCTTCTGGGACCTCCTGTGCTCAGAGACTCACTAAACAATTCTGCTAATGGCTCTGCTAGTTCCTCCTTAGCTCCTCAGTACCCTGGGATGTATGCCATCAGGTCCCATTGCCTTATCCACCCTGGAGCTTAGCAGAGCTCTTGTAGGACCCTTTCTTTTGTGAAGGGAGTAGTGCTCACCTCCTCCCCCTGTGTCCATGATGCTGAGCTGTGGGCCCTGCCTACCTTCTTTCAGTAAATACTGAGCAAAATTATCTATTTAGGACAGATGCCTTTACAGGTCCTCCTCCTCACATGCTCCTTTCTCCATTAAGCTTAGCAATACCCTCTGACTTTCTCCTTTCACTAATGTATCTATAGAAAGTCTTGTCACCTTCTTTACTGTTCGTGCTAGTGTTTCCTCAGTTTGGGACTTTGCCTGCCTTACTGCCTTACCTGCTTCCCTTAGGGCAGTTTGGTATGCCTCCTATCTTCATCCCGCTGTGTTCCCTTATATTTCTGAAGGCCAGCCTTTTGGCTCTGACCTTTTCTGCTACTGTATTTGAGAACCAAAGTGGTTTCCTTCTTCTTTTCACTTCCTTTTCTGTCTAACACAATGGGATGTTGCTTCAAGTATTGTATCCTTATGCTTGCCCACTTTGCCTGTACCTCCTCACCTGTGTTTCTTTTTGCCAGGGCTAGCTTAACTCTGTTGGCCATCTTATCAAAGTCAGCTCCTCTGAAGTCCCATATTTTGCTTTGGAATGGGATGATTTAGATGTAGTAGCCAAATTGAACCATACCATGTGATGGTCACTGGCCCCAGGTGACCTTCTACCTGGAGATCTGTGATCCTTCTTTGTTAGTCAGTACTAGATCTAGGATAGCTCTGTCTCTTGTGGGTTGCTGTACCAGTTGTTTGAGGCCCTCCCTGCAGGAATCCACTATGAGTCTAGTTCTGGCAGATGTTCCTGCTGGTATTGACCAATCTGTATCTGGCATGTTGAAGTCTCCCATTATCAGAACCTCCCTTTAGCTGTCATGTTTTGTATATCTTCTAACAGTAATGTGTCTATGTCCTCCCTCTGGTCTGGGGCCTGTAGACAACCCCAGTTCTTATGGCTGTCCCATTTCCTGTTTCCAGGGTGACCCACAGTTCTTCTGGCTCCTTATGTGTATTCTGAATTTCTGTAGCTTTGATATTTTCATTAACATACAGGGCCACCTCCCCTTTTGCACCTCGGGTCTCTTCTGAACAATACATAGCCAGGTACTGAAGTCTCCCAAGTGTGGTTACTGGTAAACCACGTCTCACTAATTGCTACTATGTCCAGTTTAGCCTCTGACATAATTTCCTGCAGGTCTGGGATCTTATTTCCCAGGCTGTGAGCATTTGTGTACATGATTTTCCATTGGCCAGATTTTGGTGTGTTAGTTGTTGGGTGAAGTTTGGCATTACCCCTGTGCATCGTATGGGGAGACAAACCTTTTTTCTTACCTGGTGATGCAAATGAACGGCAAACACGCTTGAATTCCTGTTTGACCACTAGCTGAGGGGAAGGTGTTCTTCCCATTCGAGATGGGGTGCTGCACCCTCTCCCCATTTGCTAGTTTAAATATTCTGCAAAGACGCCAAACTTCTGCCCCAATGCACTGACTCCTCTTTAGTCAGATGCAGTCCATCAAATTTAAAGAACTTTCGCCTCCAGAACTGTGCCAGTTCCTACAAATCTGTGTCCTTTTCCTGGCACCAGTCCTTGAGCCACGTGTTTAGCTCCCCTATCTCCCTTCTCTGACCTTCCGTCCATCTGCTCCCTTCTCCCAGACTGGCAGGATCTCAGAGAAGGAGATGCCGGATGAAATAGATGATAGTTTGTCACCCAGCCTAGTCAGGTGTTCCTTGGTCTCCACAACTGACCGGCTGGCGTAGATCATTAGTCCTTATGTGTACTAGGACATCAATGTTTTCTCCTGCTTTGTGAACAATTTTAGTAATGCGGTCAATGTTCTCTCCATGCTGATGTACCTGGGAGATCTGACCATCACCCTGGCTGGAGATGGGTATCAATCCCCGAATCATGGAGTCTCCTATGATCAGAAATTTTTGGATTTCCTTTGTGCTTGTTTAGTTTTGGTTCCTGATTTTGGTGAGTATTGTTGTGCTAGCTCCTGCCACAGTGTCCTGCTCTGCAGTGTCTTCTGCCTCTTTATTTGATTTCAGAGATAGAGGCAGATACCTGTTTGTAGTGTTTATATGGTTTTTGAGGTAATGTGTTGGAGAGTAGAGAGTGATGGGGCACCTGATTTGCTCCTCCTAACCACCTGCCAACCTCCTGGACCAACTACCCTCTCGGCTCCGAGGTTTTTCTGTTGGATGCTGGGAAATGGTGGGTGGTTCTTATAATGTATTTCCTCTTCAATATGAAATTTGAGGCGCAATCTCCCATGCTGCCTGGAGCTGAGACCTAAGATCTCCAAAGGCTCAGCATGTAGGACAGTGTCCCAAATCTTGTAAGACTGTCCTTCTGAAAATTGTTCCACAGTACCTGCAGTTAATGAAATCCATTCCAAATAAGTTGCTGGGTTTGTAACCTAGTCAGAGTAATTAGAAGGAAAAAAATGCAAGTAATGGTTTAATTGTGCTTTTGTTTAACTTGTTATAACAAGTTAAATTACTAGTGCCCTGTAAATAGAGATCACCTTGTGGAGGCCCCACTGATCTGCCTCTTCCTGCTCTGCCACAGGAATGTCACAACTGTATCCTATAAAAGGATGTAGCGGTGGTATAGAGGATGGGGTGGTGGCTGGGCCCTTCCCTGCCTAAAAAGAAGAACCACGGATCGAAAGAACAAGGAGGTAAGAGCAGAAACAATCAGTCAACAACAAATGCAGTAACCCTGAAAGCTTATCCTAATGTTAGATAAAACTGTAAAACCTGTAAAGCACCACCTGTAATAATTTCAGAGAAGATATACCCTGTAAGAAACACTTTGCTCCAGAGAAAAATAAAGCAGTAACAGAAGATATACCTTGCAAAGACAATTTGAATCAGAAGATTACAGCAGTAATCTGTTAGCACACACCTGTAGGCACACCTTGTAATAATGCAGAAGAAGGTATACCAGCAACAACAATTTGAATCAGAGAAAAATAAAGCAATGAAATGTTAGCAACAAACAGTAGCAATCCCTGTGAGTAAAAATAAAAACACCACCACACAGTAAATCTGCTTAGCCAAACTAAGTCTTAATCCTTCTCCCTTGCTCTGGTAAGTTTCTCTACTCTGCCTTTCAAGCAGTCTTAGAAGGAAAGAGCTCAGGTGAAGCTAGGTGCCTTGGCCAGCAAACCAAGTCTTCTACTCCAAGATATCAACTAACCTGACTTTTAACCCTTCTTTCTGTTGGAAATTACTGACAGTTTGCCAGCTCCACCCACATACACACCTAATCCTTTGGAAGAGCTGTGGAGGAAAGCAATTAGCTCCTTCAATGTGAGAAGGAGACTGAAACACCTCTGAGACAACAAACCTTTTCAACAAACAAGAATAAAATAAAACACAGTGTCAAACAGTAATTTTGCTTAGCCCAATGATAAAAAGTCACAAAATGTAAGCTCCACCTGTAATACAGTAATTTCAGAGAAGATATACCCTGTAAGAAACACTTTGCTCCAGAGAAAATAAAGCAGTAACAGAAGATATACCTTGCGAAAGACAATTTGAATCAGAAGATTACAGCAGTAATCTGTTAGCACACACCTGTAGGCACACCTTGTAATAATGCAGAAGAAGGTATACCAGCAACAACAATTTGAATCAGAGAAAAATAAAGCAATGAAATGTTAGCAACAAACAGTAGCAATCCCTGTGAGTAAAAAATAAAAACACCACCACACAGTAAATCTGCTTAGCCAAACTAAGTCTTAATCCTTCTCCCTTGCTCTGGTAAGTTTCTCTACTCTGCCTTTCAAGCAGTCTTAGAAGGAAAGAGCTCAGGTGAAGCTAGGTGCCTTGGCCAGCAAACCAAGTCTATAGGGAGAAGATTACCCTGGACAATGGCTAGTCTAGCTTCAGGGGTAAGGTACTGCCTGAATCTATAGGCAGCACCTAACTTTTAATGGAACCTTCTGACAAAGGAATTTGCATGCTCAGTGAAAGTGAGGAAGGGGTCAAGCAGTACTCCTAAGTATTTGTAGGTGTTGACATCCTCCAGAGCTGTACTATCTGGGGTGAGAATGCGTAAAGAGGTGTGGCTTTTAGTTTTAGCCAGGAAGGGCTTAGATCCAAACAGCATGGATCTAGTTTTTTTGGCATTTACTAAGAGGTTGTTTTTTGAGAACCAGCTGTGGGCTGCAGCATAGTTGTGTGAGAGAACTGAGGAAATTGTGCCTGTAGATTTGTCACTGTGGAAGAGGACAAGGTCATCAGCATACAGGAGAGAGTTACAGTTGAGGCAGTCAAAGGGAAGTGTATTAATGAATAAGGAGAAAAGGAGGGGACCTAGGACTGAGCCTTGAGAGACCCCCACAGAGACAGGCAGGGTGGGAGAGCAGGTTTGACCAATACACATGTATTGTGAGTGATCAGTAAGGTAGCTAGTGAATCAGCTTGTGACTTTCTGAGAACAACCATGGAGGCTAAGCTTGGAGGTAAGGAGAGCATGGTTAACCATGTCAAAAGCCTTTGAGCGGTCGATAAAGGCAGCCCCGTTGGATTTACCATTATACATGTTAGAGAGGATGTGGTTGCTCAGTAGAGTGAGAGCAGTGGCGGTAGAATGATTCTTGCAAAAGCCATGCTATTGGTTGCATAAGAGGGTGTATTTGCTTATGTACTCAGTGAGATGATTGTGGACTGCTCAC
The DNA here is from genome assembly GCA_016271365.2 of Neoceratodus forsteri. Lineage (NCBI taxonomy): Eukaryota > Metazoa > Chordata > Ceratodontiformes > Ceratodontidae > Neoceratodus > Neoceratodus forsteri. The sequence goes on from CM028132.1 coordinate 630,445,220, forward strand.
TAAAGTAATTTACTGAGATGAGGGAGGATGGATATTGGACGTTAATTGTCAGAGGATTTGGGGTCACCGGATTTATGAATGGGGATAACCTTAGCTATCTTCCATGGCTCAGGCATGGAGGAGGTGAAAAGGGCAAGGTTAAAGTTGAAGGTGAGTGACTTGGCAATCGCTGAAGAGATCAGCTTAAGAAAGACTGGCGATAGACCATCAGATCCGGAGGAGCCATGGTTAGGTAGATGTTTGAGTAGCTTCACTGTATCATGTATGGAGAGGGTTTTAAAATAGAATGGGGTTATTTGCAGGTGAGTGGCAGAGCAGGAAGAGGATGGCAGTGTGTCAGATATTAGGGCCGGGCTTTGAGGTTGGGCAGTTGGCAGCTTATTTAGGTACATGGATAAGTTGATGAACTTACAGTTGAAGACACTGGCCACATCATGAGGGTTGGTCAGCAGCCCATCCTGGAGTTGAGATGTGGTGCAGCATAGCTGGAGTGGGGGTTTAGGAGGGAGCTGATTGAGTTCCAGAATTTTCTAGGGTCTCCAAGGTTGGCCTTTTGCAGGTTGCGGAAGTGGGTCTGTTTCAAAAATGTGGCCTGTTGTTTACATTTGTTCTTCATGTGCCTGTTAGCATCCCAGAGGGCAGGAGAGGGGGTTGCTTTGGAAGTGGATCAGGCATGGTCTCTGGCCTTCATAAGGGTTAGGAGGTCTTTAGAGACCCAGTGCGAGCACCCGCCTCTGACCGGTCTGGTAGTGACAAGGAAAAAGTGGTCCTGGAGTGTTAGTAGAGCCTGAGTAAATGTGGAAACTGCCATGGCTATATTGGAAAGGGAAAAAAGCATGGACCAGTCCAAGGACTGGGTCTCCTTGAGGTGATTTGTGGAGACTGGGCAGCTGAAAATTTTTAGAGATAGGTATTTGGGTGGGGGGCACTTTAGTTTGGAAGACCAGAGGAGATAGGTTGGTGAATGATCACTTACAGTTTCAGCCATGGTGCCAGTGTGTAATGCTCAGTCCTCCCTATTTAGGAGGATCCAGTCTAGAAGAGTCTGGGTGGCTGAGCATGGATTAAGTCTGGTGGGAAGAGTGATCACCTGCACCAGGTTGTGCTGCTTTAACAGGGATACATAGTCAGGCTGGTGGCAGCTCAGCCAGTTAGATTAAAGTCACTGAGAAGGATAGATTCCCTATGGGGAGTTAAAGAGCTCAGGCCTTGGAGGAGGCTGGTGAGTCCAATGGTTCCTTTCATGGGGGGGTTGTAACAGCAGCCAATATAGAGTTTCTTTCAGGATACCAGGGTTAGTTTGGAGAGTAGCCATTCACTAGGTGAGGAAGGGTCAGAGTGTAGGACAATGCTAGTTGAGAGGGGTTCCCTTAGGAGCAGGGCCACACCGCCACCTTTTTTCCTGCCTGGCCTGTCAAGGCATAGGTAAAAGTAGCCAGGTATTTTAAAGGTGTTTTCGATGTGGTGTGGCTTTAGCCATGTTTCAGTGAGTCCTAGAATATGGGGATTGTTTAGCTCAATCCAGGCCTCAAGGTCAATGAATTTAGATGGAAGGCTGCAGACATTGATATGTGCGATTTTAAGACCGGGGCGTTTGTCCAGATGCTGGAGGTGGGGGTGACATGGGTGTTTGTTGGGCCAAGGTTGCATTCAATGTACCCAGCAAGGGAGAGTAGTGATAGTAGGAGAATGTACTCCTCCTGTGCTCCGCGGTCTGCACTGGTTGCCAGTTTGCTGGCGAATCACCTTCAAGGTCAGTTTGCTGACCTATAAGGCCCTACATGATCAGGGACCTGTTTACCTGAAAGATCTCCTTCACCCCTACTGTCCCTCCCGCTCTCTCCGATCCACTGACGAGGGATTGCTAGAGATTCCCAGGGTTCGTTTAAAAACCTCAGGGGCCAGATCCTTTAGTTTTATGGCCCCAACCCTGTGGAACTCTCTACCTCATCAGGTGCGGGATAGCCTGACTGTCCAAAGTTTTAAAAAATCTTTAAAAACTTATCTCTTTAGCAAAGCATATAATGATTTTTAATACTGTCGCTTAATTTAATTTTAAAATGGTTTTATTTATTGTTTTATCTAGTATTGTACAGGCGCCTTGGTTTTAGAAAGGCGCCTTATATAAATAAATAAATATTGAGATTGAGATTGAGATTGAATGTATGGGCAGGAGGGAATAGAAGGGGACCAGGAGAGGTTATCCAGGTAATGGCCAAGGAGGTGGCATTCTCCTTTCGTGAGTAGGATGAGAGAGAAGTACCCCAGGGTGGACTTATCCCTAGTGGTGAGTGAAGAGGGTTGAGACAGTAGAGAGGGGGAGAATAAGAGGAAGGAGAGGCATTGTTGATTGCAGGCCAGTACTGTCGCACAGATGTCGTCAATACCAGCTCAGTTGTTAGGGAGATGGCACATAATATAGGTAGTGAAAGCTTCATCTTTCTGAGGGAGAGTGTGGACAATGGAAAATAGTAGGAGGTAATTAGCTTGGTTTACCTTATGAAGGGGTGAGGAGGGAGTGGTGAGGCAAGGGGCAGTTAGAGATGCAGTTCTCTGGGACAGGAACACACTCTAGAAGGTGTTCTGTAGCTTTAAATTTGTGTATGGCAAGATGGCCAATGGGAGAAAGTTGCACACAAAGGGGAGTGGTTTAGGTGTATTTAACAAGTCGTGGAGGAGGGGGGGGGAGGACAAAAAAAAAATCAGCTTCCACTGGTACCAAAATCCAAAAGTCATGGCTAGTACCTTGCAGTATAGAGGATTTCTGAAAAACTGTTTAGGTTCCAGAAACTGAGGGGTCTGTGGCCTGGTCAAGGCAAACTGGATCCCTGAAATAAAGTAGAAAAACAGGATTTTGAAAGGCTGGAAGAGGAGGCTTTCTACATCAGAACAAAGAGAATAATAGAAGTGGGCAGGGTCAGAGAACACAGCACACTGTTTGGGGGTTGGGGAGGAGACAGAGTGCAGGCCAGACAGCAGAAGGATTTACACAGTCAAGGCTCACAATTCACTTCTAATATCAACTCAGAACTTAAAATGACTGTAAGGATTAAACAAGTTATTAAACCCTGGCACAAAAATTCAACTAGAGAGGCAGAGAGAGATACAGTAGTTAGAGATGTGTTCGGCAAAAATCAGCTTCCACTGGTACCAAAATCCAAAAGTCAGGGCTACTACCTTGCAGTATAGAGGATTTCTGAAAAACTATTTAGGTTCCAGAAATTGAGGGGTCCATGGCCTGGTCAAGGCATGCTATATCCCTTGCAGTGTAGAGGATTTCTGAAAAACTATTTAGGTTCCAAAAATTGAGGGGTCCATGGCCTGGTCAAGGCACGCTGGATCCTTTGCAGTACAGAGGATTTCTGAAAAACTGTTTAGGTTCCAGCAATTGAGGGGTCCGTGACCTGGTCAAGGCATGGTGGATCCCAGGCCCTTCTACTGTATTGGCAATGGACAATTAAAACAAGGTTCTTTTAGGAAATTCTGAGCAAGTACTGAAGAGTAAAGAAGTTTTTGATTTTGCAAAAATGGCAAATGGTTAGATACATTCCCTTGTTTTATTTTTTTGTAAACTTCAATGAGGTACCCTAAATTCCTGTGAGGGATGTTGGTAAAGGGCTTCCATTGAGTCACCCTCTATTAATCAATAAAATACCTAGATCTGGTAGTGAAACTCTGCACCCAAGCTTCACGGTGTGCTGCCATACTAGAGTAAATATTGTCATGTAAAAATATGGAAAAGAAGAATAAGACTGGATTTAACATATTAAAGCCCCCTTGTCTAACAGACCAGTAAGTAACCAACCTTTTAACAGGGTTCAAGCAATTGCCCCACAAAAGCTGAAAACATAAGTTATACATTCATGCTTCTAAGCAGAGGGGAAGCAGAAAGACATAGCTGACTGTTAAAAAAATGGGAATAATGAAGGTTTTTAACATATGAACCCTTTTTTTCTAGACATGGGAAAGGACTTCCATTTATGAACTTTTTCATCTGCTATGGCAAGCTGTTCCATCCAGTTGTCTTCTGCAGCTTAAGGACCACCAAAATAAAGACCTAGAACCTGAATATTATTAGGCTGAATATGAATCCCACCAATCTCTGCCTGCCCGGTATGTGGGAGGACATTGACCACAGTGCCTATACTCTTCTGAGTGTTTAAAACTGACCCTGAAATTAAAGAAGAGTGCACAATCTTAACAGCCTGTGTCCCTGATTCACGATCTGCTACTAATATACAAAGATCATCAGCATATGCCATAGCACTAGGAAATTCCACTGTAGTATTATCAACAATATGTCTAATGGTAGTATCGGTATTTAGTCTCCTACAAGAGGTTCTATGGAAAAGATGTACAAAAGTGGGCTTAAGGAGCAACCCTGTTGGACCCCACTTTTAATTGGAACATGAGAACCTTTACTTCCATTCCCCATAGGAGTCATGGAGGCATACTTATACAGATTCTGAATCCAGGAGATAAACTCCTGTCGGATCCCATAACGCTCCAAAACTACAAAAAGATAACTATGTGGAACCCGGTCAAAAGCTTTGGACTGATCTAGGTTAAGTACAAACCCACTCGCACCATGATCATCAAATACTTCCTTTATCAACTTCAGATTATTTAACATAGATCTGTCTGGAACTGCACACTATTGGGTATGAAAAATTAAATGCCGAGCTATGTTAGAAAGCCTATTGTTCATAATTTTACATAGAATTTTCCAGTCCAAATTTAGAAGACTAATAGGCCACCAATTATCAAAGTCTTCCTTGTCTTTGCTTTTATGCAGATAAATCAAGTTACTATCTGCAAGAGTGACTGGCTTCGGTAATAGACCTTGAACAATAACATTAAAAACTACGGTTAAATAAGGTAGTAACAACAGTTTGGCCTTTTTATAAAACTCGTTAGGAATCCTGTCCGGCCCTGGAGTTACATTACTTTTCAACTGTCCAAGGATACAGTTTACTTCATCCATAGTAATAGGTTGTACCAAGTCTCTCGTGCAGTCAGCTGATAACTGAGGTATATCTAAAGAGTGAAAAATATCCCCCCAGTCACATGGTCGAAAGTCCTGACCATATAACTTCTTTGTGTGATTAAAGACAAACTACATAATCCCATGGTTATCCAAGACTCTAGTGCCTTCTCGAGACACTAAGGAGGGCATATATTTTGTGTGTACTTGCAGCCTACAACTATCAAAAGGGTTAATGACCTTAGCAGACCCCTTTCGACCATATTTTTGTTCTAAGAACAATGAAGTACACCTTTTATATGGACAGACATACATTTCTGTTTTTAACTGATGAATCTGTGAGGAATAATCTAAATGTAATTCAGATTGTCAGGACAGCAATTTTTGTAAGTGCCTTCTTTTATCTAAATATTTAAGATAACGTGTAGTAGAACTAGATTTAGCAAATTACTTACAAAAAATTCCTATCTCTACTTTTGTTTCTTGCCACCATAAAGCAGGATTGTCAAATAGGTCAAATACAGAAAGTTTATCCTTCAGTACCATGTTCAAGTCATGCCAACCAGAATCCTCACCTAGAACTGTGATATTCATTTTCCAAGTATAATGAGATTCTGTCTTATTAAGAGAACATTCTAGAGATAAGACAACCAAACAATGGTCAGAGGTTTCACAAGGAATTACTTTATACTGAAGACCTGGCAACCAGTCAGAAATAAAAAAATAATCAATTCTTGTAGAAAGTCTCCCACGATGGAATGTATGTGCGGGAGGTTGTGGCCCAAATATGGCCCCATCAATCCAATTTTCTCTCTTATATAATGAATTAAGAAAATTGGAATCATATAATTTTTGAGTGACTCCAGTTTTATTAGTAAGTGTTAAAATACAGTAAAAGTATCCCCCCAAAATTATGGATTTTGATGAATGAAGGAAAGGCTGAACAGCCTTCAGATTGGCTATTCTTTGAGTCTTAAACTGAGGGTTATAAATGTCAATTAATCTCCATTCTTGAGCTCGTACTATAACATCCAAAATGAGTACCCGAACCTATATCAGATCAATAAGGTTAAGAACATGAACCTCTAGTTTATTAAAAAGAATAGCTACCCCTGCACATACATCCTCTGAAAGAGACCAATAAGATAACCCTCCCCTCCAGTCTCAAGATGGCTGACTAGAGTCCCTCAGAGAATGGAGTCTGGTGTCCTGTAAAAAAATAACATGAACATTAGTAGCTGCAATCATAGAAAAGATAGTATGTCTCCTTTTGGGGTATTTCAAGCTGCTTGCATTTAAAGTGGCTAAAGACAACTCTTTCAACATTTAGCAGAACAGAAGAAGAAAAGATCAGGACCTCTTTTTCCCTTTTCCTGATGATTTCATGTTACATCTCTTTTTCCTAGAGAACCTTGAATTACCAGATAGTTGAACAGTATCAGTAAACAAATCCAACTGAGAGGAGGCCACAGAAGAAGCATCAGAATCATCCTCTGTCTCAGTAACTTGTTTCCATTTATTCAATGCAGCAAATTTATTTCTAGAAAAAAACTCAAGTTCCATATGGACTTGGGATGGTTTTGCTCCTTTATTAGTCTTACTTCAGGTTTGTCTGCGAGTCCCAATATGCACCCAGTCTGATTCGTCAGGTGGAGGCATAACATCTTTTTACCCAGACCCTCCTGGTAGGGCAGAAGTGCCATGAACAGTGTCTTGAGCAACCTTGTGAAACACTGTCCAAAGGATCAGTCAGATCTGGATGGGGAGACACAATATTCCCACCATGAGAGGATTCTGCAGGTGACTGAGCCAAAAGAGGTGCAGACTGAGAAAGATCAGGAACTGGCACTGAACTTTCAGACAGGGTTGGGTTGGAAGATTGAGGAAGTTGCTCCTCAAAAGCAGGCCGAAACTGAGGCCTGAGCATTTTGTTGAGCCCTGGAAACAGTTTAATCTTGATTCTTCTGTGGCATCTCTGGATTGTTGTGTGAGGCCCAGGGACAATCACAGTAGGAATGAGATGTGTCCTCACACAAGTTACAGTAAATTGGCATTTGGCAATTAATACTAACATGTCCAGAGCCCAAACAAAGTGAGCATTTCAGTTTATCACGAGCATTACTCAGATGGGTCTGTGCTCCACATCAGAAACAGGACTTAGGTTGGCCAGGATAAAAAAAATAAAGCCTCCGGGCCAGATATTCAAAAGGGTTCTGCCATGCGTGATAGGGTTGCGCGTGCGCAAGTCTGAAATTGCTCCATTCTGCGATATTCAGCAGGAGGCAGTTGCGCCACTGAAAACATGCTGAGCAACAGTGCAATGCAAATGAATGCATGCTGAACTGGAGGGGGAGGAACCATGCATAAACTGCAAGCCCGATATTCAACCGGGCTGTGCAGATTCATGCAGGCGCAACCCCAACCTGCTGCACAACTCTGAGCCAAAAAAAAGGATCAAGTCGAGGACACCCACAGGTGAGCTGCCGCATTGCAGGGCACAACACAGCAGCTGCCACCTGTGGCTGGCCTCAACCCACTCCCAGTGCCCCCTGCAGCCTGATCGTGGGCAAAAGTGTAAAACATCCCCCACTGGCCCGATGGCGGGCAGCAGCAGAAAAGTCCCCCTCCCCCGACTGGCCCGATCGCGGGCATGGTTTAAATCCCCCCCCACCAGCCCGATTGCGGGCAGCAAAGTGTCTCCCAACCCCGAACAGATCCCTGGTGGTCCAGTGGACCAATAAGCCCGATCATGGGCTGGAGATGTTTAAAACACACCCACTGAACATATCCCTGGTGGTCCAGTGGACCGATAAGCCCGATCTCAGGCTAGAGATATTGAAAACACCCCCCAAAACATATCCCTGGTGGTCCAGTGGACCGATAAGCCCGATCGTGGGCTAGAGACATTGAAACCCCCCCCCCGAACATATCCCTGATGGTCCAGTGGACCGATAAGCCCGTTTGCGGGCTGGAGATATTTAAAACACCTCCCGAACACATCCCTGGTGATCTGGTTTCCCCACCACCACCGCGGCCCCACCACCGCTCCCCTGCAGCGGCGGGCGGCAGCATCCCACCTGCTCGCCACCACGCCGCCGACTGAGCTGCAGGGCTGCACGCACACTGGTGTAGAGCAAGAGCCAATGGGCATGCAGCTCATACGCGATTGGCAGAACCAGATTTGTGAATGAAGAATTCATTCACAAATCTGAACTGCCTTGTACGGTATGGGCTGCACCTCATTGGCTCTGCTCTGCACCAATGGGCGCGCAGCACTACCGGGCAGTCAGTCGGGCGGTGGTGGGCAGGTGGGTGGGATGCTGTCGCCACCGCTGCGGGGAGGATGGTGGGGCTCGTGGGTGAGGGGGTGGGGAAACCAGATCACCAGGGATGTGTTCAGGGGTGTGTTTATATATCTCCAGCCCACGATCGGGCTTATCAGTCCACTGGACCACCAGGATATGTTCAGGGGGGTTTACAATATCTCTAGCCCATGATCAGGCTTATTGGTCCAGTGGACCATTTGAGGGGGATACTTTGCTGCCCGTGATCGGGCTGGTGGGGATTTAGGTTATGCCCACGATCGGCCAGTCAGGGGGACCTTTCTGCTGCTGCCAGTGACAGGGCCCGTGGGGGTGGTGGGGGATTTTACTCTTTTGTCCGATCGGGCTGCAGGGTGTCGGTCCGACGGCTGCTGCCTGGCAGGGTGCCAGCCAGTCCCTGGGGTCAGCGACCTGCATGCTAATGGCATGCAAATGGGGCCATAATCAGATGCAAATGCCCCCACGCCTTTGCATGAATTATGGCCCCATTTGCATGTCACCTTTGAATATCGGATATTGACATGGCGCACATGAGTATTTCATGCCCACCGCAGTTGAATGCACCACTCTGATCACTTGCGGTGGCGCAAGGTCCACTGCGCCATGCACAGTGGCTGTGGCTGGGGGGTGATATTCAAAGGAGTTGCTCAAGGGTGCAACTCCTTTGAATATTGCTCTGGCCACACCCCTGTGCAACTATTTTGTGCAGCGCAAGGACTTGTGCCACAAAATAGCGCAGTTTGAATATCCGGCCCTTAGTCCCTGCCCAGGTAAAAGCAGCAAGGCAAATGCTGAATAGACCCATTAATCTGTGGGAGCTTCACCTACACTTTCCAGCCTCCCATCCAGAACTGCTCAGAATCAATAATAGGCTCTGGCAGACCCAGAACCGTACATTTGAAGGATAACCATCTAACAATGTCAGTTACTGCAACACCTTCATTCTTGAACAAAACTGTAATAGTTTTAATCGCAGGTTTCATAAGGGGGATAGCAAGAAAGGGAGACCATGATGGAGTATGTCTGACTTGCTGGTATTGATGCCAGAAAATTTCTAGGCCTGCAGATGTTTTAAAACTTCAAAAATTACAATCCCCAGAAGTATGAATAAGAGCATATATTTCAGACTGCAAAAACTGCAGACTGGACTTTATTAATGTCTTCCCGACATAAATTTGGTCAGGAAGTATGTCGAGCACATTCCTGTATCTCAATCGGAATGCATTCCTCCACTTGGCCTGTTCCAGAGGAGTATGGAACAGGCCAGCATAGGTTCTGTCACCCTGGCATCCACAAAGTTGTCCAGAGGCCTTATCTTTCTGTGTTTGTTCCCCATCCTGAGTTTGTTTCCCATTATGTGTGATTTCACCATCCTGTTTTTGTTCTGTATCCTGTAATTGTTCCTTATCCAGTACATGGTCCTCACCTGAGCCAATAATTGGGATAGCAGAGCCAACAATAGGAAGCAAACTTGGAGCCTTATTTTCCTGAACAGTAGAAGGTAATGTCATCATGTCCATGGCAGCCTGCTGAGTTGAGCCAAGTTCCCTCTCAACTCCCTTTAAATCAAGTATGTTAAGATCAGAGCTGACAGTGGGCCAAACAGGGTTCTGAGTTAAATGAAACTCAGGTGGAATCTCAAGAGGATCCGAAATGTCAATCAAATTACCCTGAGACTTTTCACCATTATGTATTAGGGAGGACCAGGAATTATTAGTAGTAGATTTCTCCCATCCAGCCCCTTTCAGGACTTCAGCAATGGTAATGCCAGTAACAGAAACATTATCATTGGAGTCTGGGTAGCAATGTCGCAACCCAGAAGCCAAACCAACTGTAGCAATCACTGGGTTTGTAACAACGGATGAAAACTGTGCAGGGATAGATTCAGGACAAACAAGGGAAGCTTTAGCTTTGTCAGGGTGTAACACAGCATTCTGCTGTGAACAAGGCAAGTCAGTATGTAAAATAAGATCAGTACCTGTAGTAAAGCCATCAGCTGGAGGGGGATGAGAAACTTCAGATGGCTTGACATGGGTCCGCTTCTGTCGAGCCACCTTCTCTGGCATTTGTAGAGGAAAATCTGAAATTGGCTCCACATCCCAAAGTCATACCAGAGGCGTAGTTTGTACATCCAAAGGACAAGAATTCAAAAAATCCAGACTGTCTCGAGACTCTAGGCACACAACACACGACGCTTTGGAACTGCCAGTCTCTATGGAGACCTCCACAAGCAGAGCTACAAAAGCTTGCACACACCCGCTGAAAGCCTTTGATGCAGCTGTGTCATCTTGCAGCTGAGCCATGTCAGAAGTCGACAGCGCACCAGTTGCAGGAAAACCTGAAGATGAAGTAGCAGAAAGCTGGGTTTCAAGTTGAGCTGGGAAAACTCCTGGTTGAGCCAGAACAGTAGAAAAACAGGCTGAAAGGTTCCCAGACGAACCCAACTGCAATACGTCTGTAGAAAACTCCGAATCCACTCTGGGTCCTGAGGTAAGAAAGGCTAAAGACTGTTCATTAACAAAATTTCCATCTTCCATGTCAGCCTCTTGTAGAAGCGAGGTAGAGGAGGAGACCAACTCCCCCACCTCCAACACGTCTGCACTGTCCGACGCTAAAATTCGAGTGGCCATTACAGAGAACAACCAAGTCCCCTACAAACAGAGTAGGGGAATTTTTTATTAACAAAATTTCAAAACAAGATAAAGAAAGAAAACCAGTGCTAATTCACACTTTTACAAAAGAATTACATACGGGGAAAAAAAAACAGTTCAAGAAAAAAATAACACAAGAAAATTCAGTATTACTTCATACTGATGAAAGAAAAAAAAACAACCAAAGGAACTGTAAAAGAAAACAAAAAGGTAGGGAAAACTTAATTCATGTAATAGGAACATCATTATCTGTTACCTATGGTAAATTCCTCCAGTTCATCCTCAGAATAGTACGATTATATAGTCCAGCTTCATATTTGTAAATATTAGACAGTTCTAAATTGATTTTCTGTTAAAGTTCAACACAGGAGAATTCCTTCTGCTGCAAAGTAAAAAGGTGCCTACTTTGCCAAATAAACCTCTTAAATACTGCAAAAAGGACATGTAGCTTACCAGTATCCCATTTACTCCAAGCCGGAGGGTATGAACCATAAATCAAAATTTCATACGTAACATTTGCAAAAGTTGGCTCTTTCCAGACATTGGCAACATAGTGCCAAAACACAGAAATATATGGACTTAAGAAGTATAAATGTTGCATAGTTTCGAGTACTTGAGAACAACCAGGATGACAGCAATTTTGTTCTTGTAACTGTTTGTGATATTGATTGCCCTTAACATTAAGCTTCTCATGACCACATAACCAAGTAACATCCTGAAGCTTAGGGGAAATACGCTTGTTAATCATTAAATCCTGTAATGATAAGAGTTGTGAATCAGGACATTTTGGAAATGTAATGCACTCAGAAAAATGGGAATCAAGTACTGACTGGTATATAAATTTTTTATGTTTTGAAAGGAGCCAATCACTTGGTATTCACCACTGTCTTAGTTTAATAAAAATTTCACAATGATAGGAACTCACAGCAGTTGTAGTGCTAAGACAGTCTAGACAGCCAACCACCCATTCTTGGTACCAAATTTCAACAGCATGTTGAAAGAGACTCGGCCATAATTTAGGGAGATGTTTCAATAAAGGCAGAAAATTAGAATAAAAAAATTGACAATAAAAAAACAACAGGGGGTTTATCATATTTAAACCACCCCAGATACTGGTAAATATAAAATAATACATTTTATGGGATTGAGGCGGCTACCCCAAAGAGCCTGGAAAAAAATACTTAATAAAGTTGCTTCCCATTGCTTACGTGGAGGAAAAACATTAAAAAAAGTGGTAATAAATACATCCGAATCATATAAATACGTTTAAATTTAGTAAACTGCCATTTGTTCCATTTCTGTACCATGATTCTGCCTTTTTTGAGCTGTATATCCCAGTTAAAGACTGCCGGAGTTGGGGAGCCAAAGACGATACCCAGAATCTGTATTGGGTTTGACATAAATCTAATATCAAGGATATGAGCCTGGGCAGGGGAACCTCCACCCAATTCGTACCCAAGACATTTACTTTTATTTAAAGAAGTACCAGAGAGGGATACAAAGAAATCACACATATCAACTGAAGTCTGCAATGAAGGAACTGTAGGGGTGCAGATACAAATATCATCTGCATAAGCAACAGCCGAAAAAGGAATTACCACACCTGGAACTGTGATGGGAGGTATCAACTTATTTAAAGTGTGTGACGGTGGATCTATACTAAAAACTTATAATAAAGGGTTAGCTGTACAACCCTGCCTCACTCCCCTTTTTACAGGGAGCAAAGGCCCCAGATGCCCATTAACCAAAGGGGATACCATAGCAGACTTATAGATTTTACGTAACCAAGAGATAAAAACCAAAGGGATACCATAATACTGCAAAGTGAGCCATAAAAAATCATGGTTTACAGAATCAAAAGCTCCCTTCTGACCTAGAGACAAAATAAACCCTGATAAACCAGCTGTATTGGACTGATCAAAAAGTTCACATAAAAAAAGCAACTGATCAATTATGGAGAGACTTGGAATTGCACAGGACTGTGCTGGAGAAATGAAATGTTGGGATACAGTCAAAAGACAGGTATTCAAAATTTTCATTAAAATAGATACTTTTGCTCAGTATTTACTGAAGAGAAGGTAGGGCAGGGCCCACAGCTCAGCACCATGGACACAGGGGGGAGGGAGGTGAGCACTACACCTTTCACAAAAGAAAGGGTCCTACAAGAGCTCACTAAGCTCAGGGTGGACAAGGCAATGGACCTGATAGCATGTATCCCAGAGTACTTAAGAAGCTAAGGGTGGAACCAGCAGAGCCATTAGCAGAACTGTTTAGTGAGTCTCTGAGCACAGGAGAGGTCCCAGAAGACTGGAGAAGGGCTCATGTGATCCCACTCTACAAGAGTGGTAGCAGGGAGGAGGCAGGGAGCTACAGACCAGTCAGTCTTGCCTCAGTAGTGGGCAAGATTATGGAGGCACTCCTTAAGGAAAGGATAGTGCAACACCTGGAATCCATAGGGGCACAGGATCCAAGATCCAAGCATGGGTTTACAAAAGGAAGGTCCTGTCAAACTAATGTCATAGATTTCTTTGAGTGAGTAACCAGAGTGGTGGACCAAGGGAGAGCAGTTGATGTTGCCTACCTTGACTTCAGCAAAGTTTTTGACACTGTTCCACATAGAAGATTGATAAATAAGCTGGGTAGGCTCGGGGTGGGTCAGAAGTTGGTCAACTGTGTGGCAAACTGGTTGACAGGCAGAAAACAGAGAGTAGTGGTAAATGGTACACAGTCAGAAAAGATGCAAGTCACAAGTGGGGTACCTTAGGGATCAGTCCTGGGGCCAGTCCTCTTCAATATCTTCATTAGTGAGATTGCAGATGGACTAGAGGGTAAGGCTTGTCTGTTTGCAGATGACACCAAGATCTGCAACAGAGTAGATGATCCAAATGGGGTGGGCAGAATGAGAAGAGATCTGAATAAACTAGCAAAATGGTCAGAAGAGTGGCAACTGGGATTTATTGCAAAGAAGTGCAAGATCATGCACATAGGGAAGAGAAACCCTGAAGCCACTCAATAGGCAGGGAGGGGAGTTGCTGGAAGTCACAAAGGAATATAGAGACTTGTGCATTGTCATCACCTGTGACCTGAAATCATCCAAGCAGACCTCTAAAGCAGTGGGTAAGGCTAGGGGGATGTTAGGTGTGTATTAGTAGGGGTATCACAAGTCGTAAGAGGGAGGAAATAATCCCTTTTTACAAGACATTGGTTAGGCCCCATCAGGAGTACTGCGTGCAGTACTGGAGGCCACACCTTCACAAGGACAGTAACCAAATTGTGGTAGTCGTGAAGGGCAACCAAAATGGTGCAGGGACTGCATCAGAAAACATATGAGGGCAGATTAACAGAGCTCAATATGTATACCCTAGAGCAAAGGAGGGAGAGAGGTGACATGATCTTCTTCAGATCCTGCTCCGCAATGAACTCCGATATTAGGAGGTCTCTGCAGCTTGGGATTATACTTCACAAAACCTGTTAATGCCCTTTTGTGCTTTTGTCTTTTGTCCCTGCCTGCACCATGGCTCTTCTGTGACTGCTTCTAGAGAAAGAATTGCTCCATAAAGCTCCATTGGTTTGATGCTCTTTAACCTTGCTTGCTGCCATAAGTTTTTCAGCCTTTATTGATTGTATTCACTTGGCTTCTGGTGGGCTATTGATGATTACTATCCACAGCTAATGGGTTCCCTGGTTTTCCAAAGCCCTCTTGGCAGCTCAGTTATAACACTGAGCAAGACCAATCCATATAAGAGCTTTCCCCCTCATGGATCTCTTATGCTGTATGGGTTGGCTGGACTATTTTTTGGTTATCTGGGCAACATAAAGGATAAGCTGTTACTATGTACTCTTGTTCTCAGGGTCAGCTATACTTCTATCATATTGGACTGACGGTTACCTTCTAGATGGCCTTGAAACCTTATTTTTCAATAGAGTTTATAGTTACTGTAGGACTATTGTTTTTTGCTTAGGTAGTTTAGAGATTTTTCATTACTTATTTTTTTCTGGTTAAAATATACTGGGTACTAGTATGTTGGTAAATATTTGTGAGTTGGTGGGAGAGGTGAGGATGGGGTTATACAATGCTGGTAACTGAGGGCCCCATGAGCCAGTATGGAGGCTGGGGTTATGGTGTAATTTTTCTGGTGGGGGGTTTAATCTCCCTTGTGGCCTATAGGATCTTACAACCTAGATCCAAGTCAGCCTTTTACCATCTTAGGAACATTGCCAGGATCAAGCACCTTGTTCTGTCCAGTGATCTGCCCATTCTAGTTCATGTCTTTGTGACCTCGCACCTCAACTACTGCAACTCCATTTACTTAGGGCTTCCTGGGGTAGATATCTGCCGCTTGCAGCTAGTGCAGAACGCTGTTGCTCACTTATTGACTGGGGTATCTAGGAGATCTCATATTACCCCATTGCTGCGTGGTCTTCATTGGCAGCTGATTCAGTGGTGGATCACCTTTAAGGTAGGCCTGCTAACCTACAAAGCCCTAGACGGACTTGGTCCCGACTACTTGAAAGAGCTTCTGATTCCTTACACTCCTGTGCATCAGCTCCACTTGGCTGAAGAGGGGTGCTGGAGATTCCGAGGGTTACCTTGAATTCTTCTGGGGCTTTCACTTTTATGTTTCTCGCCTCAACCCTCTGGAAATCTCTACCACATTATCTTTGGGAGTGCAGGACTGTGGAGAGCCTTAAGCAGGCACTGAAAAAGTTTTTATGGTCTAAAGCTTTTCCAGGTATTCTGTGATTGTAATTGTATGAATTAATTTGAGTCTGTTTTGAAGTGCCTTGATATTCGAAAGGCACTCTATTAAATAAAGATTATTATTATTATTTATTATTATTATTATTATCAGATGGGTGCTGAAGGCCCTCTGTCTCTCAGGCTGGCTAGTCCTCTCTACTGGTTGTGGGTACCCAGCCTTGATTCCCTTTTTCTGGCCCATAAGACCGCTCAGGAGTGGAGATTGCTGTGAGCTGGCACTCTTGGAATCATTCAACTTCCTTCCTGTGACCCCACTATTCAGCATCTAGTTCTTGTTTGTGAGTATAGTTGGATACAGGGTCATATTGGGATTAATCTATGGGGGTGGGGCAAGGGTTTTTCCTACTAGGGTTTTTGTTGGACAAATGGGGCAAGGGGGGTAAGGAGGGTAATTGATGGGAGGGGGGTGGCTAGCCACTGGAGGTTAGAAAATAGCTATATGGCAATTACTTTTCTGGTTTACCCAAGTACTGTTCTGGGGGTTTCCCAAGGGAAATCACCGAATAAATTCTTTAAAATAAATTTAGTCATGGAGCATGCCTTGTTTCAGTGTGGAAATGTCAAAGCAAATGTTAGTAAGGCTGCTCGATCAAAAATCTCATCACACACAAATTCAGTCTTAAATTTTTCTTTATTTTTCTTTTTTCAAAGTCTGTACGATACGTCCCAACATTTCGCCTGGATAAGGCTTCCTCTGTGGAGCTATTAATATGTAAATATCATATTTTAGTATATTTATAAATGTTAGACATTTTTAATATTTTCATTTTTCTCAATTATATTCTTAATTGCATTATCAGTAGAAGGGTATCAAAAAACACTGGATAGTCTGTACATTAGTTTCCATATTGTTATTCAACTTACTGGTACTGAATAATACAAATATTTAAATATTTAAATTTTTACCTCCCACAGACAATTGGCTACCAGTAATTAATTGGCATATAAAATGCTGCCTGGCCTTTTAACTTGGCTATGCAGCTCTGTTGTCTGCCAGTATTTCTCATGGAATATAAAGGGTGCTCAGTCTCCCACAAAACAGACTAAGGTTCTCCTTCACCTCCATAATCTTGATGAGTATGTGGCTTTTTTACAGGAAACTCACTTGCTCCCATCCCAGGTTCTCCTTTTTAGGCATTTCTGGGTGGGGCAGGCCTTAGGAGCAGGTTCTGACTGCTGTAAAAGGAAGTGGGCATTTTCATGGCAAGGAAAGTGCATTTTCATCTGCTTCAAGAAGAGGCAGATCCTCAAGGCCGATTTCTTATTCTTAGGGCCTTGCTTGGTCACCTAGAAGCCATTTACTGACCTACTTCGGATGGCCCTAAGTTTTTTACCACCCTAATGTCCTTATCGGCCCCCTGGACTTCATAGAAACTTAGAAACATAGACTTTGACGGCAGATAAGGACCGCTTGGCCCATCTAGTCTGCCCATTTCCCTACCGACAGGATAGGCCGTAGATCCTAGTTAACCAATAGCCTATTTCTTCCTACCCCCCCACAAGAATTGCCTTATGTCTGTCCCATGCATTCTTGAATTCTCCCACAGTTTTAGACCCCACAACCTCATCAGGAAGGCTGTTCCATGCATCCACTACCCTCTCTGTGAAATAATACTTCCTCACATTGCCCCTGAACCGCCTCTCCTTCTATCTTTAAATTGTGTCCCCTTGTTCTTGCAAGTCTCTTTTCTGAAAGATGCTACCCTCTTGGACTTTGTTGATTCCACTGAGGTACTTAAAAGTTTCTATCATGTCCCCCTCTCCTTCTTTCCTCAAGGGTATACATATTAAGCTCTTTAGTCTCTCCTCCTCGGCTTCTCTTGCAGACCCTGCATCATTTTAGTTGCCCTCCTCTGGACTACCTCTATCCTGTCTATGTCCTTTGGGAGATGGGGTCTCCAGAACTGGACACAGTACTCAGATGGGGTCTCACCAACTGTCTGTACAGAGGGATAACAACTTCCTGTTTTCTGCTGCTGATGCCTCTCCTATACATCCCAGTATACCCCAGCCCTCCCTACTGCCTTCTTACATTGCTTGCTAACCTTAAGGTCATCCGATATGATTACCCCAGGTCCCTTTCCTTTTTGTTGTTGTATACTACCTCCCACCCATTGTGTATTCTTCCCCTGGGTTCTTGTTTCCCAGGTGCATTATTTTGCACTTCTTTGCATTGAATCTAGCTGCCATACTTCGACCATTCCTCCAACCTCGCCAAGTCCCTTTTCATCCTTTCCACGCCTCCTTGTGTATCAACCCTGTTGCAGATCTTTGTGTCATCTGCAAAAGGCATACTTCCTTCCAGTCCCTCTGCAATGTCACTGATGAAGACATTAAAAGGACTGGACCCAATCTGAACCTCTGTACCCCACTAGTAACCTCTCTTTCTTCAAAGTGGACTCCATTTACAATTACCTTCTGTGTCCTGTTGTGCAGTCAATGTTTTACCCAGGCTACCACCCTGGGACCCACTCCCAGGCTGGTTAATTTGACTATTAATCTTTTGTGTGGGACTGTGTCAAATGCCTTGCTAAAGTGTAGGTAGGCCATGTCCACAGCCCCTCCCTGGTCTACTACTTTGGTCACCCAGTCAAAGAAATCAATTAGATTTGTCTGACATGACCTTCCCGCTGTGAATCCATGCTGCCTTGGGTCCTGTGCTCCACTGGCCTCTAGGTACTCAACTATTCTTTCCTTCAGAAGTGACTCCATCATTTCCTACCACAGAGGTCAGACTGACAGGTCTGTAGTTTCCTGCCTCTGTCTTGGTCCCACTTTGTGAAGGGGAATCACATCCGCCTTCCTCCAGTCCTCGGGTACCACACCATCCTCCCATGATTTATTAAAAGAGTAGCCAGTGGTTTCACTAGTTCCTCCCTTAATTCTTTTGAATTCTGGGGTGAATTCATCAGGACCCATTGCTTGTCCACCTTCAGTTTTAGGAGTTCTTGCAGAACCCTTTCTTCTGTGAAAGGACTGGGATCGACCTCCCTATCAAGAGTGCTTCTGTTAATTGGATTAGGCACTTCCCCCTCCTCTTTTGTGAATACTGAGCAGAAATATTCGTTCAGTATCCCTGCTTTTTCACTGTCCCCCTCTGCCCACCCACCGTTCATTCTATTCAACCTCACTATCCTCTCTTCTTCTTTTCTACACTCGCTGATGTACCTATAAAGGTTTTATCTCCCTTCTTAACTGAGTTGGCTATCTTTTCCTCAGTTTGGGCCTTTGCTATTCTGACTTCCCTCCCTGCTTCCTTCTGCCTTAACTGGTACAGCTCTCTGTCCTGCTCCTTCTGTGTTTCCTTATACTTCCGGAATGCTATCTTTTTTCTTCCTGACTTTCACAGCCACCTCTTTTGAGAACCATAGTGGCTTTTTCTTTCATTTTGATTTGTTTATTTGCTTCACACAAAGGCTTGTTGCCTCTGTGATGGCAGTTTTGATGATTCCCCATTGTTGCTCCACACCTCCTTCTAGCCTGTTTGCTAGTGCTTTTCTGAGGCACTCTCCCATCTTGCCAAAGTCAGCTCTCCTAAAGTCCAGTACCCTCACTTTTGTATGGCTTGACTCTGTAGCTGAGTTTAAAGTGAACCACACTGTTTGATGGTCACTTGTCCCCAGATGGCAACCCACTTCTAGATCTGAGATCCTCTCACTGCCCCCGTTTGAGAGTACAAGGTCTAAGATTGCTCCCTCACGAGTGGGTTCTGAAACTAGCTGTCTAATGCCTGCCACCTGTAGGGCATCAAGAATGGCCCTGCTCTTGGATGTGGCTGCAGCAAATGTGCTCCAGTTAACATCTGGCATATTCAGGTCTCCCATCAATAGTATCTCCCCTTTCTCTGCCATTCTAAGAATGCCTTCTATCATATCCTTGTCCATTCCCTCCCCCTGACATGGGGGTCTGTACACAACCCCTGTGCAGATTGTGGTGCCCTTTCCAGTCTCCAGGTGACCCACAGTGCCCTCCTCCCTGTTTACTCTTTTGTTCAGTTGCTTTTATCCCTCTTTTACATAGAGAGTACTCCTCCCCTCTTCTCCCCTGCCTGTCTTTCCTGTGGGTTATGTACCTGGTATGTTAACATCCCAGTCATGGTTCTCTGTGTACCATGTTTCTGTGACTGCTCGATATCCAGGCATCCCTCTTCCATCAAGGCCACCAGCTCAGGGAGCTTGTTGCCCAGACACGGGTATTGGTACTCATTACCTCCATTTCCTGATGGCCTTACTCCCTTTTTCCCCATCCCTGTCCTTCTTGCCTTTGTCACTTTCTCCATTTACCCCTGCCCTTCTCCCTATCGACACCTCTATGTTGGTGTTTGCCACACTTACTACCATGATTATTTGGGGGGGGGCTAGGATTTCCCTGCTCCTTTCCAGTGCCTCCCTCCTTGGCTAGTTTAAAAGCTTGCCAATGAAGCATTTAAACCTATCACCTAGGATCCTGGTTCCCCTCCCTGACAGATGCAGCCCATCATGCCAGTATAGACTTCCCTTCCCATGCTTCTCTCGGGGGATTGGAATCTGGTCCATCACTGTCAGTCTCTATCACCAGGACAATTGGCCCTCCAGGACCTTAAGGACTCTTGCCTTTTGTAACCCTGGAGGGCATTACATCCAACACAGCAGGAATACTCCTTTCACTCGTCTCCCCATAATTATTTCTCAAGGATTGATTATTTTTTTGTTTGGGATTGAGCACCTTTCTGGAGTTCTGTCCTGTCATTATATGGCTAAAGTGATATCAGACCACCATCCCACCATCCTCTGGTTTTGCCTTTCACCTTCTCTAGAACTTGATAAGGTATGGAAATTCAATAACCAACTGCTTAAATCAGATTACTTACAGCAGCATATTAAACATTTTATGACTTCTTTCCTGGAATCTAATTCAGCTTCCATGATGAACCTTGATCTTCTATGTGGGCACTGAAATGATCTCTCTTGGGAGAATTGATCTGCTTAGCCTCTAAGTGGAAAATGCTGGCTTCAAAGGAATTGGCCCCCCTGTTATAACAGATTAGGTCTTTGGAAAAGCAAATTTCTTTGCTCTCCCCTCAGTTTAAATGGGAACAATTGGAGAGTCTTAGATCAAAATATAATACCTTATTAGGAGAAAAGGTGGAGCATTTTATTATTGCTTTCCAAAATAAAATAATTTGATCAGGGTGAAAAGGCTGGGAAACTCCTGGTATAACGTTTGCATTCCCAGGCCACAGATAGGACAGTATCCTCTATTCGTACTGAGGCAGGTCAGCTTCTCACTTCCTCACAAGTTATTATTGCTATTTTTAAGGTTACTACCAAGAACCATACATGCCACCCCCTTGCAGTTTCTGTTTGTGTTACCTTGAAGATTTTTTGCAAGATATAGACATCCCATTTGCCCGACCCAGCTTCAGCACTATTACAGGCCCCCTTGACCATATCTGAGATTCATCATGCCATAGATTCTTTGTCACCAGACAAATCCCCTGGTACTGATGAATACACTGCTATTTTTTATAAAACATTTAAGTTACTGTTGGCACCCATACTTCAAGATACTTTCAAATACATTTTTAAGGAATGCCTTTCTGACTTCCCCCTCAAAGGTGTCATTATTATAGTTTTGTTGAAGCCTAGCAGGGATCCCTTTCTGGTTTCAACTTATTGGCTGATTTCTCTTGTCAATGTGGATTTTAAGATTCTTGATAATCTGCTGGCTGGTAGGTTGAGCCAAGATTGGGACCCCCTTATAGGTAAGGAACAAGCAGGCTTCGTGTCTGGGTGCCTTTCTGTGGATCACCTATGCAAACTCTCCTACCTTACTTCTGCATCCAGGGATTCCCACATCCCTACGGTGCTGGAATCCCTGGATGCAGGAAAAGGGTTTCTTGAGATTATTTGTTTAATTTGTTACCTAAATTTCATATTTCCTCAACTTTTGTTCAATGGGTTGAGGTCTTCTATTCTCATCCCTCTGCTTGCATCCTTTGTAATGGTGTATTTTCAAGTTCCTTCCTTCTACGACAGGGCACCAAGCAAGGCTGTCTGCTTTCTCCCCTCCTCTTCAACTTGTTTTTGGAACCTTTGATCAAGAAAAGTAATGTCTTCCCACAGGTTATTGATATCCCTTTAGGACCGCATGAGTACAAACTGTCAGTTTACGTGGACAACATCCTTTTACATGTTTCCTCTCCAGGCACATCTGTGCCTGCTGCTCTGGATATCATTGATACATTCAGTCTCATTTCTAAGTATAAATTGAACCTTGCTAAAACAGAAGTTATGCCACTTAACAGTATGACCCTGAGGTCAGTGGTTGAACGTCTAGGCCTTGTTTGGGTTTGAGATAAATTAAAATATATGGGTATTTACTTAAGTGTATTGCCGGTCAAAATGAAACAATATAACTTAGATTCTGTTGTCACACAAATAAAAATAGATCTGAATGGTTGATCTATGCTGCCTATTTCCATGTAGAGCCATCTCAATATTTTAAAAACGAATATTTTACTCCATATAATATATCTGCTTCAGATGTATAATTATACCCTGTTGAAGTCTTTGTTTGCACAGGTTAACAGAGTGCTCATTTATTTTCTACGGTGGGGCAAGACCCTCTGGTGATCCTTATTTAAACTAATGCACTCTAAAGAGAAGGGAGGCCTGCAAGTCTCCAATTTTTACCTATACTATTTGACCATTCACAATGCAAGATTTTTTCAATGGCTTAGACCCAAACCGGAGGATATTACTAGGTCAAATGTCCCACAATGGTTGGCAATAGAACGTCTTCAATGTTCCCAACAGGGTCTGGATATTCGAGCACTCCTTTACATTTCCCTTAAAAAATTCTGCCACTTTTTACAGGGAACTCCTTTAGATGCCTCCTTACAAGCCCATTTACAACTATGTTCTTAAAGTACAAACATATAAAGTTGTTTCTCAGCCCATCATAGGAAACCCAAAACTCAAAATTGCTGGGCAGGTGTTTTTCAAAATGTTCTTGCCTTTTGCTGAGGTGGATGCAGTTGATGGTCTCATTCAGGACCAGAAGCGTTTTATTTTTCAAAAAGTCCAATAATCATTCCACTGGACTACCATATCATGTTTTAAATACTTCCAGTTGACACAGATGCTTTTGCAACATTTTGGCAATGGCCATTGGGATGCTTCTTATAAGACATGTGTCCTCCCCTTGACCCTGTCTGTCCCCACCTCTCTTGTTATTTTTTACCACTATCAAAGAATACAGGAGCACTTAGTTAATAATGATTGCCCAATGTTTTATTATTGGGATCAGACTTTACTGAATATTAATTCCCCTTGGAACTGGTCCCAAATTATCCCCTTTTAGGATTTTACCAAATCACGGCTTGATTCCATGCTTGGACTGTCAGATGGGTTTCTTCCTGAGGTTTGTTTATTGGGGGAATATGAGAATAACTTAATTGCTAATCAAATGCCAGACATGGCCCTTATGTCAGCCTGTGCTAAGAAAGTCATTCTCCAACATTGGCTTGATCAGCATATCCCTTCATTTCTTGAATGGTATAGAGAGATCCTTTTTGCACTACAGGTGGAGTAACTCATTGCTGGTATGACAAATAGACTACAAAGATAACAGAGTATATGAAAACCTCTACAGGTTCTAGTAACTACTTGAGCACTTGTACTTTTCAGCCCCCTGTAGATCTATATTTCCTCTGGTAACACCATATCTTATTCATTATTGCTATTCTGCGCCTCCTGATGGATGTCTCTACAACTGTTGGGTGTATTATAATATGGTAATTCACTGCCAGTACTATTCTTTTTTTATTTTCTCTTGAATTCACCATTTTGGACCTTAGTTATTTATTTATTTAGCTTTTGTTGACCGGGTAAGTGCACTAGACAAATCCTGCCTATTTTCAGGCACGACCCGGGGGAGGGGGGATACAGATGAATGCCAACTGACCTTGAACCAGATTAAGCTGTTAGTGCCTCTGGTGGTGGGAGAGGACTGCTTGGGTGGGCAGGAGGAAGGGGAGGGGTGGTTGTTTGTTGAATACTGTGGTAAGTAAAGCTGCACCACTGCTGTTGACTTGTATTTCTTTTATTTTTAAAATAGAAAAAAATGTGCCTACAGCAGTTGCAGTTATTTCAAAAAATCACACCAGTGCAAAATCAACAATTCACAATGCAAATAACATTCAGAATGAATTTGCGTACAAAACATTATTATGCAAAAATGTTTTTTGCCAACCTTTTTTTGCAACATTAATTAAGACTACATGTGCAAAGTTAAAAACTGAGTGGCATCACCCTTGACTGATCATCAAGTGTTTCATGTAGCTGCCATGCACTTTTTATAGGCATCTACCTCTAGTTGTGCTGCAGTTTAATACACAGCTTAATTAAAGTGGCAGCGTGAATTTTTGTTACAACCTGCTAAAACATCATTCAGAGTGAAATTTTCAATGTGATATTTAAATACAACTGTAGTGAGACATGAAATTTAGAATATACATGTTTGGATTGTTGATCAGAAGCTAAATGGCATGTGCTTATTAAATATATTTTGTAGAATAAATCATTTGATATTTATGCATATATAGTATATCTGCTACTACTGTACCAGACTCCTAAATACATACTCAACATCTGTAGCTAAAATAATTAGGGCCTTGTTAGTTGAGTGGTGCCTTTGATTTTACTGAAACTGACCATAAAATATATTAAAAATAGCCTTTTATAATTGCCCCTATTCTTTTCAAAGGATTGGGCCCCCATACTCTTCAGACTATGACATCACAAACCAACAGAGCAGATCATTAGGTGCAGCATGTATATGTGCCCAAATCTCAGTCTTTTGAAAATCTGGCCCCATGTACTCAAATTGAAGAAGTGTGCCTAATTGTACTGAACCGTCTCACTGCCATTTCAGTGGATTCATGTAAATTAAATAATGGAGTTCATTTATGCCATTACCCACACATTGTCCCCATATTGCTGGCCCACAAATCCATGAAGTTCTAGTTAAAAGCCTCATCAGTCCAAAAGGAAAAAAAATGCACAGTAGCATATGTGCATTTAAAAAATTCTTCAGCATAGCAATGGGTAGTTCTATAAATGATACAGTGGCACTGGGGTCCTGGCTGTGTTCCTTTTCTTTGTGGGGTACATTATAGTTATATTGTACTCTTTAACTTTGATTCAGTTTTCTTACTGTACGCCTTTCCCATACTCCCCTCTTTTTTAACCGTCCTTCTCCTGTGGTTTCCTTTGGGTGATGGGGATCTCTGTGAAGGTGCTTTGTTTTTATTGGGGGGGTGGGGTTCTCCTATCATGCTATCCCTACCCTTGGATGATGGAGGGTTAGCAACTTTTATATTCCTTTTTGAAATAATTTTCCTTTCTTGTGTTTTTTTTTTCTTTTTCTTGGGCATTGGAGGGCCCTTTCTCATTGGGAATATGGTGCAGACCTATCATGGGCCAATGGGATTGGAGACACAGTCCTAGTGACCAACTTTGAGGTTAGTTGTCTTGTTTTTGTTTTATTGATGCTTACTCTATTTTCTTTTGGATTATAATTTTTCACTGTTTTGTTACTGTGGGTGTCTAGTTTTGGTGTGAGGGAGTAGTGCTACCCCATTCCAGTTGCTGTTTCTTTTCTTTTTGATGCTTACATATCCCAGTAAAGCGATCTATAGTTTGTCTTATGTTTCTGGCTGTAAATTATGAGTTGCTTTTATTTATTTCATACATTGAATATTAAAGGTGCTGGGGATTTTAACAAACACTGGCCAGAACCAATAGGGCTGCAGCCGAGGGGTTTGGGGTAGAAATATTGAACATTTGTTTCCTGCCTCATGAAGAAGGGCAGAGAAAATGTTCAACTTCTGGCCTAATGGTGATTTTGTGCAGGGACTGCAAAATCAATTTTCAGGATGCAAAATACATTTTGGGTAGGAGTTGAAAAATGAAATCTGTCACATTCAATACAAGTGGATTAAGGCTCTGAGCTGCAAACCTGGACACCTGGGTTTGAATCCAACAGCCCAACATTTGCATACTGTGTGACACTGAGCAAGTCACTTAACTGCCTTGTACTCCCAGGTCGCACCTGTAAACAAGCTTTCAGCTTAGTGTGTCTCTCCTGGTAAAACAAACAAACACACAAAAAATAATAAATTGTTTTCTTGAATATCAAGTGTAAAATGTGGAACAGAATGTTTGTTTGCTTTTATTATGTTTTTAACAGAGTACATGGTTCAGAAAGAGTAGATAAATTAAAGAGATAGGCACCTAATACATTTTACACATCACACTGAATAACAATAATGCCACTTCTTTACCATTAAACAATTTATGGCCATTATAGGTTGTCTGGTGTTCATTTCTTTTTCTATATGTCAATAGTACCAGAGTTTACCTGCTGTTCAAAACAGACTTCATGGTTAATGACTTAGGAAGGTCGCTCAACGTGTACTGTCATGTTAAGAATGTCCTGATGCTATTACATGGATTGTGCACATATTTCTCAGGTCCCTTTTTGTACCTGTTGGTCACACATTGGGAGGTCCTAGTTGTTCCAATGGTGTGTGTGCATATAAACCATAATGCTGGTTAACTCATATAAATTATGTTATCTTTTAGGCATGAATCAGAGAGAAAGACAGAAAAAGAAATTGGGATTGGTGGAAGGGAGGGAGGAAGGGAACATGACAGAAATGCAAGAGACAAGGAGTGAAGAGAGGGGAAAAAGAAAAGGACTGGAGAGGGGTCACCTCATGGAACAAAGTCTGGGTGATTATCCAGCTAGTGCAGTACCCATTTCTGCCATCGAGTTTCAAATGGACTTGTTTTATTGGTTGTGGTATAGGTCAGTTTTTTCAAATAAATCAATTTTCAAGCCTATTTCCACCATCCCTTTTCAGTAGGAGTGTGGGAAGGGGGGTTGCTACAATTGGGTAATCTCCTTTTTTGCTGCCAGGATCACAATCAGTAGTTTGAGGGTTGTGCCCACAGGGATCTCACATTGGGAGAGGTGGCCATTAGGATTAGCGAAGAGGTCACCTTTCCAAAGCAGCTAAAGATCTCCAGTTCCCGAGTTGCCCCCGCCAGAATGACAAGAGTAGTGGACAGTCCCAAAAGACATGCATCTGATGGGCTAAGACTTGCCCACATCCTCTCCAGTAGTAGCCTTTGGCTGGGCCTGCATATTTCACTACTATTTCTGGTGGACAAAAGAAGCAGTACCTACACTTCCATGGGAACTCATGCCAGCAAGTGACTGAGTTCAGTATGAAATCTGGCATTACTAAAGAATTTTTTTGAGAGATAAATAGGTTCTCCTTATGAAGGACAGTAGAGAATTATTACACTCTGAAAACATACTAGAATACCTCTCAACCCCCAGCATTACAAATCAGGAACAAGGTTCAAAAGCAAAGCAGGCACACTGCTCCAAAAAATGGTAATATCTGTTCAGGCAGCTGTTACAATATGTGGCACATAGTGAAATACATTCTCTGAAGAACTAGACTGGAGATTAATGTTTGGCATTATCATATGTTTAAAATCCATACTGTTCACTAACATATCCATTACTTTTAGAGCTATTCAACTAAAACTCCCAACTGGTGGTAAAGGAACTTTAACACTTCATCTCTAGAATTTTTAACTTTTCCCTATGCTTCTCACAGTTCCCTGAGAAATGGAAATCTGCAATGGTTACACCAGTTTTCAAAAGAGATGACCGCACTAGCCTTACCAATTACAGACCCATTTCCAGTCTCTGCCCCGTCCAAGGCCATTTGAGAGAATACTGTCTGACTAACTTGTCACATACTTTGAAAAATGCAGAGACCTATGCGTACAGCATACAGCAGCACAGCTTCCAGAAGCAACACAGCAGCAACATGACACTGTTGAAATATACCAACTATGTTCATGAGACCCTTGACAATGGTAATCTGGTAATCTCAGAGGAGCTATATATATATATATATATATATATGCCTTACTAAGACCTTTGACCTGGTTGACCATAAGCTGTCAGTTAACAAACTCCTTGGCCTGGTTTTGTCACAGAACACAGTTGACTGGTTTTACAGCTACATCACCAGCTGCTCCCAATGTGTGAAGATAGACAAATCCTTGTTCTACACTAGGGCAGTGTCTATTTGTGTCCCCTAGGGCTCCATCTCGGACCCACTCCCATTTGGCTTCTTCATAAATCAGCTGACTGATGCCTGTCAGACAACCAAGGTACTTCTCTAGCCCATTAATGCTGTTATCAATTCCAAAAATCCTGACCTTTACAGCCTCACTGCTGCTCTCCACAGTAACTTAAGGTCACTAGAAAGCTGGTTCTCCAATGACAAACTGATGCTCAGTTCCAAAAAAAAAAGCCAATGTGCCTGTCTAACCTTCCAAAGAAGATGAAGGTCCCACCCTATCATTTGAAATGGCCAGGGAGCAAACCTTTAACAGGTGGAGACCTTCAAATGCCTTGGAATAACTCTGGATGACACCATGGGCCTGATTCACAAACTGTTTTGGATTGGCACAAGGAGGCTGCGGCACAGGGTATGATGCAAGGGGCAACTTGCAGCAGACTTTGTGGCAAGGGCAATTCAGGAACGATGCCCACTGCAAACTCCTGCTACAAGTCCCTTGTGCCAAATGCAACAAGTTAGACCAACTTCCCTGATCTAACTTTGCACCATTGGGCAGGGCTGCATTAACTTTGGTTGAGCCCATAGACTGGAAACTTCATGACCCCACCAACATGGATCTGTTCAGGGGATGTCAGCAATGCATACAGTACTGTCTTTGTGTTGTTTGTGTGACTCCTGAATAAACCACCTTTTTCACTGTACCACTTTGGCTACATCTTTTGTTCTTGGAGTGGAGTTTTGCTTTACTTATGGATTAAGTTTGTTACTGCAGCTCCATCTCAGAGGACCAGTACCACCCATTTTTCTGTGTTACGGGCTTTGGGTTTTAGGCATCTCGGCTCTAAATCAAATGCTATTACCATGGTGTCTGCCTACTGTACATACTAGCTGCCTAGCTAGAGCCCAACTGGTCTCCTTTGCACAGAACATAGTTCATTTTTATTGCTGTGGGGTTTTTGTGGTTTCTTTATGGATTTGTTAATCGGCCAGGAGTCTCTGGTATTTAACTAATCACTGTCTCTCCTTTGTGTGCAGTGGTTGTTTGAAAAGCCATTGGTATAATTTGCATACAGACTGCTTTATTTCTGCCTTTTTTGGGGCCTGCCAAGGCATAAGCACTGACAGACTCAAAGGCAGAAATTGTGGATGAAACATAATAAGAACAAACCTGGAGCACAGGCTGAGACTTTGAAAGGATGGTGACATCTATTAAATGGTGGAGGGTGTGGGATTTTCTCAGAGGATTTCTAAGTCAGCCTCAGCCCTGAGTTGCATGAATCAGTGAAAGATCAGTTTCTTCAGACTAAAAAAGGTGAAAATAAATGAAACTAACTTATTACAATTGTGACTCACTGAAGAAATACATGGAAAAGCAATGTATTCCCAGTCAGGTATGCACAGTGACAAAGGACCATTGGGTGGCTATTGCAAGGGTAGTTAGTACAAATTAGGTTGGGAAGAGGCACTAGAACTTTGTTCATTAGCTGTGTCTAATCCAGGATATTTACACAAGGAGTTAGTAATTTAGTGGGTTAATTTTTCTAATCCTTCGATATTTTCACTTACCTGAGAGAAAACCAGGCAAAAAAATCAAACCTTCTTGTTCTGCTCGGTGATCCCAAAAAGCAGAAACACTGTGGTCAGCCATCAGTGCCAAGAATTATGTTTCTGAGTCCCAACAGTGCTAATGTGCTGCAGCCCATCTGAACTGAATCAATGACAAGTCGATGTCTGAAAGAAAGAAAAGCTGCCTTAAATATGGCCTTCTTATATACTGAGCACACCTGGCCCATCATTTCCTGGTCGCTCTAAGCAATTTGGCACTAGTGGGATTTTGAAATCCTATTCCACCGCTGATTGGGGAAGTTCAGCACCATGTCAGTGAATGACGGAATGGGATCAGGAGACAGGGACATTTGATGCAAGTTTGGGGAGTGTAACAGACAATTCAGCATAACCATTTTTTTCAGAGGAGATGAGGAGGAAGGGAGGAGGGAAGGAAGGAGGGGAGCCAAATGATGGCAGCAGGTCCCAGCGGGAGTCAAGATGGGCACTGTTGTTTTTTTTTGGAGCAGACTCTGATTTATCATGCTAGTTAAACCTGGTGTGTGTGTGTGCCGCAAGGCTAAGCTCACATCACTCTGTGGACTCATGCTATGCCAGCAGAGATAATGAACAAGCAGTCAAAAATGTATATATGAGTGCCTTATTCGCAGGTGCCTCTAAACAGCTGGTGCCCTTAGGCTGCAGCCTACTTAGACTATGCATACAAACTGCCCCGCCATTGGGCACCCCATATTTTGGGGCTTACGCCAAAGCTTTAGCCCAAGCTGCTATAATGTGGGGAAAATGTCACAACTGCACCAGCCCTTCATGAATTGGGCTGTGTTGTGCCAAACACTGTGGACTGAGGTGTGAAGTCTCCCATTTTTGCCCTTGAGAGTCCAGTTTGTTTTTTACTTAACTCCACCCCCCGCATGGCAATGCTAATCTCCCAGATTATGCTGAGTCATATTAGTCCATGTGGAAATCTCATTCATAATTCTGACACCTGACCATATCAGTCCATGTGCTAGACAGAAATGTGAAAGTACTCACAACACTAGGAATGCAGCCATGTTTAGCCTGGAGCACAAGGCAATAGTGGAATCATTATTTATAAGTTACAATGAATATTTGTCTAAAAAGCACACTCAGACACACTCTGAAGAAGTTGTCCCAGTAATGTTGATAAGTAAGCACCAGAACATGATCCTCAAGTCATGGACCAGCATATCTGAGTGTGCGGAGTTAATTTTGCTTTTATACTTTAGCATTGGCAGTTTGCAGTGTTCTAGCTAGAAGTGCATGCCAACTTAAAGTTTTCTGACTGCAGAGCAGCTATTGATCTGCACTTCACTTCACTGAAACAACATGGTTTGCTTTTAGTGAATTGCCTTCTGCCCCTTTCTCCCCAGGTGAAACCCTAAGTGTTGCCTCTAGTGTGGTGAGCCATTTCTATATTTTTGCTGTTTTTTCACACAATATCACATTGAGGAGGAGAACTACTATTGAAGGATTTGTATTCTGGTAAGATGGTTCTGTTTTGTTAATGACATAACAATACAGCATATAAGTACCAACTCGATGTGCTACGCAGTTTTCCTCCTAAAAGGCCACTCTCCCACTTAACTTGGCAAAACCTCCCTGGCACACAGGTTGTAATTATCACAGGTCTGTGTGGATGGCACAAGCCCTGCACCAATCTTCATGAATTGGTTTGCCTCCCTTGTTGAAAGTCTAGTGGTCATAGTTTGCAGAAGATTGGGGCACCCTGTACCGTAACCAGAACAATCTGACTGGGCATGGTAGATGCCTTATTGTGGCCAGCTACATTCTGTCACTTATAAATTATGGCTTCCATGTCTACACAGCTGCCTATGATGTGGGCTGAACAGCATAAAG
The DNA here is from genome assembly GCA_016271365.2 of Neoceratodus forsteri. NCBI lineage: Eukaryota > Metazoa > Chordata > Ceratodontiformes > Ceratodontidae > Neoceratodus > Neoceratodus forsteri. The sequence continues at coordinate 630,476,538 of CM028132.1, forward strand.
CTGATATGTACTTTGTGCAGATAACCACACTCATAGTGTGGACTCTTCATGCACTCACCAGCTGGCTATCTTTACCCTGCAGAATAGGGCCCCATACCTGTTTGATACTGAAAAAGACACTTCTGAGCCTAACACCCCCTGCTCCAACAAACTGCTTTTGTACCATTTCCAACCAATGAAACACCAGGAATATGCCCAAGAATGTCCTTAAGCCTCCTTTCCGGTATACTCAGTTTGGTAAGTGTTCATTTTCCTTCAGGGTTGCTAACTGGTTAAATGAAATGACTGATGCTATGCTGAATCTCCCCAAGATTAATCAGTTAGAGATCTTTGAGGTCTGCCAGTCCATTGCAACTGCAACTGTTAAAATGTTTTATTCAGTTTGTCTCTATACATATCCTGTGACTTTTTATATAATGATCTGTATTAATTTCTTCAAAACTGTTTGTAATTGATCTGTCTGAAGTACTTTGAGCCTGACTGGACTGCATTTCCTTTGGAACTGCTTATTGTACTTGTAATGTTTTTTGTGACTATGTATTTGATGTGGAACCTTTGCTCAAAGGTATTCTCTGAAGTTTTCAATAAATAAATATATAATTCAGCAACCTTCCATCCTTCAGATTTTATGCCTAGTGTAATTCTTTTAAGGACTGTTTAACTTGTTTATGGCAGATAACAGTGGGAATAAAGCCTGGTTTTCACAGCTGCATAGCAAGTGCTATGCTGATGTATTGTGAACAGAGGAGGAGGGAAAGCAGGACCTGGAAGTATACCCCTAGATCTGACATAAATCTAGTTGTGTGTCCACAATGTAGCGTTTCTTTTTTTTAATACTCAAGCTTTACTCAGGTATCACATAGCATTACATCTGATGTATAAAACATTCAGTACAGTCAGTATGACAATTCTATCAATATTCCATAGCAAAATAAAACACTAGATCAAACATAAAATTCCGCAATTTAACTAGATCGATACTGTGAGGAACAAAAACTAAATTAAAACCAAATGAGTCCGTATAACTCTATCAAAAAAAAAAGAACAAATATTCACTGTAATAAAATAGATATAGACAGTGTGGGAATAATATTTTATAGCATCCATACTAAATTATGTCTTGAAGACTAATATAAAGTTTGGCCAGATAGCATAACTGACTAATATGTTAGTATTATTCTGTGTGAGATGGGCTGAAACAAAGTTTACGCTACTCAAATAATGTAGGAAAATAAATATAAAAACCTGAAAGGTCGAGGAGAGGGAGAGATAAGTACACATATTACTTGCGGTCGACATAATTCCATTGCTGTGATGTCGGTCGACAACATAGTTGTCGATACGGCATCATAGAGCCCTTAGGGTATGCCAACCCTATCACAACACCATTACAGTGAACACACTGATGCTGACAACATCAACAGTTCACTGTAATGGTCTGCCCAAGCCCCAGCACTCTGTCTTCCGGTTCTGCACCCCCTCCATGAATCAACTCTGACTCAGAGTTAGAATCTATTCGATCGGGGGACCCTGCATGCATGGTTTGGGTGGTGATACCTCCCTATGGAAAAGTGACAGGGGTCTTCTGTTGGAATTATGTCGACCACAAGTTGCTGTTGACATAATTCTGTTGCTGTGATGTCAGTCAACAACATAGTTGTTGAACCGGCATTGTACAGCCATTACTTAGGACTATCTTGTAAGGTAAACGGTTATCCAGTGTCTAGGCTGTCATAAAGTTCCCACCTTGTCCATCTATTTCAGAATTGTGGGAGCCTTTGCTGTAATGAAAAAGTAATTCACTCCAAAGTGCAAACTGAATTAACTAAATCCCTCCATTCCTTCATACTTGGGGCCACTAATTATAACCTCTTTTTAGTAATTGTTTTAAGTGCATCCATGATTAAGATGCCCCATAAGTATTTCTTTTCCATGCTGGACGCCTCCCTTGGGGATACACCTATTAAAATATGTTCTGGGCCTACCGAGGAGGTGAGACTAAAGATGTTTTTTAAGTGGTTACAAACCATCTTCCAATGTGATTGAAAGTCTAGACATAACCAAAAAATATGCCTGTGAAGCCAAGTTGTCTTCACAACCCCTTCAACTGCCAGAAGACATGGAGGAAGTCCACCTGGGTACTACTGCCAAGACCCAAAAATATCAGATATGCAGCTTCCAAAGGAACTCCCTCCACCCAAGGGAGGATGAGGTCTGCCATGTATACCTCCAAACCTTTAATCATGTTTCTTTCTCCAGTTGGAGTCCTAGTTCCTGCTCCCATCTTTGTTTAGCTTTATTGGTTGTTAGCATAAAGTCTGTGACTTAATTTGCATACAGCAAAGAAATTGCCCTTTTCCCCCCAACTTTGATCTCCAAATCGCTTTGAAGGGGAGTTCAAATGACAGCTCCTCTGTCCTCCAAACAAAAGTTCTCATACATGTGCTAATGTAGTCCCTGAGTTGTTAATATCTCAAAAGATCCTCAGAAAGTCACCCATATTTAGTCCGCATTAATTCAAATGAGACATTGGTCTCCCCCTGCATCAACTGCCATGGGGTACAAATTCCTCTGGCTGCCTGGGAAGTCCACCAGGCATCTGAACTGGCAGGAGAGAAGGAGGGGTTCTCTATCCACCATCAATACTTCCACAAATGTACTAGGGTAATTCATCTATTAAACCCCCTTTTATAACGCTCCAGCATTGCCTTGGTGCCAGAATATGGGGACCTAGCCAAATTAGGATGTTGCAAAGGGGAGAAACACTGTGCCAACAATGGCAGAGAGAGATGCTCAGCAAAATCAATAGTCTTCCAGTGGGAAGTATATAACCAGAGTGCCCTAACGATAAAGCCACTGTCATTTGTGCTGCCATACAGCAATCTGGTAAATATGGGACTACCAGTCCACCCCTGGTTTTCAGGAGATAAAAAATTTGTTTATGAATTCTAGGCCTTTAAGAATGCCAAACATATTTTAAAAACATGGATTGCCATACCTCCAACTCTTTCCGAGGAACTATACAAGGTACACACTGAAATAAAAAAAAGGAGTCTAGGTAAGGCATTCATTTTTAAGGCCTGAATTCAAGTGTGGAGGGGGAGTGGTATCATTTCCCATCTCTGTATATTGTGTTTCAATTGGGTTACCAAGGAGGCATAATTCAAGGTGAACAGCTTGAACACCTGGAATGCTAAGTGAATCCCAAGGTATTTTAGAGTTGAAACATCCCACCTCATAGTGAAAGCCCTCTTGAGTTCCAGGGGGATCTCATAATTGAAATTCAAAACCTCTGTTTTGGATGTGTTAAAAGTATATATTGACAGGAGGGAAAAGTGGGAAATATGTTCAAATATCGCCAGAAGGGAAGTCTCCGGTTTGGTAAGATATAGCAAAATATCCATGTATAACATGAGTTTATGTTGGAATCCCCCCAGATAATCCCCCAAAATGGAGGGATTCTCCCAAATACCCTGTGCCAAGAATTCTGTTTACAAAGAAAACAATAATGGAGAAAGGGGGCATCCCTGATGTGTATCCCTTCCCAGTCTAAACTGTGTGGAAATATGCCCATTAGCCATAATAAAGCCCACCGGGCTCCTATACAATTTAAATAAAAACTGAACAGTTTCCAGAACCCAAACCTGAAAAGGACCACCTGTAGAAAAGCCCACAAGATCTTATCAAAGGTCTTTTCTGTGTCCAAACTAAGTAAAAGGGCAGGCTGCTTAGAGGAGTGAAGGAAATTGATAATATGAACAGTACATCTAATGTTATTTTGTGCTTGATGACTGGGAACAACACCTGTTTGATTGATATGTATCAGACTGGGTAGTATCAATTGTAATCTACAGGCAAGTATAGATATGAGTAATTTATATTCGGTATTTAAAAGAGAAATGGGACAATAAGAGGAGCAACAGGTGGGGTCCTTTCCAGGTTTGAGCAAAACAGAAATAACTGCCAGTGACCAGGATATTGGAATGAAGCCCTCATGAGACATAGTCCCCCTGAAAAACCTGGAGCAATAGTGGGGAGAGCATTTTCTTATGATGTTTATAAAATTTCCTCAGCAGATGATCTAACCCTGGGCATTTGCCTGATTTAAGTTCTGTAATTGCCACAGATGGTTCCCCAGGGTAGCAGGGGAAATCAATGATACTCCCATCTGTGGAGAAAGAGTAGAGTGGGACAAGCTTTTAAATGCTAGGCTTAGGTGGTTTGATCTTGTGAAGGACCAGGGGAGTAAAGGTCCGCATAAAATAACCTAAAGCCCTCTGCAATTTCAGGAACCAGACACAAAGTCTGTTGTGTGTATGGGTGTTTCAAGGCTGTAATAGTGGCCTTGGCTCTTTATACTCTCAATCTGCTAGCTAACAGACTAAAGATCTGAGGGCCTCCCACATAGTACTTTGTCTTAAGAATAACTTTTGTTCCACACGATAGTCAAGTATACTATTTAATTCTTTTTTGAGGGTTGCCAACTGTTTTATTTTTGTTTTATCTAAATAGGCTTGCTGTCTGATTCGAGTCAAGCAATCTGTTGCCTAAGTTGCTCCCTCTGAGCCTCTCATTGTTTCTTTTTATATACAGAGAGTGCAATACATTTTTCCCTCACTATAGCTTTGACTGTGTCCCATAACAGGGCTGGAGAAACACTGGGTGTGTCAATATCCTGTTCAGCCTGATCGAAGACTTGATGGATTTTCGCACTTTCTCATCCTGCAATAGGTAAACATTCAAACGCCAAAATGTTTTATTCTTGACCTCCCCTAACTGTAGTTTCAAAAACAGAGGAGCATGGTCAGATAAAATAAAGTCCCCAATCCAATAATCATGGACATAGCCCAGTGTTTCTTTAGGAAGGAAAAGGTAGTCAAGTATAGAATAAATTCTAAGAGGGGGAGAGTAATAAGTATAATTTCGTCATTTACCAAGTATGTAACACCATGTACGTATCTGTGTATCCCTTCTCTCCCAAGAGATTGCTAAAAACCCTTGAGACTCTATGCTCATGCCTAGGGATACCTGAGGTAGAATCAAGTTGGGGGAAAGGAGCATGTTAAAGTCTCTGCTGCATAAGATATTACCCTCCGCTCACTCTTGTAATTTTTATTTATTTATTTATTGAAATGTTTCACCAGTAAGGCACAGTTTGCAACAAGTTGCTCATCTCCTGGTGTGACCTGAGGGGTAGGGAACAATGGGATAGAATACATGGAAATGTTACAATGTTGGAATACAATTTGCTTAGTTGCATACAATGAGAGCAGGAGGGATTACAGGTGAATAACATTGGCTAACAATGCAACAGTTAAGTATAGTAGATATGAAGACACATATAGCAAATTGGCAACAGTTGGTAACACTGGAACACATATAATAACTTGACAACAGTATGTAGCACTAGATGGTAATGTGACCCAATAGTAATTGGTGGCCATTTGTGTAACATAGATATTCAAGATTTACAGTGATTGGAGTAAAGAGAGGAAGAATGGAAGGAGGGAACACAAAATTGTGGAGGGTAGAATGGAAAAAGGGAAAGGAAATTTACATAGAGATGCAGACAAAACATGATTTTTGAGGCAAACAGAGATAACAGGGTGTACTAAAGTGCATATAAGAGGGGTATAAAAGTAGGTTATCAGTGCTTAATTGAGTTTAGGGGTAGGCCAGTGTTAGGCTATGATAACTTGAAGGGGGTAGGAGGAGAGGAGAGGTAGACTGTGGCAGGGTGATGAGAGCTAGAGGTATTGTAGGTGGGGGCTATACAAGGGGGAAGAAGAGAGTTGAAATTCAACAGTGTCCTGTTATCCCTATGTGGGCAGAGTGGTGGACAGCCCTACTGGTAGAACACTGGTTAAAGGTGATGAGAGTTATTTATATATAGTGATGTGAGAGAGGGGGCATTGGGGGAGGGATGTTGTGGGAGGGGGTATCACAGACCAACTATAGTAGGGGGGTAGTACCCCACCAGTGTGCTGGGTGACCCTGCCTGCACAAGGCAGTGATCTAGCAGTGACTGAGGGTGTGCAGTAAAAGGAGAAATAGGGGAAGGGGGTAAAGTTATTGCCCACTGTGAGCTGTGGATCCTGCCTGCACAAGGCAGTGATCTAGCTCATAGGAGGAAGATAGATTAAGGGTAGAGAAAGAAGGGAGAGGAACACTTTGGGAGAAGGGAGAGTAGGGGGCAAAGAGGAGCATGCTCAGAGGGAAATAGGAGTGGTGGGGAGTAGGTATATGAGCCTGAGCTGAAGTCAACTATAGTGGGGGGCTAGTACCCCACCAGTGTGGTGGGCGACCCTTCCTGAACAAGGCAGTGATCTAGCAGTGACTGAGGGGGTACTGTAAAAGGAGAATTAGGGGAAAGGGGGTAAAGTTGTTGCCCACCATACGCTATGGATCCTGCCTGCACAAGGCAGGAACATGGGGGGAAGAGAGAGTCGAAGGTAATTTTAAGATTACTGTCTGGTAAACCTGAAAATCTGACCCCAGGACAATATATATAAATATATATATATATATATATATATATATATATATATATATACAGATGCTAAAGTAAGGACCTTGCCATGTAGATGGACCTCCATAAATAGAAATCTCCCTTCTTTTTCTGCCAGAACATCAAGTTGTTCAAAAGGCACTCATTTAGGAACTAGTATGGCAACTCTTCTATGACAACCCCTCCCATAGGAGGGACATGCAGCTGCACAAAATCCAAAACTTCCCAGTTTCATGTGTTCCTGGTGGGAGAGGTGCATCTCCTGGAGAAATATAATATCTGCAAGTGTTCTCCTCAAGAAGCTCAAGATCTTATTGCATTTAACAGGATTAGTCAGTCCATTTATGTTATAAGAACAAATTATTGTGGCAGTATCCATGAGGAAACAGAAAAAGTGTCAAATAATACATTCTGCAGCAACACTATTACAACTATTCTGACCAGATACCCTTAAAATATGCATTGCAGGTACAAAATCTGTGCTAAAAACAGTGATGGACTCATTAATTTTAAAACTAAAACTGTCAACCTGGCAACTAGATTAACAAACATAGGAACCCGTACTTCCAAGGTGGGAAGTCCACAAAATGGACTTCTAGTCCCCAAGCCCTCTGTGCTGAGACTCAGAAAGATTAAGGAAGTGAGAGTATTCCGCATCAGTACTATGAGAACTCCCCCCTCATGATATCCTTATATCAGGTAACTTGCAATGAGTCTAGTTAGATCCTCCCAAACAAAGAGGGAAGTTTGTCACAAACATCCTCAAAGACTCACTCACAGACAGTACCGCAATAATAAAAAACTCGGGTCTCCCACAAGGTCCTTGAATTATATGAAACATCGGTAAAATTATAGAGCTCTTATGAATAGTTTACGGAACATAACCAAAACCTCTTTCAACCATTTATAACAATGCCCACTCCCCCCACTTAGTGAAAAACAGAAACTAAAAGAAATGCTGTATACACTACTATCTTGTATAAGGGAAGGGAGAATGCAGTTATATACAGTATTTAAAACCAGGCAAGCTCAAAGAAGTGGTGTGCACAGTCTTTATAAGTCTTAAGAGAGCCTTGTTGTGCATAGGAAGAGTGTAACCAGCTAAACAGCAAAATGTGGTGTGGCAGGAACTAAGATGGCTGTTCAGCAGTTCATGGTAAATATCTCACAGACATAGCCAGGTACAAGACCATACGATCACAGATAAACTTTAACCACATGTTCTCAATGATGGGAAAATCATGTGTAACAACCCAGTCCCCTGGGGTTACTTGAATCCCATCAGTGTCAGTGCTAGGTAGGGAAGGCAGCTAGTGAATAACTAGTTAAATGGGTTTTTCACCTACTCATTCTCTTGTTTACTTGTTCTCAGCTGAGATAACAGAGATGAGGTTTTTAGAACTCTGGCAGCAGCATACACCACAGCAGCTGACTGTGAGTGGGGAGTTTTAGAATCTTGGGCCACTCTGCCAGAAGCAGTTAGTAGAGAGAGTTCTGTGTCAGTAGTTGAAGTGTGAGGAGTGGGAGCTGCTGTGGGCTCTGAGAGGAGAGCCCACTCTCTTACCCTAGTCCTGAAAGCATTCAGCCTGCCAACAGAAGTAGTGGAAACAATTGTCTACAACAGAATCTCCTGATTTTCATCCCTGGAGGGAAGAAAAGGACTGCTAGAGAATGGATCCATGGGGCAGCCCCCTATTTGATCAAGGGCAATTTGAAGCTGCCTGTACTGTTCCTACTGATGTTGTGCTTCCTGAAGGAAGTAACTGTGCCTTGGTGTTTCTCTGGTTAAAATGGAAGGGTAAACCAGGTCTGTTCTAAATTTGAGACTTTTTTCAGCTTAAAGGTATCTGACAATTGTGGGGTTCAGAAGCAGACTGTTCACATTGTTCAGGACTTTAAGTTCTTACACTCCCTGAGTAGTGTTTTCCAAACTGCTGGATGTGAAAGTTCATTCAAAGATGCATTTAGCTAAGTGTTTCAAGAAGTTTGAAGGTGTAACTCTGAAAGAATGGCTGGGTACGAATTTGGAAGAAAAGGGTGGGCAGCCCAACATCTGGAGTAACTAGGTCAGCACTACAGGTTCTGTTAGGGTGCCTGGTTAATTTGGACATGGTGGCCAATGTCTGAAGAGAAGTTTACCCCCTACAATCAGTTGTGCTATTTATGGGCCCCTGTGTGCTCTGTTATGGCCAGTTGCCACCAGAAGATGTTTAAAGTCCTATGCCATATGGGAAAATTGTGCTCAGTTGTGGCCAGTGCCACTAGAAGAAATTATCATGTTGTGGCCATTGCCACTGAAGAGAATTCAATGTCCTATGACAAATGGGAATACGTAGATTTTCTGTCAGAAACTTAGAAACATATAATCTGTCAGCAGATAAGGACCATAAAGCCCACCTAGTCTGCATACAGCCCACCTAGTCTAGGAGCTGTGCAAACCATGCCACCCCTAACTTGTGCCCAGCATAGGCATTAGATCACAGTTTGCATACAAAAAGGTATCACCCCTGGCCATGGGTCATTACCTGGCTCAAGGGTCTTATAGGTTGAGGAGTTAGTGTACAAACCAAGCATTTATATTTACTGTAGTTCCTTGGTAGAGGTGCTAGGCTTATGCTAAGTTTAAACTATCAGTTGGGGCCTTAATAACATTTCACACTAGAAGCGTAGATCTATTGTCCACAAGTGAAAATGGAATTGTGAAGTATGGCTTTATTGACAAAGATGGTAAACAGAACAGTGTTGTCCTCCAAGTTTGTCATTGTACACAGGTGAGGCATGCACAAACTATCTTCTCAGAAGTAGAACACATTGTAGGAGCACATTCGTACACTGTCCACCATTTGGTTAAAGTATCTCAAGACATTTCATTTTTTCTACACATTTCTTTTTCCAGCTGTCTGCCTCATTTCTTGGGGCTTTTGTTCTGGACCTTATTTTTCACAGTGTGTGTTGTAGTGGTGGTTTGCCACATGCTCAAATATCCTTCCTTACCTGATAGACTTAGTTCACATCTGCAGTGTAACATTGCTCCCTTCCAGTGACCATTTAGCCCTGATTGGATATTCATGTTAGGGTCCACCCACCCTAGCCCCAACCAGCCTCTGGTATCCCTTTGGAGTTATGTGAAATTAACCTTCGCCATGGACTATCATGCTAGAGGCTTCCATATTAAAATTAAACATTCATAAGAAATATGGGGGTGGCACTATATGTGAAGGAAGGACTGAAGTGTGTAAGGGAGGAAGGGGAGGAGGGTAGTACAGAGTCACTTTGGATGCAAATCCAGGATTTCAAGAATAGGATTCTTAGAATGGGAGTGGTGTACAGGCCACCATCTCAGACGGAGGAGTTAGACAGGGAACTAGCGGGACAGATCAGGAGGACCTGCGAGAAGGGTAGTGTGGTGATTGTGGGGAACTTCAACATGCCAGGAGTGGACTGGAGCACCCCAACAACCAGGAACAGAAGGAGCAGGTACTGCTGGATGCCTTCCAGGACAGCTTCCTGCTGCAAATGGTCAGTGAACCAACCAGGTTAGAAATACCCTTGACCTTGTGCTGGCAAATGGGGACTTTGTGAGAGAACTTACAGTGGAGGAACTGCTGTCAGGAGTGACCACTGCTCAGTATGGCTCACATTGGATATGGGCAAGTAAGGAGTGGAATCTGGCACAATAGTGCTGGACTTCAGGAGGGCGACTTTGGGAGGATGGGGAAGTGGTAAAGGGTACCTGGCCAGAATTCAGTCTAGTATGGACACTAACCAGAGGTGGAGCTCATAAAGCTGGGGATAGGGAGGCAACCATAAACCTGCTGCAAAGCCCAGAGCAAGAAGGCTAGGGCTAAGAAACCGATCTGGTTGAGCAAGGAGGTCATGGAAAAGGTAAGGAGGAAAAGAGCTGCCTTTAGGAAGTACAAGAAAACAGGGAGGGGGGAGGACAGGGAGGAGTACTTGACAGAAACAGTTCCACAGCGACAAAAGCAAGGAAATTCGATGTTAGGGTTGAAATCCCCTTTGCACTCCTCCAGCCCACCCCCCCAACTGGAATCGGGGTGTGCATTGGGGTCATCAGTCCTAACTGTCACCCTATTCTCCTATTCCTCAGCTTCTTTCCACATGTGATGGGATGACAGGACCAATGACTCCCATCGCACTCGATTCCAGTTGGGGGTGGGCTGGAAGGGTGCAGCGCGTTTCAACCTCAACATCGACTCGCTTAGCGCTTGTGGAACAATCCATAACTGATGCATTAAACAGAGTTTTTCCTCTAATATATATATATATATATATATATATATATATAAGAGAGAGAGAGAGAGAGAGAGAGAGAGAGAGATCTCTATGTATACTGGTAACAGGATCAACATTTTTTAAAGTTACCCACAAATATGGAATTGACACATGAGAGATCCTGTTGTAAATGAGTTACAGTACATAGGATGAAAAAGATGCAAGTAGGCTAAATGGAAATAAATTATTATTATTTATTGTATTCTACTGTTAAAAATAGCCATTAAGTTATGGTCATCACTGCTGTTTGATATCTATATGTACTAATAATGTGCCTATCCATTTGGATAAGTTATGTTTTTAAGTTAAAACTATAGCACCTTTCAGGTAGCTTCATAAGACTAGGCCATTGTGCCTTTAAACTGGTGCTGTTATGGGATTGGTTGGGCACTGTTTTTTAAACCACAATGTTTCCCCTGATCAGTATCCTTTGAGAAAGCCTTGCGGTGAAACCTGGTTGGGAGTTTTTCTGCATTCTTGTACGGCAAAGGCCACGTTTGTAAGCTAAGTGTTTTAATTGTTTATGCACTTTTTGCACTAATAAAATAGTCGGTTACAGCTTGAGCCTGGTGCCTGCATTTTTGTTTACTCAGAATTAGTGATGTGGCCTAATACAAACTGTATTAAGGACCACAAAAGGGATTACCCAAGCACCATGGATCCGCTCACTTGTCTCACCACAAGCCAACCTATCAGATGGGTAGTAATCCTCTGCTAGTAGTGACATCACAATCCATTCAATGGCAATATCAAACTGTGATGTCACACTCAAATATTATGATGACCTCAGGTTTTAAAAAGTGACAGGGCAAAATGATTCAATTCTAAAGGACAAGAGTTATGTTTTTATGACTTGCTCAAAAAAAACCAGTAGCTTGAAATGCAATTTTAATATGGAATGTTGGCCAATTGTGGAAGGTAACTGTGAAATTGTTTCTGTTACTGGGGACTGGAAACATTGTTTCACTGAAGAGTAAAGAAACCCTGTAGCATTACTAGAGTTTTTTCATTACCCCACTCCATTTGCCCTGAGGTACCATTTGTTATTATTTCTTGTGGTCTCACCATGACGATGTAGGTGAATGCAGACAAAATGGGAAAGTAATGGCACTCATGATGAACAGAGCAATTCAGCAGGTGAGATGAAACAACTGGTAAATACTAATAAGCTTGTGGTGTAACACACAAGGGTATGGGTTTGCAGGAGGATGGGGGCTACATGGAGGAACAGAGAACTACATGAAAGGGACGGTTTATACCTGAGTGGCAGGAAAGGGGGTGTTACAGTGTAAGTTACAACAATACATGATTTCAAGGGGGTATTTAACTAGATAGGGGGAAGTGAGTGTGCAGCTAGCATGCATGGTCGCCATAATGTGGAGCCGAGTGAGCTGTTCCCATGAGAAAAATGAAAGTGTGAGGGAAAAGGAATTCAGGTGGGTGAAGGGAAGTCCATGGGGTCAGGGGGGAGAGGAGGAATGGAAACACAAGGAAGGTGGTCTCCCTAAATGTGAGGAGCAGGGGCAACAAAAAAGCTGAGCTTCAGGTGCTTTTAGTTGAGGGAAGGGTGAGCATTGCAGTGGTTATGGAGACTTGGGCCACCCAACACCAGGATTGTGATCTGGCAATTCCACAGTGTAAAATATACAGAAAGGACAGGGAGTTGGGGGTAGGGTGGCACTCTATATGAGGAACGGGATCAGATGCATGAGAGACAAGGGGAGGAGGGGAGGATGGAGGTGCCCTGCATGCAGTTTCTGGACTCCAAGGGTAGAATGCTGATGCTGGGGGTGGTGTGCAGACCACCTGCCCAGACCAAGGAGCTGGACAAGGAGCTGGCAGAGCAGATTAGGAGGATATGTAGAAAGGGGATTGTCATGGTTGTGGGGGACTTCAATCTGCTGGGGGTAGATAGAAGCACCCCTGCCACCTCCAGTGCCAGGAAGCAGGTGCTCCTGGAATCATTCCAGGATGGTTTTCTGACACAGCTGGTCAGGGGGAAAATTTAGCTAGGGAACAAGCAGGACCTGGTAATGTTTAACTGGGAGGTGGTAAGGGAGATAAGGGTGGAGGACCCGCTAGCTGGGAGAGACCACCAATCAGTGTGGTTCAATCTCAAGTTAAGCAAAGAGACGGGAGGCTCAGTAACTAGGGTAACTGACTTCAAGAGGGTGGACTTCTGGAGAATGAGAGAAATACTGCTGGGGATTAGGCCAGAGATGAATGCACAGCAAAAGCTGGATATTATTAAACTTGGACTATCGGAGGCCACAGAGTTATGCACCAGAACTCAGAGCAAGAGGATCAGAGTCAGGAAGCCATGCTGGCTGAACAGCATTGATAGAGGAGGTGAGGGCAAAGATGGCTGTGTTCCAGAGGTTCAAGGGGACAAAGAGGTGCGAAGATATGGGGGCATATGTGAGCTGATCTAAGAAGGTCACCAAGCAGGTGAGTGAAGCCAAAGCCTCCAGATAGCTAAGGTTAGCTCAGGGCATTAGGGAAGGGGAGAAAGACTTTTTTTTAGATATGTCAGGGAAAAAAGGAAATGCAGTGACCACATAGTGTGGATAAAGAGGGGTGTGGAGTGGGTGGAAAAGGGAGCAGAGCAATCAGAAGCACTGAATGAATTCTTCTGTTCCGTGTTCACGCAGGAGAAGGGTGGTCCTTCAGGCCCTGATGGTATTCACCAGAGAGTATTGAGGGAGATGGCAGAGGTGTTGACCAGGCTGTTGGCAGACCTGTTCAGCACCTCCCTGAACATGGGATGTGTGCCTCAGGACTGAAGTCTGGCTACTGTGTTGCCAATCCACAAGAGTAGCCCACGGGATGAGCCTGGAAACTACTGTCCTGTCAGTCTCACTTCCATGGTGGGTAAACCTATTGAGGCAATACTGAAATAGAGACTGGTGTCCTTTCTCGAAGTAAACAATCTCCAAGATGGGCGGCAGCATGGGTTTGTCTCGGGGAAGACAATTCAGACCAATCTAGTACAGTATTACGACTGGGTAACAGGGGAGCTGTATAAAGGTGATAATGTGGAAATCCTGTATTTAGACCTCAGCAAGGCCTTCGATTCAGTACCTCATGGGTGGTTAAGGTGGAAGCGGACTTCTGTTGGGTTGGGTGTGAAGTTGACAAACTGGATAGAGAACTGGCTGAGAGGGAGGCAGCAATGGATAGTGGTGGGCATAGAACTCTCAACACCTAGACAAATGATGAGTGGAGTACCCCAAGGATCTGTGTTCCAACACTGGGGCAAATGAGTAGGACCTGTAAGTAGCCATCACTTCTAAATGTTGCACTTCCAAGGATCAACAGAGGGTGTGCTATGTAGTCTCATAGACATGGGCAGTGGTAGTACTGGTGATGTTATTAACTTCATGATTGCATCAAGAAACACCAATGTGTAAGGTTATGAAACACTTATGTGTCTGAGATTAGTGACTTGATTATGGCAATTCTGTGCTTCGTGGGGTAAGGGAGGAGGGCAGAAGCCAGCAGAGGGGGGAATAAGGAGGGGGAGAAGAAAAGAAGACACCAAGCACCACATAACTGAGGGAAGGCCAATCCTGCCATTGAGTGCTATATTTATTTCCAGGGGTCAAAGCAAACCCAACACGTGAGTGCCCCAAATGTGCGAGTGCCAAGATGAAGGAGTGTGGCATCTCGACTAGCATCTGCAGAGCATCAGCAGGGAAGGCAGCAGGCCACCATGTAAGACAAGGGACAGAGTAAGATAACAGTAGCACAGAACCTATAGAGATGAGTTAGCCACAAACAGGTAAGATGGAGCAGTAGCACCTAAAGGATACAAAAGGGGATGTGGTGCCCAAAGCACAGAGACGGAAAGGGGGGTTAATGAGGAAGAAGAGTGAAAGGGTATGAATCTGGGGGGCACGAAGAGGCTGGAAGGGTAGTGAGCTGCAATGGGTGTGGAGCAGCACTGTTTCTTAGAACCTGGTGGAAGGTGGGGGGCAGTCCAGTGTGCAGATTGTTCAGTCAGTTGAAGCTGGAACTAGACAGCTTGAAATGGGAACTGAGGAGAAGGGGGTAGGTATGAGTTGGATAAGTATCACTATGTGAAGGTGCTGTGGGGGGGGCTGTATTACAGAACAGAACAGGCTTCAATCAACAAAAACAGCAAGTCAGAGCACACTCTGCCCCAACCCCAAGGTGTAACTGTAAGAATAACTGTATATTTTTAAAGTGTGGCTTTGCAACCTACTAATTTGATTTCAGAAGGAGTGGGGGTCTCTTGGTATTCACCTCAGGGCCCTGCTGTAAAGTCACCCAACTACCTACTGTAAATCGCATCTGCCTCTAATGACTTACCATTATACAGGGTGCATCAGCATAAGATTGGCTTAATTAAGGTGTGGTTCACAGCCAATGTGTAGGTAACTGGTGGGGAGCTAGCTAAATGAGAAAGCCATATTTCTCTATGTATAAACTTTTCTGATGTTAATTGCTCAGCCTTGCTCATTCACAGACTGTTAATGGGATTCTTAATGAGGGGTGCTACTTTGTATGGCATCCATTAACAAAAATCAGCATGTCAGAGCACAACTGCCCCCACTGGGGGAAATGTAACCATAAACATATTTTTTCAGTCTTGATTGGCAACTCAGTAATTGGATTACTGAAGGAGTGCGTGTCTGTCGATATTCTCTTCAGGGCCCTGCTGTGAAGTCACCCAGCTACCAGTGTTGAGGTAGACCACCCATCAGCTGGGTCCCTACTCTAAACTGCATCTGACTCAAATGACTTACCTCTATGTAGGGTGCATCAGCCTAAAATAGGCTTAATTAAGGTGTGGTCCCCAGCCAATGTGCAGGTGACTGTTGGGGAGCTATGTAAATGAGAAAGCTATGCTTCCCCATTTACAAACTTTATCCAGTGTTAAGTCCTCACCCTTGCTCATGTGTATAGACCAGGCTTCCACAGGTGGAAATCTGGTGCTCAGTCAGGGGAACCAGAAGGGCCAAGTCCACAGGAAGCAGCGAGCGCAGACAAGTGGCGTTGACAGATGGTAAGTAATGTAACAGATGTGAAAAGAGTAAAGCAAGGCAATTTTATTTGTAGGGCACCCAGTCCCAGAGGCTCTGGGCACCTAGCAATAGTTAAAACAAGACAAAATAAAAGCAGCATAAATAATACAGTAATAATGCTAAGTATAAATATAGCAGTTTAAAATAAATTAAAAAGGGTGTCAGAATATCACAGCAGGGACTAGCACAGGATGTGTTCAAAAAGCTGAAAAGGCCAGGGTAAAGAGGTGGGCCTTCAGCATCCGCTTGAACACCTCAACTGAGGGAGCCTCCTGGGCAGAGGATGGTAATGAGTTCCACAGGATTGACCCAGAGACACTAAATGCATAATCTCCTGAGGTCTTGAGCCGAACCCTGGGAATGTCCAGGAGGACCCTTGAGGAGGATCAGAGGGAGGGAGGGAGCGAGCAGAGGTCACCGGTTTCAGGAGTTCTGACAGGTAACCTAGACCCAGTCTGTATAGGGTGTTAAAGGTGAGAAGACCCACCTTGAAAAGGACCCTCCACCTGACAGGCATCCAGTGCAGAGCCCGCAGTACCAGGGTCACTTGACTGGACCATGAAAGGCCCATCAGCAACCGGGCTGCCATGTTCTGCACTAGATGAAGTCTGTGGAGGCCCTCCTGTGACTCTGAAGTGTAGAGAGTTGCAGTAGTCCAGTCTGGAGGTCACAAAAGTGTACACTAGCATCGGCAGGTCCTCGGACGGAATGAGGGGCTTAATCCGGGCAATGCTCTGCAGATAGTAGAAACCACTACTGACAACAGATGACACCTGATCTTCAAAAGTCAATCTGTCATCAAGGATCACACCCAGATTTTGCACCCTTGGGGCAGCCACCAATGGAGCAGAACCCAGGAAAGGCCCTGAGTCAGCCCCAGTTAGCAGCCCATCATGTCCACAACCAGGCTCGATCACCAGTTCCTCTGTATTAGCCGAGTTAAGTCTCAACCAGCTGGATGCCATCCAGTCATTGATTTTAGCCAGACAATTGTTAAGCACATCAACCACTTCTGATGTTCCAGGGGCAAAATACAAGTACAACTGGGTATCATCTGCATAACAGTAAGGCAAGAAAATGAGGGTAAGCAGAGGTGTGGAGACATTTCAGGGGAGGGCAGAGGCAGGGGGTTTGAGACAACAAACAGGTATGCATTATTGGTTGGGGATGCAGAGCTGCAACATGGGGATGCAGAGCATGAACAAGGGATTGGGGTCCATGAGGAAAGGGAAAAATACAAAGTGGTAGTAGAAGGGGAACACAGTGGAGTACAAGCTGCTAGGAACAGGGAAGCAGGTGGAGTTGGCAAGAACACTAAATGCTGGATGAGGCCAACACATGAAGGTGGGGGGGAGAGGAAGGCACAATTACAGCAGCTGTGAGAGACTGTACATATAGTAAATCCGAACACAAGAAATTTGTCAGCAGAAAAAGGCAATTTGGTCTATTGAGTCTGCTCGATTTTGCAGCAAGTAGCCCTATTCTGCAGCTGCCTCTCCCTCCTCACTCTCCCCTCCCTTTATCCTCCCTCATGCCCTGCTCCAGCCCCTTTTGAAGCAGCCCACTGTTTTACAGGCTACCACCTCCTCTGGAAACGCATTCCACCCTGCCACCACCATCTCCGAAAAAAGTGTCTCCTCATTTCCCTCCTGAACCCCCCCCCCATCTCATGTCATGGCCTCGAGTGTCCCTCTTCACCCTTACCCTGAATAGCCCCTCCATACCAGTCTTGTTTATCCTTCTCATGTACTTGAATGTCTCAATCATATCCCCTCTGCCCCTCCTCTCCTCCAGTGAATACATGTTCAACTCCATTAGCCTACTTTTATATGGTAAGCCCACCAGTCACTGGATCATCTTAGCTGCTCTGCGCTGCACCCCTTCCAGTAATTTAATGTCCCTTTTCAGGTACTGTCACCAGTAGTGCATGCAGTATTCGAGATGAGGTCTAACTAGTGATCTATGCAGCAGCAGAATCACCTCCCCCTCCTCGACATTATTCCCCTTGTGATACAACCCAGCATTTTGTTGGCCCTTGCTGCTGACTTCCTACACTGTGCCAAGTTGTTCATTGATCCCATGATGACCACCCCCAGGTCCTTCTCCTCTTCACTCTTCACCAGCTGCACCCCCCAAGTTGGTAGTTTCTCATTGGATTCGTTTTTCCAAAATGCTCCACCTTACACTTTTTGGCATTGAACACCAGCTGCCAAGTGTCAGACCAGGTCTCCAGCTTTTTAAGATCTTTCTGCAAACTCTGCAATCCCTCTATGTCATCCACCACTGCCCCATCTTGGTGTAGTTGGCAAACAGGCTGATTGTGCTCTGTTTGCCCATGGAAATGTCTGTAATAAATATCTCAAATAACACTGGTCCCGCTAGTTTGTCACCCATCACACCATTTTTCCTCTCATATCCATGGCTTGAAGTTTTATTCCAAGTCTCCCATATGGCATCAAATCAAATGCATTGATGAAGTTCGGGTACAGGACATCCACCGCATGGCCCTTGTCCATCTGCTTAGTTACCCAGTCATAGTGATCTACCAGGTTGGTTTGGCAGGATCTGCCCACAGCAAAGCCATGCTGTCTACTGCCCTGCAGCCCACTGGACTCCAGCAGGGACACCAGCCTCTCCTTCAGGATAATTTCTATTAGCTTCTCCATAATGGACTTGAGGCATGAGGCTCACCAGTCTATAGTTCTCTGTGGAATAGTGGAATAATGGAGGAGGAGGAGTGCTTGTGCAAGGAAAGGAGCTCAGAAAGGAAGAAGGAGGAAGAGAGCAGGTGGAGGTGCAGTCAATGTGGATGTGTTGTGGGAAATGGCTATGTATTAGAGGAGAGTTCTTTGAGGAAAGGGGGCTCATAGGAGGGCAATCCGTGGTGTAAGGGAGTAGATGAGTGATCTATTCCTTCTACAAGTGGATTATATGGTCAGGGGATTCAGATGGGGAGGTATTGGGTCAAAAAAAAAAAGCAGAACCTAGGCTGAATGTATGCCAGGTATGACAGTGGGGAGAGTAGGGCAGTTCATTCATAAATGTGCGGAGAAGGTGTGGGGGAAGCCTCATATCACTATGGGACAAAAAGTGCTTAAAATCTCCTTAATTTTCTATTAATTGATCCCTGAATTTAGAATAGGCCCCTTAATTTAAAACTAAGGGTGCCTTAAAAATAAGTGTGTAAAACCCAAACCCCTCAATTATTTCAACAGAATATACTTAATTAAAATTAAGGCACAAATTAATGAAGCCTTTTGTGCTTAATTTAAAATAATCAGAAGATTAAGAATAAAAAATCTGATGAATGAAAATGCCATAGGAAATCCTCTTTCTCCTTAATTTATGGTAGCACTAACAAAAAAATTATGCTGATTTCAAATTATGAGAAAACAGTGAAAGTATGCATACAAAAAATACCTATATACATTATTAACAAAGGCGCCAATGTACCAATGGGCGGGCATGTACCCTGCTCATGCAGCTCCGCAGCCGAGGTGTGCACAGGCCAGTATTCAGCAATGGCCACCACCTGTAAATGGACCTGCCCCCCAAGTACACAGATATGCGCAGGGCAGATGGGGTGGAGTAGCAGACCCAGGCAGGCAGCCAATTGGATGCCCGTCCTGGATCCCGGACTAGATCCCCCGTGCTTAC
Organism: Neoceratodus forsteri; assembly: GCA_016271365.2. NCBI lineage: Eukaryota > Metazoa > Chordata > Ceratodontiformes > Ceratodontidae > Neoceratodus > Neoceratodus forsteri. Next base: position 630,496,044 of record CM028132.1, read on the forward strand.
TGGCATGGGACCTGCTAACTGCATCCCACACAGGCACCTCTGGAAAGGATGGTCCCCATCAGCTGTACAACCCTCCCTGCCTGAAACCTGCCCCTGTGGCACCACCCATGGCCCAGTGCACAGCTGCCCCCCACACACAGCAAAGCACCTGCCCTGGTCCCCGATGCCTGCCTGTTGCCCCACACACAGCAGAGCCTTATTCCCAACAATGGAGCCCCCCAAGCACATATAGAGGCACTGACCCCATGAATGCAGACACCCCCCAACTCCCATGGGGCACTGACCCTACGAATGCAGATACCCCCCCAACACATGCAAGGGCACTGGACCCATGAATGCAGACACCAACAACACACATAGAGGCACTGGCCCTGTGAATGCAGTAATCCCTCCCCAAACACAAATACAGGTGCCCCGGACCACACTATCCAGATCCCCAGCCCCAGTACCCAACCCCCTCATTGGTGTTCTGTGGCCACCTCCCTCCACCCACCCCCACCCCCATGGCACCAACCCAACCCCTGTACCTGCCTGTCAGTGCCACGGCAAGGGACCACCAGTGGTACAGCCCTCCTCACACCTATTCAGCTGCCAGCCATCCAAGTGATGCTGGGAGCGTGCTGCCTATATATAGGGGAGTGCTTCCAGCATCTCTTGGATGGCTGATGGCCAAGGAGGTATGAGGAGGGCTGTGTCACTGGCCATCCTACGCTGTGGCACCAACAGGCAGGTATGTGGTTCAGGGTGGTTGTCGGTGCAATGGGGGGGTGAGGGGAGACCATTGAACATCACTGATGGGGCGGGGGTGCCAGAATCAGTGGGTGTACGGGATGCTCTGCATTGCACTGGAAAAATCACATTGGGGCCCTTGTTGGGGGGGTTCAGGTACCTTGGGTATGGGGCACTGATGTGACTTGGGGAGGAGGAGTGGGTACCACCACTGCAGGACAGGGCATGGATATGTGGAGGGGGGTATTCCTGCAGAGTGATGAGGGCAGAGCTGTGTGGTGGGGGGGTGCCTACATACGGTAGGGAATGGGACAGTGATGTGTGGCAGGAAGAGGTTGCAGCACACAGATGGGGATGATGTGCCAATGAGTGTGTGTGTTGGGGCCTGCCAATCGGGAACGGGGCAGGGAGATTGGCATGTGGGGGGCCTGCACTGTATGGCCAGAACTGGGCCATTGTCCTGTGTGGAACAGGCTGGGTGTATTTATTCATTACGGTAGAGTCCCCCCTAGCATAACCAGCACTCTGCTACTCCCCCAGTGTACAGCACTAAGTGACTTAGAAAATGGCATGTAGTGTTGGCCTGCCCCCAGCATGTTGCTGTACACACAGCTGGGGGATTGGGTGTGTATGGGAAGCATGTCCCTTTTGTCATCCCACAAAAGGGGCGCAATGTGTGCAGGAAGCCTATGTACCGCTGATCCACGGCGTGTAGTCACTCAGCATATTCATGCATAGTGCCCAAAGTATTTATTTAAAATTTTGGAAAATTGTATAGGAATTATTTATATAAATGTTAAAATTTATAAAAAAGTACACAGTTGTGAACAGTTAAATCAAGAATGTTCAGTGTGTCCAGGTTACCACAAAACATTTCATGAAGGTATCACCAGAGGGCATGGTTTGAATTTGGAAGGTGGAAGGGTGAGGGGGGGAAAGAGGAGGAGGTTTTTCACTGAGAGGGTGGTGGACCCTTGGAATGCGTTGCCTGGTGAGCTGGTTCAGAGTTCCACAGTGGGGGGCTTCAAGAGAGGGTGGGACAGACACAGAAAGCGGATGTACCAGATGATGGCCTGGCCCAGGGGTTGGGGATGGATGATAGGGGTTTCTGGAACACAAGGGCGGGAGGGCCTCGGCACCCAACTAGGGATCTGAGGTTCGAGCAGACTCAATAGACCATAAGGCCTAATCTGCTGGAAATTAGTATGTTAGTATTTATTATTTGCATCACGTATAGTATATACATTATCAAATATTTTATTGTAATCCATTGAGATACACATTACCAAAAGTTACAATTTAAACCTTGCGTATCAAACATAATACAATAGTTAATTCTGTTTAAATGGCTGTTCAAAATCTGAATGGATCATTCTAATCATTGCAGTACTAGAGAATGAAAAGCTGACAGGAATAATTCATGCACCACGATCAGACTCATGACAGAGTAAGAGTAATGTAGGCTACTGAAATGCAAACAACCAACCAGAATGTAACATTTCCAATACCATTTTTCTTGCCTTTTTTCATATAGTTTTTGTCCCCTGCTGGTCTCTGGTTGCTGTCTCTCTCTCAGGGATCCCAATGTACTTACTGACTCACCTCAAGATGCCAGCTCTTGCATGCCCTTCTATGAAGCAATGGTTTGCCACCACCCCCACTGCGGAGTCAAGGGCAGGGAATGTATCCTTGAATTCTCATAGGTTTATCATATGGGCAGCATGATGAATGCTGTGAGCACCTGGATTACCAGGGTCCTGTCACCTGTGGCTTCCAAGGCTATTCTTTTAACTCATTTCCACCTCACTGGATGATGGCATGCAAGGGATCAGGTGTACTCACTCATGATGGCATGTTGTGCGCAAACCAGCCATCATCCAGACCCTAACCTGCTTATCTCCACTGCTCTGCCACTCATGATCAACTAGTTTGCAGCAGTGCAGTGGGGGGCAGCGGTCCATCCTCCTCAGAGGAGGACAGCATCCTCTGCGATGCTCTAACCTCCTCCCCCAGCTAACCCCTGATGCTCGGGCTTGCTTATGAACCTGGGTCACAGGAATTATGAATGGTAGTACTACCGCTGCACTGCTGAGCCAGCTCGAAGACCATTTTTATCATTTCTTTTGTTGTATTATGTTCATCTATCTGACAACAGCATTTCTCTGTTCTCTCACCACAAACAAGTTCTCAGGTCAGCCAGACCAGTAGTGTAGAGGGCTGAAGCACCGCGGTCCTTACCTCTTACCATGCTGGTGACCCGGGGTTAAGAGCAAGCTTGGGTTGCTGGAGGTTTGTCAGGGAGGGAGAGGATAGAGGATCCAATGACAGCTATCCTCTCCAGGGTAGGGTGGATTGTGACTTCCTGCCACCAGAGTGTCCCAGTGGAGACTGGGGGTGCAACAGCCAGGGTCACGTTGAATCTGTGGGGAGGCTGCAGGGGACGTCCATGGGTTGGGTCTGGAGCGCGCCGTTCCACGCTGGATATCAATGCATGTCCTCACCTCCAGGGGTAGGGGGCACATTAAAATTCATGCAAGGAGGAAAAACCTTGGTTCCTGAGGAGACAATGCACCGGCACCAGGCCCACTATCTGACCTGGCCCTCCCTGGTCCCAATACCTTCTGACCTGCACCATTCCCACAAAGACTGGATTCAAGGAGTGCACAAGGCAAGAGGAGGGTGGCCTTGCCCTTGGGGCACAAGCTGGGGTTTTTTTGGTGGGATGAGGTGTCAGGATGGGGTTCCAGGGGAACCTAGGGTTTGGGGGATCTCAGGCCGGCCAGGACAACCAGGTGATGTCTGAGGGATGCCCCAGGGCAGGTGACTGGAGAGAAGAAGAAATAAAAAAAAAAAAGTTCTCAGTGGCTGAAGAGAGTGAAAAGGGGAAGCAAGCATTATCAACTTGGCTCTGCAACATAAAAGGTAAGCATTCACACTTTTGGGGAACTGCAAAAGTGAAAGGTACACATACTGTAGTACATCTCTGTGTATTCTTTGCATGTGCAGTGGAAGCATTGTGCTCCTGCCTCAGCATAGGAAGGACAATCAGAGGATAAAAGGCTGGGTCTGTGCAGAATCATGCTTGCTGTCCTCAGACCCTGCTCTACTGAATTTGGTCTGCAAAGAGGGCCTGCAACAAACTAATAGCCCTTGCGGAGGGTGTCAGAGATGGAGGTAAGACCCAGAAAAAAGGTGGGAATGGTACTAGGGCAGTGGCTGAAGGGGGTTTGAGGATGTATAGGAAAAAAAGTAAATACAGTATAAAAGAATGTGTGGGACACAGCACTACCACCATAGTGTCCACCCACCCACATGACCCACAAAATTGTAGCTTCATATTTATAGCTACAGTAATAAACCCAGGCATCTACTTCTGCATTGCTGTAGTTCTCCAGCATTTCAGTAGTACCTTTTTTGATGAAAAGACTGCAGTTCTCTATTTTTGTGTCATCCTTTATTGACATGTCTGTTATAATGTCTACAATTACATAGTGTGGTCCCGATTGATATACTTATGCCAATTCTCACTATCCCGACACTGACCTGCCAGTGCAGAATTGCCCGACAGGTGCAGTATCTGGATAGTGAGAATCTTGGCAATATTAAACCCGACGGATGTTTACAAGGGTAAGGTAGAGGATGTGACTGATTGCAACCATACCCCTGCTAATGATCTACAAATTCTGGTTGGATCCAGAAGCTGGCTGAGCTGCCCCAGTGGTGTTGAGGGCTAAACCACTAGCAGCTTGTCCAGTGTGCCCTGGGAGGCCTGAGTTCTTGCCTGCGCTGCATCCATTTGTTCCCCCCATAACTAATGGTGTTTATCTCCAAGATCCGCTCCCCCTTGGAGTTTGTTATTTTAGTTATGGGGGTGTCTTGGGTGGAACCTCCCACATGCGGGGCTCGGGGGCAAAGCCCCCCTAATTGCATTTTGTATTTTTCAATCAGATGCCCGACACTGCATTGTTGGGCATATGTTTAATTCAGGAGTGTGTTTTTTGAGCCTCTAAACACGGGATCATGAGACTCAGGATCTCGAGATTAAGGATAGCATAGTATGTCCTTTCAATTACTATGTGCTATGTGTCATACATTTACAAACACAGTAGAAAGAAACCAACACAGTAACCCCCAAACTATAAAATGTTCAAAATTATTTTAGCATTAATGAACTCATTTTGAACTGAATATATGTTGTTTTCTTATGTCAGTAGAATCATCACACAGTATATTCATAGGTTCTGGTTAGGGACCACTAAATGGGAGCTATGCATGAATCAGGCAGAAGGTACCTGCCAAAGGCCTGTACCCCACCCTCATAGCTCTGCAGCCCCAGACAGGTGCAGCATGCACGGTATTCACTACTGCATGCACCTGCAGGGCACCTGTCCGCAGCCTGCCCCCCAGTGAGCAGGACCATGCAGGGCAGCTGGAGGAGGAGTAGCGGACTCATGACTCCAATCAGATGCCTGTCCTGGTCCCCATAGTGAATCACATGCATGTGAAAGCGCTAGTCTGGGTGTGTCAATAGTCAAAGCATGCACCAGGACAAATGGGGCCATACTCGGTTGGCTGGAGGTCCCCCAGCCTGAGCCCCTAGAGCACCTCGGCCACCTGCCGCACGGCTGAACCACCCACTATCACACATCTGCCATGTCCCCCTTGTAGCAAAGCATACCCCAACACATGACTGCCCATCCCTCTTGTAGCAAAGCATACCGCCAACACATGAATGCCCCATCCCTGTAGTTTTAATATACCCCAACAGATGACTGCACAATCCCTGTAGTTTCAATGAACCCCCAACACATGACTGTCCCATCCCTATAGTGTCAATGCATCCCCCAACACATGTCTGCCCCGTCCCCAATGTAGCAATGCACCACCACTACACATGTCTGCCCTGTCCCCGGTGAAGAACATGACCTCCCCCCACAAACACTGAGGTGCCCCAGTCCACACAACCCCTACCCCTGAACCCAGTGCCCAACAGCATCATTTTTGGTCAGTGGACCCCCCCACGGCACTGACAACTCCCCTCCCCCCAAGCCCATAGCTGAAAGATGGTACCATAGGCATAGATGGCCAGCAGCACATCCCTTTGCACAACTCCTCAGCCACCAGCCTCCCAACCAGTGCTGGGAGCATACTGCATATATAGGCTTTTGTCCTTAAATGTCTGCAAGCTAAACTGGAACATAAACTGACTGAGGACTGATGATCAGATGGTGGAAGGACTATCTAAATAAAAAAACAGGTATAAATAATAAAAAAAATAAACAGCTACTGTGAATATTTCTTATTCACATTGCTAAAAAAGCAATAAGGTTCTCCCAGAGGTTGCATTATCTGTATGTTAGTCACACCCTAGTCATATGTGGCACTTGACTTTGCCTTGTGCCACTTTACACCTCAAGGGTGTGATTTACAAGTGATTCCATATTGTTTAAACACTGTTCATCAGGCCTGCCACAGTAGCTTCCTGTTCAGATGTGATATTTGATCTCCCTAGGCTCTATTCAACTTCTGAAAACTGAGCAAAAAAAAATAGGACTTAGCTGAAAATGAGATCCTTCATCATCTTTTTTGACAACCTTGGGTAAGTAAATGGTTCAATGAAGTCAGTCCTCTAAGACACCCCCTCATGTAATCATCCTTATAACCCACTTTTTTTTGTATAAATAATTTGGAACACCTTGAAAAACTAACAGATTTTACTTGTCTATTGCCTTATTTATTTATTTATTTGTGTCTAGGATTACAAAGTACCTTTGAGCCAGGGCTCTTTCTCAAAGGTTCCACGTCATGCTGGTTACAGGGTAACACACACTAAAACATAAAACAGTTACAGGTACATGGTTTTAGACAGTAACTTTGCTTGGCAAAATCAGACTGAGCAATGAGTAACTCAAGAAACAATAGGAGGAAGAGAGCAAGAAGGGGAGAGGGCTGAGGGTAGGGGAAGGCATAGGCGTACAGGGTCAGGGTGAGGCAACAGAGGGGCCTTGTCAGGAAATAAGGGGGCCTTAAGATCTACTAAGTAAAAACATCATTTCCCATACCCCCCTGGCTTCTTCACAGGATATGATACTGCCAGATTACTTAAAATCTACTCATAAAAACTTCATTTCCCATAATCCTCTGTTTTTGGTTTTTTTTTTTTTTTTTTTTGGCAGGGCATGATACTGTCAGTGGTAGGCACTTCACAGTTCACTCCCGGTGTGAAATCATAGACTTGGCAGTTGGAGTTGTGCTCTATTAGACTTGTCAAAAGAAAAGATTCTGTACAGATATTCAGGTATTTTTTTATGCAGTTTTGTGAGGAGTTTAACTCAAAGAGTTGCTTATTAATCTAGGAATAGTTCTAGAGAGTCTCTTAGCTGAAGTACATTGAATTTGTCTGTAACTAGATTTCTGACTGCTGTGCTGGGTCAGATTGCATTATATTCACTTGCTACAATCAGTACCGTAGGAAGGGTGGGGCAGGTGGTGCACTGGCACCGGGCGCAACCCTCAGAGGGGCACAATTTTCAACTGAAGCTCTTTTGTTTATTAACGTGCGCTACCGCTTTAAACTTTTTTTAAATTTATTTTGGCTTGGTAAACTGTAATTATATCTGGCTGTCAGTAGGGGTGCATCTGCGGACCAAGGACCAGCAAGTCGGGGGGGGTCACATGAGCTGCAGGCAAATAATCATGTGGTGTGGTGGTGCTGCGATGAGAAAGAAAGAGAAACTGTGGGTGGGCCAGCGCCACCCACTAGTATACAAGGTACAGGTGACAAGCGTAACACGGAGAGGTGGTTCAATTTGGAGACAGAGAGTGAGACACCCATCCCAGTTTTGCAGGGATTGTCCTGTTTTTTTGATTGTCTTGTCCCTGGAAATATGAAAATCAGACCTGGACATTCAAAATCCCAGTTTTAGACTATCTAATATGTTTTCAGTGCAAAGGTCCTGGTTTCTCAGTAGAAAAGTCATTGTTTACTGTAATTCAGAGTAAACAATTACTTTTCTACAGAATTCACTTTATTTATTTATTTATTTATTTTTTAACTCAAAAATGTACCCTAGGACCAGTGGACACCATCCCAGCAGTCACTGACACATTACTGGTTGCTAGGCAACGGGTTTGGGGGTGTCCTGTCTGCATCACGTTGCCCTGCCTACTAGGTTGCTTCCCTGAATCAACCTTCTCAGTGACATTGACTGACAGTGATGTGACCTCCAGAGGCTCCTCCTCATAGTGCAGAGCTGTGACTCACTCGAGTCAGTTGATGTGTGCGTGGGCAGCGCGTGTGACAAATGTGGCATCTGTATTTTGCAGAGTGAAGCTAGCACAAAAGCAGGCGTTTTTTTGGAGTGGTGGTGTGGTTGGTGGTCCGTGGACTGAATTTTCCCCCTTGGCTTGCCTAATGTTCATTGCCTGCTGCTGCCTCTGTCGATATCACCTGAACTTAACTGGCTGGGTGCCACACAGTGCCAGTGGTCCCGAGTTGTCTCCGTCCCATCCGGTCTCTTTTTCCCAGCTGCCTGCTGTGCCACTCGACGCTCACTTCCCGACCCGTGGCCTGCCTGAGGCGTCCGTCCGTTTCTCTGTGCAGTGAGTGAATGAAGACAAGTGTGCACAGGCATCACATCACCACCTTTTAGGCAAGTTTAAATGAAAGTTTGATGAATTATTTTTTTTGAATGAATGGGAGCGGGAGGCAGGGGACTCTGGCCCAGCAACGGACCTTCGTGGGGGGTTGCTGCTGCCAGAACCAGATATGCATGGAGGGAGTGTGTGACTGTAGCTAGCTATAGAGAAGTGTACCTAACCTTACTGATGTTGCAGAATTGGGATTCTGGAGTCCTGAACCCCAATTCTGCAACATCTGTAAAGTTAGGTACCCTTATTTATAGGAGATGGGATGCTGACAAGTGACAGGCAGCTGGGGGGTGGGGGGCTTTGAATATCCTTCTGAGTGGAGACAACGTTATTGTTGAGAGTAGACTTAGAAATAGAGTGACTAACAGGCAGCAAAAAAAGCGATAGACAGAGAGTGTATGTAGAGAGAAGATTGAGAGAGACGATAGACAGAGAAGACAAGAGAAATCTAAGTAGTCAGATCCGTCTTGAAGATTTATAGTGTAAGCAAATAAGCAAAGCAATGCAGCGCAGTACTGTAGTAGTCCATCTACAGTACAGTCTGTTGTACAAGTCCGTTGTCCCGGCAGCCTTCTCCCATGTGTCTGTGTGACCCTGAATTCCGTATTGAATTAAAATGAAAATTCATTCTTCTAATTTGTTTACTGTTTAGTTTGTTGTGTCTGTGTGACAGTGTCAATGAATGAAATGTGAGTGTGTTGTAGATGGCGGGTGGCAGTAGCAGCACCATGTGTGGGGAAGGGGGGGACTTGACTGGAATTTGGAAAATGCACTGCACTTCAGTGACCTGGAAGAAGGATTGGATCTGATTTTTAATTTGATTGTGAGACTGTGCCTACCCGGCCGAGGGACCCGCGGCCCAGGCCTGACTCAGCTGTGACAATGTAGTAGTTCATGGGACTGGGATGGGAGTGAAGAAGTTTGCGCCCTCCAGTCTGCTGCTTGTGTGCTGACTGACTGCCGTGGTGCGGGCGAGCCACGTTGCACCCTCACTCCAGCCCACTACATTATTTTCTCTCCTCTTGACCCACGTTCTCCTGCACTCCAATTCCACACTAGGTAGGCTCCCCAACCCCATGCTGTCTCTTATACTCCATGCAGATGGGTGGTGGAGGGCTGTTACAGACAGTCCCAGTCAAAGCAGAGCCCAGAAGCAGAGCATGCAGTCAGACCAAAGTCATACTCCGACTCCATTGCACTGCACTGACTAGTCTCCCTCGAGTTGGTTGGGACGTGCTTTTTTTCTTTATTGTACATCCGGTGGGACTGAGTGGCAGGTTACAGACACTGTGCAGACTGTGATCTCTGAATGGCTGACTGCATGACCCCTGGAGACGGAGATGGGTCAGAAATCATGTCTAGCAACAGTCACATACAGAAGTAGCTGTGTTGTAATATTCCGTTTTCAGATGATTCCTCAGTCAGTAAATACATGTGTATTTCCTTATGTCTCAATTTTGAAGATATAGGACATTTCTATATCTTCAAAACTGAGACATTAGAAAATGCATGTACTGTGTTTTCCTAAGCCCAATTATCCCATTCAAATGTTCAGTATGCAGAAAAATAGTTTGTCACTCATAACCATGAATACTGCAAGAATCATGCATCTTCATTGCTTTTAATAAAGAATCAGACTACCCTCCCCAATAGATTGACACATTTCCAGGGACCACGCCCCAACCCAGACCTCAAAAACATAGCTGCAATGCCCCCTCCTTAAAGTAAACTACAAAGAAAATAAAAAAAATAGTGTCTGTCTGAATGTGCTGCTAGCTGGCCAGAGTCTCCTGGCTTAGTAGGTAGCACATCCGCCTCTGGGCCAGAAGGTTGTGGGTTCTATGCCCACACCGGGATTGGACTTGTACCTAAAATGCTGGCATCAGAGTGCAGTAGTAGAGGGTACTATATTGCTGGAGTTTGCTATCCTTCGGATGAGTCGTTAAACCGAGGTCCCTTCTACCCATCCTGGTGCTGTCCTGGTGGGTGTCCAGGTGGAAGTAAAAGAACCCAGGGCATTCTTTGCAAAGAGTAGGTGACATTCCCGGTGTCCTGACCAATATTCCCCTTCCTGTTAAACAGTTCATGCAATTGTCCAGGCTGTGTGTGGGTGTTGATGTGTGATATGGCTGCTACTACACATTCAGTCACTTCACTACCAGTCTAGCATTGTTTGTAAAGCACTTTGGGATATACTGTGTATGAAAATCGCTATATAAATGCTGATTCTTCTTCCCACACCTCAGATTCATGGCAGCAACATTTTCCCTTAAATCAAGGGTAGGGACCAACCATGTAGCAGAAGTATGTATTTTCTTCAAGGAAAAAACCCCAAAACTCACCACAGAGCTGCAGCATGTAAACCCTCCAGAGCTTCTGGCTCTTTTCGAAGTGCAAAATTTCTCTCTTGCCCAGGGCACCAAAATGCCTTCCTACGGCTCTGGCTGCAATGTTTAATTAGTGCATCTTTTGTTTTTACTGCAGCTTTGAAGTTTTGTCTAGCAGAAACTGGACTTTCAGATTGAGAAATGTTTGTGACTGCAGTTTGTTGAATGTATACCAATACATAGATAACAGGGGCTTGATATTCAGAAATGCGACAAAGGCATGCACAACTCCAGTGTAGCACAAGTCAACTGCACAATAGCGCAGTGACTGCGATATTCAACGGTTGCACACCGCAACATGGGCCAGCGCAACACAGCTGAGTATCACAACCACTGCATCATAGCACAGTGAGAGGTGCACCAGGGAGCAACCAGAAATGCACCATAACGCAACCAGGGATGCGCAAGGGGCAGATGAAGATGCACCAATGCACAGCAGGAACAGCCAGAGGCACAGCAGGGAGAGAGGCAAGGGGGAAGTGGGGGTGGAACAGTGTGGAAAGGTGGGAGCACCAGGCCAGGAACACTGGCAGGGACATAGCCAGCACACAGGTCACCACTGCACATGGAGTGCAAGCATGCAGCCGGCACCCCTTTGTGGAGGACACAGGGCACAAGCAGCACTGACGCACAAGGGCAGGCACCCTAGTCCACCACACACCAGAGGGCACACAGCTGCCCGGCCAACGACAAGCCACACCCTAACACATGACACCCAACACACACACATGCCACACATCCCGAACTGCCATTCCACAGCTGTGCCAAGGCACAGCCACTGACCGAGGGTCATGCCAACACCATGCACACACCACCCAATGACACAGGCACACCACACGGCCTCCCACCACACAGCTGCAACATGGACCCATTCGTCAGCTGCAAAGCAGACACGGACACAGAAGGGTAAACAGGAACCAAATATAATGGCAGAAAGCACAGCTGAACAGAATACAATAAATAAAGGGGAGGGTAGGTGTAGGTGAGAAGGGGTCAGAGGACAGGGTTTGTACAGGTGGATGGAGGAAGGTAGGGGAAGAGAGGACAGAGGCGGGATGGGGGCTGGTGTTCTTCATGGCAGGCCATGGCCTGCCAGTGACTGGTGCCTCCTCCTGCGCCAATCCCACAGCAGGATCTGCCTGGTCTGGTTGGCAATTTCCATAGTATACAAAGTTATCAGTATTATTTGTCACAACAAACAGCAGTAGAGTGGGAGCCTGGAACCCCTCCGGACACCTATGGCAGAGGAAGGGACAGGTGATCAGTGCATGTCCAAAGCACCCCAGCCCCCCTGTGTGCAGCGGACAGTGGAAGCACATGCCCCTGGAGTGGCACCCTGGCCACCCGAAGTGGGTGGGCCTATGTCTGCCACCAACCCAGCAAGCCACAGCAGTACACAGCACTGGAATCCACTGCCCAAGGGCCATCCAATGGCACAACAGCAGACAGGTGCCATGGTGCTGCAGTGGAACCGCAGCAGCACAAGTGGTGGCTGGATGCACACTTGGCTCACCAACAGCTGCCACACATGTGCAATGGCCGCCCAGCGGCACCACGCACACTGCATCATGTGCCTGAACTCAGCTGCCATGGCACATGGCACATGGCACTGTGGACCAAGGCTGTACCCCCACCCCCGCCACCCACCCTGCACAACAACATGGGACTACACAGTGCCTACTTGCTCCCCGTGGCACTCTGCATGCTGGTTCCAGCACTGCACCCCCTTCTGGCCCTCCCCCAGCTGCCGATGGGCCCGCTGTGGCTTGCTGTGGACCGCAAGGTCCCCAAGCTTCCCTGGCTCTCCTCCAGTCCTCAGGTCCTAGGACAGGAACACACACAGGCACACATCAGAACACAGCCACAACATGGGCCCACTGCCCCTACCACCCATGCACAGAGTGCTCCTCAGCCTGGCAGGGCTGCTGGGCAGTTGCACAGCACACACAGTGACTGACAATGCCATGCTTAGGGTGTGCTGCAACCACCACCCCCCACATAACATGCAGCCCTGCCAGCCCCATGGAACAGTGGACTTGTGCAGATGCAGTTGGGGCCCACTTACCTGGTCATGGCATGGCCCCCCTCTGGATGCATGCCTGCAGCACACTCAGCCTCTCCAGGTTCCTCCATAGCAGGTCCCTGTACCAGTGGTGATACTGCTCCCTGGTGTGCAGCACACCAGTGACCTGCACAAACCCATCGGCAAAGTCCTGCCTCACCTCTTTTCTGGGTCTAGTGAGGGGCTGCTGGCCAAACAGGCCAGCAGCATGGGGCTCCACCTGGGCCACCAGATTCACCAGTTCAACCTTGTTCCAATTGTGGGCACAGGGCACTGTGTGACTCAACATGGTCAGTCAATACTGTAGAATGCCAAAATGGCGCCCAATAGTGCACGTACACAACGTGCATGGAATGCGCGCCTAGCACGGAGATGTGCTGTCTGCGGCAATCACGCATCTCCGGGGATGCTCGGCATGGTGTGGCCACACCAGCACAAGGGGTAGAGGTCTCTGGGGGGCATAGGGCACAGTGGGGGTCAGGGGTCAGCACACACAATGTGTGCAGGAGCGCTATTGGGCCCATGATGCATATTGTGCAATAGGGCCATGAAGACAGCATGCCCCATGGGTCCAATAGCACCTGAGCACCATAGGCCCAATGGTGCCTGAGTGCCATAGGCCCAATGGTGTCCAAGCACCATAGACCCAATGGCGCTCAAGAGCTATAGGCTGTATGGCACTCGAGTGCCATATGGCCCATGGCATATGAGCAGGATGGCACCTATTGCCCACGCTGCGCAATAGGCAGCAGCATATGCTGTTGCACATGTATGTTGGTGAGTCCGCGCTGCACATGTCATGGTATTGTGCAATGACATGTGCCAGAGCAAGTCCATTGCACAATGAGCAACAGCACGATATTCAGCCGACATATGCAGATTAGCTCATCTGCCTATCTGCGGCACAATGAGGTCATTTGAATGTCATTATAGTTGCGCATCGGCTCATTTGCATGCGATGCGCTATAAACGCGCTGCACAACATCACAGGCCATGGACCAGTATTTCAACCATCAGAGGTAGGATGTGCCTGCTGAGGGGAGGGCCAGCACAGGGTGCTTGATGGCTGGGGTGGGCTGCTACAGCCACTAACCACATGTCTATGTCCACGGGTAGCAACATGTTCGAGCACGAGGAAGGTGAGGAGCGTGGGCCTGCCTGGAAGCGCAGGCCCAACTTTACGAGAGTGGAGGAAGATGCCCTGTTCGAGGCATACCTCGACAGGGAGCCATTGCTGAGTGGTGCCACTAGCACACCCCAGGCCAGGGCTGTGGCCTGGGAGGAGGTGGCAGAGGCCATGAACCAGCAGGGCAGCCACCAGCGGTCTGCACAGGAGTGCAAGGAAAAGGTGGGCACTAACAAGCATCAGATAAAGGAGAAGGTGGTAGTCATCTGGGCTACCAGGTCAGCCACAGGTGGGGCCAGGCTGCCAAGACACAGCTCACGCAACAGGAGGAGATGGTGGTGGCCACCATGCGGCATAGTGCGGTGGAGGGTGTGCCGAGCAGTGTCTTCCAGAATGGAGGGAGCTCATCACTGCATGGTAGGTCTGGCAGGTGGGGGGGGGGCCTGTTGGGTCAGCAGCTGTAATGCATCTGTTTTCCCTTACAGCACCGGCTCGCTAGCATGCGGTGGCTGGGGCACCTGCGGCTATCATGGTAGCTCACCCAGCCCCGGAGGACCGGCCATCCACCTGCATGGGCATCCGGGGGCCCGATAGGCTGTGGACTGACACTGCCATCCTGCTGGATGTCCCGGGCATGGTGGTGGATGAGGCCCTGGCTGTGTTCCAGTGAGACACCAGCCACGGCGTGCTCTGCACAGAGACACAGACCGGGGCGCGGTTCGACACTGATGATGATCAGACCATTGTCCTGGACGGCAGGGGGGCTTGTTGGAGGGGAGTCACCCATACAAAACACCAGCACTGGCTGCATGGCTGGTGGCCTGTTGGTGGCAGAACAGCTGCCTGCCACTGACCCTGGTACTGCTGTGTGCACAGGGTGGTGGGGCACACACACAGGTGCTGGCCAGTGCACAGTGGCCGGAGGGCCGGCAGCAGCAGATGGCTGTAGATGTTGGGGGGCCGGGTGCTGTGTCCGCCGCTGGGGCACCTGACATTGCCCATCCCAATGAGGTCCATGCTGTGCAGCTCCCACCTGAGTGGGGGGCCATGCAACATGATCGTATGACACCGGTGGGTTGGTGCAATGCCCATGTGCCCCAGGGCGCCGATCCCTTGGCTGATCACACCCAATTGCTGTGGGCCTCCATGGAGCAACAGGTGCTGCTCATGGCTGGGGTGTGGGCACTCTGGACAGAGGTGCACCAGGCAGCTGAGCAGCAAGAGAGGGGCACTGCACGGGTCCTAGAGGCCAGTCAACGCTTGCGGGAGGCCACGACTGCAGCCCTGGTCCACATTACCAATGTGATCACGGTCAGCCTTGCCCCACTGGTTGCCACAGGGCGTGGCTGACTGCTACAGACACAATGGAGTGCAATGTCCACCCCATGGCCCCAGCTTCGGGTGACCCCATCCATTTCAACACCGGGCTCTGTTGTGGGCATCCCAGGCATGCCTGGTGCAGGTCTATTTAGGAGCTTGCAGACCCCTGCGAGGACCTGGTTGCAGTCCCACCATCCCACCCCTGGGGGGTGGTTGCAGACCCCACTGTGGCTGATGTGCACGCCCACCTGTCAGCTGTCTGCAGCCACCGCCCTGTGTGAACATGGGCATTGTGTGTGTGTGCATGGCATGGTCGTGGCAGCTGTGTGGTGCACCACACACTGCCCATGTGCACACCTGCCTGACTGCTGGCCTGTGTGGTGTGTGCGTGATGATACTATCTCAACACTGGTTGCACATGTGCACCGGTGCCATGCATCTGATCCATGCCACATGGTGGCCCCCAGTCACATGCATGCGGGTGCCACTGTGTGGTTGAGTGTGTGTGTGTGATGCTGTGCAGAGCTATGTGGTGAAGTGTTGCATGTGGCCATGTGGCACTGCTCCACCACTGCACCGTGCTTGTGTGTGCATGGCCCTGGCCATGCCTACTCATGGCTGTGTGCCCTGCCACTGTGTCGGCTCTGTGCACGTGTGTTTGTCCACCTACCTGCATGCACCGTAGTGCTCCTGCGTTATTTTATCTCACCGGTGGCATGCCAGCCGCATGAGCCAGGGATCCCTCCACCCGGGGGGGGGGCTGCCCACCACCTCCCAGCCCAATGTCCACGTCATCCCCACTGCTGTTCCCCTCATTGGCCTCAACAGCTATTCCATGGTCAATGGCCATGTTGTGCAGCATGCAGCAGGCTAGGAATAGGCTACAGGCCTTTGAGGGGCTGTATTGTAGGGCACCACCAGACCTGTCCAGGTAACGGAACCGTGCCTTCAGCATCCCAAACACATGCTCAGTGATGTTCCATGCGCTGGCATGTGCCTCACTGTACTGTTTTTCCACTGGGGATGATGGGTGCCAGTAGGGGGTGAGCAGCCAGGGCCTGAGTGGGTAGCCACTGCCACCTGTGTGTGGGGAGAGAGGGAGAGGGAGAGAGAGAGAGAGAGAGAGAGAGAGAGGAAAGGTTAGCCCACTGACCCCTGTCACTGTGCTCCATGCCCCTCACAGTTGTACATGGTGGTACCAGAGCCCTGACCACCCCCCTTCCATGCCTTGCTGTACCCTGCTTCCCGTGATCTTGCCATACTCAACCACTAGATGTCCTGTGGGGATGTTCCTACTCTCGAATCAGTGGCACAGTGCCGATCTGTGCCAGATGTAGGCGTCATGTGGTCCCCCAGGGTGTGTGGCACAGACATTGGTTATGCGCCCTCTGGCATCGCACACCACCTGGCAGTTGATGCTGGGGTATCTCTTCTTGTTGATGTAGGAAACCCCCTCCACATCAGGTGGAATGCGGATGCCCACATGGGTGCAGTCAATGGCCCCTAGCATGGCAGGCATACGTGCTACCCTGTGGAACTCCTGCATGGTTGCTGTACACTCTGCCTTTGTGCTGGGGAAGTGGATGTGTTCTGCAGCATGTGGCAGCAGGGTGTTGAGGAGTTGTGTGAGGAGTCGTGATGTAGCTGACTGAGTTATGCCTGTGGTGTCCCCTGTTGGTCTCTGGAAGGTGCCCACGGCGAGCAGGCACATGACAGCTGTTACCTTTGTCTCCACTGTCAGAGCATGGCTCCGTCTAGTGGGTGCCTGCATCTCCTCACTGCACAGCTTGCAGTGCTGCCTCAGAATTGCCCAGTTCAAGTAATAACGGCCCATGATCTCTGTGTCAGCATGGGTCTCGAAGCTGATGTGTGGCTGGTACCGCCTGTTCCGGGCGTACGGCCGACGGGCCTTCCACGGCCGTGTTGCTCTGCCTCCTGCCTCCTCACACCCCTCATTACAGCCTCCATTTGGAATGCTGCACTGGCCATGACCCCTGTTTTCCTGTCACCTCCTGGGCATCCAGCTCCACTGGCCCCCCCCCGGCTCTGTGGGGGCAGTTCCTGTCACTTGGCAGGGCCCCCCCTGTGTACTGTGCACCAGGCTGAGTTTTGCCTGCGGGCTCTGTCGCCCACCCCAGTGGGTGCCTGTGTCAATCTCCTTGGGTATGGTGGCTCCATTGGGC